>JAUMIR010000001.1:271451900-272722257 GCA_030847615.1 Gambelia wislizenii | reverse complement strand
CTAGCACATTAAGAGTGGGACTTTACTTCTATGATTTAGCATGGACAAGATTTCAGCAGTTCTTGCAAGAAGATGTGAATGTGCTTAAAAACACCAAGAAAGCCTTAATTTGCAAAGTAACCAAGTGCACAAACACTTAAACCTAAAAACATGCAAACAAACCAGGACAGTACATAAAAAGAGTGTCCTGTGGATAGTTTTCACGTTCTCACCTGGAAGTTTTCTTGCCGGGAACAAAGAATGCTTCCTATACTAATTTTTCCCACTCTCAAATTTTTCATGGCACTGTGAATTTTCAATCATCTAAGAATATGGGGTTGTGTTTGTAAATGAACGTGTTAGTGACCTTTTTTTGGTGGGGGGGAACCTCTTCTGTTTTTATTTTATTTTTTGTATCATAAACCAAGTGCCCTGGTGGCGCAGTGGTTAAATGCCAGTACTGCAAGTCACCATGTTGCAAGTTCGATTCCAGCGGGTTCCAAGGTTCACTCAGCCTTCCATCCTTTCGTAGGTTGGTAAATTGAGTACCCAGCTTGTTGGGGCAATTAGCTAACACACATTGGAAACTGCTTAATGCAGTGTAGATGTGTAAATAGCTAGTGCTTAAAACAATTTGTAAGCTGCTCTGATAGCCTTGTGGCTGAAGAGCAGGGTATAAATAACTAAATGACTAACTAAAAGAGGAAGGAAAGATGACCACCCATTCACACTGTAATCTCGTGATTACAGCGGGACATGGTTAAATGCCAGTACTGCAAGTCACCACATTGCAAGTTTGATTCCAGAGGGCTCCAAGGTTCACTCAGCCTTCCATCCTTTCGTAGGTCAGTAAAATGAGTACCCAGCTTGTGGGGGCAATTAGGTAACACACATTGGAAACTGCTTAATGCAGAGTAGGTGTGTAAATTGCTATTGATTAAAAGTGTTTGTAAGCTGCTCTGATAGCCTTGTGGCTGAAGAGTAGGGTATAAATAACTAATAAATTAAAAATAAATAAATAAACAGACACTCTTCAATACCGCAAAAAAAGCTATATTGATAACTATTAAAAGCTATGCCTTATTCACGGCTGGAGCACAGTTTAACCACGTGAACATGACAATGTCATGTGATAGTGGGAACCATTCGTGCTACTGTGACATTGTAATCATGTGATTTTTGCCATGTCTGATAAAGTCCTACGTTCTAGCCAGCAATCACATGGCAGAGTTGTGAAGACCATACAGTTGTCATGGACACAGTCTATTCTTTCAATTTGATGGTGCTCCTACACAAACAGATGATAGCACTGCTTTCCTCATTAGTACAAAGTATACTAGTTAAGTAGTAAGTGCAGTAGTATAGATGTATCCACACATACGTGCATACTCACATTAAACATTCTCAGCTGCCTTTCTGTAAATTATGTTCAAGACAGCATGATAATCAGTAAAATCATCATAAAAATACCATATGAAAATAAGACTATGACATGCACAACAAGGGTCAAATCAAACATGAGAAAGGAAAGAGCAAAGTCATAGAAGTAATATATCAGATTATATTACTTGAGCCAGAATCCAAACATGAACAAATTAAGTTAAAGAAGAAACACACCATACCCACCAACATTTCACAACTGAAACCCAGAACACATGTCACTGAGCAACATCAGAGTGTGGTCAAAAGAGTGTTGGGCAGACAACAAGTGGGCATAAGTTATTAATGAGGAAGAGCACAACAACTATTATTTTAAACAGCAAAGCCTTGGAATTTCTGTATTGAGTTTAGGAAAGCTTGAAAAAAAGCGGGGGGGGGGCCTAAATCAATAAACACAATATTTTCTCTGTGTATATGCATACACACAACATGATTAACAATAAATATAATATTATATAATACATTATTCTAAGACCAAAATGACTTTATCAGACTTGCTCAAAATTACAGATTTCTCTTAGATCCACCATATGAATTCTGTGTCCACACTGACCTCCCTGTGCCCAATGTATATTACAGATCAGATAAAATCCCAGCTTCCCCACAAGAAGTGGTGGTGAGGAATCCGTGTGTCTCTCAGACAGAGAGATTGAGAAAGCAGCTGGCCAGGCCCAGAGGTGCTATAATTCAAAGAGAATCTCCTCACACAAAACCACTCTTAACTGGCAGAGCTTTCCCCCTGCCCTGCATTTTGGGAGATGTTTTTATTCCTTTTGCAAATTTGCACAAGATATTCTCCTCTAAAATTAGGAGAGGTTGTAGAAGTTTGCTTTTACCAGTGGCAGCACTGGGGGTGTATGCAGAGAGGCTGAACCACACCAGGTGACACCATTGGGGAGAGAGGTAACACTGGCCTTAGTGACCCCACAGGCTTTTACCTTAGCCTACTGGGAAGGACGAGACTCTGCCCCATTGTCCTTTGTCCCTACCACTGAGTTAACTAAGTACAAACTACTTTTCTACTTTGAACTCAGTTTGTAGCAACTGAAGTGAGCCAGGGGAAAAGGGGGGAAATGAGAAAAATGGAACCCTGGGATCTGTTGTTTGGTGTGGCACCAGAGCGCTCTGAGAGAAAAGGCTAAATATCTCACAAAACTACAAATCCCAGGATTCCATAGCACTGAGCCATGGCAGGTAAAAGTGGTATCAAACTGAATTATTTCTGCAGTTCATCAGCAGCCAGTGTGATACAAGGCAGATGTTCCTGGAGGGACAATCATACAGTCAGGGTGCAATTACAGAAAAGAAGGCCTCCTAATCTACAACACTTTTTCCTATAAGAAATATGTGAAATGCTGGTCTGAATGTTCCAATAAACAGAGTGCAAAATGATATTTCTTTAATTTCTAGGAACATGGTCCTCACTTGGTTAATTTTACTTGTGCCATACTGGCTAGAGTGCTGGATGGGGACTTGTGAGATTCAGGTTCAGGTTCCTACTGAGCCATTCAATTCACTGGGTGACCTTGGACCAGGCATTTTCTCTTTCAGCCTGACCTACCTCACAATGTTCCTGTGACGATGAAGCAGAGAACCATGAACAAACAAACAAAAACAGCTAATAAAGTGGAGAGGAGACAAGTCATAGTCAGATGTAAGTGAAACTAATAAGATAAATAAAGATAAGATTTTAAAAAACCCTAAAATCTTCCTACTTCCCACCAGCTGGCCAAAGTGATGCCATTTGGAGTGATGCCAACCTCCCTCTGCCTGGTTACAGATCCATCTTAGCTTGTCTCGTATAAGGATGTTTCTGTTATAAGTAATTGTTTAGTGAATGGCCAATAACAGCGTAATGGTTGCTGTCAATCCTTTCTGCATTTCATTCTACTCACTGTCTGCAATCTCATGCCCCATCATGTGTACCGTATGTGGGTGTGGGTGCGCACCCACGTGCAGACACAATGCATACACGTGAAATTCTGGATAACACTTTATGCATCTGATGAAGTGGGTTTCAGTCCATGAAAGCTCATGCTAGACCCCATTTGCTAATCTTTAAAATGTGCACAATCCTTTGTTATCTTTATCCAGAATTCATCTTTGGCAGCACTGGCAAATTCCAGCAGAAACCCCTAGAGTGAGCTCTCACATTACAAGTCTTTTCATGCATAAATACAAATCCGATAATGAAAATGTTCTTGCTTAAAGTGGTAATCATGTATATATTCTGCTGTTTTTAAATCCTATCCCCCATCAAAAAAACCCAAATCACTTGTGTCACATCAGTCCTGTAAGGAAAGTAAGGCATATACTTGGGTACTGATGAGCAAATTTCTCAATTTCACTTTCTTTCACATCTGAATTTAACAAATTTTGTAAATAATGCTGTAAGAAATAAACTGAAACAATATTCTCACCCATCCATATATGTCAGCTTTGCATCTACAAATGCCTATGAAATTCTTAAGAGCTGATTAAAAGCATAAGCCACATATATGAAAAACTGACACTCTCAACAAAAGCCAGATACAAAGCAGCCTACTTGTATCTCACAAAGCAGTCCTGTAGTGGTTCACTTCCAAACAGGGCTAGTCCAAGACTTTTTGCTGCCTGTTGTGAAAAAGGAAAGGAAACAAAGCTCCACGTGCTATATGATAGTAAAAAGCATTTATTTATTTATTTATTTATTTATTTATTTGAGTATTTATACCCCGCTCCTCAGCCACAAAGGCTCTCAAGGCAGCTTAAAAATTGTTAGCAATAGTACTTACACTTCTACACCGCTCTATAGTGCCAGGCACTCTCCAAGCTGTTTACAACATGTTAGCTAATTGCCTCCACAAGCTGGGTACTCATTTTACCGACCTACGGAAGGATGGAAGGCTGAGTCAACCTTGGAGCCCTGCAGGACTGAACTCACAGCGTTGTGGCTGCAGTACCGGCATTTAACCACTGCACTTTTTTATTTCTTAAAAAGCCCAGCCTTAACACCAATTCAAGGACTATTGTAAAAACAAACAGAAATACATTTACTATATTGTTTAATACAACACAAGGACAGCTCTTAAAAACCTGTTCTTGTGTTATCTTAAACAATACAGTATAGTAAATGTAATTCTGTTTGTTTTTAGAATAGCCCCTGAAGAAAGAGCAATTGTTGTTAAAGCCAAAACGTGTTTTTGACCATCACATAGCATGTGGAGCCCTATCTCCTTTCATTCTTCTAGTGTGATTACGTACTTTCCAGTTCTTTGTTTTGTTCCTGCCTGTGGTGAAGGACAAGATGAGTGCCTCTTCCTACATTCCAAGTACAGAAGCTGACTAGGTGAATCTTACTTCAGTACCAGCAATGTGGCAGCATCCTTCCCTATGCCAGACTGCAGCAGGACAGCTTAGTGGTTCAGAATAGACTATGTGGCACACGATGCTCTGCCTTCCAAAAGAGGGGAGCAGCAGTGGACCTCAGGAGAAACAGCCAGAGGAATGTTATTGTTAGGCCTTCACATCTGCCACCTGAGGTGGATGCCTCACTTGACCTAATGGCCTTGCTGCCAAGGATTCTTTCCTTGGATCTTCAGTACAGCGGCAAAGGACAGATCTAAATTTGTTCATGATTCTAAGCTGCCAGGTGGCCTCAATGGTGAGGAGTACTTATGGGCAGCTTAGGTTGACCTGCCACAGTAGCCGATGCTCTGATACCTTCCCAAATGGACCACTGGAATGCATTCTTACATGGAGCTTGACTTGATGATGATTCTGGATGCTGCAGATCATGCGAAGGACAGTGCCTTTAGTAGAGACTGTGACAGCAAGAACTGAGCATCTGACGTCCATTCTGAAATTGCAGCACTAGTCACTAGTGAATGATCCAGCCTAACTCAAGGTACTAGTATGAACATATGAAGCCCTACATTTTGTACTATGGCATCCTGGTTGGCACCCCAGTTGTGGAATTCCCTCATTGTGAAGGTCCAGTTGGCACCAATGTTGGAATCAGGTTGGCGCCAAGTTAAAACTTGGCTATTTATTAAAGTTAAACAGATTTTATCCAGGCTGCCCATGTTTATAATTATATTATTCAAGTTGTTTTTAATTACAGTAGCACCCTCACATCCACTGATTCAATTAACTGCGGATGGCGACAGAGGGGAGTGGTGGACAGGGGAGGGAGGGGAGGAGGAGAGATCTCGACTCTCTTCTCCCTTTGCCCCTGGGGTCACTCCCCAAAATTTCTCCTGGGGCGGAAATGGCAATGCAGGGGCAAAAGGAGGGGAGGAAAGATCTCCCTCCCACCCACCTTTGCCCCTGGGATTGCTGTCCAGGATCGCTCCTGGGGCAGAAATGGTGATAGGGGCATTGGTTATTCTCCCTGGAACCAATCCCTCATGGATACATGGGTCCTACTGTAGTTTTAAATTGTCTGTTTTAATTGAGCAACTATGTCACATATTTTAATTTTTAAAAACTTTCATAATGGTTTTATTGTAAGTCATCCTGAGCTCTTCAGATAAAGAGTGGGATATAAATATTTAGATAGATGATAGATAGATAGATAGATAGATAGATAGATAGATGCTGGCCCAGAAATCAGGTACTGAGAGGATCACCTGATGCAGTACTGACCCATCCAGGAATTGAGAACAGTCTGGGAAGCTTTGCTGATGGTGCCCCAGAGCAATATCACCCATCCCACACATGGGACAGTTGCTGCAATTTACACTGTATTTGCATTTTAGCAAATATTAGTAATGTTATGGCTTTACATATTTCTAGTTTTATTCCTGTGTAATTTTGTGATTTTTAGACTTGTGAATTTAGGTAATATGTGATTTCATTATGTGCTTTTATCTATAACTGCCCAGAACTCTTATGAGGAAGGGTAGGTTATAAATCCAATCCATTCCAATGATTCAATAAAGCAATCAATTTTCAACTAATACTGACTTGAGCATAATACTACAGATTAGTACTACTGTGTGAATATTTCATTGTCCACCTAGATCATCAATCAACATGTCCAGGGGGTGGGGGAGTCTTTAAAGAGTGTCTGGAACTGTATTCTACCTGGAACATCAAACAAAATGCATTTATGCTGGTATGTGACAAGAAACATGAGCATATATCCTGAAAGTATAGGAGGTTGGACTGCACAGTTGTTGTTGATGTTGTTGTTTTGTTGTTTTGCACATTCCTATGGCAGCCCTCCATGCCACACAATAATCCAAGGGAACCTACTGATAGGCTTAGGCTCAAGTACAGGGACAATAGGCAGATTTCTCCCCATCTCCACCACCCATTGGCAGGAACACCTCTCATTAATCAGATTCAGTTCATGGGAAATGCTTTCGTCCAATTTTCAGGGATTCACCCTCAGCCCTTTCATTACAGCTTAACCCCTGGCATTCTGCAGGGCTACCTGGCCTTCTGTGTTGCATTTTGGAGGCACTGCAATGGGGAGCAGTGTGTGGCAAACTCAACTTCTACAAACTCAGTTGCAGAACCAAAGGACTGTAAGAAGCAAAGATTTGTCAATGAAGTCAATGGCCAGTAGAACATTGAAGGAGGCCACAACAACCCTGCAAACAAACAAAAAAAGGGGGGTGCTTTTCAAATATAAATAAACAGATTTCTATGTCATTCTGCTCTTCATCTCCTAAGCAGCTTCTCTCCCTTAGCCTATGACAAAGCTTGGAGAACCTGTGGAACCTTTATATGTTGCAACTCTTATTTCCATCATCCCTTGTTGTTGGTCATGCTGTCTAGGGTTGGTGGTGGCTAGATTCTAATGCCATCTGGAGGACTGAAGGTTTCCTGCCCTTGTCCTGTGAGACTGCTACAACAGCTTCCCAAGAGAATTATGCAATAAGTCTACTTTAAGGTTGCCAGCACAGAAACACTTCCAATGAAGTGCCTATCAATAAGTAACCTTGCACTGAGAAAGTTGTGTATTTAGTTCTAAAGAACTCTCTCTAGAATGCAAATTGTTCAGTATACCTTTCTATCTAAGCTTTTGGTTTTTCTTTTCTTCATGTAGAAAAGGGATGCTTTCATGTAGAATTGGGATGCAGTGCAACTGTTATAGCCTTGTCCTAGAAGAAAAAGTTCAGCCTTTCTGTGTGCTTTCATTGCTGAAAGAAAGAGAAAATTGAAAACACTGAGTTGTAACCCCAGGTGCTCCAAAACCTTGGCAGAGATCCATTCAGGTTCACAGAGCTAGCCCAATTTATGCCAGCAGAGAATCTATCCTATTAAGTTGCTTTAATGCTTTCAGAGTACAAGAGCGTAGGATGACAGAAAGCTTCGAACACTTGGGAGGGCTGGTGAGGTGTATGGGAAATGATAGCCATTATGGAGGTCAAATGTGGCACCTTTGTGGCAGGCATTGTTCATTTGGAAATTGCTTTCAGAGATGGTCAAGATCACAACAGGGAAGCCGCATTCCCTCATCTCAACAGCCTTTGTCTTCCCGTTTTCTCAGTACAAAATCCTACATCAATTTTCAACAGTTGAATAAAGAGAGAATACTCAGTCAGAAGTTTGAGTTCTAAAGAAATAGTGCACATCAACACAGTCAAGAAATGGCAGTGGGAACACACGTGACTGACTCTCTCTCTCTCTCTCTCTCTCTCTCTCTCTCTCTCTGGGTCCATCAATTCCAGAGGGGAGAAAGGTATATTCTGTCCCTACATAGAACAAATATGCATATCTCTTTGTGGAAATATACATCTCCACCCTTAGGGCTGGAGACTCCTCTCTCAGTTCCCCTGAACTGTCCTTCCTCCTCCTGCTCCCCATTGCTTGCTTACCTGACCTGTTTTTTTTAGCCCAGGGGAGTGAATAAGCAAAGATCAGCAGAGCTGCATTAAGAAGGGGAAATAGCAGAAGCTTATCTGACAGGCAGCTCTCTTTGGGGGACACCTTGCCCAAGCATCCCTGGTCCTAAGACCTGGAGCTTGCATGTCGTATGATGATTGCTTTGGTGATTACTGTACTACCCTTATGATCTCCTTCATTCTGTACTGGACCATCTCACAAGTCTAGAAGAATGCATTTGGATATGATATAGTACTCAGCATGGAAACAGTGCAATACTGAAGTTGATGGACCATTGGTTTTAATAGGTTTATGACAGCTTCCTCGGATCTTGATTGCTGATTGCACTGTGGCTCTCCAAGGATTCAAAGAAGGGCCTCAACTGGAAATGGCAGAGAGCTGGGAGTGGCTGTATGCCAAGAGTATGCTCTGTTGACTCAGCTACAAAGTTTCTCCTAATGCATGTAGAGCAAGATTGCAATACAGGTCGTCCCCCATATTGGTGGAACCAATATCAGTGGCTTCAGTTATCCATGGCTGAAAAAATAGTAACACATACCATAGAGTCAAGCTGGAAAATGCCTAGAGAGGTGTCCTCTCTAGGAATCATTATGTCCTCCAATGCAAATCTATGGTACCTTTCTACTAGAAGTCCTTATAAATGGTAAGTCCAGGGACATACCCCCTGCAGATAAAGGGGTGACCTGTAGTCAGTAGTCCCTCCATTTCGGACAAACACTGTATTAGACATAGATATATATGTATAGAGTATATCAACGTTGTACAAATCTCCAACGTTTGTGATGTAAACAACCTTTCTAAGTTCAAATCACTGTGAAATCAGTAAATACTGTGTAGTATGGTACATTCTCTCCCCCAACCATGCTTCTTAGAGTGAGACAGAAACATGGGCACTAGCCCATGGCTTGAGTAGTCAGGAGCTACACAAAGAAACCCTGCCTGTGCAAGCACAGGCCCATCTCCACATTCTAGAAGCTGTGGATTGGCAGGAGGCAGGAAGCTAAAAGAAAATGTACTGTTCCCACCCTGGTCTTAGCTAGGCTGAATGAGGGAGCATATCAGAAACATCAGACTTTTATCTCCTGTAATGTCCAGCTGGAATAAACTGTGAAGCCAACTTATTCTATGTGTTAAATAATCCTTGCATGCCCTTTGCAACTACTGTATCACCACACTATTGCACCACAAAACTTGGACAAGTGTGTATGTGTGTGTGTGTGTGTGTGTGTGTGTGTAGGATGATCCTGAAAAAGAGGCATTTCCCACATCATCGACTAGGATGTGCTTTTTCTCCCAAAGAATTATGAGCATTAAAAACAAAAACAAAAACCCAGCACACACCAATGAGGCAGTGGTACAAGACATGTACCCATGGAAAAACTGTATATAAAACAGCATCTGAGATATCATTTCCTGTCCTGTTATTTGTGGTTTGGGGTCAAACTGCAGGTGCATGGAAACTTCTTCCCAAGCAGTGTTTTGTCATTTAAAGATAGAACGCTTGAAAAGCAAAAGCTGCTTTAGCAGGAAGAACTGGATTTGCTTACTGTCACTCTGGCACACCAAGAATAAATCACAGTTCAGAGCGGGTGGGAGGGAGATGATATATATTTTCCTTCACTGGTGGTTTCTCTGGCTTTAGTAAACTCTATGTGTTTGGGGAGTATTACGTGGCATTCAAGGAGGGATATCTTCGATATATCAATGAAGTACCACTAGGTGAGCCATAGAAATTCCTGTCATCCTTATTACTCTGGTCAGGGTCTCAGAAGTATTGTAGATGTTCTCCTGTCAAAGGAAAGGGAGGATGTCTCTCTAGCCAGAAGGAAGAGACTAGAAGACACTGAGCTGCTTTATCATATGGTATAACTGAGCCCACATTTCTCATTTTGTCTCTGAGGAAATCTCAGGTATCTTTCTTTTTCTCAGTGCTTCACCACCACGCTGACAAAAAAGGAAGGCTACTTTGCAGAAATTTTCTTCAAATATTCTCCCTCACTTCTTCTGTGATGGCCATTATTGCTCTCTCTCTCTCTCTCTCTCTCTCTCACACACACACACACACACACACAGAGGGAGGGAGGGAGAATGCTTTAGAATTATGCTAGGTAAGGGGCACTGTGGTGGATGTAAAATGCCATCCACACAATTGCAATTGTCATTTGCAGCAGCTGTAAAAGAAGAAGAAGGAAACAAACAAAGAAAGGAAATCGTGCTGTTACCACTGTTCATGGTGAGACCAAAACCTGGAGAACAGCGGAAGAATTTCTCCTTCCTTCTGGAGAAATGCAGTGAAACAGTCCCTTAGTTTTCTTTGCCCACACTGGGTGAAGACTTTCAAGAGGACATATGTACACAGCTATAGCCCCATGGTGTTCTATAGGTTCACAAAAAGACAGGCCCCTGCTCCTATGAACAAACAATCCAAATTTAGCAGTGCGGGAGACAACAGTAGAGGGGAAGAGCAGGAATGAAAAGACGAGGCATGAGTCAATGGGAGTGAATGTGCAAATATGAAAATAGAGGCACTTAGGTTTCATTTTTATTACAGGTGAAGACTAAAAGATGAAGCCAATGGCTGTGCAGGTGGGTTCTGAAGAGGGATTTGATGGAGGGGAGTTTGGTATGGAAGCACTGGTGGCTGCATATGTTGTAAACATTACAGTGTATTGGGCCATGAATCTGAAGAAGAGACAGCCACCAGTTTTGCACATATTTAGACATAAGCCCATTCTCTCTGATTTCTGCCTCAGTCTGCAATTTTTTAAAAACCTGCAATTCATACCCATTTTCCCTAACACATCCATGTTGTACACATTGTTGCCTCACATACACATTTACAGTATTTCCCTAATATATAGTAACTTTACCTAACGTGTGCATTTTGGCACACAAGTTTCCCTAATATATACCTATTTGTACACCACTTTTGAGCTGAGAATTGCATTGCAAAATCTAGGATTGCTGTGCTGCAATCCACATATTCATCAGGAAAGTAGTCTGGTTTGCTTAAAAATTTGGAACAGATTAAATTCTCTCCCTGTCCCTAGTTTCTCAACAGCTGCTGTTTGGTACAACTGGAAGCAAGAGTTCCAAACCAGCTGGTATAGCAAACAGGGGTATAGCACTGCTTATTTTCAGCACAATATGTCCTTTGCTAGGTCATTCCATTCTGAGTCCATGTTCTCTACATTTGCAGGTAGTGTACGTTTAGTGCGGACCTGGGTCCTGCTTTACAGAGGATACTTCTCTATTTCAGATGCAGAATTTCAAATCAAGATACAGTAGGACCCCTGTATCCACTGTTTCATTATCCACTGATTCAATTATCCATAGGACACAAAACAGCACACCTACCACAGAGTCTTCCTAGAAAATGTGCCCTCTCTAGCCATTTTCTAGGTCCTCCAAGGCAACTCTATGGTATTTTAAACCAGAAGTCCCATTATTTTCAATGGTGTTTGCTATTATCCATGGTTTTCGGTATCCATGCTCCCCCCTGAACCAACCCCCAGCAGATATGGGGGCCTAGTGTCGTTATAAAATCACATGAACGGCCAGGGACAGAAAGGTTCCAAAACAAAAGTACTAAGCAACTTAAAGTTGAGTCCCATGACAGCTGGTGGTTTCCATGTCAGTGGACTGATGAACCCATTCCAGGTTTTAATTTCAATTTGAAAGGAGCTATCCAAGTGCTAAGCCTTATTCCCATAATAGGTTCAGCATTTTGGATAGCTCCTTTAAAGCTCAGACTTAAACTTGGAGCAAATTCGCAACACTATTGACATGGAAACCAACAGCCACCCGTCCTTTCCTCAAAGGGCTGTAAGAGGATAGTTCACTGTCTGAATTCACTGTTTGAAAGGCTGCCTGGTTTAAGTTCATTTTAAGGGGAAATAAAGTATAAGAAGGGAATGCAGGGGTCTTAAAGCTATGCATCAACAGTGAATACTTGGACAGCAGATGCTGCAGGCACCTGGGCACCTGGGCACAGTCTTCCCCACTATGACAGAGAGGCATTGTATTTCTGTTGTATGACACACACAGCTGCCTTCCTCTCATATATATTTCTTGCCAGACACTTATATACCAACATTCTTAGTCAATGTTTCACTAGTAAATATATGCAAAGACAGGAGAAGATGCATGGCTTAGCATATGTTAACTGCAAGGTTAATTGATCATGGTGCCAAGGTCAGCTGAAGTTCCATCAAGTCTTACACAGTTGTACAAGAAGCAAGCAATTCTGCTCAGCAGCCTCTCTGCTGGTCCCTGTGACAAGGCAAACCAGGATGATCTGTCTGCCAAGGCCCTGAAGACAAATGTCTTGCCAATGCTGCACAGAGGCAGCCATCCCAGGGAGCAATTGAAATGTTTTAATTGCACAGTTTAAATGTCTTCTAGATAAGAATGTGCTACTAACAATGATCTAATTTTTCATCCACTGAGGGAATGGGGAAGAAACATCCTCCAGTTTAGTCAGTCTTGCATTTGATTTTTCTTTAGAGCATTATAAAATTGCCAGACTGGTACTTTTAAAAAGAGAGATTATATTGACATTCTTTGAGTGTTGCTGATTAAACCTAGCATGCTGTTTGGCTTGGTTTACAACTAAATATTGGACAAAAAATGATCTCTGATGCAGCTGTGGTGGCTCCCCTGCCCCCATTTTTATAAGATTGACAATTTACATAGGATAGAGCACTGCTTTTTCTCATGCATAGCTTTTCATGCTCCTGGATAGCCTTGCTGAGATAGTTTTGGCAAATAGCTTGGAGGTTTCACAGAGTTACCCATGGTCAGATTCAGGGCCAGGTCTCCCGTGGCATGTGAATCTTCTATCTCTTGTGGAAGAGTGAGTGGGGAGGGGTTAATTGCACCCCACACATACATGCACACATGCTATGGAAAGGTCTCTGCCACCTTTACATCAGTGGGGCACTAACATGGGTGTTGCTGGAGGTTCCCCATTAGTCCTGCTGGTGGCAAATACCACAATGAGAGATCAGTTGCCAAGACTCCCCAAAGTAGCTGACACAGGGAGGGGGTGTACACCAAGTGAGAATTCAGGTGGGTTAGTGGAGCCCTCTCAAACATAAGAAACAGTTGGTATGGCTCTCCAGAGAGCTGCTAAGGCCCTCTGAGGTTTTGGGAGGCTTTCTTGGAATGAAGTTTTATGGGAGACATGACTGGGGAAATCATAAAACACTCTGGGTTGAGTTTGGTATTTTGGGGGGCTATACTGAGGTGGGACACTGTCTGTCTGTCTGTGTGGATGTGGGTGTGATTTCTGAAGTAGAAAATTCCACAAGCCCCTCTCCAATCCTTTCCTGGCATAAGAAAAACTGAAGAATGAATTAAGGGCCTGTTTACACAATTATATATGACATGTATTTATTCAAAAATCAGCAATCTGTACAGATGGCTGTTAGAATAAATACATGTCATTCAGAGCCCCCCCCCCGCAAAACTTACCCTTTAGTCTGTGTGTGGCAGATCCAGCTCTTCATCCAGACCTCAGGAATTTATCCAGACAGCCATTTGAATGATTGCCAGTCTGTACACTCCTGTTCACACAGATATGAACAGGAGTGCAACCTGATTGGCTGGCCAGGTAGAGGGGGAGGGACTAGTAAAGAGGGAAAGTGGCTGTGGCCGCCATGTTGGATTCCTGGCTCAACGAGTGTCTGGTAAGTCCGTTTTATGTTTTTTCGTTTTTATTGTTAAATGTTAATACGTAATCACGGCTTTCTGGATGCCAGGCACCTTCTGAATATTTTTTTTTTTAAAGCAGGCAGTGGGAGATTTAAAACCACCACCAAGATTGCTTGCTCTGGCCAGCTCGGGGTTGTATGGATTTTTGGGGGGAATTTTTATCATGCAGGCAGATCGTACACATTTGTACGACTGCCTTTTCAAATTTCTTACCCCCATATATATTTTTTTTCCCCTGTTGTTTAGACGGGACCTATGTAACACACAATTTGCTGCTCTTTGTTGACATTCCAAATCATATGGCAGAAGTAGTCACCTCATTCTACCAAATGGTACGTAGAACTGGTCCTGTCTTTTTGGACACCATTCTGTCAACTTTCAGCAACTGAAACTATCATGAACACATATTTTTGTCAAGTTTCATATTATGACAACCAACATCCCATGCTATTTGATTTGTTTGGTAGAGCTAGAGGTGGTAAAATAATTCAATATTTGTTCTGACAATTTCTGATAAGCATCGTTCTGTCTGCTTCCAAAATTCTGCTTGTTTTTTCAAAGTCCATAAATACTTTGTCATATTTTAGGAAGATTTGTTTACACATATTTTCTAGGCCAAGATGCAGATTCCTATACTACAAGTAACAAATTTGTTGACTAGACATAAAATTATTTTGAAAGATTCTGGGAAATTGGCCATGTTTGGTATACTGCCACCCAAAAAGGTGGGGGGAGATACAGCGATTGTTATTTACCCATCATTGCTGTTTTGAGATCAGTTCTAGCTAAATACTGTTTTTAAAATTATACACATAAAAGACATAAATTCATGTTTTGGGAAGGTTAGAAGCTTCATACCAACAAAAGTGCTATTATGGAACCAAGTGATTCATTGAAAATGATTTCTGGATATTTCTCTTAAACTTGTATGTTCACAATGATAAAGTACTCAGAAGGAAGGGAGGGAGGAAGGGAAGATTCTCTCAAACCTTTAAAAAAGAAAGATCTGGGGTGTCGGTAGGTGTTTAAACATCTCCCCCCTCTTAAGTGATGCAGTTGGAAAATGTCAGATTTGAATTTTTAAAGAATAAAATTGGCCTTGCTCATGTGCCTATAAAAGCAGCCTATGGCAACAATACACAGTAAAATCCAAAGTATGACTATGATACTCACAATAAGCCCCATTGAATTCAGCGGGGCTCACTCCCAGGTAGTGAACATAGGGTTGCAGCCTTAGCAAGTGAAACTGTTCTTGGTACAGAGAACACAGAATGGCTCTCTCTATCTATATCCTCAGGACACTGATGAGCAAGATGTTCTGTTGTCAAACTATATCAGGAACCAGTTGACATGAAATAATTAAAGAGGAGAAGATGAAATTTATCAGGGTCCCTCTCTTCTTTAAGTCCCTTTGATAAAGCAATTTTGTTCCTTCCTGCACTGATAAAAGAAGAGGCCAGGTTTTTGAAGGAAGTATGTATATTAAACACACACACACACACAAAATGCTGAAGTACCACTTCAGTCATGTGAAGTGTTTGGTCATATTCCAATCTTTAACCTAACTGGGCAGCCTCAATTAAACAAAAGTAGCTCTCATTCCTTTGGAGACAGAATATGGCTCTAAATGTAACCCCTGCTGCTGAAATGGTTGGCCAACAGTACCACTCCCTTTATTACAAGCACTTAACATTTTCTAGAATTCCTTTTTTGAACAGACCTACCAGAGGCTGAATAAATGATTAACTGGGCTTAATGTAATACAGCAATTAGTGTTTTCAACCCTGATGTCCTTTGTCACCACCACTTCAGTCTGCTTCTCAAACAAGAACCCATGCACACAGCAAGCAAAAATAGGTCAAATCCCCAAATCTTCTGCAACACTTTCAAACATATGCCTTTTTCATTACCTTATGACCTCATCAAGAACTCTTATAAGTGAAGATGTTCAAAACTGGAATAGTATGTTAACTGAAGTGGATAGCCAATCTCGGTTCTCCAACATTTTAGTGCTAATCCCTCTCCTCTCTCTCTCTCTCTCTCTGTGTGTGTGTGTGCGTGTGCATGTATGAGAACCACCATAGTATAATGGTTTGAGCATTGGACTACGACTCTGGAAATCAGCCATGGAAATCCACTGGGTGATCTTGGGCGGGTTACATTCTCTTAGGCTCAAAGGAAGGCAAACCCCCTCTGAACAAATCTTGCCAAGAAACCACCATGACAGGTTTGCCTTAGGGTAGGCCATATGTCCAAAATGATTTGAAGACACACAACCAGGCATACACACACACACATACACATACACACACAGTTGGACCCCTGTATCCATGGAGGTTTGGTTCCCACACTTACTGTGGATACTGGAAATTGTGGATAACAGCAAACCCCATTAAAATAAAGGACTACTGGTAATAACATACCATAGAGTTGCATTGGAGGACCTAGAGCTGCCTAGAGAGGATGCCTCTCTAGGCATTAGATATTGGTTCCATGGATACGGGGGTCCGACTGTGTGCATGTGTGTGTGTGTGTGTGTGTGTGTAGGCATTAAGAATAAATGCTAAGAAGTATATGCTAATATATACATACAACCATGAGGTGGGGGGAGCTAATGCATAGAAGGGGAGGTGATGACCATGACTCCTCTTATATCTTGAAGTCAGCTACCTCTCTCCCTATTCTCCCTTGCCCATGTGTACTTGGAAACTATGCACAGGACACACATGACATGAAGGTGTATGATAAAAAGGGAGTTAGGTATATCTGTGTAAGCTCTCCTTTCAAGCAGGAGCCCCCAATGATTAGAGTTCACAATCCTATGGAACAGCTAATGCAAATACAGCTGTCTTTCCCCTTGGACAAATACTGGAGGCACAGTCAAAGCACTTCTTGAGGCCCATAACGAGAACCGACTTCCATCCCTTGAAGACCGCCCCCCGCCTGACTTCTCTTCCTTCTTTTTGTTAGGCTTGCCAGTTCAGGGTCATCCCAGGCCCTAACGTTTCCCGGCCAATACTGTAAGAACTAGGGAGAGCCCCTGGTGATTTCATTTAGCATTATGCATTAAATATCAACCACAGGTGCTCACAGCTTGTCATTCAAACATACACTCACACACAAACACAGAACATATTTTCCTGATTGGAAACTGAGATAGATGAGATGATCAGATGGGGACAAAAAAAAATCCCCATCTCACCATCTCCTCTCCCGCCCCCCTCCCAGCACACGAACAAAAACTTTTCATACCTACCTTTTCCGCGTCCATCTGCCCCACTCGGCAGCCCAGGAGAGAATGGAGCTCAAACAGCACCCCATTCACTTCCTGGTTTAAGTTCCTGGCCATTCTCACCACCTCCATTTTTTAAATAAATAAGTTTCCCATGCTGCACAGAAGCGATAGTTCATATTTAGAAAGGAAGAAAGAGAGTATAAGATCACTGTATTATCAACTTACCGGACCCTCGCTTAGCTGAAAATTTAACATGGTGGCCACAGGAGCTTTCCTTGTTTGCTAGCTCCATCCCCCCATGTTCATCCAGCCAATCAGAATACGCTGCCTGTTTGTATCTGTGTGAATGTGAGTGTTCAAACAATTGCACATTTGCATGTCATACAGAGCTTTTTTAAAAATCTGGACAAAGCCCCGGATGCAACACACATGGATTTTGCTGTGGATTTGGCTGCCCCCTAACCTGAATGACACATATTTATGCGCATGTCCGTATGAACAGATTGCTGTACGTTCACATCCTGTTTGTATTATTTTGCCCATATAGACAAGACCTTAGTAAATACACAGTTATTTACTTGGAAAATACCATCATTATTTACTCTGGAAAGTCTGCACATTTCAGCAACAAATCAATTAAGCCTTGCAAATTGTAGCAAGCTGCTACTCTCCCTAGCTGGAGATTTACACACAGTCCTTTCCGCTTCCCTAGGGCTGAGGTCTTCCAAAACTGAAGAATGTGCACCCTCATTTCCCACCTGGAGATGACCCACAAGCACTTGTCTGTGGAGACTCAAAACTAGGGCCTGAGATCTAGCAACCCGATCTGCTGTTGCCCTCTGTTCACCTTCCTTCTGTGTGTAAGCCATGACAGGAAGAAGGGCAAGAAAGAGTGACCTCCATTTGCCTAAGTCTTTCTTTCCAGAGAGCCAGTGCAACTGATGTGAGAGCAAACCAATAAGCTGGATGGGACCATATGGTTGGCCTATGTGGAGGCATCAACAAAAGAAACATGTTCAGCAAAGAGAAAGACTAGAATGCATGAACTACATCATCCGGAGACAGAGGAGGGAGAGATGAGGTCTGCATGAAGATGAGAGAGAGAGAGAGAGAGAGAGAGAGAGAGAGAGAGAGGAGGAGATGCATGGGAGAACGTGACAAACAAGACAAAGAAGAAACGTATTATCAAACCTCACCTACCTCTTCTTCTAGTGCCCCCTAGTTACTTTGTACAAGTGGGATTGCACATTTCTCCATTCTCAACACATGCATGTGGTTTTGAAAACCAGATGTGGATTTCCATAACATTTGTTTATTTTGCTTTGTTTTGTGGGCAGTCTTGGGGAGGGGGTCTCTCAACTGCATTAGATACCAAAACACCAAAGGACGGAAGGAAGGAAGGAAGGAAGGAAGGAAGGAAGTCTTATTGTAGCCCTTTCCAGCTTGGTGACTTCTAAATGTGTTTGCTGGGGATGACAAGTATTCAGAGTATCTGGAGAGCCCTGGGTTGGGGAAGGCTGCCCTATTGTATAACAGGGTTGACTTTACAGTGACTAATTTGTTCTCTGCTAACCTCACACTTTTATGAAGCTTCCGCGCTGACATATGGTTAATTAATTGCCATGCTGCCTAAAATAGATCTTATTTTAAAAATTAACATTGAATGTGCTTAAAGAGTAGAGCTGGTGAGTAAGGTACATGTGGGTTTTTTTTCTTATTTAAAAACATATGAACCCCTTTTAACTATTCTTCCCAACAGCACTCTAGAAGCATCTTGATATTCATTCCATTCTGCAAACATTGTTTACTTTACAAACAGAACATGGTATGTTTAATGCCAAATTTTGCTCTTGGCTAAAACCCATGCAGACTCCACTGACTTCACTGCATGTCTCTCTGGGTATAACGTAGGTCAGAATTCATTGCTAAAATTTAGCTTTATGAGTACTGAACATAAAAACTAAATGATTAACTATACTTCTCTGATGTGTTTTGTTCTAGTACTAATTTCACCCCACTGATTTTAGCAGATCAGACAAGCATTTGGTTAACCAGCAGTTCCCTTTGAAATATTTGATTCCCGCTTGCCCATTTGCAAGAACATAAGTGCTCATTCTAAAAAAGAAAAAGGGAAAGAACATATCGCTTGGGGCACAGTTGTGTCTGGTATTGACGTCAGAAAGCTGTTAATATTGCTTATAGCTAATCTTTTGAGTATGGAACTCTGACTTATTTAGGTTTCAGGTCCAGGTTTTGCTGGGAAAATGTATTGTTACTTTGGGGAATTAATGTGCATTAAGTATTATTGAAAGGTGGGGAAGTTGCCAAGACTGCATGCCATTAGTGGTCTAGTGTAGTGTAGTGGTTCACAACCTATGATCCTCCAGTTAATTCAGATTTCAACCCCCAGAAACCCATCCCCACATGGCCAATGGACAGAGATTCAGGGAGCTGATGTCCAATACATTTGCAGGGTCCAAAAGTTGAGAACCACTGATCTAATGTATGCACTAGTTTCCTATAACACAGGAGTGGGCAAGCTCAGGAAATTAAGGGTCCAGTTTTCAGGATCTACTGAAGGGCACACTAGTACCCCCCCTCCCCCCCCAAAAAAAACAAAAAACAAATCAGATATTGCAGAAATCAACTTCTAGTTTTATTTTTTAAAAAAAACAACAACAAGTTTGGTATTAGGATGTGTGTGCAAGCAAGGCCCAAAGTGGCACTCTACATTATTTTGAGGCAAACCCACAGCCCCTACACATGTTTAACAGTGGATACAGCAATTTTTTTCACAATGTGTTTCAGCACTGGAGTTTTCAAGGAGGGCTTCAGGAGAGGTCCAGGGAGCCCAAGAAAGCCCCTTATGGCTGCATGTGCCCCATGAAATACCTTTTTCACACCAATGTTATAACATTTCAAGCACTGTGCCAGAATCTGCTTTGGAACTTTCAACTCTCATTTATTTTTATTTTTTTATTTAGGTATTTATACCCTGCTCTTCAGCCACAAAGGCTCTCAGAGCGGCTTACAAATTGTTAAGCAATAGCACTTTACACATCTACACCTCATTAAATGATTTCCAATGTGTGTTAGCTAATTGCCCCCACAAGCTGGGTACTCATTTTACTGACCTATGAAAGGATGGAAAGCTGAGTGAACCTTGGAGCCTTTGGGATTGAACTTGCAACATTGTGGCTGCAGTACTGGCATTTAACCATGGCATCAGGGCTCCTTAGGTCTTGTCTAGATGGGCTATTTACTCCATCTTGGCCCCAGCCTGGAGCCCTGCAGGACATTTGCCCTGTTTTGCCCCTGGGCAATCTGCACGACCCCTGGGGCAAAGACAGGGCCAAGACAGGTAAAGCTCATTACACCACTTTTAAAAAGATTCTTAGGAAAAACTGCTTCAGCTTGCAAAAAAATGGATCAGGCCCCATGGGACTACAGGAGCCCACACTGCCATGCTGGGTTGTCGCTGCAGCTGCCATCTGCCATTGCTCTTCCAAAGCTAGGATGCAGGTCCGGAGCATGTGGCCAGGCTGGTCACATGCAGGGGGCCTTGCTCGAGTGTTGCAGGCTAGCATCCTGGCTTCGGAGAGTGGGACATAGGCAGCGCCGGCAAGCCCATCTGGACTCCAGCCCTTTTTGTGCCAGTAACAGAGGAGGAACAGACCTGATCCATGGGCAGAATATGCCAGCAGGGAGCTGGCATGTTCTAACCCATGTAAATGAGCCCTTAGTTACACTGATCATGTCTTAGAACTAGGGATGGAAAAAATAGTCAAAAATATTCTAAAAGTGGCCAAAAAAACTCCATGTTTTTTGAGTGTCAGGAAACCCAGATGAAACTTTGAAATATTGTGTTTGTGTGTGTGTGTGTGTGTGTGGCTTTTAGTTTATATTTACAGCAAAATGTTTTTATTTCCTGCATCACTTCTGTTTGTGCAAGTATTGTTTTCAGCCTCACTCATTCCTTTTCTGTGGATAAGAAATGGGCACATTCCACAATTTTTGCAGTTGTTTTATTCTCTCCCAAGATTTAAAAAAAAAAGGGGGGGGAGGAAAAATGTAGATGCAATTTTTCACCTGAATTTTGGTATCATTTTTAGAATAACAATGAAGAAAGCTTACGGGTCTACTCATTTTAAATGTGGTGATAGGTGAAAGTTATGCAGATAATCAAGGGCTGCCAAAGAGACAAATAAATGAGTCTAACAGCAAATCAAACCTGAACTCTCACTAGACACCAAAATGACTAAACTGAGGCTGTCATACTTGGGACATCTCATGAGACAAAGTGAGTCATTGGAAAAGACAGTAAGGCTTGGTAAAGCGGAAGGCAGTAGGAAAAGAGGGAGACGGGTGGATGGGTGTAATCAAGGAAGCCACAGGCTTAAGCAGGGCAGGTAATAATGGGGATTTTGCAGGTCTCTCATACTTGCTGTTGCCCTTTGGCAAAGGAAACTTGACAGTACAGGACACAACAACAACATAGGTAGCCAAAATTTGAACACTGAGTATAAATGTACATGTAAAGGTAATAAATATACCTTTTTAAATGCAAACAGAATCAATATAAGCATTTTCTGTTGATGTTTTAGCATAAATGTAACATTGTGGCACTTTCCCCTCCCGCTTTTCTATCTTTTTGTTTTAATCGCTTTGAATCTGTGGAAACAGGATACAAGACTAGGTAGGCCCATCTCCAACTCCTATTTTGTAGGAGCCTTGACAATGCAAGATTTTTTAAAAGCCCTCTCTGCATTTTGGGTATTATTATGACCCAAACGGTGTGCAAATAAAATTGTTTCATTAATGTACACAGCTGAAACCACCACAATCACCTTTCTGGACATGTTCTTTATTGGGAGGATGGTAACACAAAATCAGAGATCAAGACACCCTTTTTGTGTGGTGCTTGATCTGTGACAGAATTGGTATAGTCTCACTTTGATTTAACTTTCCTTTAATAATGGAAGTAGTAAGAGATTGGTTAATGATAATGGCTAGAACTGGTGACATATGCAGGCGTAAGTCCCTGTTTCATCTGTGCATGTCCTTTTAAGATTGTTGCAAAATAAGATCCCCAGTACCTACCTGAAGCAATGTCCTTGCACACAGAGGAGATGATCAGACACAGCTAATGTGGTACTATAATTTCGGACGACAACATCCTTTTGCATTCTGCTGGCATCATTATCGCATTTCTTTTTATTGATGGGCCAAGCCATCAATAGATCCCCTGTTGCGATTTGGTGCTGACACTGCTGGTGTGTGAAACCTTAGGCCATTTAACTCTCAGGAATGCAGCGTCAACGGGCAGTCTGGCGCAAACACTTCCAGGTGAGACCGGGATATCCAGGCAAGTGACGCACTTTTTAAAAACTTCCCTGGTATATTTGGAAGTTTTAAAGTGTGTGTATGTGCTTTTGTAACTTTTTAAATGTATTTTTGTTTTTATTTTTGAATTTCCCACGCTTACGTCTTTGTGCAAGAACAGGCAGGATTTCAGTCCAGGAAGTGAATGGAGCTCTGTTAGAGCTCTATTCATTCCTGGGCTGCCTGTCAATGGGAGAGATGGTAAGTTATTGTGCCGGGACAAGGGTGGGATTGGAGACGGTGGGTCAGGAACACTTTTTGCATCCTGTCTGATAATCTCCGTAGTCTATCTGTCAGCAGCTACAGCACGTCCCCAAGGCCATTATTGGCTGGGGGTGGGTGGAGTCACCAAGACAGCATCTGGCTTCATTTGTGGAGCCAGAAGCTAGAAGGAAAAAAGACATTATCCTCCCAGACCAGAGGATGTGAGTCTTCCTACCCTCCTCCAGACCTTGGAGAGCTCCCCTAAACCGAAGTAGGAACTCAGTCATTATCTGTGCTTTGCAGCCATGACAGTGATGGCTTCTGTTAAACACAACTCAATAACACTCTTCCTTCCACCTTTCTGCCCACTTTACCTCTATCACTATTATCGTAGAATCATAGAGCTGGAAGAAACCACGAGGGCCATCCAGTCCAACCCCCTGCCATGCAGGAATACACAATCAAAGCATTCCCAAGAGATATGGACATCCAGCCTCTGTTTAAAAACCTTCAAAGGAGTGTTATTAGTTCATGTTGATTTCATTTTAAACAAGAACATGTTAATTATTGTGTGTAGAAAGAATTGGTAGAGTCCCTTTCCAAAGAACTTGCCAGCCAGCCTTCAAATTACTTCGTTCATGGAACAACACCACTTATTGGATGCAGAGAGGATTTAAAGCAGGATAATTACTTACTCTTCTTGAACTTACTGATCCTCTAATGCTAGGTATTTAGCAGTGGCTTGCAAATACATTTTGTTACTGAACCCTCTCACCTTAATCTCCTTAAGGGAAGATACGGGTAATCGGGTAATCATTCCTTGCCTGACACAAATCAGTTCTAATCCAGTAATTCCTTGCGACCATCCACATTTGCCATGTTAGGACATACATTAAGACAGGGTTCCTGGTTTAAAGCCAGAATTTAAAAGAAATGCAAGGGCCCACACCTACACACACACACACACACACACACACTTACTTTATCATGACTGATAATCTAATTTTAAATCTGGTTTAAAGCTTGCTTCTAGTCCTGGTGAATTTGGTCATACCTAATTGCAATCCTGGTTTTTGGTATAAGAAGAAAATATTTCTTCCTGGACAAAGTGGGAGCAAATGAGTTGAATGCTCCAGCATTCTTCTTGTTCAAATGGTGGTCATTAAATTATTCATTTATCACATTTCTGTAGTGTCCAACAATAAAATATCTCTGGGCTGTTCACAAAATAGAGCTAAACCATAAGAGGTGGAAAATAAAACACAGCACAAAACTATAAAACAAAAATAGATTCTGATACAACAGAGACAACTAACTTAAATTCCATTGATTTTAACGGGTCTAATCCAACTAGAACTAAATCTTAATCCGGTACCCTTTTAAATGTGCCACACAATGTTTGAAAGATCTGTCTTTATCAAAGGCACTGTAAAGTCCATCAGCAAATAGTTTCAGAGAACTGAATTCTATGAGCCCACATGTTTTCCCTGCAAATGTATGTACCTATCTGATCTATCTCAGACAGATTTGCTAACAGCTAGTTATGGGATTGGGGGCGGGGGGCATATTCCTTTTTATAAGCTACCCATCTGATTAGATTTCATGCGTGTGTGCACCAGTGGTCATGCTACGCAAACCATCCTCCGGGTTTGTATAAAGGCAGCCGGATGCAGCCACAAGCAGCTGGACAAGGTTATTTAAACTGTGCTGTGTGACCCTCTCCTTTTCAAAGTAAATGCCATCTTTTAAAAGCAAATGTTGGCTCCAAGTTATTAAAGCTGGGGTTAGAAGGCACCAGTCCAACAACAAGAAGGGCTTCCCTTTAGGTCCAAGTTTTGTAAGGAAATACTTTAAAAAGAAATGGATGAGAACATAAGGTGAAAGAATGCAACGTCTCAGAGGCTGTATACTATGTCTCTCAGGTACAACGCTTTATCTGTTTGACTACACTGATTTCAGTTAATTGGGTCCCCAGAGTGCTTTAGAGCACCATTCCCATCCAGTCCTCTGAGAATTAAATACCTAACAGACATCATGTTATTTACCTCAGGAAAGCTGTTCATTTAAAAAGTTTTCAGTAATCCAGATGTGCCTTGTATTTCCTAGAACAAGGGTAGGGAATCACTTAGGAGTGGGGGTCAGCCCCCCCAAAAAAGCACCTAAATTACATCAGAGGGGCATGATGGAGATAGAACTCTCAGTCCATTAATTCCAGGAACAAGGTATACATTCACTCACCCATTCCTCAGAGTGAGACTAGGCTTCCAGTATGGGTGATCCCCAGCTCAATTCTCACCCTTCCTGCATGGTAGCCATCACCCGAGGGACTGCATTTTGTGTTTTATTTAAAACATTTTGTGCTTTAAGTTTTATTTATGTTTATGAAGACATTCCCATGCCACTTTTCTTTCCCAAAACTCCCAGTGTGGTTTATAGTACTGCAACATTAAAACTCACAAAAACACAATCAAATAAAGTCATAAAATAGACCAGTCTGGGATACACTACATATAGGGTTGCCATAATTCTCTGCCACAAAACTGGGACAGAGCACCTGGGGGGGGAGGGAGCCCTCTTCTCTCCCCCTATCCCTGCGAGGAGGGCACCCAAAGGCTCACCTCAACTCTGTGTGGGAAGCAAGTGGGCACATGGGGAAGGAAGCAGGCAGGCAGGGGACTGAGTCAGGAAGGGAGTGCCACCAAAAAAACCTGCTGGCCAGGGAGGACCATCCCCTGACTGCCCTCTTTCCCTCCCTTGCTATGCTAGCCCATCGGGCTGGGCTAATCGAAGCAGCAGAGCCCGGATTCCTCCATCTGCTGCTTCGAGCAGCCCAACCAGATAGGACAATTTTTAGTTCCTTTAATCTGGGATTTTCCCAGTTTTCCAGGATTTATAGCAACACTAACTACATATGTCTCATCTAATTCAGACAAATTTAGCTGGAATCTATTATTTAAAACAAGCAAACAATCCCTCTCTGCATTAGACCCCCCACACACACACACACTCCAGACACACACATCCCAACTCCAGTGGGGAAATACTACAAGATGATGGTGGTGGTAAGTGGAACTGAACATTGGAAATAACATTTTCTTCCATATCAACCTCTACTAATCTGATATCTTTCTCAGAGCCCCTTTGCCAGATGTGCCCACCATCTGAGCTGAGGAGGAAAATAGCTTCTGTGAAGGGGGGCTTTTTAGGTGTGATGCACCATTTATTGAACTCTCTTCCTAAAAGAAAATCTAGCACTTACATGATCATCTTTAACCACTGGGCAAATACCTATTTTTATAATCCCAGGATCTTTTCACTTCTGCTGCATTAGTCTTCCACTGTTGTATTGATTGTTACTTTTTATTGGGTTTAATGGGTTACTGTAAGGTGCCCTGGACATTTTGAATTGAAGGATAGTGGAGAAACATTGTAAGTAAATGAATATGTTTCCCCCCAGATATGGCTCTTCGAGCTGGAGTCTCTCATAGAGGTAGATGCATTGTTAATACAGTCAGAATTTTAAAATTGCAAAATGGAGTGGGGGAATCACTCTCAGACCCTGACACTTGAAAGACAGCATTTAAGAATAAGGGTACTGCAACAGAGAAGACCTGGTGCCCAATCTCTGTCCCTCTCTCCCTCTGTCTCTCTCATACAGCTTTAACTCACAGTCCATAGCTTGGAAACAGTCCAGTGGCCATGCTCACTGTGGGAATCTGGGAACCATAGTCCTAAATAGTACCCTTTCCAAGGTCTGATTCATACAAACAGCACCTTGATACTGAAGGAAGCCAGTGCAACCTACTTTAACATTGCCAAGCTAAGTTCCATACATCTATTTCATATCAGGAATCTCCCAGCTATATTTTGTATACTTCAGATAATGCTGGTGAGTCATTTGAATTCCTAACATCTTTGTCCAAATTCTCATGTTTATAAACCACACCTAAGTTAACTGTAGTGGTATTTCAAAGAAAGATGTGTCTCCATCTTTCCATTTGGGATGCCAGGAAAGCAGTAATTTGTGGAATGTGTATCCAAAGAGGAAATGAAATTAAAAAACAAAAAACACTTTATCAGAATGGAAAGAAAAAGAGGAAACACTGAGGAAGAACACACAAAACAAGAAGATAATGAAAGACATTAAAATATTAGAAAACCAATTAAATCCTGAAACTACCTTTGAAGTTATACAAAAATTAAAACAAATCCATCAATCACATTTTGAACATGCAAATAAACCTGGGAAATGGCTAGCTTACAGACTGAAAAAAGAAAATGATCAGAAATTGATACCAGAAATAAAACACAAGGGGAAATTATTTACCACTCAGCATGAGATAAAGAAGGAATTTGTTAATTTCTACAATGAATTATGCAGAGAAAGAAATTTAAGCACATTGTCAAAAATTAAAATGAAGTACTATCTAGACAAGCAACAAATATCCCAAATATCTGAAGAAAAATGGAAAAAATTAAAAGCACAATTCTCAGTGGCAGAAATATCAATGGTAATTAGAAAATTTAAAAAGGTTAAAGCTCCTGGACCAGATGGATTTTTGGCAGGGTACTATAAATACATGGAAGATGAGCTTTTTTTACCCTTTCAAAAAATGTTAAATGAAATAGAACATCATGGTAAACCAAACACATGGAACACTGCCAACAATGTCTTACTACTGAAAGAAGAAAGAGACAGAACAGAAGTTAAAAAAAACTGCAGGTCTATCTCCTTATTAAATTTAGATTATAAAAGTTACAAGTCTATAATTGCGGACAGACTAAAAGGAATTTTGAAAGATATAATCCATCTAGATCAAAATGGATTTCTTCCTGGCAGATACATCAAAGGAAATATTAGAACAGTAATAGATATTACTGAATATTTCAACAAGCATAACGAGAAAAAATTAGCCATGTTATTCGTCCATAAGGAAAAAGCCTTCGACAACATCAGGTGGACATTTATAACTGAAGTATCAAGAAGGATGAATACAGACTCCAAATTTATCAAATGGATTGAGAATATCTATACGGACCAAAAAGCTCAGATTATTATTAATAGAGAACGAACAGAAAGTTTTAAAGAAGGGAAAGAGACAAGGAAGCCTGCTATCACCATTGCTATTCATAACAATATTAGAACTGTCAAATCAAAATATAAGATTCAACTAGAGAATCCTGTAGTTCAGTTGTGTTCATCAGCTGAAGGAGATGAACACAAACTTAAGAGTGTTCGCTGACGATTCGGTCATCTTTCTAGAAAACCCAAGAGAACAAATGGAAGACCTGATGAAAACATTTAGAAACTTTGGAGAAATAGCAGGATTCAAGCTGAACAAAGACAAAACACAAATACTTACTAAGAACCTGACCAAAAAAGAGCAAGAAGATCTAGAAAGTATCTCCAGATGCAAAATAGGGGGGGGGGATTAAAAGATCTAGGAATTTGGATCGCAAAAAGGAATACTGATTTGTATGAAAATAACTACCAAAAAAAATTTGGAGAGAGATGAAAAACTATATGATGAAATGGTCAAAACTAAACCTATCACTGTTTGGGAAACTAGCAGCAATAAAAATGAACATTTTACCAAAAATTTTATATCTATTTCAAAATATCCCAGTTATAACAAACAAGCAACCATTCAAGAAGCAGAACAAAGAAATTAGAAAATTCCTATGGGGAGGCCGAAAGCCTAGAATAAAATGGAAAACCATGACAGACTCGAAGATCAGAGGTGGTTCAGATTTCCCAAATTTCAGATTATATTTCCAAGCCTGTGCACTAATTTTAATTATGGATTTGATAAATTTATAAGATACAAAACTGTTGCATGTAGTAGAGAGATTTAATCTCAGACTAGGCTGGCATGCCTACATTGGCTATGGTAAAGTTAAAATTAACAAAGCATTTGATCATCATATCATTGGGAAAGCTGAAACAAAAATTTTATGTGAAATTGCCTCTTTGGATTTCCCCACAGGAAGCTTTCCTGAACAGGTAGAAAAATAAAGAATGCTGGCTAAAATATAATGACTTGCTGTACAAGGAAGGAGGAGGAGAATTTAAAATCAAAACAAAAGAAGAACTTAATATACATTGGTTTACATATGAATAACTAAAGCAAAGATTTAAGGAAGACATAAAGGAGAAGGGTTTTGATGAAAAAGAACACAAATTAGATAAAGTCATAGGGGGTTCAACTAAAAACAAAATCTATACAAAATACTATACAAAATCTTACTTACAAGGGAATTAGAAATTGAAGCAGTAAAAGATTTGATGATAAAATGGGCATCAGACATTGGCCATAATCTAGAATTAGAAGATTGGGGAAAAGCAAGAGAAAAAAATGAATAAATTTACTGCTTGTCAAAATCTTAAATAAAATTACTTTAAAACAGCAAACAGATGGCACTACTTGCCAGCAACAATAGGAAAGATGTTCAATACAACAAATAAGAACTGCTGGAAGTGTCAAGAAGCTATAAATTCACTGTATCATATGTGGTGGAACTGCAAACATATCAAAAAGTTCTGGACAAAAATACATAGGACTATAGAAGAAATGTTTCATATGCAGTTTCCCATGAAACCAGAGTTTTATCTATTAAACATGACACATATCTTTAAAAAAGAAGATGAAAGAATCAGATGGGGAATATTGTTATACCTAGTAACTGCAGTGAGACTAGTATTAGCCCAAAGATGGAAGCTGAAAGAAATACCTACAATAGATGACTGGCTGGAAAATGTTCTAGACATGGCCTGAATGGACAAACTCACTTTTGAGCTTAGACAAAAATCTACACAAAATCAAGAATTGAAATAGGAAGTAATCTGAGTATTCTGCAGAAATTAACGGGAGACAGAATGAGTAATCAATAAGAGAGAATAGCAATTATAGAAATATTATTAAGAATAAATTAGCTCTTATAGTAACAAAATATAAGGGAGGAATAGGAAGAAAACAGCGTAAAACACAGTGATAAATATAATTATTATGATCAAGATATTACTCATGGGACATGATATTCTTTTTTCTTTTTTGAATGAGAATAGATTAGGAACAAGGGCTCAACTTTAATGTCTGAGAGGCTGGTAAACATATAGGAGTCAGATGAGAAGAGAAGTTACAATTTCTGAGCATACCGTGTGTGTGTGTGTGTGTGTGTGTTGAAAATGGTAAAATATAAGATGTGAATCTTATTATGGAATGTGTCTATAGAAGATACTATATTGACTTTTGATGGGATGATATTTCCTTATAAGCATTTTGATTGAAGAAAAATAATAATAAAAAAGAAAGAATGATGTGTTTCTGAACATCAATACAAAGAGACACATTTAAATCTCATTAGTCTATGAGTTTTCTGTTCTGCCACATTATTTATCCTTTCCTTAAACAATAATAGCACAACAGTTGGCAACTAGAACCATTCTAACAACAATGGTGGATGTTCTTGCATGCTTTGGACTTTAAAGCATTCTAGCATGACAAGACTTTTTAAATAAAATAGAGCACAGTTAGCATATAGAATCACAAAATCAGTAAATCACAGAATGTAAGAATTTGAAGGTAACACAAGGGCCATCTAATCCAACCATCAGCCATGCAGGAATACAGAAGTAAAGAACTCCTGAAAGATGCCCATCCAATCTTTGTTTAAAGACCTCCAGAGAAGTAGAATCCACCACCCTCCCAGGCAGTCCACTCTATTGTTGAACAGCTTTTACAGTAAAGTTCTTTCTAATGTTTAGATTTCTTGTCATCTAAATCTACTGGTTTGTGTTCTAGTCTCTAATGTAGCAGAAAACAAGCTTGCTCCATCATCTAATGACATCTCTTGAATTAGTTAAAGATAGCTATCATGGCATCTCTTAGTCTTGTCTTTTCCAAGTTAAACATGCCCAACTTTCTAAGTCATTCCCCCTCAAGCTTGGTTTCCAGACCTTTGATCATCTTGGTTGCCCTTCTCTGTACACATTTCAGCTTGTCAATATACTTTTTGAACTTTGATGCCCGGAACTGGACATAGTATTCCAAGTGAGATCTGACCAAAGCAGAATAGAGTAGCACTACTACTTCTCCTGATCTGGATACCATACTACTGTTGATGCATGATGGCAGGCATCCTGTTAATGGTATACAGAGATGTAAGTGAGGAAGTTAACCCCCCTTCCACCCTCCACAGTGACCAGGCCTCCCCCAGACTTACTGTAGATCTGCTGAAGCCCCCTCCATGGCCATTCTGTGTCTGGTGGACAGCTAGGGGATTGCAGAAGTGTTTGTCTATGTGACTGTAACCAGATGCAAAATGAGTACATCAGCCAATGAGCCTTCCTGACGACCCCAGTAGACCTCAGTGGATGTTTTAACCACTTTACACCTGGCTTTGGGAACATAGCCAAACACTTCTGTGATCTCTCTGAGTGCTCCACTGGGCACAGAATTATGGGAGGGGGCTTCAGGTGTTCAATGGTAGATCAGGGGTAGTAAATGGCTCAGAGCAGTATAGTTCTGCATGCAGAACTACTACACTGCATTAAAACATGTAGGCTTGTGGATGATGACTGGAATCCTGTAAGTGTCTTACACATGTGTAAGTCTTCCCACAGAAGTGGCTGATCAATTTTGTTCAATAAAGAATGGCCATATTAAGTTCAAGGTTATGGGACCAGTGTTATGCATAGCTGTGCAGGCGCATTGCCCATGGTTGTGCATTGATGTGCATTTCACATTTGGTTGTGCATAATCACAATTCATTAATGAGATGTATTGTGCAATAGTCATGTGCCTCCATGAGCATAAAATTACATCCCCTCTCCTCAGTGTACTACCTCAGCCAATATGCATTCCCTTCACACCAGCCATTTCCTGGTTCAGTTACTAACATTATTGTATTACCATTTCAACTTTTCTGACATTCAAACTCTGACTTACAAGTAGCTGTTCTGAAACAAAATAAATAAATAAAGTAAGATTGGAAAAATAAACAGCTGAACTGGGATATTCTGATTCATTACCATGAACAAGCATAATGGTGTCTTGGCACACAATCTTTTATTAATATATGGTTCTCATCACAGTTACACATACATCATATGGATTCTTTTCCGAACATTTTCCTTCTTCATGAGAATTGTCAGTTGCAAGTTTATGGCCCATTACCCTCTGATCCCACCTCCACATATAAAAGCTTAAAAACTTGTGGTGTTTCTATCGTACTGCTTCCATGCATCTGAAGAAGTACCTGTAGATTGAAATCCATCAGAGCTCATGCCAATATAAATTAGTTCATCTCAAAGGTATTGATGGATTTCTTCTCCCCTCCATCCCTATTTACTTTTTATAAGAAATGCTGGCTGGGCTAGTGAGTTTCCCTGAGAAAGAAGATATGAACCTGGGACTTTCTCTGTCACGACCCAAGCCTCTAACCATTACATTAGTTCTCAGGCAATCCAATATATGGAACTATAATGTGCTTTAAGTAATGTTACTTTGGTGGAATGAATTAGTAATCTGCTTAAAGACGCGCCTTTGTCCCTGTACAATCAGGTCATTCATCCTATTGTCAGTTAAAAGCAAGAATTAATAGGAAACAAAACGTGGGCTGTGAGGCATCATTCTGAATCTATTCATAGCCCAGTTTCTGGTTACACTATGAGTACTGTCTGAATTTTCAGGAATCAGCTTAACATGTGACTTGTGACTACATCACTGAGAGACATAGTTTAAAATGGGTTAACAGTAACAGAGGGCCTTAAATAAACTTTATGAAGATCATTAGGGATGCATATGAAATAGTGCAAGTCTGTTCACAGCAAGTTCCCAGACTGTACGACCAAAATGGTTGTCTCAGTCCCTCTTCTATTATTGGGAATGGGGTGTTTGTTTTAAAGTTCTTGCCATATAGCTATCTCTCTCTCTGTATGTGTATCTTTCTTATTGGAAACTTTACTAATTTTGCTTGTGAAGCAACTCTGCTGTATGTCCATGTCAAGATAGCAATGGAGTAATTAATAATCATAGGCTGAGGCAGACACATTTTACGTAGTTGAGAAAAGGAGCGGGGAAAGGTTACTGAAGGCATTTTCCCATGCGCTTCTCGTTCCCTGCATTCTATAAACCTTCTTCTCATCTGAGAAAACTCAGATGGGTCATTTCATCCTGAGAAGTACACAAGGAAATGGGGGTAGTATTAGAGAGTGTAGTGAAGAACAAGCTGTGATTTTTGTTTATATATATTGTCCATTTCCCCTGATGGTGGCACAAAGCTACAGGTCTCTCCAACTTTCTGTATGGCTACTGAAGATAAAGTGAAAATAAAGTTTTACAGCTGTAGAAAATGTGTCTGGAAAGCAGCATTCTAAGGAATGTGAATGTTTCCAAGTCATCTTTCTCCCCCGTAGCTCTGGTCAATAGTTTTCTTTCCAGAATTTGTGGCTAATACATTTCTCATAGAATGTAATGCTAGCTTTTTTTTTTTTTTTTTTGCAATGCAGCTTTGAGTTTATTTAGATGTTTGAGCTCTTGCACTACATTTTATAAGCTGGTGAACACTGGCAAATTATTTCTCCCATTAAAACAATACACCCTTAGTTTCAGTGTTATGGTGGTGGTAATTACAGGGACCACATCATTTTCCTGGCTATTAGTCAATTTCCAGGCAGAATTCAAAATGCAGTTTATGACCTTTAAAGCTCTACATTGCTGGGGTCCAGAATACAAGAAGCCCCCACCTTTTGATGGCTTGTTATCTGACGACTCACTCTTTCAGTGCCTGCAAATTAAGGAGAAGTTCCATTCATTTGACGAGGAATCCACTCTTTTGACAGCTCTTACCTACATAGGTTTGTTTGCTTGGGACTGGTCACATGCACTACTTGCAAAGTGAGCTGAGAGGGGTGAAAAGTCACCAAGCCAACTGAGCAAGCAGTGCACAGGGCAGGCAAGCACCCAAGGGTACGCACCGGCAGACCTAGTGACCCTCATGTAATTCCCTCATGTCCCCTACATGGGTTCTGCTTTTTTACCAATCCCTAACCTGTCAGATAAGTGGGGGCTTCCCTGTATATAAAAAAGCTATCTCTCCATACGAACTGATCCAAGTTGTAAGATCTTTGGGGGAGGAGTTTCTCTCATTCCCACCACCTTCACAGGCGAAGTTGGTGACAACACAAGAGAGATTTCTCAGTGGTTGCTTCTACATTGTGGGACTCCCTCCCATGGGAGTTCTGCTTAGTCCCTCCCCTTCTCTCGTTTGGCCAGCAGGTTAGGACCTTTTTATTTAGGTAGCCATATGATTGACTGTAATCCTACAACAGAATATTGTTTAAGAATGATGTGTTCTGGGGGGTTTTGTATGTTTTTAATTATGTTCTAAATGTATTTTAAAATTGGTTTTGACTATGAGGTTTATTACATGCCAAAGTAAAGCAACAGGGCAGCCTGAAGGTTCTACTTTCCATGCTGCCTTTCTGCCTGATGCCAGTGTTCTGCCATTCTGGTCCCAGGGGAGACAAAGGCAAACTGTGTCTTTTTACTAACTGGAAAAATCAGTTAGTAAAAAAGACATGGTTTTATACCTCTGTCTCCTGTGGAGAGTTCCATGGCAGAACACCAGAAGAACAATTACGGCATGTGAGAAGGCAGAACAGAAAGCGGATCCTTCCAGCTCCCCTGCCACTTTACTTCAGTGTGTGATAAGACTCTATGTGTTTTTAACAGAACTGACCTTTAATTGTTTTTAAAAATTTTAGATATTACATTTTTAGCTAAATTTCATTTTAAGTTTTGTAAGGTGTCTTGCATCCCTTGACAGGAAAAAGTAGGTCATAAAATGATTGAACATACAAATAAATAGGAGGAAGAGAAGGATTTTGGGGTATATTGTGGAAATACAGCCTAAACGTTTGCTTCAACATCTTAGTTTACAATGTTTTAGACAATCCGTTTTATTTCCTTTGCAGCTGAAATTTCTGGGGGTGGGGGGTTTCCCTGATATTTTCCCCCAGAATTTAACATTTTTGCCCCTTGCTCCCTTTTCTGCTCTCAGAACTATTCAGTGAAAATGCTTCCCACCTACCATAAACAATTTTGTCAGTAAGACTGAGAATTTGGGGTTCATCTGTGCAACTCAGTATATTTTACTGTTTGGGTGCAACTCAATATGTTTTACTACTGCTGAAAAAAAAAGTGACAGGTATTTTTTCACCATTAGGGACAGGAAAGAATTTGAGTTGGCAAGTTGGTGTACATTGCCTTTTTGCACCTCCCAAGATTTGGGACAAAAAGAAATGTACATTGCCTTGGCAATTCACACATTTCTGAGGCTTATGTGGCCTTTTGCAGAAATATAGTGCACTCTAAACAACAGAGATATTTTTAGAAGCATATAACTTAAAAATTCATACAGTTAAACAGATACATACTTCAGCCAATTGGGGAAAATACATACATTAGGTGAAATGCATAAAGAAATGCACAAATTAGTGTGTGTGTGTGTGTGTGTGTGTGTAGATAAAACGCATACAAATTTCAAGGCAGAAAGGGAAAAAAGATGAGAAGAAAATGCAGGTGATAATCATTTTAAAAAGCAATGAAATTAAGACTGAGATTTTCACCTCTCTAGTATGTTTCCCAGGTGTCTTGTTTTATATGGTGTGTCCCATATGTTTGGTTTTTTTAAGTCTAGTCTTATATCAGGGTGATACACAACACCCAAAATCCTGAAGGGATTTCTGTAGAAAAAATCAATAAAAGAAATACATGAAGGGATGTCATGTAGAAGATGGAGTAAGCTTGTTTTCTGCTACTCCAAAAACTTGAACATGAACCAAAGGATTCAAGTTTACAAGAGAAGAGATTCTACCTAAACATTAGGGGGGGAAAATTACTGTAAGAACTGTTCAATAATGAAATAGACTGCCTCAGTGCATGGTGGACTCTCCTTTGTAGGTCTTCAAACAGAGGTTGGATGGGTATCTTAAAAGAGTGCTTTAGTTGTGTATTCCAGCATGGCAGGCTCTTGCGGCCCCTTTCCACTTTAAGATTCTACGATTCTATGAAATACTGTATAGGTTACCCTGTCCCCCTGTATCCACAGAACCAATATCCGCTGTTGCCATTATCTGTGGGACACAAAATAGGGACACATACCATAGAGTCATGCTGGAAAATGTCTAGAGAGGCATCCTCTCAAGGCAGCTTTTAGGTCCTCCAACACAACTCTATGGTATGTTTGTACTAGGTCCTTTATTTTTATAGGATTTGCTACAGTTGGCCCTCCATATCCATGGTTTCTATATCCATGGATTCAACCATCCACAGCTTGAAAATACCCCCCCCCCAAATAAAATAGAAAGCAAACCTGTCAGGCCCTGCTTTTCTGACTCTGAAGATGAGCTAGAGGAAGAGAGAGCTTCAGAGCAGGATTTGCAGCAGGGAGTAGAGACAACAACACCTGATCCCACAGAGCTGCCTGGCCCCTCAAAGATAGCAGAAGGGAACAGAGCAGATAACCTAGATCCAGCAGAGAGGTCTGGCCCCTCAGATGGAGAGACATTAGACCCAGTTGTACCCACTTTTCAAGAACACCAGTACCAAAGGGAGGAGGAATAGAAGTCTCAGCATATTTATGAGAGACGCCGGCTTATCAGAGAACAGCTGTGCAATCGCTGAGTCAGTATAAATCAGGGACAGCTGCTCTACCAACTTATCAGAGTTTATCTGAATGCATTGGTGAGAAACCTCTGTTCCTGATTCCTCGTGCTGCCTTGCCTGGACTTTTACCTTTGCACTGTACTGGACCCCCTGCTTGTTGTGACCCTGGACTATTGGATTGGTAAACTGGACTATTATCTGGCTTTTGTGGACTTGTTCTGTTACCTAGATATTTTGCCCTACCATTGTAATTCTATGTGATCAAGAGTTCTGGGCAGACTGCTACACTGTTATCTGCTAATAGCACCTTGCCTTGGCTGATGCTATTTTATACAAGGGACACCATTTTTATACAAGGGACACCATTTTACTACACCATTGTATATAATGGAACCAAACCCCAGCAGATGTCAAGGGCCCACAGTATTATCCTCGATTTCACTTATACACAATAAGTCCAGAAACATATGCCTCATGGATACGGGGGAGGAGGACTTGTATTTGAGAATGGGTGCCACTTGCACTCCCATGAGACTGGTTTCTTAGCATTTGGTATGCAATAAACTGGCATATTAGATACCAAATTCTGAGGTTCTGTCAGCTGGGGGAGTACAGCTAGCTTGACACCATGCTTCCATGTCTCCTCTCCAGCAGGCAATAAAATTGTTCTCTCATGGTGGCTGGCCTGCCATTGCAAGATTTGCATGGGTTTTCAGGTTCCTGCAAGATTTGTGATCTTATTGGAGCTCAAAGATCTCATAAGAGAAGGACTTCTAACAAGATTTGAGATGGCTTTAGTTAGGCCTGCCTTTTCTGTCCCAGCCAGTTCTGAGCTGGCATCCAACTGTGCCCTATATTACTGTTTTGAAAACTTGGCAACACTATTCCCAAAACACTATTTCTTTCAGTTCTCCTGTCCTATGCCATTTTCTTCCAGGTGCCTTCATTTCCTTTCACCTATACTGTGTGAACTTGCAATACAGTTGTGAGCATAAACTCACAATATACCATAGTTGTTGTTATGTGCCTTGAAGCCATTTCTGACTTATGGCAACCCTAAGCTGAAGCCTTGGCAAGATTTGTTAAGAGCAGGTTTGTCTTTGCTTCCCTCTGAGCTGGAGAGAGTGTAACTTGCCCAAGGTCACCCAGTGGGTTTCCATGGCTGAGCTGGGATTTGAACCCTGGTCTCCAGAGACACAGTCCAGTGCTCAAACTACTACACCATGCTGACTCTCACAATATAGTATCATTCACTATTACTTGGGCTGAAATCTCTCAGAAAAGAATGTTCTGTGAACTTTGTCTATCTTTTTTTAAAAAATCACCCAGCCTTTAGAGTAGTCCTGTCCCACAGAATATTTGGTGCAATGGCTTGCACCATACTGAGTCAACTGTCTCAGGAAGCAAATGCTGAGAAACAATTACAATTCAGTCTTGTCTTCATACCCTGCCACCTTCAGATGTAGTTCAGGATTCTGTTGAAGTAAGATTCAATTGTCAGGCTGGATGCAGTGGGGTACCATCTTGTCCTCCACCTCAGAGAGCAAAATGTGTTGCTGCCCACATATGGGATGGTGAAATTTGGGAGCCATTTTTCATAATCCTCAGCACTCTGCAAATCATTGGAATGGCTGTTTCTGATGGTGGCAGGGGCAGCTAGTGGATCTGCCATCCACTCTTGATTTTGCCACCACTCTTCCTACAGCCACTCTGAGTTAAATGGGAGCTCTGCCAGTGCCAAATCTCTGAATGGATTGGCCAGGTCCAGCACCAGCAGAGCTCCTATTCATCTCAGAGCAGCTGCAGGAGAAGCAATTGCAAAATCAAGAGTGAGTCCACCACCCATGCAATGGCAGATCCTCCAACTGTGCCTGGCTATTCGACTGCAATTTCCACAATCTTTCACCATTATCTATGCTGACTAGGAGTGATGGAAGTCATATTAAAAAAAATCTGGAGGTCTACATTTGTCCACTAACATGCCAAAATATGTCCAATTACATTGTATTTTTGTGTATATTTTATACTGTAAATTGTTAGAGGATTGTTTCTTGAATGAAAAGTGGAAAATCATCATCATCATCATCATCATCACTGATAACATCAAGCACCAGATTAAGATACAAATCACCAAGGTATACAAGCCACAGGCCAATAATCAGCCCATCTGACTCATGCTGGAAATCTTTAAATCAAATCTCCATAGCAGCAAACTGCCGTATTTCACTTCACACTTTTATTCCTTATTCTTCTTGCATGCCACTACAAAAGAGAGAGACGTTGCATGCAATATTTATTGTTTTTGCAAAGAAGCCCCCCGCCCATATTTTAACTGTCTTGAAATATCAACCTGGCTAACATGATGAATATAAATATATCCTCTAATACAGTAACAAAACAGGCAATGCGGTAAATAGATCATATGTATGTATGTATAATAAGTGAATATGAGATGTTAATGCATCTCGCTTTAAGCAGTAAATTGCCCTCTGTCTGGTAGCACAGCACTAGGAATAATCACTATATTCCATCAAAATATTCATTAAAAAGACAAAAGTGCTGTGTGTGCATTGCTGATGGTTTAGCTCAGTGGTGTGAAAAAGTTTTTCTTCCAAGCTTTGCATTCCCTCAGGGTAATCTGTCAGTAGCCACATGCCAGAGCTTGAGACAGAAGTGTTTCTATTAGTCCTAATACATTAATCTTAGTGACATTTATAAAATTAATGCATTAAAGTGTTTTAAATCATTTAAGATTATTAGAAACAGGTGGTCATGAATGAAAGTAATGAGAGGTTGTTGATCAGTAAACTATCCTCAGTTTGCTTCATTTGCTGCAAATCAAGTTCAAAGTGCAAAAGTAGTTTTCACTCACTTAACTCAGCAGAGGGGAGAAGAGAGGAAGGGTAGAATCTTGCCCTTCCCAGTAGACTCAGGCAAAAGCAAACTGCTGCAGTCTCTCCTAGCTTCTGTGTTCTTCCTCATTGATAACTTTTTGCCATCTATACCACACTTTGATGTTGCTTGGTCATAAAAGTCTTGGTTTTCATCTACACAATGTTATAGGGTAAACTGTATCTGTATGCCACATGTGGCCCATGGAATGCAATTTGCCCACTCCTGTTTTTAAGCCTGGCCAACACTGTGCCACAGAAAATTTCAGTAGAGGAGGGCCAGAGAGATTTCAGTAGGGAGGATGGAAATTCACAGCAAAGGTCAATTCTTGGATATCTATAGGGCTGGTGCTACTATTAGGGTCAACCCGTGTATCTGTAGGAGATGCATTCTAAGATGCCCCACGGATACCTGAAACTGTTGATAATAGGGAGCCCTATTATTTTCAATGAGACCAATGCTGAAGGTTGACCATAGAATCACATTGAAGGACCTAGAAATGCCTAAAGAGAACATTGTTTTTCAGATGTGGATAAGTGAAACCATGGATACTGAACCTGTGGATACAGGGATTGATGTGTATTAGGTAAACTGAGGAAGCCACTTTAGACAGTCAATTTTGGGTACCATGAAAGGATGGAAATTGTTAATCATTACTGTAATTTACTACTATTTTATACTACCAGGGATGGGCTGAAGTGGTTGTGGGATTTTCTGCCTTACATGTCAAAACAATTTATATGGTTTATGGGAATGTGAATCCTGAGTGTTGGGGGATGGTGGTGGAGGAACAGGATTTATTGCTCTGCCTCAGGTGGCAGAGCATCTTTGGCTGCCTCCGTATATATTCAGGATTAAGGCTGCAATCCTATTAGTTCTGCAGCCTTGGATAGGTCCTATGCACACCTCACTGGGAGTAGGCCCCAGTGAACACACTGAGACTTATGTTTCAGTAAATTTGCATAGGAAAATATCACTTTTAAGAGTGTTTGCTGTACATATATGTGTGTGTGTGTGTGTGTGTGTGTGATACATAATAATATGTTAACATTTTCATGGCACAATAAGAACAGTCATCCTTATTTTGTTTGATTATTTACAAGATTTGTTTCCTGCATCTTAATTACAAAGATTTCCAATCAAAGCACCCCCGACAGATTGGCCATCCGGCCTCTGTTTAAAAACCACCCAAGAAGGAGACTCCACCACACTCTGAGGCAGCACATTCCACTGCTGAACAGCTCTTACTGTCAGGAGGTTCTTCCTAATGTTTAGGTGGAACCTCTTTTCCTATGGCTTGAGTCTATTGCTCTGAGTCCTTGTCTTTGGAGCAGCAGAAAACAAGCTTGCTCCATCCTCAGTATGGCAACCCTTCAAATATTTAAACATAGCTATCATGTCACCTCTCAACCTTCTCTTCTCCAGGCTAGTCATACTGTAAAACACAAAATCCTGGAAAGTAAACCACTGGCAATTTAGAATTCAACATTAAATACATAACAGCAATATTGCCATGCTAAAACTGGGGGTGGGTGGGAACATGACAGATTTTGTCACTTTTTTCCTAAAGAGCAGCAACAGTGAACCTGACATAAGAACAGAGTAGGGATAGAAAATGCTACAATGATTTGTCATAGTTGAGAAGACCTTTTGCATTGGCACACAGGGCTTGAGAAAGTTACTTTTGAGGGGCTACCATTTCCCAAATCCCTGAGCCAGCATGACTATAGTGCATGTTGACTCAGAAATTTGAGAAACTATAGGCCAAAAAAGCTCCTTTCCCTAGCTCTACACCACTTGTCTCACCTCAAAAAAAGAGGAGGGGGAACACTCCAAGAAAAACCTCTGAGGAAGACTGTAAGAAATTGCTAGGTCCATGCTAAGAGAGGCAATTCTTCAGGTATCCCACTATGTAGAGCTTTAAAAGAACCAACCAGGTTTTTAAAATGGTACCTGTTAAAACAGTACCATCCAGTCCTGGTAATGTTTGTCCTGATGCATGACTGATGAGAAAATACATCTCACTGAAATGTTTTGTAAAAATAGTAGTTTACAAACAGTCCTCAAAAGATTATACATGTAGAACATGGGACCTTTTTTTCTTTTCTTTTTCTCCCCCCTTTTTTTTCCTGAGTTGTTTTAATTTTCAAGCTGACTTTCTGAGGCAGTAGGTTTTAGTAAATTTTAGTCTAAGTACTTTTTCTAGGAAATTATTGGTGTTTATATTAAGCAGAGTAAAGCATAACCCCGGTGCAATATGAGTTTGTGGTTTAAAAGAAGATAGAAATATGCAGGATACTCCAGTGAGGTTAAAAAGCAAAACTTACATTTATTGTGGCAGCTTAGGGAGAAAAGGTAAGAGTGACTGTCCTCTCCTTGCCTGATCCCCCTCCCAAACCTGAGGGCTTGTCTATACCAGGGAATAAAATGTGGATTGATGCACACTATTTGCCAGTTTGCAACAGCTTTCATTCGTCTCCACAAATGGACAATTGTCTCTGTGTGAAGGAGGAGGTGGACAAGCCTGGCTGAAGGCAGCCTGTCACAGCTCACAGCATGCTCTGAAGGGGGCCTGTGGGGAAGAGATGTTACAAAACAGGGGTTTGTCTCTGCCAGGGTTTTGATTTCAGAGAGATAGGGCAAAGCTGAGACAGAGATAGGATCTGGATTTGAGAGAGATAAGGAACAGATGGTATATAGACAGGTCAGTCAGAGAGATAGGAGAACTGACTGGGGGTTTAGGGACTGATTGAGAGTTCAAAGGTTAATACATTAATTACATGTTTCTTAATAAACTTCCACTTGTTTGCTTGTTTTTACCAGTGTCTCTGTACACTTATATTAAGTTTGGTGGAGGGCTATCACACTAGCCACAGCGAACCCCTCCACCACAACACAGGGCTTGTCTACACGAGGCAATAAAATGTGGATTGATGTGCACTAACGCCAATTCACAACAGCTTTTATTTGTCTTCATAAGGTGTTTTTTTTCAAGATTGCACGCAGGTGAAGCCATATGCATTTATTGTCCAAATGGGCATGCCTACGAATCAACGGTTGCCACCACTGAACAGTATTTTTAAAAAAATCAAATCCAAGGTGCGGAAGTGCAATCTTCTGCTTAAACAAACGGGGGGGGGGGGAGAGAAAAGGCTGTTTCACCACCTTAGTGCATGATTGCCATGGCGAAAATCCAACATGGTGGTTCTGGCTGCTGGCCTTGTCAGCATGCTCCACCCCCTGCATGTGTCTGACCAATCAGCTTTCCACTTCTACTCTTTTTGGGAACACACAGCAAAGCGAATTGTTTGTCCCAATGAGCGGGAATTCGCATTTCCTTCTAAGTTTTTGCACTGTCCTTCCTAATACGATGAAACAATGTGGGATCCCTTTAGGACAAAACATATTCTCCTCAAATTCTATGAGGAGTATTTTCACCGTATAGAGAAGCCCTGACAGAAACATCAGTCCCCTGTGCTCTGACTGCTGGCAGAATGAGTCTCCTTCTCCCCATGGAGCTGATGCACAGTAAAGTAGGTTGGGAGAGGGGAGTATGATTGTGACAATAATGTCACAATTGTAAGGTGGTAGCAATCATGAATATGGAACCATTACAGATTAGTAAATCTAGGTAAGTGTTCCATATCCACAATCTCTATTTAATCACGATTGTGACACTTGCCACAATTGTAACTCTCCACTCCCTCAACCTACTTTACTGGGCATCATCTGCATAGGGAGAAGGAGGTCCATTTTGCCATTGATCAGAGCACGAATGAATGTTTCCATCAGGTTTGGGGAGGTTGGCCAGGAGAGGCTGTATACTTAACTAAGTAGCTGATACTGAATACTGGCCATTTATTTTAGTCCATGGTTTCTTATAAACAATGGAATTCCATTAGGCCCTCAAAGCTTCATCCCCTACACCAGTGCTAGTCAAAGTAATGGTTGATGGACCAGGGGCAGTCCCTATGCCATTGGCTGCTGGTCTCTGCCAAGTTTCTGGGAAAAAATATACCAGTTGCTGCCAAAGGGGACAAATAATGGTACTGGTCTCTAGCACATGTTGGGGGGGGGGGAGAGACTGCCAGTCCCCCCCCCATCAGATAACCTGAGCAGCAGTGCCCTGCAAAGACTTTTCCACTCACCTCAGTGTTTGCTTCTATTTATTGCATTGCTTACGTACCACTTAGTACGATAACAAATATATAAGTGGCTTACATTAAAGGGCAGACACAATTAATGTAAAAGACAATATAAAGCAATTTCAAATATTTTTTTAAAAAACTGTAACAATAATTAAAATACTCTAAAATAATAAAATAGTAATTAAAGTGGGGGCTGTTGTGTATTTATGACTTAACTGATAGTTCCCTTCCTTTTCGAGCCACCCCATTTTAAGCCAGTTCATCACCCAGATCCTAGAAATTGTGCCACATATCCATAATCGGGGCCATGTGTTTCAGATAATGTACAAATGCTAGCCTTCACTTCTCACTTTGCAAAATAGTAATACTGACAAATGCCAGCCTACTCGGCCTTTGCAGCCCAGCAAAGGAGAGCTTCAGCCAAATTGTGCAATAAAAGCTTTCAGTACTAACCATAATAGAAATGAAATGTTGGCCTGAAACCCACATGAACCCTCGAATAAATGACATTCACTTGAACTTGTGAATATTATTTGTTAGGGCCTCTTTGGGCTTATAGCACTGTGAACCATGGGGGTAGATTTGGGGGAACACATTTTCTTTGAATAATACAAACATATGCTGTGTTGGAAAATCATGGCTTGAAAGGCAGATTAAATCTGAATTCTTTAAGAGGAAGGATACAAATATTTTAACTCAGGCGCCGTGCCCTGAGGTTCCCTCAGAACTTTAATGTGAAACAAGGAGAGAATGTACAGCAAAGAGTTCCTATGCTGGAAGAATGTGAATATCCCTTTCTCCTGCCCTCTTCTTCTTTACTTTCTTTAGTTCCCCCAGTCACCAAACATATCTAATGAAATACTTCTTTTTTGAAAAAACAAAACTACTGCTATATGTCATTTTGAGCTTTTGAAAACGAAAAGTGAGCTGTAAACATTTTAAATGAATAATTAAATAACTGCCAAAGAAAGACTCCATTGCTCATTATAAGCCAGGACTTTGGGCTTGACTACACTGTCGGGAAACCCTACACCTACCTCATAGCCGTGGCAAATATTTTTGATCTGCAGCAGCCCTGTAAATGCAACAATCATCAGGGATTCTCTGATGATAGATCAGAGTATCCTGCCACACTGTAATCTGTGTTGGAATAAAAGGGCGGTCCTACACTGTTCACATGTCCTATATGGCGTATTATTTCTAGCCACCAGGCAGTGCTACTCTGTGTTGTTGCTTTTTCCGGTTCACTTGTGCATACAAATATACTTTTCCCCAGAGTACTATATTACTGGATAAGCAGAGATACACTTATCCAGATATGTGTACAATCTAAAAATAAATAAAATAAAAACATTTTAAAGTGCCAGAACAGAGTCCTGTCCACTGGAAGTTCCGCCCTCAGGTTCGCACCAAAGCCAATCAATGGCTGCCACATTGCCAATAATCTGGGGTTTCCCCTGAAATGTGGAACAAACTGTGAAACTTTTAGACCTGGAATTTCCTGAAGAAACCTTGATGAAGATGCAAATTGCCAAAAACATCATGTGTCAACTGTGCCACAACTATAGGGTGAGTACAGGGTTTGCCGCTCATGTAGATAAGCCCTTTGGCACTGAAGATGGGAGAAAAAAAATACTGGACCAGAAGCCCATGCTGCAAGCTGCAGAGTTGCTGAACCCAGACTCAGACCCTCACCTCCCAAAAAAACTGAGCTTGAGCCCCAAGAGTGAGACTCACCCACATCAAGAGGGGCATCTTGAAGGGACAGTATTCTTGAAGGCAGGAGTTCGTCGAGTGCTAGAGATAATAGCCCAAATCTTATACAGAGAACAAGGCAAATAACACAACAACACAACAATGGGAGGCAGATGGGGAAATGGCCCATGGTCTCAGATGTCTCTATCCAAATGCACAGAGCATGGGAAATAAACAGGATGAACCTGAACTCTTAGCACACCAAAATAAATATGATATCATAGGCATCACTGAAACCTGGTGGGATGAGTCTCATGATTGGAATGTACTAATAGGGGGGTATAGCCTATTTCAGAAAAATAGAACAAACAGGAAGGGTGGTGGAGTAGCATCATACGTTAAGGATGTGTGCACCTGTGAACATAGCCATGATTTAAATCCTGGGAGCCAGATGGAGAGCATCTGGGTAAAAATCAAGGGGGAGAGAAACAGCAGTGATATCATTGTGGGGGTCTACTACAGACTTCGAAGCCAAACTGAGGACTTGGATGATGCCTTCCTGGAACAGATGACCGCACATTCAGAAAGGAGAGATGTAGTAGTAATGGGGGATTTCAACTATCCTGACATTTGTTGGAAGTCCAACTCTGCCAAGTATTTAAGGTCCAACAAATTCCTCACTTGCCTTGTAGACAATTTCATTGTCCAGAAGGTTGAAGAGGCAACAAGGGGATCAGCTATTTTAGATCTGATCCTAACCAATAGAGATGACCTGGTTAATGGTGTGGAAGTGGCAGGATCCATAGGGTGGAGTGACCATGTTCTCCGGGAGTATGTTATACAGAAGAAAGGGGAAGCCAAGCCTAGTCAGACTTGCATTCTAGATTTTAAGAAAGCTGATTTCAGAAAACCTAGGGGATTATTAAGTTTCACCATGGGGGTGATCCCATGATCAGAAATACTAAAAAATAAAGGAGTTCACGAAGGATGGGAGTTTCTAAAAAGTGAGATATTGAGGGCACAACTTCAAACAGTTCCAATGAGGAGGAAAAAGGGGAGGTGTCTAAAGAAACTAGTATGGATGTCGAAAGAACTCTCAACTGAGCTAAAACATAAAAAAGACATGTACAAGAAATGGGAAAAGGGGAAAATCACCAAAGAAGAATTCAAACAAATAGCCAGCTCATGTAGGGGGAAAGTCAGAAAAGCCAAAGCTGAGCTGGAGCTCAGGCTTGCTAGAGATGTTAAAAACAATAAAAAGGGCTTTGGGGGTATGTCTGTAGCAAAAGGAAGAACAAGGAAATGGTAGGGCCGCTGTGGGGAGAAGATGGCGAAAGGCTAACAGGGGACAGAGAAAAGGCATAGAATCATAGAATCATAGAATTGCAGAGTTGGAAGAGACCACGAGGGCCATCCAGTCCAACCCCCTGCCACGCAGGAAATCTTGATCAAAGCATCCCCGACAGATGGCCATCCAGCCTCTGTTTAAAGACCTCCAAGGAAGGAGACCCCACCACGCTCCGAGGGAATGTGTTCCACTGCCGAACAGCTCTTACTGTCAAAAAGTTCCTCCTCATGTTGAGGTGGAATCTCTGTTCCTGGAGCTTGCACCCATTGCTCCGTGTTCCAGTCTCTGGAGCAGCAGAAAACAAGCCTGCTCCATCCTCAGCGTGACATCCCTTCAAATACTTAAACAGGGCTATCATATCGCCTCTAAACCGTCGTTTTTCTAGGCTAAACATACCCAGCTCCCTAAGTCTCTCCTCATAAGGCATGGTTTCCAGACCTTTCACCATTTTAGTTGCCCTTCTCTGGACACGCTCCAATTTGTCAATATCCTTTCTGAATTGTGGTGCCCAGAACTGGACACAGTATTCTAAGTGAGGTCTGACCAAGGCAGAATAGAGTGGCACTATTACTTCCCTTGATCTAGACACTATACTTCTATTGATACAGCCCAAAATTGCATTGGCCTTTTTAGCTGCCGCATCACACTGTTGACTCATGTTCAACTTGTGGTCTACTAGGACTCCTAGATCCCTTTCGCACGTAGTCTCATTCAGCCAGGTCTCTCCCATCCTATATTTATGCATTTCATTTTTCCGCCCTAAATGCAGTACTTTACATTTCTCCGTATTGAATTTCATTTTGTTAGCTTTGGCCCAGCTCTCCAGTCTATCCAGGTCATTCTGAATTTTGATCCTGTCCTCTAGGGTATTAGCTACTCCTCCCAATTTGGTGTCATCTGCAAATTTGATAAGTATGCCCCTAATTCCCTCATCCAAGTCATTGATAAAGATGTTGAATAGCACTGGGCCCAGGACAGAACCCTGTGGCACCCCACTGGTCACATCTTTCCAAGACGAAGAGGAGCCACTGCTGAACTACTTAACATCTTCTTTGCTTCAGTCTTCTCCCAAAGGAGGAACAGTGCTCAACCTGGGAAAGATGGAGCAGATGATGCAGTAGGGGAATTACAGCACAAAATTGGTAAAGAGGTAGTTCAGGAATACCTGGCCAGTATAAATGATTTCAAGTCTCCAGGGCCGGAGGAACTTCATCCAAGGGTATTGAAAGAACTGGCAGAAGTAATCTCAGAACCACTGTTGATAATCTTTGAGAATTCCTGGAGAACAGGAGAGGTCCCAGCAGACTGGAAGAGGGTAAATGTTGTCCCCATCTTTAAAAAGCGGGGGAAAGAAGACCCAAATAATTACCACCCAGTCAGCCTGACATCAATACAGTACTAGAAAAGACTAGAGCAGATCATTAAACAGACAGTCTGTAAGCACTTAGAAAGGAATGCCATGATCACAAAAAGTCAACATGGATTTCTCAAAAACAAGTCATGCCAGACTAATCTCATCTCTTTTTTTGATAGAGTTACAAACTTGATAGATGAAGGGAATGCAGTGGTTGTAGTGTACCTTGATTTCAGTAAGGCTTTTGACAAGGTCCCCCATGATATTCTTGCAAAAAAGTTAGTAACCTGTGGGATAGACAATGCAACTGTTAGGTGGATTTGTGATTCGTTGACTGACCGAACGCAAAGAGTAGTCACCAACGGCTCCTCTTTATCCTGGAGAGAAGTGACCAGTGGGGTGCCACAGGGTTCTGACCTGGGCCCGGTGCTATTCAACATCTTTATCAATGACTTGGATGAGGGAATAGAGGGTATGCTTATCAAGTTTGCAGAAGACACCAAATTAGGAGTGGTAGCTAATACCCCAAAGGACAGCATCAGAATCCAAAATGACCTCAACAGACTAGAAAGCTGGGCCAATATTAACAAAATGAATTTCAACAGGGAGAAATGTAGGATACTACACTTGGGCAGTAAAAATGAAATGCACAGATATAGGATGGGTGATGCATGGCTTGAGGGCAGTACACGCGAAAAGGATCTAGGAGTCTTAGTGGACTACAAGCTGAACATGAGTCAGCAGTGTGATGCAGCAGCTAAAAAAGCCAATGTGGTTCTAAGCTGCATTAATAGGAGTATAGTGTCTAGATCAAGGGAAGTAATAGTGCCACTCTATTCTGCTTTGGTCAGACCTCACCTGAAATACTGTGTCCAGTTCTGGGCACCACAATTCAAGAAGGATATTGAGAAGCTGGAACGTGTCCAGAGGAGGACGGCCAGGATGGTGAGTGGTCTGAAGCCATGCCCTATGAGGAGAAATTCAGGAAGCTGGGCATGTTTAGTCTGAAGAAGAGAAGGTTGAGAGGGGGACATGATAGCCATATTTAAATATGTAAAGGGATGTCATACTGAGGATGGGGCAAGCTTGTTTTCTGCTGCTCCAGAGGCTAGGACACAGAGCAATGGGTTCAAATTACAGGAAAAGAGATTCTACCTAAACATTAGGAAGAACTTCGTAACAGTAAGAACTGTATGGAAGTGGAATATACTGCCTCGTAATGTGGTGGAGTTTCCTTCTTTGGAGGTTTTTAAACAGAGGCTGGATGGCCATTTGTCAGGAATGATTTGATTGTGTATTCCTGCATGGCAGGAGGTTGGACCAGATGGCCCTTGAGGTCTCTTCCAACTTTATGATTCTATGATTCTATGATCTCAAGATACCAATCCTGAGAGAGTGATTCCCCTGAGAAAAGGGGTCCCTGACACTCCCTGGGTACCTGTTTACTAACACAGGCAACAGAAAAGGTCAAGAGTCAAGTGAGAGATGAGAGAGTGTTAGGCTCCAGGCCTTTAACACTCTCCATTTTTTTCGGGAAGGGACAGAGCCTAGGTGAAATAAGCTGGCCTGAGCAGGACAAAAGGCCTAGTTGAGCTCTAGACCTCCTTCCAGCAATAACTCTGTGTGGAAATGTCATAAGTCATATTACTGTATCCTGACGTTTCCTGTCTAAGGTACAGGAAAACAGATGTACTCAATTTCACTCAGTTTCCATTACATTAGCAAGCATTTTGATTTGGAAATATTTGTTTACCAAAATATAATTACTCTCTAACACTTAATTAAAACTAGCCTGGTGTAAGCTTCCTTGAAGAGGTAGTGACATTTTGAAAGGACACCACTGAGAAGGCCCTGTTTCTTGTATTCATGAACCTCACTCCACTAGACAGGAACCATTGGTGGTGTCATGCTCTGGTTCCAGACCTTGGAAGTGGACTCTGACTCAGACTGAAGCAGTGGACATGCCAGGACCTGCTGAACCTGAGCAGGAGGATGTTCCAGAGCCACAGGCCTCATATACAGATAATAGTGCCAGTTTATCAGTACCAGCTCTGGCAGAGGGTCTTGTCCATTCAGATACAGAGGACAACTTACCTGTACCTATCTTCACAGTACATAAAGAATAAAAGAGGGCTTCAGGCAGTCTGAGTGTATTTATAGGAAGCAGCAATTAGTTACGCAGCATCTGTCTTAGCTGCTGATCTATAAATATGCAGCACTGCCCTTCAGGGGTTGTCAGAAATGATCTGATCTATCTGATGACTGTTGCGTTCCTGCTCTCTGTGTTTGACCCAGACTGTGTTTCTTACTCTGAACTCTGCTTGCTTGACTTGGATTCTGCTGGACTACTCTGAACTCTTTTTGCTGGACCTATGCCTTGTTATTTGGATTTTGCTTATGGACTTGTATTGGCTTGCTAGTAAAGGAAGTGTGTGACTTCATGCTGATGCTGTGCTGTGCCTCTGCTATCAGCTGTGTAGTAATCAGCCTTTGGCTGGATGCCAGGACTTGCTTGGACAGTTGACTATGGATGCCATATCAGTAGGGCTGAAAATCCAGCTCAGGTTTTGGATATCTTTAAAGGATCTAATCAAGGTGCTGAACCTATATCGGGGTAGATGGTTCAGTACTTTGGATAACTCCTTTAAAGTCTGGATTAAAACCTGGAATCAATTCACTGCCTCACTGACATGGGACCCATCCACTACCACTGGTGAGAACACTATAAGTAGGATACATGTTGGTGCTCCTTGAGGTATGGGCCAACATACCAAATCTCATCTGATTTTGGAAGCTAAATAAGATAGGCACTAGCTAGTACTTGGATGAGAGACCACCAGGTAGGGTTAGCAAAGACTCCTCCTTGCAAAACTGGAAAGCCACTGTCAGCTAGAGTTGATAATATTGAGACAGAGTGGATCATTAGTCTATGTTCCTATAATAAGTAATGTTAAGGCTTACTTGAATTGATTAAAATGGGGTATGGGGAATAACCTCTCAGGGTGCATCTATGACTGATGGATTCGAACTGAATTTAACATCATGCCACAATGTCAACTAGGGCAGGAGTGCTATAACTGAACTATGCTGCTCTTGTGTTAATACACATACACACTTTACACCAAATTTCACAACAACTTATCTTAGATACAAAAGCTAAGCCAATCACAGGATGTATTATAACAGAGAGGTTAGCAAGTCAAGTAATACCTCCACATTTGGAGCTTTGGGCAAGCCTTTCTAAAGCACAGAGAATAATAATGAGCAAATACTGACTGTGGTGGAATTCACCTTTGGCTCTACCAAGAGACAAGACCTGAATCTCAATGAAGATGAAAGTGCTACTTCATATACATACTTATTCAGCAGAATATGAATTTTCCTCTGCTGTGCTATGATGGTTTGTCTATGACAGCAGGGCTTCTGTGTAGGGCTACAGAAACACTGCAGCGTGTTCGGTGGAGGCTGCAGCTGACGCCAGATGCTTAAGCAGGTCTATGGAACTTCAGTGAGTCCCCACCAAGCCAAGCACAGCTCTCCCATCACTTTCTCTGTGACTGATGAGACAAGGATGGGACAAGGTGCCACCATCCTGGTGGGCATGAATAAGGCATCACTTTTTATTGACGGCTTAGCCCTTCAATAAAAAAATGATGCCCTGTCCACACCAGCGTTACACCCCGGGAATGGCTGAGGACACATCTGATAATTTTGCCTTTTGTGTTCTCATCCCGTCCTTATGATGCAATTTTGGATGTGTGTGGGTTTTGTTTTTGTTTTTTGGTTTGTTTGTTTGTTTGTTTGACGTGTGTTCCTGTGTCTGATAAAGTCCTCTGTATATAAAAGAAGGGTTTTGATTTGTGTGGGGGTTAATGTGTGTGTCTGTTTTGATAAGATATCTGTAATGGTTCTTTCAGTTTTCCTTCAAGTTAGTAGCGATGCTTGGGATCTTTTTAGAATAGTTTTTGTTCTTCTTCTTGTTGTTGTTTAAGTTCCCTGGATAGCACATACATACACAAACGTACAAAGCCAATAAAAATGTAATCCTATACCGATGAACATTGGCTGGAGTGATGCCATGCCAGTAAAAATGTGCAAAATTTGTCATGACTAAATCTCCCTTAAATTCATGGCCGAAAGTTGGTCACCCTAGCTGCCTCAGAGATGAACTGAGCTGTGGGATATTCTAAGACAGAGGTGGAGAAAGTGCAGCTAGAGCAGTGATGGCGAACCTATGACACGCGTGTCAACACTGACACACATAGCCATTTGAGCTGACACGTGGCTGTAGGCCTCCTCCCCCCGCCTGCAACCTCACCACCCTCCCTAAAGTGGTGATCGGTCGCCACTTTAGGGAGGGTGGAGGAAAGTGGTGGGTGGGCCTACAAGGCCCCGATCGCCACTTTAGGGAGGTGAGGGTGGAGCCTCCCCCCACCTGGCCACCCCGAGGCCTGCCGTGCTTCTCCGGAGCGGCCTCAGAAAGGCTGGGTAAGGTGGTGGGCGGGCAGGCAGGAGACTGCCTGGCTTCTCCTTGGCCTTCCCGAGGGGGCTCCAGGGCTTTGAAGCCCCGGAGCCACCTCGGGGAGGCCGGGGGAGGCAGTGGGAGGCAGGGAAGGACTCTGCGCAGCCTCTCCCCAGCGTTTCTGAGGGTGCTCTGAGGCTTCGAAGACCTGGAGCTGCCTCGGAAAGGCTGGGGAAGGCGGCAGGCAGGCGGGAAAGACTCTGTCCGGCCTCTCCCCAGCCTTCCTGAGGGTACTCTGAGGCTTCGAAGCCCTGGAGCTGCCTCAGAAAGGCTGGGGAAGGCAGCAGGAGGGAGGGATTCTGCCCAGCCTCTCCCCGGCCTTCCCGAGTGTGCTTTGAGGCTCTGAAACCCTCAACCCTCTGGAGCTGCCTCAGGAAGGATGGAGAAGGCGATGGGAAGGTGTGAGGGAGTGTGGCCTGCCCCTCCCTGGGCTTCCCGAAGGGGCTCTGGGGATTGAGAGCCCTATATAGCCTCTTCGGGAAGGTTGGAAGGGGTGGAGGGAGTGCAGCGTAGAGGCGTTTCAGCCACCCCACCCTCCCAAAGCCGCAACAAGGGTTAGAAAGCTCAATAGTGGCTTTGGGAAGGGCGAGGGGGGCAAAAAAGTGCCTTTCCCACCAACTCCCCACTCTCCCGGTGCTTGGCTCTCCCCCCCCCCCACACACAAATGAAACCAAGCCCCAGGAGAGCGGGGAGTTGAGCACCTGGCTTGCTCAGCAAACACTCTGTTTAAATCAGCTCCTCTCCCTTGAGTGGGAGGGAGAGAAGCTGATTTAAATGGGGTGTTTGCTGAGCAAACCACGAATAATCAAAACCGTGAGAGTGAAAGCTGCGAATGTGGAGGGGCAACTGTATACATTTATGTTATTTAAACAATAAATATTGCAAAATAATGTTTTTTCCTCAAAGTGACACACCACTCACATTATGCTTAGTTTTTTGGCGAAGTTTGACACACCAAGCTCAAAAGGTTGCCCATCACTGAGCTAGAGACATTTTGTGACCCTTAGAGCATCCTGAAGGTCAAACTTTTTTTTGTAATTTTCTGCCACCAGATGCCCTCTAGGGAGTGTGAGCTCTTTGAACTTGGGGAGGGTGCAAAATCAATGCTACCAATTATGTTGGGTTTTAGTAAGAATGGGGAATGTGTGGTCCTCCAGATATGTCTGGATTAAAACCCCCATCAATACTAGTCAGCATAGCCTGTGGTAAAGAATCACAGAAACTGTATGTAACCTATCAACATATGGATGGTCACACAATTTCCACCCCTAATGAACTCCAACTATTTCCCCTCCAAATTCCGCCCCCCAGCACAAGTGGGGCTTCCAGGTGTTGGTCCCATCAACCCTTTACCATTGGCTATGTTGGGTATGGCTGATAGGAACTACAATCCAACTACCTCTGGATGTTTGGACATTCCCCATCTCTGAGCTATAGGGACAGCAGTCCAGCTAGGTGTAAACATGTTTATTTACACTGTGATTTTTTTCATTCAATACACTTATTTATTTTCTTCCTTCCTTCCTTTCTTTCTTTCTCGGATTTATATTCCACCTGTCTCCTAAGAATAGGACTCATTGTGTTTCATCATAAGACAGAGTAAAAATACAAGACTTTCAAATTCACCTTTAAAACATTAATGAAAACAAATTAAAGAAAATGCACCCCTACTTAATAAAAAGCCACAAGAACATAATGACCTTCTGGAGCTGACCAAAGCTCTGTCTAGTCAGCATTCTCTTCACAAAGAGACCAAACAGATGTCTATGGGAAGCCTACCAGCTGGACACGAGTGCAACTGCAGCCTCCCTCCTGTGCTCCCCTGCAACTGTGGTAGGAAGACATTGTTGTTGTGTGTCTTAAAGTCATTTCCAACCTACAATGACTCTAAGGCAAACCTATCATGGGGTTTTCTGAGGCTGAGACTGTGTGACGTGCCCAAGGTCACCCAGTTGGTTTCCATGGCAGAGCAGGGATTTGAACCCTGGTCTCCAGAATTGTAGTCCAGCACTCAAACCACTACACCACACTCCCAATAATGGAAGTCCCCTTCCTCAGCAACCTATCAGTTGTCTGAACAAAATGGAAGAACAATGGAGAGGAGACCAACCTACTCTCCCTTGGAAGGGAGTGCCAGAGTCTGAGAGGAAACCACTTCTAGAATGCTATTCTGCCTGAAAAAAAATAGAATAAAAAATCTTTGGATATAAAATAAGAGAAAGTTTCCTATAGAGTCAGATGTGATTTGCATTTATTTCCAGAACTCATGCCCTGCACATTTTGCATATTTTTTTATACATTGAGAAGGCAGAGCCATAATGCTGTCTAAACCAAGCCTTTCCATTAATGCATTTTTCAGCTCTGAACTATATCCATTCATCTTACAAATGTTTGGCACTTCAGCCAATGTCTGCTGAAAGGAAGCCAATGCTGGGTTTTTCTTCTTCCTTTGCTGTAGTGCTGCAGAGATCAGACCTATGACTCTATTCTGCCTTGGTCAGACCTCACTTAGAATACTGTGTCCAGTTCTGGGCACCACAATTCAAAAAGGATATTGACAAATTGGAGCGTGTCCAGAGAAGGGCAACTAAAATGGTGAAAGGTCTGGAAATGATGCCTTATGAGGAGAGACTTAGGGAGCTGGGTATGTTTAGCCTGGAAAAAAGACGGTTTAGAGGCGATATGATAGCCCTGTTTAAGTATTTGAAGGGATGTCACGCTGAGGATGGAGCAGGCTTGTTTTCTGCTGCTCCAGAGACTGGAACACGGAGCAGTGGGTGCAAGCTCCAGGAACAGAGATTCCACCTCAACATGAGGAGGAACTTTTTGACAGTAAGAGCTGTTCGGCAGTGGAACACTCTCCCTCGGAGCGTGGTGGGGTCTCCTTCCTTGGAGGTCTTTAAACAGAGGCTGGATTGCCATCTATCGGGGATGCTTTGATCAAGATTTCCTGTGTGGCAGGGGGGTTGGACTGGATGGCCCTCGTGGTCTCTTCCAATTCTGCAATTCTATGATTCTATGATTCTATGCAGACACCTCCTTCAATCACAAAAGGTTTCTCTACCACAGCCCCTCAACCTCACTGCTATCAGTCTTCATCATGCATGGCTACCCGGGTTCTTCAAAATGTATAAAGCTCCCTCTCTGGGCTTTATCAGGTGCACTAAATACAGCATCATAACGATGCCACATAAATGCAAAAGGGTGTGAGTACTACATGACATCGCCCTTTTGGCTTTTATGTCCCTGCTGAAACCTGTACTTTTTAATTGATGGCTGAAGCCATCAATAGACGACAGTGGCACTTTAGTGCCAGCACTGCCAGCATGTGAAACCTTGCACCATTGTACTCACAATGCAGCGAGAATGACCAGTCTGGCACAAATACATCCGGGTGAGATAGCAGCATGAGGTAAGTGACACACTTTTTATGACCCTCCTCAGGTTACTTGGAACTTTTAAAGTGTGTGTATGTGTTTTGTGGAACTTTTTGTGTACTCTTTTGGGGTTTTTTAATTTCCAGCACAATGAAGTCTCCCGAGAATCCGTGGGATTTTGAACGAAGAAGTGAACAGAGCTCCATTCACTTCCTCTTTCATTGCCAGGGAAGCCTTTGCCAGGATTAGACGTAAGTGTGGTGGGGAGCATTCTTTTGCTGGCATATATATATATATATATATATATATATATCAATCATACCAGCAAAAGAACATTTTAAGGGACTCATCTGATAAAGTCCCCTGTCTCAGGGGTGGAGAGAACTGGTGGCTCTTGTGTTCTTGTTGAACTGCAACTCTGCTCTGTTCTCATCAGAACATCACAAATTCTATGTAATTAACCATTTGTGTCAGGTACTTTTTCTCTCTGCCCTCCAGTTTCATTCGCTATGAAAAAGATTCAGGAAAAGCTGGTCTTCTTTTAACATTTTATCAATTTTTTTTAACATTAAAAATTTCTCAATCATCTCTTCACACCAGTCCGCCCTCCCTACTCTCCTTATCAGCGTCTCTCAGAACGATATTCACGTCATCAACCATAATTTAACTGCCAGTATCCTGAGACTCTGGCACTCTGCAGAGCTGGAGGGGAAAATAATCCATTATTGCTGTTCATCTGATTCCATTCACCATCAGTTCTGACATTTTCTTGGAATCACAACTTCAATAGACAGCCTCTCAATATATTTACTCGAGATAGCTGGGGAGCTGACACTGTTTGCTATGCTCTGCAGTGCCCAGCCTCTTTCCACCCCATTTGGCTATCAATATAAATAATGAAATGTTAATGTATATGATGCCTTGGTATTTCCCGCATGCATTTAAAAGAATTAAAATTGAGTGTTAAAAATGCGTATCGACTGAAGCACTTGGAATAGTCTCCCTTATACTGAATAAATAACTGTTCACCTTCCATCACATAGGGATGGAAGGAAGAAAAGGCCTCTCCCCCACCCACTCACCCCAATTGTTTTTCAAGCACTTAAAAGACTTGAATTTTGTTTTGCATACTCAGAATGAAAGCCAGCCAATTCAGAGTCCCACAACTCTTTCCAATCACAATAAGGAAAGCATGTTTAATATGTATTAGGCTTGACATTTGAAAGGTCATACCCAGTGTTCTCTACCATGAAATGTCACCCTTAACATATGCCATAACCCATCCATTCTGAACTCAACAATTTAGATTTGGAACTTTGGGCTGGAATTCAGAACTCTATGGAAATGCCAGAATGGATGTATTTTCCTTTCTCTGTCATGAGCCTCAACATTTCTCCACAAATAGCTTTCCGGATCCTTCACTGCTTGCAAAATCTTTTTGTTGTTGTTGTTTGGATCCTCAGTGGGCACCAGTTGAATAGCATTTGAGGGTTTTTGCTTTTTTCCTTTGCCCTGCCCTATTTATAGCTTTACTTGCTTTAAAAATGGTAAATTTAACATAATCATTCTTAGGTGACTAGACAGCTTGTGTCACTTTTTCCATTATTAACTTTTTAAAATGTACATAAAAGGAGAAAACTTTCAAGAATTAAATAAAGTAAGCTACAGCAAAGGATAGTTTAAACTGGGGAGGGGGGGGCAGGGGGATATACAACATTTCAGAAGCACTATCATGATCTCTATGGTATTGAGCATTGCTTTGAACCCCTATTTATTGCTCTTTTCTGGTGTCTGAATGTCTTATTTAATGGTTGAAGCACTCAATAGAACTTGAAGCCACATATGAAGATTAGACTTATTATCCATTCAGTTGTACTCCTGGACTCAGATCTGAGCCTGGGTGCCTATATTTTGGCTGTGGCCAAGAGTGCATTTGCACAGTTTAAACCAGTGTTTCAGCTGTGCACATTCCATGAGATATAGGATCTATCTATGGGAACACATGCCTTGGTTACATCCCATTTAGACTACTGTAATGAACTCTACATGGGACTACCTTTGAAACTGTTTGGAAACTTGAGCGGGTTGAAAATGTTGCAGGCAGACTGTGGACCAGGGCTGGTTACAGGAATCATGTAACACCCACCCACCCCTCGCTGAAATAGCTTCCTGGCTACCTATTTGTTTCCAGGCAGAATTCAAAGTGCTGATTTCTACCTTTAAAGCCCTATACAGCTTGGTTCCAAACTATCTGAAAGGCTTATCTACATGAGCTAAATAGCCTGGTTTGTGCCCATCTGTGAGCCTGCAGTCCAAACAAGGCAGGGCATTTACCCCATTTTGTCCCCAGGCAGTCCTCACCACCCCTGGGGCAGAAATAGGGCTCAGACAGAGGCAAGCCGGAGTAGGGCCCTTTACTGCAGTTTAAAATAATACCTGCTTTAAACCATTTCTTCCAGGATGGAATGGATCAGGCCCCATGTGTCCACGGGAGCCTGTCCCAGTAGGCCAGCCCTCACTGCTGCTAGTGGTCACCCTTACTCTTCCAGGTCTGGACAGCAGGCCTGCAGCATGTGACCAAGGCTGGTCACATGCAGAGGGGGCTTGTCACGTGGTGCAGCTGGCTTCCTTTGGACCCAGCATAGTAAAGAAAATGGGAGCAGTGGCAGCTGCAGTGACAAGCCGGCATTCTGTTTGGACTCTGGCCCATTCCCTCCAGGTAATGGAGGCAGAATGGGCCACCTCCACAGCCTGGATATGCCAGCGGGAAGCCAGCATATCCTGGCTGGTGTAAATAAGCCTCATGTATCCCTCTACATGCCAGCTCAAGTTTTAAGATCTTCAGAGGAGGACTCTTTGTCAATCCCACCACCTTCACAGACATGTTTGGGAGGACACGGGAAAGAGCCTTTTTTTGTGGCTGCTCCCAGGCTGTAGAACTCCCTTTTGTGGGAGGATGGGTTGGCCACCTCCCTGCTTTCTTTCCACTGGCAGATGAAGATCTTTTTATTCAGGGAGGCCTTTGAGTTTTAAAGCCTACCCAGTGGGTTTCCCCACTCTGCCAGGGAAACCCGCTGGGTGGCCTTGGGTAAGTCACACTTTCTCATTCTCAGAGGAAGGCAATGGCAACCCCCCTCTGAATGAATCTTGCCAAGAAACCCGGTTCACCTCAAGGTCACCATAAGTTGGAAATGACTTGAAGGCATACAATAACAACAACAACAACAACAACAACAACGTTTGAAGTGGTGTGTATTAAATATGTTTTTATCTGTTTTTAACCACGGATTTTAATAATGCTTTAATAATTAAAATCTTTTTAAAATGTTCATAAAATAAGATCTTAACTTAATCTTGTTTTAAATCACTGTAGGCCACCTTGGATTCCACCACAGGAGAACGTCCAGGTATAAATTCAATAAGCACACAAAAAAACATTTGTGGAGAATTCTTTGTGGTCAAGGGACTCTAAGAGTTTTCTGCTCACTTCATTGGAAGAAAAAGATTCCTAAGCAGATCCCTTTACATGAACATCTCCTGCTGGGTCTGGGCCTAGCAGTTCTGATCCCAAATATATGTTGAGCTTTAACGCGTGGAAGGTTAATCTTAAGACTTCTATGTACTGACATTCATCTATTCGAATGGCATGCAGAAAGAACCAATGTTCCATGGCATCAGAAGTCAGCTTGGCTTTCTTCACAATTGAGAGCTTAATCTGTAGAGATTCAACACTACAGTTATCATCATGGGCTCCATTCCCCTTGATGTACTTCCTCTACTCACACAACTCACTAGCATTTCAGATCAGATACACAGGCATGCACGCACACATGTGCACACACAGAGACACTAGAGGTGCACTTCTGAAGCTGGAATTGTTCCTACATTGCCTGTGTGGGTGGGGTGGCAATTTGGGAACCTCGATACCCTCCCCAGCTTTAAATATTATACAGAAATATAGAGAGTAAAGATGATTTCTGTACTGTAGACCATAAAAACACTACAAGACAGCAAAATCTATTTCTGTTGCTTCATGTGTCTTAGCCTAACAAAATCAACACTATTTAAAATCTAAGAGAAATTAGTTTAAAGCAGATCAAAATATTCCCTGTTATTAGTATTCTTCTTCCAGTGGATAGACAGCTTATCTATTATTTCAGCAATTGGACCTGAATACCTTTATAAAAACAGCAACTGCCACTATTTACACAGTTTCACTACATGAGGGCATTACCTAATTTTGACATGAAATACCATGTCAAAAGTTCAGTCCCTAACCATGCACAATGGAGCACCTGGCACGTAGCTAATCTCCAGTTTCACAGCTGTTAAACTTGCCTTTTCAAAATTTATGTAGGGAGATACAGATCTGTGCTGTGCTTTGCTGTTTTCCAAATTCATTTTAAATTCCATTCTGTTTAAACTGGTTTCTTCTCAACGTGTATGTAGGATCATCTTGCCATTCACCTTAAAGTAAGACAGTTAAGAGAATGATTGAATGCAAATGTTTGGGCAGCTGTTAAAACCCATCTCAATAGCCCGACAATTCAAACAAAATGTAAAGCGTTCCTTTCCACTTTATTTTACTCTAAAAACTGACTTTATCTCCCTCCTGCATCCAGCTTCATGCAAATACAAGTATCTTCTTGAGTCTATCCTACACAGAGCATATGGGCTGCATAAGGAAACTACGGGGTCATTTACACGGCAAAATAAATTCTCTAAGAATTCGCAAAGAGTCCTAAGAGTTCCCACATCTTTCAGATCAAAGTCGCCATATTCAGAAGGAGGGGGTCAAAAAAAAAACCCATAAGCCACACAGTATCAGTGATCTGCTCCACCGGCTGTTTGCTCCCTCACCCTGCTGTGATGGCATTCATGTGTGTGTGTGTGTAAGAGAGAGAGAGCTCTGCTGGCCTACATGTCGCAGTGTGTGAAGGGAAGAGGGGCTTGAGGGAAGCAGGGCGACGGGGGAGCCTGCGACTCCATTGCTTCTGGCAGCTGGGTGATCATCCCACCCAAGACCATCCTCCACCTGGGAATCCTTGCCTCCTTTTGTCATTATCCCTCTCCCCCTCCCCTGTGGTCTCCCTTCTTTTTTGGTTGTTTGCACATCTCTTCCCCCCCCCAGCCAGCGATTGGGGTGCTCCGGTGGCCATGCCCCCACCTTTGCCTGTGTGAACTACAAAGCAGAAAACTTACCAGATCAACCAGTTTCGCACTAATTCATTTAAACTATGTGGCACTGGTGTGAAAATGCACTAATTCGCAAACGATCACAATAAAAACTGCCGTGTAACTGAGCCCTACAAGTGGCCTTACTTCAACTACTTACGTACTTCCCTTTCTCTCCTTTGCTTAACAAACACTCAGCAATCATGTTGATTGATTGATGGTTTTACTATTTATGATTTTACTATTTATACTGGCTGGCATTCTGTATTGCACTTACTGATTCCTAACCAAATGTTGTGGATCCATAACTGCTCCATATTCACTACCTCTGTGTAGTACATGGGCCTGACTCATAGTGTTGGGACTTTTTCAGACTTTTTCAGGCGGTAGCCTCGTTACTGCTCCGGAGGCTGCTTGCGCAGTAAGGGCCGTCTGCAAAAGTCCTTGGTCTCAAATAGTTACAAATAGAACAGACCGATTAAATCAATGGGGATTTCCTACATGTCATCTCACCTTCCAGCAATGGGTTCAGTAGGTCCACTTTATCTGGGACTAAATGGAAGGAATCAGACAACGGCCTGTTCTCATTTCATATCTTAAACCAAGAGACAATAACGAGGCCACGGGCAGCTAGTGAATTTCATGGCTTCTGCAAAATTACTGAGCTCAGGCATGATGACTTTGACATGTTTCCTTTGTCAGCATCACCCAAGCCTCTTGTCCAATACATACCGTATTTTGTTTAAGGAAAGGCTGCCTCTGCAAGAATCTGGCAGCACATGGGAGCAAAAGAATACTGAAAGATGCATGCTAGCTGTTATCTGCCTTTATACTGACTGATGTTCATAACCTGGGTGTTCTCTACTTTAACTGAATTAAGTTAAATTGAACAGTAGGGATGAGTTGCTCTTCTTCAAGGCAACAAGATGAGATGCTCTGGATAAATGTACATGCTTTTATGAAATGACCCACAAAAGGTACCTTGAAATTAATTGGTAGGAAATATGACCTCATACTGAAGAGCCCTCACCTTAAGATAGATCTGCAGATAAAGCATCCCTTTGTGGTTCCCTTCTGTTCTAGAAACTTCTACCTAATTGTTTCTCAGAAGCACAGCTTTCATGACATTGTGCCATGGCCAGGGAGACCTCATCCTCTAGAGCCAACTAGTGTACCTTTAATTTGACACCATCCAGAAAACATGCAGAGATATTGTCCTGGTGAGTTCTGAGCTGAATGTATACCTGCCCTTAGGCTTTCAGTTGCCAATCTACCTGTCTCTTGATTGTGGGACTCAGGGACAGTCCAGATGGTGAAGTAAATCCTCATGGAATCCACGGGGAATCCCATGTGTCCAAATAGGATTCTGTAGCATTCCATCATTTTTGGAGGGAGGGGGAGCAAAATTCAGGGAAAGTCCATGGCAAAAGCCTCTGGGCTTTCCCCGAGTTTTTGACAAGTGTGAGGGAAATGCGCACTCCCACATGTTAGGACAACCAAATCACAGTGCAGCCATTGCTGAAGAGGATAGCTGATTGGTTGGATGTGCACGGGGAGCAGAGCTTGCTAAGAAGGCAGATCCCATAACCTCCATGTTGGATTATTGCCGTAGCGATCGTGCACTGAGGCGATGAAACAGCCTTTCTTTCCTTCTTTTTTCCCCAATATTTAAGCGGAAGATCACTCTTCCACACCTTGGATTTGGGGTGTTTTTTTTTTTTAAATACTGTTTGGCAGGGGCAATTTGGGGAGTATAGAACCACGAGTAATTCACTCGCACCCGTCATCTTGCTTCACTGGCATACCTCCATGTGAACAGAAAACATGGATAGCTTTGCACACCAGTGTCCCTGAAAAAAAATAGTTGAGACAGATGAAAGCTGCTGCAAATCGATGTACGAGCACACCAATCCAGACTTTATTGTCTCATCTAGACCAGCCCTTTGTGTGAGCTTAAATCCTAATGCTTGTCCCAACTAGAGTAGAGCCATTGAATCCATTGGACTTACCTATGTGTTGATTCACCAATCAACAATTGATTTAAGGAGTCTGCTCTAGTAGGGACTAACAAACAAGACTCCAGCCACTGTGAGTCCCATGGCACCAAGATCTACTTGGGTTCATTTGGTTTGTTGCCCACCTAGTCTTTGTGATCCTCACAACTCACAGTCTCTGATCTGCTCCTCTGGGACTGGCCTGAATTCTAGCATCAAAGTCTCAGCTTTGGGGAAAAGGCAGAGATAAATAAAGCAACACAATACAAAGTTTCCCCCCTGCCTTCTGATTTAGGAGACCCTATTCTACATGCTCCTGGACCAGCCCTGAGTTTCACCCTAACTGGAATACTGACTCACTCATGGCTACATTTCTTATTTATTTCCAGAGAGCTGCTTTAAGAAGATGAATGGACAGAGGTCCAGGAGCTGCGCGCGCGCGCACACACACACACACACACACACACTGTCAGAGGGCTACCATACTCAACCTGGCCATCTTGATAGCTCCCACAGAAAAAAGATTATTTGTACTCAAAAAGCCACCTTGTATCCCCTGTGTGTAATGGAGGGGGGATATTTCACCATGCTTTCAGGGCCTTTGACATGATTTAAGACCAAGAGAGGCCTTTCTTCAAAATTAGAAGAGATGAAAAGTCACTTCCAGTTTTGAAAAAAGCCCCATGGAGCATGAAACAGCTCAGAAAGAATGTAGCAAAACTGTTCCCACATGTCCTCTAGAAGGCACAGGAGGCCTTTACACACACACACACACACACACACTTTAATTTCCCGTATAATCCACCCCATACTCTTAGGTTCTCTGGGAAAAATTTACTATAGATGACTAGAACTAGTTTGGCTACGGTCATCCAGAGGATCTTCTCCGTCACCACTCCCAGACTGTGGAATAGCTGTCAGAGGAGATCCGACACCTTGATGATTTGGGTATGTTTAAGAGGATTGTTAAAACGAATCTCTTCCAGCAGGCCTTCCCAGATTAGGCTGGATGCTCGGCTGCCACCTTGCTATCTACCTTGCTATCCACCTTGCTATTTCCATTCTGTTATTTTAATACTTGTCTGGAAAGCAACTAGTTACCAGCAAAGTAGAAACAGCACTAGTCTGGGAAGGGAGCCAACTGTTAATTAGCTCACAGGAATGCAAACACAGTCAAAGATTTAGTCCAGTAACACAGTCCAACAGGTCAGAGGCTTACAGCAGTCAGAGTGGGTCCAAAACAGTCCGTGGGTCAACAAGAGCAGGCAACAGAGTAGTCAGGGACAGTCCATCTAAGCATGAGTCAAGGTAACAGAAGTCAAGGTAAGCAGAATCCAGGCACCAAAGCCAGCAGGAAGCTTTCACCGGGAAGATCAGTTAATCTCTGACAAAGCCTCCATCGCCTCTCCCAGCATATATAAAGCAATTAAGGCTTTGCCAGGTGTTTCTTAACAAGCAGGATTTTCTCATAAATTCTCAGAGGCCTCCTTTGAGCCTCCTTTTGAGCTCGCTGCTGGGTATACGATGGTGGAGGTAAGTCCCTATCCTCTTCTTTGTCCTTATTTGAGTGGGCAGGACTCTCTGCAGGGACTGATGCCAACCCACTTGGACCAGGCTCTTCCTCTGCTCGAGCCTCCAGGTTGGCAGGGTTCCCTGCTGGCACAGGTGTAGATAAACCTGTGCCAGGGTCTCTAGGGCCATTCCCTGGCATGTCCTCCTCCTCCTCTGACTCTCTACCCTCATTAGGCTCACGAGGCATGACAATACTCCATTTTATGTCTTTTTCCATTTTAAGCTATTTTAATATGTGTATTTTATATTTAAAATCTGAGATCATTACTATTGTATAGTTATTTTAATTATGTTATTTTAATATTTGTGGTGGATTATGGTTTAATGTTTTAAATGATGTTTGCCACCCCAATGGGAGATGGGACAGGCGGGATGCAAATAATAATTATAATTATAATTTCATTTCACAACAGTCCTGTGAGATAGGTTAGGATGAGAGGTGATGATTGGTCCAAAGCCACTGAGTGAGCTTCATGGTTAAGTGGAAGTTTGAACCTGAGTCTTTCCTCTCCTGCTCTGAGAGCATAACAAATATATCACACCTCCTTGCTTTTTAAAATTTGGCTCTTAGGCTTTATTCTATCTCCTCACTGAACTAAACTATTTAACCACTGGATGAGATAGTTATTTGTATTTTTACTTTATGTTATCGCTTGAGTGATAGTGCTATTTGTTGGTACTGCTGCTATTGTGCATTGATTTATTAGCATTATACAATTGTTGTGATTCCTTGTACTACTTAACATTTTGAATTCAATTGTTGCACTTGTCATTACTGTTTGCTGGATAGATTATCTGCCACTTATGGGAAGGACTGCCATAAAAATCAATTAAACAATCAATCAATGGTCATCCAAGGATGGGTGGGTGGGTGGGTGCACAGGTCATTAGATCAACAGCTGCCACAACTGCAAGTGATGTCCTATTTCCACATGAACAAATAAAGTGTGTCCAAAAAACAAATGGGCCACCACTCAGTAGGAGAGCACATACTTTGTATGCAGAAGGTGCCAGGTTTAATTCGTAGAATTTCCAGTTAGGGCTGAGAATGACACCTATCAGATACCTAGGAAATGTTGGTAGATGATATTGCAATAGTGGCTGGTGGTTCATATGTTGGTGGAGTGGTGCATCTGTTCTGGGTTTTAGTCTGAACATCCCCCAAAATAGGCTCAGTGTCATTTCAAGTTTGGACGAAACCTTGAAGTTCAGTGACATTGAAGCCACCAGCCACCACGGCAGTAATGATCAAGATGGAACTGAGGTCTCACTTGGTGGATGGCAGCTTCCTATTTTCCAAATCAAGGGGCATTTGTAATTACCCTAAACAAAGCATCATTGGTGGCCTTTTAAGCAGAAGATTGGAATTCACTTCTATGCAAAGGAGAAAAGATGATTACTAGCCTCTTTGAATTTCACCCATAACATATTAATTGATCACTTCCACTTCATCAAATTGCTATGCTCTCTTTGAATAAAAGGATGCAGACTTCATTTTTAATTAGCCCTTTCATGAATTCATCCTGCGCTTCAAATAAAAACATGATTGAGTGCACTCTAATTCCCAAAGCAGAAGGACTGTTTGTTTTAAGCTGGTGGGAGGGGAGGGGGCAACATTTTACAAAATTTCATTTTGAGGTGAGAGTGTTGGTATTTTTATGACTATGCTGCCGGGAGGAGCAGACACACATTCAGTGCTAGTGGCCAAGCCAACACTTGTTCCCCAAAAGCTAACAAATTGCATTTCTACCTTCTCCCAAATGCTCTTTCTTAGTAACTCACTGCAAAAACACTTGCCTTTCTGCTTTTTTCCTGACTATATTTCATCTTCAGAGTAGTCTTCCTCCAGAGTTCAACACCCACCCAAGCATCTGGACTGCATTCTATTTAATGCCCATCAGCCATCGAAAGCCACTGAGCAAATGCCTTTTAGACATTAGTGCCCATTAAAGAATTGTCTTTAGCAATTAGCTAAACCCAGAGATACTCCTATCTTCACTTGATGTAGCATGTTATTCCCCTTGTGATATTCTTGCAAGTGTATTTTAACCACTGCCCTGCCTTTAATTTCCAGACAAAAGTAAGCACTTTTAAGTCCCATTGCCATCAAAACCATGGGAACTCAAAACTCTATAATTCTAGCCGAATTGTGCATTGTCTACAAAAAGTACAAATCTTGCTAACAGGTAAACAGAACCACATTGATATGGTTACAGTTCTTTGCTAACTGGTAATAAAAAACCTGAAGTGCTTGTTTAAAAAAAAAAAATAGAAGACCTTTTAGACCCAAACATGAAAACTCATCTAAGGGTGTTAAATATCTGGGTGGAAAAAAAATAACAGTGTGTTGTTTTTGTCATCGTTGTTGCTGTTGTTTGCTTGGGGTTTCTTGTTTGTTTGTTTGTGTAAAGTAGAAAATAAACTCTAGGATACTGTCCCAGATGTCTGCATGCCTGAAAATAGAAGACATTATTTGAACACAAAACAGGAAAATCAGGGCTTTGGCATTATTTTGTATTTTCTGATGCACCAAACATTTCTCTTTGGGATTGTTTGCAGTTGTGTGCAATTGAGCAGGTTTTTCGGATCCATGGAGGAAGGGCTGCAGAAGGAAGGAGGGTAACTCCGATATTGGCAGAGTAGCGGGGTGAGCACACGTTCACTCTCAGGCCCATGGCACAGACTCTGACTGTCTCTGGAGAAAATATTTCCCCTTTGTTTTTTCGTATCTACTCATGTGGGTTTTTTCTTAAAAAAAACAAAAAAATCATCACTCAAGAATGTGGGGAAAATGTTTGTTTCATAGAACAATAGAGCTGTAAAGTTAGAAGGGACCCCCAAGGGCTATCTAGTCCAGCCTTCTCCCAGTGCAGGGACCCAGTAACCCAGTGCTAAAGGACCATTGACTTGTTTAATTTATGTCCTACCATCCTCCCAGTATGGGGCCCAAAATAGCTCAGAACATAGATTAAAGTAACATACAGCTGCAAAGCTCTCTCTCTCTCTCTCTCTCTCTCTATATATATATATATACAGTGTATGTTGGCGTCTGTGTGTCTCTATGTGTGTGTTTCAAAACAGTTAACTGAAATCAGAGTATTAATATAGATCCTTAGGTCTGGCCAATCGGTACAGCTGACTACAGGGGAGCAGAATTGAGGGGGTCCAGAGAGATCTTCATATATTCTTGAATTTGTTCCAAAGGTGGGCAGAACGAAAACCTCTACACTGTATCAGATGTGATCTCCTGTACTCTAAGATACAGGTCTATTTTTCCTGGCACCATTGTATTCAGCAGGATTTCCATCCAGGCCATAATTTTAAAATCAGTAGATAAGAAATGTAGTGCTATGAACAGTGGGCTTTCAGCTGGTTTCCATGGAAATGAATCCAACTCCATTGATTAAAAAAAAATCATTTGATGAAAAATCATCTACTGTTTCTCCTATGAGAGTTGAGAAGGAGAGTCAAAATGGTACTGGAACAGAATTCTATTTTATTTTATTTTTAAGTGAAATGGTCGCAGGAATCCCTACTGCTAAAATCTGAGTGAATTTTGCTGTTCATTTGAGTCAGATGCAGACCCAAGGATGTTGCCACAGGGGTGGCACTGGGGAATTAGGGCTTTCCCCTCTCCCCAAATAAGAGTTTTGCTACCCCAAATGAATTTTCCCTTCAGTCTCTACTTTTCTGGCATTGCTGAGAGTGAGACATTGAAAATCATCCACACATAGACTTCTCATATTAGTTGTGTTTTCCTGCTCCTTTTCTTTGAATGCCTGAACTGTATTCTAAATGTGCAACTGAAGTTTTAAGTTACTGCAATGATGGAAATTTAAAGGAAAATTTCATGGGACGAGCAATGCCTCTGTAACTGTTCCCCCCACCCCACCCCCGTAACTACACGCCCGTGCAGACCACATACTCAGTGTGTCATGGGAACTACAAATGAGAGCTAATTTTAAAAGTTACAGACCCACACAGAGATTGGCAAGACGTAATCCCCTATAGCATTACTTTAAGAAGTGGGCATAATGTTTAAAAGTATCTCACATGAGGTGTAGTCTATTTGCTCAGAACTGTGAAGCACCTTCAAAGCAGAAGTACTACACAGTCCTGCCAAATATTGGTAGTGTTTGGAGAGGCTGCATTCCTTTCAGCCAATTCAAATTAAATTAAATTAAAATCTAAACTGGGCCACAGAAGAATATTTGAGTAATTCATTCTCCTCACCCCCTGGACTAACATGCAGACTGATCCTCGCTAACATTTCCACTTTTGCACTTCCAGAATGTTTAGATGCCGTTCTTGGTTCTAAATGAAAATCTGTTTTCAAATGTGTGTTTGGGGATAAAGTAGTTTAAAATACATATTAAATCCTTATTTAAATTCTAATTTCTGTGCCAATTTTTAAACAATGCAGATTGTTTAATGGGACTGATGGCTAAACATGCAAATATGACACAATCTAGAAACAAACTGATTTGTTCATCTGTGGTGCCTTGTCATCTTCACAAAAATGAGAAGATGCAGAGACTGGGGTTTTTATCTACATGGGCAATACCATGGCTCCCACAAGGGGAGGGTGACAGGACTCTAGTCTGGAGGCACGGGTGTCAGGGGTTAGGAGGGGGGATGGCTATATTATTATAAGTTGTTATTATGTAAATCTGTTTGGTTTTTTAAAAAAAAATAAATATAAATATTAGAATCACAGAATCATAGAACTGAAGAGTTGGAAGAGACCACAAGAGCCATCCAGTCCAACTCCTTGCCATGCAGGAAATCACGATCAAAACATCCCTGACAGATGGCCATCCAGCCTCTGTTTAAAGACCTCCAAGGAAGGAGACCCCACCACACTCCGAGGGAGTGTGTTCCACTGCCGAACAGCTCTTACTGTCAGAAAGTTCCTCCTAATGTTGAGGTGGAATCTCTGTTCCTGGAGCTTGCATCCATTGCTCCATGTTCTAGTCTCTGGAGCAGCAGAAAACAAGCTTGCTCCATCCTCAACGTGACACCCCTTCAAATACTTAAACAGGGCTATCATATCACCCCTTAACCGTCTTTATTCCAGGCTAAACATACCCAGCTCCCTAAGTCTTTCCTCATAAGGCATGGTTTCCAGACCTTTCACCATTTTAGTCACCCTCCTCTGGACACACTCCAATTTGTCAATATCCTTGGTGTCATCATTTAAACTAACTTATTTTAATGTTTGGCCTAAATCCCATAGAGCATCTTGCTGCCCTTAACCTTAGCAGTAGGTAGTAGGCTCACCAAAGATCCTGGTCTGGGGGCCCACTTCAGGATGTAGGGGCAATGGACAATATAGCACATCTTGCCCCCATCTTAGAGCCCTGCAGCCCTGAAGATGCAGGGCTGTTGCCCCATTCTGCCTCCAGGCAGTTTTCATCACCCCTGGGGCAGAGATGGGGTTAAGATAGGGGGACAACAGGGTAGGGCCCATTACAGAATTTTAAAATAATACTGGCTTTAATCTGTTCCTGCAGGCAAAAAACCAGATTGGGCCCTGCATGACCACAGAAGCCTGTTCCAGCACGCCAGCCTGTTGCTGCAGCTTCTGGTCTTCTGTCACTTTTCCGCAGCAGGAAGGAGTCCTACAGGATGTGACCAAGACTGGTCACATGTGGGGGACCTTGCTCGCATGTTGCAGGCCGGCTTGCTAGCTTCCGGGAGAGTGAGGGAGACTGCTATTGTAATTCCATCTGTCTCCAAATGCTGCTTTAGAATGGTCTTTCTCAGACAGCAACTCAGAAAGTGAGATATGGCTGCTTTAAAACAAAACACCCTGACCTTGGGTTGTATTAGTAGAATCATTGTGCCCTGATCACAAGAAGTCATAGTTCCACATCATCACTGCTTGGGCTACATCTGGAGTACTCTGTTCAGTTATGAGCATCACATTTTAAGAAAGCTATTCACAAAATGGAAGCTATTTGTAAGGATAGTGAAAGGTCTGGAAATTAGATCCTATGAGGATTTTTTGGAAAAGATGGGTATAGTTCAGAGGCAATAAGATTATTGCAGCTGTCTCCAAATATCTGAAAAGCTTTTGTAACAGGAGTACCCAGGTAGATTTTGTTCATAGTTGTTATGCAATGGGTGGAACAGGATTTTTTGTTTTGTTTTGTTTTGTTTTGTTTCCAGAAAGCAATACAGTTACCCCTCCACATTCACAGCTTTCACACTCGTGGTTTTGATTATTCGTGGTTTAGCCCCGAGCCCCTTCATGAAGGCTGGTGAGAGGCAGGGCAACCTCCTGCCTGCACCTTCCCCAGCCTTCCAGAGCTTCAAAGCCCCAGAGTCTGCTCTAGAAGGTTGGAGGGGTGGGCAGCCTCCCTCCCTCCCTCCCGCTGCCTTCCCCAGCCTTCCTGAAGGGACTCTGAGGCTTCTAAGACCCGGAGTCCCGTCAGGAAGGCCGGGGAGAGGCAGGGCAGCTTCTCTCCTTCCCTGGCCTTCCTAAGCAGGCTCCAGGGCTTCAAGGCCCCGGAGTCCGCTCAGGAAGGCTGGCGAGAGGCAGGCCAGCCTCCTCCCTGCCCGCCCGCTGCCCTCCCCGGCCTTCCTAAGCAGGCTCCGGGGATTCTCAGGCCCGGAGTCCCCTCAGGAAGGCTTGCGGAGAGGCCGGCCAGGCTGGCCAGACACCCTCCTGCCCCCTCCCTCCCTCTGGGGGGGGGTTGTGGGAGCAGCATTTGTTATTCATGGTTTTTCCACATTCGCGGGGGTCTCGACACCCTAACCCCTGTGAATGTGGCGGGACGACTGTAATTGATCCAGTGGGTGGAAACCGCAAGGAAGCAACTTCTTCTAACTGAACATCAGGAGGAAACTTGCATGTTCAGCAATACAACAGACTGCCTCAAAGGGTGGTGTCCTGTCCTCTACTGAATGAATTTAAGGCAGCTGAAGCAGGCCAGAGTTCAGGCAGTAGCTAACAGGGATCCTGTGATTGCACATTATACAGTATTGTAAATGCTGCACTGTGTAGGGGATTGTACTAGATGGCCTCCAAAGTCACTTCTAACTCTATGATTCTCTGAAATAGCTGCCCTGCACACGTCCATCATACAGTCAAGAAGGAGATACATACAAGTGATTAGGGTTGCCAGGGTAAAATTTGGAGAGGTCTCCTGTACCTTTAATGGTTGTGCAGATGGAATTTCAGTAGTTGTCGCCTGCTACCTGGTTGTGTGACAAGCAACACTGGTTTTGTTTTTGTGTTTGATACTACGGACGATAACTCCAAGTTTTAAACAACAGCACTTCTGGCACTGCCTGGTTGCATGACAAGCAATAGCTGCTGAAATTTCTTCTTCTACCATACCATTAAAGGGACAGCAGTGATCCCCAGTTTTCAATCTGGCAACCCTATCTGTGAAGTAGCTTTATTTTTACAAAATGGTTTGACACATTTCTGCTTTGGAGTTTCTTTTCAGGGACAGTTTCCTTTTTCAACCCTTTCAAACAAAACCAGATTCCTATTTTTCAATTACTGTGTTTTCTGGTTATACAGGTGCAGATATAATTACTACTACTACTTCTACTACGCTGCTGTTTCTGCTGCTGCTGAATTCATATGCTACCGTTCAGTATAAGATTGCCTGTGTAGTAAAAGCAAATACAAGAAAGCTCTATAAAAGAACAAAACAAGCAACAGCTGGAAAAATCTGTCAAGTTAAGAAAATACAGCAGAAACTCTTTGTTAAAATCCCACAAATAAAACTTGCTACCAAACATTTTGGAATGTCCAAGCAATTTTTTTTTTTTTTACATCTTTACCAGGTGATGGAAAGACATCAAGATTAGTGCCAGGTAAGCATCTGTTGGGAGGGTGTCCAAGACCATCAAAAATGCTATGCTGGTGGGAGCAGAGGGATCTGGGAATCCTAGTCCTAGAGGTGCAGTGGTTAAATGCCGGTACTGCAGCCACAACATTATGAGTTCAATCCTGTAGGAGCTCCAAGTTTCACTCAACCTTCCATCCTTTCATAGGTCAGTAAAATGAGTACATGGCTTGTGGGGGCAATTATCTAACACACTGTAAATTGCTCAGAGAGTGCCTAGCACCATAAAGCAGTGTAGCTGTGTAAGTGCTATCGCTAAACTATTTGTAAGCCACTCTGAGAGCCTTTGTGGCTGAAGAGCGGGATATAAATACTCAAATAAATAAATAATAGTCCAAAATAGGGAAAATTTCAAAGACCTGGGATTTATGGAACACCATGACAGAGAATGTCCCCTGCTCAGGTGGCCCCCAACAAAACTTCAGATGGCAATGAAAAGAGATAGAAGTTTCCAAAACAGTTTATGATATGAAGCAGGAGCTTGCTCTTTTCACAGAGGAGGGGATTTGCCAATCCAACCGGCTGTATCCAAGCTCTTGAGAGAGGCTCTTCTGTGTCTTGAATTACCCATAGTGAATGTGAGATGCAATTCAGAATCTTCAGGGAATGGGAGTAGACACCTAGTGTTGCCTTTTCATGCCCCTTCATCTTCCCTGGAACCCTTCCCACACACACACACACACACCTCACTGTGCATTCTTAAGGCATCCTGTGAGAGTACTCCATGCTCACCAGGATATGTGAACAACAGTATTAACTGAGTAGTTAGTCTACGTTGTTATTTTCAAGATATCCCTCACACAGTTTGATTCTAGAATCTCAAATTGTGTTCAAAAAAGCTGGATAACCAAAGCTTTTTTTAGAAGCCAGGGAAAGAAAGTTGTCATTTATACATGATGATCTCAAATGTAATTTGACCTCTAGGAGCAGCCCTTGTTGGTGTATTAAGCATGGGGACTTGGGATCATGTCTCTTTAATTTCTGAGTTGTCAGGCTACCCAAGGTAGATTTTAAACTGACCAAACCAGAGCCCTCAGAAGAAATAAAATACTCCATTCATAAAGAGTACTGCTATGAATAAACACATTTGCAACAGATAACAGCTTGTAGGCTAAGAACCTTCACTCAGTTTCTATACACAAAACCTATAGGGAGGGCTAAGTTCAGCTCTGAAGCCCTTGGTGTGGTTTTATTCTGATTTGGGGGGGGGATCCTGTACAATAGCCCAATTTGTAAAAAGAGTTACCCAGTAGGGAATGACTGAGTTCACTGCCTGACTTTTCCATATCTGTTTCTCCAAGTAACCTCTGGAACACCAAAGTTCTCCACTTTCGAACTGGTGGTTCACCCAAATTGAACCCTCTTGGAAGCATGGCAAGAGCACCTGGATTTGAGCTGGAGCTTTTATAACTGGAATAGAAATACAGTAAAATGTCGCTCTGTTTGCATTTTACTGTGATTTACAGTGTAATCATATGTATGCAAACTCAGACGTCAGTTCCACTATGGCCGATAAGGCTTACTTCCAGGGAGAAGGTTATACTGTATAAATAAGGATGGACACAATCAGTGTGTGGGTGACTAATTTTCTTCCTAGGACTCACCACAGTGGGCACCAAGCCCTGAAGATGACAGTGGACAGAAGTCCATTTCCAGTTTTGTAAAACCTGCTTTATGTTCAGCAGGAGGCACTGGGGATGGTATGTGCACAGTTTGTTTTAATGGAAAAGTATACTTTCTGAATGAATGTGGATGTGTGATTCTCTTTTTAAAAATTAAATATAAGATTTTTGGATGGGGGGGTCTCTGTAGGCTGCAAGGTTGGGCAAGGGAAAACACGGGCCCCAAGCCATATGTTGTCCACCCTTGGTGTATAGGGCCATACCCATGTTATTTTATACTACCTTGTATTATGCTTTATGTTGCTTTGTTTGGTTTGGTTTTCTAAAGCTTTAACCCACTTCAAGCTCTCAATATGTTATAAGATAGAAATTTAATTCATCTTAAAGAAGAGTCTATAAAGCAGGGGTGGGCAACTGTGGAAGAGTAGGGGGCTGAATTAGCCTGCCAAGAGACTTTGGAGGACCACACACACACACACACACACCTCACCCATTCCTGCAAAAAACAAATCAGCTTTTCCACCCAATGCTCCCAAGCACTTTCTATGGGACATAGGGGCATTCCCACTATGTTTAGGGGTCTTTCTAAGCCCTTAGAGTGTGTTTTGGGTCATTTGAGGCAAAAAAAAAAAATGGGGAAAAAATGGGGTGTTGTTTTGACTTCGGGGTCCAGGCTTCTCCCAAAGTGGTGGAAATGTCTTCCACATCAGTAAAGGTCATTTGGAGACATTTTGGAGCAAAAAAGTTAAATACCTGGGGTCTACACACAGCCTGCAGGGCACACTTTACCCACCCCTACTATAAAGGTTGTGACCCTCTGCACAGCAAGGCTGCTTAGTCCTCACACACCCAGATATTTTACTTGATCTGATTTGATTTGGAACACTTGAATCCCCTGAAATCACATTTTGCTGCAGAGTCCACAAAGACTTTGTCCTGCAATGCAGGCATTCTGCAGCATTGTCATCCAAAGAGTTGTAAGTAATTCCTCTAAATTTCAGTCATTTGTTCTGTACAGGTTGTATTTTTTAAAAAATGTGCTTAAAAGAGCAAAAAGAAATCCCATTAATGGTGTTCTTGTTGTTGTTGTTGTTGGGGGGGGGGGGTTCCATGGAGGAAATGTTGTTGTTCCAGCTAATGTAATGCACTGGGACAAAAGAAAAAGTACCTTGCTATTTTTCTTGATACAGCAAAAAAGAACTGATGTGGTCTGGTTGCAAATAGGCTGCCTCATTTGGGGGAAACTGATTTTTTTTCCCCAGTTGGGGGCACTGGGGTCAGGAAATACAAAGAGTGTACATTTTACACTAACTTTAACCTATGTCATATTGGAATTTTCATGGCAGTGAGAAAATACCCTGCAGGTCCCACCATGCATATTGTGATGGTTGTTTTTTGTCCTAGAGCATGAGGATTAGATCCAATAATGTCACTGAGATTTAGGTAACCAAACAGAGCTCAGGATGCCTACCGACATGTTCTTCAAGGTTTTTTTTTATTATAATCATGAAATGGCATCTCACTATCTTCTCACCAAAATGTATCAAGCGCAGAGTTCTAAGGGTAGTTTTCTCACCAAGTGTTTTACAACCACAGGGATTCTAAAAAACTGTTATTATGCATAAATGCTATACTATTCAATGGTGTAATCCTAAGCACACTGGCAATACAATCCTTTGCATTAAGAAGCAAGCCCCATTGAGTTTAGTGGGGCTTTTCCCAGAAAGCATACACATATAATATTTCTTAACTTGGAATTAAGGTCTATCAAACTGTTACATTTCCACTTACTTTCAAGGAAATGATCTTACAATTGAGCTGTAAAACTTTTACAGTGGCATAAAATCAGTACCACTGTTTTTCTTTTGACTTCTAAAACATACCTAAAAAACAGTCATCAGTAGATAGAGTAGCAAAACCCAAAATAGTCAAAATGAAGAAGTATCACAATCTGCACTCTAAGTGACCTCCAATCCACCTTCTGAACCATAATGGAATAATACTTTGGAGATATAGTTTGCACCATGTCTCCCTCTGCCCTTTTTTCTTATTCTAGAGTAAGGACAAGGAACCCACTCTAGATCAGTATTCTAACATGTGGCTGAGTGAAGAGTCTTTAAATGTGGGAGTTAAAGCAACCCTTTGTAGTCCTGATTCAAACTGAAGATGGGGGTGCTTCTATAATTTAAATAGCTGATGGTGTGGGGGCCAATCTGGGATAAAAGGGTTAAGGCCCTCAAACCCTAACACTTGTCTGGATCAGGTCCCCTATACTCATTTTAGAGCAAGACACGGAAATACATAGCTGCTATCTATAGTCTTTTAAGTTGTTTTGTTGTTGTTCGCCTTCGAGTTGTTTCTGACTTATGGTGGCTTTAAGGTGAACCTATCATGGGGTTTTCTTGACAAGATTTCTTCAGAGTAGGTTTGTCATTGCCTTTCTCTGAGGCTGAGATAGTATGACTTGCCCAAGGTCACCAAGTGGGTTTCCATGGATGAGCAGGGAATTAAACCCTGGTATCTCAGAGTCCTAGCCCAGCACTCAAAACACTGGTCCTCAGTCTTTAGTGTTGTCTATCTTGTTCCTGTGTGATGTTATGCTTGGATTAAAACTGAAGAGACCTACATTCAAATTCTACAATGAACCATGCAAGATAATTTTGAGCCTGACCCACTCCTCATTATGGCCGACTTGACAAGACTGAGGCAACAATAAAATAAATAGAAGAAAGAACCCTCTGCAGTTAAGCATATGAGCACATGGACTTCATTTCTAATAGCCACCGGCTATCAAAAGCCATTGAGGAAATGTCTTTTAGAACTTTATCAGATGTGAGGGAATGCAGCACAAAACAGTGTCCCAACTATGTCAGAAGAACGCTACAAGAACAGAAAGGGTAACATTATAAGGTGCGCGTGCCCTCCAGCTATCTAAGCCATCAATAAAAAGGGATGCATTATTCACAACTGGGCTACATCCCCAGAACGGCTGAAGGATGGCATCATCTGGTAATGTTGCCCGTTTTTGTTCTTGTAGCATTCTTCTGATGCGGTTTTTGCTGCGTCTGATAAAGTCCTTAGTCACAAGTGTCCATTAAAAATGGTCTTCAGCTTTTAGCTAAACCCAGACATACTCCTCTCTTTACTTGATACGGCACAATACCTGCGACGTTATCATGGGCATATGTTTAAATCCTACCCTGCCTTTGATTTTCAAAAGTAAGCCCTTTTAAGGAGCATTGCCATCAAAACCAATGGAATGTAAACCTCCTTAAATCTGGCTAAATTGGCCATTTATGAGAAATACTAATCTTGCTAACATAGAAACAGAACCAAATGGACATGGTTACAATTTTATCTGTAGTCCTTTTTTTAAAATGACCTTTTGGAGAGAACTCTGCATGAAACTCTTGGGAACTGCTTGGCAAAAGGATGACAGAACAGTACAGGAGTACTGATTAAAGGGCACCCTCATTCACTTCAATGGAAAGGATAGTTGTCTTCTGCTTCAGAGTGCCCTTTCCTTGCCTGGGCAAGCGAATGGGCAAAGACTTTGTACCTGAAATCTCTGGGCTGCAGCAATGGTTGCTGGCAGTATAATCACAACACTGGATGTTTGCCTTCAGCAGTGAATCAAACTGAACTGAGATACTCCACCTGAGGCTGCTTGGGACACAAATAATTATATCTTTAGCATTTAGCTTCTGGGTGGATACTCATGCTTTATCAAACTGCCCAGTTTGCCTTTCTAGAGTTCATTGCAATCTTGTATGCCTTTATCATTGTAACAGCACTTTGGCAAGGAGATCTCCCTGTTATCATCATGTTCTCCCCAGAGGTATTTTAAAGGGGCCAAAAAAATTAGCTGCAGTTGTTCAGAAAGAGATAGCTATTATATAGCTACATAACTCATCACTCTTCCTGAGAACAGGCTTGTGCAGGACTTAATAACTTTTCTTTTAAAACCCTTTGGTCAACCCCAACCACAACAGCAACTGAGCAAAAGATGGAAAGGTTCAGTTAGAAACACAAATGTCTGTTTCTGGGTGAAACTCGAAATACTGTTTATGAACTATAAATGAAGTCCCAGACAACTTGTGCCTACCCAGGCGTGAAGACCTTTAGCAAAGGGCCTTCTTAAAGTCCCATTATGTCCATATTTGCTGAGGTCACAGGAGAAGGCCTTCTTGGTGGTTATTCCCAGGCTTTGGAACTCCCTGTCAATGGAGATTAGGCTGGCCTTGCTTCTGTAGTCTTTGCACCAGCAGGCAAAGACTTTTTTTGGATTGAATTGGGCTGGACTGGGCTGGATTTTGTCCTTCAGTTGGTCCTAATTATTTTTTAAGCAATGGCAATGTGAATAGGGTCTGATCCTGTACAGGAATAGTTAACATCAATGCAAGCCAATACATGTTTATACAGATATAAATCCCACTGAATTCAATGGGGCTTGCTCCCATATGCCTGTATATACAGCTGCAGGCTTAAAGTAATGGGTATTTTAAGCTGCCTAAGCCATATACATAATCATAGCCATGAAATCTAGTTGATATTCAGTGTATTGTAATGTCATATTTTTCTTTGCAAAGAGAATGTGTCTATAGATTTGGACTGGAATCGTATATACACTTACTACGGAGGAATTTCCATTGATGTTAAGTGAGACTTGTTGCTGTTTGTATGTGCTGAGGGCCATGGGGATAGGGTAGTTCATCCTTTAAAAAAGAAAGCAATGTAATTGCATTTGGTTTTCAAATCAAACATCCAATTCAGCCTACAATCCTAAAACCACTTACCTGAAAATTAAGTTCAAGTGAACTTCATGGGACTTATTCCCTAGTGGATACACACAGCATTATGTTGCAGAAGTTGCAAAGATGTGTCATTCATAAGGCATTACATATCTGGCACACAAACATAATCAGCAAAACCAAACATGAACAGTGTGTTGTGCTTAGAAGTCTCTTCCATTGAAGAATGCACCCGAGCAACTGCAAAGCTTTAAGGAAAGAAATATGTTTTCTGGCCATCTTTCATAAGCCTGAAAATCCCACCTAAAACTTGACCAGAAGTCAGTGACATTTGCAGGGTTTGTTGTTGTGTTCCCTCCCCAAGCATCCCCCCCCACAAAAAAGTATCTCTGAAAGTTTACTCCACACAAAACTGCAGTACTGGTTTTGCTTTCATATTTCAAAAAAGAGAGAGAAATAATTAGCCAGAAGAGATGGAAGAGGAAAAGTTCAGAAACATTACAAAGGAATGATGTGGCACCACTTACCTAAAGATTGGTCTCTGGAGATGCTTTTTCTTAATGGTAACACAATCATCCATTTAAGTGGGGAGGGGGGGAGTGCTCTCTTTCTGAAAACAGTCCCAGAGAAAACCTGAGAGCAATCAGGAAATGGGTCCTTATAGCTACTGTGCTGAAGGGAACATGGGGATATGTTTTTTGGTGCTGGGGAAATCCTCCTCCCTCCCTCTTTCTGATGGTCCGGCAAAATGAGGCCATAGAGACCACATAATGTCTAAGCCATACGGAACCATGCAGGCTGTTCAACAGGAGGGCTGGAGTCAAGTTGACTGAAGCAGAGCAGTGTGCTGGAATCCCTTTGAGCTGCCTGAGGAAAATGCAGAATGTTGCCAATTCTCACTCAGGTAAAAAAAAAAAAAGTTAGCTTATTCCAGTCATGAGAACACTTCTTACACACACACATACACACGCGCACACACCGGTCAAAGTCTTCCAAGCAAAGGCAGCCTGGATCTGTAAAATGAGCCCAGTCCGTTTAGACTCTAAACTTTAGAAGCTTCGTTGCTGCTGCTGCTTTTTTCCCTCCCCTTTCTTCAAAATAAAAGTTGTCCAGCTGTTTCTAGCAGCACCCCCTTCCCTGCAAAGTGCCTTCAGAAAGTTTCTGCACTGTTGCAAGGAACTGTACACAAATTAAGGGAGACGAATGGTTCTGCTCTCTTGTGCCTGGCTTCTGTTCAAGACATTGTTGTAATTATTTTACAGTCTGGCTATTATTCACTTTGGCTGATGTGTGGCTATAACTATGCATATTAAACCACCGCTCATAATTTCTGGCACTCACATAGCTTAATAGCCCACAGTTGGCTGGAGCACAATGCAATGTTTGCAGCTGGTGGGACTTTAACTACATAGAATCAAGCAATTATACTTAAGTTAGGAAAATAAAAATTGATGGGGTTTCTTCTTCATCGGCAGACTGAACCTCGTGTTTCACTCTGGCCACACTTCAAACATGGAGCGTGTAAGAGTTAGTGGAATCATTCCAAATTACCCAGTTTCATAAAACAGAATGAATTCTGTTGGCGTCTATAGAAACAATATGTACACAGCACAGAATGAACAACTAAATAGGCAAGACACTGAATAGCGCAAGGTCAAACCCAAGCATGGAGACGTTTTTTAAAAAAAAACAATAATTCACTGATCTCTCTCTCTCTCTCTCTCTCACACACACACACACACACACACACACACACAGGGGTCATGTTAACCAGCGATTCTGGGAACTGTAGTCCAAAAGTAACTTTTTGGAGTTTTTCTTTTTGTCAAATTTGCCTTGCTGTGGCTCCTAGCAGGGGTGACCAGTGTGGATATCCACCTTAGGTCTCATGTCAGGTGGCTGAATCTTGGACATTTTAATTTCCTGCAATCCCCCAGAGGAATACTACATTCAGATAATCTGGGACATCGTGGAAAATTTAAAGAGACATCACTGACCATGCACTGCCACCTATTGCTAATGCTTCTACTGCCAGGATCACATACAAGGTAAGGATGGGATCCATTGACACAGGAGCAGACCCATGAGAAGCCCCTGCTGAAAGGTTTCCATAATCTAGTGTTAGCTTTGTTTTTCTTTTAGGGAATATACTGCCATATGAGAGAGAAGACAGTTCAGTAGTGCAGCTTTCTCCCTGATGTGCTGCTTTACTATAAGCAGGCAAGGTGAGTCTCTGTGTGTTTAGGGAAGCTTTCTAAAATATGACCCCCTCACCTTCAAATAATGCAGTTCTACCAGTTCATTCTGTGCAAAGTATAGGTTGGCTCTTGTCACTCCACAAAAGAGAAGCAACACTGAACGCATCATGGGCTCCTCCACCATGCCCTGGTTTGCCTGTTGCAAACCTTTCCTTTCCCATGCTCTGGCTATGCTCTCACAGAATAATATGGGTAAGATTAAAATCAATTGGGCTGAAATTGGCTGGGATGAACCCCATTTCAATGGGGTTTCAGTACAGAGGATTAATGTTGGATTTAGCCCAGCATGAAGAGGGCCTTAGTTCTCTTATGTTTTGTTAAGCGATTACAGTCAAATCTTCCTGTAGAACATTCTACTCTTTTGTGTTCCTCATACTGAAACCTGATATTAATGACAAATTACTCATTATTATAAAATCTCCAGCAAAACATCTTATAACCATAAGATATAGTAAACAACAGCTGAGAACTTGAATAGTTAGGAAGTCACATTTTGAATAACTGTCATTTAGTATTTCCCTCATCTAGGCCTCACAGAGCCTTACCACACTCCAAGGAAAAACAGAAAAGCAGCAAGAACATTCCGTCTTTCCTGCTGCCTTCCCACATGGCATCATTGTTTTTTTCATTCCAGTCCTATAAGGAACTGAGGTAAAACTGTGCCTTTTTGCTAATCAGAAAAACCTATTTGTAAAAAAAGGCACAGTTTTAGCTCAGTCCCCCATGGAACTGGAATGAAAGGATGCCGAAAGGACACTGACATCATGTGGGAAGGCAGCAGGAAAGACGGAACATTTCTGCTGCTTTGCCGCTGTTCCTCAGAGTGCAGTAAGGCTCACAGATGGCTCCTGTTTTGACTCCTGAAGGCAAAAATTAGCAGAAACTTTTTCCTCACAAAAGCAATAAACTGCCCCAAAATCTCATTTGGAAAGATTTTGATACTATGGCCCTGGACACAATGTATATTGCAGTTCTTAACATGAGGTAAGAGGTGAGTTGGCTTTCACCTCCTGAACCAATCAGGGCATATTAAAGTTTTTACAAGATTACTTTCCCAAGAAAATGTATGGAAAAATCACCTCCTGGCTGGTTTTCCACCTTGAAAACAATTGTGCGGATCAGGCCTAAGTCTTGCCACAAGCAGATCTTTCACATTCTCAAACTACAACTCAGCTATGAAGAGCTTAAAGTGCTAATACAGTTGGTCCTCAACTCTTGCAGGGGTTAGGAATGCAGGACCCCTGTGAAAGTGGGAAAACTGCAAATATTTTAAGCCCCTCCCCCAACATGCATGCCCCAGCCCATACTTCCCTTTCCCACCTTGGCATCACGATAGATGTCTCTGCCTCATTCTGACATTGCCTGCCAACAGCCCACCGCTTCCCTCCCTCCAGCTCCTCCTCCACCACTGCTTCCACTTCTCAGACGCTTTCCTCCTCTCTGATTTGGAGCTGGGCATGGAGTTCTTATGCCATTGCAACTTTTCCATGGGTGGCATCACTCACTCGCTCACTGGCCAGGCCAGCAGGAGAGGCACAGAAGGAAGTATGTACAGAGAACACCCCTGGTGGGGGGATGCTACTGAGTCACAGCTACCTTCCAGGTTTCTTTTGGAGACACCACTGCCACCCCAGCCTTTCATGCTCTTTCCCCCCTCCACATTCCCAGCCCTCTCTGCCTCCACCAGTGCCCACTTTTGTGGCCCCAGACAATGGGAAGAGCCCAGCTCTCAGTGTTCAGCCCATGGGAACCTCGCTTGGAGTTACAGTAGAAGGATCAGGAGACCTATGCCTGCCTGAGTTCAGATCAGAAGGCTGGGGGAAGGTGGTGCCTCATGTCTTCATCAGAAATCCTGGGAGGCAGCTGTGACTCAGTAGCAGCCTCCCAATTCCACCTCCAGGGTTCCTCTCTGGATGTCCACACTTGTGTGCACTCACTCCCTTCTGTGCCTCTCTGGCCGGCCTGGCCAGGTTGCAAGCAAGTGATGCCACCCATGGGAAAGCTGTAATGACATGAGAACTTCACGTCCAGCTCCAAATCAGGGAGAAGAAGGAGGAGGGCAACTGAGAAGTAGAAGTGGTGGCAGAATGGAGAGGTGGGGGGAGGGAGGCAGGTGTGGTGTGCAGGTGGCCTGGGAATGAGGCGGAGGCATTGTGGTGCCAAGGCAAGAAAGGGAAGTACAGGCTGGGACTGTTGGTGGGAAAGGAGATGGAGAGGATGATGGGAATGAGCTACTGCTTCCACTGCCACCAGTGCAGCCTTGCCGTGGCTGCTACAAAAATCTCCTATAATATCATCTCCATTATCTTCCTTCTTGAGGGAAGGAGGATGACACTGCAGGAGAATTTTTGCAGCAGTGTTGTTCGCCTAGGAGGCAGAGGGGGGAAGGTTTGGAGGCACCTACTAACTTGTGAATACAAATCTGCAGAAGTCAAACCGGTGAAAGTTGAGGGCCAACTGTAAATTCTCTCCATTTAGTAAGGGAGATCCAAAAGAGGACATGGGTACCTCAAGCAATGGCAAGGAAAAAGTAAATGAAGTCAGTGGGAATAGATACAGGGGTGTGAAATGTGCCTTGCCCAATCTATGGATGAATTATCTTGCTCACATAAGAGGTCCATATTTTCTGGAGTACACCTCAGCTTTTAAGATGGAAAAGAGTGCATGGGAGTCTCAGGCAACGGCGCAGAATAAGAATATGAAATCAATAGAAACAGAGATAGCAGATCGCACAGGTGAGAGGAGGCTTTCATCTGCCACTGTCGGTGTTTTACCTGGTAAGGATTCTGTATCTTTGATAGCTGCACAGCAGGCAGCAATGCAAAACTGAACCTGTTCCCAACAATGAAATCTAGTAAAATTTTGCCTGCCAGGCAACAATTAGATAGAGGAACCCTATCCAAAAAACAAAACAAATAATCTGCAGCCCTGTTGCTTATCTGAAGCATCTTCAGCAAAAACAACAGCTCTTCATTAAAAATAAAATAAAACAAAACAAAAAATCTAAGTCTGGTTATTCCTGGTTCTGGTGAGCTTCCAAAGTCTGGAGTTTATGTGCTGTTCACTCATTTCACTGACATCAGTTTAGACATCACCTGTTTGGACCTGTCATATCTGCTGGGGCTCAAAGCTGGTGAAAGTTACATTTGGGCCAGAATACTTCTGTTGCTTATATAGTCTATACCACCATCATCTGCCCACAGTCTTCTAGTCTGTTGTGTAACACTGCGTACTTTCCTTTCACTTTAGTGGTACGTGGAAGATAACTAACTAGAAGTATGAATGGTTTCTTACCAAATCTGTGGATGCATTATTTTGCTCATGTTTGAGGGGACATACGCCATGTTCCACAGACCCATATTTTTCTTGTTCTTCAGACAGATCAACTGAACCATTTACAACAGCTTTTGGTGCACAAACTAAATAAGGAGTTCTCCAAGCACAATTCAAGGTAGGGGTACTTTATCTTTAAAGCTATAAATGGCTTGGGAGATCCAAGAGATATATAACAACAAAGGAGATGGTCTTTTCAGTGGTGGTGTCCATATTGGGCAATGTGTTTCCCAAAGACATTTTGGTGCCTCTGGGCTTGACTACACGGGGGGGGGGGGGGGTAAAAATCCAGATGGGATTCAGACTACTTTGGCCAGGAGCTGCAGCGCATGAAATTCAGACTATTCTGGCCTGGATTTCAACGCCACACCTGTCAAAGCCCAAATCTGCATTGGGGTTTTACATGGCTTCCTGTTATTCACACTTGACTCTGAGCCCTGGGAAAATCAAAGCCCCAGCAGTAGTCACCTTCTCTGAAGCCAGAATGGGTGGCTTACTCTCAATGGCAGGGTGGGCACATGTTCTGCCTTCAGATTGGGTAACTCCCACTCATGCTTTGCTTTTCCTGGGCAATTGTGTACCAGAAGATCAAATCCCTAGTGGAAGTCACCCTCTCTGAAACTAGAACGGGCAGCTAACCTCGCAATGGTGGGGCTCACTGGGGGTTCTAACCTCAGAAACAATGACAACCACTGGGGCTATGCCTTTGGAATGAGAAGTTGTGCTGAGTGTGTGTGTGTGTGGGGGGGGAATGGTGGCACCTCGGGTAGCACTTGTCCTTCCCCTCCTCCCCACCCTATCCCCTGAATCTGGTGCTGATGGCTTGTTCAGATGGCAGTTTTCTCTGGAGTTTCCAGTAACCTCCAGAGAAAACTGCAAGTTTTCTGAAACCCGTATTAATGGGGTATTCCCCAAGGCTAGTGCAAATAGTATGTATGACACACACACCCCACAGCATGTATGACTATCACACCAGATTCAAAGGAAAGGCTGCACATCATTTGGCATTATCAGGCTGGATTCTGGGGAGGGGGAGGTGTCTGTGACTGGTGTAGTCAAGCCCTCTGTCACTGTTTTAACCTGGTACTCAAAAAGTATGCATTACTCACACAGTCCTTTTAAATAATATAAGACACATCTTACCTGGTTTGTGTGTTTTGGTCTGCTGCCTCATTAACACTGTGGCTTTAGTTTATATGTTAATCATATATGATACATTTGCAGTTCACTGTTGTGGACTCTGCTGGATGAAGGTGAATAAGCAAATGCTTTGATTTAAAAAACTAAGCACATAAATAGGAGACAGCACTGTGGCCCCTCCAAACCCAACCAAGCCACTTATGGAGATACAGTTAAATCAAGAGAGAGAATGGCCATGGAATTGCTGGTCAAATGTTGTAGACCAAGCCATGTGCCCAGCTCCCCACAAGAGAGAGCTGTGGAATAGCATGGTTAAGAGACTGAACAATAAATCAGAAAGCTCTTGGTTTAAATCGTAGATCTGGAAATCTGGAAATTGGAATGGGGAGAGGAGAGAAAAAAATTGATTTGGTAACTTTGGGTCTTGATGATTAGAAGAAAGTGAATACAGTAGGATCTCCATATCCACTGATTCATTATCCACTGACTCAATTATCCATAGGACACAAAACAGCACACCTACCACAGAGTCTTCCTAGAAAATGTGTCCTCTCTAGCTATTTTTTAGGTCCTCCAAGGCAACTCTATGATATTTTAAACTGGAAGTCCCATTATTTTCAATGGCATTTGCAATTATCCACAGTTTTCGGTATCCACAGCCCCCCCCCCCCCCCGAACCAATCCCCAGCAGATAAGGGTATCCTACTATATGGGGAAAAAAGAGAAGTTGTATTAATGTTAGAGAGTGAGGAATAAATAATTATGTAGTATGTATAACTACTGAAAAGTTGATAGGAAATCATCATTTTCTTTCTTTTCTTCCCTCTTTTGCTTTCTTTTTTTGTTCTAATATCTTTCAGTGTAATATTAAAATCTTTAATTAAAAAAATAAAATAAATAATGGCCCTGTTGCCTAACTTAGGCTTAGGCAAACCCCCCCCCCTCAAATGCCTGGCTCTGAAGTGGGGTTGCCAGGTCTTAAGGCACCAGGTGAGGTCTGTCTCCAGGGATCCCTGTGCTTCTCTGGGTCTCCAGGTGGGGAGAGAAATCTCAGGATGAGCAGCACTGGAGGGAAAGAAAGTCTGATTTCTGTAGATGCAATGGCTTTTAAGTCTGGGTACGCCTCTCTTCCCATTCCCAGTTGGTGTCAAGGTTCTTATTATGAAGCTGTTTGTATGTATATTGCATTTGCACAAGATTAGGCTTCAAAAATCCTGGAGTGAAAAGTGATTTTGTTGTTGGTAGGTGCCTTCAGTTTGACTCCAACTTATGGCAACCTTCTCATGATTTTGGTTTGGCAAGATTTGTTCAGAGGGGGGTTGCCATTGCCTTCCTCTGTGGCTGAGACAGTGAGACTTGCCCAGGATTGCCAGTGAGTTTCCATGGCTGAGTGTGGATTCATGTCCTCATCTCCCAGAATCCTAATCCAACACCCAAACCACTATACCACAATGGGAGGATACTGGGGAGAGAAATGGTGGGTGCATGGCCCATCTTGCCATTTGGATCAAGAAAAGAAGGAAGGAAGGAAGGAAGGGTGTTCCAGTGTCCTGACTCATGAGCCTTCTTGCTGTACAAGCCATGGCAAGGATGGTGCTGAGTCTGGGCAGAAAAACTCTCTCGGTAAAAGGCTCGTAACACCCAGCAGCAGCACAGCCTAGAAAAGTTCCACATGTGACACGCATTCTGTAGGTAAGGCCATACAACTGCTGAAGCTACTGGATTTTACTGGTGGGGGGATGCCATGGTCTCTCCCCTCCACCCCCGCTTTGTTTTTTTCTTGCTTACTTACTTATTCTCCCCCCCCTTTTTTTTTTTAAAAAAAAAGCTGGCTCCTGGTTGCCCTTTTAACTGTTTAGCTGGATTTACCCAACTTCTGAGTCCACTTATCCTGATTGCCTCCCCCTTCCCTTTCCCACAATCAACTGAACCAAAAGCCTGTTTCTTAACCCACCATCATTCTGAGAAAGGCAGTCAAAGAACACTTTTCCTAAAAGGCAAACGCCATTTAGGAACAGGTAAATGGAGCATATATAGAAAGCTTACAGGAGGAAGTGTGAGCAGTGAGAGAACGTGCATGCATAGATCATGCTATTTGTTTGCTGAAACAGCACATTCAGATACATTCTGAGAATGTTATTGTATATTGTAACTTATAGATGAATTACTGCCTATTTACAGAGGCTTATGTTATTCATTTTGCAGGAAAATAATAGCCTTGAGGTTGAACTGACCTGTTTTTGTAAGGATATAAAACTGGTGGCCCAGTGGTTAAATGCCAGTACCACAGCCACAAAGTTGTGAGTTCAGTCCTACAGGGCTTCCATCCTTCCTTAGGTCAGTAAAATGAGTACCCAGCTTGTTTGGGGCAATTAGCTAACACATTGTAAACCGCTTAGGGAATGCTTTGGCACTGATAACTGGTATAGAAATAGAAGAGCTATTGTTAAAACTGCTTGACAGTAAACAAACAAGGTCCGTTTTGCTTTGGGTTTGCCCCATTACAGATCTTCTCTGCAGACTAATTATTTTTTTTTCTTTCAAAGCCTGACTGTTGAATTTTATTGGAATCTAGTTCAGCAACGGCTTATATCAGAGCCTTCTGATGACAATTCCTTCACCTTCATGTTATCATAAGGATGCAATTCTTGGCTTGTGTTTTGCTCCTGAAATGTCAGGGAATGGGATGCTGCTGATAAGGTGAACTATGACTGAATGGCATTTTTTAAAAATTGGCACATGGGGTCTCCCAGAGCACCCTACCCACAATATTCTGATTTTGAGGTTTCCTTGGAGCAAAGTGCGTTATTGCTGGTGTAAGGCACATTTAGATCTACTTGTCTATGATTTGGAAAGTTAAATGCATTTAAATCTTAAAGGTGCAGTCAAGCATTCACAAAGCTATTGATTTGATTCTCTCAGGCTTAGGATGGCCATGTACCTTACTTTAAAGCAGATGGTTCTCTGCCTGAAGGGATGCCAGATAATAATCCTCTGGTTGCTTATACAATTCAGTGCTTAAGTCCAACTAGGTGTAAAAGGTGAGGCAAGTTGCTGGAATATCTGCTATACAATGGCAGCTAAGGGCAGAAAGCAGATGTTTCTTTCTCTACCAATGCTTGCTCTCCTCAAAGTGGCACAACTTATCAGCCATCAGATGGTAAAAGGTTTTCCCAAGCAGTGGTCCAGGCAGATAGCTTTCTGTACCCTCCTATGATGCATAGGGTCACAAAGCCAAGCTGTTCTAAAGAAAATTAAAACCTGTGATGCAAGTAAGAAAGAAAGGTGCTTCAAGGAACTAACCAGCATGTCACCTGTAGTATTGTTATATTTGCAGTAAAGGCTACCAAATGGAGAATAAGGTATATGGAGTCCCTTTCAGTAAATTGTCAAAGGACTGCATCAAACGAGGCTATAATTGCACAATTATGACATCACGGGTTCCTGCCATCAAATGACATCATTGTCCTCCTGTGGTTACCGTGTGCTCCAGCGACCAATAATGTGTCCCTTTTAATTGATGGGACAAGCCGTCAATAGCTCACTATTTTCATGGTATCAGAGAGTATGCAAAAACACATTCCACTGTAATCGTGAGATTACAGCATGAAATAGGTGGTCCTCTTCCCCCCATTCCTGGTGAGAATATGAAAATGATCTATAGGACTGTCCCATTTTGTTGTACGTGTTTAGATTTGTTTAAGTGTTGCTGTGTTGATTTAGTTTGTAAATTAAGTGGGGGTTGTTTTTTTTTTAACTGAAGCCACGTCTTCTTGGAAGAACTGCCAAAATCTTGCCCATGCTAAATCACAGAAGTAAAATCCCATTCTTCAAGTAGTAGTGGTGGTTGTGTGATAATTCTGTGGTGGTAATATCATGCAATTATGACAATGTGCTATAGTAAGTGTAATAATGCCACTGTGTTTCCACCTTCCTCAATAGTGGAATTACAGTGTTTTTAGACACTAGTCTGATAAAGTCCAAAGAGATTTGTAAACATGATAAATACTCTTGACATATATCTTAGAAGTTATTCCCTCCTTGTGTCAGTAGTATTGGGTTTTCTCAAAATTCCCCCTCTCCTCATTAGTAATATTTTGTGTTTTATAAGTAATATGTGTTCATGTAACACTTCTTACCTAATTGTATTAATTTTATCAATTTATTATCTTTATGTGAATCCTGCTATTTCATTTTAGCCTGCTGTGAACCAAGGAACAATACAATACAGGTTCTCCTATTAGTAGAATCATAGCTGGTTTCATCTTGCCCACCAGTTACATACTCCCCCCAAGTGTGAATTGCAGCAGGAAAGAAAACCTGAGCAGTAGCAGGTAGAAGCTCAAGGAAGGTGGGTCTCAGCAGCTGCTGGGCCAAGAAAAGATGTTGAGGTGTCCAGCTGCCATCTTTCTCCCTCTGTGGCCAAAGAGGTGTCAGCTGGAAGTTGGAGGGAGAAGCCTAACTCGCCCTGGCCTGGCCCTGAGGGTTAAAGCCTAGACCTTCTTTTCCAATTTTCAGGGTAAGTCGGGGGGGGGGAATCAGGTATTGCTTTGAAGTGTGTGTATATTTTCTTCATTCCTTAGGACATTATCAGACTAGTAAGACCTGGTGATGCAGTGGTTAAATGCCAGTACTGCAGCCACAACATTGTGAGTTCAGTCCTGCAGGGCTCTACGGTTGACTCAGCCTTCCATCTTTCTATAGGTCAGTAAAATGGGTACCCAGCTTGTGGAGGCAATTAGCTAACACACTGTAAACTTCTTAGAGCGTGCCTAGCACTATAAAACGGTGTAGATGTGTAAAGTGCTATTGCTAAACAATTTGTAAGCTGCTATGAGAGCCTCTGTGGCTGAAGAGCGGGGTATAAATTCTCAAATAAATAAATAAATAAATAGCATGTAAAAATGTAGGAAAGCAGAAACATTGTGGCATTATTACACTTACTATCGCATGTTGTACTGTAATCATGCTAAAGAACCACCACAGAATCATCACACGATGACCGCCAGCGCTACAAGAACGAGAATTTACTTCTGCGATTTTGCATGGGTGAGATTTCAGTGGTTCTCACAATAAGACATGAACACAATTAAAACTCCCCAAATACCTAAATTAACAAAGCACTGAAACAAACCTTAAAATGTGCAAACTAAAGGGGACAGTTCATAAAAGGAGCATTCCATGCTTTGTTTTTGCATTCTCACCTGGGAGTTTTCTCACTGAGGATTGCCCATTCATGCTGTAATCTCACAAATACATTGGGATGTATTTTTGCACACCCTCAATACTGCCAAACAAAAAAGGTGATATTGATTATCTATTGACAGGTTAACATGTCAATTAAAAACAATGCCAAGCATTCTCTGAAGATGCCAGCCACAGATGCAGGTGAAACGTCAGAAAGAAACTTGTTCAGAACACAGCCTCACAGCCTGGGGAAAAAAAAACCAAGGGAAATCTATGGATGCCGGCCGTGAAAGCCTTCGATTTCACATAAAAACAATGCCTTATACACGGCTGGGGCATGGAGTAACAACATGAAGATGACTACGTCATGCTATAACCGCACCAGTTCACGCTGCCATGACATTGTAATCCCATGATTTTTTTCGCACATCTGATAAAGTTTTTAGACTAGAGTGTTTTCTACATGAACAACATAGATATGGTTGATGCTTAATTTATCATGCTTATCATCACCAGGAATGCCCCTTGTAATATCAGCTTTATAGCATCACCAAAGCCTGCCTCCTGTAGCAAAACAAGAGGTCATCCCTAGGTCTCAGGTTTTGTTTCTGAAATCTCCAGGTCTGGGATATTCCTGACCTGGCAACCTTATCCCTATTATGGTGAGAAGTATGGTACGTCTATCTAAATTTTAGCCTTCAGTATATGCACATCTTATGCAAACCTGTCTCTTTTTCATCCTTTCTTTCTCAATCACAGCCTTACCCATGATAGGGAGATGTCTCTATTCCTTTTTAAAATCTCATTTACATTTGCAACTTTGGACTTTATCAGACACAGCAAATACAGCATCATAACAATGCCAAATTAATGCGAAAGGGCGCGCATATCAGATGACATCATTCTTTTATGATTTTGTACTGCCAAAAAGGTGTTCTATTTTATTGATGGGCCAAGCCATCAGTAGATCTCCCACTACATTTTTGTGCTAGTATTGCTGGCGTTTGAAACCTCACACCATTGTGCTCATGTAAATACAGCGTCAATGGGCAGAACGCTTCTGGGTGAGATCATGAAAACAGATAGGGGATGCTGTTTTTATGAACCTCCCTGGTTCACTTTTAAGTTTTAAGTGTGTCTCTGTGCTTGTGTGTATGTTTTCTGTCTTTTTGTTTTGTTTTTTGTATTTTTTTAATTTACCATGCTCACGTCTTCTCGCAAGAATCACCAAGGTCTCAAACCAGGAAGTAAATGGAGCTCCGTTCTTGCTCTGTTTATGCCGGGGCTCTTATCATGCAGTTCAATGTAGGTCTGATAGAGGGGGTTCTTTTGCTGGCAGAAAAACGCTGCAAAATATGCTGACTGTTTATGGAAGTTGGTCTGATAAAGTCCTTTATGTATGGATGAGCACAAACCTGTTTTATACCAATATGTTTCTTCCTTTCAACCTGCATCTCCCCTTCCTGGTTCATTCCTAAGGGGCCACCCTAACCAGGATCAGCCTTTGCTCTGTTCATTATGTGGAAATACTTAGAATGAGGCTCTGTATGCCTGAATCATCTGGCTTCCTCTCCTTCTCAATGAGCAGGAGCACCCCCGATGACAACAGCACCATCCCAAATGTTTAAGCCTGGAACAGAAAGGAGGTGGATTTCTTAGGCCACAAGGCATTGCCAGACAGTTCTCGCAATTAAGCCACTCCTGGAAAAGAATGTCTCTTCATCACAGCTGGACAGTTGCCTGGAAGTATACCCCATAATTTTAGCCAATGTGACACTCAGAGAGAGAGAGAACATGGGGAGAGGGAGAGAGAGACTGCAATCGTTTGGCCACAGTCAGATCATAAACACTCTATCCTGGTGATGATATGCAAGAGAGAGAGATTGAGAGAAAGAAGACACCCTCTTTGCTTCTCCAAACCCTTGGAAGAAACGTAAGAAATCAACTTCTACCTCATTTGGATTGCATTATTTTCTTCTTTCTCTAATGAAAAAACTCATGAATTGCTAATTGTAGCTTTAACTGTCATTTGTGGTTCTAAAGCGGTCATTTTCAAACCACTTCTACTGGAGTATTCAGATACAAATAAAAGGCAAGTCTAGATGAAGTGGGTTTGCGGTTGTAATTTAAGAAAGTGATTCAGCAACCACTTCTGTAGTTTTGCACTGCCTTGAAGAAGGCTTAATATTCACTTCCTGAAAGAGAAATCACAAACTCACAAGAGGACTGATTTGAAGAGCCAACCGATCACTGTATCCAAGATTTACAGAGGCTGGCATGTGAAATAGAAGTGGAACAGATGTAGTATGACAACTTTATTTCAATGACCAACAGAATACTTATTCATACTACTTTAGTCCATTGTATCAAGCTTATTAATGACCACAATGTTGGAGGAGGGAATAGGTTTGGACTTTGTAGATATAGGTCTACTTTACTTGTTTAGCTTTGATTGACTTTAGACTTCTATCAATAAAAAGAAAAATGTAATTAATGTATAACAATCACTGTCTTTCTGAAAGGAATATTTTATCACTACCCTTAGGTCCCTAAGGATTTTAGAGGCAACCACAAAAGGTCAGTCCTGTCATTAAGCAGAGGGAAGAAACAATTACTTAATGTATTTTTTTTTCTGTCAGGTGTGGAGAGATGTGTTTTTTACTTCTGCTACCAAAGTAATTTCACCAGCACTTGTTTGGGGAGGGGGCATTTGCTTTACTGCCTCTGGGGATGAAATGTCTTAGACTGGATCTGTAATGCAGTCAGATATTCAGAGATCATGGGAGAGGTAGGGAGAAATAGAAGGCTAATGACTTTATCACACAAGGCTGCTAAAGCGGCATTTGCATTTGAACAGGGTAGTAATGAATTTGGCCAGTACTTATCAGATGACGTCGTAGCTATCCTTTTAGTGCTTCACAGTCTAGTCATTACTGTTATGTGCCTTTCAACTGATGGGAAAATCACTTCAATACCTGCCAATATTGCTATTGTCCACTGCTGCCCCTGGTATGATAGGTCTGCTTCAGTTCTGGGATGACTACAGTCATGTGGCATGAGGGGGGCTGGTTCTCCAACTCCCCTCCTCTCTCCCCTCCACCTCGCTATTCCAAAGTAGCACAGACTCAGCCTGCTTTGGAATAGCAAGGAGAACAGGGGGAGAAAGAGGGAGAAGAGGAGAATCAGGCCCCCTCATGCCATGTGACTGCCATCATCCCAGAACTGAAGCGAAGGGACCTATCACACCAGGGGGTTACCAAAAGAGCACAGTCACACAAATGAAGAGAGGTGTGATAATAAACATTTTATAACCTGGACGTTTCTGTTTCCTTTAATAACATGATTGCCACAAGACTCCAGGCTGGTGTGATAAAGTCCTAAGCGAGCTTCTCTCTCCCTTATCTCCCACAAGTGATTAGGTGTGACACCAATAATCTGACTGAAGTTGAATGCATTCTGCTTCAGATGATACAAGGGGGACAGGTACTGACTGTGCTGCAAGCACATTAAGCTGCCCTAGATATGGGGATTGGACAGGGACACTTGGGGGGGAAGCAGTTTAAATCTAAATGCTTTGGACATTTTTATACAGAGAAATCTTTCATCTGTCCTCCAAAACTATGTACTGATGTCACTGTTGCCCCCAATGGGTTTACATGATGCTTGTCCATCAGTGGTGCTTGTTCCATTGGCACAGGTATCTCAATCTAGTCAGAGATGCTGTAGGAGAAAACCCACCCACTTCACTGTAAAATTATGTAGTTCCACAGGAAAATGTGACAGATGGTAGATCACTAATAGACTTCAGAAATGAGCTGGTGGGATAAGTGGGGCTTTGGAATTCAGAAAGTCAAAGGTGAAAAGGGGTACAAAGAAGTATTGGAGACTATTAAGAAGATATTCCACATTATAGGTAATGGATATTAAAATGCCTTGTTGAACCATGGGGGAGGACTGAGGACGGATGGGGGGGGAGGCTGAGTGTTTGTCATAATATATAATTATTACTAATTATTTATTGTATATGCTGTATGTGGTTACTGAATATTTAATTAATAAATAAAGCCAAAAAAAGAAAAAGAAAAAGAAACCTAAAATGCTTCAGAAAGAGGATATTCCAGTCAGAGGTTATTCTGTGTATAAATCTGCTATTATATGAGATCCTGAGGGATGGAGCATGGGAAGGAGAAAGGGAAGGAGGGAGAAATGTCTGAACATACCTTTTGAAGAGGAGGCATGCAGGACTCTCCCTCTCTCTCTCTCTCTCTCTCTCTCTCTCTCTCTCTCTCTCTCATGCACACGCACACTCTCACACGCACACAACTTGATGTACGGTTTTAGATCTGATTCTCTGGAAGAGTACTTCTTTCTCTCCCCTCATGTTCTGTTCGTATTTTTGTAAATAAAGCAAATACACCCCACCAAAAAAACACTCCAGTACTCATTCCCAAAGTAAACAGTTCAGAAATGCTGCCTACATAATATCTCACCATTCAGTGACGCAAGTCTGTGTGTGCATGAGAGAGAGAGAGAGAGAGAGAGAGAGAGAGAGAGAGAGAGAGAGAGAGAGAGAGATTATTACCTGCCTTGAACACTCAAGACAAAGTGTAATTGAAAAGCAAAACCAAAATCACCCTTGCAATGTGGAGTGTTCTCCCTGGAAATGTCTGAAGAGTCACTAGATGCAGACCACATACATATAGTGAAGAGCACAGAAAACATGTTAAATGAAACATTGAGTGCTTGTCTTTTAATCATTGCACTTCATTTCAAATCATTTTTCTGTCATGAGTATTCCTCTGCACAATTCCCCATACTATAGATCAACAGGAAAACAAAACAAAAATCCACCCAACAACCATTGCAAAAGTTTACATTGAACTCCCAGCACTGGAAGTGCACAAATGTGTAGGGCGCCTTCCATTTATTCCCTTGTCTTGACGTCAGCAAATGGAAAAAGACTGCTCTGAAACTTAACCTAATGACTTCTCCGAGCTTGCAAAACTAGAAAGTATCATGCATAAGCATGATGACTCATTCAGGCCCTTGATAGAAGGCAAAAAAAAAAAAAAGGTCCTTGCAGACTTGACCAGTTCGTGGGGTAAAGTTGTGAGCAAACAGTTGTAAAGAACTTTAAGCTCTGATTTCCTTTTTCATCTATTGCAAACATGAATATTTGTAAAACTGGTTTAATCTCCCCTTCTCTTTCTCTGTGTACACAACAACATGCACAGGAGTTTGGTGACGTCACCATGCAGATTAGTTTCCTTGCTAAGACTTCCCTGCCTCTACTGGCCGAAGCACAGACTATTTGGCCTGTGTACTTTTCAAGAATCCCCTGAAATTTGGCTTTCTCTGTTGTGATGCTGGCACAATATTTCTTCAGCAAAAGCTTAGCTGCACATAAATGGAACCCTTGTTTTCAAAATCCAGCCTGGTTACAACCTCCAGCAGGTAAATGGGAAGGAGTAGGGCTCCCTGATGTTCCTTCTCTCTCCTCTCAAATGGAAAGGATTAGGACAGGGAGTTTCAGCTTCTGCTCTGGCACAGTTTCTTCTCTTGAGATCCTCTCAGAGTGAGGTACCATCTGCTGGATGTGGCCATAGCACTTTTATTTACTGCTTCCCTTAATCAGTAGCTCAGGATTTGGCGTTATTATTTTTATTTACATAGAAAACATTTCTATACCATCTGCCGGCTCTAAAAAGAGCCCCCAGGGTGCTTTGACATAATAAAATATTGATACAGTTAAAGAAAGCATTCAGAGCCAAAACCATACAGATAAATGGTACCTTAACTTGGCAAACTAAAATGCATTGACATGTCCTAGGGTTTTGTCTAAACTGACAGAAAAATCCAGCTTCCATTCAGGTTTCCCTGGTCTGCAGTGACCACAGCCTTGCCCACGTGATTGTCACACACACCGAGGCAAGTTCAGGAGCACTGTCCACACAGTTCTCTCTTTTGAACTCACCCTGGTCCAATAATTCACAGTATGTGCGGCCACATGGCCGTGGCCACTCCAGGTCCTCCCCCCCACACACATTCATGTGAACATACATTTGTCTTTTCCCATGCATTGTAGGGGCTTCAGACATCCTATTAAGTGGAGGTATTCTCAGCTAACAATATGGGTATGCTGGTATGAGGTTCTGTGAACAACTGCCATGTATGCAAAATAATAATAATAATAATAATAATAATAATATGCTAAAAAGTGAAATTGAAACAGAGAAAGAGGCAGTGAGCCTCCTCCCAACCTCTTCCACTCATCTGCCGAAACTCCTCCCCCCGGCCTCACACTAAAATCATTAAGGAGTGCAACACACATGCACACAAATTTTCTGATCAAATCCAGAATAAATCCCAAACATTTTTGGTCTGGGTTAAAGCTCTGGGGTGCTGAAAAGACAAAGATTTGAGTCATACCTCATCTGGACAGCTCGCTATGAAAACAAAGTGAGATCATTTTATTTGGCCCATGTAGACAACCACTTAATGGACATCATAGAAAGAGTCAGCCACTCTTAGTTCCCTTGGACGAAAGGAATCTCCTAAATGCAGTGCTATCCACAAAAAGGCCCTGTGGCACATCCACATCAACCACACCTCTCTTGTTGACAGAATGAACAGCAGAGTTTTGGAAGATGATCACAATTGAGGGACAGATTAATTTTCTGCCTGGGAGAATAGACAACATGGTGCTATTTATTTAGGGACGGAAAGAATATTTGAAAATATTCAATCAGCTGCCTCACTCTGCCCTATTTCAAGTGAGAAGAGACAATGCAGTCAGACCCCTGTATCCATGGAACCAATATTCACAGTTTCAGTTATCCGCAGGGCACAAAATAGGGACACATCCCATAGAATTATGCTAGAAAATGCCTAAAGGGGCATCCTCTCTAGGCATCTTCTAGATCCTCCAAGGCAACTCTATGGTATGTTTTTACCGGAAGTCCTTTATTTTAATAAGGTTCTCTGTTATCCACAGTTTCCAGTATCCACAATAAGTCCAGGAACCGAACCTCCACAGATATGGCAGGTCCGACTGTATATTTAATACTGTATTTAACACATTGGGAGAATAGCTGAAGAAGAGCTACTATATATAACAGATGTCAGAACAGGAAATTCCAGTATTGATTATTTTCAATAAGAAATCCTTTCAGGAGCAGGCCTGATTGATGCTTTGGAGAATAAGGCTAATTTGTTGTCTTGCCTGTCTTAAAGTTGACAAATTAGCCCTTTCCAATGGATGCTGGGGTGTGTGTGCTCTGTTTGGGGGAAAGCCACCTGGAAGGTGCCTTTAACATTTAGATTGAAGCCTGGGGTGGATTCACGACTTGCTGACATCAGGGCAACTAGCCTCCACTGTCAGTTTCTTGTAAAGCAGGCCTCTTTAAAGCCACCCACACTTCCACAGTTCAGGCTGCAATCAACTTCCAATTAAATTCAAGAGAATTTCACAGGTGACTTCAATAAGATGCTAATTGCGCCTTCCTGAAGTTTTTTTCATTGCTAGTTCTCCTTGTTTGGAGCACTTCTCATCAGTCTGAAAAGGGGAGGTATCAGAGAGTGGTTGTAACTCTCAAAAGTTAAGGGAAAATTTTCTTCTGGCAAAACAAGAAAAACCTGAAAGCAGCTTGAAGCCCCATGGCTAATGCCATTGGACAGGTGTCCCTCAGTCTGGTAGATCATCTTATTTAACAGTAAGTTATTTAGCAGTTAATAATTATATATTAAAATAGTGCTCTAATTCAATAAATTATATTCTGGTTCTTTAGTCAATTTTTACCATGGATTTTTTTTATACCTGCAAAACTCTCATTTGACTGGGATTTTAGAAGCAAGAACAAGATGCAAGTGAAACTAATTACTTGAAGGAATTACAAGCAAAAAGGAGCAGAAATGTGAGGTACTGTGGAGCAATATGTAAGCAATGCAGAGGGCTCCTGGGCACAGAGAATGTAAAGGCAGGACAGTTTGAGGCATCAGGGGCCCTTTCACACTGCTAGCATGCCCTACTACCTCCTCCCCACAGTATTTCATAATTGGAAATATTGGACACTTTTTGAAGTCAGGTTGGCTGGGGCAAGCCAAAGGTCAGTTGGAGGTCACAATGACCTGGGATGCATCTAGAAATATAATGGCAAGAAAACCCAAATTAGCATTATGCAGAAAAACCCTTGGTAAACATAGTCATTTAAGCAGGTATGTGTTAATCCTTCCCTCCAGCCCTGGGCATCTCAGCAATGAGTCAATCATGCAATTAAGTGACCATTCCTTAATCTGTTCCTACAGAAATCTCTCCTATACTTCATATCTTACCAAACCTTAAGAGGTTGCTGCAGCACCATCAGTGTTTTGTCTTTCCGGAACTGAGGCAATCAGTTGAGTTTCAGTGTCATTGTCTATCCATTGGGAAAGCTACCCAGGCTTTGCCATAACCATGTACCCCTTTATGATATGAAATAGGGTGTAAATATCCCAGCCGAGACCCCAGCAAAGGGTGCCACAGATGACACCGGCACTCTGCCATTCTCTCTGTGCCACCCTCAGACTCCAGTTTGAGTATCTTCACTACACAGAACTCTGCTCTTCAAGACTGGGAACTATAGCCCTATCTTCTCCAAATCTCCCTCTCTATCCAATCCTGCTGCCTTTCTTTCCAATAGCCTTGTATGAGTCATAAGAATATGTGTTGAATATATAAGTTTACTCTCTGTGTTAGTTCTAATAAAATTATTTTGTTTTACTTAACTGGAGTGTCCTCTACAGTTAGTACTGGTATACATAGGTGAAAAGATCCATGAAGTTACTCTCCTCTCACAGGCAAACTGTTTGTGCTAATAATTCCCCCAAATAAAAATATAGATTTTGGCATCGCACTTGGGGCTCTAAAGCACCCCCCACCTCTGAGGGTAACAAGACTGCACAATTGCAGTACTGTGATTCCACTTTTAACTCCCATGGCTGCCTCCTATGGAATCCTGGGGTTTGTAGTTTGGTCAGAGGCACCAGAGGAGCTCCCTGGCTGAGGAGTCTAAATGACCCTCCCTCAACTGCCAATCCCAGGATTCTATAAAATGGATCCATAGCAGTTAAAATCGAATCATAGTGGTATGATTATGAGGTCTGAAAAGGTGTCTAGGGATCTTGGGGGCTGTTCCTTTTTCAGCTCTGAATCACAATATGTTTAAATTAAATGTGTCCCTGGTGGCGCAGTGGTTAAATGCCAGTACTGCAAGCCACCACATCGCAAGTTCGATTCCAGCCGGCTCCAAGGTTCACTCAGCCTTCCATCCTTTCGTAGGTCGGTAAAATGAGTACCCAGCTTGTGGGGGCAATTAGCTAACACACATTGGAAACTGTTTAATGCAGTGTAGATGTGTAAATAGCTATTGCTTAAAACAATTTGTAAGCCGCTCTGATAGCCTTGTGGCTGAAGAGCGGGGTATAAATAAATAAATAATACAACCTTTGAGGAAAACTGGGACCACAAGGAGAGGAAAGGAGGACATGGGCTGGTGAAGAATGACTCTGAGGAGACTGTAGTGGGAAAGAAAAAGAGGTGGGATATTCTGAGGAGGTTGAGAACAAACCAAGAAGGAGAGCAGGCATCTCAGCCACATTTTGCCCTCCCACAGCCACCGGTCCAGAGCTGCTCCATAACCAATAGCCAAGGTTGTTACTGTGAGTCCTGGAGTGTGCAGCTAGAGTCTCAAGAAATACCCTACAGTGGTGGACTCAAATTCATTCTTTAGAGACTTATAAATTGTTTGTCCATTTGAATATTTGGCCTCCTCCTTCTTTTCTCACTCCCTGTTAAATAAATCCTAGTTCCTCTTCACATGTGTCACACGTATCCCACTTAGTTGTTCGGTTGCTTTAACCACAACCCTTTCATGGAACAGAGGGGTCCTTGTTGGTTAGAGGCTTCGCATACTATTTGGGGGCCAGCATTTTCCTTCCTCACCTCTCTCTACTGTGTGAGCCCAGCCTCTATGGTTCCCAGTACCCCACAAAACTGAGGGCAAGGGGAGTGAGGTTACTTTTATACACACACACACAGAGAGAGAGAGAGAGAGTCAGTTCTGCACAGACAATGTGCCCATCTAAGTCCCTATGCCAGTCATACCATGACTGGCAGTGGCTCTGTAGGATTTAAGGCTGCCGTCTCTCCCAGTCCTACTAGGAGATGGTAGGAATTGAAACAGGGAACTTCTCATCCCAAAGCACAAGCTCTACCATTCATTCAAAGGTCCCCTGGTCTCCTGTTCATGTTTTTAATGTAAATGTAATTCTGAAAGACTTTCTGAGTCCTTCTCACAAGTGTTTTATACTTGGTAAGGACAGTGAGGATGAAAAAGGAAATGACAGGAAAGATATAAAATAGGGGGGAATGAACACTGAGTGGAGAAATATATTCCCTTGAGAGCTTGGCTGCTATATTTGTTCTGGGATACACACAAGTCAAAATATGGGATTCCTTGGTCTGGAGCCAAAGCAATGTTATTATTGGCTAGAGTGGATGGAACTTGGGCTCTTTTGTTTGAGTATATTATAATTGGTTTTGCGTGCCTTTTGCAGGGGTATCTATCTCATTTCTGTTATTTGCTGCCTATTATAATTACACTTAAAACTGCATGAAAGATTCCTATTTCAACTGCCATAGATGAAGTAAGATAGTATAATGGCTACATGCCCCATCTTAGAGTTTAATGTGAAGGTTATCATGAAGACTTTACTGCTTCTTGTGGGAGGGGAAGATTGGGGGTGGGGGAGAGATGGTCAAACTTAACATTTACAATCCTGAATGCCTTCAAGAAAGGACAGGATAAAAATGTAAGCCCTAATCCAAGGGAGTTCTCCGTTTTCAGTGATTCCCTTCCTTCCTAGAAGCCCTTGTGCACATAAAAACCTGATTCAGGGGCTGAGAAATATGCACCAGCAGTAGTTCTTTGCACTACAGATGGGTACAGCAAAAGGAGGAAAGGAAGAGAGCCCCCAGTCCCACTGGTACTGGATACTGAAGCACATTGTTGGATCTTGGCCATAATATCTAAGAAAACTGACCAGAAGCAAATTATGGTTTAAAGACATTTGCAAATCATGACTGGCATCCTACATTGCAGTTATGGATTTAGTGTTACAGACCCGTACCTGCTCCATATTCAGTTATATTATATATTTTTAATGTGGCGTTATTGCCACAATTGTAAATGTCCCCCAAATCCCACCTTAAACTCCAGTGAGCTGTTTTGAGAGATGATAGTCTGTGCTGCTGGTGATCAAGGCACAGCAAGATGACATTTCCAGTCTTCTCCCACCAGTGAAGGAGGCCGTGACAATCAGAAGCAGGACCCCTGTCTCAATTCCGCATTGCAGATTGCTGAGGTGGGGGCTGGAGATGCCATCTTGCTGTGCCCTGATTACCAGCAGAACAGACCTCTACCACTCGGAATAGTTGTTGGCAGATAAGGTAGATTTCGGGGTCAGGAGATACTTAGGACTTTATCAGACACAGCAATTATGGAGTCATAAGGATGCCTAATGATCGCAAAAGGGCATGCATACCAGATGACGTCACCCTTTCACACTCATATCTGGTTAAAAAGTCATACTTTTTTAAATAATAAAAAAGCTGTCAATTGATTCCCCATGGCGATTTGTTGCCAGCATCACTGGCATTTGAATCTGCATGCCATTGTGCTCACGTGAATGCACCATGAATGGGCAAACACTTCTGGGTGAGATCACGACAGCCAGGTAGGGTACGCTTTATGACACACACACACCCAGGTACTTGGGACTTTTAAATTGTGTTTTTGTGCTTTCCTGGCTTTTTTTTTTTTTTTGGCTTTGTTTTGTTTTTAAATTTCACCACAATTTATGCCAGCAAAATAACTTTTCTGTGGAGTGGTCTGATAAAATACCTAATTATCCATTTGTAACTTAGGACTTTATCAAACCACCACCCCCTTAATGTTCTTTTGCCAGCATAAACTGTGTCATTTTTATGCTGGCAAAAGAACCCCCACCACCACACTTACCTTGAACAGTGTCCATGAGGTTTCCCTAGCAGTAATGGAGCATAAATGAAGCTCCGTTCACTTCCTGGTTTCAGATCTCACAAGAAGACGCTCTCACAGGAAATTAAGAAACAGGACAAAATAAACACACAAAAAGTTCAGGAAAGCACCAAAACACACTTTAAAAGTTCCAAGTAAATGGGGGGAGTCATAAAGAGAGCATCCCCTACCTGGCTATCCTGATCACATTCGGAAGTGTTTGCCCATTGACGCTGCATTCACATGAGTATAATGGCATGCAGATTCAAACTCCAGCAATGTTGACAACAAATCACTACAGGGGATCAATTGACGACTTGGGCCATGAATAAAAAAGTACAGCTTTTTGACAGTACGTGATCACGAAAGGGAGATGTCATCTGGTACGCGCAACCTTTCATGATCATTAGGCATCCTTATGACACCGTATTTGACTTGTCTGATAAAGTCCTCCATTGGTGATGCAGGAACTCAGCTTGAGTGGGTTTCTTTTTAAATGTACTGTGGTTTGGTTTCATTTCAATTTGCCATCGGAATAATAGCATTATGATGATTAGGAACACATACTGCCAAAACGAGCAAGGAAATCACTAGTTAGTTTTCTAATCGCCTTAAATATTGTGCTATGAATAGTGAAATGGGGGTGGTTGAATAAAAAGGGGGGGGAGTTGAAGTTATTAACAGTTTTGTCCAATAGAACATGGGGGGGATGATGAAGTTTAGGGTCAAACTAGATGTTTGAGCAAATGCACATTCTCTGCAGTTAACAATACTTTGCCTCTTACAATAGTGTTTCCTCATAGATATTTTGGCAATTAGACTTGCAAATTAGACCCTCGTTAAGTAAGCAATCAAAAAACCAAAGCACATAAATTAAAGATATGTAGATGAGAACAATTATGTGCTATGATAAACAGAATTATTTCACTATTTGAGGGAGGCATCCCCTCTTAAAACAAGCTAAGCTTACTATCTAATTTGACCTTCAGCCTGCAATCATATGTGCATTTTCTTATGGAGTAGTTTCCACTGAAGTGAGGGAAACTTGCCACTGAGTAAAATGTGGAGGATTGTACAATAAAAGTTAATACCACTGTAAAGTACTGTGTCTGGCAGAACAGATGCTGCTGTTTTATTTCTCGGCTGATCTACCGTAAATCTATGGTAGCAAACCAAATGACAGGGCTTATTTATTGAGCATTTTTAAGAATTCTGTTTTATGTCTGTTTCTTCTTTGCTTTATGTCAATGCCAATCCAGATTATGGCAATAATTTCTTCTATGTGCACGTGGTTTCAGAGCACAGTTTTGGTAAGTGAACAGATGTGGCAGGGCCCTCCATGCTGGCTCCCAGATAAGTCCCCCCTCCACCAGTATGATGAGGCCTCCCAATCTTCTTAATAGCTGGAGCTGGAAGCAGCCAACCAAAAAAGCCAGGATTGCTGGCAGGTGCTGCTGCTGGCACATGTAATTTTAACTCTTGCATAGTATCTCAGGGACCAGTACATTCCTCTCTCTCTCTCTCTCTCTCTCTCTCTCTGGCTTTTCTTCGCAAACGAAGATTCAAGAATGACTCATCCCGCGCTTTCTGCAAGCGCGCTGATGACTAAAAAGGCCAATCCGAGATAAACAAGTCCGGTTGCAGAAAGCACAGCAGAAGGTCTCCCCTATGGCCAATTCAAATGACACCTAAACCATAGCCAGTGTAAAACATGGTTTACAGATCTCCTTTAAGCCCTAGTTTGCATTTTTGCTCTGTTTATTTATTCTATATTTGTCCTGGTTATAGACCTTTGAAAGTTACTTTTTAAGAAAGCAAATGTTTACCATTCTGGTTCTGAATCTCCACAAAGTGGGGATTAAATTAAATTAAAAACATCATCATTATCACCACTGTTGTTGCAGTTTTAAAACCAGAGCTTTATTTTTCCGTTTCTCTAGAACTGTCAGCTCTCATCTAGAAAAGAAAGACCAATAAAGAATGTCCTGATGTTACAAATGTTTTATGTTATAATTAGTTTATGTTGTTTTTATCATATTGTTGATATGATATGGCATTCAATGCAACTACAAAACTTGAAATAAAAGAATAATTATAAAAACAGCTAACAGCTACCTTTTTGTTACTTTTTTTTTAAAAAAAATCAGAACAGTATAAGGGGTAGTCCAAACAGTGAAATAAATCCTCACAGAATTCACGGAGAATCCCATGTGTCCAAATGGGATCCCGCAGTGTTCCGTTGTTTTCAGAGGGAGGGGAAGCAAAATCCAGAAAAAATACACAGGAAAAGCCTTCAATTTAAAACTCCTTTTAAAAAAACCTGACAGAAATACATATCCCCACCCATTGGGACAACCAATTGCATTGAATCACATTCCTGAACAGGACAGCTGATTGGTCAGGTGTGTGCAGGGGGTGGAGCTTGCTAACAAGGCAGCCCCTGGAACTACCATGTTGGATTGTTGCCATAGGGATTGTGCGCTGAAGTGATGAAACAGCCTTTCTTTTTTCTTTCTTTTTTCATTATTTAAGTGGAAGATTGCTCTTCCGCACCTTGGATTTAGTTTTTTTAAAAAAAAATACTGTTTCATGGGGGCATGTTGGGGAGTATAGAATTGCAAATAATTCACTCATGCCCACCATCTTGATTCACTGGCATGCTTCCATGTGAATAGCAAACAGGGATAGCTTCACACACCAGCAACCTTGCAAAAAAAAAAATTGTTGAGACAGATGAAAGCTGCTACAAATTGGCACCAATCCATATTTTATTCCCTTATCTAGACTAGTCCTAAGTTTCTGACCTATGGGAAAAAAACACATTCTCTTCCTGTCCACTTCACTGTCACTTCAACACCCATAACAGAACATGAGACATAGCATGAGTCCGTACTTAACCATGTGATATCTGTCCTTCATCCTTTAGTAAGGCCACACCCCTCTGACTGTAAAAGAAAGTTATATGTACCATAGAAGGAGTGAATTTATTTCAGATTATGTTGCAACCTCAAGGTAACTTAATTGTGTCTTAGTTACTGAAAAATGAATTTGTCACAAATAAGTTGTTACTTTATAGGGATGTAATTCTTCAGTAAGTTTCTTCTTGAAGGAAGCAATGAGTAATTTTAGTAAGGTTCTTCCTATTGCAAGTTCTTCCTTTAGCAAGTTTCTTCCTGCTGCAAGAGTCTTTGAAAACCACCATTTCCAAAGCCTATTTGCTATTCAGGACTTATTCTGCTCAAAATTCTCACATGGTGATTTTTGCACAGAGAACAGAATTTTCTGTACAAGGTTACACTGCATTTTCTGTGAAGAATTTTTTTTTATGAAGAAGTATTCTTTACTGTGCAGAAAAGGCTTTTTTTTCCCCTGTGCAGAAAATGATGTTTTACAGGCAAATCAACCACATGCAAATTTTTGCACAGAATAAGTTCCTCAATTACAGCATTTTCTAGTTCAAATGCTAATTCAGACTAAAGTAAACCTTCTTATATAGGTGTTGATTACCAAATCCCCATTGATTTAATTGGCCTGTTCTCATTGGGACTAATAATAAGCCATTGTTTTTGTTTTGTTTTTACAAAGCAATACCACACTTCAGAATCAGTTCACAATGGTTTGGATCTAGAGAAAAGCATCTGCAAGGTAGAAATTGACTTCCCTTCTCATCTTCTTTCCAAGCCCACCTATGCAAAATATTCCTGGAGGATCCTGGAGCCTGTGAGTGTTTATGGAAGTTGTCTTGACTTGATCTGGAGCTATACCACCCTTCCCTTTCAGCCCCTAGTGCCCTAGACTATCCCTTTCAGCTGCTCTGCCCCAACCTGGAAGGAGCCTTTCAGGACACAGGGAGAGGCATGTCAACTTCTTCCAGCCTTGTTACATGCACCTTTGTCTGGATCCAACCCATTTTCCCCCCTTTGGAACAAAACAAAACACATTTTAAAAAACTCAAATTCATGTCTTTGGGGAATTGCTTGTGCTTCTGTTTAGATTCCTTTTTCACACACACATGTACACACACACCAATCCATGGAAATGTTCTTCATGACACTACATCTGTCACCCTGAAGCCGAAACCAGAGAGTCCGCTAAACAGTCATTAAGACACAAAGCAATAGAACCACTCTGAGGCTGATGTGGAGCCAAAGAAGTAATAGTTCATTGGAAAGGTTCCATCTGTGGGAACAATTTGGAGAACTTTCCATGAAGGAAAACAAGCCTGAATGTTTTACAGCTTTGTCCCATCCAGCATCTGCTTGGCCTGAGGGGCAGGAGGCAAGAAAATACCCGCATGAACATGCATTTCTTGGCAAGAGAGAGAGAGAGAGAGAGAGAGAGAGAGAGAATGCTGCAAACAAACCAGCATAAGGAAATATATTTTACATGAAATAAGCAGTAACACCAAGTAAATTAAAACCTTCTATAGTGAGATCAAATTAAAAGCTGGTTAGGCTCCAATCTAATTCACTCATCCAAGATGACATTTTATGTTTATGGTGGATTCCATCTTTATTTTTTTTTACTTTGTTTTTTTTTTTCACTGAGTTGCTGCAAATTGGCATAAAGCTTTGGAAATTGTTACTGTCTAATTGGTGTCGCATTAGGCTAAGACTCCTACAATAGAGTGATTTGTATGAATAAAAGAAAGACAAGAAAGGACTTTAAAAAACTCTGTGGAGTTAACATCAAAATGTTCCTAAAACTAAAGATGTACTTGATCAACTGCTTAAGTCTGGGGTGGAGGGGGGGGGTGGATGCTGCATGCTGCCTTGAATCCCATGATGGAAAAAAGATGGGATATGAGGAAAGCAAGCAAGCAAGAAGTTGCAAGAGATTATTGTGATATTTCCCCTTGGCCCCAGGAGGCCATTTTGCATCTAGGATCAGAAAAAGAAAAGCCTTGAAAAGAAAAGGAAAGAATGTGTGCGCACACACACACACACACACACACACATGCATACATCCCTTCAAGTTGCTTGTCAACTTATGATGACCCCATGAATTTCACACGGTTTTCTTAGTCAAAGAATCCTCAGAGATGGTTTTGCCAGTTCCTTCCTCTGAAATATAGCCTACAGCACCTGGTATTTGTTGACGGTCTTCCATCCAAGTACTAACCACGCTGACCCTGTTTAACTTCCAAGCTCAAACGAGATCTGGTGCCTTTAGGATATTTAGGGTGCTACAAGTATACCATGTGATAATTTGCCCATGCTATTGTGACAGAGAGTTTGGCATAGGGGACTCCCTGACTATGTGCCTTATATCCTATGATATTATTAAGAACCAAACTATATGCCATGCAGGACAGCCATGGTCAGAACAGACATTTTCTTTTCAGAGCTGGAAGGGGCTCTGAATTTAATTACAGCAATGGGACAGCGATAGTTTAAACCATTCAATATAATATTTTTATTGTTTGTGACAATGGCTATTGCTGAACTTACCTAAGAAAAGATACAAAAACACAGACAGATTAAAATATATACATGAATATATTTTTATTTATTTATTTATCTATTTATTTATACCCTGCTCTTCAGCCACAAGGCTATCAGAGGGGCTTACAACTTGTTCTAAGCAATAGCTATTTACACATCTACACTGCATTAAACAGTTTCCAATGTGTGTTAGTTAATTGCCCCCACAAGCTGAGTACTCATTTTACCGACCTACAAAAGGATGGAAGGCTGAGTGAACCTTGGAGCCTGCTGGAATCAAACTTGCAACGTGGTGACTTGCAGTACTGGCATTTAACCACTGTGCCACCAGGGCTCCCTCATATGTATGCACAATACATATACAGTATCAAACTATTGACAAATGACTGCCAAATGCTGCCTTGAAAACACCAATCATGGAATTAAACACTATTTAAACCCTTTCACCACATGCCATTCCCACCACTCCTAAGAGGTGATTGTCAGAAGTTGGGAGGGGGGGCAGGTGATACTACTGAGCTCAACAAGATTTACTCCCTAGTAGATCTGCATCTGTAAGCATTTTCAGCTTGGGCAAGCATCAAACCACACTCAAGATGTTTACCCTCACATGGTTTCCTGTGTCACGTGTTTACAAGATCATGTATTAATCTCTCAAAGAACAGCAAAATGCCATACCCTGGAGAAGATTAGATAGAAACCCTGATATTTTGTACAAGATTTTAAAAAATACAAAAATGATCGTTGTACTTTTTTCCCCTGATGAACCATGCACAGGGAGAGAGAGAGAGAGAGCAATTTTTTACAGTGATCTATTACGAAGCAAAATCATCACCAAAAAAGTTATGGAAAATGAGTCATGCTATATAATTAATAATGAGAGACAAAGAGCGTATCAGCAGTTCTGAATCTCCCATCATCTACCTCCTCCCCTAATAACTGAACTCTTCTAACCAAAGTGAAATGACTCCCTTCCTACCTTAAACTGTGTCAGACTGACCTTGTTTGTAATCACTTTTTTGGAAATTAATGAAAAATTACAGATCACCTGTGTAAATGGCAATGTGCAATGTTATCTTTTTCCCTCATGGGTGAAAAATCTTCTGTGAGGGACAACTCAAGTGGGGAAATGGTGTGAAGGGAAAAAAACCCCACCCCATGATTCGCCTACTTAAACTTGCAGCCTCTCAGGGTAGTGAAGATGCATAGAACACATTTGGTCCTTAGTGACTCTTAGGACTTTATCAGATTATCCCCCATTAATGTTCTTTTGCTGGCATATTTTGTGGCGTTTTTATGCCAGCAAAAGATCCCCCCTACCAGACCCACCTTTAGCAGCACCAGAAAGGCAGCCCCAGCCATAACAGAGCACAAATGGAGCTCCATTTACTTCCGGGGTTGAGATCTCGCCAATTCTTGCAAGAAGACATGAGCACGGCAGATTTAAAAGTTGAAGCAAAATACAAACACAAAATGTAGACACAAGCACAGAAACACACTTTAAAACATACAAGTAAACTGGGGAGGTTTATAAAAAGACCGTCCCCTACCTGGCTGTCGCGATCTCACCTGGATGTGTTCTGGCATCGACACTGTATTCCCATGAGCACAATGGCATGAAGTTTCAAATGCCGGCAACAAAGCGCCACGGCAGATCTATTGACGGCTTGGGCCATCATTAAAATAGAACGGCTTTTTCACAACACATGATCACAAATGGATGATGTCATTTGATATGCGCACCTTTTTGTTATGATGCCATATTTGTCTGGTCCAATAAAGTCCTTACTCTAGTCCTGTAAAGCAGCCCCTCTTAAGCTATCTGATGTGGGGGACCAGTAGGGTTTTCTTCTAACGTGCCAAGGAACAGTGCCATATTTGTGCCCAACTGTTTCTGTCTTTCTTGGAAAATCACCATGGACTGCAAGTCAAGACCCTGAAGACTAGCACTGGTTCATGGTCCTCTGCCTTGGGTATCACTACTATAAAGTAACCATGAAGGAAGACGCAGTCTGTAAAGTAAGGAGAAGGAAGACACATTCTGAATATCAGCCACATTAATAGCCACTTCATTAAAGGAAAAGACTCAATTATGGCATGTGATCCTAGCCAATTTACATGGAGTTAGAACCAGTCTGAGTGGAATAGTCATTTATTATCATAAGATGGATATAAATTCATCGCATCCATGTTGCATGGCACAACTTCAGGTCATGGTGGGCATCACTGTGTGAAGGTGCTGCAGTAAGCAAAGGCTGTCTGAAAAACTTTAAAGTGTGGAAGACTCAGAGGGACAAATGACCATGTCAGTGACCATGCTGGCTATAGGATGCTGGAATCTGTAGTCCCCAAAAGTAACTTTTTTCAAGCTCTGAAAAATCTGACCTATCAAAGAGAATCAGCCCTAAATCATATTAATAGATAAACAATATTATAATTGATAGCAGGGCTGATTTGAACTTGGAGCCAGATTTTTTTTTTTAATAGCACACTAATATCCTCTGCATGTCTGATCCAGAGCCCATTCATCTTTTTCCCCTTTTGCTATCTGTTCCATTGCTCTACATAGTCACTCCAATGCAATGTATTCATAATGTCATAAAACTGCCAGAATTTAAATGAATATTTCAACTTTTGAAAGGTCATGTGCATTTAAACTTCAAAACATAGTCTTCAAGCTCCTGTCAGCAAAATGATTAAAATTATTTGTTTTAAAAATGGAACATGGAAGCCCCAAAATACCTAAGTCATTCTCCCATAAGCTGCCTTTGGACAGATATAAGGATCTTAAAAAAAAAAAAAAAAAAAGAGTAGATGCGCTGTCCCATTTACATGGGAACCACCAGTTGCCATAAAACACAGCCCCACCCCAATCCAGATTAAAAGTGTGATCTGCTTTGAGGACTTTCACACATGCTTTTCCCTCAAAAATAATTTAAACAATGACTATGTAAGGTACACTTTTTAAACCATATCTATGATATCAGTGCAGGTTCATTTATTACGATCCATAGATCCATCAAAATATCTATGATATATTTATTATAATGTCTATTTTGGCTGCCAGTTACCAGCACCAGTTTCAGAGAATACTTGCAGCTCTGCTTGGAAGGAGCTCAGCAGTGTAACACACTCAGTACATTAATCAAGATCAAACTCACTTTCTTATGCTAATCATGCCAAACTAATAAAATCAATTTCTATTAGCCATCTGTCTTGTCTTTCACTCCCAGCAGTATTTTCTTCAGATGTTTTAACTCAGTACTAAATTTTTGTGGCACATTGTGAAAATTATCCAGATTCAGGCAAATGTATGACTCATTTGTATAGGCTTAGCACCTTTTGACCTCTCCCTTTCCAACAGCAGACCGCATGGATCCTGAAAAGTTCCCCGACTCCAAAGCTGGTGGATTTATCCTAAGAGACCTCCCATGAAATATGAAGGGCCTGTAAAGGAGAGGAGGAGAAAATCATCCATACCCAATTCTGTGTGTATGTGTGTGCACATGCATACATGTGCTCATCTGTGGATTTTAGCCAGTATAAAAACAATAAATAAGAACTATTTATTTAATTTATGAACTTTATGGAAGCTGCCAGATAAGAATGTTCTTAGAGCAGCTTAGAAAACAAAAAGCAATAAAATGACAATAATAAAATATAGTAACTCAAACCAGCAAATTGCAGCATATAATTATTTTTTATATTAGTTTACAATTCAGAATAAGATTTGGAGAGGTCACTCACTGAAACACTGGGTACATGTTTGCTCTAATTTGGTTAATTGCTTGAACCAATTAGATAGATATAACATCACTGAATCTTCTCATAGGCATATTCTCCACAAAAAGGAAACCAATGGGTTTTCTGTCTGTTTTCTCATCTAAGTAGGAATCCATTGATTACATCTGAAGCCTTTGCTTGGAGTAGAGTGCAACCCTGGTTTAGCATTCTTCAGGGCCAAATATTTTGGGTCAACCAGAAATTTTGTGGGCTTATAAGGGCTCATGAATGGCATTGGGGCCATGTAGCCTGTAGGCTGCATATTGCCCACCATGAAATATCTCTCTCTCTCTCTCCCTGGCTTTTCTTCGCAAACTAAGATTCAGGAATGACTCATCCTGCACTTTCTGCAAGCGCACCGATGACTAAAAAGGCCAATCCGAGATAAACAAGTCCGGTTGCAGAAAGTACAGCAGAAGGTCTCTTTGGGTGATGTTTCCAGGTTGTGATTCTTTCTGCATTGTCGTTTATCTTCAAGACTTGTTCGGCGTGAGTTATCAAATAAGGCTGCAGCATTGTGGATAGTGTGTCTTCATGCCTCTCGGTGTGAAGCCAGGGAGGACCATTGTTGGTGATCAATTTGGCCAAGCCTGAGATGTTGTTTCAGGGAGTCCTTGTATTGCTTTTTTGGAGCGCCCCTCTGACGCTGACCCCATGGCGAGTTCACAGCAGAGTACTATTTTTGGGAGGCGATGGTCCTAGAAACATGCCCTGCCCAGTGGCAGCTGTGTTCTCAATATCATGGCCTCAATGCTGGTGATCCCTGCTTGCTCAAGGACAGCAACATTTGTCACATAGTCCAGTGTATATTTAGGATTGTGCGTATACAGCACTGATGAAAGTGTTTGAGGAGCCATAAGTGTTGGCGATAGGTGACCCATGTTTCAGACCCATAAAGGAGAATAGACAGTACAATGGCTCTATACACACTGATTTTTGTGCTTCACCTCAGGTGTTTATTAATCCAGACTTTTTTGTAGACTCTTCCAAATGCGCCATATGCCTTTGCTAATCTGTGATCAATCTCTTTGTCAGTCTTGGCATCTAAGGAGATTATGCTTCCCAGGTAGGTGAATTGCTGAACAGACTTAAGTACAGATTTCCTGATGGCAATGTGCGGATGATGGTGTTCGTCCTGTGGTGCAAGCTGGTAAAGAACTTCCATTTTCTTAAGGTTGACTTCCAGCCCAAACAGCTCTGCACCTGTTGCAAAGCAGGATGTTAGGCGCTGCAGAGCTGCTTCTGTGTGGGCAACAAGGGCAGCATCATCAGCGAAGAGCAGCTCACGGACTAGATAGTTTAGAGTCTTAGTGCGAGCCCTCAGACGGCTTAAGTTAAACAAGCTACCTTCAGTACGGTATATAGATGCCATCGTCTTCTTCAAGCTCTGCCGTAGCCCTTTGGAGCATCATGCTGAAGAAGATTGTAAATAAAGTTGGCGCAGGAACACAACCTTGCTTCACTCCATTAGTTATTAGAAAGGGCTCTGAAAGAGCATCGCCATATCTGACTTGACTGCGCTGGCCTTCGTGTAGCGAGATAATCATTTTAAGGAATTTGGGGGGACATCTTAGTCATTCCAGGATCTGCCACAGACCTTTTCTATTCACAGTGTCAAAGGCTTTGGTGAGGTCAACAAATGTTACATAGAGACCCTTGTTCTGCTCCCTACATTTCTCTTGCAGTTTTCTAAGGGCAAATACCATATCTGTAGTACTCCTATTGGCTCTGAAGGCACATTGGCTTTCAGGAAGAAGTTCTTCTGCAATAGCAGGAACTAATCTGTTCAGGAGTATCCTTGCAAGGATTTTTCCAGCAATAGAGAGCAGTGTTATGCCTCGATAGTTTGAGCAATTAGATTTTGCTCCTTTTTTCTTGTACAGTGTGATGATGACTGCATCTTGGAGATCTGATGGCAGTTCCCCCTTTTCCCAGCAATTCACAAGGAGTTTGTGGAATTTATCATGGAGTACATGACCTCCGTGTTTCCAAACTTCAGGTGGGATTCCATCAATCCCAGCTGCATGAAATACATAGGATGTTCTCAAACAGAAGACTCCTCTCTGGACAGCAGAACAGGGATGAACTCTAATCACATAACATTTTTGTGCAATTCAGGAGCTGTTCACAGCCTTCATCTGGTCATTTGGAGCCCTTGGGCAAGCAGAACTGGATGAATAGTGGGATTAAGACTGCCAGCTCTGGCCACCCTGTCACCATCCTAATCACAGTCTCTGTTGCTTCCCATGAGTTGGAGAGTTTAATTTTAGAAGGCAATCTGTTCTGCTCATGCAAGTCAGGACTCTTCCAGATAGACCAATAGGTCCAGTAAATGCAGGGCTATTCTGTTTCCAGATTTCATGGTTTTTAATGGTTGTTCCCACTCCTGAATCCAGTGATGCCCTAAACATACTGGGATTCCATCCATGCTTTCCCCCATGCTTGACATGTGGTTCACTGTGGTATCGGTGGGGTTTCCTTAATCCCCCCCCCAACATACACACACATCATTTGCTCTGTGAATTTAACATCTCCTTCAGGCACTCCCCCAGCATCCACCAAAGCTGTAAAAGAAAAAGAAGTAACACTTAATCTGGTACCCAGAAATGTACGAAGGGAAGGAAAGTCAGAGGAAAACCTCTATGGCAAAGGGCACACTCGCCGTTACAGCACCTTATCAGAGGGACCATCCAGAATTACAGCAGGAACTGAGACAATGGATAAAGTTGTGGGAATTTAGCCCCTCCTGGATCAAAAACTCCCAAGAGAGGGGGGAGAACACCCCCCTCCCCAGGGTTTTGAAAGTAAATTAATCCTGGAAATTTACAGGAAATGGACCAGGATAGAAGGTAGATCATATGGATATTTTTTTTTAAAAAAAAAATCCTCTTAAGTACAGGTACAGCTTCCATCAAATCCTGAGGCTTTAGGTGAGTCCAGATGATCCCTAAGCAACTTGGACATGCTGAGTTGTAAATTGTATGCAGAGCCTGTGCAAATAAAGATCTGCAGACTTTTACCTGGGGGTAGAAAGAACCTCCACTGGATTCCATAGTCTGAATGAAAGCAGCATTTTCACACCTTCCTAAAAATATAAGAAAAACCCTATTGGAGCAGACCAAACTACTCATGCATCGTCCTCACCCAGCATCCAGCCAACCATGTGTGGGCAGGGCAGGATAGCAACAGCACTGTATCACACATGTTCCCTAACCAGTAGGATTGAGAGGCCTACTACATCCAATGCTGGCGGAACATTGTCACTATTGATAGCTCCCTCCTCTATTAATTTATCTAGTCCTCCCTTAAAGTGTTGCCTGCCCTGAGACGCCCTCCCTTTCAATAATTCATCAATTGGCTATATCTCATAAATTGGCTTATTTATTGGCTTTCCACATGGTTGGTAGTAGACCTGGGCTTCTCAAATGCAAGGACTCAAGGTGTGCTCAGAAAACTTAAGGAAGAGGCCATCCCAAATTTCTGAGAGACATGCCTGTGTAGTAATTATGCAGACCCCCACCCATGGACTGGTAGTTAGGGTGGAAATGGGCTAATTCTTCTGTACATTCATGGACGTGAGTAATTCACTAATTCAGTCAAAGTGACCTGACTGCATACTCTTTGGCTTGCAAAACTGATTTTCCTTCACATCTTTCCTCAAAACAATAGAAGGTTGCCTGATGCTCATCAGTTTTAATGTCTCAGCCAATTAGCTATTGTTAACACAACCAGAGTTTCCATTGTCTAACTATGGGAAACTCCAGCAAACATTGTATTCTACCCATAACACCCCTTCAGGGGGAATATTGAATATAAATATCACCCCAAAGCACTGCCAAAGTGTTTGATGTTTCTTCCACCTTGCTACTCTACCAGAGTACCTTCTGCTACATGAATCTCTGCTCATCGCATAGGTATAGTATAGCCCATCACCCCAAACTCTATTCCTCTATCCCAATACTTCCTACTCTCTTCTCTTGCCTTGTGAGACTGCTTGAAGCCTGAGAGTGTGTGTGTGTGTGTTCCCAAAATTATATTTCAATTAAAACTATTTTTATTTTATTTCCTGGCTGTGAGTCTCATCAGTACCAGTATACACATGTCAAAAGATCCTGCAGTTACTTGGCCTCTCACTAACATATTGTGCTAATTAAAATTCCCCATATTAATATCTTAACATGCCTGGAGTTTCCATGAACCCCCTGTCATTCAGGCAACAAAAGCCACTTGTTAAAGGCCTCTTGTGGTAGGGTAGCTGAGAAGATGAAACTAGCAGGCTTATCCTTTTTCTTACTCATGCAGGTTTTTATCACATGGAAGATTACAATGCCTAAATTCAGCCTAAAACAATTATCTGGGAACATTAGAAAGCAATTCCTGGACTATTATCATTTTAGAATGTGGGAGACTGCTCTTCCACAGGGGAAAAAAGATCCCAGCAAACAGAAGGCTAGCAACTCAGGGAGAGAACTAGATTAGAACTTTTCTGATATTTCCTTTTCTCTGTGGCAGGGAATCTTTATCCAGAGAAGCATTCCCACTGTGCCATGGTTGCATAAGATGACACAATGGAGACATTATTCATTTGAATCTGCCATATTTCACTTGGTAATGTGTGCCTCATTCCCTGAATGATCTTATCCAATGAGAGGTTTCTCTCTCTCCATCCTACTCGCCCATTAAAAATAATTGTCTTCCCCCTTTCCACCCATTCATTATATTAATTTATTGCTGCCCTCAGGAAAGCTAATTTTGAGAAATATCAATTTAAAAAATGAAATGTTCCAGCACATTTTTTTATTGCCAGCACCCCCGCTTCTATCTTAATAAAGTCAGGGAAAGTATCTGCTCTTTATTAACTACCATGAGGATGGCTTTCTTGGTTCCAGACCTTCAGGATGCTTGAGTACTTCCCATATTCGGGGTGGGGGGGTGGAGGGAATAAAGTGAGCTCAGATGGTATTTGTCCCAACTATTTGACCTTTCATGTTTTCAAAGAGGTTTTAAAAACAGTTGATTCTAAAGGTCTATTAAGACATTAATGGCAGTGCACATTCCCTTCAGTTAACTTGGTTTACTTCCCACAAGAGGATTTCCCCAGGGAGATAAGCATCAGAAATCATACTTGCAAATTAAGCTCATGCTTATCTTTGAATAACCAATCAGAAAACAAAGCATGCCAAACAGGGGTTCCAGCCTTACTGTTCCTGTTTGTGAGCCCATGGAGGTGAATGAAAGGTTGTCTCCATCTTCAGCTGAAGTTCAGTGGTTTTGAGATGCGAGCAGGTCTAACATTTCTGTCTTTTGAACGACTGGTCTCTCAATAGCCACCTTTGCCCAGTTTGGTGGACTAGGAAGCTTCAAACTATACTTCAGTCTAGTTGTGAACCCCTGTTGGGAAGAAATGTAAATTTGTGTATTTGAATGGTTAGTTTCTGGGTATAGAAATGCAAGGCTCAGTAGTGTCGGTTTGGCTAATCCTCCTTGCATTTCTACACCCAGAAACTAATCATTCAAATACACAAATTTACCTATCTTCCCCAACAGGAGTTCAGGGTTCACAATATATAAATCCCACACATACTCCTACCCATCCATTCTCTGAAGATGCCAGCCACAGATGCAGGTGAAACGTCAGAAGCAAATTCTTCCAGAACATGGCCTCATAGCCCCGAAAAAAAAAAAAAAAACAAGGAAAATCTGTGGATGCTGGCCGTGAAAGCCTTCAACTTCACAGGTATTCCAACTCTCACTCACAAAAGTCAAAGTGCACTAGACTCAATCTCAAAAGCTATTTTGACACATGAGGCAGAAAATCCCACAAGAGCCTTTCCTTATAGCCAGCAGTTAAAACACATTAATGAACAAGTTAATAACTAACAAGCTATTGCCCCCTCATGATACCTCAAACCTGCTTCATGAGTCAGCTGCCTGACTGTGCCTAGTGGTAGTGGTGGCTCTAATTATATCAATTTAATAGATATGATCTTCCCTAAAGGATGCTGGGAACTAGAGTTTGGTCAACTGTATGGGATCCCTCCAAAGGATGCTGGGAACAGTAACATGTAGGTCTGAATTCTTAGTTAGAAACAGGGGTTGGAATTCACATTCACAGTTATGAATGTGTAACCTAGAGTTTACACATCCATAATTGACTCATATCCATGATTCCTATCTGTTCACAATTGTGGCAACAGTGTTGGAAATTCGTAGGGATTGTAAAAGTCCCCAAATCTTGCCTTACTGGGCATCAGCTGCTGTGAGCGGCAGAGGTCTGTTCTTCTGTAAATCAACATAGGCTGACCAGAGCTCCTCTTCAGCACTAGGCAGCCTCAGTATATGACTTTAGGAATTCAAGAAGCTGTTGGGAACAATGTTCCTTTAAGACTAGGTAAAATATTTTGTATGGCTGTGAAGGGTGTGTAACACCAGATGTCAACTCTGAGTAATCACCACAGTATATGAGTGAGCTAAGACCTAGAGCAGGTGTAGTGGGTTGTGGTGGGTCAGAGTAGTTGCTGTGTAAGTTTTCTGAGAGTAGTGGGTTGACTATTGTGAGTATTTTGCATTACTTCAGACATTGTATGTTGATGATATATCTTGCAACAAGAGATAAAGAGCCTCCAAGGACTTCAGAAGAAGCTAACTGTGTCTGTGCATCATTTCAAGGTTGGTCAGTGCCATATTGCCAAATATTGCTAGAGGGTTCTGTGCTTCTGCACTCTGCTGTAATAGTTACTGTTGAGGACAAGCACCTCAGACAGTGCTGATAATTGGCTTCTCAGTGGGCTTAGTTTTTGTATTTGTTGCTGCATGCCTTGCAGAACATAAAAGAGAGCCAACAGAAGACACCTTTATACCAATGACTTGTCTAAACAGTGAAAATACTCCTTGTAGAATTCGAGAATGCCTTTTGTCTCAATGGGATTCTGCATTATTTCACCATATTCAAAAGTTGGGGGTCAAATATCCCATATACTCTGCGGGAAAGGCCTTTGTGGCTATCCCCAAAGTTTTTTTTACAACAGTCCGTGAAATGTGCATTCCTGCTCGTTGGGACAAGCAACATGAGTCAATGCACTTTCCCAATATGAGTGGAAGTGGGAAGATGATTGGTCAGATGTGCATGGAGGCCAGAGCTTGCTGGTAAGGCAAGCGCCCAGAACTGCCATTTTGAATTTTTGCCATAGCGATTGTGCACCACAGTGAGAAAATAGACCTTTTCCTTGTTTGCTTCTTTGTTAAAGTGGAAGGTCATACTTTTGCAACTTGGATATGGTTTTAAAAAAACCTGTTTGGCAGCAGCAACTCAATGTATATAAAAATGCAAGTAATTCACTTGTGCCTGCCATCTTGATTCACAGGCAGCCCATTGGAACAGTGAAAGCAGATAGCTTTGCATGCCTGCAATCTTTAAAAAAAACCGTTAAGACAAATGGAAGCTGCTGCAAATTGGCATTTCTGCACACCAATCCACATTTTATTGCATCATATAGACAAGCCCTATGTTAGATCATTGGCCCATCTACTAGTTCAATATACACTTCCTAACAGGAGCTGTCTAGGATTTCAGAGTGGGGGCTTTCCTACCTGCCAGGGATTGAATCTTAAGCATGCAAGCATATCCTCTACAACAGCATCTCTCAAGCCATTTGATGTAGAAGATTGACACATCCCCACCACCACCAAGTGCAAGGTGCTGGTGCCATATATGTGACATATTATTATATTACCATAGTTTCCTGGAAACTCATTGTGGACCAGCAGTAAGCTATGTTAGCCTCTCACCACAAGCTATGGCTCCCTAACCACAATGTTATCTCTGTCATGACAATTCTGCTCCTTGTTAAGGAAAATGCAACATGGGACATACAGTGAAAGAAATAAAATATGTATGTGAAAGCCACAATGACTAAGCAAGAGCAATTATGAAGCTACACAGGTGAAACTGCTAATGTAATCTAGAAGTCCTGAGAGCCAAGGACAGAGGTACTGAATGCAGAATGGAAACACCTGAGAATCATTAAGTGTACAAGGTGAAATGTTGAAATACATGGGTTGGTCTTAAGTATGGGTGGAACTACGTGGACCAATCAGAATGGAAGTACACACCCACTGGGTGGAAACTAACTAGTGGGTGGTGATAAACAATGGCTATAAAATTGCAATGTTTGCCAATGTAATATTGTTGAGTAGAGGTGGAGTAGTTTGGAGATATTGTGGAGTAGTGTGTAGAGATTGTGATTTGTTGACCATATAGTATATTTATATAGAAGAATAAAGTAGGTTTTATATAAAACTACTGAGTTGCCTGAGTGAATCCTGGAGACATTTTGGAGACACCTGGAGAAGAGTGCGAAGGCTTGGAGAGTTCTCAGGATCTTCAGCCTATTCTCTGAAACTCTGCTGCTTTGAAGGAAAGCATTAACCACTGATCTAAGCTGGTCGGCTCTGCTGCATAACAAGGTGGTGAGTTTGAGCCAGAGGTGAAGAGCTACAACTTCCATCATCCCTGACAAGGGTTATGGGCCCAGTTACTAGAGCACCCAGCATCCACAGAAGCTGAAAGTTCCAGAGAGTGGAAGAAAGCTTTGTGGACGATAGATCAGAGCAAGCTGTTTGTGCTGCACTGATAAGCCTCGGAAGTAAATCATTTTGTGTTTTGCTTAAGCCCAGATGGGTCGGCTGTGCATACTCAGAAGGACTGTGTCAAATTGAGTCACTGCACAAATCAAGATGGAAATTCTAAAGTTTAGTAAATTAAATAGAAACAACTACTCTACCTGGAAGATTTATGCCCAATCTCTACTAGTAAAGGAAGGTCTGTGGTCAACAGTTGAAACAGGGCTGGCAGCCGATGCTGATGAAGCCACTCAAGAGAGAGATAGTAAAGCAAAAGCCTGTCTTTATCTCATGCTTGAAGAAGACTTAATTAATGACGTGAGAGATAAAACGTCCACCAAGGATGTGTGGGATACCTTGCAGAGATTACACACTCCTACAACTGCTTTTGCAAAAATGCTATGGTCTAAAAGAATATACAGGCAAAAGATGGCTAAAGGGCAGTGTGTGATAGAACATTTAAAAATAATGCAAGATTTATTTGTGCAAGCTGAACTGAGGGGAGTGCAAATTAGCAAAGAGCAGCAATGCTACATTTTAGTAGAATCGCTAGACTCTTCGTGGGACAACATAACGAACAGCTTGCAGAACTTGCCAGAAGCTGAGCTTAACAGAGACTTAATTGTGGCCAGAATACTGGAAGAGAACCAGAGAAGAATGTCTGAGCAGGGTGACTCAGCAAGCTTAAAGACTGTGCCAAAACAACAAACAACTCCTGGCTGGCGAACGCAGGAGGAAGCAGCCGCTACAAGGGAGCAATGGAAGTGCTTTTATTGTAAGAAGATTGGTCATCTGCAGCTGTAAACATTTTGCAGCTGAGAGACACAAGCAAGCAGAGAGCAGATGGCAGCCGCGGCAGTATCAAAAACAGTCCAGACCTCCATTTTTGAGGGACAGTGGTAATAAAAAGGGGTTTGCAGCCATGATTAAGGAAAAACAAAATGCAAATTCTAAATGGCTAGTTGATTCAGGAGCCTCATCTTCGATGTGTAATGATATAAATTTAATAAGTAATAGAAAATCAGCTAATGTAAATGCTGTAGTTTTGGCTGACGGGAAAGAGCTAAGTACTGTAAATCAAATGGGTACTGTGTACATTCCAGGGCTAAAAGAGAATTTTAATGATGTCTTACATGTAAAGGAGTTAGAAAATAATTTGTTATCAGTAAGCAGATTAACAGAAAGAGACTACACAGTCATCTTTGAAAAGAACATGTGTAAGATAAAACTGAATGGGGAATTGCGTGGCATAGGTTTGAAAAAGGACAAACTTTATTATTTGGAGGACAGTATTGATAGCTACAGGGTTGAAGAAGCTAATAACATAGAAAATATTCCAATCCACAAAGATTGCATACATGAGCTTCACAGAAAATTCGGCCATGCAAGCTTCAAATGTTTAAAGAATTTAATCAGTATGTGTCCAGATTTAAAAGTTACTGAATGCAAAAACCACTTAGATTGTACGGTGTGTCAACAGGTAAAGGTCAGAGCTTTTCCAGTAGCTAAGCAAACAAAAAGAATTGCTCAAAGACCATTTCAGTATGTACATGCAGATGTCGCCCAAGCTAATTGCTTGTCCTTAGGGGGAAGCAAGTATTTCCTAGTAATTGTTGATAGGTATACAAGGTTTGCATTTGTGAGAATAATGAAAAACAAATCTGACGCTGTGCAAAGTCTAAAAGCATGGGTAAGAATGGTGGAAAGACAATTTGATAGCAGAGTAGGCACCATCATTACTGATAGAGGAGGAGAATTTTTAAATAATCAATTGTTTAACTGGTTTCAAAAAGTGGGAATAAGGCATGAAACTACAAACCCTGCTTGTCCTAGTGAGGATGGGTTAGCAGAGAAGAAAATACAAGATATAAAAAGAATTACTGCTTGTATGATGGCAGATGCAGGGGTGAAAGATAGTTTTTGGGCAGAAGCAACTTTGACTGCAATACATATCAGTAACAGATTGTATCATTCAGAAATTGAAGACATTCCCTACAGGGTATTGTATGGGAGAATGCCAAATTACAAGTACTTAAGGGTTTTTGGACAATTTGCTCATGTTTACACACCTGCTTGTTTCAGGAGGAAAGGAGAACCCAAAAGCAAAAGGCTTAGGTTTTTGGGGTATTCTGGAAATAGCTACAAGTTTCATTTGGATGGAAAACAAGTGCAGTATTCTAGGTCTGCAAATTTCGAGAGACATGCTGGTTGGGACAAACTGCATGCCAATAAAGACGTTTTTTTGAGGTTAGGAAGTTCAAATGAGCCAGAAGCACAAACTGAACCAACCTCAGGAAACGGAGGGGTTTCAGTTAAGCAGGAACCATCACCTAGCAGCAGTGGTAGTTCTTCCGATGATGAGATAGCATCTAGGCCTACTACTACTCGAATGACTGAAGACAAGAGATTTAGTCATAGAACTACAACTCCTAGTAGAGAAAGTGAGGATGAAAGAGACAGAACAGCAGATTTTATTCCCAGGCGTAGTCATAGAGTTAGAAAGCCTCCAGATAGGTTTGTTGTGACAAAGGCAAGAGCTTGTTTAGCAGTAGAAGAGCCTGAAAGTTTTGAAGAATTGGAAAGTTATTCTAGTGAAGAACAGGAAAGATGGTTTGATGCAATGGATAATGAGTTTGGTTGCCTGGTAAATAAAGATGTTTTTGAAATTGTTGACAGACCCAAAGACAAGAAAGTAATTGGTTGTAAATGGGTATACAAAAGGAAAGAAATGCCAGATGGAAGTATCAAATATAAAGCTAGGTTAGTGGCTAAGGGTTTTGCACAACAGCAGTATGAGAACTATGATAAGACATATTCTCCAACTGCAAAGCCAGAAAGTCTGAGAATGGTTCTAGCTGTAGCAGTAAAAAGGAATTTAGTTGTAGAACATTTTGATTTTGAGACAGCTTACTTGAATGCGGTCTTGGATGAAGAAATATTTATGGAACAGCCACAAGGTTTCGAAGAAAATGGTAGTCAGAGAGTATATAAATTAAAGAAAGCGTTGTATGGTTTAAAACAAAGTGCCAGAGCATGGAATCTGTGCATCAATGATGAGCTGGTTAAGCTAGGTTACAAGAGGAGCATTGCAGATGCTTGTGTTTATACAAAAGGAGACATAGTATTAATGATTTATGTAGATGATTTGTGCGTAGCAGCAAAGTCAAAACAGGAAATTGAGTCAGTAAAAAGAGAATTGTCTGAGAAGTTTGTTTTGAAGGACTTAGGTGTATTGAAGTCTTATTTAGGTATTTGCGTTGAATGGACAGAAGAAGGACATTGTTTATTAAGTCAGAGAAATAAAATTGAAAGACTGATTGAAAAGTGTGGATTACAGAATGCAAAAATAGTAAGAGCTCCAATGACAACTGGTTTTGTGTCTGAGGAAACAACTAGAGCGTTTGAGGACAAGATTCTCTTCAGAAGTATAATAGGATCTTTACAATTCATATCTTGCCACACCAGACCAGACATTTCTTATGCTGTAAATGTATTGTCTAGAAGGGTTAATGATCCAAAAACTGAAGACTGGACAGCGGTAAAACATTTATTGAGATATTTGAAAGGAACCTTAGATAGGAAATTGATTATAAGAAGCAGTAGTTCAGATCTAGATTGTTATGTAGACAGTTCATTTGCATCAGAATTAGGAGACAAGAAGTCAGTTACAGGAATGATAATTAAATATAGTGAAAGTCCAATAGTTTGGAGAAGTAGAAAACAAACTAATGTAGCGTTAAGCACAATGGAAGCAGAATTCGCTGCTTTGAATGAGATAGTAAATGAGGTACAGTGGATTAAGCAATTGCTAAATGATTTAAATGAAAGTTACAAGATACAAGTGGAAATTCTGGAAGATTCATAGTCATGCATAGCGATGGCTGAAACTGAAAGTTTGAAGAACAGAACAAAATATGTTGGTGTAAGATATCAAAATGTGCGAGACATGGTTCAGAAGGGTGAAATAGAATTGAGATATATAGAAACACAACACAACATAGCAGATTTGTTCACAAAAGCATTGACAGCAGAAATAATAATAATAAATAATAATAATAAAATTTATTTATACCCCACCCCTCTGCTAAAAACAATCGGGGCGGCTTCCAACAATTAAAACATTATAATAATGACTAAAAACACCACCCACCCCCACCCTCCCACATAAAAAGACATTAAACACAATAAGATTAAAACCTTCTAGCTAAAAAACACATTAAAAACAAATATATACATAATTTTTAAAAAGCCAGGAGACTGAGTTCCTGAGGCCGGGATCTAATCAGGAAAGGCCTGCCGAAAGAGATCCGTCTTTAGTGCTTTTTTAAAGCTACTCAAGCTCGTCAGCTGACGGATCTCATTCGGCAGGCCATTCCACAATTTGGGGGCGATTACTGAAAAGGCCCTCTGGGAGGTTGCAGACAGCCTAGATTTTTGTGGCTGAAGCAAATTCCTCCCAGAGGACCGGAGTGTGTGAGGAGGATTGTATGGGAGGAGGTGGTTCTGAAGATAAGTTGGACCCAAGCCATTTAGGGCTTTAAAGGTAATAACCAACACCTTATACTGGGCCCGGAAACTGATAGGCAGCCAGTGGAGAGATTTTAGTATTGGAGTTATATGATCTCTCCGAGATGTTCCTGAGACCACTCTGGCTGCCATATTTTGTACCAACTGAAGTTTCCGGACCAAGCACGAGGGTAGCCCCATGTAGAGCGCATTGCAGAAATCTAGACGAGAGGTTACCAGCGCGTGCCCCACAGTCTCAAGGTCCCTTACTTCCAGGAAAGGGCACAGCTGGCGTATCAGCCGAAGCTGATAACAAGCGCTCCTGACCGTCGCATTCACTTGACTCTTCATCTGAAGCGATGAATCAAGGAGCACCCCCAGACTGCGAACACAGTCCTTAACGGAGAGCGTGACCCCGTCCAGGACTGGAGGTTGCAACTCAACTCCTGGTTTCGGGGCCGCTACCTTGAGCACCTCCGTTTTGTCTGGATTTAATCTCAATCTGTTTTTCCTCATCCAGCCCATTACAGCTTTAAGACAGTCATTAAGAGGAGAGATGCCATTGGGATTCGAGGCCGATGATCGGGACAAGGAGAAATAGATCTGGGTGTCATCAACGTACTGATAACACCCAGCCCCATAACCCCGAATAATCTCACCCAGCGGCTTCATATAGATGTTAAACAGCATCGGGGACAGGATGGCGCCCTGGGGAACACCACAAGTAAGCTCCTTTCTGCTGGAGCAGCTGTCCCCAAGCCGCACCCTCTGGGACCTGCCCAAGAGGAAGGACCGGAACCACTGGAGCGCAGTGCCTCTGATTCCTAACCCTCTCAGGCGATCCAGGAGAATGCCATGATCTATCGTATCGAAAGCCTCTGAGAGGTCCAGAAGCACCAACAGGGACACATTACCCCTGTCGATGCTTAGATGCAGATCATCGGTCAAGGCAACCATGGCAGTCTCAACTCCAAATCCCGTCCTGAAGCTGTCTAGGATTTCAGAGTGGGGGCTTTCCTAGCTGCCAGGGATTGAATCTTAAGCATGCAAGCATATCCTCTACAACAGCATCTCTCAAGCCATTTGATGTAGAAGATTGACACATCCCCACCACCACCAAGTGCAAGGTGATGGTGCCATATATGTGACATATTATTATATTACCATAGTTTCCTGGAAACTCATTGTGGACCAGCAGTAAGCTATGTTAGCCTCTCACCACAAGCTATGGCTCCCTAACCACAATGTTATCTCTGTCATGACAATTCTGCTCCTTGTGGTGGCCAGTTTCTGTTTTTCTTGTGTTGACATGAGATGCTAAGCCATCTTGAATCTCACCTCCACATTTAAGGCTACAAAGAGTCATCTAAGCAGCTTTACCAGCTACTTTACCAGCTCTATTAGGAACACTAGGAGGATGGACAACTAGTCCAAGGCAGTACAGTATGTAGCAACTTCCACCACAACTATCACTACCTTTAATCTGAAAAGTGCCACAAAGCCTTAAATATGTCACTCAGAAATCATTGCCAGAGGAAACTATCCTGCGACAGGCAGTTTATTACTGTCTGTTGGCTTTCCTCTTTGGGATCCTCACTGAACAAACAGCCCTGGGCTCGTCCCAGGCTTTGAAGCACACTCCCCTCTTCCATCCCTCCATCCGTCCACTTAGAAGTTCCCATAACCCAACCTAAGTCTTCCTCCAGCTCTGAGGAAGGTGTTAATATGCTCCTGTTTTATTTTCAGTTACTTTTCTTTCCTGCCTTTCTCTTTGTGTGCTCAAGGGAGCATGCATGGCTTCTTCCTGCCCACTTTTACCCTCACAACCACCTTGTGAAGGTAGGTAGAGTAGGCTGACTGGCCCAGGAGGATCACTCAGTGGGCTCAGTGAGGACTTGAACCTCAACCACCCAAGTCCCATAACAGCACTCTTATTGCTACATGCCACTGCCTCCCTTTTTCATGCTACTTTCAATGCTTCTCCTATTTTTACATTTCCAAAGTAAAAAAAAAATGTTTATGGATCTCTGCACTTAGAAACAGGAGGAGTGAGAGAGATCGGTAAGGCAAAACAGCACAGTTTGAGGTGCTTGATGATGGGGTGTATATTAATGTAATAATTTATTCAAGTTTGGTGTGATTGGGGGGATTAATCGGCTTGCCTTCTGTGGAACTTAAATACTAGTAATTATTTCGAAATATGTATCTACTCATATACATTAATACATGCAGATTTGTATCCTCTTTCATCCTTTATTCAGTAGTGCATTTCCTCCTTTTAGTGATGGTTGTTATATAGCAGGGCCAGTTAACCTGTTGAACTCTGCATGCTTTGAACAGCAAATCCCATAATACCCCACCATTGGTCAGGTGGGCTAGGGCTGGTAATCCAACACATCTGGAAGGTGCCAGGTTATACAGGATTGCATAATTCAGGGACAGGGAACAAAAATGGGATGGAAGTGTATTTCATCCACCCACCGCCCTTGCTGGGCCAGATCACATCAGAATCCCACCCAACTCTGTCTTTCTGTGAGGATGATATTGTGTTTGTCAACTGGATACTTGTAACATAGAATGTGGTTTCAGTTGCATAGACTCCTTGTGTCTATTCTAGTGCACAGACAGATTTGGGTCAACCACCCTGCCATTGACCAATATCCAGTTCCAAGAAAGCAGTGCAGCTGGAACCAACCACAGCAGAGGATTACCATACCATGTCCATGTTGCCTACATAACACATCTGTTAAAGGCATGGCCCTTAAGAGTGTTGGTTTCCTGGCATTTTGAAGCCTGGGTGAATATGGAAACCTCTGGCCACAATAGGTTTATTTATTTTATTTATACTGCTCTTCAGCCAGGCTATCAGAGCAGCTTACAAATTGTTTTAAGCAATAGCAATTTACACATCTACACAGCATTAAGCAGTTTCCAATGTGTGTTAGCTAATCGCCCCCACAAGCCGGGTACTCATTTTACTGACCTATGAAAGGATGGAAGGCTGAGTGAACCTTGGAGCCCTCTGGAATCGAACTTGCAGCGTGGTGACTTGCAGTACTGGCATTTAACCACTGCGCCACCAGGGCTCCTTTAAAAAGTGAAAGGTTTTGTTTTTTGTTAATTGAATAGCATCTGTTTCACCTCAGCTGCTGCCTGGTAAGTGGGGATGGGGGGGGCAGTCAGGCTGGGAGATACTACTAAGGGGGTTATGCAGTTGAAATTCCTTAGTGAATTCCAGCTCTTCTTTTTATTCTGAACTTTAAAAAATCTATTTGGGAGAATAGAGCCCAGCACCTTGGATAGCTCCTTTAACATCTGGGCTAAAACTCAGAGCAGATTCACCACTCCACCAACATTAGGTCTTCCAGCTGCCCCTACATACTTCCTGCGACTGGCAGATATACTCTGGATTGTGGACCTGCAAGGTTACTCTGCTGATGAGCAAATGAATCAGATGAATCATTCAACGTTATTTTGTTTCAGTACTTGGATTTATGACATGAAAGTGTTCTTTTATAAAGTGCCATTTATTTTTTCCCCTCCAAAAAATAATTTGGGGGGGGGGGCGGGGATTCCAAGTGGGTAAGGTTTTAACACTGTCCTATTCATAAAGGAAACACAATTTTTTTCCTGCATTCTCCTTACCATTTTCACACCTAAGCAGAACAAAGGGATTTTCTTTTTACTAGACTGCTGCAAACAGAAATGCATTTGCTTCTTTTCAAGGAACTGATGTTCCTCCTACCAAGCTAACAAAAGAAAAAAGAAAAGCAACCACCGCCACCACCCAAAAAAATCAGGATATGTTTTTACTTAATTTAATTCAGGAAGAGTACATGCATTTCTTCAGTGGTTTTAGACACCTAAGCCAACATGTGTGAGTACCAATTAAAATATTGTTCTGTCCTCCTGATCATTTTCTGTTCTGGATGTATTAATTCCTAGGCAAAAGCCAAAGGTACTCTGCTTAGTTTTTCTCTTTGGGGTTTCTGTTGCAAGCATTTCTTGAGTAATGGAACAGAAGGGGTATGAGAGGGACACCTATTTGAGAGTAAGCTCCTTTAAACAAGCAGGGTTGATACATAGAATTTTACTGCATTAATATAAAGAAGCAGAAGAAAGAACATGTTGGGAAGGAAGTTTGAACTGAGTGGTGCTGGCTTCATAATTCCATTCTCTACAGTATCACCTGTTCAGCAACTGAAGTGAGCCTTCCTCTACTACCCTACAAGGGATATGAATCCTGACTTTGTTTTTATGCTGAAAACATGAAAATTAGAAATGTTTCTCCTTGCAAAGTCTCTCTCTCTCTCTCTCTCTCTCTCACACACACACACACACACAAAACACACACACACTCAGAGAAAGAGAGATTGATTTTGTGCATTTTCAATTGATTTGCCATTGTTGCATATTTCTCTGTGTGCCAGAATAAAAACTTCTATAAAAGCTGCCTTGTGACATTGATTGTTTAAAAATGGTAGCACTGGAGATTTCACTTGTATCTTTGCAATCAATCGGGCTGTCCTTTTGTGCTTCCTGTTCTTAGCTACACAAAGGGAAAAGATAGGTCTGCACAGAGGCTTTTTGAAAGACTTATAGAAAACATAACACTGGGGTAAAGCCCTTGGTGTCACGTTCTCATGCTGGAGGCAAAAACCCTTGTGAGACTTGGAAAGTCCTCAGCCTGTCTCAGTCAAAATCTCACCAACCGTGAGGTGGATCCCCACACAGACACTTTCACATTCCTATTCTCCACTTACAGTGGTAGCACCCTTGCTCTTTTCTTTGTTTCTACAGTTCCCTACCCAGTCCTCTGCTCAGTCATCTTTTCAAGGTGATGGGTCTGAGGAAGCCTTCTTCACGTTCAAAGTGCAGACAGAAAGTCTTCCCAAGCTGGAACACATGCCAAGTACAACTGGAAGGGAAGCCTTTCACATTAAAGTCTTCCAAAACGCAAAATAAAATAAAGTTTAGTTACGTAAGAACACATGGCAGTGAAGAGACAACGTATTACAGATCTATGAAAACAGCATGATGATTGTGGCATTTACTCCTACTCAAGCAATCTCCAAGAAAGAATCATGACAGCTTACCACACCAATCCATTCCTGTTCCAGCAGACACACTGAGAGTTTAGCAAGGATTTGGAAGCTAGTAAATCTACACCGGGGTGAGGAATATCTGGCTCTCCAGATACTTTGGACTAAAGTTCCCATCAGCCCTACGCAGCATGGCCAATGTAGAAGATCTGTGGTAAGCAAAGACCAAAACATCTGGAGGGCCCAAATCCCTCCCCCCCACAGTCATCCTAAACAGCCGCCATGAAGCATGAAGTGGAAAAAATGTGTGTATCCACAGGTTTCACTGGACTTAGAGTCAGATATAATAGAGGCATGTGAAAATCTCTCAGTCTTGGTTCTATTGCATTTCTAAGAATGCCACCTACATATTCTCCCTGTTCTTCTTTTACACTGGGTTGAAAGGCAGGGGTGGGGTGGGGGTTCACACTGAATTATGTGCACATTTTAACACATTTTTTTTCCTGTAGTGCACATTTATTTCCATGTTTTTACTGAACTTCCACATTTCTACCACTGTCTAATCCATGTTTGTGCATATTTGTTTAGTTGTGCACACATTAGCCACTCCCCTTTTCAAATATGTCCATTGTTAATTGTGTGCATATTATTTCTCAGAAATGGCCCATGAGTTTTGCAACTGTGCAAGATCTTCGAGTAAAGTACATTTCTTCTTGCAACAAGCCTCGAAAAGTATGAAAAGGCTACTTTCCATTGAGACTGATCAAGGGAGCAAAACACATGGAAGAAATGTTCCTGTTGATTGCTCTGTGGCTAAAGTTCTCAGGGTGGGGGGGAAGGGGTTTTAAAACCAGACAATGTTGCCTGTTTCACAAAATATACAGAGGCATAAGCATAAATATTTTATTCCTACCTAGAGGCTGGTTTCTTTTTATTCCAGAATACATCACAGCAAACAAAATGAAAACAAAAAGAAAAAAAAACCCTCTTTTTAAAAAGGATATATACATTTCTTGTTCTGATTAAAAGGCTATCTTGTGGATGGGATGGGGAACACAGGGCCTTTACACTACAACAGTAAGGTTTTTGCAACACTGTACCATTTAAAAGGATGGCATGATCATGTAGGAGCTTGTCTATACTGGCCAAATACCCCAGCTTACCCCTGTTCCAGAGCCCTGCAGTCCAAACAGCACAGGGCATTTACCCCTATCTGCCCCCAAGCAATCCAAATAAACCTTGGGGCAGAAACAGGGCTGGAACAGGATAGGGCCCTTTATGACATTTTAAGAAAATACCCAGTTTAATCTGGTATCGCTGGATCAGGTCCCATGTGTCTGCAGGAACTAGACTGACCAATTCTCCCTTATTTCCCAGGATCTCCCTTATTCAAGCTATTTTTTAAATCCTCCCACACCCCTTATTGGCCTTATATTGCTCCCGTATACTTAACTAAGGTCTGACATTCAGATGTCAAGGGCAAGCAAGTTGGTGCACAGAGGGAACCCATGAAGGCTGGATGTGTGTGTGTGTAAGGATCATCAAAAAGCAAACCAGGAAACTCCTGCCATCTTGAGGTGTGTGTTTGCATTTATGTGTGTGGGGGGGTGTTTGTGGGAGGGAAGGAGGAGGAGGGGGAGAAAGAGAGAGAGGTGTGTGTTGACGGCAGTGGCCATGGTGGAAACAGCAATGGCCTGGCATCCTTTGTGGGCTCCAGCTTATTTTCTGCAGGTAAGAGGGGGGGCTGGCCAGCTCCAGAGGCAGAATACACTAGCAGGGAGCTGGCGTATCCTGCCTGGTGTAGATTAGTCCAAGATTTCTAGAGTCAATAGTGAACAAGGACATAGAAAGGATTTATCTTTGGCCAACTGTCTACAGCATTATGAAATCTGAATGTTCATTGGCCAAATTGCTTACCCAGTCTCCTTCATCATCCCTTTCCTCCCTGCTGGCTGGAGACGCCAGTGTGGATTGAAAATGCTTTTCTAGAAGTCCCAATCAGTAATGAATAGGGGGGCGGGGGTTGTTACAAGAGATCTCACTTTTTTGCAATAGTTTAGGCAGGGCCAAATACAATGAAATCCTTTTCAATCCCTAGTTCAAGTATTTGTTTCCAAACAAGGGGGGGAAGCAAATTCTAGGAAGGTAAACTTGAATGGTTTTCTTTCCTTTTATATTTTCATTTAGTTTTTCCTCCAAGTAGCTTGGGAAGTATAGGTGAGATTATTCCATTTTTACCTCACACCAGGCCTTTGAGGTAGATTAGGGTGAGATTAGCCCACAGTTGCCCTGTGGACATCATAGCTGTGCAGTGATGTGATCCATAGTAATTGAAAACTGAAATTCCATGAGTTTTCCACTCCTTGCTTCTCTCAGTGCTAAGTGTTCATTTATTCTTTGTTTAAAGAATGTGTACTATATCTTTTGAGACAAAATTAAACTAATCAAAGAGCAGCCCTTAAAACAACACACACCACCATATAGTAAAAAGTGGTTTGAATTTTTAAAAACCCTGTTCAGGGTCAATTTAAAAATCAAAGAAGTAAGGACCATACATACCTTCAATGTGGAGGGAATGAGCCCAGTCATCTCTCCCTTTATCATTTGCTCTTTTAACTATTTTTTTTTAACAATCTGTTCAGGTAATGCAAGCTGACACCAGAATTCAACATTAGCTAAATTAGTTGGGAGGGCAGTTGAGGAGAAGCTACTTAGTTAAGTATACTTAACTAAGTAGTGTCTCCTGGCCCAACTACCCCCACTACTTTACTGGGCAGTAGCTGCTCTGAGAAGAGGAGGTCCATTCTGCTTGTTGTCGGGGTGTAGATGGATAATGTCTCCACTCTCCTCCCACCAGTGAGCAAGGCTGTAATGAAGACATGAAACAGGGGGTTCTGCTTCTAGTTGTCGCAATGTTGTTCACTGGTGGGAGGAGGTGGAAACACCATCCATTCATGCCCAGTCATAGAATCATAGAATCATAGAATCATAGAATTGCAGAGTTGGAAGAGACCACGAGGGCCATCCAGTCCAACCCCCCTGCCACGCAGGAAATCTTGATTAAAGCATCCCCGACAGATGGCCATCCAGCCTCTTCAGTAGAATGGATCTCCTTCTGTCAGAGAAGCTGCTGCCCAGTAAGGTAGGTTGTGGGGTGCAATTAGTCACTATGTAGGGATGGCAAATACAGAGTAGCTGTGGATGTGTACACATCCATAACTGCAATAGTGTATGTTAGCCTGAATTTTAGTTTAGTATTGTGCTTCATTGTTATTTTTCTCATTGTTACTCATATATTTGTACCATCGCTTTGCATTCTATCACAGGGCACAGCTAGATGGGAGAATTAATAGCGAAAAATAGCACCTTACCTCCCTATTGCAGCAGTGTTCATTTGTGCCCATGACTCATTTGCAAGATTGCTGGCATGAAAACTTGGCGAAGTTTGCAGTTTATGCAGAACATGCCTTCCAAAAAAGATGGTGGATGTGAGTGAATTGCCTGCCAAAAGTCTCCCTCCATAATGGCAGCTCCGGCCGCTTTGTCCCTTGTAAGCCTGCCCCTGCTGAGGTCTGACCAATCATATTTGAGTTCTTCTATCTTCCCCTATTCGAATTGGTTGTTCAGACAGCCTGTTATGCACATTTTCATGCAATTTCTTTAAAAGATCGTGAGAAACAGTGAATGCTGTTATCGTAATCTATTTGGAGTTTTCAGCCCCCACCTTCCTAATATGGTGAATCCCAGCAGGCATTCATCTAAACAAAAGGTATTCTGCCCTCATTCTTTTTGTTGTTTTGTCTAAACAACCCCATAGTTGCTAGTTTCATGCACAACAGCCAAAAGATGCATGCGTACCTTCTACTTACACTGTAACTTCTGCAAGAGAACTTGCATGAGGAAAGTAAAGTACTGGCACTTTAGATGAGCATATTATTCCATGCAGGTATGCTAACCAATCTGTTTCTGTCTTTTCTAACATGTGCATATAAAAATAAAAACTAACTTTTTGACTTTAAGTATTGTTTCTGCACACTGTAGAGTAGCTATTTCCCACCCAATTCTATAGTAGTTGTTAAAATTTTAATGTTTTTAAAGGTGGGGGACACATCTGATGCTTAAACTCTTTTTGTGACAGTAAAAGTGTACGTATGTATAAAAAGTGGTATAGTGTAAGGGACTCACTCATACACTAGACACTGATTAGAGTAAAATACAAAGTTACTCTTAGACAATAATTAAATGACCACTTTTAAAACGTGTTTCTACGTTTTGTCTTTTTTGTTTTGTTTTACTTCATTTTTCTCTCTCTCTCCATCTTTTATCTGACTTGCTGCTGCTGCTTCTTTTTTTTCCTTAAGTAATTTATGAACATGCAATTCAATCAAAGCAGGTATAAAAATATAATCTTTTCATTAACAAAATCCATAAAACTGTTGGAGGCTCTACAAAGTGGAATCAAAATCTATATTACATATTCAAAAGGATGATTGCTCCCAAAATAATCTCATCGCTCTTATTAGCCTCTCTGGAGAAAGATCTTGATTGCAGGAAAATTGTTCCTGAATGGCCTCCCACAACTAGCAAGTATCACTTCCCAGTGGGATAATTATCACACACACACCCCACATTAGTCTCCTTCCCCATTTTTCTTCCTGATAAATCCTTTAGAGTTCAGAACAGAAATCTCAGCCCTGCTCACTCTGTTTTGACCTCAGGGCAAACCAGACAGAGAATGCATATACCCTGCAGATAATATTTTCATTCTAAGGACTTTTTCAGACATCTCAAATACAACGCAAGCAGCCTCATCGCGTTGTGAGGCTTCTGCGCTGCAGGGCGTCAATTTCAGATGACACTCTCCCCTGCCGGTACTGTTGCAGTACCGCGGGGACATTTGAGTGTTATATTTCGCTGGTTTTTAATCACGATCAACTTTCGTGAGTAAAAATCGGTGAAATATAACGCTCAAATGTTCACGCGGTACCACAACAGTACCGGCAGGGGAGAGCGCATCCGAAACCAACGCCCTGCAGCACAGCAGCCTCGCAACGCGACGAGGCTGCTTGCATTGTATTTGAGACATCCGAAAAAGTCCTAGGAAAGGGAGATGAACTTACCTTTCGGTGACCAATCACAAAATCAAAGTATGCTAAATACTGATGAGAAAAAGCACATGTTGCAACAAACATTTTATTAACACTTGAGGGAATACATCTTCTAAATATGTGTTAAGTGTATCATAGAGTGTCACCATTGGAGAAGGCAGTGTGATCTTAGCTGATCAATAGTCACTGGCCTAAAAGAAATCAACCTGCCTTCCAATGCACCATTTCTTTAGAACTTGTCTACCTGTCAGGATTAGTCCCTGGTGTGACCGGTTCTTGCCATTTTCAGTGTTTTTCTTGGAACTTAGGGCTTGTCTAGATGGTGAAAATGCTCCTCATAGAAAAGGCTGGGAATGCCTTTTATCTCAATGAGATCCCATGATGATTTCACCTTATTTAGGAGTGGGATGAAAAATTCAATTTACTGCATGAGAAAAGTCTTTGCGGCTTTTCCCATATGTTTTAAAAAATAATGTGAGGAACTGCACATTAGCGCTTCTTAGGACAACTGATTCAATTTGCTGCAAATTTCTGAGAGGGTGGAACTGGAGATTCGATTGGTGTGACATGCACAGGGGAGTGGGCTTTTGTGCTAGTGATCATGCAGCTTTTTTGCCCATGAAAAGAGAAGGGGGTATCATTCAAATGTTTAAAGGGGTGGGTGGGCTAGGGTACTGTGACTATGGAGTTTTTATATTGTAAGCTGCCCCAATTACGTTGCAGAGGGGTGGGATAGAAATAAATTATTATTATTATTATTATTATTATTATTATAGCAGAAGGTCAAATAGGGCAAATTGTGGTTTGAGACTAAGCGCTGTCTCAAGCAATCTGCAGTCATGGTGAATCCGTCAATCCTGCTAGGAATCGGGGTCCCTCAATCATTGGGGATCCATAGATTCTCCCTCTCAAAGCGGTCAGGAACAGAGGTTTCTGAAAGCTAAGAGAGGGAGGTGAAGGATCAGAGAGCAGCCATGGACTCAAGCCTCGCCGGGAAAAAAAAAATAATATAAAGCAACAGCGGCAAAGAAATTCGAGGAAAATCCACCATCTTTTAGAATATCCTCTTTTTCTACAGAAATACAGCAGCAGTTAGGAGATCATTGGACCCTGCTGTCTCACCTAAAATGAAGCAAAGAGAAATGAACTCCGAGTAAGCATTCAAATGATACCCTTTTCAGGGCATGAAGGAAGCTTTAGCAATTCTATCTGGTATATGAATACTTGTTGGTTACTTTGTTTCATAGATGGCTAGCTACATTTGTAGCTACTCTTGTGCAGGAATCCTGGAAACAAAACTGAACCTTAAGCAAAGGGAGGTGAACTCAAGAGTAAACATTCGAATGATAGTAAACATTTGAATGATACCCCTTTCCCTTTTTACTGAAAGACCGTGAGACAAACAAATGCTGCTGCGAATTTGCAATAATGTGCTGGAATGAGCATTATTTCCTCCCTTCTAGATGATCCCCTTGCTGTTAATTGTGTTTTCATTTCTTTGCACTTGTTAACAAGTGTTCTGTGGCAACTGTGGAGGGGGAGTATAACTGTTGCTACTGGGAATGAGGAGAAAAGAAGCCTGCAGCTATAAAATCCACTTGGGAAAAATGGGATGCACATTGTATGGGAAATGGAGGTCAGGGGATGATGGATAACCAATAGTATTGAAGCCCACCAGATTTCATAGATTGCAATTTTATTATACTGTCAGCCCTCTAAGTTTCAATTCTAAGCAATAACCTTGTATGATATGCTTTCTGGATTTCTGTGCCAATAAAGTTTTCCAATCAGCTCTGAAACTGCTGATCACTGTGTTTGGGAATGCGAGTACATGACACTTCCTGTTGAAATACACCATTAGGATGGTTTGTGAGCCTACAGTGTTCTTTCATAGTGCTCTTCAGTGGCATTATGAGGGATGCTACTTGAATAATTAGATTCAAAATCATAGACAAACTCATGTGAACAGAGTGGCCATTTATACATCACCCCCAAAAGAGGACACTAATCTGCATAAAATTGCACATGCAGATTAATTTGCATATTCAACTGGATAAATAATTACTATAATTGAAATAGACATATGATAGAAATGTGTCTCATGACAGAGGGGAAGAAAGCATCAGGTGACCTATGTTTTGCAATCCCACTGCTAGCTGCTAGCTTAAGGACCTCTGTTCTCCCTTCTTGGGGTTCCTTATCTTCAAACTGGACTTTGATTGGTCAGTCTCCCAAAGAGAGGGCTGTCCTTTGCAAAGCAGGATGCATGGCTATCCTTCCTATGGATCAGTGCAAAAGGGAATCACATATCTTTAGTTTCCACATAAAAATAGCCTGCATATAAAAATGATCTGTGTCAAGAGTGAACATTTTACCCTTCAGCATGTTAGTTTCTGCTTGCACTCAAAAATTGCTCACCTGGGGCCCTTTCACTCTACACTGTTATTGCCCTTTAACTATCATGGCAACATCCTAGGGAATCCTGGGATTGGCGGATGAGGGAGGAACATTTAGAATCCTCAGCCAGAGAGCTCCTCTGGGTCCTATGATCAAACTACAAATCCCAGGATTCTATAGAATGTTACCATGGTAGTTAAGATAGAATCATGGCACTATCAAGGTGACAGGTGTGTAGTATAAAAGGGTCTCTACTATGTGAAGTTGTGCTTCCACCTAGAGCCACACCAAGGGATTCTACTCTGCATGAAGTCAAACTCTTAACTGAATGACAACTGGTACATACAGCAATGGGAGATATACATTAAACAACATAATAACCACAATATTTTCCTTTATTTTCTTGTTTGCCAAACAGGTTTCATTGGGTCTTTGACTAAGATTGTAAAATTTACCTACTTATCCTTTTTGGGTCATATCTGCCAGGAATGCTACATTAATAGCTTTAGATTAGTGAAAACATTATTTTTTCACTCGACCATCTGAGATCTGGAACTGTTCCTTGAAAAATGAAACTCAATTGCTGCTGCAATGTTGTCCTTTTAGTCATTCCCTTTGAAGGAATTGTTGTTATGATGTTTTGTGGATTTTTTAAAATTGCAATCTCTTTTGATGATCCTTTGGTCAAAAAGCAGCCTATCAAAAATGTTAAAACATTCAATATTATATAAATAAATGTTTTTTTGTGGGTGGTGGTGCTCCTTCCCTGATAATTTTTATGGCAATTTTGACTAGGTTTTTGCCTTTCTTCATAGAGATTCTCATTGGCAGTCAGGACAAGCAAGTTCAGATTTGCTCAGCTTGAACAAAGGTCATTGCAACTGTTCTCTGAAGCACACTGGAAATTAGATAGCATTGCAAGATTATACAGTATGACACACACCCCTGTCCCGTATCTATGGGACCAGTACCTGCGGTTTCAATTACCCGCATCTGAGAAAATATGTTCTCATGAGGCATTTGGAGTTCCTCCAGTGCAATTCTGTCAGAAATATAGGGTTCACTACTATCTGCTATTTTCACTATCCGAGGTAAGTCTGGAAACATATCCCCAATGGATATGGGGGTTGCACTGTAATAAACACTTAAAAACAAAGTGAACATTAAAAAAGAAAAGTCACACTGGCTTTCTTCCTAAAAGGACTACAAAAGGTGCAATCCCAGTCATCTCAAATTAATGTTAAGCTGGGAAGGATGCCGGTCTGAAACCTCCAAAAGTTATGAAACCCTTGACAGCCACTATCAGTCAGCAAAGACAGACAAGAGCAAAATTGACCAATAATCTGGCTTGGGTATAAGGCAGGATCTATATTCCTATGTACTTTATTTGAGATATAATAACATGAAGATAAACTAAGATTCCAAATACTGCATAAACTTCACATGCCTCTGCAAGTGACTATTGACCACAACTGGGTCTCCTGGCTTACTTTGGTGTAATTAGATAAGGAGAATGAAGTCATTCCCCTGGTACATATCAAACCTCCTTACACTACACAGCGCACTAGTCTTCTTGTCAGTACCATCCCTGGGCTGATATAGGTTGCATTTTAATTGGCTTTAATTTTTAAAATCTGATTTTGGATGTTTACTGTTTAGTATACTACATTTTTGATTATGTCTAATCGTAAAACATTTTAGAAAAACATATTGGGTTAGGCATACATATTTAAGTTATACCCATGGAAAATAATGGGACTTGTTGATCCTCATGACTGTTAAGTCCCATTGTTTTCATGGGTCTCTCAGTCTGGAGCCAACCCATTAAATACCTTGGCTTTCCTGTGTTTATTTCAGTCAAAAATAAATACATTTCTGAAATTACCCTAAAAGACATATTAGGCTGATTAGTGCTGGAGGGAACCATAATATGAAGACACTCAACATTCCTAGAAAGACTTTCCCACAGAAATGTAGGTATAACCATCACATTCTGGAACTGACAGGTTTTTTTTCTTCTTCTTCTTAATGAAACTAGGGGATAGATATCCTCAAACCAATCAATGCTTCATGGTGTTTTGAGTGTATCCTTTGAAAATATTGCTTCATCCCAAAGATGGCAGGTGCATTGTTTGAATACAGTAAGTTATAAAACACTAGCGAAGGAAAGGGATGGCAACACATTAGTCACACTCACCACCATCCCAGTGGTTTCTGTGGCACCCACTATGTTTCCTTCCTGCTGCTACCAAAGCTGTGCAATCAAAATCAGTTTTATGACCAAAAACACCCCACCTGTTGCCACCCCTCCAACAAACAATTCTATGATTCTATGAATGTAGATGCTCCCCTTCTCCCTAGCCCACCCCCACTAGTAAATTTCATTTCTTCTTTTTCCGACTTCCATTCTTCTCAATAGAGGCACTATGGTATGGGAGACATTTTGGAGGCACTGTTGAATTTGGGTAGCAGTTGTGCATTGGTAGCAACAAAATTGGTGGCAGTGCTGTCCTGATGGGTCCTGGGGAGTTCAGGATGGCTCTTCAATCCCAGAAATTGCCCACTCCTGAGCAAGTCACAGTATCTCATGTCATCCAGACTGGAATAGCTCACAGTTTGATAAAACCAAAGTGTTCAACCAAAGCTATGCATTTACTCAGAGTCAGACACACTGTGTGCACACCATTTGAATAAAGCCATGGTCACTAGACATGTGTGCTGTCTTGGATGACCCCAGCAGCTGCCTTGGAGTGTGGTGGAGTCTCCTTCTTTGGAGGTTAGATGGCCATCTGTCGGTCATGCTTTGTTTATGTATTCCTGCATGGCAAGGGGTTGAACTGGATGGCCCTTGGGGTCTCTTCCAGCTCTATGTTCCTATGATAAATGGCCTCCATGCCAAAAAGGAGGGGGGCTTACCAGAGCTGTTGGGAAGACTAACAAGTCTACAACTCTGTCCTTTGAACTGCCCCCACAGCTTCAAACTCTATCATCATCATCATCATCATCACATCATCATCATCATCATCATCATCATCCATTTATATAGTGCCATCAATGTACATCATGCTTTACAAGTAAAAGAACAACAAGCTTGCAAGCTTTCAATCTAATTATACTTGCTAGTAGTCATGTGCAGTTAAACTAACCTTTGTGATGAACACTTGCTCACATCCACAAATTTTCATGGGCATCAAGAATTCCCATGAGCAAACTGAAGCTGGTGCAAGAGATATCTATTTGAAGAATCTGTTTGAGACATAGGGTTCGTCCCCGCTGGCATATCATATCCTGGCTGTAGAGCTGGCCCTTTCTTCCCCTGTTACCTGTATGGAATGGGCCAGAGTCCAAACAGGCACACTGTCCTGTCCCTGCAGCTACTGCCACCATTTTCTTTGCTGACTTAGGAGGCTGGAAGGGAGCCCATGACATGTAACTGAAGGCTCCTTGCATGTGACCAGCCTTGGTCACATGCTGAGTGACTCTTCCTGGCTTCTGGGAGAGCTAGGGAGATGGCAGTCGTAGCAAGGACTGGTGTGCCGGACGGACTCCTGTGTGCACGTTAGAGAAGTCTGTCACCTAGTGATTAAAGAAGATTAAAGACTGAAGAAGGTTTCAGGCATCAGACCCATGTAGATGCTTAAATTGACTAAAATTAAAACATTGTATGCTCCTAGGGTCCCTTTAGTGTTCTCATTTTCAGGTATCTAGGTTTTATGATTTTGCATCTACAATTCTGACAGAAAGATGCACATCATCTTTTATTAGTATTAATATTGAGGCTTAAAAAATTCAGTAAAACTTAACCTGCATACTTCTTTATATTACCTCCTTTGCCATCATTATAAATCTAATTATTATACTATCATATTGTTATTAAATCAGAGCCAGTCTAGCAGATTAAAAAAAGCAGTTTTCTGGCGGTATGCCTATTCCTGCTTCCTGACAAAGAAGGAGAGGCTGGAAGCTATTTTTCAGACTACAACTCCCAGAATTTCACAGCCAGCATGGCTACTGTCATTTTTTCAAAGAAATCGTTTAGATAGTCAAAGAAGTATTTCTGACACAGTGGAACATACTTTCCTTCTCAAAACTATACAGATATGGATACCATGTAAGACCATAGTATGATCTGAAGCACTGCCCTGTTTTCTATCTGATGTCAAATTACTGAAATTAGAACCACCTCCATGGTTAACACTCATTGAGCCAGAACATGATTCTATAACATTTGCTGTACAAAGGGTGTACAGAGTGATCTCTCTGCTTAGTAATGTTGCTCCACCCTACAGTGACAAATAGTCACTGTACTGGAAAAGCACAAGATACTAATTTCCCTGTATTTTTCAAGCCCAAATGACATTCATTTGCTTTACAATGGGTGTAAAGTACAATTCTTGACTCAGCTTGCAGAGGGGTCAACTGTTTGGGGTGACAGGTCTTACTAATACAACATTATTGTGTCCACTCAAATCAAAGTAAATGATGATTAAAGAATAACATGATTCTACTTCATTTCAACTGGCACTTGGCATTTCCAAAGTGAGAAGACGACTAAAGCATCCAGCTTCTAGAAAGGCATAAATACATATATATGTATTGATATTGTTAATATGTATTGGTAAATTACATGTATGATCCCATCTTTCACCCACAGAATTTATGCTGACACATGGTGTGACTCCATAAAAATGACTGAAACGTTTCCAGCCTTGAGTTCATTTCATGCCATCTCCCCTATCAGTTTGATTTTTAAAAAATAATACATGAACATTTACACATAGTTCTGTACATATTGCTACCAACATAAGCACTTTTGTACATCCATTTCTCTAACATTCACACACACTCAGTACAATGTGGGTTTTAACATTATTTCCATATATATATACATATATATATACATTTCTACTTTTACATAATATATGCATTTTATATACATTTTCTCTTTAAGAATTGAACTACAAGATTTGGAAAAATACAACTGTCAAAACATAACTGTTTTGGTTGGGGGAGTTCATTTCTTGGTTCTGGAAGTATGAATCAAACCATTTTGCATTAGACAGCATCTGAAATGAAATCCCGCCTCCCATTCCTAATCCCAGCAAGTCTCCCATCCAGGCATTGATCAGACCACACTTAGATTTAGCGTGGTCATTGTATTATGTGTTTTCGTGTGCTTGGATTCAAAAGTGGTGTCAGAAACTATTCACTTGTCCACCCAATCATGATAGCATATCAGTCACATAACTCACATCAGAGTTAAACTGGGGGCAATGGTTCAGTAGCTATGATTCTGTTCTTCTCATGCTTTCCAGACTAGATTTAATTATACAGTATAACCCTCAAATCCATGTACCCGTATACAGTGTTTCACTTACCTGTGTCCAAAAAAAATTCCTCTCTAGGCAAGATTTAGGTCCTCGGACACAATTTTATGGTATGCTTCCACTGGAAGTTGGGCCAGAATTCGTTTATTTCAATAGGGTTCGCTGTTATCCACAGATTCACATTTCCATAGTAAATCTGGAAAAATATCCCCCAAGGATACAGGGGTCATACTGTATATAGTTTCCATATGGCTCCAGTTCATGCAGGGGTCAGCATGGTCTAGTGGATTGAGCACTGGACTATAGCTCTTGAGACCAGGGTTCAAAACCCCACTAGGCCATAGAAACCCACTGGTTAGACTTGGGCAAGTCACATTCTCTCAGCCTCAGATGAAGGCAGAGACAAAGGCAACCCCCTTCTGAACAAATCTTGCCAAGAAAACCCCATGATAGTTTCACCTTAGGATCACCATAAGGCAGAAATTATTTGAAGGCATACAACAACAACCAGTCAATCCTAGCACACCTCATTCTGGGTTGCACTTCAGTGTGGGTTTTCTAAACCACAACCACTGGATGCCACCACTGATGCATTTCTCACATATGCTTGATTGGGAATTGCACACTACATGCATCAGTTGCACACTAATCTGCCTCAGAGCAATATGTGCAAGTACAGAGAATTAGGGCTCTTTATGGTGTTTAAAATTTCTACACAGATAGCAGTGCCACTGCAAATGGGATAAAACAGAAACTAGTGCCTGAGATCCATTTCTGTATAGAAATCTATTGCCCATCATAAAAAATAAATTGATTCCACTTTTAAAGATCTTGTTGGAGATTTTACCACTCTTTAATTAAAACTAACTGATTGGAAAAGCCCAACATAAATGGATATACAGCTGTCCCTCCGTATCCATGGATTTGGTATCCACGCATTTAAGTATTCATGGTTTGAAAATGTTCTTTAAAAATAATAATCCAAAAAGCAAACCTTGATTTGGCCATCTTATATAAGGGACACCATTTTGCTATGCCATTGCATATAATGGGACTTGAGCATTCACAGATTTTGATATCCACAGGGGGTCCTGGAACCAAACCCCAGCAAATGTGAAGGGACAACTGTAGAATATGGTCAGGTAAGAATAAGAAGCAAAGAGAACTGGTAACACCCAAAAGGGATAGTTGGCCCGCATAGTCAGCCCGCAGATGTGGCCCGTTGCTCCCCCATTACCTGCATGGAACGGAATAGAATCCAGACCGCCACACTGGCCAGTCTCTGCACCTGCTGCCAGCACTGCCTACATTGCTCTCTCTGATGTCAGAAAGCCAACCTGTAGCTCATGAGCAAGCCCCCCTGCATGTGACCAGCCTTGGTCCAATGCTATGGGACTCCTTCCTGGCTATGGAAGAGCAAGGAAGAAGACAGCTGTAGTGATGGCATGCTGGAGCATCCCCCTGCAGTCACATGAGGCCCAATCCATTTTTTGCCAGCTGAAATGGATTTTACCAGGGTTTTTTTTTTTAACAGTGCAGTGGGCCTTACCCTGTCTACCCCCCATCTTGGTCCCAGGAGTTGTGAGAACTGCTCGGGGCAAAATGGGGCAAATGCCCTGTATCACCTGGACTACAGGGTTCCAAGATGGGACCAAGATGGTATATATAGCCCATCTAGACAAGGCCAAAGTCTCAGGGTGTTAGAAAAAGAGATTTTATCTCTTAGGGCTATTTTTAAGAATAAAATCATCTCTTTTTTCAACACTCTGAGACTGTGTCTCTCCCTGCCCCCCATCTCAGATAAGAATAAGGCCAGGTAAAATGTGTTGAACAGAAAATGTATACACCAGCTCAAAAAGTCCAAAATGTCAAGCGATGCTGGTGTTCAAGGATTATCTGATTTATGGAAATAGTGACAACCTTGTCTTGTGCACAAAGCACCATTTTAGCAAACATTTATTAAACTTGATTGTGCTTATCTTGTTTACAAGAAATTTTCTTATCAGCAATATATGCTTGGAGATTAGTTTCAACAGATGCTGAGGAGATTTCAAATAATTCTAGATAACAACATGTAAGAATAATTTTGATTTTGAGAGAGTGCCCTAAGAGTCAGAGAGAATGGATAATGTCATTTATGATAACAGGAACAGCTGGCTTTCTTGGAATTGCCAGAGTAACTGTATACATTGATTCAGTCTGCCTTCCTAATGAACTCAAGGGATCAAAAGTTCAGAAAAGGGAAACTCAAATGAACAGGCAAGTCACAGATGAGGAAAGGTAAGAACCAGTCTCCAAACTGCCTGCGGAGGGGAGAGAACAACATGTCAAACTATAAGGTCTAAAGGTTACTAAAGAAAAATGTCACTAGAAACAAGATTTAGAAATCTGGATGGAAATGTAGACACCATATGAATAATATGATAATAAAACAATCATAAAGACACTCATTTCACTGAACTAGATTGTGTCTCTATTTTATCTTTGTTCCTAATCCAAAACATATCTTACTGTCCTCCGTCCAGTCCTGTCAATCAGTTTTCCAGTTCATGAAGCTCTGAATTTTTCTTTCCTTTAAGGCTCTAGCTGTCTTTCTTCCTTTGCTTTCTGGCTCTGATCTGTCTCTCTTCCTCTAGCTTTTAATACAGACTGATCCTCCAGCTCCAGCCAAGTAAGAGAACAGCCTCTTGCTCCCCTTTGCTATCCACATCACTGTTTTCTGAGATAAAGACCTTAAGACCTTTTGTTGAACTTTATCCCGTCCTGCTTCCTTGGCTGGCATTTTGACCTTTGCTGAACTTTTTTACCCTTCTGTTTCCTTGGTTTCTTTAGTTCCAAATCCTAAGTGAGCTTTTGAATCTATTCTTACAACTGAAACTGAGGGGGGAGGAGGGGAGAGAATTTTAATTCTATTTTACAAAGCCATTACACCAAATAGGAAGACCTATTATTACAAAACAAAAAAGAATGAAATTTGTCTAGAACAGAATAAAGCACAGAATTGGACTGAATGTTTTGGCAGAATTTGAGAGAAGCAGCAGCATGTGTTTTCTAAATCAGCTGTGGAGCCTCTATAAGGCTAGCTCTTATTTCTGTAAGTTTAGCTGCTTCCCCCTTTGCTCTGTATCCTGTTTGACTCTGTTTCAGTGTGACCTTTTTACTGTTTTGTGTATTTGCTATTTTGTATTATTTACTTGCCACATTACTCTTGTTCATTTTAATACCTTTTGACAGTGTTTCTTCTGGGTGTTGCTTTGATATACAGTTGCCCCTCCACATTCGCGGCTTTAACATTCACGGTTTTGATTATTTGCGGTTTTTGGGAGCCCCACCCTCCCAAAAGTGGCAATGGGGCTTTAGAAACGCCATAGCCGCTTTTGGGAGGATGGGTGGGGAGTGGAGAGGAGCAGTGACGGGGGCCTCAGAAGCCCCATCGCTGCTTTTGGGAGGGCAGGGGGGTGGAGAGGAGCAGCGACAGGGGCCTCAGAAGCCTCCGTTGCTGCTTCTGGGTGGGTGAGGGGGTTCCAGGAGGACGTGGTGTGACCTATTTTTTTCGCAGTTTTTTCACATTCGCGGGGGTCTTGCAGCCCTAACCCCCACGAATGTGGAGGGACAACTGTAGATACATTGTTACTCTTTTATAGAATAAAGATTATTTTCAGTATTTGTTTTGTCTTCTGAATCCTATTTTTCAACAGAAGTTACTCCCAGTTAAAATATTTAAAGCCTTCATTCCATAAATGGTGAGAATCCAAAGGTCCACATAAGAAGGTGCTTACAGAGTAACACACCTGAGTGCTTTAGAGGACAAGTACACAACAGCCCTATATAAGATGTTTTCCGATTACATTAGGAATCATATATAGCAATGGTTCTTAACCTGTGGTCTGGGGACTCCCAGGGATTCGCAGTGTCCTCACAGGGAGTCTGTGAAGGATTGAAGTCTGCTTGGCCCACCTCCTCCCTGCAGTGGAGAGGGCACATGACAGGAGCAAAAGCTGGCTGGCTTGGCCTGCACATTGCCATTCAATGCTCCAACCACAAACTTGCAAGAAGAAGCAGAAGAAAGTCTTTCCTCCCCCTCCAGTGCCTCTGAGGGAGGGTTCCATGGATGGTGTAATTGTGTTGTTGTTATTGTTGTTATTTTAAATCTTAAATTAAGTCTTGGGGGACCATGGCAACAAAAGCTATTTAAAGGGGGCCCCTGGTAAAGAAAAGGTTAAGAGCCACTGATATACAGAGTATGGATAATGGTGGTAGTTGTGGGAGAAGAGCATTAGGAAGATTGGATGGAAAAGTGGATGTCCTCCCAACCCGAAATAAATCTCTAGAAGATGACAAAGTGGCATAGCATGCTTGAGTGAAGCATTGAGCAAGTAAAAAAGTGCAACTGCAAGGAACAAGGAGCAGTTGCTGTCTTTTCCTGGCAGATTTCCTGTACTTTTAGCGATGGTCTGACAAGCAAAAATCCAACGGCTGAACTTTTTCCTAATTCAGGAGCTGCAGTGCTGGGAATAATATCAGCTGTTGGATTTCTGCCTGCCAATGCAGCTGTTAAAGGGACAGGGTCCCTGCCAAAGGAAAAGTGGAAATTCAAGGCACACTTTCCTGGGAGAACATCCAATGGAACTCAGGGGGACCCTCCCCTGAGCAGCCTGTATCAGAGTGGATGGAAAGCCAGATATTTATGGGCTTGTTTAAATCTGTTTTCACAGACACTTTCTTGTCTATCGCCACTCACACGCCAAACTCTGACAATCATGACTGAATGGAAGAGAAAATGAAAATGAAGCAAGACTGACACACTGAAAATGAAGCAATAACACAATGGCCTGAATCCAATGGCATCATTCCAGGAGCCCAATCACCATAGAGCTAATGGAAGCCTATGCACAAGGGAGGGGAGGGATTCCAACAGTGTTTGCTTGCACAATTATAAGGCAGTATCTTTGTCTTAGTAATTGGGCATGACAGAGATGCAGCTTAGCCTATGCTCAAGGTGGATGTGGCTTCCCGGGTAAGAAGGCCCTTCTGACCTAGACTAAGGCCTTGTATACACTGGCCAGAATACACCAGCATCCTGCTGGCATATTCCGGCCCCAGATCCGGTCCATCCCTTCCCCATTATCTGAACGAAATGGGATGGAGTCCAGACTGTCACATTGGCCCACCTCTGCAGCTGCTCTCTGTGTCACTCTCTCTGAAGAAAGGAAGCCAAGCCACAGCACATGATCAAGACCCCCTGCATGTGACCAGCCTTGGTCACATGCTGCAGGCCTGCTTCCTGGTTTTAGAGAGAGTGACACAGATAGCGGCTGTAGCAATGGGCCGGTGTGCCGGTATGGGCTCCTGAAGACCCACGGGGCCTGTTTTGTTTCTTCCAAAAAGAAGGGTTTTCCCCCCTGGCTATTTTGCTGAAAGGTTTTATTGGGCTTTACCATGTCTTCCCTCCATCTTCCCCCCATCATTGGCCCAGGCATTGTGAGGACTGCCCAGGGGCAAAAACAGGGCAAAAGCCCAGTATCATCTGGACTACAGGGTAAATAGCCCCTCTAGACAAGGCCTTAGGCTCTTAGGGTTGCTGACATTATATTTCCTGATTCTTTTATGTTTTGTTAGATCCTCCTCTGAGGGTGAGACATTTTGGCCTTGTTTCAAAGGAGCAGCAGGTAAGCATGTCTGTGTCTCGTTGGGCCAGTTAGTTATATCTAGCTCTCTCTGATTTCTAGTTCAGAATACTTCTCTTAATAGAGATTAGTCTTTTCCAGGGAAAATAGGAAAGCTTTTTGATTACTCTGATACTTAATAGCACTCAGTCTGCATACATGCACTCTGTGAAGCCCCACACCCTGCTATCATTTCTAATAAATACAGTATATACATAGAGGCTGGAAGTCTAATTGCAAACATCTGGTGTGCAAACAGCTGACACAAATGATATTGTCCAGTAGCATAGTATACTATAGTTCTCTGTAGTATGCATATGCAACTGCTCGTGCAACTGGAAAATCAATGGAGCTCCACTTGCACACTTTTCCTCATCCAGTGGTATTTTAGATTTAGGCCAGAATCTGGAAAGTTGGACAAAAGTTAATATGGAACTGCTTGCTTCACTATCAACACAATTCAGTTCTTTTGCCTCTATTGTTGTTGTTACTTGCCGTGACTACTGCTATTACTGCTATTCTGTCTATGAACAAAATAATGCAGAGTGTAACACCCTGATCCCAAGTTATACATCACTTTTGATGCCAGGAACAAGACTTTGAACTTGGCTTGATACAAATTAGTCTGGAGCAGTGCTAGGAGGTGCAGACTATGCTGAAGGTCAACCATGTGGAAGTGGTGTGGGAGAGCCATTAGCTGCTCTGTCTCAGGCAGCAAAATTGTCTTGGGCTTAGCCCTGAGTTTGGAAGGTGCCCTCTGTTTTGCCATAGCAGGTGGTCAGAGCACTTAGTCAGCAGACTCGAAGCACCAATTTCAGCCTACCACCAAGCCCAGAAAAGGCAGACTGGAGCAACTTTCCTCTGGTGTCTGAACACTGTCAAAATGCTTTCTGCCTTTCTGTCCAGCAGATGGCTGCCCATGACTTGAAGAACTTTCCCGAGTGATGTTGGGACAGTAGTGACAGACTGGCTCAGCATTTAGCTGTCAGACTAAAACATTTGGCTGCTGCAGAAAAATAAGAATATGATTTATTGGCAAGAAAATAATACTGCAGAGAACTAATAAGAGGATACCAGTGGGGTCAAGTAGGAACACAAGTCCTCTCCAAGCTTAATGGAAGTTATCTGTGTATACTTGGGATATGAAGGTTATATACACACACACTTTCTCCTTTTCTCACCCAATTGTAGATAGGCAGCTGTTTTAGAGCTGGATCTGTATCACACTACTTAGTTATACCATTTTGATTCCACTTAACTGACATGGCTGCATCCTATGAAAACCTGGGTTTGGAGTGTGGGGTAGGGGTGTAATTCTTCACTGATTTTCTTCTTGAAGGAAGAAAAAGTGATTTCAGCAATTTTAATCCTGCCGCAAGAAAATCTTCAAAAACCATCCAGTATTCAGAATCATGACTTACTCTGCGCAATGTTCCAAAACTGGTGGTTTTTGCACAGAAATATTATTTTCTGTGCAGAAAATGCTATGCAAATTTTGCTTACAGTGTCACAAATTAAAGCATTTTCTGTACAGGATATATATATCTTGTTTCTACACAGAAATATGATTTTCTGCAAAATATGCTGTTTCCTGCTCAGAACTTGCTGTTTTCTGTACAAAACAACCACATACACATTTTGTACAGAATGTGCAAGATTCTTATCAATCCAGGATTCTTTTCATCAGGGTTTCTTGACTCTCTAAAAACATGTTTTGACCATTATAAAATATTTTCAAATATTCTTTCCATCCCTAATGTGGAAAAGCACTGGCAGAGGGTTCTAAATACCTCAGACCTTAGTCATTCAAATATGGCATATCATGCATGAAGGTGCCAGGATCAGCCCAAAACATACTGCTTTTTAAGGCAAAGGACAAGATGGTGCTATCCCCACTACTCTGTGGAGTTTATCAGACTAACGCCTAAAAATGTTGTAATTCTGCTATTGAGGAAAGCAGAAACATAGTGGCATGATCACAATAATTATCACACCTTGCTGTAATGACATGATACTACTGCCACAGAATTATTGCATGACCACCACTAGCAGTTTAAAAATGGGATTTCAGCTTACGCTATAGTAACACTTATCTTCATATTGCCTTCTAATGACAGAGTATTAATGCTTCATGCTGCCCAGTGCATGTGCTTTTAAGAAAAATTCTCTTACTTCCATGATTTTTCATGGGCAAGATTTCAGCTAGTCTCATGAGAAGATGCGACTTTAGTTAAAAATATCAAAAACAAACACTGTATATAATGAAAGAACTTCACAAATAAACACTTAAATAAACATTAAAATGTACCACGTAAAGAGTACAGATCATTAAAACAGCGTCCTGTTGGTCCTCTTCACATTCTCCCCCAGAAGTTTAATTATGTGTTCTCATTGGGAAAGGGGAGGGAGAAAAGAGGACTGCCCATTCACATTGTAATTGCACAATTACAGTGGGATGTAATTTTGCATGCTAATGAATGCTGCAAAAAGAGCAATATTGAAGGCTATTCATGGGTTTTGCCCTGTCAATGAAAAATTCCACATAATTAATGGGTGGAACACACATGGACCACAGGAGGACAACAACCTTGTGTGATAACAGGAACCCATTTGTGCTACTATCCTATCATAATCATGCAATTTCAGCCTCATGTGATAAAGTCTTGTGTCATATAGCGTGCCCTGTTCCCCATTTAGTTGCACACTAATTTAGTAAGTGTACTATAGAGCATCTGGCACACAGAACTCTGTCCTCCAACATCTCACGGCAGCTCTCTAACCTACAATATCTGCCCTCTGAGGTGACTGTCTCACTTTGGTCAAACCAGATCTGGAAGCTGCCTCTGTCTAGACCTGGCTTGTCTGACTACCTTAGCATTGTCTATTCCAATTGGCAGTATTACTCCAGTATCTCTGTGCAACCTGGAATTGTTTTTACAAAAATAGCTAATTGGGAATATCTGCATGGAAAGTTGGGTTAAACCCTCCAGTGCTACAGGGTGTTGTTGTTGTTGTTGTTGTTGTTGTTGTTGTATGGCTTCAAGTTACTTCCATATTATGGTGACCCTAAGATGAACCTATCATGGATTTATCTTGGCAAGATTTGTTCAAAGGGGTTTTGCCATTGCTGCCTTCTGAGACTGAGAGAGTCACACTTGTCCAAGGTCACTCTATGGATTAAGCAGGGATATTAACCCTGGTCTCCCAGAGTCCTAGGCTAACACTCAAAGCACTCCACTACATTGGCTCACTACAGGGCTATTCGCCCCCAACCTCCACTGTGGGGAAAGAACAGGCAATAACAGGTGGCAGACAAAAGGGCTTTGCTCCTGTTCCAAATGACACATCCCTCCTCCCACTCCCATCTAATAACAACTGTCCTCTGGACAGAAATTGAGGAGATCGAAGGAGGGAAGCCCAATTTAGGAGATGCCTGTTCTACTGGGTCTGGTTTTCTTTTCACTTTCTTGTGCATTTTTTTTATTATATCCATTCCTGTTTATGATATCTATGTCCAGCTTTGAGGACTTCAGTAGTAAAATGGGGTAAAAAACTGCTACATAAACAAATTGTCACCCTCCATGATGGTCCTCTCCTTTGGCTTGCACAAAAACAGAGCTAAGCATATTCTGTACTATGACCATTCAGCCACAAGAGAAACTGAATCCTGTAGCATGTAAACGTGACATAATGTGAGCATGTTTCCAAAATTTTATATCACTTGATTTCTCCTGCTATGCTGTTTAGTCCTAAGAAGAGATGAAGCACTGACACCTCCTTGCCTGGCTACTGAAAACTCTACTCCCTTTCCCTTCTGGTTACTAAGATTTCACCCCACATTTACCACATGTTCACACTCTTTCAAGCACATCTCTGCATCTAAAAAAGCAGGATATGCTTTAAAATTACAAAGCCAGAACTGGGACATAAAGTAATTTGGATATAAGGATGTTTAAGCTTCCCATTTCCCCTTCTCCTTTATAAATATATGTTACTGAAGATGACACATAGCTAACTGCATTCACCAGTTTGTAAACACAATCCCACGACTTCTTACTTATATCAACAAATATGCATCTTATTGACTTTAACAAGTATGCTGAAACGTGTAATTTGTTTAAATGGGATGACCCCAGCTGGGAAGAGAAGAGGGGGGAGCCTAGAGCATCATTAACTTTGGAGATGTTAAATGGCCAGGATCCTAGATGAGGAGATAGAGCATAAGGTTCCACCCAGACAGAACTGGACTCTCTCCTCTCTGAGCTCCACTCTAAAAAAAAAAAACTTTCTCACACTGCTGCCCCCCCCCATCCCATATACATACATTTCATGGCTATTTAGTGGCTGGTGGAGAGCAAGGAACAGCTGGATGCACAGTAACAACATCACCCTCTGTAATCTCAAAGGACCCTTGGAAGGTACCAGACAAGGCCTGTCATTCTACATCCAGCTATAGGCACATAACCAGACACTTGTCCATTCCCCCCTCCACCTCCACTGGCCAGTGAATGGCTTTTGGGTGTGTGTGGAACATTACAGAAGAGGGGTAGTGAATTCCTCCCTCTGCTGAAATAATAATAATAATAATAATAATAATAATAATACACCAGCATTATGTGGGGAAGCATGGATACCGAAAACCATGGATAATAGTGAACACCATTGAAAATAATGGGACTTCTGGTTTAAAATACCATAGAGTTGCCTTAGAGGACCTAGAAAATGACTAGAGAGGACACATTTTCTAGGAAGACTCTATGGTAGGTATGCTGTTTTGTGTCCTGTGGATAATTGACTCAGTGGATAATGAATCTTGGTACTGAATGTTTAAACAGGATGGCCTAAATCCAATTGTTTGTCCTAAACAGAGTCCACCCATTAGCTCAATGAAGATTGGCAAGTCAACATTTATGTGAGTTCCATTGATTCAATGGCCCTACTCTATTTGAGACTTAGCTGCTGGATTTAGATCTATGTCAGGATGAGAATCCTGTGGGCCACCAGATGTTGTTGGACTGCATCTCCCAATGTTTCTCACCATTGCCTAGGGCTACATGATTCCCACCCCTGATCTATATAATAATCAGAGACAGGAAATATGTAACCCTGTCTATAACATGGAGTGTTTTCCCATCAACAAAATATTATTCAACAATAAATGCTTAGCCATAGAATTTCTGTTTTAATGTTTGGGAGGAGGGAAATATTCCCCTAAAACACAAGCACTGGGGCCCACAGTATCTGAAAGATTGTATCTCCCTATTATGAACCTGCTCAAGTTTTGTCTCAGTACCACCAACATCACAGGAGCATTTGGCAGGGACACGTGAAATGGTCTTTTCAGGGTCTGCTCCCAGATGGTTGAACTCAGTCCCAGAGAGGGGTATGCTAACCATCTCTCTGCTTTCCTTCCACAAGGAAGCAAAGATCTTTTTATTAAGACAGGCTTCTGGGTGTGAGCTAGTGCCTGTTAAAGAAGGGGTGGTTGCTGTGCTTTGGTCTGCTTTAAATGCTTTTAAACCATTTTCAATTAATGTTCTTTGTTAATAGGCAAGCTCTTTCTTTTTATATTTTTATTACCATTTTAAAGCCTCAATTGTTTGAATCAATGTTTTGAGCTATTGGATCCTATAATGAACTAAAAAATACTTTGAAAAAACAAAGAAGATGGATCCCTCTTTACCAATGAAGAACAACAGTGTCAAAACTGTGTGCGGAAATATGTACCTAAACTCTCCCCCCTCAGCACCCTCCAGATTTGTTGGACTACAACTCCCACCATCCTCAAGCAGCAGGCTATTGAGTGTGCTAGCTGGGGACAGTAAAAGCCATACTTCAACACATCTGGAGGACACAGGGCTGGGGAAAGCCAAAAGAAAGCATATCTCCCTGTTGTGGTCAGTGTCAGCATAGTTGTTTGGTTTGCATAAGAAAGAAATCCCAGATATCTGTTGTACAATAATATATAATCTTAAATGGAAGCATGCGTAGAACTATAATGTTGACAAGCAAAGAACAGAGATTCATTGACAGAGGTATAGGCCATGGTTATTAAGATAGCGGCACACCAATCTCTCTCTGTCTCTCTCTCTCCCTCTGCTATAAAACAAGCTACTGACCTGTGATGTTAAAAGATGCATTTAAACCAATTTGCAGATTGTAGAAGAAGCTGTCTTCTCACCTCCTAGATAACCAATAAGCCCACATAACCAATAAGCCCTTTGCTATATAGAATTGTCACTAAGTTACAAGGACTGTAGGACTCCTGGAAAGAAACTGTGATCAGTAAATAGCTGCTGCGAGCATCACAGTTCACAGTTATGTCTGTCCTTTGCTCTCCTGATGAGACTGTTGGGGAATCACACAGGCCTGAAATTAGCTCTGGGTGCATAGGGATGAGGGATGGAAAAGAATTCCCTTGTATTTGACTGTCTTGACAAAAAGAGCTCTTCCACACCTCCCAAGATTTGTGGTGAGAGGAAATACACCTTGCCTCAAGAATTTGCACACTTCAAAGGCTTTGGGGGATTTTTTGAGAAATGAAGTGTGACCAAATGATACACTCATTTTTGAATGGGAATGAATAAAATAGGAAGACGCAAACAATGTCTTTCAACTTACAACAAAACAAAGAAAATGCGGTGGACTTTGGTGAAATGCAATAAAGTTAAGACTGAATTATTTCCACATTCCTAATACAGGTGTATATTGTCTTAGTGGTCAAGCCATTGGAGAAACTCATTCACTACAACAGGCATGGATGTACCAGAACCTTTGTTGCAAAACCCAATGTGTGGTGCTAATCAGCCAGCACTTGTTATGCTTATGACAGCAGCTATCCAAGGTGCTGAACCTATATTGTGGGTAGGTCACAGCTGGTTGGATAGCTCTGTAAATGCCTGGACTAAAATCCAGAGCAAATTCACTGCCCCACTGACGTGGAAGCCACCAGTCACCACTGATGCCTCCTCAACAGAGGTGGAGAAGAAGATTGCACCTGCATACAGACAACATGCTAAGCAAAAGCCACTACACTCCTAGTAGGAACTGTTTGTGTATGACAAACTAGGCTTCCTCCTCTTCCCTGGCTTATTATGTCACCCAAACTGGATGGTGGTTTCTTCTTGTTCTGCTTATAATATCTAAAGGAAACTTCACTGAAAACTCTTCACACTGATTAAAACAAAGCATGGATTTCAATACCAGCATTTTACACGAAACAACACCCCAGCTAGTCTTTCAGTACATTCTGTACAACAACATATGTTAACAACTTATTTTATTCATGCACATAGGTAGCCCCCCCAAAAAATGTATCTCTGGTCATAACAAGAGTCTTTGGAAGTTAGCAAAAATACAGACTGGTCTCTACTTGTAGGGAGACATTATAAGGGAACCTTGAGTAATTTAGTCCTCTACCTTCAGTGGTCCACTTTGCCACCTCATATAGAGGAGGGCCAAGGCTGGCCTCTGATGTGTATAGCTATATGCCATAGCATCAGTTTAAGCCTTTATTTAATCCCAGTGCCACTATCCCCACTAGTTTGCTGCTCATGTTTTCCCATAGCTCTCAAAGCAAAAAAACAAAACAAAAACCCAGCGAGATACTTCCATGATGCTCTGTAGTCTGTACCATTGGTGAACATTTACTAGTTTTCACTGACTAAGCTTTTTCACCTATATGTTTTAATTGTATGCAAGTTCATTGAATTGTTGTCTTTCACCAGTCTATGGTTTGCTAGATTTTTGCACATTGTGAAGGTCTAGAAATGATCTAGAAATAACAGTTCAGTTTCCACTTGTTTTACTAGGCCTTGTGGCAAGAAACAGTATCAGAGCAGAAGTCCAGGATATTTCCTCTCCTATTTACAAAGAATAAAGCACAGGTAAGAGGAAAAGGGTATAATAACACAGGTCTTCCAAGAACTGCACTGGCTTCCTATTTCCTTCTGAGCTCAATTCCCAGTGATGCTTTGACCTACAAAGCCCTAAACAGCTTGGGGCCAGGATATCTGAAAGATTGTCTCTTCTCTTATCAGCCTGTCCAAAATTTAAGATCATCAGCAGAGACTCTATTGCATGTCCCAACATCTCATGAGGGCAGGTTGGTATGCGCATGTGCCAGGGCTTTCTCCATAGCAGAGCCCTAACTGTGGAACTCCCTTCCAAGGGAAGTTTGGCTGACTCCATCTGTTTTGAGCTTCTACCAGTCAGCTAAAATGGCATTGTTCCACATGCCTTTCATGTTTGAAACCATTCTGTTTTAATTTTTTCAATTATTTTTAAAGAGTAATTTTAGCTTGTTTTTAAAAGCTCTTAGAAGGTATTTTAATTTGTTTTTGAAGTTTTACCTCTGTAGCATTTTAAATGTATTTGCCTGGCGATCTTCAGGGGCCCTGGAGAGCTGGGAGGTGATATAGAAATACTTCAACTAAATAAATGATATAATCTGTACTTTGCTGGATTTATGCTCTTCTGTTGTTTTCTTGTTGTTGTGTGCCTTCAAGTCATTTCCAATTTATGGTGACTCTAATGTGAACCTGTTATGGAGTTTCCTGACAAGATTTGTTCAAAGGGGGTTTACCTTTGCCTTCCTCTGAGGTTGAGAGAGTGTGACTTGCCCAAGGTCACCGCCCAGTGGGTTTCCATGGCTGAGTGGGAATTCAGACCCTGGTCTCCAGAGTCATAATCCAACACTCAAACCACTACACTATACTGGCTCTTCTAAGCAAGTATTTTTCTTCTTCCTGATATTAACTGTGTGGATAGGATCTGTATCAGTTTTTGCTAGTCAGTGCTTAAAATTCCACCACACTATCACTAAATCAAAGTAATGTATGTAAACCACAGCAACATTCTTTGACTGAAACCTCTGTTATTAATGTATGTAAATGAGCTATTCAAGTTTCTAGCTTTAGGACTTCCTCTGGACAGCAGACTGAAGCTCAATTCAGTCAGAGTTCTCTCCTCTTCATGGATGCACATCTCAACCAACTCCATTGCAAAGCATTAGGTTTGAGATGATGTAAGGGGATATCCTGTCTCAGGCATTGCAGCCACTAATGTTCCATTCACACACTGTAAGTAATGCTGTAGTATTGTGGTTGCCCACAGATGAACCTGTATGTGTGGAATAGCTTTTTGCCTTCACTCTGTGGACAGTCCGCCATGTGGCTGCTAACATGAAAAAAGATGCCTTTCTTCTATAGGAAATTATCCTGTAAAACAAAAAGGCTAAATTGTTATTCCCAAATGGCCCTTTCAAGGGCTCAACCCCTCCATGTGTATTCCCTCTTACATTTAAGGACCATCACCCCATCCTCTCCAACTAAAAATGTTCGATTTGGCTCCTTCTCAGACCTCTGCATGTTATCCTGTTCTACCCTCTCCATGCACTTGAATGGCCATGCAGTTAGGGCTACGGTAGGGTTAGGCAGTGATGTTTCCTTGAGCCTGTTCCTCTTATGTACTTATTATGCATGCACACACATGTATGCACACATGCACACACGTACACCAGCCACCACAAATGAATCAGCTGGGGAAATCTTAGTCTGAAGGAATCCATGAATTGATTGACTTCTGCGATTATTATATGCCAGAAAGAGAGAAAGACTGAGAGAGAGAGAGAAACAGAGAAACAGAAACATCACTTTGAATCTGAAGGAAACTCTGGACATGCCTTACCCACACAGTGAACCATTTAAATCCTTTAAATGCTCTTCTACATGAGTACACTTGCCAAGATGTATCACCAGCTTGCCTCAAAGCACCTGGTTTCACTAGAAAAAGTATTTGTTTCTTCTAGTAATCTTGACACCAATCACGCAGCACTGAGACAGAAGCTCTTGGGGGGAAGAAACAATATTATCATGCCCCAGTGTCTGAGAGGTGGATCTGTTAAGAAGGTGGGCAGTGGTTCCATCCTGCCCAGACCTATATTATGCAATGTATATGGTGAGTTAAAAAAAAGAAACACCAACAATAATACCTGGCATTCTTCCCCTGCTTATTCCTTTTTTCAGAGGACTTAATAAGCACCATTCAACAGCTTGCCAAAGCATTCTTTTTTTCAACTGTTTGTGAAACTACAACAGCTTTGATTAAGGCAGAAGACAATAAAGTGGAGAGGTGGTGTACTCACATTCCTTTCAGCCGTTGCCACATTTTCTCGGTGTGCCCTCCTATCGGATACTTCAGTGGAGTGCTGTCCGTTCCTTGGTTTGTCTCAGTACCTGTGGAGCCCATGGTGGCCACTGTCCCACAGCAGTGACAGAACTGGTGTCAAGCTCAGCAGCAACGAAGAGGGAAAGCCTTCTCCAGTCCAGCACAGACTCTGGAAGATCCGCACATGTTAGGCAGCAGCAGCTGCTCCCATCTCTCTCAAAACCTATCAGGATTACAGAACGGCCAAGGGAAGCGTCTGCTTCGATTGCTTATTTACTTGGCTAGCCAAATCCGCAGTCTCACTCTCAGTCCCCCCTCCCCGCCACCACATCGGCCCCTTAAGCACACAGCTCTTCTGACCTCAAAATAAAAGATTAATCCAGTGAGGCAGAAAATGTACCACTCACTGCTGCTGATGCTCTGTCCTCTCTCCCCACCCCCTTCCCACACACTTTTCACCACTTGACTTGTCTCAGTTCAGTCGCTCGAGTTCAGTCACTCTCAAAATGTCCAGGAATCTCTGGCCATGATGGAATCAATGTGAGCATCTCGAGTGGTCTAGGAGGGAAGGAAGGATGCTCGCTCTCAGAGCGGGATGCAGTTGGGAAGCAGGTGGGAGAAGCCAGTCCCAAGTCTGCACCCGCCCTGCCAAATGAAGCATATGCCCAAACACTGCCGCGTTCGTCTCTTTTGAGTGGATCTTGAATTGCTCCTTGAAGAACAACAACAAAAAAGTCTTGTGAGGTGAATCAATGGAAAGCCCGTGGTACTGGTGTGTGCGGATCACCCGTGTAAAAGGAAATTAGAGAGCTCTACAGGTTGCTATTGAAGGAGCATGCTCTAATTGCGACTATTCACCTTCTCCTAGCAACTCCACACAGTGGGTGACTGGCAAATTTAAACAGCTGAAAATGCAGCAGCTGCAACAGAGACTGACTCCTTTGAGACATTGGCATGTGTGGCTCCTAACCAGGAGGTGTGGGGTGAAGAGGTTAATGCTGAATGTTAGAGCTTGCCTGAAAAGAGGGGAGGGAATATTAATGGCAAATAAAAAGCAGATTGAATGAGAGCTAATTGTTCTGCCAGTCCAAGAGGAGGGTGCCAACTCTCCACAGCTAAGCCAACCCTGGCTTTTCAGCTGCGTGGCCAGAGATGAAGTTGCTGGAAAAAGGGAAGCTTATAGATCTTCTGTTTCCTGCTTTGGTCATCTTCTTTGCTCCCAGTCAGCCCTGATCATTGTTGGAGGAATTACATTAGCCCTGCAGCCTGAACTGTTAAATCACATTCAACTTGACTATGGATTAAATGTGATTTTATCAGAATGCTAACCCAGAGAATATATCTGTTACAACAATGTCAGACTAAGTGGTAGCTTCTGAAATAACAAAATGTATCCTATGGAGGAGAGGAACCCTCTAATAGAGATAATTTGGAAGAACCATTATAATTTTCCTGGTGGATTAAAATGGATTAAGATTACTTCTAATGATTTCATTGATACAGCACACATATAAAGCATCCATTGACCTTCCAGGAACAGAGGCAGCACCACTCTGAACAGAATACTTGTTCCTGAAGGAAATCAGCTGGGGTAGTGCAGTTGCCCTCATGTTCTTTTTCTGGGCTTCCCAGAGATGTCTGGTTGGCCACTATGAGAACAGAATGCTGGGCGAAGTAGGCCTCTGGTCTGATCCAGCAGGGATCTTCTTAACATTCTTTGTTCTCATTTTGAGTGCTCTGCTTACAACATGTTCCCAGTAATCCTCACAATACATTTAGCCAGTATTGTTCAAGCCATTTTGCAGTGAGGTCAGGAAGAGTGAAGAGGCTGAAAGAATAGAAGCCACTTCTTGGGTTCATGGCTGAGTGGGATTTTAAACAGTAGCCTCTTGATTCAATGCTAATGGTCCTAAGCATCACATCCTTCCACTATCTCTGTAAATAAATTAAGATACAGGGGACATTAAAAGCTGGACATTTTTTGAACCCATGGCTTTCATTGTAAGAGAGTTATATGTCTTTCATTGAAATCAGTAGAGGCATTAAAAAAAACAAACTACTCCCTTTGGCTGGGTCACCATGCCAATCCTAATAATAATCGTATTCCTCATAGTTGTCCTCCCCCCTCACTCTATGCATATTGCAATTAATTAGAACATTTTGTGCCTGCTTTCTCATGTTTATTTCATTATACAGTACAACCTTTATATCTACTTGACCAGTATCCACAGTTTCATTTATCTGTGTCCAACAAAATATGTCCTCTCTACTCCCCCTCCTCCTGTCTCCCAATCCCCCCCTCTGGCAGCACCCCATGAAGAATAAAACCGGCACCTTTGAAAGCATAAAAAAAAGTCCTCTCTAGGCATTTTCTGGGTCCTCCAGTGTGACTCTATGTTATTCTTGGGCTGGATGTTCTTCATTTCAATAGGGTTTGCTATTTTCTGTAGTTTCACATAGCTATGCGAAGTCCAAGAATATACCCCCTACAGATATGGGGAGCCATATTGTATTATAAAGCAGAACAGCTGAGGTGTGGTGGCATTTTCAGGAAGCAATGAAAACCTCAAGTGGGTAGAAGTTTGGCATGAAATGTCAACTTTGTTTGGGGGCTATTTTTACTAGCAATTGTGAGATCCACCGGCTGAAGCTTGGTGCAAAGTACATACAGCTGGAATTCAATCATTGTGAGCCAAGGGATTTGTTTTGAGTATGAAAACTGAATGGAGTTCACAGTCCCTTCATTAAAAAAATCCACACTTGGAGACCTTTCATACTGGAACTGCCATGGCTCCATCCTATGGCATCCTGTGATTCAAAATTTAGGAGATGGCCCTTTGGAATTCTTAAGCAGAGAGCTCTAAACTACAAATCCCAGGATTCCATAGGATGTAGCCATGACAGTTTCAATGTAATCACGGTGCTATAGATGTATAGTGTGAAAGAGTCCCTGGTTATCCAAAAATTTCTTCATTCCAACAGTATAATTTAGGGTGAAGGGGGAGGGATCGCCTTGTTGCTGCAATTATTAAACAATTAGTAGTAAAAAATCCTGGTCAGTTTACTCCAAATCACCCCAGGATTTACCAGTAAACCAGAAATACCTTCTGCCCACCCTTGGTGGAACATGACAGCTGATTAAGGCCAAATCCACACTACACAAACAATCCCGTTTGAAACTGCATTATTTGCTGTAGCTGCTTCCTACTGAATCCTGGGATTTGTAGTTTTACAAAATATTTAGCCTTCTCTGCCAAAGAGTGCTGGTGCCCCACCAAACTACAAATCCCAGGATTCCATAGGAAGGAGCCATGGCAAGCAATCCAAATTTATCATGGTGTGCATTCCCTGCCCAGTTGAGTCCCACCCCTCTTCTTTATGATGGTGTTAGCTAGAGTAGACAAAGAGCTGGAGAATTGTTCTTAGACTTGTGGTGCTTATCAGAAATAGTCTGGATGCCTCCAAAGCTCAAAATGACATCTGACAAATCCCTGTACTCCCACGAGGGATAGAAACATATTATGGTGACAAAAAATATTGGCTGGCTACACACCAATTAATATGTGTGGATACACATAAATATCTGCATAAGTGGCCAGTTGTACAAGTTGGACACCAACGTTTTGTGGCATACTTGAACTGGAGAGGAGGATTTTTTTTTCTGAAGCATTACTGGGGTCTATAAATGCTTCCCCTTCCAATACTGTATTGCAAGCTTTAGAACAGTGGGCTGTAATCAAAACTAAACCATGAGGATTGGTGTCTTTACTGTAGCTCACAGTAGGGTGACACTTCTGGCACAGGAAGACCACCTTGGACACAGTTTACATGCCTCTGCAGATGTGTGCAGGGATAACAGAAATGTTGCTTATTACTTCATCTAAATTGACCATATTCTGAGAGAATGGAGAATAAGCAGTACTCAGTTCTCAAATTGCTATGCCCAAGCTAGAATACTTTTCATACACCAAACAATCCATAATATTTTGCCTTGGATGTTAGTGTTGAAAGACACCCCCAACAGTGATCTTAAAATGTTTTCTTAGAATAGAATTTGTAATCTAGAAGGCAAAATTATGTGTAGAGAGTTACATAAAATTGCATAGAGTCTTCCCTCCACATTGGTGGGTTTCACTTTCATGGATTTGCTTATTCACAGTTTATTTACCCTGCTTCTGTTGTTGCCCTATGTCATTTTCACCACTTTGACAACACCGGTATCACTGGGAGAAAATCAAAGTCACAGGGTGGCTGGGCACAGCGGCCCATGCATTCCTTCGCTAGTGCACTTGCTCAAAGGGGAGAGAGGATGGGACAGGGATCACAAGAATGGAGGGTTGTTTGTGCATTTGCTCACTTACTTGTGCAGGGATTGTGAGGAGGGTGAGTGTGCCTGTTTGCTCACTCAAGCAGGCAGGCAGGCAGAGGATGGAATGAGGGGATTGTGAGAGAGAGGGTGCATGTGTGCATTTGCTCACTCATTTAGGCAGACAGGAAGAGGAAAAGATCACAGAAGCAGCAACATCAAGCTTCAAGTCATATCACACACACACCCCACACAAGCATTTTTTTTTTCTTCCAGTACCCCTTTTTGTGGCCTGTTTGATGGGGGAAAGACAGAGCACCAGCACAGCTCCAGCCTGCCAACCAAGTCCTGGCAAAGCTCCCAAATCTTAAGTGAGGTCCCAAATTTGAAAGCTCCTTTTCCCCACTGCAACTTCTCCCCTGCTGCCACGTGCACTAACTCCTGCACCAGTAAGTCAGTCTGCCCCCAAATGGTGCCACTCTGACCTGAAGATGCAGTCCTGTGCATCCAAGACTCGCAAGAGTTTCCTAACTGCTGTTGCCATTACTAGTGAAATGTGCCTAAGGGAGTAGGTATGCATAGGCAAGCAAATGAAGTGCCTGGTGTGAAGAGCAGGAGACACCACCACATGAAACAATCTGCACAGCTGTTTTAAGGGACCCCAAAAAGAAAAGTTTCATGCAACTCTCATCTTCACCATCCCCTGCCGCCCCCTTTTTCCTCAGTGCCCCCCTACTTCCTTTTTCCTCTCTGCCCCCCTTGAGCTTTCCACAGCCCCCAGGGGGGAAGTAACACCCACTTTGGGAATCACTGAGCTAGACTTTCTTGGACATTCAATGGTGACATCTTTCTCAGGGTTATGCAACTCATGTGATGCCATTGGGCAAACCTGGGAAAGCTGTCTGGGAGGTATGAAGGTGAGGTCCTTAGTGGAAGGTGCAGAGCTGGAGTGACTGCTGCATAACAGGAGTATGCATGGACACACTGCCCATCACAAAATTGGTGGTACAATGGCACAGTCCAATACGGCAGCATAGCTACACATCTGTAATTTTGCACTACGTAATCAGTGAATAGTATCTCATCTGAACATAGAAGAATGCCTCTAAATTTCAACCTAATTGTTAGTGTCTTCTAACAATTGAATCCGTGCAATGTATATAAGTGTTGGTGTACCAGGTTCCCTGAATCCGTGCAATGTATATAAGTGTTGGTGTACCAGGTTCTCAGTGGTTCGACTCTAGTTGGGACCAACCACTAATTGAAGACAGACCTCGATACCTTTTGGATTAAAAATACTAAAGTTATAACCACCTATAGAGTGCCTGGGTCTTCTCTGAAGTTTATAAAAATCAAATTAAAAAACCAGAATAATACCATATAAATATGAAACTAAATGCTGTTTACATGAATGGAAAAAGAAACAACGAAACCCCATAAATGCAAGCAAATCGAAAAATGAAACTGATTTTCCCTCTGGCACCCATTTAATTCCTACTTGTAAAAAAGAAAGGAAGGAGAAATGTTTAAAGGATTCATAAGGGTAAAGAAACAAACAGCCTTGAATCTACTGGGGAGAGTGGGCTGAGAATGAAATAAGTAGAGCCATGCTTCTGTCACAACTGATTTCATTACTGTTTCCTTGCATGGTTTCCATGGTTCATAGAAATGTTATATGAGGGGAATGGAACAGTATCACTCAAATAATGTTGAAGCTGGGTGAAATTTTAACTAGGGCAGTGCAAGGGTCACTCAATTTGACTCATAGTTTATTTCAGCAATTCAGATCCAGCACTGATCCAATCGAGATCAATTCAGATCTGATCCATTACAAAGTCTGCCCTGAGGTTCAGAAATCCAGGTTGCTGATCTTCCAATGGACAGGCATGTAGAAACCAGAGTGATTATAATTTTGTTCTGTTTTCACACATCTGCATGAAATATTGAGAGATTATAGCCACTAAAGAGGGAATTCGCCTTGACAAATTTCAGGCAGATCAGTTGAGGAAGTTATAAATTAGGCTCCTTTAAAATTGGTACCCCTGCAAAAAAATATTTTTTAAAAAAACATTTATATTCAGTTGATTGCTCAATCTTGCCACATGCACACAATTTTGTTGAATTCAAAGACATAGCCATTTTAGTCTGGAATATCAGTATGCAAAGCGATTTTGAGACTAACTGAGAGAAAGAAGTTGTAGCACAAGTTTTTGTAGACTTGGTCTACTTCCTCAGATGCATGGAGTGAACTTATGTCTAGAAACAGACCTTATAAGCAGTCTGTTGAATAGCTATAGAAATGCAAAGGTCCATAAATGGTTGGAAAACTATGCCCAAAGAGTCATAAACAATGGATGTGCATCAATCTGGAAGGATATCTCAAGTGAGGAGTGCGCACAGGCAAGCAAATGAAGTGAGCAAACACACACTCACCCTTCTCGCAATCTTTCTTTCCTGGTCCAATACCCTTCAACATTTTTGCCAATGACTATGGATGTTATCAGACAAGGCAACTAAGGCATCGTAAGGACACCTAAAGTGAATGAGCACACATGCCACATGACATCACACTTTCGCGATTGTGTCCTGTTAAAAAAAAGTTCTTTTTTATTGACAGCTAAGCCATCGATTGATCCCAGTGGTGCTTTTGTGCTGGCATTGCCAGTGTTTGAAACTTTATGCCATTGTACTCATGTGAATGTAGTGTCAATGGCTGGTCCAACAAGAACACTTCTGGGTGAGATCACAACATTCATGTAGGTGACACACTTTTTATGACCCTCCCCAGTTTACTTGGGGCTTTTTAAGTGTGTTTATGTGCGTTTTTCTCTGTTATTTTTGTAAGCAAAACCCAATGCCAATCTCGCCTTCCTCATCATATTACCTTGGCCCGGAGACACACTGTGCAGCTTTTCCTTTTTATTGTTGACCTCTACATTTCTGAAGATGTCCCATCACTTCATACATTCACTCCAGAACAGAATTGGGCCAACTTGATCCAATTTGATTCAGACAACAAACAAACTGGGACACTGTGGCGTTACTAAGGCCAGTGTCACCCCTCTCTCTGAGGGTGTCCCCTGGTGCGGTTCAGTCTTTCCGCACACACCCCCAGTGCCGCCACTGCTGGGACAGCATCACATATGAGGGTGGGGGAATTAGGCACAGAACTTTGGGTCACTGGAGAGACCCATTTTTTTCAGCACCTGGAATTCTCTCCCCTGTTTTTGGTTGAAGATTCAACCAAATTGGTTGCAGAGCCCTAATTTAAATAGACTGGCTGCAGAATCATGCAGTGCCTAATGATATAATAGACATTTAGATAGACAGACCAGTGTGTAGGCTGACAATGATTAGACTAGCTACAAGTTAAGATTGGTACAGTCTGCCAACTCAGATGGCACAAACTTAGTCAATTAAATAAACCGTAACAAAGTATGAATTAAATAAACAGTAACAATGTATGAAACCCTCCTTCTAGTGAGGATTTTTAAAACTAAAGTTCTTTAAAAATGAAAAAAGCAGCATGATAAGGGATAATGTTCTATTTTATTTTTTCCATTTTCATATTTTTTTGTTGGTGGGATAGAGGCTCTAATCCTCTTTCACAACTTCCGTGAGTGAAAAATAGTGTGCCCACCTTCAATGCTAGCCAGAACAGTCCCGGACGACGCTGAGAGAGGGACGGTGTTGTCCAAAATGGACCCCCTGCTGCGCAGCAGCCTCGTTATTGCTCCGGAGGCTGCTTGTGCGGTAAGGGGGATCTGAAAATGTCCTTGGTTACTTTCACTGGTTTGACCAGGGATTTCAACAGTATAAGTGCTTTTAAAAAGACATTGGGCAAGGAGGTGTCCAGTGCCTCCTTGTACAATTTCCCCTGACTGGGAAGGCACTTGGGCACAGCTGTTGGGTACATTGACTGGCTACAGCTGTGCACTGTCTGGCATGTTTTGCATAGCCAAGGAAAGCAGTAGCCTTCACATTATGGCATGAGTACACTGGTTGAGTTTCATGCTCCACCATTGCTCTAATAGGATCTTGGCTAAAGACTGCAATTATATACATATTTGCTTGGAAGCAGATCCCACCAAAGTAAATGGGCACTTATATTTAAGCCTGGCTTACTTCTAAGTCACAGCAGCCCCCTCCCCCACTGGCTATTCTGGGGCTGGTGGAGGGGAAGGAATTAGGGAAGTATCTGGCTATGTCCCCAGTGGATCTCTGTGGATGATGCAATTATTCTCCATCTAAAGTCTTTGTAAAACTACAAACCCCAGGAATTCATAGGATGGAACTATAGCACTTAAAGTGGTTTCAAACCGCATTATTTCTACTGCGTAGATACACCTGACAAACTTTACTGCTTAGATTCCCCCTTACAAATGCTCTCTGCCCCTATTTGGTTTTTGATATGTAGCTACTCCCTGAGATGTCTAACCCAAGAAACAGCCCATGCCCAAGCATCAGCACACAAATCCTGCACCTTATAGTTTCCTAATTAGTATATGTTATTTTCCAGACACAGCATGCTGCCCAGATGTAATGTATGCAGTGTGTTGTAGTGGTTTGAGTGTTGAACTAGGACACTGGAGATCAGGGTTCAAATCCCTGCTTGGCCAGTGAAACCTACTGGGTGACTTTAGGCAAGTCTCACACTCAGCCTCAGAGGAAGGCAAGGGGAAATCCTCTCTGAACAAATTTTGCCAAGAAAACCCTGTGATAAGTCCTCACCTTACGGTCAACATAAGTCAGGAATGACTTGAAGGCACACAACAACAAACAAAGTCCAAGTTAAAGGAAACAACAGGTTAATGTAAAATCACCAATCAGATATGTGCCTGATGGTATGTGACAGGAATTGTATTTGAAATAATGTAAATTACAAAACAGTATAAAAACTGACCACAGTGGCCCTATGCATACTTATTCAGAAGTAAGCCCCACAGTGCTCATAGAACGTCCCCTCTAGAAATGAATTTTGCAAACAGGATTACAGTTTAGACTTATATATCAGGTAGGAGGGGAGAGAGGAACACATCTTTCAGTGTTGTTTCCTTCCAGTTTCTCATTTTTTCCTCTTGTCTTCTTCATTTTATCTCATTTTGCAATTTGGTCAAATCAGTCCCTGCAAACATGCATACACAGTTTCATTCACATATCCACATTTTGCACACAAGTTTGTTTCATAAATGCATTTCTAAAAGCGTTTCCCCCCAGTATTATACATTTTACCCATTATTTTCACTTTCCCTTAATATACACATTTGTCTATCTTTATAAAAACAAACAAACCCCAAACCCCAGAGGATTACATCATGAAACTTGGAGAACTGTGACTATTGAAGGTTAACTGTGTTTCAATTGATATATGGTCGAGAAAGTAGGCTTGCATTACAATGCAGGCTGAACAAATTTATCCCCATCCTGATGGGTGGAAGAAACAGAATGGCTCAATTTTTCTGTGGGTCAGTCAGTCTGTTATGTAACAGAATTCTTCACCACAACCCTGAATGTGAACAGAGAGAGTACGCAATCTGAACCTCTCCATCAAGATGCTGCACAGAATTTCTTTCTTCTGCAGCATCTGTTGCATTTGTCATCATCATCTTTTTTATAAATACCAGGCAGCTTTTATTTCCTTGTTGCTATGGTCCTTGAGGAAATGTAATACAGCCAGAGGGAACATTTTCTTGTTTCCTTTGTTGAACAGTGCAAAGTGAGTATTTGAAATGGCTCCATTAGACAACCACCAGTTAAGGCACAGCTTTCTGGTTGTTGCTTGTATGCTTATGGCTCAACCACATTAGATGTAACCATAGCTTAATTTCAATAGGGAAACTGGTATATTTTAATATATGGCTAAATGCAATGTGGAGTCTTCTGAAAAAAATGTTGTTATTCCAGTGCTCAAACTGCCACGGGTTACAAAATGCAACTCTCCAGTGCATGTGCAGAGTTCAGGCACAAGCACTGTGATGCAGGGCACTTACTGTCTTCCAGCTATAGCAAGGATTAAGCAGAGTAACAGCTTTTTGCTTAAAAGAAGTTTACTAAGTACACAACATAGAGAAACAGTACAGTAAGTATCAGCAATCTGCCTCTAGCAACCAACAACTCCAACTAACTCCACAAACTGAAAAAACCCACATTGTGTGTGCAAAGCCTCATGGTTTATATAGACCCAAATTGGCTGATGCCAGACTCTGACATTGCATAGTCATTGCAACAGGTGCATCAGATCTAGCCAGGAGCTCATTTCACCCAGGTGTTCCTAATTAGCTGCTGCCTTGAGTTTTGGCCTTGGACAAATTGGCTTGGACATTTCAAGACTGGCTCAGCTGAACACACTTTGTCTCTGAGACTCCCTTTCTGTATAGCTTCAGTAAAATCCATTTCTCATATATTTGGGAAATCTACAAACCCTGACACAAACCATTACATCACATTAGCTCTACTTAAACAATGCATCGACTCTTAATTTGACTTGATTTTTGGGGTGGGTGCGTGGGTGGGTGCATCAGGAATTATGGGTTGAGATTGTGACTGGCACAATGTAGCATACTAGTTCTGTATGGGAAACTATAGCATACTAGTTCTGTATGGGAAACTATAGACAGCCAGAGTGATGGAGTGGTTTGAACGTTGGACTATGACTCTGGAAATGAGGGTTCAAATCTCCGCTCAGCCATGGAAACCCACTGGGTGACCTTAGGCAAGTCACACACTCTTAGCCTTAGAGAAATGAAATGGTGGTAAACCTCCTCTGAAGAATTCTTGCCTGTAATTGGGTTGTCATAAGTTGGAAATGACCTGAAGCCATGCAGCAACAACAACGTGGGAAACTGTGGTACAATTGGACTTTCTATTGAGCTATTGGTTGGTGAAGAGTGGGGTGAGGAGTTGGTTATGTTCCTGTAGATAGATGGAGAATAATTGCATCATCCACAGAGATCCACTGGGGACATAGCCAGATACTTCCCTAATTCCTTCCCCTCCACCAGCCCCAGAATAGCCAGTGGGGGGGGGGCTGCTGTGACTTAGAAGTAAGCCAGGCTTAAATATAAGTGCCCATTTACTTTGGTGGGATCTGCTTCCAAGCAAATATGTATATAATTGCAGTCTTTAGCCAAGATCCTATTAGAGCAATGGTGGAGCATGAAACTCAACCAGTGTACTCATGCCATAATGTGAAGGCTACTGCTTTCCTTGGCTATGCAGGGGGTTGGACTGGATGGCCCTCGTGGTCTCTTCCAACTCTGCAATTCTATGATTCTATGATACTGCATTATGTCTAAAGTGTAGATGCACCTTATTTCTGTTCTTCAACAATCTACAGTTGTCCCTTCATATTCACTGGGGTTTGGTTTCAGGATCCACCTCCCCCCCCCGTGAATACCAAAATCTGTGAATATTCAAGTCCCATTATATGCAATTGGCATAGCAAAATGGTGTCCCTTATATAAGATGGCAAAATCAAGGTTTGCTTTTTGGATTGTTATTTGTTTTAAGAATATTTTTGAGCTGTGAATACTTGAATCCGTGGAAACCAAATCCATGGATATGGAGGGACAACTATAGTTCCATGTTTCCAAGCAACAGTGGTGGTATTGGTGGCTTGGAGAGTGGAAGGGAAGAATTGGTGGCCTTTTAAACTTTTCATTCTCCTTTGCAATCCTCACATTTGTCTTACCTAAAGGTTTGGTTACCTAAACTGAACAAAGTATTGTATAGACCTACCCTTGACAGTGTGCTGTGGGTGACACAATGGGATATTTTAAAACTCTTGTATCATATGAATTGAACCAGACTGGCAAACCTAGGTTGTTGATGTGTTGTGTGTGTGGTCGTCCTAACGAGTTTCCTTGTTACAGCTCTTTGTCTGTTTATTAAATCATTGGGCTCATCTAGACAGGAGAATTTGTTGCGGAAAAAACCTCCCTTTCACTGCAGAGTCCTTTTGTGCCCATGACTCATCTGTAAACTTGCTGGAAGGGGAACTTTGTGGTTTTGCAGTTCACACAGAGTAGCGTGGGGAAAAAATTGGCTACGAGTTAGTTGCGTCCCTAAAACCTCCCCCCCCCTTTTTTTTTAAATGGATCTGGGACAGATATTTTCCACCTAAAGTAACCTTTGCTATGCTTTTCTTCTGCTGCTGGAACAATCGTGCCTGCAAGAAGAAAACAACCATGGCAGGTCCGGCATTGAAAGCACTCCATTGCAAGCCCACCCCCTCCGAGGACCGACCTATCAGAGTTCAGCCCCTTTTCAAAAAGGTTGTACAGACCACTATCATGTGCATTTTGCGCACAATTTTTAAAAAAGATTGCAGGAAACAGTGAAAGCTGTTACCGCAATCTATATGGAGTTTTCAGCCCCCTCCTTCTTGATATGGTGAACCCCGGCAGAAGTTCATCTAAACAAAAGGCACTCTACCCGCATTCCTGCCAGATTTTTTCGTCATGTCGATGAGACCATTAAGAAATTTCAGAAAAGGTCAGAGGCAATCGCCAGTTCAAGATGACAGTGGTAGCATAGTAAAGCAGTCTTTCCTTTGGAATGTAAGTTGCACCTTTACACACAGTAGCTGCATTGGCATCTGTTGCGTGCCCAGGCAGGATGTGCCCCCCCTTCACCCCATTCCCAAATAAAGACAGATACAATATATGTTTAAAAGAATATATTGAATATATGAAAGATTATATATCGGCAATAAAGACCACAACTTTATTGATGACAGCTGCAATTGATTAGTTCCAACACATGGGTTCAGATCCAGTCATCGACCAACCCATCTGCTGGTTGATAAGACTGCTGTCAGCCCACTTGCTGACAATTTTAGAAGTACACAAATATATTCAATCGTTTACATTAATTGTACTCATAAATGTATGATTTGTGAACAGAAGGATATTGGTGATATACTTTGAATTGTTTTAATACATATTGGTTTTCTTTGTTCTTTAAAATTTGTATTATATGTTTTAATGGGTTTATGTATTTTTAACTGATATGTGTTTTAATTTATATTAGTTGTTGTGTGTAACTTTACTGTTCCCTGACTCGATCCATGGAGAGAGACAAGTAAGAAATCATCATCATTATTATTATTTTACAGTCAGACCCCTGTATCCACAGAACCAATATCCATGGTTTCAGTTATCCATGGAATACATAATAGGGACACATACCATAGAGTCATGCTGGAAAATGTCTAGAGAGGCATCCTCTCTAGGAATCACTAGGTCCTCCAATGCAACTTTATGGTATAGTTTTACCAGAAGTTCTGCATTTTAATAGGGTTTGCTGTTATCCATGGTTTCCAGTATCCACAGTGAGCCCATGAATGTTTGGTTCATGGATACAGGGTCTGATTGTATTTGCATATGCATGCTCACAAATAGGTTTGTATTCAGAATGTGCTGGTTGACTGGCTTCATAGTGACTTTTCAATTATACATCATACATACTATGCCATTTTTTATTTACAGTGCCTTGTAGAGGTATTCAGCCCCTCTACTTGACTTTTCCACATTTGGCTGTGTTACAACCTGGATTTGAAATGGATTTAATAGGCGTTGTTACTACTTGATGTACACACAAGATTCTCAGCACTGTGAAGATGCAACATATTTTTATTTGGGCATATTTATAACTGAAGATATTGTTAACTGAATATATTTTTCACACTTCCACTGATGGCATCCTTTCTTTGTTTTATGCAATACTCTTCTGACCTACTCCATCAACCTGCCTTGAGATCAGAGTTTTCCCCTCCCTCCTTGTCAAAGCAGCAGAAAACTTCCTCACATCACTGTGTGAGCTGTTCTTTGGAAGATTGTTAAGAATACTGGCAGAAAATCATTTATTACCATGTTAGCGAAAGATGCCTTGAGGTAAAATGGCACTTGGAAAACCATTTCCCAACAAGATCCGCATTTACTGTCGGTCCCAATAAATGCGATCAAAACCTTCCTCATTTCCACTGAATTAGGGTGAGATTGGCCAAAAGTTATGTTCACAGATTTGGCTAGCTTTATAGAATAAAAACTTAACAGAGACGCAGTTCACTTGTGTTGAAAGCTTCCATCCAATTTATCTTGGAGTAAACCCCATTGAAAGCAATGGGCTTATTTCTAAGTGGGCAGGTATAGGATCACATTGTAAAAGTAGTTTTATTTAAGAACAGTCCTTAAACTCATAAGGCCAAAGAAAATCCATAAATTATGTTTTTATTGGTTCTTTTAAATCCCCTGAACTTTATCCTGTTCACTTTATAGATTTTCCACTTCATTAAATCTACTTCCCATTAAACAGCACTCACATCCATTGTTATGCAATTGTAAGCTAATCCTTTGCTTGCCAAAGGCATTACAATAAGGAGCTGCCAATGGAAACTTGCCTTTTTTCATGACCAACATGCCAATATCCTTCCTCATATGCATTACAAATAGGGGCATAGTTCTTTAGTACTCAAAAGACAGCTGAGGAAATAGCCTTTCTTATTCCACTGTATTGTACTGTCTTCTCAAGCACTGCTAGCAGACTGTGGCTGCACACTTATTAGGGAATACACACCATATTATAACTTTTTTTAAAAAAAAAGTATGCATAAACATTGCAATACTTGGGATGAACAAACTAAAGTGAAAAGGAATAAAACATTTTGAGTCAGATAATTATACAGTGTTTTATTCAGAAAATGAAAATCTAAGAAGAAATGGGGTGACTTTTATAGTAAGGAGAGATGTACCAAAAACAGTCAAAGGATATAATGTAATGTCTGACCGAACAATGTCAATGAGGCTTCAGGGAAAACTCATCAATATAACCTTAATCCAATTTATAACTACAGAAGAATTGAAATATTCTATGCTGGAGTCCAGGAGGAAAATGGATCACACAGCAAAACAGGACTTGTTGTTAATCATAGGTGACTGGAGTGCTATGGTAGGAAACAGAGCAGAATCAAAGACTGTAGGAAAAATTGGCCTAGGATCAAGAAATGAAACAGGAGAGTGACTGACAGAATGTTGTGTGACCAACAGTTTGTTCATTGCAAACATGTTCTTCAATCAACCCAATAAGCCACTGTATACAAGGGCATCACCTGATGGCTGATATAGATATCAAATAGGCAACGTAATTGGAAGCAGAGTAATGGAGAAGCTCCATTCTCTCTGTAAAAACAAGACCAGGAGCAGGTTGTGGCACAGAGCAAAAACTACTTATAAAAAATTAGAGTAAAGCTAAAGAAAACCACCAAACCAACTGTTAGCATGCTCTACTACCCCCTCCCTATGATATCTCATAATTGGAAATATTGGATACTTTTCAGGGTCAAGTTGGCCAGGGTGAACCAAAAAGAGGTCAGGTGGAGGTCACAAGGACCTGGGATGTGTCTTAGAACTATTTTGGCAAATAAGTCCATTTTCGGATTGTGTGGAAGCCCCTTGGTAAACAAAGACATTAAGGAGGTGTGTGCTAATTCCTTCTTGGGCACCTCAGCAATGAGTCATCCAACCAAACAATCAAGTAACCTTTCCCAACCCTGATCTCAAGGAAATCCGCCTCAGAAACTCCTCTTGTCCTTCATTGCAAGGTTGTCGTAAACCCATCAATTTCTATCTCCCAGCCATCAATGCAATCAGTTAAGTTTCAGTTTCCTTTGTTTACCTGGTAGGAAACCCCTCCAGATGTTGTCCTAGCTGGAGTGCCCCTTCAGGATATGAAGCATGGTATAAATATTAGTCCCCCAACAATTGAAAGCTGTGGATGAACCCGATCACTCTCTTTCTCGGTGTGCCTCTGGATCGGAGCCATGGAAGTTAAAGCAGTGTCAAACTGGATTATTTCTGCAATGCAGATGCAGCCTTGTGTGCTGGATATATCATACATAAAGTAGTGCTGAATATATCCTACATAAAGTAGACTTGGAGGAAGGAAGCATGGAAGTTGGAGAAACGAACATCAATAATTTTAAAATATGCAGATGACACCATACTACTGGCAGAAAATAACAAAGACTTGAACCTGAAGAAAGTCAAGAAAGAAAGTGCAGAGGATGGTTTACAATTGAACATAAAAATAAACAAAAATAATGACCATAGATTATTTTTGTTGTTGTTAACTGCTGTCAAGTTGACTTCAATTTATGGTGACCCTATGAGTGAGAAACTGCCAAGTCACCCCCTCATCAATCAGCCTGCTCAGATCTTGCAGACTCAGGACCATGGCTTCCCTGACTGAGTCTATCCATCTGAAATGCATTCTTCTTCTTTTCCTACTGCCTTCTACCTTACCAAGCATTACTGTCTTTTCTAGTGATTCATGTCTTCTCATGATATTGTTACCATGCCTTAAATCCCCAACCTGTAATATCACATAATTTGGCAATATTAGACACTTCAAGGGGTCTAGTAGACCAGGGTAAGTCAAAATAAGGTCAAATGGAGGTCACAAGGACCTAGGAAGGTGTAATGGAAAAATACCAGCAGACACACCCAAGATTAAGTGGAGTTCCTAGTAAACAACACCATTATGGAGGTATGTGCTAATATCCTCTTGGGCTCCCTTGGTAATGAGTCATATCATAAACTAGTGACCTACACAACCCTATATCCCCAGGAAATATACCATTGCACCTTCTCTGTCCTACAATGTGAGGTTGTCATAAACCCATCAATTCCTATCTCTCAGCCATTAACAGCAACCTATCTAAGCTTTGTTCTAAGCCCAAACACCACTTCAGGATATGTAATACAGTATAAATATTAGTCCCCAAACAATAGTAAGGCGTACCACTGTGGACAAGACCCTGCCACTCTCTCTGTTGGTGCACCCCCAGATCGAAGTTTCCAGTGCCACCCTCAGACTTCCAACTGAGTACTTCCCTCTTCAAGATTGGTAACTATTGCCCTACCTCCTGAATCTATTCATTTATCCAACCTTTCTGCCTTATACTCTTCATTAGCCTTGTGTGGTTCTTGTGAGCATGTGTTATGGGTGTGTGAATGCTTCTGTATTATTTTCCAATAAAAAACATTTTAATTCATTTTTACTGGAGTCCTCTGCAGTTAGTACTGGTATAAAAAGTTGCAAAGGTCCTGAAGTAATCCAGCCTGTCACAGCCTTTCATTTGAGCTAACCATAATCTGCCAAAATGTTAATATAGTTCTGATATCATGGGTGGTCTCCCCATGGATCCCACCCAACTATTCAGGTAACAAGATGGCCAAAGTACAATAAAATCAGTTTAATCATCTTAGCTTCAAGGAAGAGTTCAGGTTTGATTTGCTCTAGGACCTATTGATTTTCCTTTTCAGCAGTCCACGGTATCTGTAGAACTTTTCTCTATGGGCCCTATCACGCTACGCAATTAAAGTGCTGTGATCTCATTTTAACTGCCATGGCTGTATCCCATGGAATACTGGGTATGAAAGTTTAGGGAGGGGTATTTATAACCCTAACCCAGGGAGCTCCTCCAGTGCCTTAGCAAACTCTAAAACTCAGGATTCCCTAGGATGTAGGCATTCTGTGGTGTGTTTTTTTCCAGATTGCAAAAATAAGTTCATTGATTTAGTATATCAGATAGGGTCTTGTGACATTATAAAATTATTGCCCTAAAACTGATCACACTTTCGCACTCCTAGCTACACATTCAGGGTCAAATTCTATTGGCTTCTTTGGAAACTAAATTTGGCTTCTCCTGCCTTGAATCTTTCATCTCTTAGTAGTTTATATTAGCCACTCCCTCCCTCAAGTGTTGATCCATCCAGCTGGTTCTGCCTGGCTTACTGGGTTACTACATTTTGTTTTCACACAGGATTCCAATTCAGCATCTCAGTGGTCAATTTATATTCTTCCATTATTTTATAAGTTTCATAGCCTGTTTGCTTATTACATATTCAAGACAGTGTATCAAGCTTTTTCAAATGGTGAAATATAACCACCAAAGGGGAAGAAGAGTGATACTCAAAGCCAAAGGAAACACTAGAGGTAATTTTTGAATTATTACCAAAGAGCAGGTGGAAATATGGAGACATTTCATATTATACCTGTCTTCAAATTAGCAGTACAAAATTCAGTTCTAAATTTAACTAAAAGAGCACAAAGCCATCTGTGCACATCATTTCTGACAAAAAGTCTGCCAATGGCAAGAAATATTTCCTGTGTCTTAAAGAGAAGTCCAAAAGTTTATATGGACTAAAGTAAAAGACACACCAAAAAAAGTTAGATTATGGTGTCAGCATTGTACTGGGTTGACTGAACAAAACACTCAACACATAGTAAGAAGAAACAGGTGCTCAATTAGCAACCAAATCATCCAGATCAAACTAGGGTTGTCTCTCCACATTTGTGGATTAAGCATTCACAGATTTGAGTACTCGCAGCTTACTAAATATGTTTTCTTTTGGCATTTTCAAGGTCCTCCAGCATGATTCTGTGGTATACTTCCACTGGAAGTTGACCTCCACCTGATCTTTTTTTTTTTTGTTCATCCTGGCCAACTTGACTCTGAGAAGTGTCCAATATTTCCAATTATGAGATATCATAGGAAGGGGAGATTAGGGTATGATAACAGGAAGCAAGACCATTCCACCGTCTCTTCTGAAATACCACCTTCCAGCAGACATTCCACAGCCAGCTGCTGCCAAGGGCGCATTCACACCATGCAGTTATAGCGCTATGATTCTACTTTAACTGCTATGGTTGCATCCTATGGAATCCTGTCATTTGTAGTTTGGTCATAGGCATCAGAGGAGTTCTCTGACTGAAAATACTAAACGTTCCTCCCTAAACTGCAAATCACAGGTTTCCATGGGATTGAACCATGGCATTTAAAGTGGAATTGTTGTACTATCATTCTGTAGCATAAATGGAGCTCAAGAGAGGTGAGGTGGGATGTCCAGGTCATGCAGTCCTGTGCAAGAACTACATGCTGTTTTTCCTTCTCCTCCCCATCCCCTTTTCCTTTATTGATGTGTCATTTTAGAGTGTAAGGCTCAAGCAAGGGCTGTCTCCTTGGTGACATGGAAGCCATTATGGGGACAGAGATGGGAAAGCAAGTAGGAAAGGGGTTATTAGTTAATTGTTTGTGAATTGTTACTGAGACAGATATTGCACTCAAACTTAATCAAACTGATAACTTTTTTCTACTAAATTTTCCATTGCTATTCTGGGTGCCCTCCTGGCTGAGATATCAGATTTAAATGTTTAAATATTAAATAAAACTAGCATGCAAGATATTAGTGGCAGCTACAGCTACAGCAATGGCAGTAGAGAAAAAAGCCATCCTCTCAGCCATTCATCTCTAATGGCTTCAGGGAATGATACGACACTCAATCCCCAGCAGAAGCCCAAAAAGCCTGTCTCAGTAGGCTCAGTAGCAACCTGCTTCCAAGAATACTCACACACATAATGGAGTTCAGTCTCTAACTCCTTTTTTTTAAATGTATTTATTAAATACACAAACATTTAACATCATAAAATAAAAAGTAAAACATTTTGACCATTAATGTATTAGGAACTTATCATCATAAACATATAAATATTTATAGACATTATTTCCTTAATTCTGCTCCTTATAGTTCCTTCTGTAATAATTTTTAGGTTGTGACTTCTGACCTTTTCCCCTTATATTGTTAATACCATTATTCAACATTTGACATCTTCTGAAGACACAACTGCTTTTCAAAACATCCCATCCAACCCCTGCTGAATTTCTAACATATGAACTTCAACGCCACTTATTATTCTTGTTATTGCTACAGATAAATATTAACATTTGTATTATCTTCTTTGCTATCTGCTTAGGGACTATTTACAAGTAGTTTGTTTTCTCTTTTCTTTCCACATGTTTATCTCAATTTATTATAGATTATATTTTCTCCCCATTTCTGTTCTAAACAAGTTATCACCTCAGACCAGTCTTTATAGTGTTTTGAAAGTGTACCATCTTTCAAATATTATGAAAGTTTGTCCATCTCAATTATTTCTAATACTTTTAATAGCCATTCCTCCTCAGTGGTTATTTCCTCTTTTCTCCATTTCTGGGCAAATACAATTCTTGCGGCAGTTACCAAGTATACTAAGATCCTGTCTTTCTGTTTCCAATATTTATCTTCTCACATATTTAGAAGATAAAACTCAGGTTTAAATTGAAAGTTCATTTTAAATATTTCTATCATCAAGTTATGAATTTTTCTCCAAAATTTATTGGCTTGTTTGCATCCCCACCAAATATGGTAAAAGGTTCCTTTTTCTTCTTTGCACTTCCAACACATACTACTGTAGTTTCCATATATTTTTGCTATTCTATCTGGCGTTAGATAACATCTATAAAATATTTTGGAAAAAAATTTTTATCGTGTGCTTATTTTTGAAGTTCTTTTCCATATTTTTTCCCATGACTGTAGTTCAATAGTGTGACCAATGTTCTGAGCCCATTTAATCATGTTTTCTTTCACCACCTCTTCTTCTGTTTTCAATTTCAGAAGAAATTGATATATTTTTGTCATTCAATGTTCTGTATTTGCAGTTCTGATTTTTTCAAATTCTGTTTCATTCTCATTTCCAAATCCATAAATTTTCTTGTCTTTCTCAAATTGCTCTGTGAACTGTCTATAAAGAAACCATTGACATATTTTACCTTGTTCTCTCAATTCTTCTGATGTTTTAATTGAATATGTGTTGTTTTCTGGTTTTAATAAATCTTTATATAAAATCCATGTTTCTTTTCTCATTTTTTCATTTTTATTGAAAGCTTCATGTGGGGAGATCCACAATGGCATTCTCTGATTTTAAAAAAAAGTGTTTATATTTCTACTAGATTCTCAGAAGGGATTTCCTAACAAAATGATGATTAAAGTCCTTGTTCTTATATTGTTATTGCCACAAAAACATGTGAAAACCTAGTCGTTGATCTGCACCTTCTAATGTTAATGTTCTTCTGTTTGTTAAGTTAATCCAATCCAGTACCCATGTCAAACAGCTAGCATGATAATCAAGCTACAAATCTGGAACTGCCGGCCCCACTCTTTCTTTGTTATCAATCAGTGCTTTCCATTTAATCCTTGGCTTTTTTCCTTCCCAGATAAATCTTGATATTTTTCTTTGCCAATCTTTGAAAGGGTGACCATTCATTATTATTGGTAATGTTTGAAAGAGGAATACTATTTTTGGTATAATTGTCATTTTTATAGCTGCTATCCATCCCATGAGTGATAGTTTTAATTTGGACCATCTATTCAGCTCAGATTTAATTTCCATCCAGATCTTACTGTAATTATTGTCAAAGAGTTCTGAGTTTCTTTGGGAAATCATCACTCCTAAATATTTTGCTTTTTTAGCCAATTTAAACCCTGATATATTTATTATTTCTTCTTCCTCTTTTTTGGAAAGATTTTTTGTGACCATTACTGTTTTTTCTTTGTTTACTTTAAACCCAGCAAGCTTTCCGAATTCTTGAATTAAGTCTAGCAATGGTCCAATACTCTGACATGGATTGCATAAAGTAATTGCCAAATCATCAGCGTAGGCCCGTATCTTATATTTTTGTCCCTTCAAGTTTACACCTTGTATACTTTCCTCCCTTTGAATTTTTCTGCTTAATACTTCAACACTAAGATAAAAAGTAGGAGAGAGAGCGGACATCCCTGGTGAGTTCCTTTAGTTATTTTAATTGGTTGAGATCTTTCACCATTTACCACAACCTGAGGTGTTTGAGTATAGTAGGTATATTGTCTGAATCCAACCAATAAATCACTCTCCAAATTGCATTTCATTTAGGACTCCCATCATAAAATTCCAATTAAGATTGTTGAAAGCCTTTTTGGCATCCAACAAAATCAAAGCAAAAGGTTTCTCATTGTGTTTTTCAAAATAATCCATTAGATTTATAATACATCTAATGTTTTCTTTTAATTGTCTTTTTGGTAAAAATCCGACTTGGTCATCTGAAGTCCAACTATTCAGAAACAGTTTCAGTCTTTTGGCTAATATTTGGGCAAATATTCTATAGTCCGTGTTTAAAAGAGATATTGGTCTATAGTTTTGTGGTAATGTACTGTCTTTGTCTTCCTTTAGGGTAAGAGTTATATTTGCTTCTTCCATGTTTTAGGTTTATTTTTCACATAGATGTTATTTATCACTTCACATAATGGTTCTAGTAATTCTTCTTGTAGACATTTAAAATAAAACCATGTAAACCATCAGGGCCTGGTGTTCTTCCTGGTTTAGTTGAGTTAATCGCATCAATAATTTCAGCTTTTGTTTTTCGTCTGTTCAGCTCTGACCTCTGTTCCACTGTTAGTTTAGGCAAATTTTGTTTTTGAATATATTTTTTCATGTTTTCCTCTGTTTTCTGATTTATGTTGTGTTTTTCACACAATGTTTTATAATATTGTTGAAATATATTTATTATTTCCTCTTGAGTTGTAACAATATGTTTCTTTTTTGTTGCCTTTATTGTATTCCTTTCTTTTTGTTTCCTCAATTTATAAGATAGCATTTTTCCTATTTTATTTGCATTTTCAAAATATCTTTGTTTAGTGTACGTCATATTTCTACTTATTTCTTCCACTGATTTTAATGAAATTTGTCTTTGCAATATTTTCATTTCCTGTAGTATTCTTCTATCTTTGGGGCTCTTTATTAATAGTTCTTCCTTTTTCCTTGATTTTTTTTCTAATTCTTGTATTTCATCTCTCTCCTTCAGTTGCACTTTCTGTTGCATAAAGAAACCTCACATCACCGCCTTTCCTGAGTCCCATACCATATGTAATGGAGTACCTTTATTCAAATTTTCTTCAAAAAATCTTTTTGCAGCCTTATTTGCTTTTAAAAATATTTCTTCATTTTTTAATAAGTTATCATCCATTCTCCAATTGTATTGATGGGAAGTTGTTTTTATTTCTATCATAATCAGATTATGATCTGAGAGTATCTTAGGTAAAATTTCAGCTTTCTTAGTTAATGGAATTATACTGTGAGAGGATAAAAACATGTCCAATCTGGAGAAGTATTTATGACATTCGGAGAAGTACGTGAATTCTCTATCATTAGGGTTTTTTTCTCTCCAGATGTCCTTTATCTTCAAAATATCAATTAGTTCAAAAAAACTTATTGGGAGTTTGCTTTGTTTTTTCTTTCTTATCTTACAATTTTTTTATCTAATTCAACATCTATCACACCGTTCCAATCTCCCATTAGAATAATATTCAAATAATTATGTTCTAATGTTTCCTTTAACAGTTCTTTTAAAAAATTGTCTTTATTCTGCAATGGCGCATTGATTCCAATTATTAATGCTTTCAGATTTACTGTCTGAATTTCCACTCCAATGTAATGTCCTTTGTTGTCTTCAAAGATTTCTGAAGCTTTTATTTTTGAGTTTCTATATATTACTACTCCTTTTTTCCTGTTTTCCACTGCTGAGACAAATGCAGTACCTAGTCTATTGTTCTTTAATAGATGTTGATCCTTTTTTCTAATATGAGTTTCTTGAAGACAGCATATTTCTACTTTCTTCTTTATGTATGATGAAATATTTGTTTTCGTTTCTGGGGTTTATTCATTCCCTGGGTGTTCCACGACATTAATTTAAGCCTCATTTTCATTCTTCTTCTTCTACTTCTACTTCTGCCTCTTCTTCTTTTTCCTCTTCTTGTTCCTGTGTTTCTTCATATCCCTGTGAACCCCCTGTTGCCCCTTCAGCTCTCTGTTTCTCTTGCTTATCTAACCTTCTTTCTTGAAATGTGTTCTTGTTCCAATCAATGTTTTGGCTACCCTCATTCATAATTTGCTCACCAAATCTCTTCCAGAAATCCTGGACCTTCATTCTTGTGGCCAATCTATATCTTTGTTGATTATACATTAGGGAAATACCTTCCATTTCTCTCATTTCTCTCATTTATATCTGATACCTTATTTCTGTAGTTCTTTTGTCAAAAAGAGATTATCCGCTCTTTTCTTCAGTAAATGAGTTATGTCTTTAAATATTTTCTCTTCACAGTGTTCTATTATTAATGTTTTTTTGCAGTAGCTTCTTTGTAAGACTATATCTTTTGTTCTTGTTTTTACAAAGTAAATTACTATATCTCTAGGCAGTTTTCTTTTTGTTGCTATTTTTGAATTAATTCTATAAAGTTTGTCAATCTCAAATTGCATTTTCTCTGTAGGCATATCAATGAATTCTGCCAATGCAGGAGTAATTATTTCATATAAATCTTCCTCTTCTGTTTCTGTTTCTCGTAGTCCTCTCAATTTTAAACATCTTTCCCTAGTGAATAATTCTACTAGGGATCTTCCATCTTTTTCTTTCTGTTGTTCCATTTCTAATGATGTGGTCCTCTTTTGCAGTGGTCTATGACTTCCTTTAGTTGTTTCATATCTGTATTCAATTGTCCCACATCTTCAGTGTCTTTCCCCATAGATTTTTTCAAATTCTCTATATCCTTCTTTATATCTTTTTAAAAATCTGTACACATCTCTGACATCTTTTGTAGCATTTCTGTCTTTGATTTTTTTGATCTCCTTCAGTATTAGAGTGAGTGAATCTGCTTCAAGTGATGCTCTTCTTGATCCTGAACCCTGAATTAATAAAGCTGTTGCTGTTGCCTTACTTGATCTCATTTTTGTTTATTGTATTTCTTCTTCTTTTTATTTCTTAGTGTTCCTTTAGCAACTTCAGTTTTAATTATCTAAATTATGTAAGGTTTACCTGACCTCTTTTCCCATTTCAAACTTTTTTTTGTTATTAATAAATCTCAGTGTACTTAATCTTTCAATTGAGAACACATAAAAGCAGATATACTAATATGAACCACCAACCATCTCTTATAGATTCAAAACTTATCACCTATATCTTGTTAGCTTTTACATTAATCTTATATAAATGAGATTAACACAAAGGATTCCCCACTTCGTCTTATACTGTTTCCTTTCCCTACCTTGAAAATGCCTTCCCTTATCTATACTCTTACTGTTTTGCCTAAATTAATAGAAACTTTTTTCCCTTAATTAGGTCAACAGTTAGGTCTTCTATACACCAATCTATCTATTTTTTGGTTATTCTGTTATATGCTTCCATTCAATAAACTCATTAACATTATCCTTTGGTTATATACAGAGCTGCGCTGGGCAGGGCACGTCTCTAGGATGGAGGACCATCACCTCCCCAAAACAGTACTCTACAGTGGACTTGCCACGGTTCAGCGTAAGAGGGGGTGTCCAAAAAAGCGATACAAGGACTCCCTGAAACAACATTTCAGGCTTGGCCAAATTGATCACCAACAATGGTTCACCCTGGCTTCACATTGGGAAGCATCCTTTTCAGTCATCAGCACGCTTGCAGAAAGTGCAGGATGAGTCCTTCCTGAATCTTCGTTTCCATAGAAAAACCAGAGAGAGAGAGATAGAAATATAGATACATAGAAATATCAAAGAAAAAAAAATAGTTGTCATGAACAAGTAACCAATAATATCTAACTTTCCAGTAACTATTATATAATGAAGTTAGCACAAGGTTTTCCCTGCTCCCACTCTCATGCTGTTTCCTTTCCCTTTTAACCTTGAAAATACTGTTCCTTATCTATACTCTTACTGTTTCACATAAGTTACTAGAATTTTTTTCTTAATTAAACCAACAGTTAGATCTTCTCTTCACAAATCTATCTATTTTCTAGATGGTCAGTTATATATTCCCAGTTAATTAATTCACTAACACCACCCTTTAGTTACGTAAAAGTGTAGTATTGTAGAAAATTGAAGGATAGACATCAGCAACAATAATTACCTATCTATATGTCTCCACTTTAAATATCATATCAAACAGTTCATAAATGTTGATATCCCCCCTCACAATGATTTTTAAACCCTTTCCATAGCAATATTGAAATGTTACTTTGTTAAGATGTTACTCTGTATCTTTAAATTTTGCCAGCCTCTTTCACTCAATTCCTTTCTCCGTCTCTGTTATTGCTGCTATTTCTGGCTCTTTTGTTCCATGTAGAAATTGTTAAAGTTTGTTAGTTCTTGTCCTGTTATTAATTGTTTTAATTTTTTTCTTAACTTCTGTCTTCCTCTCCATCACCTTATTTTATGTTTGTACAGTTAATGTTTTCTTCACTCTGCCTTCTTTCCTGACTTTCCTCTTCCTCTGAATCAAAATTCCCACTTTCACCCTCTTGTCTCCACGTGTAATTTCTGAAGCTTAAACAGTTCTTTTTTCTATCCAAACTTTAAAAATTTTCTCACAGCTTAGCCTCATAGAATCACCATATGCTCAGTTCTGCGAAGTGGGGTTAGCTGAAGCTTTCAGTCTCTCCAACGTTTTTACACTCTCTCTGTTACCTTAGCTCCATTTTAGCATGCAAATTGCACTCCTGCAGCTTTCCCAAATACCTTTCTAGCTTCTCTTTACTTTATCTGTTAATTATATTGGGGTTGTTTCCCACCTCAGTAAAGGATCAGATTGCCTTTTGATCTTCTGTACTGTAGACTTGTAAACCTTTTAAAAGCGGCTTGTGGAGGCGTTGCTAATGGCTGATCCCAGCCACTCGGTCAGGGCAAAGACGGCTCCTTGTCTCTCCCACTTTGGCTCGTTGGTCCCCAGTCTTCCGACTGCCAATCTTCAAGACTCACTGGAGCAGCCTGGAGTCCTCTTTTGGTTCCCCTTTACCGGGGGGGGGGGGAATCTCTGGCACCCTGGAATCTCAAGGGTGCCTCTAACCCTGGCCAATCACAATCTCTTCCTGCAGCCGTGGTTAGATTGTCCTCTGCTCTGCCATGCCACTGGAAGTTTTTTCCAGTGTCTAACTCCTGACAATTCTCTCCAAAATGGTCAAACTACTGCGTAGGACACATGTTATCATTACAACATAATATTATCAACATACATTGTTAGACATCATTCATCTGTTGGTAGACCTTTCCCTTTTGACACCTTTCACTTTACGCACTAGTGACAAGGCCCAGCCTCTCTGTCAATTCATCATGGCTTCCTGCTGGAAGGGCTTTTGTGAGCAGGTCTGCAACATTGTCTTCAGATGGACAATACCTCAGACACAAGACACCTTCTTGTATTAACTGCCTCATATTTTGGCAGTGTACCACAATGCACTTGGTCCTACATTTCAGGTTTTCTGCTTCTGCCATAGCTATGCAGGCTTGAGAGTCTCGTGCACCTCAACAGGCATTTGGCATGGTTCTCCAAGGTCTGCAAGCATCTGCCTTACCCACTGTACCTCACTTGCCATCTCAGACAAGGCTGTGAATTCAGCTTCAGTGGTACTAATGGCCACACAGTTCTGCTTTCTTGATCTCCACACTATGGCTCTCTGCATATCTGACCACCAACCCGATCACTGACTTCCTGTCTGAAGTCTCAGCTGCAAAAGAGCTGTCCACATAGCACTCAAGGGTCACCTGACTTCTTGTCACCTTCAAATGCATGTCCCTGGTCCCCTTGAGAAATCTAACTACCCTCTTCAGGGCTTTCCAATTTTCCCTCCTTGGCTTGGAGACTTCTGCTGAGCACCCCAACTGCAAAACTGATGTCAGGCCTTGTGTTGTTTTCAATAAACAACATACTGCCTACCACTAAGTGGTACACATCACTCAGTTCACTTTTAGGCCTTTCAAATTCCTGTTCTGCCTCCAAGTTTGCAAAATCAGTAGTCATTGGTGTCCTGACCACCTTAGCCTCAAGCCCACACTTGGCCACAAGACTATCAATCTTCTTTTTCTGGCTTAAGAAAAATTATTCAAGACCAGTTCTTTCTACCTCTATGCCTAAATAACATCTCAGGCTGCCTAAGTCCTTCAACTTGAACCAGCTTTCTAACTCCACCTGCACTTTCTTGACATCACTGGCACTCTTTGCTGCCACACAAAGATCATCCACATAGATAACTAGCATGACAGCACTATCACCTGCCCCCTTGGGGTACACACAGGCATCTATGACACTCCTTGTGTAACCTAGTGACACCAAAACATGGTTTATGCACTTGTTCCAGCAACGTGCACTTTGTTTCTAGACATAGAGTGCTTTGCGCAACAAGTACACCTTCCTCTCACCTGCATTGTCATACCCTGGGACCTGTTCCATGAACACTGTCTCTTCAAGATCGGCATTCAGGTATGTTGTTTCAAAGTCAAAGTGTTGCACAACCATCTGCCTCTTGGCTGCTACAGCTAACACTATCCTAAGACTTTCTGGCTTTGCTGTGGGCAAAAAGGTTTTGTCAAAATTGGTGTAGCGCTCCTGTGAAAATCCTTTCACAACCAAGCATGCTTTAACTTTTGTGTCCCATCAGGCATGTTCTTCAGCTTGTACACCCACCTGCAACCAACAACCTTTTGGTCTTTGGGCCTTTCTACTACCTGGAACACTTTCCTCTCAACCAGTGACTTGAACTCAGAGTCCATGGCTGAGTTCCACTTCTCCTGCTCTTCCTGGGGAAGTTTCAGGAGATCCTGAAATCTTGCACGTTTCTCAGCCATGACATTGCACCACCTGGCCTCCTGAACAACAAATCTGTCAGGACACTTTGTGTCCCTCCTTGAGCTTCTGGGAATGAGCACCCTAGTTCTGCCTGACTCATCTTCACTTACACTGCTGCTGTTATCTCTCCCTGTGTCAGGCTCAATGCTTGTTTGTGGTGGTGTGTGTGTTGGAGTGGTATGTGAAGTGTCAGGCTTTTCTTCCTGTGCCTCCCCTTCATCATCAGGCATTACCACCCCTCCATTTGTGGGACTTTGGAGAGTTGTTGGCACATCCCTCCCCAAGGGAACAAACACCTCATGATTGCAATGCAATCTGCCCCATCCTGAGTGCATTTCAAAGTTTCCACTCCTGGAGAACACCACCTTTCCAGGATGGAGAGAAAACACATACTTATTACCCTCATAGCCTAGGAAATGCAGTCTCCTGGTTTTAGGCTGCCCAGGCTTCCTTAGACTCAGGTGAAACCAGTACATTTGCATACTGTCCAAAAACCCTCAGGTGCTTAAAGTTTTTGCTCTACCATACAATAGACAGTATGGGGTCTGGTTGATGCTAGACATCCACAGTCTATTTAAATGGTAAGCAGCGGTATTCACTGCCTCCCCACACAGCCCAGCTGGGGTTTGTGCATCTTTAATAATGCACTCCATTATGCACTTCAACATCCCAGTTTTCCTTTCTGTAAGCCCATCCTCCCCTGGAGATGCTGGGTTTGTGGTCTTGTGTCTGATGCCCCTCCTACGCATCCAGGTCTGCAGACTGTTGGATAAGAATTCCCCTCCCCTATCCATCACTAGACTGGAAACCTTATGAGAAGGAAATTCACATTCCACCACATTCACCCACTCACGGAACCTGTCTGCAGCCTGACTTTTCTCCTTCAGTAAGTATACGTAGATGCACCTAGTGTGTCTGTCCACAATTACAAATAAATAATGATTACCCCCTTCAGTGGGGTTATAGGGGCCTGCCAAGTCAGCATGGACAACCTCAAAGGATCTTTTGGTGACACATTTGGCAATAGGGAAAGCCTTCACCTTAACTTTCCTGTACACAGCACATTCTAAAAATCTTGGGCAGTGTTTCATGCTTAAAACCAGGGCACACTTTGCTAGCTCCTTTAACCCTTTGTAACTAGCATGGCCCATTAGCCTGTGGTAGTAATGAACACACTTATCACGTAGAGGTACATTGTCTGCAGGATTCACATTTGCCACCTTCCCTTTAGGCAACATGTAATACAACCCATGTTTCTTTATCCCTTTTGCACAGACATTATTCATGATATGCTTTTCTGTTATTGTACCCTCAATATCTGTAAATTCTGTTATTTCCCCTCAAATATCACTTGATAACCATCAGTAGTCATTTGGGACACACTCAATATACAATTCTCCAGTTTGCTAACACATAACACATTTTCAAAACCTTTACCAAAAGATGGCACATATGCAGTGCCCATTTTCTGCTCCTTGCTGGGAGCGCCATCTGCAAGGGTTATATTGGTTGTTGAAGCATTTTTAACATTGCTTAACAGCTTTACATCATTTATCATATTGTGTGTCGCTCCACTATCAAGTAACCAAATTCTTCTCTCAGTACCATCAGGATGGTGCTTTGCTACCAAGGCATGGCTTGCAGCCTGAGAGGATGCACCCCTCCTTTGCCCTGTAGCTGTGCCACCCCTCCTATCTGGTGCAGGCATCTTACAGTCCTTCTGAAAATGTCCAGGCATTTTGCATCTGAAACAGCGTTTCACTTAGCTGCAGGCTCCCTCCTCCACAGATGCCTCTGTTTCAGTGCTCTCCCATTTGCATCTGGTAATTTGTGGCTGTTTGTGTCCAGGAATCAAATTGCTTGCATTGGACCTCTTCCAGAATATGCCCAGCTACCAGGTCTACAGACAAATCACGCTCCCCGGTGGTCTGCAGACTGTACATTAGGAAATCACATTCCTTTGGCAAACTGCCCAATAAAATAAAACACTTATGGGCTTCTGGAATGCCCAACCCCTCTATTGGGCCACCTCTTGAAAAAGCTGCCTCATTTCCTCCAAATAGGCTTTCACGCAGCCTGCAGTAGACAGCTTTTTATTATAAAGTCTCTTAGTCCATATCATCATTGAGAAGCAGGACAAATTCTGATGAACCGTTTTCAAAGCTGTCCAAAGCTGAAAGGCTATCTTTGCTGGGGCTGCATGTATTAACTGGGAGGGGCTTAGCGATAAGACAATTGCAGCTCCAGCCTTCTGGTCTGCTAGTCTGAATGTTGCTATTTCATCTGCTGAATCCTCTGGGATCACACTTTCATTTTCCAAAACATGCCACAAATTGTCCTTAATTAATAAAGCCTCCATATATAAACTCCAGGCTGGATAATTTCCATCAGCCAGTTTCTCAAAATGAATGTGGCTAGTATCTGCCATTGTGCTGTCTGAATTTTAAAAAACCAAAAACCTCTCCAGCTATGAAACACAAACAGCTGGCAGCTGGCAGCTCTTCATGGCTGCTTGAAGATAGCTCTAACACAGAACCTGGCTGAAACTTACCTGTTTCACTGCCAACTAGCCAAAACCACTCAAAACAAAAAAGATTCTGGGAACTTTTCAGGGTGCACCTTATCTAATCTGAGATCAATCAGCTGGGCCCATAACCACTGTTAGGGGATGATAGGACACTCAGTCCCGAGCAGAAGCCCAAAAAGCCTGTCTCAGTAGTCTCAGTAGCAACCTGCTCCCAAGAATACTCACACAGAGTGTTTGACATCCAAATAAGCAGGAGGCACTTTTATCTTCAAAGTCAAACAGTTGCAATATATATACAAATATTTACAACTGAAGGAGAAACTGCTTCACCAGGCATCAGCATTCATAAGAAGAAGAGGAGTGAGCTCTGTTCTGAACTTTCTTATATACACAGTTACAGGGCATTGGCTTACTCAATCACATGATCTTACACACCAATAAGAACCCTCCTTCTGTAGCAATGGCATGACTAGGCAGTTGATGGAGTCAGCCATTATGACTCAGCATGACTCTGCAATTGTTTGGCCATTTTATAATGGAGTTCAGTCTCTAACTTCTGACAAGGACTGCCCCAGGGACAGAACGTAGCAAAAGCCCTGCAGCATCAGGACTGCAGGGCTTCAAGATGGTGGCAAGATGAGGTAAATTGCCCACATAGATAAGCCTTAAGAAACAAATTTTAACATGCTTCAGGGAACACCAATGTTTACTGAATAAGGAGGGGGCAACATCCCTCGGGGGGATCACAACCCAGGACAAAAGAGTCACAGTCAGTGGCCTCCATATACTACAGGCAGCATCAGTTGCATGCTGAAAATTAACAATCCAAAGGGAACAAGCAAGGACTTTATCGGGGAGCCGTGGTGGCCACCACATTGCAAGTTCAATTCCAGAGGGCTCCAAGGTTCACTCAGCCTTCCATCCTTTTATAGGTCAGTAAAATGAGTACCTGGCTTGTGGGGGCAATTAGCTAACACACATTGGAAACCACTTAATGTGGTGTAGATGTGTAAATTGCTATTACTTGAAAAATTTGTAAGCCACTCTGAGAGCCTTTGTGGCTGAAGAGCAGGGTATAAATACCTAAAATAAATAAGAAAATAAGATACAGCAAATATGGCGTCATAACAACACCTAATGAACATGAAAGGGCATGCATATCAGATGACGTAGTCCTTTCACAATCATGTAATGTAAATGAGCCATTCTTTTTTATTGATGGGCCAAACCATCAATAGATCTCACGTGGCACTTTTTTGCCGGTATTGCCAGTGTTTGAAGCCTCATGCCTTTCTGCTCATGTGAATACAGCATCAATAACAGAACACTTCCGGGTGAGATTGTGGCAGCCAGGTAGGGGATTCTCTTTTTCTGAACCTCCCCAGTTCACTTTTAGGTTGTAAAGTGTGTTTTTGTGCTTGTGTGAACGTTTTGTGACTTTGTTTTTGTTTTGTTTTGTTGTATTTTTTACATTTACCTTGCTCGCATCTTCTCACAAGAATCAGCAAGATCATGAGTGCAGTAGTGAATGGAGCTCCATTCATGCTGAGGGGCAGCCTTTGAATGCTGATCAAAGTAGGTCTGGTAGGAAGGGTTCTTTTGCCAGCAGAAAACACTTAGCTGGCTTGGAGAGACTTGTCTGATAAGGTCCTGAGACAGCCTTCTTAAGTCCCTTTCTTAAGGCTGGGTAACATTTGGCCCTACAGTTGTTTTGGACTTTGACTCTCAAAAGTATCACCCAGCATGACCAATAGAAACTGATTATGGGAGCTGTAAAGAGGCAAATATTCCCCAGACCCGCTTTATAGTACACGTAAGAAGCACACTGTTGGCTGTAACTCTGAATGGAAGCCTTTCTGTTAAAAGTTGAGAATAACCTGCAACATTTTGTTGCAGTTCCTGCTTGTTTGTAAATGCATATGCCATTGAAGGCTGTATAAACAAAGCAATGTAATGTGCTGTCACTGACAGTATATCCATTTCTGCAAGAGAAATATTATCTGAAAATGTTTAATACCTTAAAGCTTTGAGAGTATTTTTATCTGGTGTTATGGAAAAGAAAATACATTAGGAAATTTTGCTGACATCATTTCTGGGCACTAAACTCAGATGCTAAATTTAATTTCTTTTTTATTGATTTTTTAACATCAACTATCTAATTTACAATCAAAGTAATATACATTAAAAATAAAGAAAAAGAAATAAGAAAAAGATAGAAGAAGAGGGGGAAGTCATATAATTAATATAACTACGGCTCTGACACCACTACCCCGACCCTGTAATGAAAAGGAAAGGGGGGGATATTATTCTATTATTACAGATCCAACTAAATAATCCTACTTGAATCCTGCCATGAATCCCATTTTGGGGGGGAAAGGTGGGATATAAATAAATAAATAAATTCAATAAATAAATAAATACTAAAATTTCTAATAACCATAACCACAGATTATTACATCGTTAGAACTCTTATTGCTCAAAAATTCCATAAACAGTTTCCACTCTTTCACAAAGAGTTCAATTGGATTATCATTTAGAATCCATGTTAATTTGGCCATTTGGGCTAACTTGGCAACCTTAACAATCCATTCTTCCATTGCTGGTGCTTCATTCCATTTCCAAGTGTGAGCTAACACTATTCTTGCTGCTGTTTATGAAAGAAGTAATCCATTTTTACTCTCCAGTTCTTTCATCTGTAACACCCATCAAAAATATTACAAAATCTACCATTAAAATTTTTTGGATTAACATATAAGTCTTAGACCAGTAACTTTTCACCTTCTTACAAGTCCACCAGATATCAAAAAAGGAGTCTTGACATTCCCAAAATTGGTTTGAAACATTCTGGGACAATTTCAACATCTTATTTGGGGTTAGACACCATCTTTACTGTTAGCATGCTCTACTACCCCTTCCGTAAGATATCTCATGATTGGAAATATTGGACACTTTTTGAGATCAAGTTGATCGGGGAGATCTAAAAAGAGGTCAGGTGGAGGTGACAAGGTCCTGGGATGTGTCTTAGAAATATTTTGGCTAGCAAGCCCATATTAGAATTGTGTGGAAGCCCCTTGGTAAACAAAGACATTAAGGAGATGTGTGCTAATTCCTTCTTGGGCACCTCAGCAATGAGTCATCCAACCAAACAATCAAGTAACCTTTCCCAAACCCGATCTCAAGGAAATCTTGCCTTGGAAACCCCTCCTGTCCTGCATTGCAAGGTTGTTGTAAATCCATCAATTTCTATCTCCCAGCCACTAACAGCAATCAGTTAAGTTTTGGTTTCCTTTGTTTACCTGCTGGGAAACCCATCCATGCGTTGTCCTAGCCAGAGTGCCCCTTCAGGATATAAAGCACGGTATAAATATTAATCCCCCAACAATAGAAAGGTGTGCCACTGTGGATGAACCAGGTCACCCTCTTTCTCGGTGTACCTCTGGATCAGAACCTCCAGTGCCACCATCAGACTTTTGTCTGAGTACTTCAAAATTCTGCTCTTCAAGATTGGTAACTATCTCCCTATTGCCTGAATCTCTCCCCCTATCCAATCTTTCTGCCTTACTCCTCGGTAGCCTTGTGTGTGAATTCTTTTTGTGTTATTTCCAATAAAAATACTTTATTTCACTTTAACCTGGAGTTTTCTGCAGTTAGTACTGGTATACATAGGTGAAAAGATCCCTGCAGTTACCCTCCTTTTGCAGGCTAATAATTTCCACATCTAGATTTTTATATCAAGGGTGGTTGTCTAAAGCAACCTTAGGGTAACAACATGTCACCTTATTCAGGTTTTGTTTTAAATTACTGCACAAAGTAAATTATACATCTTATATTTATATCTTTCAGAAGCCATGTATATACTTTTTAAACTACATGGTCATTGTCTATACAGAAGTCTAAATAAACCAATATGGCTGTATTTTTCTTAACTTGATTAAATCTATCCTTAAGTTGTATATAAGCAAACCAATTAAAAGCTTTGCCTTCCTTAAGAACCATCTCTCTTGATTTGATTTAAACTTCCAGCTATCTTTTTCAAAATACAAAAGATCATCATAATGCAATCATCTGCAATTTTTAACCCATTCTTTCCTTTAAAAAGGCTTCCTGTGGTGAGGTGGCTAATATTATCTTAAGAAAATGTTTCTGTTTATACTTACACCAAATTCATAGTTTTTCTAATACACTGATTTTAAAATTCTGCATGTACCTTGACTTTATCATACCAAAGATAACCAGGCCAACGAAATCCTAAATTATGGCCTTCAAGTTCCAAGAGTCTCACATATCTAAGTGATATCCATTCCTTCAACCATACAGAATAACAAGCCTTGTAATACAATTTGAAATTAGGGAGTTGAAAGCTGTCCCTTTCCTTAGCACCATACTGTGTTTTAAATTGTATACTGGGTTTCTTTGCTTGCCAAACAGATCTGGAAATCTTTCTACTATTGCATAAGAAGTATCCCATTTCTTATCACAGGGATTGTTTGAAAGAGAAACAAAAGCCTTGGCAAAGTGTTTGCTTTTATTACTGTAATTCTACCCAAAAAATGGGGATAAATTTAACTTTCCCCATTTTTAAGGGCTTGTCTACACTGGCCAGAACATGCCACCTTCTGGCCAGAGTTGTCCTGAACTCACAGTGGCAAGTGCCTGAGGAGCAACAGGGGAAGAGGTGCAGTTCTAGCCTGCTGCCAATTGTCCACAACAGAAACAAGAAAAGTCCAAAGCCAGTCCAAAAGTCAGTCACCAAGAATCCATATAGGAGATTATTAGATGGGGACAAAAATGGCATCCTCGTCTCACTATCTCCTCTCTCACTACCCCCAACCCCATCCCAGCACAGTAATGAACTGTTTTGCACTTACTTTAATCATGTGTCCGTCCGCTCCCACTGGGAGCCACGAGGTGCATTCACTTCCTGGTTGAAATCCCAGGCCATTCTTGCGAGAGGACAAGTGCATGGGAAATTAAAAAAATAAAAGGAAAAATACATCTAAAAGTAACAGCAAGCACAAAAACAGGCTTAAAAATACAAAGTAACTCGGGGAGGGTACAAAAAAGGGTGCCACATAACGGGGGCACCTTTTTGCTCGCCCATCATTCTGTCATAGTAACAGAATGGGTGATCTATTCATGGCTTAAGCCATGAATAAGAAGAAACAAGGGCAAAACGAGGCCAGCACGGGAGCATAACAGGATCAGGACAACAACATCCAAAAGGGAAGCCCTTTGTGATCTCCTGGTGTTCCTGTAATGCCATATTAAGGGCATCTGATAATCTCCACAGTTTGTAAGAGTAGTCAGAAGCCAGTCGAGAGTTCAGTTATCAAGGGTCCATACCAGGTACCAGGGAAGTCAAAAGCCAGTCCAGAAATCAGTACAGTCAGGTTCTTGGTCCAAGTCCATGGTCATTAAAGGGTGAAGGTAGCAGTCCAGAAGTCCATTCAAAGGCAAAGGTAAGCAAGAATCCAGTAGTGCAACTGCTCAAGATAATCAGCTGTCAGCTCTGAAATTTGAAGGGAAGCTATGGCTGAATTTATAGCATTCACTTCCTCTATTGAAATATCATGGATTCTTGTGAGAATACATAATGCAGGAAATTAAAAAATAAAGTTAAAGTTACACTAAACACACAAACACACTATAAAAGTCCCAAGTAAACTGGAGAGGGTCATAAAAAGTGTGTCACCTACCTGGATGTCACGATCTCACCCAAAAGTGTTCTGGCCAAACCAGCCATTAACGCTGGAATGAGAGGACATTGGCGCAAGGTTTCACATACTGGCAATGCTGGCAAAAAATCACCACAGCTGATCTATTGATGGCTTGGGCCGTCAATAAAAAAGTATGGCGTATGGCCAGTACATAAACATGAAAGGGTGATGTCGTCTGATATGCACACCCTTTCGCATTTATGTGGTGTTGTTATGATGCTGTTTTTTGTGTGTCTGCTACAATCCAGAGAGATTCTTTTCTGCATGGAGGCTCGCCACAGCATTGGAAATGGACAATCAGTTTATTGGGTTCAATGGAGAGCTTCCATGCATAGAAAAGGCTCTCTTCTTCAGAATTTTGCTCTTCACATAAGAAGAACAATCAAAGGAGGGGGTTAGGATTGAGGCATTTTCCCTCATGCATTTATAGGAAAAGAGATTCTACCTAAATATTAAGAACTTCCTGACAGTAAGAGCTGTTCAGCAGTGGAATGCACTGCCTCCAAGTGTGGTGGCGTCTCCTTCTTTGGAGGTTTTAAAACAGAGACTGGATGGCCATCTGTTGAGAATGCTTTGATTGGGCATTTCTGTAGGGCAGGGGGTTGGGCTAGATGACCCTTGTGGTCTCTTCTAATTCTATGATTCTATGATTCATAATGCCTAAATTGGGCAAGGTGCTTCCAACACTAAAGACAGAAAGTTTTAGGGCTACATTTTTCAGCCATGCACAGTACAATCAGCCAGCACATCTGGATTGTTGTAGTTGGGCCATCCATCTGTGCACACTTCCATTTACTTTTGCAAAATGCATATTTCTGCAGTTTCTTTTTTAATTGTCTGAAGCTTCCAACACTCTGTCATAGAGATAAAAAGCACAGCCCACAGAAAATCCTTGCTTCCCTTCTTTCCACTCCAGTTCAAATAGTTGTTTTATTATCTTTCTTCAGTTTCCTTGTACTTTGGCATAATACACCAAAGAGAATAGATTTCTTTCTTCATGACTTGAGCCAGAAGTGCTAATGAGCTGTTCCATTAACATTCATGTTTTATTTCCCTCCCATTATTATTTTTTTAAAAAACTTTAGGAAATTGTACAACATATTGGTGTTAAGTCCAACATCTAATGGAAACTTGATCTTCCTGTATGCTGCTTTTAATTGGAGTCAAGAATAAAAGACAAGATTCCATCTAATCACTCTCTCTCTCTTTTTACACATAACAGGCCATGTTCAACATAAATTGAGAGGGGTTTTAAGCAGCCTTTTATCTGTGGATTTTAGGATGACAAATACATTCCCATGTCCCCTTTAAAAGGTCTGCCAAACTTCCTCAGCCCCTCCTTTGGCAAATAAAAGCTTTGCTACATTTTCATAACAAATAAGGACATTGAGGGGCAGAGCCAAAGGGAATAGAATAGTAAGCCATATATGGACAAATAAAGCAACAGAGGTGTGTCTCTCTTTCATTCAGTATTCATCTGCACTTGGCAAGCCCCGGGTCAGGGCACCAGGTTACAGAACTTTGTCATTCTGTGTAAAGCATTTCCGAACACCACACTGGAGCACAGAAGTCTTCTTTAATTTAACTGTGTGTTTTCTTCCATTTATATTCCTCTTTCTTCCACCATGAAACTCAGGGTGATGTAGAGATATAAGGTGGCTTCCCATCAGGACCTCTTTAGATTCAGCCAGGCAGACACATCATGTGCTTACATACCAGGGGTTCTCAGCTTTTGGTCCTCCAGATATTTGGGACTTTGTCTCCCAGAATTCTCCTAGAAATCTGGAGGACCAAAGGTTGAGAACCACCGTTACAGACAATGAGCCCTTTCACGCTATACAAATATAACACTATGATTTCACTTTAATTGCCATGGCAACACCCTATGGACTCTTGACATTTCCAACATAGGAAGTGGTATTTAGAGTTCTGGCCAGAGAAATTCCTTTGGTACCTCTGACCAGACTACAAACCCCAGAATTCCATAGGAGGCAGCCATAGCAGTTAAAATAGAATGATAGCACTGTAATTGTGATGTTTGAAATGGTGCAGTGATGGCTTGTGGCCTAAACTTTGAAGCCTAAGCTTTAAAGGAGCCTGCCAAGGTGTTGACCCCTATTCCAAAATAGGTTCAGCACCTTGGATTGCTTTTTGAAAAGTGGAGGCTAAAACCGCAAACAAATTCATCACTCCATGGTCAAGGGAGCCACCAGCTAGCACATAATATCTCTACCTTGCTGAGTCTAAACAGGTCAGGGCCTCATCATTATCCAGATGGGGAGCCACCTGTGAGGTCTATAGCATCCTAAGTTTCATGATGATCAAATATCAAAGAGGGACTTCCACCCACAGGCATCCAACATGCAGGAGGTTGGGATTAGGCATGTGGAGGGTCTGGGAATGTCCCTCTTCAACACCTGAAGGTCTCAATTTTTTTTTTGAATGAATTTAATGTTTATTGCCAACAGGAACATGTGTCAATAAATTATTCTAAGACCAAGGTAATATTTTTTGGTAGAAATTGTCCAAGGTGCAAATGGATTTTAGATCAACATGTTATAGAACAAACCCACCTATTCAGATGTACATTGTTTTCGATAAGTCTCTGGACTTTATCAGACGAACCTCCAAAAACATCTCTTTAGCGCCATATTTTTTATTGTTATTATCCCAGCAACATAACCCTTTTTATCAGACCTACCTGTAATGGCATTAAAAAGCAGCCCCAGTGTTGACGGTGCACAAATGCAAGTGATGTTTACTTCCTTGTTTGTGATCTCTCTGGTTCTTGTGAGAAGATGCAAGAGTGATAAAAACTTAAAAAACAGCAAAATCAAAACAGAAAACATACACACAAGCACAGAAACACTCTCACAAACTCCCAAGTAAACCAGGGAGGTTCATAAAAAGAGCATCCCATTCCTGGCTTTCTTCTTCTCAACCGGAAGTGTTTTGTCGATTGATGCTGCAATCACAAGAGGAAAACGGTGTACAGTTTCAAATGCTCACAATACTGGCAAAAAAAAAAGTCACGACCAATCTATTGGCAGCTTGGCTCGTCAATAAAAAAAGAATGTCTTATTTTCAAACCATAATCGTGAAAGCATGATGACATCTGGTATTGGCACCCTTTCACATTCATTAGAATCACAGAATCATAGAGTTGGAAAAGACTACAAGGGCCCTCCAGTCCAACCCCCTGCCATGCAGGAATACACAATCAAAGCATTTCCCACTCATGGCTATCCAGCCTCTGCTTAGAAACCTCCAAAGAAGGATACTCCACTACACTCCCAAGCAGTGTATTCCACATCCAAACAGCTCTTAGGACTTTTTCGGACAAGTAAAATGTAGCGCAAGCATCGTTGATCGTGAGTAAAAATCGCCAAAATATTCCACTCAAATGTCCCTGCGGTACCGCAACAGTACCGGCAGGGACGGGCGTCATCTGAAAGGGATGCCCTGCAGCGCTGCAGCCTCGCAACGTGGCGAGGCTGCTTGCGCTACATTTTACTTGTCCGAAAAAGTCCTTACTGTCAAGAAGTTCTTCCTAATGTTTAGGTGGAATCTCTTTTCCTGTAGTTGGAACCCATTGCTCCATGTCCTAGTCTCTGGAGCAGCAGGAAACAATCTTGCCCCTTCCTTAGTATGACATCCCTTCAAATATTTAAATATGGCTATCATGTCACCTCCCAACCTTCTCTTCTCCAGACTAAACATATCCAGCTTCCTAAGCTGCTCCTCATAGGGCATGGCTTCCAGACCTCCCACCATCCTGGTCGCCCTCCTCTGGACATGTTCCAGCTTCTCAATATTCTGGTGCCCAGAACTGGACACAGTATTCCAGGTGAGGTCTGACCAAAGCAAAATAGAGTGGCACTATTACTTCCCTTGAGCTAGACACTACACTCCTATTAATGCAGCCTAGAATCACATTGGCTTTTTAAGCTGCTGCATCACACTGCTGACTCATGTTCAGCTTGTGGTCCATTAAGACTCCTAGATCCCTTTCACATGTACTGCCATCAAGCCAGGTGTCACCCTTCCTATATCTGTACATTTCATTTTTACTGCCCAAATGTAGTATCCTACATTTCTCCCTGTTGAAATTAATTTTGCTGGGCGTTCTTATGACACCATATTTGCTGTGTTAGATAAAGTCCCCTCTCTTGGAAATAGCATAAGGAGGCAGTGAAGCTGAAGCCCAAGAAAACAATAGATGCTCTGCTGAAATCTTATTACAAACCAGGTAATCAGCTGTTTGAACCTGCCTTAAAAAAATTAGTAGTAAAGTGATTGCACAGATGCTTTAAGGGGCAGAAAGTTGGGGATTAGATATCAAGACCTGCAAAGCCTCGAAAACTTTACAGAACAAATTTCTCTGAAAAATTTATTCTCTTTCAGTTCCTGCAGCTTTTCTGCATACTGAATCCGATTGGCCATCAGTTAAAACAAGAATAGATTGTGCCCAGTTTAAGGTGTTTCAAACAAATTGCCACTTTATCAACCGACCACCTTCCAGCATTGTGTTAATGAAATGAGTAACAATCAATACTGGAAAACAAACTTACAAAATCTTCTACATAGTTACTACTTCCCTGAGTTGAACTCTACCTTGGGTACAAATAAGAGGCAATTAAGAGACAGGCTATTTTGTATAGATTCAAGAAGGGATCTACGGTCAATTAGGATTTCAAAATTCTCTCTTTGGTTCTCCTTTTTGGAAACAGAACATTTTAGAGCCAGGTATTTGATCAAACTCAAGCCATCTAGCCTAAGAATTGCCATCATAGAACTAAGATTTCAAGTAATGCCAACTTCAGTTTTAGCTGGACACTATAATAAGGTGCTGTTTGAAGATGGACTATGTATTTTCATCCAGGTTCAGGTGGAAGACATCACACATTACATGTTAACTTGTCCCATTTATAGCGACCCCAGAGAGAGATTCCTAATACCCTTGTTGACAAATGGAATTGGGAAACCTCTATTGGTTCAATTTCTTTTGAGTGAGACCAATAAATATGCAACATATAAAGTGACCCTTTTTGCCTTTGCTGCAAAAAATAATAATAGAAAGAGTTAGATAAAATTGCCACAAATTGTCATGGAGACTCAAAGTATTAAACTGACTCTCATGCTGGCAACTTAGAAATTTATCTATCACTTGAAAGGTTTTTACTTTTTATACCATCTTAACAATAACTTTGGTTACTGCATGTAAAATTATGAGGTTTCTTTTGTAATTTTGTACTCTTGTACTTTTTATCTTAAATGTTTTGTGCATTTTAAGCTCTTTGTCATGGCCTTTGGCTAGCACAATAAATGTATTGATGATGATACGGTAGAGGTCTTTGCTGTAGAATTTTGAGCATCACCTTGCTTGCATGGGAGACTAATGCAATGATCCTGTAGTTACTGCAATCTTTTGTGTCTCCTTTTTGGGGAATAGAGATGTATATTGATCATTTCCAGTCTGTGGGTGCTTGTTATGCTTTTCATATTTGTTGGCTGATTTTAATTAGAACTAAGATTGATTCTGTCTCTGTAGATTGCAACAGTTCTACTGTTATGTAATCTGTTCCTGGTGGTTTATTCCTCCCAATTGCTCTGAGTGCAGCATCCACTTCGCTTTCCAAAGTTTGGGGCTTATCTTCATATGATTCTTCTTCCCATGTGTCATTCATCCTTTTCCCTCTCTTCTGTGTATTGCTTCCATCATCTTTTTATTTTATCTTAGTTGTATATTATGTTCCTCTGCTGATTATAGAGCATTCCCATCCTTGGTTTAAATTTCCCTTTGATTTCCTGGATCTTGTGGAAGAGGTCTCTTGTTCTCCCTTTTTTTGTTGTTGTCTTCTATCAGTTGCATTCATGGTTCTGGCTCTATTCATGCCCCTCCATTCTTTTGCCTCTAGTCTGTCCTTTACTACTTGAAGTGTTTCCTCTGTCATCCATTGATTTTTCTCTTTCTTTTTGGCTACAGATAGTCAATACAGAAAAATCCTATGTCCCTGGCTTCTGTCCATAGTTAATCTGATTCTCAGTCAGTTAGGCTTAATAGTGTAAATCTATTATTCACATTATCTTTAAATTCTGCTCGAATGTTTTTCAGGTCTTATTTTGGCATGATGGTTGGTGTAGTGTTCTTCTTTAGCTTTATTCTATTTTTTTTTTATCTAACTATCATGGTCTGTGCTTTCAGCATATTGAGCATACAGAATACAGTTGTATAACTTGCTGTTTTGGCCTTTTGTTAAAGTTTAAATTAGATATGAAGGCTGCTTCCCTAAGCACATCTACCAGAGAATAAATGGCATTGAACACAATAGTGAGACTTCCTTCCTTCAAAAGGTGCACAGAATTATTCTGGGAGTTTCTGTATACAAAGCAATGTTTACTCTGAATATTCAGTAAAACCCCAGCCCCAGCCCTTCTTCCCATCTCACCCTTCCCCTCTGTGGGGCCAGGGATTCTTGCAGGGAGGGTTGCCAGCGGGAGAGCAGGTGAGAGCATCTGTCCTGGTGGCGAGAGAGAAGCCATCGCCACTGCCTTCGCTCTAGCCATGAAAAGGAGAGGAGCTGCCCCACCAATTTTCCCTCCCCTGATTCTAGGGGGCTGGTGGGGGGAGGGAGGGGGAGGCCCTGTGGGGAAGGAGTGGTCCAGGGAACCCCACCTCTGCCACCAATGCAAGGACCCCTTCCTCTCCCCTTGCTGTGGCCACCAGAGGTGGGATCCTACTAGATACCCTCAAGAGACAAATACAGCAGGATATTAAGGAACTTCTGTCCCCACTAGACACCCACTCTCCCTGCTACCACCACATACACCTGTCTAAGCCCAATCTTTATATATAAAATATAGCATTGTCAGAGGCCAAAAGCATATGATACACAACAACAATATTTTATGAAAAAATACTAAACACGACGAAGCCAATTGATACCTTACTATATAATTACTGTTGGGAATGATTTGATTGTGTATTCATGCATGGCAGGAGATTGGACTAGATGGCCCTTGTGGTCTCTTCCAACCCTATGAGTCAATGAAACTGTATTATTCTATGCAATAGAACCAAGAACTGATCATACATGAAAATACATTAGAGGATGAAATGCTGGACACCAGCTTTGTACAACCAGGGTGCATCTGCACTGTAGAAATAATGCAGTTCTACATTGCTTTAAGTGTTGTACCTCTATCCTATGAAAACCTTGGGATTTGTAGTTTTACAACATCTTGAGCTTTTTCTGCCAAAGCGTGTTAGTGCCTCACAAAACTGCAAATCCCAGGATTCTGAAGGACTGAGTCATCACAATTAAAGTGGTGTTAAACTGCATCATTTCTACAGTGTAGATGCGCCCACAGGTTTGTTTTTTTTTTTTTAATTTACAGATGATTATTTGGATTTTCTAATTTACTGTTTTTATGGAAACATACGGAGGAATGAGGGGAATCTTTGGCTTCTCAAGCTTGTTCAAGGGTAAAAAAAATCTTTCGCTCCCTCTCCTATGTGTGTGTGTAATGCTGATGTCATGATAGGTGACACATTCATGTTAAGTACTGCAGTGGGTAGGAAAGGGAAGGGAAAACAAGTAGAGGCAAAGGAATACCAATGTGACTCTAATACTAATTTAACTTGCTGTAAGAGATGCTGGGAGTGTGTGCTAAAGTAGCCCTTAGTATGAAGGATATGTGTTGATTGTCCACCCCCAAAGACAAATAGAGTTCTGGAAGCTTGAGTGTGTCTGTGTGTGTGTGTGTGTGTGTGTGGTGTTATTCTTTTTACTGTCATTCTCATCCACCATTTTCTCTCCTGCTTCCTAAACTCTCTTCCCACTCACTGCTACTAACGTTATATAGCTTTGCAGTCTATTAGCAATTCAGCAATGTAAATGATTCCTCAGCAAGAACAGTGATTAACTCTGAGAACAACAGAAGCTTTATTTAGAGTGACAAAAGCCCAGGCCACATTTTTGGTCTGCTTTTGACAGAAACTGATACTTTCTAGCATTTCACAGATGGAAACCAGGACAGTTGTGGCTCAGCAACACCGGAGTGTGGTCAAAATGGCAAAAGTTATTAATGAGGAAGAACAGACATGCTAGGAGAGGCTGCAGCAATTTGCTTTGGCCTCAGTATACAGGGAAGAGCAAGATTCCATCCCCTCCTCTCCGCTCCCCTCCCACACTGAGTTAATTGTGTGCAGACAACTTTTGTATTTTGAACTCAGTTTGGAGAAACTGAAGTAAGCTGAGGACAAAGGGGGAAGGTGGATGAGAAAAGGGGGCATTTTAAAAAGCAGCTGAATCAGGACTGTCCTGGCCAAATTGGATAGTTGGAAGATATGGAAGTTTCCTCAATATTAACTCCCCTGCTCCCCACCAAGCCCACAGGCCCTCAGATTTCCAAAACTCTGGAAATTTTCAGGCACATCACAGAAACTCTCCCACTAAGGCAGGTATGGGGAACTTGGGGCCGGCAGATGTTGTCAAACTCCTGTTCTTGTCATGCCTTGTGAGTCTGATGAGGGTATAGAGTCAGAGGAGGAGGAGACATGGCAGGAAATGGCCCTAGGGACCCTGGCACAGGTTTATCTACACCTGTGCCAGGAGGGAACCCTGCCAACCTAAAGGCTCGAGCAGAGGAAGAGCCTGATCCAAGTGGGTTGGCATCAGTTCCAGCAGAGAGTCCTGCCCACTTGGATAAGGATGAAGAGGGACTTACCTCCACCATCGTATACCTAGCAGCGAGCTCAAAAGGAGGTCTCTGAGAATTTATGAGAGGAACTTGTTCATTAAGAAGCACCTGGCAAAGCCTTAATTGCCTTATATATGCTAGGAGAGGTGATGGAGGTTTTGTCAGAGATCAACTGATCTCCCTGGAGAAAGCTTCCGGCTGACTTCGTTGCCTTAATCCTTGCTGCCCTGACTCGTGCCTTGACCTCGGACTGTTCTTGACTACACTGTTGCCTGATCCTGCTGACCCACGGACTGACTTCTTGACTATGCTGCTTTCTGTAAGCCTTGACCCTTGAACAGTATTCTGGACTCTTCTCTGTGTGCCTTCTTGCCTGTGTTCCTGCTTCTTCAAGACACGGAACCTTGCTTGTTCCGAACCTTATCTGGCTCCCCTTAATTAACTTTGCTATCATTGAGGCTTGGCTGCTCTCCCAGACTTTGTTTATCCTGCTGGAATTTTGGGCTGCTTTCCCAGACAGTTCCCATCAGGCCTTGCCAGCATAGCCAGCAGTGAGGGATGATGGTAGTAATCATTCATCAACAACTAGAGGACCACAGCTTTACCATCTTTGTGCTATGGGACAAACTGTCAACACACAAGGGGGCTTGTCTACACTACTAAAACCCCTGAATCCCCCTGCAAATTCCCCCAAATTTGCAGCGATCAAGCCACATGATGTATGTCCTTTTCCCAAAATCTGGGGTGATCAGGCCACATGATGCATGGCCCAGGTTCAGGGCATTTCAGGACATTTTACCTTGATGTGAAGGTTTTACGATTCGGGGTTTTCTCCGCATTGTCGTTCACCATGACTACTGCCATTGCCACCACTGTGACCATTTTAAAACTCAGGAGGCAAGATCCCAGCTGAGGGGAGAGATTTTCTCCTTTTCCTGGCTTAGCAGCACTGCTTCCTCCCACTCTTTACTTGCCTGTAACTTGCTTCAAGCACCTCTTCCTGAGACGGGCAAGCATGAGAGCAGGCAGAGGCAGCTAGTGGAAGGAAAAAAACCTTTCCCTTCAGCTGGGAACTTGTCTCCTGAGCTTTAAAATGGTTGCTGCCACCACTGTGGTAGCAGTGGAGGTGGATGAAACTCGGCAGGGACAGTCAGGTAGTGAAGACAAGTACGCGACATCCCTGCAGAGAATAAATACTGTGCAGGGCTTCAGGGTGAATGTGGTGGCACAAGAGGCAGGACTCCATTCAGAGTTTTGCCCCATGTGTAGACAAGCCCAAGGAAAAGTCTTCAACTTTTTGTGAGAATGTGCAACACAGATATAGAAACTGCATCCTAATTGTTAAAGGAACTAACAGCTTGATTCAGTGAGTTACTGCGGCTACCTTCCCCAAGTTATATATTCTAAAGTACTCCCTGTACAGGAATGGAAGGGATGCGCTCCTTTTCCCTTGCCTGAGATCATTGCCATTGGCTTTGACTGCACCTCTGGATGTTCACCTGTTGAGTGTTGATATTTGAAAAGGAAAACCTCCAGGAGCTGTCATTCACCTTTTAAATACGTTGCAGGACCCCCTTGGCTCCTTCTGGTCTCTCTGTTGTTGTTGTTGTTGTTGTTGTTGTTGTTGTCGTTGTCTGAGCAGCTCCTAGAGGCTTCCCAGGGGCATAAAATTGGTTCTTGGGACATTATCAGGCATATCAAATATGGAGTCATAATGATGCCACATCAACGTGAAAGGGCACACATGCCAGACGATGTCAACCTTTCGTGTTTATGTACTGGCCAAAACCCATCATATTTTATTGATGGCTCAAGCCATCAATAGATCCCCCATTGTGATTTGTTGCTGACATTACCAGCATATGGAACCTTGCACAATTGTTCTCACGTGAATGCAGTGTCAATGGCTGGTCCGGCCAGAACACTTCCGGGTGAGATCATGACATCCAGGTAGGTGATGCACTTTTTATGACCCTCCTCAGTTTACTTGGGACTTTTTTTAGTGTGTTTATGTACTTTTAAAACTTTGTATGTGTTTATTTTGTTTGTGGTATTTTTAATTTCCCACACAAGCATCTTCTCATGAGATTAGCTGAGAACTTAAACTAGGAAGTGAACAGACCTCCGTTAGTGCCTGGGAAGCCTTTTGCCAGGAAAAAAATAAGTGTGGCATGGCAAGTTCTTTTGCCAGTACAAAAATGGCAAAGTTATGCTGGCAAAAGAACGGCGTTTAGCGGGGTGTATGATGAAGTCCTTGGATCCATTGCAGTTACCCGCTCCCTGCTATAGAACTTACATTCTATTTTCCAAACTTGTTCTCTTGCTTCAAGTCATGAAGCAGAGTGTGCTCAGAAATCCTGTGTGCAGCTGGGATCAATGACACATAATTGTGTCCCTCAGCATCACTAATGCAGAAGGAAAGACACCCCAAGCAGCACTGATAGCAGCCTTTTGTTGTAAAATGCTACCTGACAATCTAAGAAGATTGACAACAGGAATTCACAGTAATGGAGGGCCAACCCCAAACTTTGTCCCCCATGGTATCAAAAGACTTAATTAAACTTGCAGAGTCTCACAGCTGATCGGCAGCATTCGTTTGAATTTCTCAGTCTCTTGGGAAATTGAAATTATTTCTACAAATATCTCAGGAAGAGTAGAGAGATGTGATTATAGAACATTTAGTTTCTAGCTGTATGATATATGAACCCAGCTGGATGAAACATGACGGAAATAACTTCAATCAAAAGTTTGTAATAGCTGCCAGAGAGTTTTAAAAGCACAGTTTTAGATATGGCTACTCAAAAGTAAATCATAATGAATTCAGTGGGGCTTAATCCTAATAAAGCAAATATAGGATTGTAGCCATTACTGTACAATTCTATGCACATCTATTTGGAAGCAAGTCCCACTGAGGCTTACTTCAATGGGGTTTACTCCCAGGTGAATGGGTGTAGTTTTGTACCCTTAAGTATCTAAGACTAACATCTGGTTTCTTAATCTTTAGCTTTAATGCCAGGTTTTAAAGTTGTTTCCCATTTACGGCGACCCTAAGGAGAACCTATCACAGGGTTTTCTTGGGAATATTTGTTCAAAGGGGGTTTGCCTTTGCCTTCCTCTGAGGCTGAGAGAGTGTGACCTGTCTGCTGAGCATGGCTGAGCAGGGATTTGAACCCTGGTCTCCTAGAGTCCTAGCCCAACACTCAATACTACCTCATGCTGATTCTCATACTTGACTGATTCATAGTTAGGAAGATTACTTTCATTCTTAATAAATGAAATGTTCCTTGTTCATTATTAACCAATGGAATGTTGTGACTTATAACTTACTAATTAGTATAAAGTAAATATTTTAAGTATAACTTTATTAATACTTTAATTATAGTTTTACCTTTTGTATGATGTTTTATTTTATTTTTTTGAACTGCATTGGTTTTAACTTTTGTAACCTCCCTTGAGTCAGGTGCATCTACACTGTAGAAATTGTGCAACACTTGAAGTGCTATATCTCCATCCTATGGAATCCTGGGCTTTGTAGTTTTACAAAGCCTTTAACTTTCTCTGCTAAAAAGTGCTGGTGCCTCAAAAAAACTACAAATCCCAGGATTTTGTAGGATGGAGCCATATTAGTTCAAGTGGTGTCAAGCCATATTATTTCTACAGTGCAGATGCACCCCAAGTGGGGAAAATGTGGGAAAGAAGAAGAAGAGGAGGAAGAGAAGGAGGACATTGTTGTAGTAGTAGTTAAATGTACTCATAAATTCACTTCAGTATGATACTTTGTATTCCATTGACAATAGTGCTTTAGTTGTTTTTCTATTGACTATAATGTATTTAGCAATTTTTTATGGCAAACCACAATGCCATTTTCCTAAAAAAAAAAAAAACAACTGGAGGTCATTGGGGGAGCTACTAAGACAGGCTTGGGGTCCCCATACAGCCTATGGGGTGCTCTTTCCCTCCTTCTGACCTAGATGCCATCAGGTGAGTATGCTGACTTAAACAGGGCTAGCTCCAAGATCCAACATTATACAGTACAATCCAACCTTATTAAAGCAGTGAGAGTTCAGCCACTATCTCCAGCAGGATGTGAATCACAGACATAATACAGGCAATCAAAATGGGGTTTGTGTTTTAAAATGGGGACTGTAAATGACAGATGGACCTGCCACGTACTACTTTTGCCAAGCTGGCATGAGCAACTCAGTCACAGTTAAGCAAGCCTATAAATTGGAGTGGTAGAGAGGTACAGGGGCAGAGGATTGGATTGGATGGCCCTTGTGGTCTCTTCCAACTCTACAATTCTATTATTCTATGAAACAGGCTGGGAGGAAGGGACATGGCCATGCAGACAGAGAAACTCTCCGGGCATATTTTAATGCCTGTTTTGGTTTGGGGGGACATTTGAATGAGTTGTGTGAGAATGGAGTCAAATTAATACAGCATTTATTTTGCCTTGAAGGACTATTCATCTTCCACTACCTTTCTCACAGAAGTTAATGTATAGGTGGCCAATATTCTATCACTCCTTCTATTTACAAAGAGGTTCATTTTTAAATAATAAAAAACCTTTGTTTTGAGGTAGGCTTATATAAGATGTAGGCTTATATAAGATGTAGGAACAAGCTAATTAAAGGGAGAGGAAGTGAGATACTAGAATATATATCAGTAGGAAAGTTGGAAGTCATTGCCTCCCCCCACCTTTTTTTTTTTTTTTTTTTTTGGTCATTGTTATAAATTTGTTTTTGTTTGGGTTTTGTAGTGTTGTTTGTAACTTTTCTTCTGGTGTAGTTTTACATATTGAAAAGTATGTGTGTTTTTCTTTCTTTTTAACAACAACAACAATACATTATTGCTTTTTTCCATTTGTAATTACAGTAGATGATAAAACCTATTGCTTTTTTCACATTTGCAGCAGGATAAATTAGCAGAACCACAAGGCCTACATATTTTAGAAAAGTATAAACTGAACAAATGGGAGGTAGGAGCCCATTTGTAACTTACCTTGTGTAATTGTGTCCATCTGTCACTTTCCTTGACCTTTTCCCATGCACTGGCAATACTGGCAGCTGGTGATGTGGATGTCATTGGAGCAGTGAATATGCTCTAGGACCTTACACACACACACACACAGGATTTTAAGGAACCATCCAAGGTGCTGAATCTTAGAGACAGATTTCAACATCATGGATACCTCCTATAAACTTCAGATTAAAATCCAGAGTGGATTCACTATTCCATTGACATCTGATACACAAACTGCCACTAACTGACTAGATAAATGCAAGGACACATACATTTGTTCCAGTATGCAGATGACATAATTTTCCTGCCCAAACTAATTGTTAAATTTATGATACCCCTCTGACTTGTCCTTTCCTATGTGTCCACACTGGGCCAGGTTTCTTGCACATTGGTTCTCATCCTCAGGAACATCCAAACCTTAAAAGTTTGTCTTCCTATATTTAGAGGAAGACAATGGCAAACCACTCTCTGAGTACTGCTTGCTTAAGAAAACCCTATGAAATTCATGATTCTCCATAAGCTGACAAGCAACTTGAAGATACACACAGAGAGACACGCACACAAATATCTCCATGAGACCTCTTTTCTGCTAGGTTTCAAGTGGTAATCTTGCTTGGGAAGAGAGTGGGAGGAGAATGGTTGGGGGAGGACTTAGTGGTGGAGGAGGAAACAATGAACCTGTTGCAAATGCTGGAGGGCATTTGGGTTCAGCTTATAATGGGCCACAGATTTCTGAACGGTAGGAGTTTGTATTCTAAACTCTACATTGCTGCCATAACATTTCATTAGAGATTAAATCCATTATATGGTACAGCAAATATAAGGAGGCAAAGTGTCCCCTGGGACCCAGAGAAACCATTAAAACAGTTTCTTTATTCATCTGCGATGGGCGAGGGACCTCTGCTCTTCTCCAGCACAGGATGTTCAGGGGAAGTCCAAAATGAGGGGCAAATGTCACCAATCTGTAGGGCAGCATTGATAAGATCTGGAACTAAAAGTTCTATCAAGTATTGCTCTCCAAGTCACATCCTGAAGCAAACCGAAGTTGCTCTGTGAGTGAAACATTTGATCCAGGACCAGAAGTCATTGTGTGTACCCTGCTGAAGTGACCATTCTCAGAACATATGCTTAGTTACGCAAATGTCCTCTCAAAGGGTATTTATGACATCAATGTGTAGATATTTTTAGCTGAGGCATCTAGATGCCCTGCTTACATAGTCCCTTACCTATTAATCACACTCGTGTATCTCTTCCAACACAATTAATCAGGAGCATTGCCAATGATGCTACATTTCCCAAACCCTCAATTTAGGCATAGATCACAAAATGTGCCATTATTTTTCCTGTTCCTGAGCAGTCACCCAATTTTGTTCTCAGAATCATCACCATGTGGTTTGTTGTTGGGGGGCGGGGGTAGACATCTCATGTTGCAACTGTGTTTTCAAGACTCCTCCTTCTAGAATGAATATAAAGTAAAGTTCTAATCCTATGCCCATTTACTTGGAATTTATGCTCACTGAACTCCACTCTAAGTAGACCTGTATAGGATTGTGCTCTAATGAACTGTGGGCTTTAAAGGAGCACTATCATCAATATGATTCATTTTTTTAAATGGGTTTATTATGGGAAAAACACAAAATACAAATATAAAATATAAAGTACAAAACCAAGGCAACTACTGAAATTCAGATTACAGAATGTGAAAGCAATGTTTTACAAGGTAACTGTTTGCCTAAACCTCTCTATAGTAATTAGATCTATGACAGAACATAATTCCAAAACCCAGTATGAGATTTTGGAGGCATTAGTATATCTTAACATAATCAATAACCCAATCAATAAATATAACATAACAGAATCAATAGATGGAAACCAATCAGTTAAAAGTGTATGCATAGTGTTCATTTTTAGAGAATCTAATTTTACCAGTAAGTTTCTCCTTAAGCGTAAGTGACCACATTTTCTCTATCCAAATATAAGTTGTGTGCAGATTTCAATAGTAATTCTTACAGGCTGTTCCATAAAATGTAACTATACTTACGGAGGTGCTCAAGGTAGCGGCCCCGAAACCAGGAGTTGGGTTGCAACCACCAGCCCTGGAAGGGGTCACACTCTCCTTTAAGGACTGTGATCGCTGTCTGGGGGTGCTCCTTGATTCATCGCTTCAGATGATGAGTCAAGTGAATGTGACGGTCAGGAGCACTTGTTATCAGCTTCGGCTGATATGCCAGCTGCACCCTTTCCTGGAAGTAAGGGACCTCGAGACTGTGGGGCACGCGCTGGTAACCTCTCGTCTAGATTTCTGCAATGCGCTCTACATGGGGCTACCCTCATGCTTGGTCTGGAAACTTCAGTTGGTACAAATATGGCAGCCAGAGTGGTCTCAGGAACATCTCGGAGAGATCATATAACTCCAGTATTAAAATCTCTCCATTGGCTGCCTATCAGTTTCCAGGCCCCGTATAAGGTGTTGGTTATTACCTTTAAAGCCCTAAATGGCTTGGGTCCAACTTATCTCCAGAACCGCCTCCTCCCATACAATCCTCCCCGCGCACTCTGGTCCTCTGGGAGGAATCTGCTTCAGCCACAAAAATCTAGGCTGTCTGCAACCTCCCAGAGGGCCTTTTCGGTAATCACCCCCAATTTATGGAATGGCCTGCCGAATGAGATCCGTCAGTTGACAAGCCTGAATAACTTTAAAAAAGCACTAAAGACGGATCTCTTTTGCCAGGCCTTTCCTGATTAGATCCCGGCCTCAGGATCTCAGTCTCCTGGCTTTTTAAAATTATGTATATATTTGTTTTTAATGTTAGAAGGTTTTAATTTTATAGTGTTTAATGTCTTTTTATGGGGGAGGGTGGGGGAGTGGTGTTTTTAGTCATTATTATAATGTTTTAATTGTTGGAAGCCGCCCCGATTGTTTTTAGCAGAGGAGCGGGGTATAAATAAATATTATTATTATTATTATCCCATATTGTGATGCTCTCATGCTGTGTGCTCATTTGTTTGTTTCACTCTATATCAATCAAAACTTTGCTCCCGGCCTGGGGAACCCATGGCCTTCAAGATACTGCTTGTCTTCATTTCTCACAGCCCCAAATAGCATGATCAATATCAGGAATGATGGGAATTGTACTTCAGTGACAGCTGAAGGTCCCCAAATTCCTCAGTTCTGCTTTCCTCTGCTAGAGTGAGCAAACATCTGTTCTGAATTGGCTGGTCTACTGCATAATTGTTTCACCCATTAGAACATATTAGAATATATTGAAGTTGTTTCAATATATTCAGCATCATGAATGTGATGACTAAGGGAAAGGACAATAAGAAAGTTAGATTTACATTAAAATACCATTATAAGGTATATAGTTTGGGAGGAAGACAAACACTGAATTGAAGTGAAGTGAAATCTATGTCACCAAATTAATAGATTTCTGGAGTATTATTTTTAAAAACACGCAAACACAAACCCAAAGAACAGTGGCTAAAATATACAACTGCTTTTTGAGCGAGCTATTTATCATTATCCAAGGTTTTAGGAATGAATGTATTCGTCATTTTCAGAACTATTTGAATTACCTTCGATGGAGATAATTATTTCTTCTTTCTCTTAACTCTGAGACTCTAAGTTTCTCATTTACAGCTTCCCTGCAAAATTCCTAATCCATGAATTCTGGTAGAATTCAAAGACATAACCGTGTTACTCTGGATCAGTATGCAAAGGAGCCCTGGTGGCACAACGGTTAAATGGCAGTACTGCAAGTCACCACGTTGCAAGTTCGATTCCAGAGGGCTCCAAGGTTCACTCAGCCTTCCATCCTTTCATAGGTCGGTAAAATGAGTACTCGGCTTGTGTGGGCAATTAACTAACACACATTGGAAACTGCTTAATACAGTGTAGATGTGTAAATTGCTATTGCTGAAAACAATTTGTAAGCCGCTCCGATATGTGGCTGAAGAGTGGGGTATAAATAAAATAAATAAAAAGGGATATTGTAGCGCCTTTGAGTCTTAGGGCTCATCTACATGAGCCAGGATATGCCAACTCCCCACCTGTGTATCCTGGCCGCAGATCAGGCCTGTTTGTCCCCTGTTGCCTCCATGAAATGGTCCTTGGTCAAATGCTGCAGGCCCCCTGGAACCTGGGACCTGGACCTGGAAGGGTAAGGGTGGACCAGCAGCTGGAACAACAGGCTGGCCTGCTGGGATGGGCTCCTGTCCTGTTCTTCTCCTGACAGCAGCAAAGATTCCTTGTGATAGTTCAAAATTCCAAGCAGAGGCAGGGAGTCAGTCAAGCTCACCAGAAGCATAGAGGTAATCTGGTCTGGTCCAAGTAGTACATGGTTGGGCAAGTAGTTCAGGCAAACATTCCAAAGGAAAATCCAGAAGCAAAGTCAAGAGATGAAAGCAGAGTCCAAGGCAACAGGAAAACATTCATAGAACACAGTACCAGTGTAGCTTCTACCAAGAAGGATGGTTATCAGCCACACTCTTCCGGAGGAGGTGCTGGGTTATTTATAGCCCAGCTAAGTCTTGCAGGTGTTCCCTAATTGCCGTGTGCTTTCTATATAAATGCTCCAACTCCCTGAGAGCTTCCCTTTCCTGCCGATGCTTGGTTGGGGTGAGGATAGGTAAGTCTGCACTTTCCTCAGGGGGCTGTGGCTGCTGGGCATTCTGTTCCTCAGAGGGTTGTGGCTGCTGGGCATTCTGTTCTTCTGGCTCGAGCTTTGGCAGACTATCTGGGATTTCAGGCTCTTCTTCACTTTCAACATCACTGTCTATCAGGAGGCAGGGCTTGACAGCTCTTGCGGGCCCGTGGGGGCCGCTCCATTTTCCCCCCAGCAGCAGTGGAGTAAAGCAGGTAGAACTCTGTACTGGGCCCTATCCCTGTTTGCCCTTGTCTGAGCTCCATTTCTGCCCCAGGGGTTGTAAGAACGGCCTGGGGGAAGAACAGGGCAAATGCCCTGCATTGTATGGACTGCAGGACTCTCAGACAGGAGCAAACTGGGGTAAACTGCCCGTGTAGATAAGCCCTTACTAAGAGAAAGAAGTTTGTAGCATAAGTTTTTATAGACTGAGTGTACTTCATCAGATACATGGAGTGAACTGCTTATAGACAGACATTTATGTCCATGAATGAGCAGGTATGTGTGTGAATAGTAACAGAAATGCAAAACTTGTGGGTATGATGATGAGGTGACAAGTTCAGTTTTAACTATGGTTGTTGGGAAACAAAGTTAGAAACAAAGATATTGCTTAACACCAGTCCACATTGTGCACTGATGTCCCTTGTGCACCAGTGTGCATCAATCTCAATGCACACTGGGCATTCTTGCTAGTGTCCTATTACACACTTTTGCAATTCAGTAAAGGGGTTTCTTAGCACCTCTGCTACATATCTAGCTATACGTAAAGTTACAGTAATGTAACAGGTCATATAGGATTCTGGCACATTTCATTTTAAAAGCAATAATTTAAAACAGTTTAAAAGAAAAAATATTTTTTTTAAAAAAACTGCTTCATTAAAAACAGCAATAGTTTAAACAACCCATTTTAAAGCATTTAAAACCTAACAATGAGAATAAAAGCACAGCACCCTCTGTTAAAATACACTGCCACAGCAACCAGTAAATAGCCAAACAAAGTCTTTGTTTGCTGGCTAAAGCAAAGAGGAAGCCAGCTCAGCTTCCTGTGGGAGGGAGTTCAACAGCCAAGCAGCAGCCACTAACAAGGCCCTCTCACATACTCTCACCAAACATGTCTGTAATGATGGTGAGATCAAGGAGATTTTCAGACCGTGTTTTACTGTGGCTCATGCAGGAGGAGCTTCTGGGAGAGGGACGGTGGTCTTGCGCGGCAGAGGGTCGTTTTCGGACGCCGCCGTCCCTCTCCCGAAACCATCCGTGTCACTTCTGTGAAGCTTCGGAAGCCTCAGCGCCATATTTTAATCACGGGCAACCTCCGTGATTAAAATATGGCTCTGTGGCTTCCGAAGCTTCACGGAAGTGACACGGATGGTTTCGGGAGAGGGACAGCGGCGTCTGAAAACGACCCTCTGCCGCGCAAGACCGCCATCCCTCTCCCGGAAGCTCCTCCCGCATGAGCCACTGTAAAACACGGTCTGAAAATCTCCCAAGACAAGGCCTTCTCCTGAGAATCTCAAAACTCAGACAGGTTCATATAGGGAGCTTGCCTGGACCTGAACAATTTTAAAGTTTTCTTTTAAAAAAACTTAATGGAAAAGTAAGGTACTGTATATTCCTGCATACAAGACTACTTTTTAACACTTGAAAATCTCCTCAAAAGTGGGGGGGGGTTCTTATACCCCAGTAGATCTTTTACCCTCCTGTGAGAATGATTGAAGTGTTAAATGGCCTGGGCAGTTTTCCCAGCAGATCCTTCCTCCTGCTGTGAGAATAATTGCTTTGCCTTTGAAGAGTTAAATGGCCCTCCATTTAGCTCAGGAGAGTCAAAATGATGTTTCTTTTCAGGACAAGTTAGCCTAAAATTAGAATTTCTGGATTCAACCTTATCATTTTGCATCAAGTTTTGTCTATGGTGAAATTCTCTTGTCTGCCAATGTGGCTCTAAAATCATTAATGTGCTCATTCATTAATGTGCTCATTCAAAAATGTGGGATTTGATAGCTTCATATTAACCAACTTACAGTATTAATGCAACCTTACTTTCCAAAGATTGAACACCACAGAGATTTTTCAAAGTATCCCATGCTTTTTTAGCTGTTCTCAGTCCTTTAATTTCACAGATTATTCTATCATCTACAGCCACTGAGCTGGCTGGCTGGTGGGGGACAGGCTTTCCAGCCAGGTGGCTGGCTGGCTGGCTGGGGGGGGGCAAACTCTATATTTTAACTTAAAAATTGGAGGGTCGTCTTATGTGTCCAGTCGTCTTATACGCTGGAATATACGGTAATACATTTAAAGAGCAAGTGGGCGGGGGGGGGAGGGACCAATATTAAGGACAACAAATTACACTACTTTCCTGGACTTTGCAGCAAATTACATAATGGCATTTTTTAATTTTAAAAAGTAACTTTCCTAGCTGTTGGTTTTCAGATGAGGAAGCATTTTAAAATATGACACCCTTTTTTGCACTTGAAGTCTGAAGCGGCACAGTCCAGGTTTTCCATCACTTTAGCAGGGCCGGTTTAAGGAATTTGGGAGGACCCTGCAATGCTTTATTTGGGGCCCCCCATATATTTACCTCAGGTCAATGTAACCTTTCTACTGCAAGGGGAGAAAATACAGAAGGAAAGAAGTGGAGTGGGGATTTGGAAGGAAAATAAGCACGTTTTGGATTTCCTTTTCAGCCTTAAAACCTGGCTTTCTGCTGCTAAGAGTGGAAATCCAAAAGAGCTTATTTTCCTTCCAAATCCCCACCTCAGTTCTTTCTGCTGCAAGGAAAGGAAATCAGAAGTTGCAACAGAAAGCCAGGTTTTAAGGCTTAAAAACTGGCATTCTGCTGGATAGACAATGGGGGAGGAGGAATAGGGAAAGCAACAGTGGTCATAGTTATTACTTCCCCCAGGCCAGGAGAGGGAGGCTGGAGGACACCACTGCAGCTTCAGCCCACATGCAGCTCCTCCCTGCCAAAACTGAGTGGCCAAATCCTGTATGTCCAAAAAGAACACACATACACCAAGCCACATTGTGGTGTGAAGAGAGAGCTGTGGCTAACAGATTCTTCCCGTCGCTACCACAGCCTCTTCTACAGGAGAAGCAATGACAATCTCCATCTCATAATCCCTTTTCCCTCCCATATTTTCCATATTTGTTTGCTCTGCCTTTCTCAACCGCAGAGCAGAAGTCATTCACCTAAGCAGACACAAACCGTCAAACTTCTCCGCCCTCTCAGCCATCACCTCAAAATTGGACGTTGACGTAGGGTTGCCATCATTCTCTTTGAGAACGCCGGGGCAAAAGTATATAGGACTGGATTGGGTGGATTCTGTTGTATCCATATATATATATATATATATATATATACACACACACACACACACAAACACACACACCAATTTGCAGGGGTTAGGGATGGAACACCACCGTGAAATTGAAAAAAAAAATGTGAATAACCCAACAAACTCCCCTGCAAAAGTAGTGGTAGGGCTTGGGAAGTCTCGCCACCGCCATCCCGCCCCCCTGTACCACGGCAGAAGTGGCAGCGGGGCTTGGGAAGCCTCACTGCTGCCCCCCCGTGCCCCTGCTAAAGTCGCGGCGGGGCTTTGGAAGCCTTGCTGCCCCCGTCCCCCCCAATAGGGAAGGAGTACTTGAAGCGAGTTTGGTTGGCTCTTCTTCCCTGTGGGGGGGACCCAAAACCCGCTCACCCCCCTGTTTCCAACAGGGAAGGAGAGCCGACAAAACTTGCAGCACTTGCCACGGGTTTCATCAGCTTTCCTTCCCTGTGGGGGGAGCCAAAAACTGGTCACCCCCCTTCCCGCAGCCTCGCAACTCTGTGAATGCACAAAAACACGAAACAGAAAGCCGCAAATTGGAAGGGATGACTGTACACACACACACACACTAGCTGGACTTGGTGTACCATACACTGTTTAAAACTCCCCCCAAAATGTCCGGTAGACCTCACAACAACCCTGTAAGGTAGGCTGGTGGATTTAAATTCCTCCTTTCCCTTCTCAGCATTCCACACTTTTCCTGGAATTGCTGAGGGTGACTCACTCTGTTGCCCTGCCCCTGCCACCCCTGCCACCAGCACCAGTTGACTAGCTGGGTTCTGTTGCAGCAGCATCAGTGTTGTCCTGCTGCCACCGCCAGTTGACTACCTGGGTCCCAGTCTGGGCCACAGACTGAGTGACAGGAGTGCATTGTGAGGTGGAGAGGGAATTTGCATGTGGCTGGTGATTGGTTGGGTGTGGGTTGGGTGTGTTTCCTAAGCAGACAATCAGCACACTGGGAAAGGCAACATACCCAAGAGAAATAAATAAATAAATATTTGTGACCCCCCCACACACAAATTTTCCCAGTGTGCTGATAGGGTTTCCATTAGCAGTGTTATTGCCATTAAAAGCACAATCTTATATATATTTATCCAAAGGTAAGTTTCATCAAGTTTAATGGGATTTACTCCCAGGTAATTTGGTATAGAATTACACTTTAATGGCCAGGCCATATTGTTTAATGTTTCAACTGGCTTTGTATGTTTGTTTGTGTATGTATGCGCTATCTAGGGAACTTAAGCAGCAACAACAAGAACAACAACAAAAACTATTCTAAAAAGTTCCCAAGCACCACTATTAACTTTTCAGAAAACTGAAAGAACCATTACAGATACTTTATCAAAATAGTGCTATTAAAGGCAAACTGATTTGTTACTTTCACAATCGGGATGTCACTCCTGTCTTATTCCTTCTTTCAAGACTGATAAATATTTGGATATTTTAAAAAAAAGTTTTCAGCTTTAAGGAAAGTTGGATTTCCTTAAATTAAGAGGCCACTCCAGCATACAGCCATAGGCAGGCAGAAGGTAAGTGTGTTCAAATGCTGTTGTACACTAGCACAATATACCCTCCTTGAGCATGCAAGACCTGAGCAGGGCTGTTGAGGATAGGGTGACTTGGAGGTCTCTCATTCATGGGGTTACCATAAGTCATGGGGTTGCCATAAAGTTCCAGATTATACTCAAAAATCAGGTCCTGGAACAGAACCATTGAATAATACGCTGGCCTACTCTATATCATCAATAAACTAGTGAGCCAATTAGAGAAAAGCAACCTAAAATAGGGGTGTGCCTTCATGATATTTTTTGGACTGGAAATCCCATCCTCCCTAACCAGCATAACCAATTGTGAGGGAGGAATTATGGGACTTGCAGTACAACACAATCTGAAGGTTCACAGTTCCCCACCACTCATCTTAAGTAGAAGCATGTCTTTTAGGTCAACACAAAGGCAATAGTGTTGAGAGCATGGGCAATAAGACAAGGAAGCTGCAGTCTAATACCCACAAGGGAACAATGTGGTAGCAGAGCCAGGACTTTCATGCCAGAGTACCAAGATTCTTTTTAGTAGCAAGGACAATGCTACTGCCACCACCCATTCCACACGAGAATGCTTTAATGTCCCTCACATTTCTATCCTAGACTTTCTCCCTTGAGCTCAGGGGGCTATCCAAAGAGTGTGTGATACCAATGACTGGCCCAAGGTCTCTCTCACACACATACAGATATGGATCAAAAGAGCGACCTGCATTTTTTTTTACTCTCTTTGAGGATCACTGTGATGAGCCACCTTTTTTTTTTTAATTTACCATAACCTTCATCATTACTGGTCACATGGGACTAAAGTATGAAGAGACGTAATGGCTGTTCCATAAGCCACATCAGACTCAAAGAAAACTGGCCATTTAGCAGTACAGTTCACACGCACACCCCTGTATCTGTGGAACCAATATCTGCGGTTTCGGTTATCCGTAGCTTAAAAAATAGGGACACATACCATAGAGTCATGCTAGAAAATGCCTAGAATCTCTAGGTCTTCCAACACAACTCTATGGTATGTTTGTACCAGAAGTCCTTTATTTTAATAGGGTTTGCCATTATCCGCTGTTCGTTTATAAACGGTAAGTCCAGGGATATATTCCCTGTGGATATGGAGGGCAGCCTGTATTATGCTTTGTTTAAAGTTCAAAAAGATTTAAGTGGGATCCATACTCAACCCCCTCAATACTGAAGGATTGTGAAAATATGTCTGTTTTTGGCAGCTGCTGACATTGGACTCTTATAGGATATATAAAATGTAGTAGACTGAGTGAGTCCATCTGTATAGAAATAACAGAGTTCTTCTCCCACACTTATCATTCATATTGAGAATAAGAGTTTGTTGGATGACAGAACTTCTCAAATACTTTTCATTCTGCTGGTTACTTTCTAGTTCAGCTGATAATAACCTATTGGGCATCTCTAATAGGTATATCATACATCTGCCCAAATGTCACTCTGAGATTAATGGGAAATTTTCTGTGAAATCCCAGAATCTATTACTGTCACAAGGAACTGGAGTTTTAGATGCCAATTAGAAGGGTTGGTATGTCTGCATAGCCTGACAAGATAATTCCTGGGTCATGGGCACAAAAGGAAGCAAGAAACAGGGGAAGGGGATGTCTCTTTTGTCACATCTGAGAATGCAAAAACAAATAGGGTCATCCCAAATCCAATAAAAGGGTGGAGGAGTGGAGGGCCTTGTGATAAACCATTCCGTTGTTTAGTGTATTAACTATGATAATAATAATAAATACTAGGAACAGACTTGGAAAGAACAGGCCAGTCGAAGTATAGATGTAGTGTAAACCTAACTTCCAAGATAAATTCATACCTCCGGCATTTCACTGATGGAAACTGGGACATGTATGCTTGAGCAACACAGAGAGTGGTCAAAGGCAGGTGGCCAAGTAACAAGAAGACAAAAGTTTTGGATGAGGAAGAATGCACAAACATACAAATTTAAGCAGAGTTTCAGAAAGCTCCCCACAAAACTCCAAATCAGTAAATACAGTGCTCTGTGTGTGCACATGTATGTGCATAGCATGATGAACTATTAATATAATATTATATATGCTATTCTAAAATCAAACTGTCATTTCTTGTCATATAGCAATTCTAAAAGGCCATTAATACAAGGTGCTTTTTGCAGGGTGTGTTTGTTAAGGAAAATGCAACATGGGACATACAGTGAAAGAAATAAAATATGTATGTGAAAGTCACAATGACTAAGCAAGAGCAATTATGGGGCTACACAGGTGAAACTGCTAATGTAATCTAGAAGGCCTGAGAGCCAAGGACAGAGGTACTGAATGCAGATTGGAAACACCTGAGAATCATTAAGTGTACAAGGTGAAATGTTGAAATACATGGGTTGGTCTTAAGCATGGGTGGAACTATGTGGACCAATCAGAATGGAAGTACACACCCACTGGGTGGAAACTAACTAGTGGGTGGTGATAAACAATGGCTATAAAATTGCAATGTTTGCCAATGTATTGTTGTGGTTGAGTAGAGGTGGAGTAGTTTGGAGATATTGTGGAGTAGTGTGTAGAGATTGTGATTTGTTAACCATATAGTATATTTATATAGAAGAATAAAGTAGGTTTTATATAAAACTACTGAGTTGCCTGGGTGATTCCTGGAGACGTTTTGGAGACACCTGGAGAAGAGTGAGAAGGCTTGGAGAGTTTGTCAGGATCTTCAGCCTATTCTCTGAAACTGCTGCTTTGGAGAAAAGCATTAACTACTGATCTAAGCTGGTTGGCTCTGCTGCATAACAAGGTGGTGAGTTTGAGCCAGAGGTGAAGAGCTACAACTCCCATCATCCCTGACAAGGGTTATGGGCCCAGTTACTAGAGCACCCAGCATCCACAGAAGCTGAAAGTTCCAGAGAGTGGAAGAAAGCTTTGTGGACGATAGATCAGAGCAAGCTGTTTGTGCTGCACTGATAAGCCTCGGAAGTAAATCATTTTGTGTTTTGCTTAAGCCCAGACGGGTCGGCTGTGCATACTCAGAGGGACTGTGTCAAATTGAGTCACTGCACAAATCAAGATGGAAATTCTAAAGTTTAGTAAATTAAATAGAAACAACTACTCTACCTGGAAGATTTATGCCCAATCTCTACTAGTAAAGGAAGGTCTGTGGTCAACAGTTGAAACAGGGCTGGCAGCTGATGCTAATGCAGCCACTCAAGAGAGAGATAGTAAAGCAAAAGCCTGTCTTTATCTCATGCTTGAAGAAGACTTAATTAATGACGTCAGAGATAAAACGTCCGCCAAGGATGTGTGGGATACCTTGCAGAGATTACACACTCCTTCAACTGCTTTTGCAAAAATGCTATGGTCTAAAAGAATATACAGGCAAAAGATGGCTAAAGGGCAGTGTGTGATAGAACATTTAAAAATAATGCAAGATTTATTTGTGCAAGCTGAACTGAGGGGAGTGCAAATTAGCAAAGAGCAGCAATGCTACATTTTAGTAGAATTGCTAGACTCTTCGTGGGACAACATAACGAACAGCTTGCAAAACCTGCCAGAAGCTGAGCTTAATAGAGACTTAATTGTGGCCAGAATACTGGAAGAGAACCAGAGAAGAATGTCTGAGCAGGGTGACTCAGCAAGTTTAAAGACTGTGCCAAAACAACAAACAACTCCTGACTGGCGAACGCAGGAGGAAGCAGCCTCTACAAGGGAGCAACGGAGGTGCTTTTATTGTAAGAAGATTGGTCATCTGAAGAGACATTGTAAACATTTTGCAGCTGAGAGACACAAGCAAGCAGAGAGCAGATGGCAGCCGCGGCAGTATCAAAAACAGTCCAGACCTCCATTTTTGAGGGACAGTGGTAATAAAAAGGGGGTTGCAACCATGATTAAGGAAAAACAAAATGCAAATTCTAAATGGCTAGTTGATTCAGGAGCCACATCTTCGATGTGTAATGATATAAATTTAATAAGTAATAGAAAATCAGCTAATGTAAATGCTGTAGTTTTGGCTGATGGGAAAGAGCTAAGTACTGTAAATCAAATGGGTACTGTGTACATTCCAGGGCTAAAAGAGAATTTTAATGATGTCTTACATGTAAAGGAGTTAGAAAATAATTTGTTATCAGTAAGCAGATTAACAGAAAGAGACTACACAGTCATCTTTGAAAAGAACATGTGTAAGATAAAACTGAATGGGGAATTGCGTGGCATAGGTTTGAAAAAGGACAAACTTTATTATTTGGAGGACAATATTGATAGCTACAGGGTTGAAGAAGCTAATAACATAGAAAATATTCCAATCCACAAAGACTGCATACACGAGCTTCACAGAAAATTTGGCCATGCGAGCTTCAAATGTTTAAAGAATTTAATCAGTATGTGTCCAGATTTAAAAGTTACTGATTGCAAAAACCACTTAGATTGTACGGTATGTCATCAGGTAAAGGTCAGAGCTTTTCCAGTAGCTAAGAAAACAAAAAGAATTGCTCAAAGACCATTTCAGTATGTACATGCAGATGTCGCCCAAGCTAATTGCTTGTCCTTAGGGGGAAGCAAGTATTTCCTAGTAATTGTTGATAGGTATACAAGATTTGCATTTGTGAGAATAATGAAAAACAAATCTGATGCTGGGCAAAGTTTAAAAGCATGGGTAAGAATGGTGGAAAGACAATTTGATAGCAGAGTAGGCACCATCATTACTGATAGAGGAGGAGAATTTTTAAATAATCAATTGTTTAACTGGTTTCAAAAGGTGGGAATAAGGCATGAAACTACAAACCCTGCTTGTCCTAGTGAGGATGGGTTAGCAGAGAAGAAAATACAAGATATAAAAAGAATTACTGCTTGTATGATGGCAGATGCAGGGGTGAAAGATAGTTTTTGGGCAGAAGCAACTCTGACTGCAATACATATCAGTAACAGATTGTATCATTCAGAAATTGAAGACATTCCCTACAGGGTATTGTATGGGAGAATGCCAAATTACAAGTACTTAAGGGTTTTGGGACAATTTGCTCATGTTTACACACCTGCTTGTTTCAGGAGGAAAGGAGAACCCAAAAGCAAAAGGCTTAGGTTTTTGGGGTATTCTGGAAATAGCTACAAGTTTCATTTGGGTGGAAAACAAGTGCAGTATTCTAGGTCTGCAAATTTCGAGAGACATGCTGGTTGGGACAAACTGCATGCCAATAAAGAAGTGTCTCTGAGATTAGGGAGTTCAAATGAGCCAGAAGCACAAACTGAACCAACCTCAGGAAACGGAGGGGTTTCAGTTAAGCAGGAAGCATCACCTAGCAGCAGTGGTAGTTCTTCCGATGATGAGATAGCATCTAGGCCTACTACTACTCGAATGACTGAAGACAAGAGATTTAGTCATAGAACTACAACTCCTAGTAGAGAAAGTGAGGATGAAAGAGACAGAACAGCAGATTTTATTCCCAGGCGTAGTCATAGAGTTAGAAAGCCTCCAGATAGGTTTGTTGTGACAAAGGCAAGAGCTTGTTTAGCACTAGAAGAGCCTGAAAGTTTTGAAGAATTGGAAAGTTATTCTAGTGAAGAACAGGAAAGATGGTTTGATGCAATGGATAATGAGTTTGGTTGCCTGGTAAATAAAGATGTTTTTGAAATTGTTGACAGACCCAAAGACAAGAAAGTAATTGGTTGTAAATGGGTGTACAAAAGGAAAGAAATGCCAGATGGAAGTATCAAATATAAAGCTAGGTTAGTGGCTAAGGGTTTTGCACAACAGCAATATGAGAACTATGATAAGACATATTCTCCAACTGCAAAGCCAGAAAGTCTGAGAATGGTTCTAGCCGTAGCAGTAAAAAGGAATTTAATTGTAGAACATTTTGATTTTGAGACAGCTTACTTGAATGCGGTCTTGGATGAAGAAATATTTATGGAGCAGCCACAAGGTTTCGAAGAAAATGGTAGTCAGAGAGTATATAAATTAAAGAAAGCGTTGTATGGTTTAAAACAAAGTGCCAGAGCGTGGAATCTGTGCATCAATGATGAGCTAGTTAAGCTAGGTTACAAGAGGAGCATTGCAGATGCTTGTGTTTATACAAAAGGAGACATAGTATTAGTGATTTATGTAGATGATTTGTGCGTAGCAGCAAAGTCAAAACAGGAAATTGAGTCAGTAAAAAGAGAATTGTCTAAGAAGTTTGTTTTGAAGGACTTAGGTGTATTGAAGTCTTATTTAGGTATTTGCGTTGAATGGACAGAAGAAGGACATTGTTTGTTAAGTCAGAGAAATAAAATTGAAAGACTGATTGAAAAGTGTGGATTACAGAATGCAAAAATAGTAAGAGCCCCAATGACAACTGGTTTTGTGTCTGAGGAAACAACTAGAGCGTTTGAGGACAAGACTTTCTTCAGAAGTATAATAGGATCTTTACAATTCATATCTTGCCACACCAGACCAGACATTTCTTATGCTGTAAATGTATTGTCTAGAAGGGTTAATGATCCAAAAATTGAAGACTGGACAGCGGTAAAACATTTATTGAGATATTTGAAAGGAACCTTAGATAGGAAATTGATTATAAGAAGCAGTAGTTCAGATCTAGATTGTTATGTAGACAGTTCATTTGCATCAGAATTAGGAGACAAGAAGTCAGTTACAGGAATGATAATTAAATATAGTGAAAGTCCAATAGTTTGGAGAAGTAGAAAACAAACTAATGTAACGTTAAGCACAACGGAAGCAGAATTCGCTGCTTTGAATGAGATAGTAAATGAGGTACAGTGGATTAAGCAATTGCTAAATGATTTAAATGAAAGTTACAAGATACCAGTGGAAATTCTGGAAGATTCACAGTCATGCATAGCGATGGCTGAAACTGAAAGTTTGAAGAACAGAACAAAATATGTTGGTGTAAGATATCAAAATGTGCGAGACATGGTTCAGAAGGGTGAAATAGAATTGAGATATATAGAAACACAACACAACATAGCAGATTTGTTCACAAAAGCATTGACAGCAGAAAAACATGAAAGGCTGACACAAATGGTTGGAATGACATTGTAAGACACATACAATATTTTATTTCGGAGGGGATTGTTAAGGAAAATGCAACATGGGACATACAGTGAAAGAAATAAAATATGTATGTGAAAGTCACAATGACTAAGCAAGAGCAATTATGGGGCTACACAGGTGAAACTGCTAATGTAATCTAGAAGGCCTGAGAGCCAAGGACAGAGGTACTGAATGCAGATTGGAAACACCTGAGAATCATTAAGTGTACAAGGTGAAATGTTGAAATACATGGGTTGGTCTTAAGCATGGGTGGAACTATGTGGACCAATCAGAATGGAAGTACACACCCACTGGGTGGAAACTAACTAGTGGGTGGTGATAAACAATGGCTATAAAATTGCAATGTTTGCCAATGTATTGTTGTGGTTGAGTAGAGGTGGAGTAGTTTGGAGATATTGTGGAGTAGTGTGTAGAGATTGTGATTTGTTAACCATATAGTATATTTATATAGAAGAATAAAGTAGGTTTTATATAAAACTACTGAGTTGCCTGGGTGATTCCTGGAGACGTTTTGGAGACACCTGGAGAAGAGTGAGAAGGCTTGGAGAGTTTGTCAGGATCTTCAGCCTATTCTCTGAAACTCTGCTGCTTTGGAGAAAAGCATTAACTACTGATCTAAGCTGGTTGGCTCTGCTGCATAACAAGGTGGCGAGTTTGAGCCAGAGGTGAAGAGCTACAACTCCCATCATCCCTGACAGTGTTTCCCATGGTATGAGTAGCCTTTCAGAATGCCTAAGGCTCCAATAGAAAGCCTAAATACCCTAGAGGCACCAGAACCTGTCTGATCTTAGAAGCCAAGCAGGGTCAGCTCTGGTTAGTACTTGGGTGGGAGACTACCAGCAAATCCCAGGTGGTGTAAGCTATATTTCAGAGGAAGGAACTGGCGAAACTACCTTTGAGTATTCCTTTCCTAAGAAAACCCTATGAAATTCATGGGGTTGCCATAAGTCGACAGGTGACTTGAAGGCACATACACATACAAGGCTACAATCCTGTACACAATCACCTAACAGTAAGTCTCACTGAACTCATCAGGGCTTACTTCTGAGTAGATATGCATATGATTGCATTGTTAATATAAATGAACCATTGCTCTACGGGGGATGGGGTGTCCTCTCTCAAAGTAGTACACAGTTAAATCTCTCCCAAAGTTCAGCCTTGACAAGTTACAGTTTGTTTCCTATGCCACTGTGCAGCCCTGGCACACACAGAGGCTTAGTAAATCAAAAGGAAGAGGTAGAGAGAAGAAAACCAGTAAAACTAGGCCCAAAATATACGGTTTATGTAAATCTCAAAAATAAACAAAAACCAGCACTTAAGGGAAGGGGAAATTCAAATCAAGAATGCTTCTCTGCAATATTGGTCCTATATTAGGGAAATTAGAGAGTGGAGAATCCATGTGTCTGTAAGAAAGATTAAGAGAGTACGTGGTACCCAGTTCTGAGGGTACTATACTTCAGAGGAGATCACCTCAAGGAAAGCCCTTATTAACTGGCAGGGCTCTCCTTTTCCTCTGCACAAGGTGTGTTTATTTCTTTTACTTACCACCTCAAGAAGCAATTTGGAGTCACATAGCACACAGTGTTCTGTTCCAAAGAAAAAAGCTGCAGCAGTTTGCTATTGCCTGAGCCACTGGGAAGGGCAAGACTCCTCTCCTCTCCCTCCTGCTGAGTAAATTGAGTGCAATTTTGCACATTGAACTCACTTTGCAGCAGTTGAAGTAAGCCAAGGACAAAATGATTTTATTCAGAAGTTTTGTTATTCAGTTCAGAAATTGCTTCCAGAGCACCTATCACTACTGGAACCACGGTTGTTTCTTTCTTTCTTTCTTTTTTCTTTTTGGCTGTTGTTGTTGCCAGTCCACCACTGATAATGTGCAAACTGATATAAAAACAAATACTACTTCTTCCATGTGTCTTAGGGGCTAATAATTTCTTATTTGGTTCCATCTGGTAGCACAAGGCTGTCCCAGTTCCAGCTCTGCCTGCTTCAAGGCAACAGATCTTTTGCAAAACTCCACATTTGATGAGAGTGTTGTCTATACAAGGCAAAAAAAAAAAAATCAGATTGCTCTGTGGTAATGATAATTCACAGCAGCTGCTATTTGTCTTAATGGGGATTTTTTGCAGATCGCAGGCATGCAAAGCTATCTGCATCTGCTATGCAAACGGGCATGCCTGCAAATAAAGATGGCAGCCATGAGTGAATTACTCACTTTTTTACTTGCCTTGATTTTCCACCACAGAACATTTTTTTTAAAATGTATCCAATGTGCGATAGAGCAATATTTCGCCTTAACAAAAAAGCAGCCCCCCCAACAACACCCTGTTTTATTGCCTGAGCACTCGCTTGCTAAGGCAAAAATCCAACATGGTGGTTCCAGGTGTGTGTCTTGTTAGCAAGCTCCGCTCCCCCATACTCATCCAACCAATCAGCTTTCAGATTCCGCTTGCATGAGAAAGCAAATAAATTTGCATCACTTGTCCCAATGAGCAGAAATGCACATCTGCCCCCTGGTACTGTTTTTTTTTCTTCATTGAATTAGATTTTCACATACATCATAATTACTCAAAATCAATTTTACATATATACATATAATACCTATAATGGTATACTGCCTATTTTTGTCTTTTAATAATGTTTACAATTATTACTAAACAATACTGTGTTAATCTAGTTCTACCATAACCTAATGTATAAATATACAATTTGACAAACTACATGTAAACTGTAATATAATCTATTGAAGACTTCCTATTGAAGATCCCCCCCCCCGCTGCTGTTTTTAAAAAACTCCAGGAAAAACAGCAAAACTTTTCCCACATAGTATATGGTGTTTTTGGTCCTCCGCTCCTTCCAAATACAGCAAAATGAAGCAGAATGCCATTAAGACAGGTAGAATTCCCCTTGCATTCTATGAGGAGTATTTTCACCATTTAGACAACCCCTAGCTACTGCCACAGGCAACAACATAGAAGACAGGAACCTACAATTCTATGATTCTATGATTCTATGACTGGGTTTAGCTGTGAGTGTTCATTCTCTTCAGCAGATGGAGGCAGGTTCTTTTCCCAACATCAGACATTGTCCTTACATGCACTTCCTAAAAATGTGCATGCCCCTCTCCATCTGGAGCAAGTCCAATGAAGCCCCAGCCTTGCACATGCTTTGCTGGCGAGGATCAACAGTGAAGGAACACTGGCACCAGGAACCTGCAGCAGACCAGGCGCGTAGGCTTTGCCACTTCTGAGTAGCTTACAGGAAAACTTGACATCTTGAAGATGGAGAAAAGCTGTAAACAAGTCTCTTTCCAAGTCTACCATTTCTTAAAGACCTTGTTTCAAAATCTTCTGCCAAAAGAAAAAAATGATGTTCTGAAAGTTTGCTTAAGTTTGGTTCAAAAAGAAAGCTCTTGGGTGCCTTTAAGAAAACATTTCTGCTGGTGGTGGCTGTATAGTCATTACATAAGATACAGGTGCTTTTCATGCTAATGACTGACAGCCCTACAATTATGGTGACAAAAAGAAGGGAACAGGAGTTGAAAAGCAAGTGAAAGTCTAACCATTTTACAGCACGGGGCTTGATTGGCAAATCCTCCTTTTTCAAAAGCAATGACAGGATAAACATCCTTCCGAGTTGATGTTCTTAATCCTTTTGCACTGACAGCCGGTGTATATGAGCAAGACTGAATGTATATTGTGGAACCAGTGTTCAAAGGGCTGCCAGCTCATTAAGTCAGCTCCTCAAACTCTTTATGTTAATCATGTCCTATGATGAAATACCTTGGTACTCTATGCAACAAGAGCCATGCCTTCAACAGTGAAGGAAATTTGTCTCCAAAGATTTAGACATTTTCATCTTTGATCAGTGTATCTGAAATGCAGACAGTTTCTTAAAAGATCATAATGGTTGGTTGCTGTTCATTAGCTAGGCCACTGAGTAGACTAATTGTTCACAAACGGAGAGGTTAGGAATAAAGAACAACGGGTCCTGTTCCTAGATCAATTACAGCACTACTGTTGGTCTTGGAAAAGAAATCATTATCTTGACAGAGGTCCAATTAATTAAGGCGGTGGATTTCACAGCACTGATGCTGGCATCAAGTGTTGCCATTAAACTATAATAGAGTGTATTCTGCAGTGAAGATTGTTTTCAGAGATTAAACCATTTCAACCATTTTGCTAGCTAGGACCATACAACTGGTAACCACAAGAACAACAGGGTGGCTGAATTTTGAGACCCAACACACTCTCCCCAATACTCTGGAATATGCAAGTTTTTGAACTGTCTACAATGCTTTAGCAGGTCCAGTGGTTTGTTTATTCAGGCACATGAGGAGCTCAATACACCATAAACAGTTTGACATCGGGCATAGAGAACTTGTGGTGTGAGTCTCCAGCTTCTATCAGTTCTAATCAGCATAGCCAAAGGTCAGGGATGATGGAAACTACAGCCCGGCAACACCTGGAGGGGCACAGTTACCCCATCTCTGTCTCACACACATGAGGGATGGTATGGACAAGAAATTACTTCGTTTCCAAGATCAACATGGCAACAATGGTCCATATTTCTATAATTATGTTTATTGCTAACATTATTTTCTTAATGCTAATGGAATCTACTATCCTTTGCCAAGGGACTTTACTCTCTGGGCTTTTCTGCGCAAACGAACATTCAGGAAGGACTCATCCTGCGCTTTCTGCAAGCGCGCTGATGACTAAAAAGGCCAATCCGAGATAAACAAGTCTGGTTGCAGAAAGCACAAAAGAAGGTCTCCTTGGGTGATGTTTCCGGGTTGTGATTCTTTCTGTGTTGTCGTTTCTCTTCAAGACTTGTTCAGCGTGAGTTCTGAAATAAAGCTGCAGCATTGTGGATAATGCGTCTCCATGCCTCCCAATGTGAGGCCAGGGCAGACCATTGTTGGTGATCAATTTCGCCAAGCCTAAGATGTTGTTTCAGGGAGTCCTTGTATCGCTTTTTTGGAGCGCCCCTCTTATGCTGACTCATGGTGAGTTCACCGTAGAGTAGTATTTTTGGGAGGCGATGGTCCTCCATCCTAGAAACGTGCCCTGCCCAGCGCAGCTGTGTTGTCAATATCATGGCCTCAATGCTGGTGATCCCTGCTTGCTCAAGGACAGCAACATTCGTCACATAGTCATTCCGGTGTGTATTTAGGAGTGTACATATACAGCACTGATGAAAGCGTTCGAGGAGTCGTAAGTGGTGGCAATAGATGACCCATGTTTCAGACCCATAAAGGAGAATAGACAATACAATGGCTCTATACACACTGATTTTTGTGCTTCGCCTCAGGTATTTATTACTCCAGACTCTTTTATAAAGTCTTCTAAATGTGCTATATGCCTTTGCTAATTTGTGATTGATCTCTTTGTCAATCTTGGCATCTGAGGAGATGATGCTTCCCAAGTAGGTGAACTGCTGAACGGACTTAAGCACAGATTTGCCAACAGCAATATAGGGATGGTGGTGTTCGTCCTGTGGTGCAGGCTGGTAAAGAACTTCCGTTTTCTTCAGGTTGTCTTCCAGACCAAACAGCTCTGCAGCTGTTGCAAAGCAGGATGTTAGATGCTGCAGAGCTGCTTCTGTGTGGGCAACAAGGGCAGCATCATCAGCAAAGAGCAGCTCAGGGACTAGATAGTTTAGAGTCTTAGTACGAGCCCTCAGACGGCTTAAGTTAAACAAGCTACCATCAGTACAGTAACGTATATAGATACCGTCTTCTTCAAGCTCTGCCGTAGCCCTTTGGAGCATCATGCTGAAGAAGATTGTAAATAAAGTTGGAGCAAGAACACAACCTTGCTTCACTCCATTAGTTATTAGAAAGGGCTCTGAAAGAGCATCGCCATGGAGAAGTTCTTCTGCAATAGCAGGAACTAATCTGTTCAGGAGCATCCTTGCAAGGATTTTTCCAGCAATAGAGAGCAGTGTTATACCTCAATAGTTTGAGCAATCGGATTTTGCTCCTTTTTTCTTGTGCAGGGTGATGATGACTGCATCTTGGAGATCTGATGGCAGTTCCCCTTTTTCCCAGCAATTCACAAGGAGTTTGTGGAATTTATCGTGGAGTGCATGACCTCCGTGTTTCCAAACTTCAGGTGGGATTCCATCAATCCCAGTTGCCTTGCAGTGTTTGGACCTACTTATCAAGTCCAAAGCTCCTTATACAGTACAGATGGTCAAACATTAATTACTGATAAAGCCTCCATCCTGAATCGATGGGCTGAACATTTTCAAAGTCTCTTTAGTGTCAAGCGAGTAGTCCAAGGCTCAGCTATCCAACATATGATACAAAAACCAATGAAAAATGAATTGGACATAGTTCCCACTTTGGAAGAGACCCTTAAGGACTTGATAAGTAGGTCCAAACACTGCTTTTGAGATTCATAAAATCCTTTAAGATCACCCAGATCTGCACAGCATTGTGTCTTTTCTGCTATATTGATCCACCACTTGTTCTGCATGTCTCAGAGTTTTTGTTGAAGTTTACTACATGTGACACGGAAAGCTGCTTTTCTTACATGGCAAGTTGGCTGGGCGAGGTATGCCTGGTGAGCAGTTCTCTTCTTTGCCAACAGCTCCTGGACCTCTCAGTTATTTTCATCAAACCAGTCTTGATTTTTCTTGTGGGAGAACCTGAGGGATTCTTCCGCAGACTGGAGGATACTATTTTTGATATGTTGCCAAAGCACTGTAGAAGAAGGATCTGTAGGATGGTCTTCAAGTTTTGTTTGCAGATTTGCCTGGAAGTTGTCTCTCGTGATAGCTTGTTGAAGATTGTTGACTTGGAGTCTCCTCTTTAAGATGCCACCCCTCTTATGTGCTCATGTGATTACATCATCAATGACAGAACACTTCCAGGTGAGATCATAACAGCCAAGTAGGGCACTCTCTTTTTATGACCCCCCCATTTACTTGTAAGTTGTAAAGTGTGTTTCTATGCTTTTCTGAATGTTTTATTAGTTTACAGTATTTTGTTTTGTTTTTTTTAATTTCCCGCACTAGAGTCTTCCTGCAAGAATCAGTGAGATTTCAACCCTGGAAGTAAATGGAGCTCCTTTCATGCTCTGTTACTGCCGGGGTGCCTCATAGATGCTGGAAAGGGTAGGTCTGGTGGGGGCAGCGGCATATTTTAAAATGTTTTTATGCCGGCAAAAGAACATTAATGAGGGGTGGTCTGATAAGGTCCAAGGTCTCCACATGGCCAAGAAGGGAATGGCTTCTGCCTGCATTGAGATCCCTCCATACCTCCTGAACTACAACAGAGACAACATCTGATACAAGATGCAAGCCTGTGATTCCAACACCATCACCCTTTTTAACTCCTGTGTGATTTTTTAAAATATTTTTTGCCTGGTGAAGAAGCCAGTGGACTTTCGAAAGCTTGCATGATGTGTTTTGTGCATCTTAGTTGGCAAATAAAGGTATCACTCTTTTGTGGATTGTTTTATTTTGCTGTATGGCCAACATGGCTACCCATGAATATTATTTCTTAGTAGTAGTGTTGTTAACACCCACAGCTTCTAAAGCCAGGAACAGAAAGTGGCCAACTAGAGTTCTAGGTCCTGTCTATACAGTCAAAATAATACAAATCTGATGCGAAAGATCAGTGATCCGTTCAAATGGTTGTTCACACAAATATGTGTCATTTGAAAGGGGGGCAGCTAAATCCACTTCAAAGTCCGTGTACGCAACATCTGGGGCTTTGTATGATTTTCTGAAAAGGTCCTTACAACTTCTGAATGTGCGACCATTTGAACACTCATGTTCACACAGATAGGAACAGGCAGTGCAATCTGATTGGCTGGAAAAGCACAGGGGCGGGGCTAGCAAAGAGGGAAAGCGGCTGTGGCTGCCATGTTGGATTTTTGGCTAAGCGAGGGTTCGGTAAGTCAATCAAACTCTTTTTTATTCTTTATTTGTAAATATGAAGTGTTGCTTGTATGCCCCCTGGGAAACTGCTTTTTTTTTTTTTAATGGCCATGGCAGATTTAAAATTGCGAGTAAATCGCTCACAGTGGCAATCTGGCTAGGGGGTCATGAGGACCTTGGGGGGGGGTCTTTTGACTTTGTAGACAAAATCACATCGTTACGAATGCCTGCCTTTCCAAACATGGTCATATTTTTCCCCGTCATATAGACAAGACCCTAATTTAAACTCAACAGCTGCTTCTGAAAACAAACAAGGAAAGGCAGGACAACAGTCTTTCTCTCTCTCTCTCTCTCTCTCTCTCTCTTGCTCTCTCTCTCTCTCTCTCCCTTTAGAATTTCTTCAACAATTTCTGTTTAGTTGGGTGTCTGAACAAATTGTTTGAAAATGCCAATCTTCCAGCTTGTGCAATACAAGGGGAACAAGATGTAACAGTCTGGCTCTAGTCTAAGTAGGTGCTGCTGTGATACAAACTGTAGCGATTTCTACATCAGTGGTGGAATTATCTAAAGGGCTGTCTAGACGTGAAAAAAAATCCTCATAGAATACAAGAAGAACACCTTTTGTCCCAATGGGATCCCACGGTGATAAGACATATCGTGAAGGAGGGAAGCCAAAAATTCCCAATACTCCGTGGGAAAAGCCTTCATGGCTTTTCTCGTGTTTTTTTAAAAGTTCCTCAGGAAATGCACATTCCTGCTGGTTCAAACACTAATGCAATTTCTTGAGAAGTACTGAGGGAGCTGCATGCTTCATTTGATTGGTTGGATGTACGCAAGCATAGGCTTGCTGTCAAGTGTCCAAAAGTGCTAGCAATCATGTGCTTTCTTATTTTTTAAAAAAACTGTACTGTCAAAACTGTACTGTTTTGCACCGGGGGGCAAAGAAGGCAAAGGGGACCTGGCAGCACAGCACCTGGAAATGATGAGGAGGGTGGCCACCACGAGGAAGAGAAGGAGAGCTGCCCATCCTTCACCCATCCCAACAGTGGTGGCAATGTAGCAGCAGTGGCCTCCAATTTTGGCTGCAAAGGGACAGTAAGACCCTTGGGCAGCCTCTCGGTGAAGGAAGAGGGGGTGGTTCTTTGTTGCTTTATCTCACTTTCCACCCAAGCGGCAAATGACAGCTGTCCTCCTCCGTTCTCCCATCCCTGTGGGAGGTTGAGTTGGTGGCAGAGAGTGAAGGCAATGGAAGAGGAGGAGGAGAGAGCTCACTTCCCTCCTTCCATCCCCACGGGGGCTGTGACAGTGGCCGGACAGTTGTGGGTGGAAATGATAGCCGCTCTCCTCCCTTCCCCATCCCCAATTGTTTGGGGAGGATGGCGGCTGCGAGCACTTGATTTGTTAGCAAGACCCGCCCTCTGCACTCATCTGGCCAATCAGTTTTGTGCTTCCTCTCATTTGGGCAAGCAAATCAAATTGACTCACTTGTCCTAACAAGCAGAAATGCACACCCCCTCATTGTTTTTAAAAAGAAACAGAAAAAGCCACAAAGGCTTTTGTGATGAGGTTTGGGCCTTTTTTGCCCCACTCCTACACAATATGGCAAAATCACACAGCATTCATCAATCATTTCACACACCCATACACACACAGCCTGCAATCCAATGTGTTTTAGCCAGTTGTGCCACGCCAGGATTTTGCTACCATTATCCTGCTAAATGAGGGTGCTGGAGGGGAGAGACCACCGAATAACAAAACTGTGGCTCATGTGGACCTAGAACACGATATGACTCTCATTAGCTCTCCAGGTGGCAGACTGGGAAGAGATCCAGGTGAGACCTGGGAAGAAGGCTGCTGCAAATGAGAGGCATCTGGCTCTCATTATAGTTTAATAATAATAGTAATAATAGTAATAATATTAATAATGATAATAATAATGATTTTTACCCCACCCCTCTCTTAAAAAACAATTGGGGCAGCATACAACAATTAAAATACAACAATACTGAGTAAAATCCCTAAGCACCACCCACCCCCACCCTCAGTTTGCAAGTTGCAAATGCACAGAACCTCAATTTGCCTTTGTGGAACAGAGATTTATTGGGACCTGTATACGCTGCATGATTATTTCTGTATTAAATTGTATTCTCTCTCCTGTTTAATTTTGGACCACTGGATTAGACTGGTTTATTCGTATGTTTCATCTGCAATTGGTCAGACTGAGAGTGCATCTACATTGTAGAAATAATGCAGTTTCACACCACTTTAAGTACCTTAGCTCCATCCTATGGAATCCTGGCATTTGTAGTTTTACGAGGTCTTTAGCCTTTTCTGCCAAAGAGTGCTGGTGCCTAACAAAACTACAAATCCCAGGATTCTGTAGGATGGAGCCATGGCAAATAAAGTGGTGTCAAACTGTATTATTCCTACAGTGCAGATGCATCCTGAGTGATAATTTTGTTTTATATACAGCTTCAAATTATGATTACTTGTAATTGGCATTGGTACTTTTTTGAGCTGCATTTATCACTGTCTGTTTGCTGTGTTTTAAACTGCTTTGGGCAATCGTCTCGAAACAGACAGTGCTGCCTGGCCCGAGCACTTGTGAAATTATGCTAGGATGTTGTTGTTTTTGTTGCTGCTGCTGCTGCTGGTGTTGTGTGCCTTCAAGTCATTTCCAGCTTACGGTGACCATAAGGCAAGGCTATCACAAGGTTATCTTGCCAAGATTTGTTCAGTGGGAGTTTTCCATTGCCTTCCTCTGAGGCTAAGAAAATTTGACTTGCCCAAGGCCATCCAGTAGGTTTCCATGGCTGAGTGGGGATTTGTATCCTAGCACTTTATCACATGAAGCCAACATCGCGGAATCACTTTGGAATAGTAGCAGTAATGGCTTCTTGTTATTACACATCTTTATACCATGGTTGGTTAGCGCTGCAACTGTTACTGTGGTGTACCTTTGCATTCATAGGCAAAACCCGTGAATAGCTGTCAATAGCGCTATTTTCCCAGTATTGGCAAGCATGGAATAATTCAGTCCTGCTGTAGTTCTGATATTATGGTGTGAGTGGGCATTCCTCTTTTCCCCTCCCCATTCCCAATGAGAACATATAATTTATCTTCTGGTGGACACTGTGAAGAGGACCTCCATGACACCCTTTTAATGAACCGTCACCTTTTCTTGGTACATTTTTTTTGTTATTTAATTTTTAATTTGTTAATTTATTGGTTTATTTGTTTGGTTTCAGGTTGTTTAATTGAAGTGTGATTCTTGTGATAACGGCTGAAACCGCGTTCTTGCAAAATCATGGAAGGAGGAGAAAAAAATGTTTAAAGACGCATGCAGCAGCACTATTCCAACACAGTGCGAAAGCAAGTGTTATAATAGCACAAGCTTCAATCCCATTCTTAAACCGCTAGTCAGTGGTAGTGCAATATTCCATTAGCGGTAGTGTTACATGATTGCAACAAAGTGTGAAAATGAATGTAATCATGCAGCTATGGTTCCGCTTTCTTCTATTGCTGAATTACAGCATTTTTACATGCTTATGTGATAATGTCCCTGGTCTCCCAGAGTCACAGATCAACACTCAGAATAGTGCACCAAATTGGCTCTCACCTGGTAAGACGCTTTTCAGGAAGAATGTTTTGAAGTCAGGTTATACAATGGACGTGAAGTTACATTCTACTTCTGAAGCTAAGCAGGTCTTGTCCCAGAAGTCTTCTGGATGGAAAACAAACTGAAAACCATATGTAAGGTGCTTTTAAGCTTGTCAAAGAAAAACTGAGATGTGATACATAACAGTGATACTAATTGTTCTTTTCCACAGGATTTTGGCTCATCCTTTATAGCTCTGAAACACTGAATTTCTGAAAAAGCTTGAGAAATGCCAGTCTGAAACAACGTTTTAATAAAATACAATGTACATTTCAGAGTGTCATGAAATCTAAACAGATTTCAGCATATGGCTATTATGAATCAATCAGGACTTTTTTATTTTAATTTTTTTAATGCTTCTCACGTCCATGGAAAACAATTCAGCATTTTTATCCTGAAAATGAATGTGTTCTGCCACAAATGTTTATGAAGTAAAAACTTAGAACAGTTCTGAATTTTGCAGTGAATATCAAGCTTAAGAGGCTTACTGTACACAGAAGAAAAGTGGCAGTGCAGCAGGAAGGTTTTGTCTACCATGCTGCCTTACTGCATGACATCGTTTTTCCATTCCAGTCCCATGGGAGACTGAGATAAAACCTGTGATAAGCTGGCCCTTCTCTTCCAGCAGGAAGGGAAGGCTCCCAGCTTATTTGTACAATCTGAAAACACATTCTCAAGGGTTCCTCTAGTCTAGAAACACCTTTCTAAGGTAAAGCCACCACCACTCACTGAGTTAACCTTTTCCTTTGTCTAGCACAGCGAGAAGCCAGACAGGTTGTGTTGGAATATCAACAATTACCTTTTTCTCTATCCCAGAGAAGTTCAGATAGCTGACCAAGAAAGGCACGTGACCATGGAGATTAGGAAACAGAAAAAGCTTTATTTTAGTTCCAGAGGCTTAAGGCTAGCATGGAGGGAAAACATGCCTCCAGGATTTCAGCTTAGGTTTACAGAAGATATACATTCAGTCAGAGTACTAAAATGAAATTATAAAAGCTAACGCATAATAGCTAGACTTGTTCCCTAAGCTAAGATAATAGTAACTTACAATTTATTATGTCCATCATCATCAGTCATGTCCCAATGGTATGGCTGGGCCAGGCTCATCCTAGCCAGCCTAATTCAGTCTCTGGAGATGGGATTCAGAGTCTTTAAATGAAAGTTTCCTCCTGAGGCTTCAGGTATCATTTAGGGCCTTTTTGATGTTATCAGGCCATGAGAGAGAGGTTGGCTTCCCCCAACCTCTGTTATCACAGTCTAGTTATCTTGCTAGTTAAGCCATGTGCTCTTCCCATGTGCTCTCCAGCATGTGGGCACTCTGCATCTCTCTGAGAACAAACGAATTCAGAAAACTTAAAAGTCTTTTGGTCAGATCTCTGATTGGTTCTGCATTGCCAAACCTGATTGGCTCTCTAGTCAGGTGATGTGATGTCATGTTTAGGAAATGAGGTTCCCACCCCCTTATCATACCTGGCTAGGGATGGAATTTTCCACTGCTGTGAACTGTAGGTTTTTTAGATGAATTCCCCATGATGGCTGGGCAGTCCATCATGACAAAACCGTGGGCTTGTCTATACAAGACAGTAAAATGTGGATTAGTGCACAGTAATGCCAATGCACAGCAGCTTTCATTTGTCTCCACAGTTTTTTGGCAAGATCACGGGGATGTGAAGCTATGTATCTATGTTTCCTGCTAGGGAGAAGAAAGAGAGCAGCTTGTGGACAGCCAGTTTCCTGTCAGTTCTCAGGCCAGTTTCCTACCAGGGAGAAGAAGGAGAGCAGCTTCTGGACAGCCATTTTGACTGGGGAGATTGATTTTTTAAAAAAAACTGTTGGGAGAGGCTGCTTGTTGCTGAGGGGGTGGAGCTTCTGTGAGTCACACCTGTGAGTCACTAGGGGGTGGAACTGGGAGCCTAGCTCTATATAACTCTTTGCAGAGGCTTTCCAGGCCAGTTTCCTGCCAGGGAGAAGAAGGAGAGCAGCTTCTGGATGGCCATTTTGAGTGGGTGAGTTTGATTTTTTCAAAAAACTGTTGGGAAAGGCTGCTTGTTGCTGAGGCGCGCGCCTAACGGCTTGCTAATCTCAGTGACCAAACAAAAATACAGCACGCCTAAAAGTACAGCTTAAGAGTTCTCAGCATTACCTAAGAGTTCTTAGATTACCTAAAAGCTCTCACCATGGACACTGAGGGGACTGCTGCAGTCACCTGCAACACTTGTGGGATGTTTGTCTTCTTGTCTACAGACGTGGGGAAATTCACATACACCACGTGCAAGTTGGTAGCCCTCTTGGAGGAGAAAGTCCAGCAGCTGGAGAGACAGGTAGCTACACTTCAACAGAGTCGTGAGCAAGAGGTTTTCCTGGACAGAACAGAACGAACAGTTTGGGTGGGGACCACACAGAGGAAGTGGCTATGGAGGAGAGGGTCACTTCACAGACACAGGAAGTAGACAGCTGGAGGAATGTCACACACAGAACAAGAAAATCCAGGGGTTCTTCAAGCAGCTTGCAGATACAGAATCGATTCGAAGCCCTTTCCCTTATCAAGGACAATGAGGAAGAACAGCATGGACAGACTTCAGGGGTAGAGCAGGGGACCTTGAGAGTACCACCACAAGGAACAGCAGCTGTGAAGCCTCAGGGGAGGTGTGTGGTGGTGGTGGGGACTCCTTGCTGTGGGGTACAGAAGCAGTGGTTTGTGGGCCTGACAAGATGTCTCAGGGGGTGTGTTGTCTCCCTGGGGCAAAGATCCGTGATGTGATGGAGAGGCTGACAAGACTCGTCAAACCTACGGATCATTACCCCTTCTTTTTGGTCCATGTGGGAACCAATGATACTGCAAGGCACAGCTTTCCGAAGATCAGAAGAGATTATGAGGCCCTGGGGAGGAAGCTGAAAGAAATGGATGCACAGGTTGTCATCTCATCTCTTCTGCCAGTTGAAGGGCATGGTCCAGGAAGGGAGAGGAAAATAGCCGACGTAAACAACTGGCTCCGTAGATGGTGTCGCCGAGAACAAATTGGATTCTTGGATCATGGACTGCGCTTCCATGAGGGGGGACTTCTGGCAAGAGATGGGGTGCATCTTACAACAGTTGGAAGAAACATTTTTGCCAACAGTCTCAAGAATTTGATCAGGAGGGCTTTAAACTGAGTCAAATGGGGGAGGGAGACAGTATTCTGGAAGGCAAAAGGGCTGAAGAAAATAGTCAAGCTGTCATAGAGGGAACAAGGCCAACAGCGCAAGGACCCAACAGTGGGAGGCCAAAAAACTTGCACAGGCAGCAAGTAAAGGGAACACATGGTCTTAGATGTCTCTACACTAATGCACAGAGCATGGGAAATAAGCAAGATGAACTTGAACTCCTAGCACTACAAAACAAATATGATATAATACGCATTACTGAAACCTGGTGGGATGAGACACATGATTGGAATGTAGGAATAGAGCGGTATAACCTTTATAAGAGAAACAGGCCAAACAGGAAAGGAGGAGGAATAGCATTATATGTCATGGATATTTACACCAGTGAAGAGATCCATGACATCAATACTGGAAGCCAGGTGGAGAGCATCTGGATAAAAATTAAAGGGGAGGGAAACAACAGGGATGTTATTGTGGGACTCTACTACAGACCCCCAAGTCAGACGGAGGAATTTTCTAGAACAGATGAACACACATGCAGAAAGGAGAGATGTAGTAGTGATGGGTGACGTCATTTATCCTGATATTTGCTGGCAATCTAACTCAACCAAAACTTCAAGGTCTAGCAAATTCCTTACTTGCCTGGAAGACAATTTCATGGCCCAAAAGGTGGAAGAGGCAACAAGGGGGTCAGCTATTTTAGATCTGATCCTAACCAACAGAGATGACCTGGTTAATGGGGTGCAAGTGGTGGGATTCTTAGGTGAGAGTGATCATGTTCTTCTGGAGTTTGTTATACAATGGAAAGGAGAAGCCAGGCATAGTCAGACACACATTCTTGACTTTAGGAGAGCTGATTTCAATAAACTCAGGGAAATACTGGGGATGATCCCATGGTCAGGAATACTAAAGGAGAAGAGACCTCAAGACGGATGGGACTTTCTCAAAAGGGAGATACTGAAGGCACAATTTCAAACAGTACCATTGAGGAAGAAAAATGGGAGGTGTCTCAAGAAACCAGGATGGATGACTAAAGAACTTTCAACGGAGCTAAGTTTTAAACGGAACATGTATAGGAAATGGAAAAAGGGGGAAATCACCAAAGAAGAATTCAAACAGATATCAAACACATATAGGAGTAAAGTCAGAAAAGCTAAGGCACAGAATGAGCTCAGGCTTGCTTGCTAAGGAGGTTAAGAACAATAAAAAGGGTTTTGGGGGGTATGTCCGCAGCAAAAGGAGGAAGAAGGAAATGATAGGGCCACTACGCGGAGAGGATGGCAAAATGCTAACAGGGGACAGAGAAAAGGCAGAATTACTCAACACCTTCTTTGCCTCAGTGTTTTCAGAAAAGGAAAAGGGGGACTAACCTGAGGAGAATGGAACAGAGGACACAATAGGGGAAATCCAGCTCAGAATAAGCAAAGAGGTAGTACAGGAATACCTTCTTAATCTGAATGAATTTAAATCTCCAGGACCAAATGAACTACATCCAAGAGTATTAAAAGAGCTGGCAAATGTGATCACAGAGCCATTGGCAATAATCTTTGAGAACTCTTGGAGAAGAGGATAAGTCCCAGCAGACTGGAGGAGGGCAAACGTTGTCCCCATCTTCAAAAAGGGGAAAAAAGAGGATCCCAACAATTATCGTCCAGTTAGTCTGACATCAATACCAGGGAAGATTCTAGAGCAGATCATTAAACAGAGAGTCTGAACATTTAGAAGGCAATGCCATAATCACAAAAAGCCAACATGGGTTTCAGAGAAAGAAGTCATGCCAGACTAATCTGATCTCTTTTTTTTTTCTTCTTTTTTTTTGATAAAGTTACCAGCTTGGTAGATGAAGGGAACGCTGTGGATATCACATACCTTGATTTCAGTAAGATCTTTGACAAAGTTCCCCATGTGGCAGGGGGTTGGACTGGATGGCCCTCGTGGTCTCTTCCAACTCTACAATTCTATGATTCTATGATCTGTGTTTCTTATTCAAATGGGCATACCTGCAAATCAAGAGGGTGGGCATGAGTGAATTACTCACATTTTTATTCTCCCCAAGTTGCCACTGCTGAACAATATTTTTTTAAAAACTAAATCCAAGGTGTGGCAGTACAATCTTCCACTTAAATAAACACACACATCCCAAAAAATACTGTTTTGTCACCTCAATGCCCGATCACTATGGCAAAAATCCAACATGGCAGTTCCAGGTGGTGCCTTGCCAGAAAGCTCCGCCCTATGTGCACATCCAACCAATCAGCTATCCACTTTGGGAATGCACAGTGAGTGATTTGTTTATCCTAATAAGCAGGAGTGGAGATTTCCCCCACAGTTTTTAAAAACTTGGGGAAAGTCCTGAAGTCTTTTGTGATGTAGTTTTTGTGTTTGGTCCTCCTCCTTCTAAATATCATGATTCAACATGGGATCTCATTAGGACAAATTGAATTCTCCTCAAATTCCATGAGGAGTATTTTCACCATATAGACAAGCCCCATTTTTTTTCTAACTCAAAAAACTCGTTAGCAAAAAGACACAGTTTTACCTCGGTCCCCCACAGGACTGGAATGGCAGAACACCAGAAGAACTATGACATCATGTGGTAAAGGTAGCATTGAAAGCGGAACCTTCCGGCTCGACTGCCACATTTTTTTAAAAAAATTGGGGTATGGTAACCCTTTAAGTACCAAGCGAGTAGGTTTTTAGAGTCTGGGCTTTTTACAATTAACAAGAATATTACAGCCTCATATGTTTCATCCCTGCAGGCAGGAATTGAAAGGGTATACATATGTACATTTCATTTATTCTTTATTTGATACAGATGCCAATATTTAACCAAAATGGTATTTTTCAGTTAGCACACAGTGAGATATCTGGATGGAGGTGACTTGTATGAAAGGGTTCCAGGCAGTAAACTACTCTGCTTGAAAATCATAAACCTTCCAAGGCCCATTGCACTTAGAAAGTTCATATCTGAAATGAGCTCACAGTTCACCTTTTTAGTCACAATGCTATATGAGCTCAGGAAAATGCACTACAAATGTATGAATGTTGGGGAGATGATGCCCAAGGCATTGGGATAAGAGAGCTGACTATGAAGTCCTTGTTCCCTTGCTTGTATATACACTCTACATATGATGTAAGCCTCAAATACTAGATGTGTGCTTCAGACTTGGTTGAATCCTCAGTGGCATTGGGCTAAGAGATTTGGGAAACATCTGACTGGAACCACAGCACCTCAGACTCGTCTAACTGGGATCTAAGCTTTGTTGTATTCAGAGGAACAGAAACCTAAGTACAGTGTCTGGAAATGATTATTCCTATCTCCCTAAGCTCACTATCATGAGGAAAACAAAAAGATAGGGAGAGGTGAGGAGAAAAGAAGAGGGGTGTAGTTTCGTGATAGGCAACTCAAGCTTCTAATTTCCATAATTTTTCTTTTTAATCATGTCTCTCTGATTCCACTCCTTTGGAAGTCTCTGGAACTTGGAATGGTGTAATATAGGATGCTCAGTTGCAAACTAAAATAATCTAAAACAAAAAAATCTGGACCTTAAAAGTCTTTTCCACTTGATGCTCCACATTCATCATTTACCCTTGTTCTATCACATTTTCTGTCACTTTATTATCAACAGATCAGAAAGCAATAAACTGTTAAAACTTGTCTTCATTCATCCTAATTCCCTAGCTCTGGATAATATGTGTCATTTGGAAATGTTGCAAAAGGGACTATGATTTTTCCATTTATAGAGGTGGAAAGGTCACTTTTTTCCCATTATTTATTTATTCAAATTTTGAGTAGACATCTAAACAGTATTTCATTTCAAATACATAAATCAATTACAGATTATTAAGACGATCAATTAAACCGCTACATCTAAACAAATTTTCCATTTAAGGTCACTTTTAAGATGACTAAGGACTTTTTAGACACCTCTTACTGTGCAAGAAGCCTCCGTAACAGTAATGAAGCTGCTGTGCGGCAGGGGGTCCATTTTGGACAACGCCATCCCTCTCTCGGCGTCATCCGTGACTGTTCTGGGTAGGATTGAGAGCGGACGCACCATTTTTTACTCACAGAAGTTGCCCATGAACAAAAAATGGCACGGCCGCACCCAGTCCTACCCGGAACAGTCACAGACAACGCCAAGAGAGGGACAGCGTCATCTACAGAATCCTGGGATTTGCAGTTTGTTGTGGCACCAGAGCGCTCTGACAGAGAAGGTTAAATGTCTCACAAAACTACAAACCCCAGATTTGAGTCATGGTAGTTAAAGTGGTATCAAACTGCATTATTTCTGCAATGTGACAACAGCCAACCTAGATGAAGCCAAGCTCTATCTCAGGATAAGGTAGCTTTCTGTGTTCCCCTATGAAATTTTAGGGGCTATGTGCTCTTGTTCTTGGTGCTGCTGCACACATCTTTCTGATGTAAACAGATACATGATCCTACCCATGGTCTACACTAAAGGCCATCTCCCTGGTAGGATTTATCTGTGGGGCATAATATGAGGGTTGTTTAAATGGTGAAAATACTCCTCACAGAATGCGAGGAGAATACGAGCTGCCTTAATGACATCCCACATCATTTTACTGTATTTGGAAGGAGAGGGGCCAAAAACTCAGAAGGAAAAGCTTCCATGGCTTTCCCCAGAGTTTTAAAAAACAGCAGGGGGGATGCACATTCCTGCTTGTTGTGACAAGCAACACAAATTGATTCGCTTTCGCACACGAGTAGAAGTGCAAAACTGATTGGCCAGACAAGCACAGGGGGCTTGCTAACAAGGCAAGCACCCAGAACCACCATGTTGGATTTTTTGCCTTGGTGAGCGAGTGCTAAGGCGATCAAAATTCTTTTTTGTAAAGGCAAAATATCGCTCTATCGCACATAGGAAATAGCTTTTTAAAACGTTCAGCAGTGGCAAATTGAGGTATTTAAAAACATGAATAATTCACTCATGGCCACCATCTTGATCCACAGGCATGCAAAGCTTATGCCTGCAAAAAAAACAAAAAAACAAAAAAACATTAAGACAAATCACAGCTGCTGCAAATTGCAATTGCCGCAGAGCAATCCACTTCTTTTTCTGTCTTATAGACAAACCCATAGTCTAGTTCATTGTTATTCATAGTAAAATATGATTTTGGTGGCCTGAATGGACAGATTCATACAGAGTTTTAAAACTTAAATAAGTCTTAAATTTTAAACAGGAGTCTTAAACAAATGCTGACCCTTCCCACTCATTTGCAACAAATTCCACTGATGGTTTTAAAAAAAAACTGTAAAAATAGCGACATGGTAGTTCCCTAAAATAGTTCGACCACACTGTAGGCTGTGCTAGGAGAGTCACTTAGAAGGTCAAGTTGTAGGTCTTGACATTGCTTCATCTTCATATTGAAAGCATGTTTCTGAGCTGGAAAATAACCTTGAAGATTAATAACTTTAAGTCACTGCTTGTTCAGCATCTCCAAACAAGATGTTTCTCTCACCAAGGAAGAGTTTGTTTTGTGATGATTATGTTCTGCTCTTGATAATTTAGGCAGCATGCTAGCTGGCTTCCCACATCAGCTTCTGAAGGGCAAGTGACTGCATTTTCCTTCATGAAAAGGAATTTTAATTGTCCTTGCCAGAAATAGCAGGAACTCAATGTCTTGTGCAAAATATTTAAAAAAAAAAAAATTCAGGATGTGAGTCATTATCAACAGCAGGACCCCTTTAGGTGTTCTGAGCACTCCGTATCTTTAATGGCATATGAGATGAGATGGAGGAAAGCTGAAAGCCCAGGGGGCAGCAAGGGTCCAAAATCCTCTTGTCTTCAGGTTAACAATAACCCCTTTCATTTTCCGTAATGACATGACATTTTATTTTTAAATATAAACTGAAATACAGGCAACAAAGAGGAATGGAGCTCCGTTCATTCCTGGGCTGCCTTTTGATGGGAGAGAAGGTAAGTCTGATGGGGAGGGTACAACAAGATCACCAAACAAGAGAAGAAGAGAAATAGAAATTCCCTGATTATAGCCCTTGTAGACATCACTAGCTACATCACACTGTCACAACAATTTGACACCATTTTCACCACCATGGCTGCAAGCTATAGTATTCTTGGATCTGTAACTTGACAAGATACATAGACATTTCTGCTGGCAAGCTCTGCTTTTACCAGCTTGGTTTTGTTTACTTCACTTTTGTGCCACAATAAAAATATTCTGTACCTTCACAGTTGGGTATCTTGTGTACATCCAGTGGTAAAGACGCCAATTAAAAATCTATTTCAGTTCCAAGTTATAATACAACAAAATGTGGAAAAGCCAGGGGAGGAGTGAATACTTCTGCAAGGGACTGTATCCTCCTCCACCACCGTAAAAACATAGGAGGAAATCTTATGTGTGTCCAATCTGGACAAAACTTTTAGGACTCTTTTTTACATGATCAAGAGAAGAAATGTTATAGCCATTTTTTTTGTATTTCCTATGACAGGCAAGGGGAAGTAATACTGTTAGCTTTCTGGATCTCATCAGGTTCAGGACCTGAGCTGATGCAGACTGGCTCGGAGATTATTTTGGCAGAAGCAGACTACTTTCTGAAGCACTGAATCTGGGTCTGAAACAAACCTGGGAGTTTACGTACATCCTATTTACCAAGTTTCTTCTCTGAAAAGAAGCACTAAGGAGATGGGGTAAAGGAGGTGGAATCAGTCTACATCAGCAAACTGAGTCACTAATTTAAGTCATTTAAACATGATGGAGATTTTACTGATGAATGTCAAAACTAATTGCATACCCTCCAATATTTCACAGATGAAAACTGTAACGTGTGGCCAAGCAATGTCAGTGTGTGGTCAAGATGGCAAAATCTATGGGCTTGTCTATAAAGCGAAAATACTTCTCATAGACTTCAAGGAGAAATTGTGTTGTCTAAATGGGATCCCACATCAATCCACTGTATTCAAAAGGAAGAGGGGTCAAAAACGCCAAATACTCTGAGGGAAAACCCTTTGCGGCTTTTCCCATTAAAAAAAAAAAACAGAGGAAATGTGCATTCCTGTTCACTGGGACAACCAATTCGCTTTGATGCACGTTCCCAATAAGAGCAGAAGTGGAAAGCTGATTGGTTGGGCGTGCACAGGGAGCAGAGCTTGCTGGTAAGGCAAGTGCCTGGAACCGCCATGTTGGATTTTCACTGTAGTGATCATGTGCTGAGGTGATGGAACAGCCTTTTTTCTGTTTATTTAAGCAGAATATTGCACTTTTGCACCTGGGTATGTTTTTTTTTTAAAAAAAATATACTGACTGTTCAGCGCTGTCAAATAAAAATAAAAATGTGAGTAATTCACATGCACCCACCATCTTGATTTGCAGGCATGCCCATTTGAACATCAAAAGCATATGGCTTTGCATGCCTGTGATCTTGAAAAAAACTGTGGAGACAAATGAAATCTGCTGTGAATTGTTGTTAGTGCGCATCAATCCACATTTTATAGCTCCGTATACAGAAACCCTCTGGTTGCTGCCATACTACAAAAATAATGCAGTTTGACACCACTTTAACTGCAATGGCTCAATGCTATGGAATTCTGGGATTTGTAGTTTTCTGAGCTATTTAACCTTCTCTGTCAGAGAACTCTGGTGCCACAACAATCTACAAATCCCACAATTCCATAGGATGGAGCCATGATAGTTAAAGTGGCGTCAAACTGCATTATTTCTGCAGTGTGGCAGCAGCCTTATGAGATTATTACACAGGAATGCAAAAAGAGATCTATTGATGGCTCAGCCCATCAATAAAAAGAAAAGCCATAATGGTGCCAGTGGAAAGCAAAAGGGCTGTCTGATATTGGCCTCCTTTTGCATTCTTCTGGCATCGTTATGGTGCAACATTAGCTACGTCTAATAATCTCCTTTGTCCAATGCTCAAACTACTACACCATGCAGGCTCATGATATTGTGAAAATACAATAAAAGGAAAACGTCTTTTTATGTCTTTTTTATCTTTTTATGTCTTTTTATGGGGAAGGGTGGGGGTGGGTGGTGTTTGGGGATTTAAATCTGTATTGGTATTTTAACTTTTGTAAGCCACCCTGATTGTTTTAACAGAGGGGTGGGATAAAAATAAATTTTATTATATTATTATTATAAAACCAAATTTGCTCAGGGAATTATTCCAGGTGATATCTGAGCTTACTTGGGAGCAAATCCCATGGCATTCAGTGTAACTTTCCTCTGAGTAAAAAAGCACATTTATTGATGGTATAGATTTAGTGACAGGACAAAGGAAATCAGCTTATAACTAAGGTCAAACATGATTGAAAAAATCATGCAACTGAAAAACTGGGATGAAAGAATTAACCAGCACTGTCCCTGCCAAATGGGAATGGTTAGAGCAGTGCTTCTCCACCAGGGTTCCCTAGAACCCTAGAGTTCCCCAAGAGGTTGCCAGGGGTTCTTCAAGAGATTGTGATGGGAGGGAGCAAAAGCAGTAATGTTTATGCAGGGGTTCTCTGAGACCTGGAATTTATTTCAAGGGTTCCTCCAAGATTAAAAGGTTGAGAAAGATTAGGTTAGAATGTATGTTCTTGTGTCACAACATTTGTTTAGTTTTTTTTCCCCCTAGCTTGAGAAAAGTGTACTAGTAGGTGGAAGAGGTGGAAGAGGCAATGATTTGCTTCTAAAAGGTGGAAGAGGCAATGATTTGCTAGAATATATCAGAATTTTATGATACTGTTACTGCATTACAGAAGACTATTCTGAGTACTATAAGGGTTGTGTCATCCTCCGTGAACCTCCCACATACTGTAATGATATGGGGAGTCTAGTCCAGTGTGTGACTTGTGACTAGGCCTGTTCTGTAACATCTTCCAACCGTTGTCCAAGGAGGTTTGCTGCCCATGTCACTGAGTGCTTTTAGGATGTGAAGGGATGTACAAATTCCAAGTGATGAGCTGGCTTCATCACTAGGGAGGGCAATTCCCCTTCCCAATGCATTCCCTCACATCCCTAAAAAATGTTAATTGGAGGACTGTGGGATCCTCTGAAACAGATTTTGGGGGGCACAGGGAGGAAAAGGGGGAATAGAGTAAAGGTGTCATTGGAAATCTATCCATGAGCCATTGGATCTTGGCTAAGAATCACCCAAAGTGCACTTTATATGGAATTGCTTTGCTATTTTGTTATTGGTATTGTAATTTATAATCCCACTGCTCGTATATTGGTGCTGCATTGATGGAAGCCTCTCTGAAAACCTGGTCTGTGTGAAACAGGATATTGAAAAGTGTTTTACAGCCATCCCTCCACATTTGCTGGGGTTAGGGGCGCAGGACCACCACAAAAGTGGAAAAAACATGAATAACTCTAGGCCCCCCTAACCACATTTAACACACAAAAAAAGTATGATCCATGGATTTAGTTCACTGTGAATGACTTTGTGGTGGTGAGGTCCCTTTGCAAGGCAGAAGCGGGTGGCTGGTAGAGCTTGCTGCTACCTCTGCTATACCCTATGCCACTTTTAATAAGGATTTACAAGCCTCATTCACAGTCTCTCAGTGTTGCGAGGCTTGCAGTTCCTACTAAAAATGGCACAGGGCAGCAGCAGAGCTGGCAGCAAATAATCCGTGAATAATCAAATCCACAAAAGTGAAAACCGCAAATGTGGAGGGCTTACTGTACTCATAAATAGATCACAAGACCTCATAAATAGCTCAAAAATTGTGCTTCCACTCCAATGGAACTGCTTCTGTCTGTGGAACCAGAAGGGGGAAATCCCATCTTGTAGTCTCCTGTCATGGTCAAAAGCAAATCCAATGCACTGGAATCCCCTGAGGGTTGCAATGGGGAGGGGAGGAGAGGGGGGAGGAGAAAAGTTCAGTTACACTAGCAGCTTTAGGAGATTATCAGACATGGGGGAATGCACCCAAAAACCATGTTCCCAACTGCATCAGCAGATCACTAGGAGAACAAAAAGGGCAACATTACCAAACACCTGCATCCTTCAGCCATTCCTGGGGTGTAGCACTGCTGTAGATGAGGCTTCCCTTTTTCATTGACAGGGACAAGCTACCAATAAAAAGGGACGTCTTACTCACACCCATGCTACACCTCCAGAACACTGAAAGACAACATCGTCTTATAAGGTCACCCCTTCCTGTTCTCCTAGCAATCTTTTGCCATGGTTTTTGTCATGTCTGATCATCTCCTTAGTCAGACATTGGTTTGAGGCTATCATGAAACTAAGCGAATATGTATTCAACACTCTGATACCAAGAATGCTAAAACGGTAGTGATGGAAACTGTGTTTTCAAGGTTCTTCTTCATTTACATCTACCTGAAGCAATGCAAATAGTTGAATCACTTGTGGCTCAGTTTTATTAATGAGAAGTGCTGTCCAATGTATTTTTTAATATCTTACCATAATGAGATAGACAGGGGGAAAAGAACGTAACAAAAAACAAAGCATGCACCTGTAAATTCCAGTCATTGTAAAGCATGGAATTTTTTTTTTACCTTGAATTCTGTCCTGGGTAATAAAACAGAAGGTTTCAGGAACTTATTCTAGGTTTCTGATTAATATTCTGGTTTGCCTTTTAAGCATCTGGCCAAAGTTTGTACTTTAAACACAATGTTTATCCTTTGTTTGAAAGATCTTTCACTAAGTAGAAGAATTCTTTTGGCTGGTGATGCATTAAATGCATTCCTAAGTGTATTTACACAGATGTAAATCCCACTAAAATTCAGTGCGACGTTTTCCTCAAGAAATTCTTACCTAGGATTATAAGATTAAACCTCTCATTCTAAATCCACCCAGACATTTTTATTTTGAGATGTCCATTGTCGGTGGGCTATATTCTTTAGGTCTGAGGCTGCTGAAGGTTGTTGTCACTCGGAAAAATCAGCCAGTACTTGGCCAAATTGGGAATATAAAAAATAAGGTCTGGAAAATATTACTTTACACACAATAACACAGTCAAATTCTTTCTCTTGAGCAATCTAAATCTTTCTTGCCTGAATTAATGCCATAGTTTACATCCAAAAGCCACAGTAGCATAATACCTGCATGGGGACCAACTAAAAATCTCCTTTTTCAGGGATTCTGGAGAACAACATGAGTGAGGGGAGGGAAAAGTGAGACGTAATAAGAAAAGCCCAAAGTCTACAAAAGTCTAGAGATGGACCAGTCTAGCCTTACCATTTGGCAGAATGATACAGTCATTGTGTCTTGAAAGGGCAGAAAATTGTGAGTTTTTTGCTTTGTTATTTTGCTGCAGGGGAGATGTGCTTGTGTATAAGATAGCTGGCTTTGTGATCTATGCACTTTGCCTTAAGTAAATGAAGGGCACTATTTGTTCAGTTTGTAGTTTGTTGTGCAACAAAGCACTCTGATAGAGAAGGCTAAATATCTCTGAAAACTAAAAATCTCAAGATTCCATAGCACTGAGCCATGGCAGTTAAAGCAGCATTAAATTGCACTATTTCTGCAGTGTGGCAGCAGCCTTTGACATTATATCTAATATAGGTTGAGCATCCCTTGCCTGGAAATCCACAGTCCAAAATACTCCAAAATCGTCCACATGGGTGGCAGAGATAAGGACACCTTGTCTGGGTAATATCCTTTTAAGTGCAGAGAGAAAAATGTTGGAGCAACAGACCACTCGCTAGCAGAGCTGAAGTGGGTGTGTGCACAGCTGTGGCTAGGCAGAAGGTGACTAGTCAAACACTCCTATAAAGATACACTCTGTGTGAGTTACTGGTGTGGGTTGGTGTTGAGGAGTGTTTGGAGAATTGTTGTTGGATCTGTTATTGAGATTTTATGTATACATTATGTGATTGTTTTATACTGGAGCTGAAGAGAAAGCCTCCAGATATAGGTTTTCTGTGGGTTTTTTCCAGGCTGTGAGGCCATGTTCTGGAAGAGTTTATTCCTGATGTTTTGCCTGCATCTGTGGCTGGCATCTTCAGAGAATGGTTGGGTAGGAGTGGGGGGGTTATATACTGTGAACCCCTGTTGGGGAGGATATGTAAACTTGTGTATTTGAATGGCTAGTTCCTGGGGGGAGATATGCAAGGAGGATTAGTGTCTGTTTGGCTAATGGTCCAAACAGACACTAGTCCTCCTTGCATATCGCCCCCCAGGAACAACCATTCAAATACACAAATTTGCATATCCTCTCCAACAGAGGCTCACAGTATATAACCCACACACACACCCTACCCAACCATTCTCTGAAGATACCAGCCACAGATGCAGGTGAAATGTCAGGAATAAACTCTTCCAGAACATGGCCTCACAGCCTGAAAAAATCCCATGGAAAACCTATGGATGCCAGCCGTGAAAGCCCTTGACTTCACCTCCAGATATTATTGGAAGGAATTTGCTGCTTGTAAGTCTTCTTATTGTGGGTGAAAGTGGGTCAGAACAGTGATAAAGCCTACTGGCTGAAGCATTGTCTTTCAAGCTGCATTCTGCTGCGTAGTTTATCTGCTGTTTGGCTACTCCTGGGTCTAGTTCATCCCCAGGCTGTGCCAGTCATCTCTCAGTGAGCCTATACTGAGTAGACACACGTTTGCTTTCTGATGGTTCAGTGTACACAAACTTTGTTTCATGCTCACAATTATTAAAATATTGTGTATAAAATTACCTTTGGGCTACGTATATAAGGTATATATACAACATAAAATGAATTTCATGTTTAGATTTGGCTCCTATCTCCAAGATATCTCATTATGTATATGCAAATTTTCCAAAATCTGGAAGAATCTGAAATCCAAAACACCTGCTTTCCACCTGTTTAAAGATATAATTTTTTAAAAAAACATCTGCAGCAGCAATGAGAGTGTGACGAATAATAGCACCCCATGCTCACAGCCTCCATTTTGATTTGTGAGATGGCTCCCAATGTGAATGTGAATGTGAATGTGCATCATTGCTCAAACTTTTTTGTTGTTGAAAAATCATGAAGACAATTTTTATTTATTTATTTATTTATTTATTTATTTATACCCCGCTCTTCAGCCACAAGGCTATCAAAGTGGCTTACAAATTGTTTTAAGCAATAGCAACTTACACATCTACACTGCAAGAAGCAGCTTCCAATGTGTGTTAGCTAATTGCCCCCACAAGCCGGGTACTTATTTTACCGACCTACGAAAGGATGGAAGGCTGAGTGAACCTTGGAGCCCGCTGGAATTGAACTTGCAACGGGGTGACTTGCGGTACTGGCATTTAACCACTGCGCCACCAGGGCTCCTAGGTGGCTGGAGCTGCTGCGAAGGTGAACTAATACCCACCCCTCCATAGTATTTGCTCCCATCTAGTGAAGCCCCTTTTAGGAATGGGGTGACTGCTTCAAAAGAGCTTTTTGGGGCACCTTTTTTTTTCTTCAAACACCACATCCTGTTGTTTACTTTTAAAAGGCAGAGTTCCAAATTTACTAATGAAAGTGAAATAATTTAGAGCAATTCTTGAGGGAGGAAAATAAGTGGCTTTTCTAGAAATTCCTCAGATTATTAGAGCAGTTGGTGGATTTGCTATGGTATGAATCATGGGAAGCAATGGAATCAATTAGTGGAAAACCTTTCACAATATATCAAGTACAGAAACGAAAAGGTCTTCCGATTGTTATCATTTAATTACATTATGGTTTTGGCACCACAGTGCCAAATTGGAGCCAACATGATTTTATTTCTGCTTAGTAGAATTCTATTGCTTAAAAAACATCTTATCTAATGCTTTTTAATTACAAATGTCTGCGTATGCAGGCACATTATCCCAGGGGCTCATGTAAAATACCTGAGCTTTTTCAACCATCACATACTTCACATACTCACAATTTTTCAGAATTAATGTGTTATTATAGCCCTCAGAAAATAGTTCAAATGCATTACTATCTTTCTGACACAGCCAACCATAAGTATATTACGGCTTAAGCTTTCCAGTCAAAGTTTATATTTTCTCATATCATTCCTATGATATTGTTGCATTTGTTTTTAAGAAGGAAAGTTTGAGATCATATGAAAGGTGTTTGTCTTAGAAGTCTGGGACAGAACTTGGACTTTATAAAAGCAATTAGTTACAATTATGGTTTTGAGGCTCCTTTCTTTCACCATTATTAAGTAGCTCTTATCATTAGACTTTTTTAAAACAGTAACTCTCTTTTTTCTTGTTTTTCTCCATCATTCCTTTTTATTTAGTTAAAAAACTTTGGAATAGTACAAGGTATGTAGTTAAACTACTCAGATTGTTTTTATGTAAATAAAAACGAATGCTTTAGAAAGACAAAAAACAGTTACTTTTTTTTAAAAAAGCTATGTAGTTTTCAGCTTAAATACTCTAAGGGCACCAAATGCCATCTGATCTTGGAAGCTAAGCAGGGTCAGCCCTGGTTAGTACTTGGATGGGAGACTGCCAATGAAGACCGGGTGCTATAGGGTATATTTCAGAGGAAAGAACTGGCAAAACCAACTCTGAGTATTCCTTTCCTCTGAAAACCCTAGTTATTGGGGTTGCCACAGATCAACAGGTCACATGAAGGCACATGCACACACGTAGACAAGAAATACCTTTGTTACTGTGGGGAAGTGAATTAATTACAAGTAACTACCGTATTTTCTGGCATATACGATGACTTTTTAACCCAGGAAAATCTTCTCAAAAAACGGGGTCATCTTAGACGCTGGGTGTCGTCTTATAGGGTGGGTGCTGAAACTTCTGAGCTGGAGAATCTGCGGCCGTTGCATATGGTGGGGGAGCTCAAAAACTGGCTGGATGGGAGGGGGGAAGCTTGCCATCCATCTCCCGTGCTTCCCGAAGCCACAATGGGGCTTCCCATCATGGCTTCGGGAAGGGTGGAGGGGTGGCTACCTGGATGGGGGGAGGATTGCCAGCCACCACCTGCGCTTTCCGAAAAGTTTAATCCACTTGCACTGTTTTATGTTTACATGTTTGATGACAAACAGCCTTATGTTTATAAGTGACAGTTTCCCTGCTAAGTACCTGCATGTCATAAGCACTTGAATTAAAATTACCATATTGAAATCAAATCTGATGGTTTTTTTAATTTCTATTTGGTGTGCGTTTGAAGAGGGGTAGTCTTATACGGCGAATATATCCCAAACTCTATATTTTAACTGGAAAAGTTGGGAGTCGTCTTATATGCCCAGTCATCTTATACACCAGAAAATATGGTAGGTTTTTGTACTAAGTTTATTTTACAGTACAGGGGATTTAAATGGCAGCTCCCAAAGGCATTGGAGTGCTAGACCTGTTGCCAGGAAAGTCTGAAGGGGCCTTTCAATGTGAGGACTTTATCAGATGCAGCAAATACAGCATCATAATGACACCTAATGAACATGAAAGGGCGCCAATACCAGATGACATTGTGCTTTCACAATCATGTATTGAAAATAAAGTATTCTTTTTTATTTTGGGGTCAAGCTGTCAATAGATCGGCCATGGCATTTTTTTGCCATGATTGTGAGAATGTGAAACCGTGCCCTGTTTTGCTGGTGCAATTCCAGCACCAATGGGCGATCCCCACCTGAACACTTCCGGGTGGGAACATGAAAACTAGCCATGAGACTCTCTTTGTATGAACTTCCCCATGTTGCAAGAAGATTTTTAAGTGTGTTTCAGTGCTTGTGTGTTCATTTTGGTTTTTTTAATTTAGCTAGGTTTTTTTTTACTTTACTTTTTTACTTTAAGCGTGCTCGCATCTTCTCACAAGAACCGCCAAGATCTCACTCGCCTGACAGTGGAGAATTATGGGGCTGCTTTTTCATGCGATCACAGCAATGTTTGATATTTTGGGTTCTTTTGCTGGCACAAAAACTGTGTAAAATATGGTGCCAAAAGAGAGGCTTGCCTGATAAAGTCCTAAGAGTGAGCTTAGGATCCACTGCACAGTTCCTCTCCTGCCACAACTGCTAAGTACTAAATGCCTTCTCATCCACAAATGAGATAAACAGAAGCTCCTTTGGCCCCAGTGAATGAACAGCCTCAGTTTGCCATTTTCACTTCTGAAATGAATGCACATCTTTAGATCCTGAGGTGAACCTTTCACGCTGAACTGCAGCTGCTTAGAGAAGCAAAGTCATTTCAGCAAGCCTCAGAGAAAAAATTAGATACTTGCAACTTGTAAAAATTTCTCAGTGAGTTATGGGATCTTGCATCAGCACAAAGCACTTTTAGGTTAACAGCCTGATGGCTTAATGCTAATTTCTTTACTTTGAATTATGTTCTCCTTCTAAGCCAGATGAAACACATCCTATAAAAGAGTGTGTAATAAACTTCAAGTCTTTTATTACAAGGTAAATAGCAGCCATTATTAGAATCAATAAATTTAACTAACTACCCTAAGTCAGGAGGAAGGCCATTTCTTCTAATAACTCCATGGTCCACCTCATGGCAAACCCTGCAACTACCCTCCTTTATGTGGCCTCACTTATTTCTCTGGCCTTCCGCTTTTTAACCTCATTTTAAAATGACCTGATTTTAAATGACCTGATTTCCCCTCCCCATTCCAATCTCTATTTTAATTTTTTATTATTATTATTTTTATTTAACTCACATCAATTTAAACCATACAAACAAACCAACAACACATAAAACTTTTCTAAATTAAAATATTACATACTAAACAATATATGAACAAATATAAAAATATATATATAATGACTTCCATCATCCTATTCTCCCTTGGATACTATAATTACATTATTCTTTTCATCATCCTTCCTACATCATTCTCCAAAATCTTCTGCTTCTCATTCTTCTTTTTTGTTAATCATTTCTAACATAATTCTCTAAGCATCCTTACCCATCTCAGTGCTCTCTTTCCATAATGAGGATACTTCATTCTAGATCTGCAATTCTTCCATTGTTTTCCTTTCATCTATCATTATTGTTAATCTATCCATCTCATACATTTCCTGTAATTTATCAATCTAATCCTTGATTGAAGGAATCTCCTCACTCTTCCATTTTTTTAGCCAGTACCATTCTGGCAGCTGTAATAGCATATAAGATTATTTTCTTATATTTTTTCTTAGTGTCGCTATCTATACTGTGCAACATATTTAGTAAATATATTTCTGGATCCAACCCATAATCTATTTTTAGAGCTCTAGTACTGTGTATATTTTTCTAGAACTTCTTGATTTTTTCACATCTCCACCAAACATAGAAGTATGTGCCTTTAGAGTTTTTACATTTCCAACAATTGCCGGACAGGTTTTTATATATTCTCACCAATCTTTCCAGGGTCATATACCATAAATTCAATACTTTATAGAAGTTCTCTCTTAATAATATACTTTTTGTAAATTTTATATTTTTATTCCATGTTGATACCCACCAATCTAGTTGTATCTCATGACCCACAAACTGTGACCATTTTATCATATAGGGCTTAATCACCTCCTGCTCCAATTTTAGTTTCAAAATTATCTTATATACTTTTGATATTAATTTCCCCGTCTTATCTTGTATTACTGACACAAATTCCACTTTTTCTGTCATTATCCCTTCTAATTTTTCATCCATTTTATACTTTTCAGTTAACTGTCTATGGAGAAACCAATGACATTCAAAGCCTTCCTTCCTTAACTCTTCTTGAGTTTTCATCTGATACTTCATTCCTTCTTTTTGTAACAAGATCTCATATGTTAACCATTTCCCTTTTTGTATGCTCTCTCTTTGATAAAAAGCTTTGTGATTTGAGACCCACAATGGCCTTCTTAGATAAAACCTCTTTTTATATTTTTCCCAGGTTCTCAAAAGTGTTCTTCTAACAAAATGATGGGCAAATTCTTTATGCACTATTATTTTTTTATGCCACATATAGGCATGAAATCCATATCTAAATTCAATTAAATCCTTCTAATTATAGTAATCTACTATTCTGTAAATGTATCCAGTCTATAACCCAAACCAAGCTCGCAGCATCATAATATAATTCTAAATCTGGTAAGCCAAGGCCACCTCTATCCTTTGTATCAACCAATATTATCCTCTTAATTCTAGCTCTCTTTCCTGACCATATAAACTTGGTAAGATCTTTATTCCACTCTCTAAATAATGATGTTTTGGACAGAATTGGAAGATTTTGGAAGAGAAACATTACTCTTGGTAATATATTCATGCTTATAGTAGCCATTCTACCCATTAACGATAAGCCTAATTTTGACCATCTCTTTAAATCTTCCTTAATCTTTCTCCATAATTTAACATAATTATTCTCATATAAGTCGATATTTCTATTAGTTATAGTTAATCCCAAGTATCTCTCCTTCTTTTCTAAGATCTGATATTTTGGCTAGTTCTTGTTCCTTTTTATTCATATTTTTCATAAGTATTATAGTTTTCTCTTTATTAATTTTAAATCCGGCTTGCTCACCATATTCCTCTATTGTCTTTAATAGTTTATTCACACTAGCAATTGGGTTATCCAGAAAGAAGACAAGGTCGTCCGCAAACGCTTTATATTTGAATTGGTTCTTTTGGATTTTCACCCCTCTAATCTCTGGGTCTAAGTTAATTTTCTTATTTAAGATCTCTAACGTAATTATAAATAAGAGTGGCGACAGTGGGCAACTCTGTCTTGTTCCCCTAAGAATTGTACATTTTTATGACTTCTCACCATTCACAATTATTTGCGGTTCCTGCTTTTTGTAAATACATTGAATCCAATTTTAAAAAAATATTTCCAATATTCATTTCTTCTAAAACCTTAAACATAAATTCCCATCTCAACTTGTTGAATGCTTTTTCTGCATCCGCAAACACTAATGCTAGTTTTCTTTCATTATGCTTTTCATACATTTCAATTATATTTATTAAGGTTCTTACATTATCTTTAATCTGCCGATTTGGCAGAAACCCATTCTGATCTTCTTGGATCCATTTTACTAAAACCTTCTTTAAACTTTCTGCCCAAACACTAGCAAATATTTTATAATCTATGTTCAACAGGGACATGGGTCTATAACTAGATGTCAAATTAGCCTCCTTTCCTTCCTTCAATATTAATGTAATGTCTGCATTTTGCCATGATCCTGGGCATCCTCTACTATTAATCTCATTAAATAGATTATATAGTGGTAATGACAACTCTTCCTCAAATATTTTATAATATTTTGAGGAAAACCCATCTGGGCCTGGTACTTTCCCAACTTCTAATCTTCTAATAGCATTTATCTCTTGCATTGTTATTTTCCTATTCACTTCTTCTCATTGTTCTTCCGAGATTTGAGATGTCATTCCCTTATTTAAATATTCTTTTATCCTTTCCATTTTTCCCTCTTCTACAAGTTTGGCCTCGTATATTTCTAAGTAGTATTCACAGAATATCTCTCTAATATCTTTTTGTTTTATATATTCTTCTCCTTTCCATTTAATTTCTGTTATCAAACTTTTCTCTTCTTCTTTCCTCAATCTATGTGCTAACCATTTGCCACTTTTGTTAGTCTGCTCAAAATATCTTAATCTTGCATATTGTATTTTCTTCGCTATTTTTTCCATCATCTCTGATTTCAGCTGTTTATTCAAAAAAGCTATTTCCTCTTCTAGTCTCTTATTCCCTGCATTTTCTTTCATGTCTTTCTCTTAGCTATATCAATCATTAATTTATCCATTCTGTTCTTCCTTTCTCTTTTTATTTCTACCTCTTTTTTCATTAAACACCCTCTTATTACCACCTTCCCTGCATCCCAAACCATCTCTATCGGTGTTCCTTTCCCCATATTTTCTTTAAAATAATTCTTTATATCTTTCCTGATTTCCTCAATAATCTCATTTTTGAACAATGCCTCTTTCATTCTCCATCTATATTGTACTTTTTGACTTTTCAAGTTTAAACCAATAGGACAGTGATCAGAAATGACCTTTTGATATATGTCCATTTTCTTTACATCTTTCACCAATTTTTTTTTGTTATAAGGAAGAAATCTATTCTAGACCATGTTTTGTGCCTATCTGAATAATATATGTAATCTCTTTCCTTCCCATGCACATGCCTCCACATATCTATCAAGGATAGTTCTCCTATCATTTCTTCCATAATCTTTGGTAGTTTTCCATCCTTATTTTTCCTAGATATTTTTGTAGATCTATCTATCTCTGTATCCAAGACTCCATTCCAGTCTCTCTCCAATCTCTATTTTAAAAGGAGCATAGTTATGGGGCAAAATGTCTACCACACCACTAGCTTAGGCAGCTCCTCCTGAGATGAAGATAAAGCACAACTGCTTGTCACAGCTGACGGACTTTATCAGATGCTCTAAAAAAAAAAACCAGCAGAGGTCAGGAGGAGGATGCTGCTGTCCTGCTTCTGGTGGTCAATACCGCACTCCCCATCCTCCTCCCGTCCTTCGTTCATTCTCACTCTGTGTTGGAGCGACGGAAAAGGGACCACTTTTTATTGACAGAAACTTTGGTCAATGAAAAGTGGCACCTTTTTCATCCCTTCAGCACAGAGGAAGGATGGGAGTAGGACAGGTTGTGCAGTATCAGCCACCGGAAGCAGGACAGCAGAGTCCTCCTCCTGACCTCCACAGGAGGTTTTTTTTTAGAGCATCTGAAAGGCTCAGCCAGACTGGGAAGAGGAAGCAGCAACAAAAACACAGAGGAGGGCAGCGACTTGGCCCTTGCCAACATGTTGTTGTTGGACCACAGCAGTGATGGTGATGACAGAGATTCCCTCCCTCCCCCTCCTCCTTCTCCTGGATGTGAGGGAAGGCAGGAGTGGCCAGGGCCCTGCTGCCAGCAGGGCAGCTGCCACTGGTGCCATCACTGCAGTTTCCCTTGGCTCAGTATTAGTTCCATGCCTACTGCCCCCACCCACATGGAATTAGCACTGAGCTAGGAGGGTCTGTGGCAGCCATGGCACAGCAGCTCTACCATTAGCAATATGTCCCAAGAGGCATATATCTCACCTCATGCAAGAAGAGAGTGAAGAGTGGTGGGAGGAAGCAACTCACCGCCATCATTGTGGTCACGGCTATGACCCAACAATAGCATTTTATTTATTTTATTTATTAATTAGATTTCTATCCTGCCTTTCTCCCAAGATGGGATCCAAGGTGGCTTACAATCATTAAAAAATACAGCTAAAATATCACAAGTTACAAAAGTTAAAAAAAATTAGATTAAATTACCATTGTTAAAACACATAAATTCAAAACATAAAATCATAAAAATGCAATAAAAGTACAACAATAAAACCACCACACCAATTAAAATTTATGTTTCAAATGCCTGCCTAAATAAAAACATCTTCAACTGCCAATGAAAAGAGAGCAGGGAGGTGGTCAATCAGACCTCCCACAGAAAGGAGTTTCACAGTCTGGGAGCAGCCACAGAGAAGGCTCTCTCCCGAGTTCTCACCAACCACACCTGCGAAGGTGGTGGGACTGAGAGAAAGCCCTGCCCTGCTGATCTTAACACTTGGACCAGCTTGTATAGGGAGATACGGTCTTTCAAATAGTCTAGACCCAATCCCAGCGAAGCGAATCCCAAGCCCCATCCCAGTGAGGCGACCCAGGATACCATGGTCAATGGTACTGAAAACCACTGAGAGGTCTAGCAGAACCAACAGGGACACACTCCCCCTGTGCAGTTCTCTGTGTAGGTCATCCACCAAGGCGACCAAAGCTGTCTCTGTCCCATAACCAGATCTGAAGCCAGACTGAAATAGATCTAGATAATCTGTTTCATCCAGGACCCCTGGAGCTGGGAGGCCACCACACATTCCAATACCTTGCCTGAAAAAGGGACATTGAAGACTGGCTGATAGTTGATAAGGTCTGAGTCATTGCCCTTCTCTTCCTCTTTGCCTCTGGCACATCACTGCTCCTGCTAAGGGATGAGGCGCCACCTTCCTCCTCTTCTCTGGCACTTCCTCCACCCAGCTTAGCTGAGCCTCCATGAACCATGCTGAGCAGCAGCACCTCAGGAGGGCAGAGGGACAACAATGCCTAAAACATGGTGGAATGGACAACAGCACTCCCACAGAGGCTTGGAGTTTATATTGGCCACTTGGAGCCAATAAAGTCATCAGCATGGTGACTCTTTGGGGGCCAAAAACACCTACTGAGTAACATTGGCATGTTACTTGGCTGGCTAAGTTTCCCCATGGTTTGTAGGCCTGCCATCCAGTGCCCATTTAACCATCATCCAGCTCTAATCCCAAACTTTTAAAAGCAGGTCTTCAGCCACTGAAGGAGCAAAGATATGGGGCAAAATATTATCTTCTGTCCAATTGTTTTGTGAGAAACAATCCTACCCCTGCCTTTGAGTGTTAATTGAACCAGCCTTCATCTTTCCCAGAAAAGAGGCTAACACCCCAGGAATCCATCCCTAATCCAACAAATCCCATTGTGGGAGGGAAAATGGAGCTATCAAAGGGAATATGGATTTCTCTTAGTGTCTGCTTTAAAACACTTACAACTGCTGGTTCATACAAGAGGTTGGTATGAATTATGGCTGGAATCCTGTGTGGTCTTTATTTACATGTTCTGTCCATTAAATAACAAGACTGTGTTTCTACCTTTCAGACAAATCAGGGAGAACTGGTTGTGAATGCTTGAGTGGTGACCTTGAATATGTCTGAATCTGCATAACAAATATCAACACTTTTGGCCATTCAGTTAATTGTCTGCTGTCATTTAAAGCAGCTGTGTTGTCTGTTGTGTGCTGGGGAAATGCTAAGTTTAAAGATTGAGCAACGTGACATTCTGCAGCAACTTGAGGAGGAAACCAAACCTTTTTCAAAAAATAATCACTTGTGATGAAACTTGGATCTTCCAGTATGATCCTGAGGCAAAACAACAGTCAATGCACTGGAAAACACCATCATCACCAAGAATAAAAAATGCACATCAAAGCAAGTCCACATTCAAAGCCATGCTCGTTGTTTTTTACATCAAGGGCGTAATTTTGGCTTACGCCAAAATGGGTTACAGAAGGCAGAACAGTGAACCAGCATTACTATAAGGAAGTTTTGACAAAGCTGAGAGAAAAAGTCAGGAAAGAAAAGGCCAGAACTGTGGAACAATGGTTTCATTCTTCATCACGACAATACACCTGCTTTTTTTTGGCCGATAAAAGCATCATTACATTTTAATATTCTCCATATTCACCATGTGACTTTTTTCTTTTCCCTAAAGTTAAATCGGTGCTTAAAGGAACACGTTTTGAGTCAATTGATGCAGTACAAAGAAAACAGCAGATGTGTTGACACAGCTGACAGAAACTGATCTGCTCCATGCCTTCAACCAGTGGAAAACAAGACTTTTTTATTTTATTTTTTATTTATTTATTTATACCCCGCTCTTCAGCCTCAAGGCTATCAGAGCGGCTTACAAATCGTTTTAAGCAATAGCTATTTACACATCTAACTGCATTAAACAGTTTCCAATGTGTGTTAGCTAATTGCCCCCCACAAGCTGGGTACTCATTTTACCGACCTACGAAAGGATGGAAGGCTGAGTGAACCTTGGAGCCAGCTGGAATTGAACTTGCGACGTGGTGGCTTGCAGTACTGGCATTTAACCATTGCGCCACCAGGGCTCCATCGGTATGTGAGTGTAAGTGGGGAGTATATTGAAGGGGACAAGCATTAGAATTGTAACACATATAAATAAAGACAGGTATCAGTCTCATTAGTCTCAGTCTCATTAGTTAATAGACAGAGCTCATACATGTAAGCACTGCAGTTATGGTGCTGTATACTGAACTCTGGTGTGATATACACACCCCATCCCCACTTACTGGGCAGCAGCCATTACTGTCAACAGGGTCTGTTCCCTTACCCTCTCATGAGCGATCCTCATTGCAACAGGCCAAATCAGGGTCTCTATTGCAATCTCCCCTTGTACCGGAGTTAGCTCACATGAGGGAGTGGGCAGGAAGCCAGTCAGCCAGCTGCTTCCTGGATGACAGGAGAATGGACTCCCATTGATTACAGTGTCTGTTGCCTGATAAGTGGAGATTGGGGGACTCTCATGGTCCCTGCGTAGCCCAATTGTTTGCAATTTCTATTCCTCCACAAATTTATTCCACACTTCACAGCCATACAGCATGATCAGGAGATTTGTGTTGAACATATGAGCTTCTGCAATGGGAAACTGTTTGCAGTCAGTGAATACACTGTGTATTTTTCTGAAAGCAACCCAATCTGACCTCCACCTCCTTCTCAACCATCTGGACAGCACAGAGACAGTGGGTCAGAACCAGTACATGCCACTCCTCATGTGTTACACCAACAATAGAAAACCTGAATATGGTTCATCTGAGTACCTGTTGCAAAGTAAAAGATACACTGCTTCATAGAACTGCATGCTCTTTGCCTCTGTTTATGATGTATTTTTTTACATAAACAAAGAAAATATAAGAAAAGCACCAGTGAAGTCAGTCTTCAGAGCCAGTCCTGAGGACAACTGTTTCTGAATGATTTCACCACTCAGGGAAGTGAAGTATGCTTAGTTTCATTACTACCCCACCATTTCTCCCAGGAGTTCAAGAAGAATACATGGCTGCCACCCTCTCTGTTTTATTCTCACAACAATTCTGTGAGAGATGTTAGGCTAGGAGTGTGTGATGTACCCAGTGTAAGTATACACAGCTACGGAAAGAACACATCTGCCCAGCTGAAGGGGCCGATGCTTACCTTTACATAAAGCTCTGAACTTTAAAGGCTTGGGTCCCAAATATCGAAAACAAGCATCTTCCTTATATTAGCCTGCTTGTGTCTCAAGATCTTCGGTGGAAGATTTTTCTCCAAATACCCTTGAGATTCTTGGCCTTCCCCACAGAGGTACAATTGATATAGTTCTTACATTCTTTCTGCCATCAGGCCGAAACCTTGTTTACCCAGATATTTTAAAGTGGTTTATGAAACCTGGTGGTGTAGCTGCCTCATATATATATATATATATATATATATCTTTTGCCTTTCTGTTGTTGTCATTTGATACAGTTTTATTAGGATTTGATGTTGTTGTGTAAATTGTCATAATACCATGTGATGAAACTCATTATGCAAATCTCTTAAAACAAACAAATCAGATACTTCCTTAGCTGTGAGTGGTGATCCATTTCCTTAAGAGAGTATTCAAACTTAAGCGACCACTACTCTACATCAGCCCTCTAGATGTTGCTGGAATGCAACTCCCAGCAGTCCTAGCCAGCACAGCCGATGGTGAGGCATACTGACAGCTTCAGTCTAACAACTGGATAACTGGATCATTCCCATTCCTGATTTGCACACCTGCAGACTACAACGTTACAGTCCAGGCAATGTCTTGGAACAGTTTTGCCATCTCTTCTTGTTTGAGAAGACTGGGGACCCTTGCATATTATGCAGTTATAGTGCTGTTCCCACTTTAACGTCATGACTGCATCCTGTGGTACCCTGGGGTTTGTAGTTTGGTCAGAAGCACCAGAGGAGCTCTCTGGCTGAGGGTTCTAAATGCCCCTCCCTAAACTGCAGATCCCAGGATTCCACAGTATGTTGCCATGGCAGTTAAACTGGAATCATAATGTTATAATTCCATACTGTGGGAGGGCCCAAAGTGTGTCAACAGACTAGCAAATGCTGGCCTTAGTCCACACCTCATATGTCATACATAAGTGCTGGCAGAATCAATAGAGCTAATAATCAGCAAAGGCTGATCATTGGTCATTGTTCGGCATGTCAGTAACTTCAACATGGGATTAATCCTGAATTAATCATCATGGGTAGAACTTTCCTATTGATTGGAAAGCATTACTTTGCAATGAAAATGTTTCATGCATTGAACTGGGACTTATAAAGTATCAACTAAACTAATGCTGTATTGAACATAGGTGGAGACTGCATCCTCAGCAGTGGCTCCTCTTCGTCTTGGAAAGATGTGACCAGTGGGATGCCACAAGGTTCGGTCCTGGGCCCAGTGCTATTCAACATCTTTATCAATGACTTGGATGAGGGAATTAGGGGCATACTTATCAAATTTGCAGATGACACCAAATTAGGAGGAGTAGCTAATACGTTAGAGGACAGGATCAAAATTCAAAATGACCTGGATAGACTGGAGAGCTGAGCCAAAGCTAACAAAATGAAATTCAACACGGAGAAATGTAAGGTACTGCACTTAGGGAGAAAAAATGAAATGCATAGATATAGGATGGGAGAGACCTGGCTGAATGAGACTACGTGCGAAAGGGATCTAGGAGTCCTAGTAGACCACAAGTTGAACATGAGTCAACAGTGTGATGCGGCAGCTAAAAAGGCCAATGCAATTTTGGACTGCATCAATAGAAGTATAGTGTCCAGATCAAGGGAAGTAATAGTGCTGTTTTATTCTGCCTTGGTCAGACCTCACCTAGAATACTGTGTCCAGTTCTGGGCACCACAATTCAAAAAGGAGATGGACAAATTGGAGTGTGTGCAAAGAAGGGCAACTAAAATGGTGAAAGGTCTGGAAACCATGCCTTATGAGGAGAGACTTAGGGAGCTGGGTATGTTTAGCTTGGAAAAAAGACAGTTAAGAGGCAATATGATAGCCCTGTTTAAGTATTTGAAGGGGTGTCACGTTGAGGATGGAGCAAGCTTGTTTTCTGCTGCTCCAGAGACTAGAACATGGAGCAATGGATGCAAGCTCCAGGAACAGAGATTCCACCTCAACATTAGGAGGAACTTTTTGACAGTAAGAGCTGTTCGGCAGTGGAACGCACTCCCTCGGAGCGTGGTGGGGTCTCCTTCTTTGGAGGTCTTTAAACAAAGGCTGGATGGCCATCTGTCGGGGATGCTTTGATTGTGATTTCCTGCGTGGCAGGGGGTTGGACTGGATGGCCCTTGGGATCTCTTCCAACTCTACAGTGCTATGATTCTATGATTCTATGAGAACTTGTTTAGAAGGAGGGGGAAGATTCAGTTTTACAGGCTGCTTCAGCCATATCCCAGTAGCGGGTGGAGCCAACAGGTGAGATCAAAAATACCAGTGTGTATTTTAGCTTAAAGTTCTGACTATAACTAAACAGCAAAGACATTTCAACTTTTTTAGAATGAGGAAAAGCCGGGAAATCATCCAATGGGGAAGAGAGCATAGACCTCCGGAATCCCAGAGGAATAGATTGGAATGATAGGATGAGATCTCGTCCCACAACTGGAGTTTTCCTATTTCTGATCATACTAGTTGTATGTGAAACAATTCTCAGGATGCTGCCAGAAGGAAGTCTCCTAGCACTAATAATCAAATGGCACTGTACAATTACATGGCTTAAGACCAGATTATCTGGAAAGCCTTCTGCACCAGGAGTTCTCAAACTCTAGTTCTCCACATGTTTGGGACTTCTTGAGCATTGTCGATACTGGCTATCACTGTTTTACACCACCTAAAACTTGATCAGGCCCAGAGCCCAGGCTCTTGTGCCTGTTGAAAAGATCTATTGAGTGGGCAGGCACAAAAGATAAGGACTTTTCAGTGGTGAACCCAATCCTACCCCAGTATTTATACATGTTCCCTTCCCTGACAATTTTTAAATCTAAAAGATGTGGACTCAAATATACTGCTGACAACCAATTTTATAAATATAACACCCAGATCTCCTTCTGTGGGATAATCACAATGATCTTCTAACAGTACTGAATTATTATTTTTGTAAGAAAGAAGGTTCAGTACTTGAAAGGTTATATATGCAGCATTTCCAAAGTTTGCCGTTTTGGCTTTTGATTGACATATTAGGGAAAAAACTGAACTTTATCAACATATGGCACTATTATTACATTTTTTCTTCCTTGACAGAAGACATTAATACATTAATTTGTTACCTAGGAACAAGCTCAGCTAAGATTCTGAGCTATAAGTCTGAATTAAAGTTACTGGGCTCCATCCAAAGTTAGTTAGCTAGCTGCATTTAGTTCTTGGTGAAAGAAATGGGACCTACCAAAGGTCATAGCTAACTGTTCACAGTGCTTTCAGTAAGTGCTAAATATAGCTCCTGTAGTCTGGATCCAACCCATTAAGTTTCATATCTTAAGTTTTACCTTTTTACAATGTAAAATGTAAAAAAGAAAAAGACAGCTAAATTTTTGCTTTTACATATTGAGCAACGTAGAAGTCATCCTGAAAATGGAATCGTTTCAGAAGTTTACATATCCAAAACACCAGTTTGTTGGTATTTGCTGTTCACTTGGCTTTGACTTGTGGTGACACTATGAATGGGAGACCTCCAAGAGTAATCAGCAGCCCTACTGAGGTCTTGAGAACTCAGGGCTATGGCTTCCTGTGTCAGTAGTTCTGGGAAAAGATTTCCCAGGGTCTAGGGTATCAAATGGCCTGACAAGTTTCTCATCATGGGTGGGCAACACGTGATTCAAAGCCCCTGTGTGGCTTCCCCTCTAATCTCCCTGCCACTGCAAACTGATTTCTGATGGTGGGGGGGGGGACTATTTAAAAAAAAAACCTGTGACTTACTTCAAATCCTCCAACTAGCCCACTCTGGAGTAATTGTATCAAACACCACAAGAGTAGAAAAGATGGATCATGCATTCGCTGCAGGAAGGGGTCTTTTTGGTATCAAAATTGTCCTCAAACAATGGTTTGGATCCTGCTTAGAGCAGAAGACCCAGTAGAATAAAACAAATGAGTCTTAACCAAGAGTAACCAAAGCTCCACTGATTTCAGTGGGTCTGCTTCAAGCATACCCAAAGCAGGGTCCAAAATCTATGTTTCTCTAACTCACAGGGCGGATGAGGGACTAATGCAGGCCTCCTTGTCACCCCATCCAGCTGATTACAATGCTAGTGACTCCTGCAATCAGTATGGCTAATATTGTTCTATAACAGTGGGCGATTATCCCCTGTTATAGAACAGTGACCACAAGAGCCACCTAGTCCAAACCCCTGCCACACAGGAATACAGAACTAAAACATCCTCAATAGATGCCCACCCAACCTCTGTTTAAAGACCTTCAAAGACAGAGACACCCCCCCCCGGACAATCTATTTCACTACTGAACAGCCTTTACAATTAAAAAAGAAAGAAGTTAAAATATTTGGAATCTCTTTTCTTGTAATTTGAATCTATAGGTTTGTGTTCTGTCTCTAGATACACCGTGGGATGTTGATATAGTTGCTTCTGAATTCTCAGAAGGCCTTATGACTTGTGGAGAAATAACTAAGATACTCCCCTCTATGGAAGTGTTTCACCAATCCAGACTTCCGGCATTCCCCACCTCTGGAAAAAATATTGTCAGTTTCACTGATGCCATGTTCCCACAGCTGCCTGAAGAAATCAGAGCAAAATCTGTTAATCCTGAATAGGCCCTGTTGAATCAAAGAAACTTATTTAAACAATGGCATACCATTGAGACAGTCGGAGTACCCTCTGTGGGACTAACACTTGGATGCAGACCTTACTGTCTTGTTATTGTTGAAAGAAAGAGTTCTGTTGCCTTGACACAAAAGTATTTGAAACTATGGTAGCTTCCTCGTTCAAGCTGAGCTAAGAAAGAAAGAAAGAAAGAAAGAAAGAAAGAAAGAATTTCCCTGTATTGTTTGTTCAAATTCAAAGGCTTTATCTATTTATCATTTACTTTTAAAAAACCTGAACAAGAATATTAATGTGGCTGGCTTTACTCTGCTGAGTGCAAGTTCAAGCCAAAGCCATAATATGTAATCTTCATAATGTCAAATAGAAATCAGCAGTTGCACTCTGTACAGAAGATTAATTGCGAGCTTGTTTGGTATTAGCACAGATCTAAAGAAACACACAATAGACATTCAGAAGAAACAAAGCGAAATTTTTAAAAAGGCCCATCTATATAATCAGGAGCAAACAATTCTTTCTCACAATTCAAACAGAAGCTTTCAAGAAGAAACAGTAAGAAAAGTGAAAGCAAATGTGTTGAGCAATTTCTATATAGAAGTACTGTATATGTTTAAGTCTAGAACATAACTTGGCTAAATCCAGCAACAGATAAAGCACATTTGATTCAAATGTTTTCTGACTGCAACAGACAAAACAAAAAGCAAGACAGATGGGGTCAGACTATGTTTTCTTCTTGCTACACTGTATGTTTCCCTACCAACTCCCAGCTCTGTCTTTTGTGCTGACCATACTCATGGTTAGACCCGATAGTGAAAATGTTAATAAGCATGCCATGACATCACAGCAGCTTAGCCAATGTGTAGAGAGCCTCATTTTGTATTGGGCTTCTGATACATCACAAAGCTTTGAAAGGTTAGGAAAGTTTCAAATATTATATTATTTCCTCCCCTCACTTTTTTTACTTTTGTGAGGACTTCAGGTAGGTTGGACATTCACAAGCAGGAAATATCAAATCACAACACAACAACAAATTAAGTTGTTGCCCATTTCCTAAAGGCAGGGGAAAAAATAGACAGCTAAATTTAATTCCAGTTAGACTCGTTGATAGTTTTTTGTGGGGGTTTTCCGGGCTGTGACGCTGTGTTCTAGAAGAGTTTATTCCTGATGTTTCGCCTGCATCTGTGGCTGGCATCTTCAGAGAATGGTTGGGTAGGAGCATGTGTGGAGTTTATATACTGTGAACCCCTGTTGGGGAGCATATGTAAATTTGTGTATTTGAATGGCTAGTTCATAGGGTGGGAGGATATGCAAGGAGGATTAGTGTCTATTTAGCTAATGGTTGGCTGATGGTCCATTGTCTGCTGGAAATCCCCCTGTCCCTGGGTGGAGTTCATTTGCATGTGTTGAGTTTTGATTTTAGTGTTTTTCAGGTAGCCAGTCCTGAAACTTCAACTTCAACAATTTCAACAGGAAAGAAGAAACCCTAAAAGTAAACAAAATCTCTATTGTTCTATGCTTTCCTGCCAAAAAAAGGCTCCCAGCATTACTGTAAAATGGATAAAAAACAAAGAAGAAGTCCCTGTACTCAGGTTTACAATCTAAAAGAAATGTCACAAAAGGAAAAAGGAATGGGATTATTACTGCAGCAGCAGCTGCATCATAATACAATAAAGAGGTTTCTGATAAATCTTGTAATAGAGCTTGGTAAGTCTAGAGACTAAACAGAGAGAAGCTAGTAAACAAATTCCCTCTGTGATAAATCTCTCTTGGATTAGTATACACAGTGAATAAATACTTCATTTTAAAGCATGTCAAAACAATGGGTTTTTCCTTACTAATGTCCATTTATCTAAAGTTTAGATGTTAAACTCAAGTCAGGTCTTTTCTCCAGTGCTCAGAGAGCACAATGTGCCTTGGCAGACTAAACTTAGAACTAGCTACGTGCTCTCCTTTGCTCTGATGTGTACCGTTATAATTAGGGCTGCATCAAATGTTCTTCCATTTCAGTTTCAATGGCACAGGTAGTGCTTTCAGATGAGACAGTTTCTGCCTAACTGCTAAATATGCCTTTAAAAAAAAATCTGTTCATTGACATTGTCAAGAACATCATACACCATGCCAATCCTACTGCCAGATCATTTCCAAAAGGGGGTACTCAGGGACAATGGACTTTTTCAGACGCTCTAAAAAAAAGACCCCACAGAGATCAGGAGGAGGACGGCACTGTCCTGCTTCCAGATATCAATTTTGCATGACGCCGTCCTCCTCCTGTCCTTCATTTGTGCTTCCTCCGTGCTGGAGGGACAAGAAAGGTGCCACTTTTCATTGATGGAAACTTCTGTCAATGAAAAGTGGCACCTTTCTCATCCCTCCAGTATGGAGGAAGGATGGAGGAAGTACGGAAGGAGGGCGGTGTGTGTGAAATTGATCACCAGAAGCGGGACAGCGCAGTCCTCCTCCCGACCTCCATGGGGTCTTTTTTAGAGCATCTGAAAATCTCAATGGCTCTGAGTCATGTCAATAATGTGATGGGGATCTAAATTTACTTCAACCAGCCAGGAGTAGCCTGGCAACTGTCACACAGAGGACCTTTTCGTCAGCCACCCCCAAACTGTGGAATGACCTACCAGAATTTAAAACAGTACTAAAGGACTATCTCTTCCAGCAGGCCTACCCAGTTTGATTTTAATCTATGAATTTTAAATTGGCATTTTAAGTTTATTAATGATTTTAATGTAATGTTTGTTTTAATCCTATGTGGTTTTTATCTGTGTGTTTAAATGATGTTATGTCATATATTGTATTCTAATTCATTTTGTACCCTGCCTCGAACCTTAGGGAGAGATGGGAAAGAAATAAAAAAATATTAGTAGCAGCAGTAGTAGTAATTGTCGTCTGTATTTTGTCCCTGGTGCTGTTTAATATCTACCTGAAATAACCAGGGATGACCATAAGGAGAAAGGTTAGGCATCAACAGGTTGGTCACTGAATTCAGGTGAAGGGCTAGACGCTCTGAAGAGGTACACTCTGTTTATGTAGACTGCACTCTGCTGCTCAAGGAAATGCTCAGGGAGACTCAAATTTACTTGGAAGAGGAAGAATTATTTCTGAACCAAAAAGGAATGTTTCCAAGATTTGAGCATGAGCCAGAGTAAGAGAAAAGAAGCACATTCTTGTGACAAGTGAAAAGCAAGCTGGGTGAGGGATTATTAAAAGGCTGAGAGAGAAAAGAGCTGGAGATGGAATGGGGAGACGATTGGACAAAAGGTGTGTGTGTGGGGGGGTGAATTTCACCTCTTTGGTTGAACCAACTTGATGTATCTTTAGACTGTGGAATTAACCCACTACCACCAAAACCTAAATATTGCCATTGAGTTTCATCTTTTGAAATCCCTTGTTCAACATAATTTTAGCCTATGTGCCACATACAGTCGGCCCTCTGTATCCATCAATTTGGCATCCACTGATTCCACCATCCGCCATCCATGGCCTGAAAAATATTTAAAAAAAAATATTCCAAGAAGCAAACCTTGATTTTACCATTGTACATAAGGGACACCATTATACTATGCCACTGTATATAATGGGACTTGAGCATCCATGGATTTTGGTATCTGTGAGGTGGGGGTGGGGTCCTGGAGCCAAAGCCCAGCAGATACCAAGGGCCCACTGTACTTCTAATAGCATGATGGGAGGTGTTCTTTGTAAAAGCATTCCGTATCTCAAAAATGGGCGCTAATGTACACTGATAATAAAGACCTGTATTCTCTTAACTATCTTTGCAGGAAGAGAACACAAGAAACACTGCTCCAAATCTGCTATTCTCTTCAGTTGCTGAAAGATTTAGGCACATGTACAAAACACCCACGCGCACACATATAAACTAGGCTGGTCCCTAGTTAACAAATTACAAGCCCTTTTATAAATAATTATATGATGGTGGGGGGCTGCTTGTCAATGTCTCAGGTATAAAATTATTCATTTCTTCATAAACATTTTTTCTTTGTGATAGATAAGAAAGAAAACAGCACCCTCTTGTGTCTAAGCACTGATATCTTGTAATAAAGAAGGCACTTCTCAGCAAGAGGCAATACAAGCACAGCAAGGATGAGTGGTAACTGCAAAAATGCTTTATTGTTGATAACAGTGCTACTCAAAGTGGTGGTCCATGAACCAGTGTCAGTCCATGGTGAGTTTTCAGGAAAGAAAAAAAACAGTTGCAGTCAATGGGCACAATATGGTTCCAGTCCTTGGCACATTGGGGGGAAAACCCACTGGTCCTCCACATCAGATCACTTAAGAAGCACTGGACCATAATAGGAGAGAGCAACTGCTGTATATATAGGCCAGGGTGTCAGTTTTCTGACCCTTTGGGGGCTTGTAACCTATTTAAAAGGAGAATTGTACCTCCTGGGAGTTTTTAGGAGACTCAATTCAACCCCAGGAAGAAGCAGGAAAAGGACAGTTGGGGAAACTCAGCACTGTTGTGCTAGGTGCCATCATTTTACACAAAGTTCACATGCATGTGTCTACATGTGTCATGATGTAGATGGAAAGAAAGGGATGATTCTCGGAGGCAGCAACCCATTCAGCAGATTATGCATTGTGCTTCATCAGAGTGAGGGAAGGGCTACTTCAAAATGGCATGGGGAGAGTAACAACAGCCGACAAGGCAAAACAATATATTTTTCTCAATACAAATATTTTGGAAAAGAAAAATAAGTTGGTATACCAATGCTATTCATACTATTTCTAACAGTCGTAACACAGAGCTAGAAAAAGCTAGAGGCAGTGCCCACGAAGAGGCAGAGAGAAAGGCATCGTGGAAATGGCAAGGCATTGGGTTTGGGGAGCTGCACAACTAGGGAACTTGTGTATTGGTGAAATGGCAGGGCCATCATTGTTGTAATGGGCCTTCAAGTAGTCTCCAACTTATTAGTAACCCTATCTAGGATTTTCTTCAGAGGAGGTTTGTCATTGCCTTTCCCTAAAGTTGAGCTGAGGGTGTGATTTGCCCAAGATCACCCGGTGGATTTTCATGGTTGAATGGGGATTTGAACCCCAACCTCCCAGAGCCTTAGTCCAACACTCAAAGTACTAGAGCACCAAGAGATAAAGGGAATGAAAGAGTAAAAGGAATTATAGACATATGTTGCTTCAGAATAAGGGAAATGCAAAGGCCCTCACTTCCTGGTTCCACATTTACCTGTAAATTCACAGTGGGCGCAGGCTATCTTCTAATCTCCAATAGATAATGGGATCCACCATGTCATCTATGTATAAACATCCCAAAGACAGATCTCTGGATGGGCAATGAAGGGGAGAGCAAATGGAGACTGAACTCAGAGCCAACCTCAGAGCCAAAATAATCTGGTTACAAAAACAGAATTAAGAACAAAGAACACACAGCCTTAAAATATTATTGTTATTATATTATATTGAATATTACAGTGGTCCCTCCATATTGGTGGGCTCCCGTTCCATGGACTGGACTATCTGCAGATCGCCACAACCCATATTATTAATTGGTGGTGACATGAATGTGGACAAGCTGAAGTATGCATGTTCACGTCTCCACTGTTGAATATGGGGCTTGACCATCCGTGGCTTTTGGAATCCAGGGGGTCCCAGAACTGAACCCCCACAGTTCCAGAGAGCCCACTGTATATAGAATTGTAGTCATAAAAATAAGAATTATAAGAAAATAAAAATGAAGGTTTTCCTGAGACAAAGGATGGACAACTTGCGGCCTTCCAGTATATTGGACTGCAACTCCCATTAGCCAGTGTTAGACTGCAACTCCCATCCCATCAACTCCTATTTCATGATTAACCACCCAACAGAACCAAACACATTTCATGGATCACTGCTTTACAGAAATGCCAAAGTACATGGGCTTGAATTTATGAGAGTTACTAAAAATCCATGGTGAGAATTCTTGGGAGATTTGGAGGGCAACACATTCCCCATCCTTACTTTAGACTGAATGTTCCAAGGAATAATAATGAACACAGGGAGAGGCAAAAGAGTTTGGGACAGAAGCAAGAAAGGGGACTAAAACATGGCCAAACGAGTAGTTGCAGCTGACTTCAGGGCCTCATTGCAGCTTCACAACACCCTCGATTCTCTTCTTGACCACAATCACTGCACTGAGAACAAGTAACTCATGTGGATGGTGCTGCCCTGCAAGGCATCAAATTGTGGTGGGTGTACAAAGAGGGTAGGATGACTGTTCAGCATGGAACCAGGTTCTGAAGTCAGTGTGTGGTGAGACTTCCCTTCTCTCCTGCTGAGTCTAAAAAGAGAACAAGATTGTTCAAGTAGAAAAGAGACAAACTAGGTACCAAGGCAGAGAGGGGAAAGCAACAGGAAAGGATCATGGAGTCTTTCTCTCTCCCCAAGAGATGACTGTACAGGAAACAGCCTCTTTTTCATGAAATGGACTGCAATACTGTCCAGTGACTGAACATAAAGTGCCATTATACGCATTCAATGGCTTCATGTCATGAAATGGGCAATTTTGGCAGGCAAAATAGGCACTTCTAACTTTTTAAAAATGTTTTCAAAAGCAGAGCCAGGAGGAGGGAGTCTCCTCTCCCCATTGCAGCCTCCTGTGTGCCCTCAGAATCTGCTCAAGGGAAACATCCACAAGAAACCCAGCTCTTCCCGCTTATATTGAAGCCTAGGGGTTGGTTCCACGGCAACTTTTGTTGCGCAATGTATCGCATTAGCGCACTTCCGATTTTGCATTGCAGAGTTCCCACGGCAAAATTTCGGATCCTGTTTAGTTCTGCAATGTAGTTCCGATGTGATTATAATGTGGAGTATATTAAGGTGTGAATTTCTACACATCGAAATATTTCAGTTCCCATGTCGATATTCTGCATACTTTGACAACCCTACCTGTCAATCAACGAAGTACGTCATTCATTCTAGACGTACTTCCTTCAGGAATTCCCGCCACCTGTACTCCCATTGGTCATCTACTTCCCCCCTCTTAGGCTTCTGATTGGGCATCTTGTCATCTTTTATGTTCTTTGTTCTCTTCAATGGTGCCAAGTAAATTGTTGCAGCCATGGAGGTTTTAGCTACGCTCATTTCCTGCTTGTATTTGGCTATTAGAGTTATGATCTCTAATTTCCCTGTATTTCTGATGCATCGTTTTCGATTTCGTGCGGCATTCTTCCGGGGTTCGGTTGTGTCCACGCTTTTGCATTTCTGCGGCTATTTTTTCGAAGACATTGATATTCCGGTGACATAGACGTAGCTGCTCCTGTACTTTCTCTTTCCCCCAAAGATCCAGTAAATCAAGAGTTTCGGCATGACTCCAAGCTATTCCCCTGCCCCCCTTCTTTGTTCTCTGAACTGACTCCATTAGGAAAATGAAAGATGGTTACAGGGATGCTTCAAAGCAGAAAGGAACGCCAGATGTGTAGGCGGGTTTCTGTGGCGTCACAATAAAAACCCGCCCACATCCCAAATTTTAAACATCCCGAATTTAAAAATGACGGACAGTTCCCAAATGCGATAATGCGCAAATTTGCAGCACTTTTTTTTAAAAAAGGCGGAAAATCAGCGGTGTCATTAACTGCGCCACTTATGGGTGTTTTAGACCCCCTCCTTCCGAAAAGGGCACTGCAGATGCGGAACATGTGGGAACTATAAGAATTCTAGGTGAATTGTTTGAGGATTATTTTTGCCGTGTAAACAACCCCCTATTAAAAAACAGTGTTGCTCAATGCAGTTTGGCCAGCATAGGCAGGAGAGCAGCAATTCTCCGTGTGACTAGTGGCTGGGGAGGGTGGGCTAGAGAGAGGGGGCAGGCTTCATTTTTTTATCACAGACTACTCCAACCTGGTATACAAAGGGGAATTCTGCTCAAGTATGGCTTCCCAAGACCAGAACTTACATCAACAGATTTGGGGCCCATCTACACAAGGGGTGGGGGATGGAGTACATTGTAGTAATGGCATTTTGCAGCAGCAGCAACATGTCTAAATGGTGTTTTGGCCTCAGAAATCCCCATAAGCCTTGCATTCTAGATGGCAGCCACAAGTGATTTATTCACATTAGTTCTTTGCCGCCACTATTTTTTAAAAGTCATCCAAGGTGTGCTGGAGCAATATAGTGATTTTCCGATTTTACAGGAAACCAAAACAAAAACCAACTACCCCGTTTTACCACCTTAGCAAGCGATCACTAAGGCAAAAATCCAACATGGCGGCAGTGGGTGCTTGCCCTACTAGCAAGCCCCACCCCTGCTGTTGCCCAGCCAATCAGCTTTGTGCTTCCCTTCGAATTGCTTGTTGTATGATTGTCCTGGCGAGCAGAAATGTGCACCCCCCTCATGTTTTTTAGAAAGTATATTCCATGAGGGTTTTTTTTGACCATTTAGACAACCCCACAGGCAGAAGTTCCCTCTCTTCCATCTTTTTCTCAGCTTATCTAAACAGCTCTGAAGGCCACACCCTCCTTTGGTTATATTATATAGGAAATGTAGAAGAAAGGAGTATGTTCTGGTAGAGTATGAAACAGTAAGGTGGAACAACAGGAAACAGCTCAACCCTTTAAGCTGGGTCAGGTGAGGGCAACACCAACCCAAGACATTTTGTTGCCTGAGGGAGAGGATAAGCACCTTGCTCATTAAGTCCAAGTGTCCTTTCATGACATCCCAAACCAGCTGCCTGAGGTGGCCATCTCACTCTGCCTAATAGTAGAACTAGACCTGGATGAGAAAGGCAGGTGGGTTCAAGGCTCTCTAAAGTACAATGACAGTTGTGGCAGCTGTGCCTTCCTTCCTGGAAAGAGAAATAACGAGTTGTTTGGCTATGAGAAGGCATTGGCTACATTCTCCCTCACTTGGCCACTACAACTGTTCTGAGTAACTCCCAGAGTGATGAGGCATGAAGAGACTTCCAGATTGATACATCTAGTAACCCTGGCTGCTGACACACTGCAGAAATAATGCAGTTTGATGCCACTTTAACTATCATGGCTCCATCCTATGGCATCCTGGGATTTGTAGTTTGCTGTGGCACCAGAGCTTGCTGATAGCAAAAGCTAAATATCTCACAAAACTACAAATCCCAGGATACCATAGGATGGAGCCATGATCATTAAAGCGGTGTCAAACTGCATTGTTTCTGCAGTGTGTCAGTAGTCCCTGACAGCTTCTCTACTTTGGGTGTAATAAGGAAGATCCTCCATTTCTACCACTTGACTTAGCAGTAGCACTTACATTTCTATACCGCTTTATAGTGCTAAGCACTCTCTAAGTGGTTTACAACGTGTTTGCTGATTGCCCCCAACAAACTGGGTACTCATTTTACTGACTTTGGAAGGATGGAAGGCTGAGTCAACCTGGAGTCCTGCAAGACTAAACTCACAAACTTGTGGCTGCAGTACCAGCATTTAACTACTGTGCCACCAGGGCTTGACATCCTTTGACTACTAAATAATAATGGGGTGAGAGGAAACACCACCGTTGTGTAGGCGAGGCAAAAATCCCTACCCAACAGCTTGTTGTGGGCTGCCAAAATGAACAACCAGAGAGCTCTCCAGAGCTGGCTGACAATGCTTCACATCACAGCAAGGCAAAAGCAAGCCTGGAGTGGCCAGATGCAGATGAGACCAGGGCTCCTAAACATACAGTAACTGTAGAGAAAAGGGAACTCATAGAATTGCAGAGCTGGAAGAGACCACGAGGGCCATCCAGTCCAACCCCCTGCCATGCAGGAAATCACAATCAAAGCATCCCTGACAGATGGCCATCCAGCCTCTGTTTAAAGACCTCCAACCAAGGAGACCCCACCATGCTCCGAGGGAGTGTGGGAGTGAGCCGAACAGCTCTTACTGTCAAAAAGTTCCTCCTCATGTTGAGGTGGAATCTCTGTTCCTGGAGCTTGCATCCATTGCTCCGTGTTCCAGTCTCTGGAGCAGCAGAAAACAAGCTTGCTCCATCCTCAGCGTGACATCCCTTCAAATACTTAAACAGGGCTATCATATCGCCTCTTAACCGTCTTTTTTCCAGGCTAAACATACCCAGCTCCCTAAGTCTCTCCTCATAAGGCATGGTTTCCAGACCTTTCACCATTTTAGTTGCCCTTCTCTGGACATGCTCCAATTTGTCAATATCCTTTTTGAACTGTGGTGCCCAGGTCCACTTTATCCTGTAAGCTACCCCTGCTGAAACTGTGATGTGGCTATCAAAACCTATAGGAGGCCTTGCCCTCTTTCAGATGTGACCAGGCCAAACCAATCAGCCTGACCAAAAGGGGGAAAAAACAGCCCCAAGGGTTCATGGCATCTCTAAACTGCATGTGGCCTGCAGAGGAGGCAGCCATAACAGTTCAAGTGGAATAATAGCGCTGTAACAGTGTACTGCAATAAAACTTATGGCACTACACTATTATAGCGCTATTATTCCACTTTAACTGCTCTGGCTGCCTCCTGTGGCATTCTGGGGTTTGTAGTTTAGTGAGGCCTAAGAGCTTTCTGGCTGAGAAGGCTAAATGTCCCTCCCTAAACTGCAAATCCCAGGATGGCACAAGAGGCAGCCAGAGCAGTTGAAGTGGAATAATAACGCTATAACAGTGTAGTGTGGTCAGTATGACCAGAGGGTGACCGACCACCCTTTGGGCGCAGTCAACAAACGAGAGGCTGGTCTGGAAGTGAATCTGGATCTGGCGTGGAAGGGGACCCCCCACACAAACACACACACTCTGGGGGACGCGGGGCTCTTCCTCCCGAGTCCATCCGCCCCGGGGCATCATCCGGTGAGCAACCCCAACCCGCCGGGCCAGCCCCTTTCGCCTGGGCGGAAATGGCGAGGGGGGGAGAGAGAAGAAAGGCAAAGCAGCAGCAACATCATCACGCGTCCTGAGGACGCCTTCCTCCCCAAAGTGGCTCCCCACCCTAAGCGGGGCTGCCGCGATGTCTGTCCCTGGCCGACTGGGCTCCAGCAGCGGCGGCCACGTCAGCTTTCCCCGAGGGGAGCCCGCCCGCCTCCGCCGCGGCTAGGGCCGCCGCCGCCTCCGGTTCAGAGCCGGATCCGCCGCCTCCCTCCCGCCCAGCCTGCTCTGCGCGCACTTGCCCGGGCCAGGCGCCGCCTCCTCGCCCGCCTCTGTGCCGGCTTCCAACCGGAGGGACCCCACTGCCACCACCGCCCGGTAAGGCTCCTCTCTCGCTCTCCCCGCCGCGCCTTTCAGCCCCACCGCCTCGAAGGGCTCCCCCGCGCCCGCCCCGTCCGGCCACCCTCGCAGCTCCCCCTCACCAGCCGCCTGGCTGGCTGGCTGGCTGCCCGCCCGGCTCCCCACCTCCGGCTGACCCCCTTTGGCTCTGGGGGTGCCAAGGCAGGGCTCCTGTAACCTTACACCATCATAGCCCAGGGGCTAAGCGAAAAAGCCCTCGGGGGCTTAGGGCTACATTGATTTCTTGGACTACTGGATTTATTTTTCCTTTATGCCTTCTGGAGTTTTCTCTCCCCGCCCCTTCCCCGTGGATTAATCAAGTTGTCCCTTCATATTCGCTGGGGTTTGGTTCCAGGACCCCCCCCCCTCCCCGTGGATACCCAAATCCATGAATACTCAAGTCCCATTCTATGCAATGGCATGGCAAAATGGTGTCCCTCATATAAGATGGCAAAATCAAGGTTGACTTTTTGGATTTATTTTTAATATTTTTTTGAAGAATATTTTCAAGCCATGAATACTTAAATCCGTGAATACTCAAGTCCCATTATATGCAATTGGCATAGCAAAATGGTGTCCCTCATATAAGATGGCAAAATCAAGGTTGGCTTTTTGGATTATTATTTTTTGAAGAATATTTTCAAGCCGTGAAGACTTAAATCCATGAATGCCAAATCCATGAATGTGGAGGGACAACTTGTAGCATGTCTTTTCTGCACTCCTGGTGTGGCCAAGGTTTTCCAGCCTCCCTTCTTTTGGAGTCCACCGTGGGACTTTTTTAGGTAGTTGCCCTTCTCTCCTGCCCTCCTGTGCCCCTCTATGTTGTTGTTGTTGTTGTGTGCTTTCAGGTTGTTTCTGATTTATGGCAACCCTTAGGCAAACCTATCATGGGGTTTTCTCGCAAGATTTGTCCAGCAGAGGTTTGCCATTGCCTTCCTCTGAGGCTGAGAGAATGTGCCTTGCCAAGGCCACCCAGTGGGTTTCCATGGCTGAGCTAGGATCCGAACCCTTGCCTCCTGAGTCCACTTATCAAGGATTTGACAACTGTAGTATTATGTTGCTCTATGCCTTATGCAAAGAGCAGGCCTTAATTGTGTTGAAAGGCCCTTCAGTTTAACCTGGTCCCAGTGACTGTGTGAAGAAGCACTACATGTATTGAGGTGGGACGGTTAGTGTGTCTTCACTGATTGAGGACCTCTACCTTTCCCCCATTCCTATATAGCAGAGCTCCCTGGCCGCACACTAGTTCCATCCTTAAGCCCTTGACCCCAGGGGGCCACTGAGAGGAGGGAAGCTCCATAGTTTGACCCTCCCTCCATGTGTTCTTTAAGGAGGGGTGGTTGCATGAACCCCACTTTTAATGTTGTATTAAGTATAGTTAAGCAAATTGGCTCCTTCCAGAGTTTCTGGACTATATAGTCCATAATCCCTGCCCATTGGCCAGGGTCAGGGGGGGGGTTAAATGTGTCTGCTGACCAAGAATCAGTCTAGATAAGTAGAGAATTTGGGCACCAATTTTTTATGCAGAGGTTGCATGTGTTTTTTAAAAAAGAAAGAAAATAAAGATAGATAATTGTGTCTTGAAATATCCAGCTGCAGATGGTATGATTCTTGGTTTGTGTGTGTTTTTTAAAGGTAGTCCTGTCCCCCGCACACACACATACCCCTTTAAAATGAAACAAGTGTGGCCTGCAGCATGTGGAGTAATAGGTTGAAGCCCTTAAATCCTTTGTGGGACTGGCCACGTCTGCCTTTATGTTTAGCACTTGTTCTTTTCCCTCATTCTCTTGGTTCTTTCCTCACAGGAATCATTCCATGGAAGCCTCATCAGGCACTGATCCTGCAGCCACACTTTTCACTTGGGCTCACTTTTGCAGGTCTTCCTCCTTTGCTGCTTGTGGATCGTAGCAGCAGAAGTTAGCAGGTGAGTCTCTACTCTTCTCCTACATCTCCATGTGGGGAAGAGCTTCACCTGCTGGCTTTTTGCTGTCAGTCAGCCCTTCTACATAGTTCTCCCTGAGCTGTAAATCTGGTGGTCCTGAGCACAGCTGAGATGATCACGTGGCTGCTACGTGTGTGAACTGGCTGGTCCCAGAGCTTGAAATGTTACTACCCAAAAAGGGGAACACATTGTGTTGCTCATTGTTCTGGTCATTAAACAGGCCATTAACATTCATGGTGCTGGCTACCCTCAATGCTCCTGTGCTTGGCTCTTAATTTTTTTATTAAAATTCCAGCTGTGCATGACCTTCTTCCCAGTGATCCAGGAAACCTCCTGGTAATGTGAATAGTACAATTTGCAGAGCATTTACAACTAGATATCCAGTGAGTTCCATTTCATTGTGCTAATATGGTGTGCTGTGCTGTTTTATGCTGTGTGCATACAGTAAGACTCCTTTATCTGTGTGGGATACATTCCAAGACTCCCTGTAGATGCCTGAGACTGTGGATAGTACAAATAATACCAGTAATATTTTCAGTCTGACATTGACCACAGGCAGTTGAAACCATGGAAAAAGAACCCATGGATAAGGGTATCTTACTGTACTAAGGTTTTTAACTTTATAAATCGCTTGTCTTTTAAATAACTTTTATATTTATACTTTTATAGATGTTTTTGTATAGTTTTAATCCATATGGTTTTTGAATAGGTTGTAAGCCACTTTTAGTTCCATTATAGGGAGAAAGGCAGGATATGAGTGAATAAAATAAAATAGATTCCATGTGAGTCAAGTGGTGAAACCATTTCAGTTTTTTACTAGCTTTAGAGGCATTGTTCACAGTGCTGAAGCTATTTAGGAGTAGAGTTCAACACCTTGGAGAACTCTTGCAAAGCCTGGATTAAAAACTAGAGTGAATTCACTGCCCCACTGACATGGGAGATACTAGCCACTGCTTTAGAGCCCCTTGTACAAGGTTAGACTATTTGCTATATTTTAAATGGTGGGATTTCCTACCACAAAATATAGTGATGGCTGCCAACTTGGATGGCTTTTTAAAAGGGAGTAGGTAAAGTCACTGAATTTAGGACTATCAATGACTTATTCAGGATAGAGATATATCACCTCCTGTACATAAGCAGTATACACTGTAATTTAGTTGCTGGGAACCATGAAACTGGGGGTAAAGTTGTACTCGGGTCCTGCTGGTGGGCGTTCCAGGTTGGCCTTGGTGTGGACAGAATGACTGAGTAGATGGGCCTTTGGTCTTATTTAGAATGCCTCCTCTTATGCTCATGGTTCCTCTTATTAGCAACTACAGTAGTGACATTTTTTAATAAGCAGCCATTTAGGATCACCCTGCACAGGATGAGAAGGTGAGGTTTTCCATCCACAGCCTCAGCTCCAGTTAAAATCTCTCACACACACCCCATCCAACACTGCTGTTAGCCTTTGGCAGGGGGGGGGAATAAATCCCATGTGTGTTAGTCCAAATTACTAGATGGTCGCTTTCTGTTCGAAAAATGCTCTGGAACACTTAAAAAGAGGTGATGTGAGCCCCAGAATGTGGCAGCATGGCCAATAGCCTCCCCACAAGACTTGGAAGTACTATTTGGGGGCAAAACAAAATCCCCCCAAATTTTGGGAAGCCTTGAGAGACAGCAAAAAAAAAAAAAAAAGGAGGTCCCTCAGATAGCTGCACACAACCTGCAGCCTACACTTTGCCCACCTCTGTTGTAAATTATGTAGATGTTGTAAATGATGATGGCCATGCTGGCTGGAGCTCAACAACATCTGGATGGCCTTGGGTGCCTCTACTACTGGAGAAGGCCATGGGAATTGGGGGAGGAGGTGGGTGGCATAGTGAAGACTTCAAATAAAAGGTGAATTTTCAGGATGGATTTGAATGAAGTAAGAGAGATGGCATCATGCAAGTGTTCTGGGAAGCAGTTCCCAAATATGGAGGCATCAAGGGAGAAGGGGTGGTATCTACAGAAGATGGAGACTCTAGTGCAGCAGAAGGTAGTGCTACAAGAGAACCATGGCTAATACTTTGTATTTACTGTATAGCACAAGAATCTGAAAGCTTTTGTTTGCTTTGTATAGGTGCTTTAGAAATACACATGACATTTTCTGGGTTATGACAGCAAAAACTCTACAAGAAGCTTCAGAAATATATGCAGTCCTTTTGACGACAGCATCGTGAAACCCGTTGGCCTGCTTTTACTTGTACTTGACTCAAGTGCTCATCATGGAGCCCCTGTTACCCAGAATGAAGAGCATCAGAGAGCTGAAAAGAATTGTCTTGTTGTCTTTAGTTTTAATGTGTCTGGTAGCCTTAGTTTGCCCTGCTCAAGACTACTACAGTTTACTCGGAGTATCTAAAGAAGCAACAAGTAGAGAAATAAGGCAGGCTTTCAAAAAGTTGGCATTAAAGTTGCACCCTGATAAGAATCAGGTAGGTTGCCTTATCATTAAAATGTTTTTCCATTCGGTAAGAACAAGGTTTCCTTTTTTTAAAGTGTTGCAGGTGCTGAACTCTTTACATTTTTGAAAATAAAAAGTATCATGGTATAATGAGAGAGATTTAATGATTAATTGGTGTTATAGTTACAACTCATTCCCCCACCAGCAGCTGGTGGTGATTTTTTTCAGCTGGGAAGTGTTCATAGCATCAGCATTTTCGGGTCATAGATCCATCAGGTGTAATGTCACCTACCATATGGATGTTTGATGGCCCCCTTGTTTCTGCAGTCCTAGCCAAACCAAACAAGTCAGATGGTTGTTGCCACATATACACATCCTATATAATAAGCAGCCTGTGTTCAGCCCTGCTCAAGACTACTACAGTTTACTTGGAATATCTAAAGAAGCAACAAGTAGAAAAATAAGGCAGGGACACACATCTGCTCTGTACTACAAATTAAATCTTAAATTACGTTGTGCCCTAACAACAATAGCCTATGTTGGTTTTGGTAACCATTTCTGCTACTAGGCTTGAATCTGGAGAAGTGCTGATGAAATTATGGTGGGCTGAAATTTCTACACGTTCCATTCAAATTAACCTATGAATAGGCCTTCCTAATGGTTGGAGGACCCATCTGAGGACCTAAGGGGAAATGGTGAGATTGCCAGACATTTGGCAGAGGCAAAGTCCATGAACAGGGATTCCATCTGGAGAGGGTTCTTCCACCTAGTTTTGACACCCCTTGCTACAGCCAACCTCTTTCAGAAGAGCCCCACAATCATCAGGAGAAACTTTTAGGGTGGCTGCCATGGTGAGAAAGGAAAACACATTCTCCTACCCCTGCCCTTTTTCTGGCACTTTGCAAGCTACAGACCTCATATACAATTATGAAATAAACAAAGGTGGTAGGCACATTTCTGAGAACTTCTAAAATTGATCTTAGAATTGGAAGGCCCAACTATATACAGACACTTCTGTTGAAATTTCATAGACTATTACCCACTTAAAACAACTTCAAGACTGAATGGGTTAGGTTACAATATTCTGTTAACACCTAGGGTTTTTCTCTTATAGAATGACCCAGAAGCACATGACAACTTTTTAAAAATAAACAGGGCTTATGAAGTATTAAAAGATGAAGATCTACGCAAGAAATATGATAAATACGGAGAGAAAGGTTTGGAGGATCACCAGGAAGGAGGACGATATGAAAGCTGGCACTTCTATCGCTATGATTTTGGTAAGATACATGCTTGCGATAGAACAGGATTGTTAATCTCCTGTTCTACCTGCCTTGGCTTTGTATAACTTTAGTAATACATTCAGAGGGGAAATAGTGACCACAGTAAACATGGAGTTAAAAGTGCCTTCATGCTGGACTGTGGTCATTCTAAGGTAGCATATAGTTTATATTTGGTTGTCTTAATTACTGTGGTTACATAGGGCATCCTTTATTCCATTACCTTCACTGGATTTCTGTTTGCACTTGGTTTTACAGTGCTAATTCTTGTATCTTCTTAATGAGTTGCCTCTGGAACATTCCTAATTCATTCTGTTTCCAGATTGGGTAACCATATCTAGTTTCCTCCGTTAAACTTGTTCTTTCATGTTTTAAGGTATGGCTGGTCAACTGTGGGTACTAGCCATCTTACAAAATTATTTTCTCTACCCTGGATTCCTTGTTATAACAGTGTGTTCTACAAGCCCTGGCTTTCGTGGAGCCAGGTAGGAAGTCCTGTGTTTTGCAGGCTTTTATTCAAATGCCAAGCTGGCCTGCTCTACCACCTATGCAGCCCTGGCGGCTTAAACTTGTACATGTCTTCACTTACCTGATATGAGGTGGCTTAATGAAAAATATCATTATCATGATATTGAGAACAGCTGTGCTGGGCAGGGCACATTTCTAGGATGGTGGACCATCGCCTCCCAAAAATACTACTCTACAGTGAACTCGCCATGGGTTAGCGTAAGAGAGACGCTCCAAAAAAAGCAATACAAGGATTCCCTGAAACAACATCTCAGGCTCGGCCAAATTGATCACCAACAATGGTGCGCCCTGGCCTCACATCGGGAGGCATGGAGACACTCTATCCACAATGCTGCAGCCTTATTTGAGAACTCACGCCGAACAAGTCCTGAAGAGAAATGACAACGCAGAAAGAATCACAACCCAGAAACATCACCCAAGGAGACCTTCTGCTGTGCTTTCTGCAACCAGACTTGTTTATCTCGGATTGGCCTTTTCAGTCATCAGAAAGCACGGGATGAGTCCTTCCTGAATCTTCGTTTGCGAAGAAAAGCCAGAGAGAGAGTAATGAAAAAGAAGCTTTGTTGAGTCAAATGCTGAGCTGTCATAAGCAAACATGCATGGGAAGTAAGACACTGCCTTATACTGAGTTGAGCCAGTTTTATCTACTGAAACCGTAGGGAACTGTAATGCATCAGCTGTTTTCTGGGGGTTTTTTAACTGCATCATCCATTATCCCTTGCCACTGGCAATGTTGGCAAGAGCTGATGAAAGTTGAAGTCCACCAATATCTTCAGAGCCACAGTTGCTCACCCCTCCAGTGTTTCAAACAAGGAGCTTATCCAATCCTGCCAGAGGTCCCTTTTGAGCAAAAAACATGTTCAGTGTGTATCTTCCTCCAAGAATACTCTTTATATTTACAGTTACTTTGCCACTGACCCCATGGCTCTTCCCTAATCAAGACATCTAAACTTTTGCACCCCAAGGGTTGGATATGAACTTAGTTATATTTAGAGTAGACTCACTGAAATCATTTGTGTTGAATTAAGGCTGGATCCAAATCCATAAATAGATAGAAAAACAGGCTCCTAATTACTCCCTGTTTTAAGGCAGAAAGAATTCTAAAACCCATCCTAGGGTGTGATTAACTTTTCTCTTTGATGTTGTTGTTTTTAAATGTAGTAGTCTCTCTTTTGACATATTACCATTAGGTATTGAGCTGATGGGGTTTGTGTGTTCTGCCTTAGTAAAGCACAGTGAATAGCAACTGATGTTTTTATTTTCATTCCCACATTAATTAGTTGTGGATTTTTAAAAATGCTAACCGGATATTTTCTTTGCCAGGTATTTATGATGATGATCCTGAAATCATAACGCTGGATAGAGGGGAATTTGGTAAGTCACTGCAGTCAACATGGTTTCCCAAGACTTTTAATATCATTTATTCGACATTAAAATTCGACATTGGTAATCGTTTCTTGAGATTATAAAATGTTACACAGATTTCAAAATGTTAACCAGAGGGAATAATGAATTTTAGTGTTCAAAGAGAATATCTTATATGTACCCAGTTAATCATTTGACTATAAACTTTATGAAAGCCATCACTTTTGCCTAAGTGCAAATTAGTGGCACCTCAAGGAGGTGGAAATCGCATTTTTTAAAACCTACTTTTTTGAAGTATCATTTTGAAGCCTTGAGTCTTTGCCATGGCTGATCACCTCCCACCAGAAGGATTAGGCATCTAAATTAAGCACAGAAGTAATGTACTTTATCCAACCCCTAATTATTCTGTTCTTCTTAAGATATTTTGATTAGGCTTTTTCTATAAAGATTGCTATCCTAGTTGGGAAGAGAAGGCTTGACTGTATAATTCTGGTCCCAATTCATGATTCCACACTGATATTTTTAGAGAAAAGCAAACTTGGATACTTCAGCTCTCCTTCCAGAGAAGCAGTTCACAGATAACTAAATGCTAGGGTGTGTTTGCATTTCCTTTTCATGTTTGCCTTTGGTAGTTACAGGATATAATGTGTTTACTTTGCATGCTAGCAACATGCCTGTGCATACAGTACGAGTTCTCCTAGAGCTGGCATTAGAACCATTGTTAGTTTTTCTACTTCTTACGGTATCAGCATTTCATGGTCATCACCTGCCGCATCTGATCTGGCGTAAATAATAATGCTCCATCCAGAAATAACCATAATGTTGTAAAAGGATGTTTGGGTGTCTTTCTTTTTATACACTTGTAATTCTTTCCTGCCCTTCTCTTAGAGTTCAGGCAGCATACCTGCACTTTCTTCATTCTTAGCATTGCAGCAACTCTTTGAATGCAGGTTAGCTTTTGTCTAAAAATGTAATTTACCAGGAGGTAGGCAAAAAGTGAGGAGGAGAAAGCCACTGACCCAGAGAGTTCCATTGCTGTAAAGGGAGATTTGAACTCAGGTCACTCAAGTCCAAGTCCAGCACTCTGACACTACACTGACTCCTCCCATTCTTCTAAAATACGTATTAGTTGAGCTATTAATGCTCCTCTTTTTCTTCCTTTTCTTGGTCTCTCCCCTTCCCACCACCAAGAAAGTCCAAAAAACAACCCTGAATATAGCATGCATTTGAAATTGCTGCTCTCATCCAACTGTGTGTGTGCGCGCATTCAAAGTAATGACTAAATTGTCATTATAGTGTGTGGGAGCGGGGATGCAGAACTGTTCTCTGTTGCTGGGCAACTAGAAACAGAGACGGTGGCCATTCCTTGAATACTGGAGGTCTCTGGATATATGCAGTTAAAGCTGTAAGGAACCAGAATTCCTTCTGCTCACAAATTCTACTTCACAGTTCATGCTAAACCAAGTTTTTATTGCTCCTTCTGTTGCAAACAGTGGTGGGTGCACAATCTGCAGGCCTCAAAGCCTTAATGGCAGTCATCTGCCTCCAGAAAACCCGGGGTGCCCTGTCCACTCTCTAAGAACTCCCTTCTGCTGATTTTCTGCCACTGTTGCCTCTTTTGGCTGTGAGGAAATCGCAGTCTCTTTCCTCTCTCCCAGGACAGAGAGAGCTTGCCTGGTTTTTGTGGCTCAGGAGGCAGACGTGCATGAACCCTGCAAGCATTATTTGTGGACATCAAAGCTGAAAAAGCTGAGGTAGGGAAAGGAAACTGTTCTGTAGTAAGCCACTGGATGGTGTTGCCATACCTGAGTTGGTAGCTTCAGACACATTCCTTATGACAATAAAATATTTTATTAGACCATACCAAGATCAACCTTCTCAAATGTTCCACCCCCAGCAGTGGCTGCCTACGTGGCATTCTGGACTCAAAAGTCAGATATACATATAATCTTGTTCGTCACTAGTATTTCTGACTTGCTGCCTTGGAACAGGAAAGCTTCTTTTACTGCCATGGCCTGTGACCTGTTCTGCATGTCCAGTACTGCTTACTTGTTTGTTTTTAAGGCAGGAATGAGAAACTGGCAGCTGTCCTCCAGCTCCCATATGCTCCAGCGGCCAGTTGTCAGGTATGATGAAAGCAGTGGTCCAACAACATCTGGATAGTCACATGTTCCACATCCCTGCTAGCAGCACATCTTTAGGCAGTCAATTCCAAAAATTACTTGGGCATTATCAGAAGCTGGTTAGGGATCTAGTAGTGAGGCATAAGGAGGCTCCTTGTCTCTTAATAGTTCTTGCAAAATACTGGGCTGAAGAGAAGACTGGTTGTAACTTTTATCATTCTTTGTTTATCCTGTAGTTGAAAAGAACTAGTAAATCTTGCAATAAAGACCTATCACATTCTCTTGTGCAATACTTCACTTGCTTCTTGGTTTATGTTGTAGGTTGGAGGGTGAACTCGTGGTATTGTTTAGGAAGTACAGTAGGTCTCTCTTGCCAGTCTTGCTAGTAGTGCCAACTGATTTTAGCTATTCATTTTAGCTGTTCATTAAGCTCTTTATCAATCTCTTTTTTACCCACCTGGTCCCCAAAGTGATGTGCAATGTGGCTTTGACCAGCCACTGGAATCTCAAGATGGGGCTATTGATCCACTAAAAATGTGGTCTGTAAATCATTTGCCCTCTGTCTCACTTCAAGATTTGTTTGTATTGAAGCACTCTTTCTTCCCACAAAACAGAAAACTAAGTTGGGTCTTACTAGCAATTCAATCAGTTCCCATCTCCTCTAGTTCTGTGTTACTTGATATTGGTGAACAGCAAAAATAGCAGCATAATCACTATCCTTCTCTTTAAAATAGATGCTGCTGTTACTTCTGGAGAATTGTGGTTTATCAATTTCTATTCCCCTCGGTGCTCACATTGCCATGACTTGGCACCAACGGTAGGTATAATTTTTAAAAATGTGCAGATCTAGCCCTGTGCAGATTTGGAAGTGGGGGATTGGAAGTAGGGGGCTGGATGGAGGCAACCTCAGCTCCCAGACCAGGCTTTTGCTGGGAGGGGTTGAACTTAAGCACCAGTACAGTCACCAAAATCAAACCCTAAGTACAAAACACTAATTAAAATTTTCAAAATAAAGTAAGTTGTATTCAGCAGTGTGTGACCACCTGATTGTTGGTCATTAGCATCAAATCTGCTTTCTAAAAGCTCTGAAAGAAGTTGGACCAGAGATTTCTGCTGTCTCTTGACAACATTGGGACAGATAACAGAGTCATGCTGGGGTGGTAAAAGTGTTAGGTGGGCCAGTCTTTTCCTTCCACCAACCTGTGAATATTAAGTTGGATTTTGGACCATTCTGTTTTAAAAAGGAACAAAGTATTTTAAAATTCTGTATAAAAGATTTCTGTATAAAAAATAACTTGCTTCTTTTTCAATCTTAAGTGGAGAGAATTTGCTAAAGAAATGGATGGATTAATACGTATTGGAGCTGTCAACTGTGGTGATAACAGAATGCTCTGCCGAATTAAAGGAATTAATAGCTACCCAAGCCTGTATGTGTTTAAAACTGGAATGGTAAGTAAGTAGGTGCTCTTCCTAATCCTGCAACCCCTTGTGATCCCAGGGGATCCATCTAAGGAGTGGCAGTACATTCAGCAAGCTCTTGCATAAGGGAAGCGTTCCTCCATTTATTTGAGAGCACACAGGAGGCAAGGGACACACAGCGGCAATGGGAAAACAGGTGTCACCAAGAGAAATCTTAGTGACAAGAGTCTGGTATTGAAATGGCAAGCAGAAGCACAGATCTTGGCAGTGCTACTTTTAGTGGGAAACTGCATGGGCAGGGATTCTTAGAGTTGTAATCCAAAAAGCCCTGTTTCCAAGCTTTGCCAGATTGACAAGATTTCATCATCCTTTGGGGGCATAGAGTGGAGTAGAGCAGTACATGGCAGGTTGCTACTTTTTCAGTCTTCTCCCATTGAACAGAGAGGCCTGAAAGCGCTTATGAGTAAAAATCTCCATGCCATTGGGGACCTTTACCAAAGTTTCTGATCGCGGCTTCAATGTGCATTCAGGGAGATGCAAGCAGAAACCTCTCTCACATCTCCCCTTGGAGAGGACAGGGATGGGGCACATAAGCTATGGGGAGAATATATGCACCCCATGCCCCATATATGGCATTGTTGTACTTGCTTGAGCAGATTGATGGCTAACATGAAGAGGGCTAGCCTTAGTGGGACTAATTTGATTTTTCAGATCGTTTTCATATCTCTTGTGTTTTGGGTGAGGAAAAGTGCTGTGTAGGTAATGGATAAGTTATTAAGATGAGATACTTAAGGTTCAGGGTTGTATTCCATATATATATATATACATATATATATATATATACATATATATATACACACACACACACACATATATATATATATATATATATATATATATATATAAAGCTTGGAAGAGATGGTCTAATACACGTAATCGAAGACTACTTTTTAACTTAAGATCTTTTCTCTTGTAGAATCCAGTGAAATATTACGGAGATAGGTCAAAGGAGAGTTTAATGAGTTTTGCCATGCAGTTTGTCAAAAGCACAGTGACAGAGTTATGGGCAGGTAAATTTCATATTATTCTTTAATTTGTAGATATTACAAACCTGCAATCAAATAGTGGAATTTATACATTCCAACCAAAACATGCTATAGCTTAATAGAAATGTAGAAAAAATAAAACTGCTGTCAAAGCTGTACAGCAAATTGTTTGTACTGTGTAAAGTTCGTGAACAAATCAATTTAGTTGTCAATCATGAAATCACTGTTTTGTTTTCTCTGTTTTAGGAAATTTTATTACTGCTGTTGAGACTGCATTTGCTTCTGGAGTTGGCTGGTTAATTACCTTCTGTGCAGAACATGGAGGTAAATATAATTTCAGCGATTAACATTTAAGACAGAATTTTAATTACTGTGACATGCAAGTGTCAAAGTAAAGAAATTGTCAGTGGAAAATAAACAGGAATATGTTGTTACATTTCTATTAGAAATGCCTGAAAGGTAAGAGCTGTTGTAATTTTTTAAAATTAATACACTAAAAGCCATAAAGGTTACTTGACACCAGGAGGCCATTAGTACTCTGTCTTTTGTATGCAAGTCTTTCTGTATGAGTTTTTTCTTAAAAGAGCTATTTAAATTGTCTGAATTTGTTATTAACTGCTAATTTGTAAAGCTGTTTCCTGCTGAGATATTGAAGACACAGTGTGGTATTAAGTGCATTTTTTTCTCAGAAACAGAGGGAATTTTCTGTGTGCCACAGGGAATTGTCCCTTCACCTTTTCTAACAGAGCCAGGCCTGCTGTTCACCAGAGTGAAGTAGCTACCTCAGGTGGCAAATGCTTGTTGGTAGGGAATGCTGACAAGGGACGTAGGGCAGCTAGCCTGCTGCCCTCAAATGTGATGGAAGGTCCTGTACTATTGGTTGTGTTGAAGAAAATTTCACCTGCCAGTCCTGGTCGGTTTTGTGTGTGGAATGGAGAGTGCCATATTGTCCATCCTAGACTGCCCCTGAATCTGAAGAGTATTGAAGCATGTGCCTATGCAGTTTTTAGATTTCCACTGCAACTTGGTGGAAAGATAATGCAGAAATGAAAGTTGCCTGGTCTTTTTTTCTCTTATGAGGTAAACATCCTGTCCCCATTTCAAAAGGGAGAGGTACAGATATTCTGTTTTCCAGACTTTTCTAGCTGTTAGTGTATTAGGACTTTATCAGTTGTCCCCCTGATACTGTTCTTTTGCCGGCATTAAAAAAATCAATTTTTATGCCGGCAAAAGAATGTTCCTCCCTGCACTTACCTCCTTTCCTGGAAAAGGCTCCTCCAGCAATAAAGAGGAAGTGAATGGAGCTTCACACGGAAATTCAAAAATTAAAATACATGTCAAAAAGTTAAACTAAGCACACACACACACACTTTAAAACTTACAAGTAACCCAGGGAGGGTCAAAAAAAGTTCGTCACTTACCTAGATGTCCTGATCTGGCCCAGAAGTGTTCGTGCTGGTCTAGCCATTCTCGTGGTAAGTCCGAGATTTAAAGGGATAGAAGCTTCGAATGCTAGCAATGCTGGCAAAAAATCGGCAATGAGATCTATTGACGACTTAAGCCATCAATTAAAAGGTATGGGTGATGCTATATACTCTGTGTCTGATAAAGTTCTTAGTGTGATATATTTAATTACTTGTGTTATACGAACAATTTAACTATTTTTTATCAGAAGTCTTCATTTGTATGTTTTTGTGTATACACTTAATGTACACTTAATGATAAAACTGGTTTCTCAGTAACTTGTTAACGTTTTTCTTCTAGATTGTTTGACTTCTCGAACACGTCTTAAATTGGCTGGCATGTTGGTAAGCTTTATTTAAATTGATTAATGTTCCAAGAAAAGACTTGATTTGGCCAGAGTCAGTGGTGCCACTAAGAAGGGGGGCGTGCATAGAGGCTGAATCGCACCAGGTGGCACCATTGGAGGCGGGGTGACGCCAGTCTTAGTAACACCACAAGCCAAAGTTTTAAGTTCAAAATCCTGCTGGCTTCAGAAGTAGAGAACTAAACACATACTGAACTTTCCCCCTGAAACTTGGATTGGGTTAACTTTGGGATATGCCTATATTTTAACATCCTTTCTGAGGCTTGTAAGCTGTGAATGGTACACCATGTCTGTATTTCTGTGCTAATCTCAAGCCAGATGTTTGGGGGAGAGAAAGAAAAAGACAGACACAGAAAGAGAGAGAGAGATGTATAGCTTTTGTGAAGGCTGTACTGTCTCGGTTTCATTTCCTCATTTCACTTTTTTCCCCTCTGTTGATTGTTTTATACAGGAAGGCCTTGTTAATGTAGGCTGGATGGACTGTGCCACCCAGGGTGAGCTTTGTGATAATTTGGATATCTCATCTAGTACGACAGCATACTTTCCACCTGGAGCCACCTTAACTAATAAAGAAAAAGGAGGTGTTTTGGTATGAGTTGCTTTACCATTGGTTTGCATATGCGTACATACCTGCTGGTGGTAGTGGTGGTGGTAGTGATGGTAGAAGCAAAGGAAGAAAGAATTTTTATAAATATTTTTTAATACATTTGCTTTGTGCTCATTTGATTTATATTTCATTCCTGATACTCAGAGAGATTAATGATATGTGTTAAAAACAACAACAACCATGTTCTTTAACTGTATTTAGTCCCCCCAACCCCTGGATACTGCACAACCCTGATCCAGAAATCACAGACTGGATTGTGTGTTTTCTATATTACCATATTATTTAAACATCCTTGTGCTTAGGTATCCTAAGTACTATAAGGCACAACAGTTTGCTTTGCTTTGCTTGCATATTAATTAACCTATTCTTTTTATTTATTAATCAACCTGTCTGAAATTCTTCTCAGGCGAAACAAAAAAAATTCAGTAAATGAAACTGAATGAATGATTATGAATCTAGTATAGAAGGCAGTAGGTAAATGTATTACAATTATCACCCACCTCTGAATTACATTAACTGTGTTTGTGCCCAGGAATTGACAAGAGGCAATCTTGTATAATGTCAAATTCTTTGTTACAAATTAATTTAATCCAATTCAAGAGATTGATGGAATAGTGTGGGCAAAAATTATTCTTATATAAGAGTGCATGTAATTTTAACTACTACAAGAAAGTTTGGAAGTATGTATTTATAGTCACCAATTTTTCCCTCTTTTTGAACCAAAAAAGAAAGGACATGAGTTTAACTAGTTCAGTGGTTTTTAAAACTCTTTGATTTCCATTCTGAAGAGTATGTACATGCTGGAATCTAATGAAAGCCAGGAAGGATTGAATAGTTTCAGTTCTGACTGGATTGTATCCAAAGCACGAAGCTTATGTCCCAAGCACTAGGCCCCAAGTGGGCAACAATGGAGGGCTGAGGCAGGGGTCTGTTCCCTTCACAAACTGCTTGGCTGTTCCCAGAGCATTGTCACATCTGATTCTGGAAATTGGCTGAAAAGGGGCTATTTTCTGGGCTGCGGGGGCGGGGGTGTATTATATTTGTGGGGGTAATTCAGAGGCAAGCAAGTCCGAATGCCTTTTTTTTCCTTGTAGTATAAATTGCTGGAGATTTTAGGTGGTAATTTTTTTAAAAAAAAATAGAGGGTGTCTAGGTGCCTCAGGGTTCCCTCCAGCCACACAATAGGCCTCCCAAGGCTGCACATAGCCCACACCCATCCTGCAGTAGGCCCATGCCTGTTCAGAGTTTGTAATGGGTGGTCTTCTTTCTTTCCTGGGTTTTATATATCTGCTTATAAACATGCTTTTTCAGATATTCCAGTCATTAAGAAGAGATAACTTTTGTTGCTTTGTAGCTAAAAACAAAACAAAAACAAACAAACAGAGAAAGCAATGTATTTAAGGACTGGGGAGAAACTTAGAATAAACTCAGTCAAGCAGTAATGAGCATTATTTCCAGGGAGACTTGCAGTTACAAATACTGAACATGAGAGGATGTGCATTTTCAGGACAAGTGTCATAGGTGTGGAGTTTCAGCTGCACTAGGACCACAGTAGCAGGGTGACTCTTACTTCCACCTTTTGTTTAGAAGTTTCTCATTGCCATGCGATTACACAAGAATGTTCCAAATTGGCAAAAAGGTTCTTTTGCTAACTTATAAAGGGCATTGGGAAAAGATTCACTCATTTGCATCAGAGGTCAGCAACTACATCCCAGCCACTCCCTGGCAAACCTTTAGTGATCTTGGTTAGTTTGCCTATTGACCAACCTGCCCTTGCTTTCTTGTCTGTCATGAAGCAGCTTGATTAGACTTAAGTAAGGTGGAGTACAGGTGACAAGAGAGCTTTTATTGTATGCTGCTTTCCTACCCAGGGTCATGTCAGGCACTACCTGGAAGGCTTTACGGAATGTCAGAAGGACAGAAATAGAACGCATGGGCTAGAGGAGGAAATAATTATCCTCCTTATTCTTGCTCTCCCTCCTGTAAATCTGTTCCAGGTAGTATAGTGATTGTCTCTTGAAATGCATTAGTGGCTGTTCAGAGCTGCCCCTATTCTGGCTGTTTTGGGAATTCTAGTCCCAAAAGAAAATATTCTATGTTTTGAAAGTGAATGTTTTATACAGTAGAATCAAATTCAAACAGTCATATCTGTTTCTCCAGTTCCTGACCTCCTTAGATGCTAGAGAGATATATTTGGAAGTCATGCAACACCTTCCAGACTTCAAAATGATCTCACCATCTACTTTAAAGGTAAAGAATGATTCCGTTCTTAATTCTGAAGAAGCATTTTTTTCCCTTACTTTTTGGGGTTGTTGTTGTTGTTTTCATAATAGATTGTTGCTAAGCTTTTGGCTGCAGTTAGCTTGAGGGTCATATTAAATTGTTCTTTGGATGGCTTCTTTAGAGATGTGGGGCTTCATTGGTAGTGGTGGCTTTGTGTAGACCACTCATTAAAGAGCATGTGTCTTGTGTTGCTTTTTTCTCCCCTCATAAGGATCACCTGGCTCATCATCGGTGGCTAATATTCTTTCAGTTTGGCCAGAGCGGCAAGTCAGAAGCCCATGATCTTAAAAAGCTAAGTTTTCTCCTTAAAGCAGAAAATATTCAGGTAAGAACAAGAGAGCTTCTCAAGATGGATGACTCTGGCCTGGCTGGGAGTGGTTTAACTTTCCTGATTTGAAGTGTGAGCCACTTCTGCTTCCCCACAAAGCTTTTAAAGAATGTCTTTTTCTAACTTGCCACCTTCAAAGCCTCCTCATTACCAACAGTCTTATCACATGACACAGTTATTCCACTTTAACTACTGTGCCTCCTGTGGAATCCTGGGATTTGCAGTTTAGGGAGGGCCATTTAGCATTCTCAGCCAGAAAGCTCTTAGGCCTCACTAAACTACAAACCCCAGAATTCCATAGGGAACAGCCATAGCAGTTAAGGTGGAATAATAGTGCAATAACAGCCTAGTGCGATAAGGCTTTGTTCCTTCCTCTTCTCAGCTGCTCACAGTCTTGTCGGAATCTGTACTTCCACACTTGCCTCCAACATGCATCCCACTTCTTTGAGTTGAGAATGCTGGAGGAAGTCCTGACTCAGATATCTTCTCCCATATTGCTACCCAACAACTACTGGACAAGGGGCATAGCTCACTGACAAAGCCCATTGTTTGTATCCAGAAAGTGCCATGTGCAATCCTTGCTAACTCCAAAATAAAACTAGGAAAGAAATTCTTCCTGTAACCCAAGAATGTAGCTGCCAATCAAGATAGTGTCAGGTTAGATGGAGCAAAGCTCTGGCTCAATCTAAGGTATCTTATTTCTCCACTGTGGGCTTGGGACTTGTGCATGCATTAAGCCATAGTCACTATCTCTAGGAGGGCAACTTTCCTCCCTTTTCCACTTTGGGGTGGCTCAAAGAGCATGCATGTGTTAGATTTTACTAAGTGTTTCCTTGGGACATCACTTTGAAAATATTAAGCCTGTCTCATAAAACTGTTACGAGCTCAGATTCCCTCTTCCATGAATTTTGATAGTTTACCGTTCTTTGATATATCTCTCCCCTGCATGCCCTTCCTTTTCACTGAAGCCCATACAGTGGGCCCTTGGTATCCGCTGGGGTTTGATTCCAGAACCACCTGTGGATAGCAAAATCCATGGATACTTAAGTCCCATTATATACAGTCGTGTAATAAAATGGTGTCCCTTATATAAAATGGGAAAATCAAGAGGCCTGTCTAAAGGATGAAAATACCCCTCATGGAATTCTCTGGGAATCCTACCTGTCTAAATGGAATCCAGCACCAATCCACATTATTCAGGAGGGGGGCCCAAAATGGCAAAAACAATGCACTAAAAGCTTTTGCAGAGTTCCCCGTACTTTTTCAAAAATCGCAAAGGGAGTGTGCATTCCTGCTCGTTTGAACTATCGAAGTATTATTATTATTATTATTATTATTATTATTATTTAGTTATTTATACCCCGCTCTTCAGCCACAAGGCTATGTGAATGACAGGAAATCCAAAGGGAAGCATAAAGCTGATTGGCCAGATGAGAGTGGGGGCGGGACTTGCTAGCAAGGCAAGCACCCACTGCCATCATGTTGGATTTTAAAACAGGATCAGTATTTTCTGTTTAGCTTTCCTATAACATTGGAAAATCACTCTATTGCATCAGTGCATCTTGGGATGCCTTTTTTTAAAAAAATAGCAGTGGTGAAGAACTAATGCTAGTAAATCACTCGCAGCTGCCATCAGGAATGTGAGGCTTATGGGGGCTTCTAAGGCCAGAAAATCCATTTAGACATTGTCGCTGCTGCTGCGAGATGCCAATACTACATGGTACTTTGAATTTTTTCCCCTCGTGTAGATGGGCCCAAGGTTTGCGTTTGGGGATTTAAAATATATATATATATATATTTTCAAGCCATGGACGGTTGAATCCGTGGATGCGGAGGGCCAACTGTATTCATTTACATAAGGCATATTGTATTTTTAACCAATGCTTGAAGTAAAATTAGACAAACCAAAACAATGCAGTATTATCCCATAAAGACATTGTTCCCCTGTCAAGAAATGGGATTCCCATGTCAGTCCCATATTTGTAATGTTTCATTCTCTGGGGATGGTAATGAACAAATGGATATTTGTTCCATAGGTTGGCAAGTTTGACTGCCTTACTGCACCAAAGATCTGTAGCGACCTGTATGTATATGAGGCATGTGTAGTAGTCTTTAAAGGGAGGGGATTGGAAGACTATGAAATCCATCACGGTAAGCAACCTTTGCATAGAAGAGTTAGAATTTTAACACTCTTGTAATGTCTGTGAATGTGTCTTCTTTGGCAATAAGCCACATGTTAGGAACATCTTACTGTAATAAAGCCCACCTTAAAAAAATGAATAACCTCCAGTCCTGTGATTGGAAGTAAAGGAGTGAGAAAAGGGAGGGCTGAGTCATTTTCTCTGTCAGTTTCTCATACACACACACACACACACATATTTCTAACTGCTTTACTATATACTGCTTGGAGGGTGACATTTTGAGTTTTAAAGAGCAGGCACCGTAGGATCATAGAATCATATAGAGTTGGAAGAAACCACAAGGGCCATCTAGTCCAAGCTCCTGCCCTACAGGAATACCCAATCAAAGCATTTCCGACAGATGGCCATCCAACCTCTGCTTAAAAACCTCCAAAGAAGGAGACTCCACCATACTCCAAAGCAGTGCATTCCACTGCTGAACAGCTCTTGCTGTCATGACGTTCTTCCTAATGTTTAGATGGAATCTCTTTTCCTGTAGGTTGAACCCATTGCTCCATGTCCTAGTCTCTGGAGCAGCAGAAAACAAGCTTGCCCCATCCTCAGTGTGACATCCCTTCAAATATGTGAACATGGCTATCATGTCACCTCTTAACCTTCTCTTCCCCAGGCTAAACATACCTATCTCCCTACGCTGCTCCTCATAAGACATGGCTTCCAGACCTTTCACCATTTTGGTTGCCCTCTTCTGGACACATTCCAGCTTGTCAGTATACTACTTGAATTGTGGTGCTCACCAGCGGTGGACGTTCCCCTCGTTCAATTTGGGACACTCCTCCATTCAAAATTGTAGCCTCCTAAGCCTATGTTTTGTTTTATGTCCCTTTCATACTGCACAGTTATTGTGCTTTGATTCTGCTTTAGCTGCCATGGCTACATCCTATTGGAATCCTGGGATTGGCATTAAGGGTAGGGGGCATTTAGAGTCCTCAACAAGAGAGCTTCTCCAGTGCCTCTGATCAAACTACAAACCTCAGGGTTCTATAGCATGCAGCCACAGAAGTTAATCAAAGTGTTATAATTGTGTAATGTGAAACGGCTCTTAGAAAGAGGTTTTATTGCATGCATCTGCATTTAAAGCATGCATCTTAGATTTGGATTTTGTTTGGACAGTGTTTGCTTGTCACAGCTTGAAACAGTTTAACCAGTTGTCTTGCCTTGCTCCTCTTCGACACTGTTTCCTGCATGTTTTCTGGAAGCAGAATATTTCTCACAAAAAGCACTGATTTTATCTGAATAATATCAACTGAAAACCAATGTGCAGTACAATTCAAGTAGGACTGTGACTTCCACTTGAAAGTACCAAATCGTGTTTTAGAGGTGGAGAATCTTGCAAATTTGATCAGTCTTCCTTGATATAAGTGCATTGTCTGTTCTGCTGAAGAAATAATAGGTTGCTATCCACACCAAATTTACTCATTTTTATTTATTGCTTTTTCTGTCTGTAGGGAAGAAGATACTATATGACATAGTGGCTTTTGCTAAGGAGAGCGTGAATTCTCATGTCATCACTCTTGGGCCTCAGAATTTTCCTGGCAAAGAGAAGGAGCCATGGCTTGTTGACTTCTTTGCACCTGTAACTATCAGAACATTGCTTATTTTCGGACATAAATTTATACATCTCTATATGTATGCTAAAGGATAACTTTTCTAATATAACAGCCTCTTTGAAGAAATTCTAGGAATTGAGTGATGTGCAGTTTTTCCCAGAAAATTTTTCTTTTGGTGGGATTTCAGGAGTTGTTCTCCAAACAAGTAACTTTTTGAATCCCTGATTTTTCTATATTCAACACTGAACAGTGTAGTTGTCTGTTCAGAAAGCTGCACTGAGGAACAAACAAAAAAAAACCCAATCTGATAGCCCAGTGGATGTTTTTCCATTGAGAGGCACATTTTTCAGGGGTAACATGAACAGTTCTTAGCTTTCTCTCAGTCCCACCACCATCACAGGCTTGTCTGGTGAGGACACGAGAGACAGCCTGCTCAGTGGCTGCTCCCACCCTTTGGAATTCCCTTCCACAGGAGTCTAGGTTGCCCCCCTCCCTGCTTTCCTTTCACCTGCAGGTAAAGACGTTTTTATGCAAGCAGGCTTTTAATGCATAGCTGAGCTTATGGAGGTTTTTATTGGGGTGTGTTTTTATTTTTATTTTGTTTATTTTTAATTTTCTTACTTTTATATCTTTATGTAATTTTAGATTTTTATATTGTGATGTTTTAATGGTTTTAAACTGTATTCTATGTGGCTTTTTGTGAGCTGCCTTGGGTCCCTTCTGGGAGAAAAGCAGCATATAAATAAAATTAAGTAAATAAGTCTTCACAGGCTTATCTGTTTGAGGGAGTAGTATTAGGCAGGAAAGATCAGATGGAGAGAAAAGACAGAGCTTTGGGCCTGGCTACCTCATACACCCCAGCTGCTTTTAAGGAACAGACCCCAATGGGGTGTAAATATTTCTCCTGACCAGACTTTCCAAAGAGAAAAGGTGGGTCAAAACTGGGGATTTGATGGGGTTGTGTTACTCACTTATGTTTGTCTGTCCCTTTCTTTTCTTTCTTAGTGGTGTCCTCCTTGCCGAGCTTTATTGCCAGAACTGAGGAAAGCATCAAAACAGCTGTACGGTCAACTGAAATTTGGTACCTTAGATTGTACAATTCATGAAGGAATTTGCAACATGGTAAACAGCAAGTATAGCTATGTTTTCATACTATGGATATATGTGTTCTATTTTAACCTTCCCTTCAAAAGTGATGGCCAGAATTCACTAAAGTAGTTACAAATGTGTAACCTAGAGTTACATATTGGTAACTGGTTTGAATTCACAATCCCTATGTATTCATTGCTGTGGGGAATACATAAAGACCATGAAAGTACCCCATTCCCCACTTGCAGGGCAGCAGCTGCTGCAATTGATGGGGGGGGGGTCTGTTCCCCTGTCAATCGCAAAGCAGTTGGCTGATATTCTCACTCTCCCTTGTGCGACGGGGTACCGTAACAAGGATCCTCTTCTGCCTGTGGCAATGGAGGTTCCTCATGGGAGAGGCTGGGAACGTCAGTCATGTGCTTCCTGATGGACAAGGGAACACACCTTGTTGATTGCAGTGGCTGCTGCCCGGTAAGTGGGGAATAGGGTGGTTGGGCTGGGAGACAATATGTAGCTACATAACTATGGTAGTTACATAGATGATAGAGAATTCCAGCCAATATCTCAGTGTTATTTTATTGTCAAAAGTGATTGAAATTGATTTGTGTGCCTTCTCATGCACTAGGAATGAAATGTATTTCTGGTTCATCTCTGATGCTTCTTACTCATACATAGTAGAATCTAGATGCTTCTAAGATCTTGCAAACTATACTTGTGAATAAGGTCATAACATGCATTGGAGGGTGGTACTTGCAGACATCTCAAAAATGACATACCATAATTAAAGCAACTGTGTTTTTGGAAAGAAAATTCTATAAATCAAATATTGTTTGTTTTTTAAGAAAAAACTTGAAAATGTAGAGTTTGAGATTCAAATAAACAGAAATTATTCCTTATTTACTTTAATGTAAAGACAGCTAGTGTGGTTTAGTAGTCTAAGTGTTGAGTGTTCTAGTCCGACTCCTGAAGACAAGAGTTTGAATCCTGTCTCGGCTGTGGAAACCCATTGGGTGACTTTGGGGCGTCACACTCTCTCAGCCTCAGAGGAAGACTGACACTCCCCACCATCTGACCAGATCTTGCCAAGAAAACCCTACAGTAGGATTGCCAGATATCAGAGTCGATGTGAAGGCACATAGCAGATATATTAATACATATCCAGTTTTTAAAAACAAAAAACCTATCTTAAGTTTAAGTTGATGTGTTAACTGTTTTCCATGTTCACCTCCAAAATGCTGGGAAATTGCAGCTAATAAGTGCCACACTTTAACAAGTGCATCTTTTAGGTCTATAGACAGGGCATACATACTAATCTCTGCTGTAGTTACTTCCAGCTTCACCACTAACAAGGAATTGGAAAGCTCTCAGTAGCAGAGTGGTGTCTCATTGATGCTAGGCAAACAGAGAAATCAGGCAGCAAAATTTTACTACAGTATACCTGCTGACGTTTAGGAGGTTATTCTGGCAACTTTAAACTCTTAGAAAAACTAAGAAATTGCTTAGTTATATCTCAGAATTGGCGCAGACCTTCCTCAAACTTACCTGTACTATGCTGCCATTTGTCAGTTGGTCTACTAAATAGTTTTCTGACTTTAAGTGATAAAATCTACTCCCCTTCCCCAGACTTCTAGTTATAGCAGTGGAATGAGACTCATCTGATCCATCTGTCCAAAGAAGTGCATGCAAGGCAATTTACAAGACTTAAAGACATAAGCCTTGTATTATAGGAAGAGGTTTTCTGTACAACTTCCTGTGATTCTTACCTGTGAGTAACTCCTGTTGAACTCAGTGGGGCTTCCTTTGGACTAGATGTGTGTAGGACTATCCTTCATTTTAAGACATACAGCCTTCACAATGTTTTACTCAAATGTTTGTTAACCCTTCTCTGTAATTCTCTTCCTTTTCCCAGTTATTGGGATAGTAGAAGTTTCTTTTAGTTTTATTAGTTTAGAGGTGTCTCCTTTTCACATTGAAACACCAGAACTATCAAGTTACTGAATGAAATGTCAAAAATGTACTGAAACTTGAAAGGAGTCTTTGTTTCTGAAGATGTTTTCATTTTGATATTTCATAGCACAACATTAGAGCTTACCCAACAACTGTGGTTTTCAATCAGTCCAACACTCATGAATATGAGGGACATCATTCTGCTGAGCAGATCTTGGAGTTTATTGAGGTAACTGTACCACCTCCGCCACCTCCTCCTTATTGTCATCATGATTGTTATGTGTATTTATATCCCACTGTTTTCCCAGTTTGAGACTCAAGACAAGACAGTTTACAATAGTTTTATTTTTAAAATATGTTATATAACGTTGTACACTCACTGTTGGCCCCCTGTACTTCAGAATAAAACTTCATAACCCCTGCCCATGCTCCCCCTGATTTTTTTTTAAAATTGTGTTGGGCAACTAATGGAGGTTACGGTAAAACATTAGTGCATGCACATGCACACACCCAGGACCTTGAAGGGTTGTGCTCTGTGCTACATACACACACACAGAATACAAAAAATGCCCCAAAATCTTTTGGCCTAGGAGAGGCCTTTTCTACGAAGGAAGTGATTGGGGCATCATTTCCTGTTTTCAAGAAGGGCTCTCCTGGGCCTAAAATGGCCCAGGGAGCACAACAGCCTGACAAAAATGCTCCTTATGATGCCTAGAGGATATTTGGGAACAAAGGAAATTGAAAAAAAGTTTTTAAAATGTTTTTGGACCCCTGGGTGGCCTGGGCAGCCACAAAAACAGCCCTCATGTTACTCTAGAGCAACCAATAGGATTCCAGCCACGTTGTGGTTTTGGACAAGCATGCTAGCAGAATTCCTCACCTTTCTCCATAAATATTTTTCTTAAATTTAATGAAAATACAGTTGTCCCTCCACATTCGCGACCTCGACATTCGCGGTTTTGATTATTCGCGGTTTTGGAAGGGCCCCCCCAAAATCGTGACACGGGGCCTCCGGAGGCCCTGTGAAAGCCCTGGGACGGAGCGGGGAGGGCTGGGGAGGCCTCCACGGGGCCTTCAGAGACCCTCCGGAGGCCCCATGAAGGCCTTGGGAGGGAGGGGAGAGGGCTTGGAAGGCCTCCGCGGGGCCTTCAGAGACCCTCCGGAGCCCCTGCGAAGGACTTGGGAGGGAGGAGGAAGGACCGGGGAGGCCTCCGTGGTGACCCGCAAAGGCCTTGGGGGGGAGGGGGAGGGCTAGGAAGGCCTCCACGGGGCCTTCAGAGACCCTCCGGAGGCCCCGTGAAGGCCTTGGGAGGGAGGGGAGGGCCGGGAAGGCCTCCGCAGGGCCTTCCGAGGCCCCGCAAAGGCCTTGGGGTGGACCGGGGAGGCCTCCGCGGGGCCTTGGGAGGCCCCGCGAAGGCCTTGGGAGGGAGGGGGGAGGGCTGGGAAGGCCTCCGCGGGGCCTTGGGAGGCCCCGCGAAGGCCTTGGGGTGCACCGGGGAGGCCTCCGCGGGGCCTGGCGGGGCCCTGTGAAGGCCTTGGGAGGGAGGGGGAGGGCCGGGAAGGCCTCCGCGGGGCCTTCGGAGACCCTGGGGGGAGTGAGGAGGGCCGGGAAGGCTTCCGTGGGGCCTCCGGAGACTCTCCGGAGGCCCCGTTAAGTGCTTGGGCAGGAGGGGGGAGGGCTGAGGAGGCATCCACGGGGCCTCGGGAGGGTCTCCAGAGGCCCCGGGAAGGCCTAGGAAGGGAGTGGGGAGGCGGTGGGAAGCGACTATGGGGCCTCGGGAGGGTCTCCAGAGGCCCCGGGAAGGCCTAGGAAGGGAGTGGGGAGGCGGTGGGAAGCGACTATGGGGCCTCCGGAGGCCCCATGGTCGCTATGGCGGGGGGGGCAAACCATATTCGCAGATTTTTCACATTCGCGGGGGTCCGTGGAACATAACCCCCGCGAATGTGAAGGGACGACTGTAAAATGAAAGCAGTCAAACAAATCCACTTCATTTACTCAACGATAACAAATCATTCTAATGAAATATATATGTATAGTAGGATACCAACAGTTACAATTTGCTTTTTCCTATTATAAATAATCATTTTTGCATTACTGTATTTTTTTTTACTGACCACCTATATTATGATATCTTGCAAGAGAAAAAGAAAATAATTGCAATTTGCTTATCTTCCTATAATCATTTCTGTAACAACTATTTCTAATCCCACTCAAATGTAGTAAGTGCACAGTTTTCCTGGCTAGCTCAAAAAGTCTGAAACCCTTGTGCAAATTTCCATATTCCATAATTTTTTATACCAGTGTCCGAGTCTTGGTACCAGTTTTGTTTCCCAGTGTTAGCTACGGACAATTTTCTGTGCCACAATCATCTTTATAAGTACCTTAATCAAATTGGACATAATTTAAGTTGGTGGTGGGCCAAGTTAAATCTAGGCCTCTTGCACCATCTCAGCATTTTGTTTTGTTTTTGACACTTGACCTCTCTAAGCCCTAGGCCACCTTTTTCTGGCCAAAAAATGGATGAATTGCCTTTCTGAAGCATCCAGGAAAGGCATTTCACCTTTTAAATAGTTTCAGGTCCCCCTGCTCTGTTCAACATTAAAAACCCTTGTTTTCCAAACCAAAAGTGGGTCTCTGTTTTTGTTTTGTTAGTATTTTTGGCAATCCAGACACACACACACACACCCCTACCCTAGCTGTTCACTCCTTGTTTTAGCTTCAGTCCTTCATACAACGTAACCCATCATATTTAAAAAATTGTCACAGGAACTTATAAATTTGAAAACAGATTGCTTTAAATCTTCTCCATTCTGTGCATTAGGATCTGATGAACCCATCTGTAGTTTCTTTGACACCTGAGACCTTCAGTGAGCTGGTGAAGAAAAGGAAGGCTAATGAAGTCTGGGTGGTTGATTTCTACGCTCCGTGGTGTGGTCCTTGCCAAGCTTTAATGCCGGAATGGAAGAGGATGGCCAGGGTAAAACCATGCTACCAGCATAACATGTTAATGTAGAATACACTGAATGTGGGGCTGTACAGAACATACACCTTCATTTCCACAGCATTTTCTGTGGTGCCACAGCAACGTTATGGCTATCCAATGAAGTTGCTGAGAAATTTTTGCAGATTTGTGTATTTCTACCCTGAAAAGGCTGGGAGGAAGGATTTCTGTCTCTAACCTAATGACATGGTTTGTATATCCCGCCACTAGTCCTGCAAAATGACTCTATATTATTTAATCCCCATCCAAAGGCTGCGAGGAGCAGTGCTTAAGGGGCTTAAATAGGTTATCTGATAAATTCATGTTTTCACTTTATTTATTATTGCAAAAGATGTTCAAACTGTCTCTCAGAACACATTGGCCTCACAAGAAAGCTTACATGTTAAAAATTATTATTAATTGTGCCTAGGTTGTGAATGGGAATAAGCTATCTTGAGCATGTAAAAAATAGGCATACCTGTCTTAGGCATCTTTGTATACAGTCAAAAGGCATTTTCACTTTACTTACAGGAGTGGGGAAGGGTTGAGGTGGCACTTTTTGTAATCCTTGGAGCCCCTTGACAGTCACCTAAAGCGTCACACCTGCAACACCCATTTTTAAATGTATTTTTATTGCTAAAGTTTAGTGTAAGTTGTAGTAATGTTGGAGGGAGCTATATCAAAGAAATCTCACCAAATTGTTTTGCCTCAAGTTTTAAAAATCCATTTGGGAAGGCAAAACTGTAATAAGAACTGCTTAAAGTGGAGTAGGCAACTGCATGGAGGTCAGGAGGCAATGTCCTCCTCAGGCCCTCCCCTCGCAGGCTGTATCCTACACACACACACACACAGAGAGAGAGAGAGAGAGAGAGCAAGCCCAAATGTCTCTGCTTTCCTCTACAGTCCTTCTCAAAACGGTGTCACATCACTTCCCATCACCATTTTGAGAGTGATGGGAGAGGAAAACAAAAGTGTCAGTGAGTAATATGGGATTCTGGGATGTTTGTGGAGGTGGGGTGTGGGTATTTTTATGCATGAGGGCCTTTCTGTGTAGTCTGGAAGCAAAATGGCACAAAAATCACACCTGTTGTTGTTGTTTTGAAATTCAGGGATTTGGGATGACTGGTGCAGGGCTTCAGTGGCCACAAAAGTAAGGACCTGGGGCTGCATACAGAACATATTTTGCCTATCCCTGGCATAATGGGATGAGTATATCAAGGGCTAAATTCTCATGCCCATTGGATCTTAAAGACTGCTTAAGACCTTTGAGGGGGTTCCATGATGAGATTTTAAAATATTGATTTATACACGCCTCATCTGGAATACTGTGTCCAGTTCTGGGCACTGTAATTCAAGGATACTGATAAGCGGGAGCTTGTCCAGAGGAGGGTTACCAAAATGGTGGGAGGTCTAGAAGCCATTATGCCCTATGAGGAGCAGGTTAGGGAGCTGGGCATGTTAGCCTGGACATAATAGCCATGTTTAGATACTTGACAGGATATCATATTAAAGTGGGAGCAAACTTGTTTTCTCCTGCTCCAGAGACTAGGACATGGAGCAACGGACTCAAACTACAGGAAAAGAGATGCCACCTAAACTGTTTGACAGTGGAATGCACTGCCTCAGAGTGTGGTGGAGTCTTCTTCTTTGGAGGCTTTAAACAGAGGCTGGATGGCCGTCTGTCAGGAGTGCTTTGATTGTATATTCTATCATGGCAGGGAGTTGGAATGGGTGGCCCTTGAGGTCTCTTTCAACTCTTTGATTCTACATATGTCTCACACAGGTGCACAGATAGCCAAGATACAAAATGAGAGAGAGAAGGGCAGACACAGGTTCATTATCTCTACAGGATGTTGGGGCTGAAATGTAACTCAGATATCAGTGAGACTACAAAGGGGACATCTCTGCAATTGTAGGTGCCTGCACGTGTTGATTGCAAAGGCATCTTCCTTTATATACTTTCAGAGGAAGCAGAGAACTGTGTGATTCCATGTGTGCAGCAGTCTGCTTCTTTCACCAGAATTAAAGTATGTGTGCTCAAAAGATCAAAGACTAAACAAACACTGGCCCTCTGTATTAGGATGACAGGCTTCTGAAGAAGGCCAATCTGATTGTTATTGTATGTTTTGTCAGGGGAGGGGTAATAAGTCGTTGGGTTTGGATTGCAGTTGTTTTCCCAGTTCATGTAGAATAATATTCCTCTGTTTCAGTTGCTGAATGGGCTGATCACAGTTGGCAGCGTGGACTGCCAGAAGTATTTCTCTCTTTGTCATCAAGAAAATGTTCAAGGTTATCCTGAAATAAGACTCTTCCCACAGAAATCAGTTTCATCTTATCAATACTAGTGAGTAATGCAATTTACTGGGATTTTAAATTCAAAACTTGCAAAAAAAAATATTTTTTTTAAAAAAATACCTGCTTTCTGTTGAAATTCCAGTAAGCAAGTATTGAATAGTCTAGTCAGAAACTAGCTGTGTCCATACACTGCTTTAGTGATGGAAGCTAAGTCTTCCTTGCTTCTCTGGACTTGTGGTAACTGAATCACACTCTATTTAAAATTATTATTTGGTGGGGGGGGGTCACAGATAAAATACAGGCAATTTTACAGATAAAATAAAGGAAATTTTAATGTAAACACCTCACCTCCCAAATGTATTAATTGGATAATTCAATAGGCTAAGGCTGATTTGTAAAAATAAAAATAATTGCCCATTATATCTCCTCAAATTCCTGGGAGTACAGAAATGTCTTAAGTTGGTGCAATAACATTGGGGCCCGGTAGGCCCCTTGGAGGAGAGCATTCCATACCATCTGGATCATTTCCTAGTATTATTTTATTTTATTTTATTTTTATTTTATTTTATTTTATTTTATTGGCTGCTTATTTGTTGCTTCTTTTCACACAACACATCTCAGAACTGCTCCTACGTAAGAAACAGGTAAAAAATCTTATGTCAATATTGAAAGTCCTATGTACATATTTTCCAGTGAAAATCTTCCAGCAGGAACTAGGGGAGGAATCTAGTATCCACCCAAACATCTGTGCTGTGACTCCAGTGAAGGGAAATACACAGCATTTGTGCCTCTCATCGCAAAAGCTGTCTCTTTCAATACATTTTAATCCTTGCTTTTATATCTTCTAACAGTAGCTACAGTGGCTGGCACAGAGATGCTTACTCACTGAGAAGATGGGCACTAGGGTAAGTCATTACAGTGAGAGTTGTGTAAAACACGGTCAAACTACTTTACTGCTAAATAGCTGAGCCGTTTTTGCTGAAGTAATGATGTATTGAGAGGCTGTTCACACATTACATTCAACAAGCATGTAGCAAGTCAAAGCATAGCAGAAATTCTGGCCATTTAGAGCTCCTTGTGGTGAACGGAAAGGCACTTATTATCAGTGTATTGTTGTCCCTTCATATTTGCTGGGGTTTGGTTCCAGGACCCCCTGTGGATACCAAAATCCGTGAATACTCAAGTCCCATTAATAATAATACTGAATTATTTGTTTTATATTATCTGCAATGGCATAGCAAAATGGTGTCCCTTATATAAGATGGCAAAATCAAGCTTTGCATTTTGGATTATTATTTTTTTAAGAAAATGTTCAAACTGTGGTTACTTAAATCCATGGATACCAAATCCGTGGTTACAGAGGGGCAACTGTACTCAGTTTTTATAAACAATATATCTTGTGCCCCCGTTGTTGCATTTTCAAATGGCTCAAGCTTTTCAGTGGATTTGGTTTTTCCTTTTGCTAAGGCCCTTAGCAGAAATAATTCAAGGGAACTCCTTGCTTCCTAACGAAATGAAAAAGAACTCCTTTCTGAAAAGCTGTACCACTTTCAATTGCACTGTTTTAAAACTGTTTCTTATTACATGGTATGCTTTCATTTGTTTGTAATGTTATTGAAAGTTTATTTACATTTTAATGTTAAGCTACATTAGCTTAACATTACACTACAGTAGTTAGCACTACAGTAGGACCCCCGTATCTGCTGGGGATTGGTTTGGTTGGGGGGGAGGCATGGATACTGAAAACCTTGGATAATAGTGAATGCCATTGAAAATAATGGGACTTCCGGTTTAAAATACCATAGAGTTGCCTTGGAGGACCTAGACAATGGCTGGAGAGGACACATTTTCTAGGAAGACTCTATGGTAGGTGAGCTGTTTTGTGTCCCGTGGATAATTGAATCAGTGGATAATGAATCAGTAGGTATGGGGGTCCTACTGTAATCTATTTGTTTCCATTTGTAAACTGTTTTGAGTCCCAGTTCTGGGGGGTGGGGGTGGAGACAGTATATAAAGAGGGTAATGAGAACAACGAAAACAGCAGTAGTGGTAGCAGAAGTAGTAATGACTAACAACAACAGTAATGAGTTCATGTTATTGAAATTTCATCTTGCTACCCTTGATCCTGGAAATTCCAGGTAAAATTTAAAGTTTATATCAGTGGCTCTAAACCATTTAAAAAAATTGAATTGCTTCAAGAGAGTGAAAACTGTATGCTCTTGAACTCAAACACATGAAAGTGTTGCTTTTGTTACTGAATAATTTTGGGAAGCAGCATGTGTAACTAAAACCCTTTATGATCCTCTTTATTTCTTTTAAGGTATTTACCTCAGGTGTCTCTGGATCTGACACCTCAGAGCTTCACTGACAAAGTTCTGAATGGGAAAGATCACTGGGTCATTGACTTCTATGCTCCTTGGTGTGGCCCTTGCCAAAATTTTGCACCAGAATTTGAGATCCTAGCTAAGGTAAAGGTTATGATTTTTGCAGCACTAGCAAGCCTGTTCAATATAACAAATATCAGCTGTAAAAATTGACCTAAACACTAAGCCAGAATAAAAATGTGTAGGATCTTCCTCTATATGTGCTTTTTCTAGTTCACATTCTATCTTCCAAGTAGCTTGCCAGGTTTTCAAAATACAATGGCCCCTCAGTTTCCACTGGGGTTTGGTTCCAGAACCACCACCACCCCCGGATACCAAAATCCATGGATGTTCAAGTCCTAGTATATACAATGGTGTAGTAAATGGCGTCCCTCATATAAAATGGCAAACAGCAAAGTTTGCTTTTGGGAATTTTTTTGGAATATTTTCAAGCCATGGATGGTTGAATCCGTGGATATGGAGGGCTGACTGTAGCAATAAGGGACAGTTCAGACTGGCCAGGAAATGTGAGGGAGATCTATATATGGTCAACTTCAGAGTCTTGTGAGAAGAAGGACTCTTGTGAAGAGATCCAGTCTCCTGTAAGATCTCAGATCTTGTAGGAACCTGGAAATCTTGTCACGGCAGGCCAGCAGCCATCACAAGGGGCAGAATTTGTACTGAATGGAAAGAGAAGGCACTGGCCACACAGTTCAACTGATACCTGAAAAAACAGGATTTTTGGCATCCTGATTATTGCTCATGCAGGACAAGTTTTATGGCCCTTAAATAATGGACATCCCTTAAGATAAAGGACTCCTGACAAACTTACTTCCAGGTGCATTTTGAGGTAAATGCGAAGGCTAAACAATAGGATGGGAGCAGAAAGTTTTGTGGCAGCCAGGAATGCAGTTCCTTGGCTGTTCTAGATGAGGACTGGATGGGTGAATCTGACTTCCCATTGGAAAGCCCAGTCCCATCAGCACCTAAACCACTCCAGTCAGGTTCCTTTGCGTTATCTTGAAACCGGCTTTTTGAGACATTCTTATCTTTTATTAGTGACTGCTTTTAATGGTTTATTGTTGTGATTAAAATAAACCAACAATGATTTATTGTTTTGCAGTGGTGGTTTTAATCATTTTGTTGTTCTTTTTGTTTTCAATATCATCGTTACCTATACCTTGAATTTGATTTTATTTTTTACTGGAAATGCAGGATGAACAATGGTCTTTTAACACTTGCTTTCTTCTCCTTCTCTTTTTCTTTTAAAGACTGTTAAAGGAAAAGTGAAAGCTGGGAAAGTTGACTGTCAAGCTTATGCTCATATTTGTCAGTCGGCTGGCATCAGGGCATATCCAACGGTTAAGTTTTATCCTTATCAAGGAACAAAGGTAAAAACAAAACTGTATGCTATCAGTGCACAAGGGGATCTTGCAGCACCTTTGAGACTGGGAGGAAGAAGTTGTAGCATAAGCTTTCTTACACTTGGTCCACTTCCTCAGATGTATGCTGTTAGCTATGAGGGGAGCTGTAACGCAGCGGCGGAGTACCTGCTTTGTGTGCAGAAGGTCCCAGATTCAATCCTAGGCATCTCCAGGTGGGGCTTGAAAAGGACCCTCTCAAAAACCCTGCAGAGCAGCTGTCATTCAGTGCAGTCAATACTGAGATCATTGATGGGGTGGGGAAAGTGTGGTCTGCCTGTGGCCCCTCCAAGGGTTTTTGGTGTCACCCTGAAATCCCACCACCACCCTCCAAACAAGCATAATGTAGTGGTTTAAGTTTTGGACTAGAAGTTTTAGGAGACCGGTTTTAAATCCACACTCAGCCATGGAAACCCACTGGCTGACCTTGGTCAAGGCACACTTGCCCAGCCTCAGAAGAAGGCAGTAATAGACTTTCTTTGAACAAACCCCCCTGATAGGTTCACTGTAGGGTCATCATAAGTTACAGATGACTTACAGGCACACAACAGCAACAGCAAGCTTGTTCCACAATGCCCCCAAAAGCTCCAAAAAATTTAACAAGGAGGGGAGTTTGCCCCCAAATGGGCCAAAAGCACTCAGTGCTACTTCTGGAACCCTGTGGAAATGACAAGTTTGCATTAGATCCCTCCCAACAGCCCCCCTGCCCAAATAACCTGTCCCTAAACATACCTGCAGAAAACCAAACTGAGTTATTTCTCGGTTGGATTCTTGACTGACTTTTACCACTATGGTAGCCCTCCCCACCCCCAGCTGTCCCCAACACACCTACAGAAACCCAAACTGTGGCAGGTTTGCATGGGTAAAAATGGGCCCCCAAACCTGTCACAGTTGACTGGCTCTGTTGAATCAATGATCTGATTGCACTTAGGCCACTTCCTAACTATTGAGTAGGCTGTAACTCAATATTCACATAATTCACATCCTGTTTTTATATTTCAATTTTAGTATTAAAAGATACCAAGTAGCATGATTGCAAACCTTTTCCAAAGTAATTTTTCTTTTTAACATACACTTGCTTAAATGTGAGTGCTCACCCTACTCATTGGCTACTCATTGTTCTTCTACCGCTGTGGTCCAGAAACTGCTTTCTTCAACCTCTAACAAATTGGTACCATGTTAAAGGTGTTCTTAATTTGGATATCTGTCTTTAATCCTACATAGGAAAGCAATCCACAACCTGCAGACAGGCCTGGATCATGTTTTAGCTTATCAGTGTGGGAGCTACTTTTCCGTGGCACCTTAGAAGGCTCTTGGGTATATAAACTGGTTTCTGTAGCCTGAACATATGTTGGTCCAAACATAGGTATGTAGTCTCAACAACCTATGCATGGAGCTGACTTACTACCTCTCCCTCCCACTAAACAAAAAGCCAACAAAAATATTTTCATTAAGATAATCCTTTAATTTCAAGATTATAATGGCAATATTTTTTTTCATGCTAATAGTGGCAATTTTTTTCCTCTGAACATAAATAAGTGTTTAGACCACAGGTGGTAACTTTCTCCCTCTCTTGCTCTGTTCTTTGTTTAAAGAAAAATGCATTTGGGGAACACATAGATAGCCTTGATGTGAAAGTCATAGCTGAACAACTGATGGTGAAAGCAGAAGAAATTAAAAGTAAGAGGAAAAAATCTTCCAGAAACAAGGTGGGCAGTGTTGTTTTGAGATCCATGATTACAATGGTTCGACTTATTTATTTCCAGCTGTGTGTATATGGGTCTGCCTTTTCAGAGAAGGACTTGTATTGGAGGCAACAGTATTTACATCAGTCCCCTCTTCTACCTGTATCAGCCTGCCGTGCCCCTCAAAAAGATGCTCTGGAGACTCTCCAGCACAAGAGAGGAAATGTCATGGAGGGCTGTCATGGGGGTGGGGTGCGGTTGATGTTGATGAACCTCAGGGGTTTTGCTTTACAAGGGCAAAAGCTTTCCACTAAGGCAAACCCTCCACAGGATACACCCCTATCAGGCTGTACACTGTGTGAACAAAAAAGGCAAGTATGTTTGCTTATGACAAACTTCTACCATTTTGAATGTGTTGAAACGGAATCATTTCAAATCCTTCAAAGGATTTGCTGAAGTTGAGAAGGACTACTTTGAAGGAAACTGCTGAACTCTGTGGCCTCTGAATAACAAAATTATGATACCTCTCTATTCTGCGTGGTCATTGAGGATAGTCTTGTATCATCCACATTGTGACAAGTAGAGTCATATCAGCTCCAGCATTCTGAGTAAAGAGTGCAAGTGTTATACCTCAACTGAGGTGTGGTAAATGTTTGTGAATAGAGAGATACAGAACCACAAATGCCAGCCTTACCCCTTGTGTCTCAGTATGCTCGCAGTGCTTCCCTTGCTTCTGAACTGTCCATGTTGATACAGTAGGTCTTTCAGTACATTGAATATTCTACTCATATTCAAGTGAATGTGAATATTCCTCCTCTTGAGACCTTGCTGCTCAGCATAGCAAATCCGCCCCTGACCAGACTTAATGTCAGATCAGAGCTAGTATCAAAGTTGCATTCAAAGGGGGAAGGGAAGCTTTGCCCTTAAAACATACTGAATAACTAGCAAAGTGGTATGTTTCTTTAATTCTTGTTCTACAGTGTAAAGAGCAACTTTTGAGAAAACTACCATTCATTATATATTAGAAATATTAATTATTGTGTTTGTATTTGAACCAGTGTGGTGTAGTATTTAAACTAGGGCTCCAGGAGACCAGGGTTCAAATTCCCACTCAGCCAGGGAAACCTACCAAATGACCTTGGGCAAATCACACTGTCTCAGCCTAAGAGGAAAATAATGGCAAACCTCCTCTCAAGAAATCTTGCCAAGAAAACCCTAGGAGAATGCCGCCATAAGTTGAAGTCATCATGAAGCCACATCAAAACAAATGTGTCTTTGTTAAATGTAGGTTAGATGTTTTTTGGTGCAAGTCTCATGATAATAAGAAGGAAACATTTTATTGCATATTTCATTTTTTCTGTCTTGTTTTTTCTTTTTCTCCTCGGCTTTTTCTGACCATCAGGATGAACTTTGAGTGATGGAATGAATTCCAAACATACCAAGGCTATAGCAGTTAAAATACTGGACTGTGTTCTTCAGGAAGGAAAAAAGAAATGCTGTGGGGATTCAAGGACACACTGATTATCCCCACAGATGCTGCAGGGCTTACTCTGAATCAACCAAATGCCGACTGGCAGTCATTGTGATATGCTACCTCTGTCCTGAGGAGGATTTTATGCTCTGATTACAGACTTGGGACTTGGGTCAGTAGGGGATCTGTAGGATTTTTCCTTCAGTCCTGTCACACTCTCTTTCTTCCTACAGAACAGTCTTGCCTTGTGCTGAAAGGGAAACCTAATTCCCTCTTGTGAAGCAGTGGATGAACAGACTACTCTGCAGGCTAGAAAGCCAAAACAGAACAACCTCTGCTTCCCATGGGAAGTGTTTAAAAATGATCTGAACAACTTTTTCCTCTGTATTGTAGTCAGTGAGCTTTTTGGCCAGGATGCACTAAGTAACTGAAAAGTATGAATTCATTTTCTGTAGCATTCAACCTCATGAGTATGGCATTCTTCTACTAGCTTGGAAGAACACTCAGATGTCTGATAGTTTCAATACATATCAGCTGGTGGGGGGTGGGAATGTGGGGGGAAGCTTGCATGCGTGCTGGCTCTCTGAGTCTTCAGTCTGCTGTGTGAAGAAGCTGCCTGGTATAGATTTTGGCTTTGGGGAACAGTCCTGCATGTGCCGAAAGAGCAATGTTGCTGGGGTGTGTGTGTGTGACATGCAGCAGTTGCATCCACGAGGTGGCAGCAAGACAGCTTGTTATTGAAGTAGCTCTAAAAACCAGCACCAGCAAGGCTATTTCCATGGCCCCTTAAATCTCAGTTTCTCTCAGTTGGAGTTGTGTCCAGGTAGGCCTGATTAGAAATGCAACCTAAGCTTTCCCACATCAAAGCTGAAGTACATTGAAAAACAAATCCAAAAACTATGTTTTATGGGATTGGTTTTCCACAGACTTCAGAGTACAACAATTTGAGCTTGTACTGCAGCAGATTTGTGCTGGTTTCAAAGTAAAATGCTCAAGTCTGGGGTTGAGGTACATGTTTCATCCATTTTCATACCAGCCTGTTCTCCTTCAGAACAGAAATGAAAAATGTAAATGCTGTTCTTTTGTGCAGAATTTCAAGTGCCTTCTGAATGTAGTGGTCACTGGAAGTTTTTTGAGGTTTTCCTCATTAGACTGTCAATCTGACATCAGCATGGGGAGTGTAGTGTCCTTGATATGCAGAAGTACACTGTATATTTTTGCCAGTGTTTAATTGACCCTTGCAACATTTAAAATCATGTCTGTATTAGTATCTGTACTATACTTGTTCTTGTTACATTGATCTTGACCTCTCACATTGGAAATCTGAAAGAATAATCTCACTAAAAATGGACTGTTGGCCTTTAGTATTACGGATTCTGTCCGTACTTTGCACACATTAGTAGAGACAGGCTTCATGTGCTTCTGAATTACTCTACATAAAGGGACACTCCTGTTATCCACAATTATTTTTTTGATGCTTACATTTGTAAGTGTACAAAATGATAGCTCAACTGTGAATATGCTTCTGTTATTAAATTGCTAGATCTTCAAGGGTGAGATCATAGATACTTCTGTTTTACATCATAATTTTGATTATCCTATCACAATTAGGCTTAGTGATAATGGGTTCTTAGATCACCTTCTGATTACACAATAACTTTCAGAGTATCTAGTACTCTTTCCTACTAGATATAAAAACACTATAATGGGTTGAATTATACCACAACGTTCTTTTGTGTGTGCGGGGTGGTTGTGGTATTATGGATGTTTATGCTGTATCAGTTGTTAATGTTTCCTACTTAATCTCTTGAACGTTGCATAATATGCAGATATATGGTTCTGTCCAGTGTATATTTTTTTTCCAGCTTTCATACTGCTGTGCCTCGGTTCAAGATCTCTTTAAGTTTACATTTTGTAACCCCCACTCCAAAAGAAACAATTGGTATCCCCCAAAATAGTATTGGATAATGTCTAAATTAGTCTGATTCAGTATGTTAGTAACATATTTATGAGGTCTTGTCAAGCAGCTTTCTTTTCACTGAGGTCAATATTATGTGGGACACACCATGCAGCTGGAGCACCTAGTAACGTAAGATTTTTTTAAAAAATCTGGTTGGTTTAAGCCAGCAGTGAAGAAAATGTGGCCCTTCAGGTGTTGCTGGCCTGCAGCTCCCTTCAACCCTTACTGATGGCTGTGCTGGCCAGTGCCGATAGGAGCTGAAGTACAACATTTGAAGGGCCTTACATTTCCTCATTCCTCATATAAAACAATGGATGGGAGTATGGAGAGGAAATTTGTATACAATGTAATATTTTATCTGCTTTTTACATTTACTGTTGGAAAACTACCCTCTGAATCATGTGGTATTGCAAGAGACTTGTTAGTGTTCCAAGGGGGAAGGTAGAGACAGCACAGTCTAAGGTAGAATCACCCCTTAAGTGTCTTAGGTATGATGGCCTGCAGAATTTAAGCTAAGTTTTTCAGTTCTACACCTTCAGTCACTTCCAATTTTGCTATTATTAAACTTTTTTAAAAGATGTATATTGTATGTTCTTATGAAGTAAATTTAATGACCACTGTCCAAAGTGGGGAGTCTGTATAAGGAGGAGAGAGCCAAATTTGCAGCCAATTTTTGCTTTTAAACTAAGCAGTTATCTCTTCATCAGTGCAGCAAAACCATCTTCATTTACTAACTTGCATTCTGTCTCTCTGTTTTATTCAAACTTGGTAGCAGCAAATACACCATCCTGTTAATGCTCAGTGAAAAGTTGCAATGATAGAGGGTTTACCCGTTTGTGATCACACAAAGCTGTTACGTAAGATCTCAGCTTGCTTAAAAATACACTGATGAATCATATGAAGAGGCATGTAAAATAAGCACTGAAAAGATCTCTGCAAGATTCTGAAGCCCAAATTATGTGAGGGCCTATAACTGATCCCCATCCCCAGGTGTTCTGGTAACATGCAATGAAAAAAAAAGTGTGCTGCATTAGTGCTTCTCTGCTCCACTTCACAGTCTGCTGTAAGTTAACAATACTTTCTATAAACCGGGCAGAAGCAGCAGGTAGCTGTGCATTTCCCCATGCTGTGTCACAAAACTGAGTTAAAGACACTCAGAACTGTTTTATGTATACCTCCAGTTGCAGAGGCCCATAGTATTGGTAACTGCCTGTGGCAGCATTAATTGTGAAATGTTCCAGTGCTCACCTTTGCATGTTCCCACAGACTGCATTGTCTAATACTTTACGTAGATTTTACATTGTCAACACACACATTTCTGTTTGTTTCTGTCCTCCATGAGCTGCGGACATATGGCACCAAGAGTGCAGCGGGGTCTCTAAGGAAATATGACAATGTGCTTGTTCATTTTGGAAGTGCACTCCCTCCGTTTCTGAGACAGATCTTGTTCAAATCTGATGTGCTCAAGGAGACTGTTCGAGTATTGTTTAGCATGAACTTTCAACTTTCCCCTCTAGTGGCAAAGGGTTGCGAATATCACTGATGCATCTTGTGCCTTTCCTCAAAGTCAAAGCAGATTTTAATATGGGGGTAGCAGGTATTTAAAAATTAGGATATAACTCTGAACAATTTTTCCATGCAAATTATTGTGCAGACCATTGAAAAGCAGGGAATGGTTACCGTATTTTAAGCATGAGACCATGTCACATGGCTTCTCATCTGAAGTCAGGTGTGTATCAGTGTAGAAATTAATGAGAAAAACAGCTTGGTTAGCTGGTGAATCCTTTGCAAATGCACCTGTTTCTGAGGTCTTCTCTATGCCATTGGGGGCAAATTTTCAATGTCTCATGATGGATACTGGTTTGTGTTACATGTTTTTGTGGGCTTAAAAGCAAGATTTGTAAGTCAGGCAGAAAGCACTGTTTAGTTAGAAGAAAAGTGACCTGAACAATGCTCAGATCTTAAAAGGCTGGGGCAAATTTACTGATTTAAAGCTGTAACTAGCAAGAATTCTTGTTTCACTCCATGATTGTTCTAGTTGTACACCAAAGTTCATAATAAACTCAATTTTTAATATTTCCAGATTCTGAGATGCATGCTTTTCTTTTTATTTAAACTTCTTGCAGCTTCTTGTTTTTTAAGCTTTAGTGCATTATGAGCTGACTAAATAGTAAACTTGCTTTTGTGCAGTAACATTTTTGACAGTAGGTAGAGCCTCATGACTGAAAACTTTTTTCCATTAAAGAATAAAATCCAGCACACAGGAAGCTAGCATCATGGAGAAGTCTAGGATAGAATCCTCCTTGAAATATGCATTTTCTAGCTGCAGGAAATACTTTTTGTATGGGGGAGTGTTCATAATCCAGTGCTTTGCATGCCTACTCAGAAATGAGTTCCATTCAGTTCAACGGGATTTATTCCCAGGAAGGTGAGTATGGAATCAAGGGCATATTATGATAATCTTGATGTGCAATGGAAAGTATGTAATCCAGATGTGGGTTTACAACTTCATCTGGTGTTTGCCACTATTAGCCTCAGTTGCATCATAGGAAATGGAATGAAGTCCATCTTGTTTTAAGCAGATGGATTCGGTTCTTTGCATGGCTGATACTCAGAATGAATGTACTTTGTCTAATTAACTGCCTTGTCCTTTTTATTTATGTATAATACTTACGTGGCCCTTTTGTGTTTGTTAGCAGCATAAAATGTAAAAATTGACAAGAGCAAAATTTCATTTTTTTAAAAGCTTGATGTTAGCAACATCATTGAATAACCTTTGGGACATGGGTAGGAACCTTTCAGAACTGATGTGTGAAGGGGGGGTCTTAAGTGACACATCCTCTGCATGGAGAAGCTTCAGGTTCAGTCATTGTCATCTCCAAATAAGAAAAACAGCTGATCAAGCTGCTTAACAAAGAGCTTGTTAGACCAGCTTGTTATGAAAGCTAGGAGATCCAAGGTGATATCAAGTGCCATTTCCTTTCTGTTCAGATGGACCTAACCATCCTACACTGCATACATCAGAGACTTTTGACTGATATGATATTGCCAACTGCATGGACGTGTGAAAGGGCCTAACAGGTTGCAATCCATAGCTGATGGCCTTCATTAGGGATGCCATTCTTCTCTATGTTTCTTCTCAAAGGAAACAATGAGTAATTTTAGCAATGTTCTTCCTGCTGCTAAGAAAGTCTTCCAAAACCACAGTTTTCAAAGCCAATTTACAATTTAAGACCTCCTGCGCAAAATTCGCATGTACAGTTGTCCCTTCAAATTAGCTGGGGTTTGGTTCCAGGACCCCCCGGGGATACCAAAATCTGTGAATACTCAAGTCCCATTATCTGCCATGACATAGCAAAATGGTATCCCTTATATAAGATAGCAAAATCAAGGTTTTCTTTTTGGATTATTATTTTTAAAGAATATTTTCAAGCCATGAATATTTAAATCCGTGGATACCAAATCTGTGGATACGGAGGGACAACTGTCATTTTTGTACAGAAAATAGCATTTTATGCACAGGAAATATTTCTGCATAGAAATACTATTTTCTGCACAGGAAATGCTGTTTCCACATGAAAATTTTGCACTGAAGATGTCCCAAACAGCAACGATCCTAATGAGTCCAGGATTATTTTTGTCAGAGTTAGTTGACACTTGAAAATTTTGTTTTTCAACCATTTTTCAGTTATTTTCAAATATTCTTTCCACCTCTAGGCTTCATCCACCTTGAGTTCCCTAACATTCTGTAGACTGGAAACAGATTCCAGTGCAGAACAGTTTTAACAAGAATTCAGAAGGAGGTTCACACATATCTCCTGCAGGTTGGAAAAGAACAAAGACTTTTATCACATGGCATTAGCTAATCAATGTTTGTTACCACCCAACTATGCCCACCTTTAATTTATGATCACTATTGTGTCATCCTGTATTTCAGTCCCCCTGACACCACTGCTTACAATTTCCCATCACCTCTTCTACCCATTTAAGTTTGTGTATAATAATTTCCCAAGAGCAGAATTGTGCCATACATCTGATGAACTTTAATCTTAGGTCAAATAACATTTGTTAGTTGTTAAAGATACTGTTTTGCTCCAACAGACTAAAACAGCTATCTCCCAGGAAATAAACACAGTATATACACGATTTGACCAAAAAAAACTTAAGTTTTTTTTTTAAATCTTTATTTTCTGTAAGATCTCTGTAGGTGTAAAAGCAATAAGGAAGAAGAAAAACTTAAAACATAAATGGATTGAGGCAAAGTTCACTCTTTTTCTAGAGTCAAGCTAACTTACCAAGGGGTGACAATTTGCTATCTCAGAACCCAGTTTATCTGCAACAAGATCCAGGAATGAGTCCAATCTTCCCAGCTAAACAAATAGCGAGCCTTCCTTCTGTGCAAGGACCAATGGCAAACTTCATTCATAGGGCCAGAAGATGCAGTGTTGAAGCCAAGCATCAGGCATTTCTAGTAAAAATAAAAGGACAACAATTTTCATTACATTTCCTCAATAAATTTTGCCATTAGTTGTAAGAATTCTGGGCAAGGGGGGATTCCAGTTGCAAGCACCCAGTCGCAAGATCCCCAAAGGCATGTTTAAATACCGGTAGCAACTGGCATCCTGTTAGTGAATTATGATGGCGTAAGTTGCAATTCACTTATCACCATTGCCATGGTTAGAATTCTGTTCTAATCACATGACCAAAAGCCTACTTTGTAAACAGTGCAGCCCCCTCAACATGACCATTTCTGTGTTATCAAAGGGGAGGGATGAGCAAGGACACACCAGTTATTTTCCCGGAGCTGGGTGTACTGCAAGGACATCACCTACAAAGACCTCCCAAAGATCTTAGGCTGTCTCTGCAGATGCCTGTCACAGTGAATCCTGCTAAAGGAAAATAGCTGGATGCATTCTGGCTCATCCTCCTGCTCTCTCAGAGATGACCATGTTTGGGAGGGGGTGGTTGTGATGCTTATAAGGTGAGTTTTGAGGGCAGTAGCATCAGGAGATGTTGCTACATGATTCATGTACAAATGAACATTTGTACAGAATGTTCATGTGGACTAGTGCCACCAGTGTCCATTAGCAAGTTTTGATTGCATACAAAAAGCATATTAGCATATGTACACACAACCCTATCAACAAAATCCAGCATAATCTGTCAGTGCAGTAAAAGGTGTTTGGGAGCACATAGACGTGATGCTTTGAAGCAAAGCAATGAGACACACGCACACTTTGTACTGTGGTTTGTAAATGCTCCAACACTGTTAAATGAAAAAGATGCAACCCAGTCAGAAACTTAATTCCCTGAATACAGTAAAACAAAAACAAAAAACAACTCAAGTGATTTTTGTTGTTTTGCTGCCCTGGGTGGTTTAAGTTCACCTTTCAAGCACCAATAATATCTTGTGATGAACCAAGTAGCATAATGGAATGAAGAGAATGTTTTGTTTTTGTTTTTTAATACAACTGCCATTAAATATTAAAGGGGCTCTAAACATTTTTGTCATCCATTTGGAACTCTTCTATATTTTCTCACCAATTCTTTGGTCTTTCTCCTTTCAACAACAAAATGCATTGAGGAGAGAAAGAGAGAATGACTACCTGATGCCTTCGGTGTTAGGAGCCATAATATGACCCTGAATAATCAAGAGTTGACAAAGATAGCTATAGGTCCAGACCAGCTGAAATACCATAATCTCCCTATGTGAATCTACCCAAGTCTTAAAATCCTCTCTCAGGTCTCATCCACAGTACACAAATAATCCAGTTATTTGCCATGGCTGCTTTCTATGGAATCCTGGGGTTTGTATTTTGGTGAGGCATCAGGACTCTGGCAGAGAAGGCTAAAGACCTTGTAAAACTATAAATCCCAGAATTCAATAGAAAGGAGCAATGGTAAATAATCCAGTTTCAAACTGGATTATTTGTGTAGTGTGGATCTGGAGTCTCACCACAATTACAGGCCAGTCTCATGAGGACACAGGAGAGGGCCTTCTCAGTGGTTGCTCCCAGGCTGTGGGATTCCCTTCCATAGGAGAGTAGGCTGGCCCCTTCTTTGTTCTTTCACCAACAGGCAAGATCTTTTTATTTAGATAGACATTTGGTGGGTAAGTGGTTGTGCGGAGTCTTTTCTATGGGATAGTCTGCTGTACAGGTCACACACACCCCATATCCACATGGAATATGGTCCCAGACTTACCACAGATATTCAAAACTGCATATATAGCAAACTGCCATAGAATAGCACTGGAGAACCTAGAAAATGCCTAGAGTGGGTGCCTCTCTAGGCATCTGGTGCAGTTCTATGGTAAAGTTCCAACAGATGTTGACCATAGAGTTCCCCTGAGGACCTCCCAAAAGACACCATCCAGAGTGACTCTATGGTCCTTCGGATGCCTAGAGAGACCTTTCCTCCCTGACCATGGGTAAGTGAAACTGTGGGTGCCAATCCCGTGTCAATGGGGGGCAACATGTATTTTTATTTTTACTGTTACACTTCTGGATGATTTCATAGTTTTTAAAATTAATGGAGTTTAAAATGATACCTTGTTATTAGGGTTTTTTTTAGCAGTTTTATTTTAGCCTTGTATGCTGCTTTGGATTCCACACTGGGAGAAAAGCAGGCTACAAATAACATAAAACAAAACAGAGTAATTATTAAATTTTCTCTTTACCATTAGGAGTTTGTCATTGCTTCTTTATTTCTTCCCCCTTGGGACTGTACCTCTACTTCCTAGAGTGGTGGAAGTAACTAAGCTGCCCTTGGGCACCTTCACTACAAGAAATAGATCTCCCCTGAGACATGCACAGACCGGAGGCAGTTGCCACTGAAATTCTGCCCCCCAAAATACATTTGCCTTGCTTTGTTTTTCTGGCTGAGCCAGGCATGAGGGGCTGCACCATACAGAGGCAATCCAACCAATAGGCAGAATGAGGAAATAACTTCAGCAATTGTTAATTATTGTTTTTTTAAAAAAATATATATTTTGTATTTACTTCCAGGGAAAAGGTATTGATGAGACTTTTTGCTCTGGGTACCAAAATAACATGACTGGCCTTGGGTGCTATATACCATGATTTGGCAAGAGGGTATCATGTGCTGCTTTGCCTCAGGCAACAGAAAGACATGGGCCAGCCCTGACTGTTACAGTGTGGCATTTTTTAGCACAACACCATCACTGCAGGAGATCTGAACAGGACCACTGGTAGTATTGGTATGGAAGAGCACACAGTAAAATCTCAACATCTGGTGTACTGATCAGATACGAAACGTCTGGGGTTTTGTTGGGGATTTTCCTCTCAAGTGTGTGTGTGTGTTTAAGAATGTATAGACACAGCTGAACAGCTACTTGGCATTATCCCAAATCACAGGGGTCGGTTCCATGGCAACTTTTGTTGCGCAAAGTATCGCATTAGCGCACTTTCGATTTTGCATTGCAGAGTTCCCATGGCAAAATTTCGGTTCCTGTTTAGTTCCACGATGTAGTTCCGATGTGCTTATAATGTGGAGTATATTAATGTGCGAATTTCTACACATCGAAATATTTCAGTTCCCACGACATTGATATTCCGCATACTTTGACAACCCTACCTGTCAATCAATGAAGTACGTCATTCGTTCTAGACGTACTTCCTTCGGGTATTCCCGCCACCCGTACTCCCATTGGTCATCCACTTCCCCCCTCTTGGGCTTCTGATTGGGCATCTCGTCTTCTTTTATGGTCTTTGTTCTCTTCAATGGTGCCAAGTAAATTGTTGCAGCCATGGAGCTTTTAGCTACGCTCATTTCCTGCTTGTATTTGGCTATTAGAGTTATGATCTCTAATTTCCCTGTATTTCTGACACATCATTTTCAATTTCGTGCGGCATTCTTCCGGGGTTCGGTTATGTCCATGCTTTAGCATTTCTGCGGCTACTTCTTTTGAAGACATCGATATTCCGGTGACATAGACGTAGCTGCTCCTGTACTTTCTCTTCTCCCCAAAGATCCAGTAAATCAAGAGTTTTGGCATGACTCCAAGCTATTCCCCTGCCCCCCTTCTTTGTTCTCTGAACTGACTCCATTAGGAAAACGATAGATGTTTACAGGGATGCTTCAAAGCAGATAGGAAAACCGGATATGTAGGCGGGTTTCTGTGGCGTCACAATAAAAAACCGCCCACATCCCTAATTTTAAACATTGAGAATTTAAAAATGACGGACAGTTCCCAAATGTGATAATGCGCAAACTTGCGGCACTTTTTTTTAAAAAGGTGGAAAATCAGCTGAGTCAGTGCTCCACTTACGGGTGTTTTAGACCCCCTCCTTCCAAAAAGGGTGATGCAGATGCAGAACACGTGGGAATATAAAAATTCTAGGCGAATTCTTTGAGGATTATTTTTGCCGTGTAAACAACCCCACAGTCACTTGTAAAATAGCAGGATGAGAGTCGTTTTTACACACACACACACACACACACACCCCAAGGCAAATGGCATTTTCAAAAAGGTGTGGTTTTGTTGCGGAAATGGCACCAAGCCTTAAGTCTTCCTTCTCTCATGTTGTCATCCCAATTAGGTTCCCATGTGGCTTTTCCTTCTAAAAATATAGAGAAACAATCATACACTTCATGCATAGTCTAGCTTGAGCCTTAGAAGAAAATCTGCAGGAACAACAACACCCTCCCCCACTTCATCCACACACACAGTGTTTTGATTTAATGGGAGAGTGTACCTAAGGGGTTGTCTAAACAGCTAAAATACTCCTCATGGAATGCAAAGAGAAGACAACCTGTCTTAATGGCATCCCGTATCATATCACTGAACAGTTGTCCCTCCGTATCCACAGATTTGGTATCTGCAGTTTTAAGTATTCACGGTTTGAAAATATTCCTTAAAAAATCATAACCCAAAAAGCAAACCTTGATTTTGCCATCTTATATAAGGGACACCATTTTGCTATGCCATTGCATATAATGGGACTTGAGTATTCATGGATTTTGGTATCCACAGGGGGTCCTGGAATCAAACCCCAGCGAATATGAAGGGACTACTGTATTCAGAAGGAGGAGGGCTAAATACACCAGATACTCCACAGGAAAAAGCCTTTGCAGCTTTCCCTAGAGTTTTTTTTCCAAAAAAAAAAAAAACAAAACAGCAGGGGGAATGTGCATTCCTGCTTGTTGGGAAAGAGACCAAAATGATTAGCTTTCCCAAGGGAGCAGAAGCTGAAAGCTGATTGGCTGGATGAGCAAGGGGGCAGGGCTTGCTAACAAGGGGAGCGCCCAGAACCACCATGGGTTTTTTTCGCCTTAGCAAGCAAACACCGATGCGATAAAATGGGGGTTTGGGGTTTTTTGCTTTTCAATTACGGTGAAATATTGCACGTTCTCACCTTAGATATGCTTTTCTTTTAAAAATTACTGTTTGGCAGCAGTAACTGGTGAGAATAAAAATGCGAGAAATTCACTTGTGCCTGCCATCTTGATTCATAGACATGCCTGTTTGCTCAGCAAACACGGATAGCTTTGCATGCCTACGATCTACCTACCTCCCAAACCATTAAGACAAATCACAGCTGCTGCTGCGAGTTGCCTTTAGTGCAGAGCAATCTGCTTCTTTTTGCCTCGTATAGACAACCCCTGAGTTTCTTAAGTTGGGCTAGGATTAGGGCGACCCAGCCTTGAAGCATAACTTTGGACCAGTCACTTTCTTTCAGCTTAATCTACTTCACAGGGTTGTTGTGAACAAGAGAAAGGAGGACAGTATATGTCACCTTGAGCTTCTTGAAAGAAAGGTGCAATATGAATGTAACAATTATAGTAGTGTACAGCCATTGGTTCACCAGTGGGATTTTAGCAGACTTCCATGTTTATTTTTAATCTTTACAAGTTTTGCTACTGCGAGGCAGATTAGCAATACATTCCTGTATCTGATAGTACGTAGTAATATTTCTCAGAAATATATTGAAAAGTCATCCACCACTATTATCTACAAATCTGACCTTCAAGCAATGACTATGGAACTATTACATTGGACTACACCATGCCAAGTAGGGTTGCCAATTTAAAAATGGAAGAAGCTCCTGTAACTTTAATGGTTGTATAGAAGAGGGACCTTCAGGAGGTGTTGTTTGTCACACAACCAGGTAACAAGCACCACCTGCTTAAACTCCCTTTTCTACACAATCATTAAAAGTACAGAGCCATCTGGAGTTTTTACTCTGGCAGCCCTAATTGCCGATTAATTTGCACATATTGAAAACATTTGCAGATAGATATAGCTAAAAGAGAGCCAGTGCAGTTTAGTGGTCTGAGTGTTGGACTGTGATGCTGGAGACCAAGGTTCAAATCCCTGCTGAACCACTGAAACTCAATGGGTGGCCTGGGGCAGGTCACACACTCTCAGCCTCAGAGGAAGGCAATGGCAAACCTCCTCTAAACAAATCTTGCCAAGAAAGCCCTGTGATAGGGTCACCCTAAGTTGGAAATGGCTTGAAGGTACACAACAACAAACATAGCTAAAAACCAAACAAAACTATATGAAATAACCTCTTTGTAATGTAGAACAAGCAAAAATAGCATAATAGTTAACCAAGTCTTATTAAAATGCAAGAAAAAAGGGGGGGGCAATTACTATGACCCAGCAATGCGGGCATGTTTACAATCCAGGAAAAAAATCCTTTTAGCATTGATTAAAATGTTTGTGTACCAAGCATAAGACAAATCATTGGACACACATTGAACTTAATCAGTTTGTTTTGTTGTAATGTAAACTGATATCTTAAATGCTGGTGCAGTCACTAAATCCTACTCATGCCACGTTAGATAAATTTTACAAAAATCAACCTGATTTCTGTGTGGTTTTAAGTTACCTTTGGGAGGCCTAGTAATGAGACTCAGCTGGTAGCACTTCATGTTATCCTAAGCCTCAGCAGCTGCTTTGCTGGCTCAGCCTGGAACAAGATCTTAATCAGCCACCAGAGTGGAGTTTCTGCTTGTGCCTGATTCCTCCTCCCTGCCTCTATTTCTGCTTTCTAAATTAAGGACTGCAAGGACAATCATAACTTACAGAATGGGGAACAGGTTCAAATGTATTTTCATACACTCCATCAATATGATCAGATCTTATCCTATATTTCCCAAGAACCTGGAGATACACTTCAGAAGCCTATTATTTAGGAACAATGAGGTGTAGTGCTGTAGTAGTAGTATACTAACAATGCTCAACAGTGCAAAAGACTCCCATGTTTTTTCTGCAACATGGTATCCCCTTATTTCCTTTGTAAACTAGATGAGACAAATATATTCATCTCCTAACTCACATTTTAACAATCTATTTTGGAGTTCTTAACTGTCATCAAGTCAACTGCAACTTATACAATCTCATGAATGAGAGAACTCCAAGTCACACTGTTATCAAGTTACTGTGCCTTATATCCCCCCCGCTATAATATTTCATAAACCAGCAATTTTAGACACTCCATGAGGTCTAGTATACCAGGGTGGACCAAAAGTGAGGTCAAGCAGAGGTCACCAGGACCTGAGGAAGGTATTGTGGAAAAATACTAGCAAATACACCCAAGGTAGAGTTAAGCGAGGCCACTGAAGGTAGTATGTGTTAATCAAACCCATTGAAGGTGATATGTGCTAATCCTTTCCTGGCTTGATGATGAGTCATACCCACATACAAATAAGTGACCAAAGCAACCATTATCCCCACGAAATATCCTCTTGCACCTTTCCTATTCTACAATACAGAGGTTGTCATAAACCCATCAATTCCATTCACTCAGCCATTAACAGCAATCAGCAAAGTTGCAGTTTCCTTTGTTTAAAGATGGGAAACCTCTCATGGCTTTGTCTTAAGCCTAAACACCCCTTCAGGACACAAAATAAAGTATAAATATTAGTCCCAAACAATAGCAAATGTGTGCTACTGGACATGATGCCAGGACACTCTGTCAGCGCACCCCTGGAACAGAACCCAGTGCCACTCTCAGATTTCAATCTGGGTTCTTTGCTTCTTAACTTCTCTCTCCAGGACTGGTAATTACAGTCCCTCTCTCTCCCAAGTCTATTCCTCTATCCAGCCTTTCTATGTTTAACTCTTCATTAGCCTTGTGTGGTTCCTGTGAGCCCGTGCATGAGTGGATGCTCTGTGATTATTTCCCAATAAAAACAATTCTATTAAACTTCACTGAAGTCTCTGCAGTTAGTACTGGTATACAAAGGTCAAAAGATCCCAAAGTTACCCACTCTCACAGCAAGCCATTTTAGCTAATTATTATTTCCTCAGCTAATAACGGATCACAGGGGGGGCTCTCCACAGATTTCCCCCGCACACCTATTTGGGTAACAATCAATAGCCCTGCTCAGGTCTTGGAGACTCAGGACCTTGGCTTCCTTGATTGAGTCCATCCATCTAAAATGTGGTCTTTCTCTTTTCCTACTGCTTTCTAGCTTACCAAGCATTATTGTCTTTTCTAGTGAGTCATGTCTTCTCATGATTCTCAGGATGTGGCCAGAGTACAACAGCCTCAGTTTAGTCATCTTGGCTTCTAAGGAGAGTTCCAACTTGATTTGCTCTAGGACCCATTTATTTGTCTTTTTAGCAGCCCAAGGTATCTGTACAATTCTTCTCCAGCACCACAATTCAAATGTTTTTCTTCCTATCAGCTTTCTTCAGCTTTCACAACTAGACATAGAAACTGGAAATGCAATGGCATAGAAAATCCTAACTTTGGTATTCAATGATATATCTTTACACTTCAGGATCTTGTTTAGTTCCTTCACAGCTGCCCTTCCAAGTCCTGGTCATCTTCTGATTTATTCACTGTAGTTCTGATTAATGACTGAGTCAACGTATGGAAAATGTGGAACGATGTCAGTGTCTTCATTGTCTACTTTAAAGTAATGTAAATCATCTGTAGTACTTATTTTTGTTTTCTTAATGTTCAGCTGTAAACCTGCCTTTGCACTTTCTTCCTTGACTTTCTTCAGTAAACATTTCAAGTCTGCTATTTTTGTTAGTAGTATGGTGTCATCTACATATCTTAAATTGTTGATGTTCCTCCAATTTTCACACCTCCTCCCTCTGAGTCTAATCCTGCTTTATGTATATGTTCAGCATAGAAGTATACAGATAGAATGATAGAATCATAGAGTTGGAAGAGACCTCAAGGGTCCTCCAGTCCAACCTCCTGCCATGCAGGAATATACAATCGAATCATTCCCGACAGATGGCCATCCAGCCTCTGTTTAAAAACCTCCAAAGAAGGAGACTCCACCACACTCTGAGGCAGTCTATTCCACTTCCAAACAGCTCTTATTGTCAGGAAGTTCTTCCTACTGTTTAGGTGGAATCTCTCCTAAAAATCTCTCTTTTCCTGTAGTTTGAACCCATTGCTCCATGTCCTAGTCTCTGGAGCAGCAAAAAACAAGCTTGCTCCATCCTCAGTATGACATCCCTTCAAATATTTAAACATGTCTATCATATCCTTACCCTCCTTTGCCTCAGTCCACCTTGGATCCTTTCACACTGCACAATTACAGCACTCGGATTTCACTTTAATTGCCATGCTTCCACCCTATGGAATCCTGGTAGCTGTAGTTTAAAGAGGGGCCTTTACAATTCTCATCCAGAGAGCTCCTCTGGTGCCTCTGACCAAACTATAAACTCCAGGATTCTGTAGGAGGCACCCATGACAGTTAAAGTGGGATCACACTGCTATAATTGAGTGTTGCGAATGGACTTGCCCCACATCTCTCGGTGCCCTTGACCCACACAAATGCCTCTCCAGCTGTTCCAATTTGGCAGGAACAGTCCCTATTAATCCTCATCATCCCACTCAGTTGTTGTTTCTAATTTGTTCCAGTTTCTCTCTCCTTTACCCACTTTCACTCTTTGTCCTCAGTTTACTTCAATTGCTGCAGACAGAGTTTGGAGCACAAAAGTAGTTTGTAGTACAGTGGGGCTCTTGGTATCCATGTGGGTTTGGTTCAAGGACCCCCACCCGCCCCCGTGGATACCAAAATGTGTGGATGGGAACAAAATTAAACAGATAACAGATAATACTAAACAGAAGTTAGTATTGAATATAGTATTGAAATTTAAAAAGGGGAGGGGCAGAATCTTACCCTTCCCAGTAAGCTCAGGCAAGGGCAAACTGCAGCAGCTTCTCCTAGCTCATCTTTCCTTCCGCATTAACAGCTTCTGCCATTTTTTCCACACTCTGATGTTGCTTGGCCACGTGTCCCATTTTTCATCTGTGAAATGTTGGAGGGTACGCAGTTACACACTTTCAGTCCCTATCACTTTACATACTTGCTGTAGACCAGTGATTCCCAAAGTGGGCGATACTGCCCCCCTGAGGGCAGTGGATAGCTGGGGGGGGGAGAAAAAAGGTGGCAGTGAGGGAAAAGGCAGGAGCAGGGGATGGTGGGATGAGGGTTCCATGAAACTTCTCTTTTCAGGATCCCTTAACCACCACACAGACTTGCTGATTGCTTTGTGTGGTGGTGGTCTCCTGCTCTTCACACCAAGCACTTTGTTTGCTTGGCTATGCATGCTCACTCCCTTAGCCACATTTCATTAGTAGTGGCAACAGCAGTTAGGAAACTCTTGTGATGCTTGGGCCCATGGAATTGCTTCTGCAGCTCAGAATGGTGCCATTTTGGGACAAACTGGCTGATGGGAGCAGGAGTTAGTGTATATGGCAGTGGGGGAGAAATGGTGGTGAGGAAAATGAGCTTTCAAATTCGGGACCCGTTTTAAGATTTGTGAGCTTTGCCAGGACTTGGGATGGCAGGCTGGAGCTGTGCTGTACTCCTGCTTTCCCATGTTGAATAGGCCAGGAGAAGAGGTATTGGAAGAAAAAAAAATGCTTGTGCGTGTGTGTGGGAGGAGTGTGACTTAAAGCTTGAAGTTGCTGTTTCTGCAATCTTTTCCTCCTTCCTGCCTGCAAGAGTGAGCAAACCCACACACTCACCCTCCTCATGATCCTCTCATCCCATTCTCTTCTTGCCTGTCCATGCAACTGGGCGCGCACACACACACACACACACACACTATCCTCGCAATCACCTCATCCCATTGCCTTCCTGCCAGCCCTTGCAAGTGAGCAAGTGAGCAAATGCACAAACAACTCTCCATCCTTGTGATCCCCCTTCCCATCCACACACCCCTGAGCAAGTGCACAAGCGAGGGAACGTGTGTGTGTGGCCAGGCCCAGCCACCATGGCAGTTTGATTTCTTCCCAGCAAGTCTGGTGTTATCAAAGTGATAAAAATGGCATAGGGCAGCAGTGAAGGCGGGGCAAATAATCCACAAATAAGCAAACCCACAAAAGTGAAACCCACAAATGTGGAGGGAGGATTGTAGTTTTATGTACTCTCTATACATAATTTTGCCTTCTAGTTTACAAATTCTATTCTAAGAAAACACTTAAGATTGCTGTTGGGGGTGTTTTTCAACACCAACATCCAAAGCAAAATATTATGGATTGTTTGGTGTAATAAAAATATGCTGGTTTAGGCATAGCAACTTGAGAACTGAATACCTCTTATTCCACATTCTATCTCAGAATGGTCAACTTAGATGAAGTAATAAGCAACATTTCTATTATCCCTGCACACATTTGCAGAGGCATGTAAACTGTGTCCAAGGTGGTCTTCCTGTGCCAGAATTGTCACCCTACTGTGAGCTACGGTAAAGACACCAATCCTCATGGTTTAGTTTTGATTATAGCCCACCAATCTACAGATAACAATACAGTACTGGAAGGGTGTGCATTTATAGAAAAAAAAGTCCTCCTTCTCCAGTCCAATCATGCCACAAAATTTTGCTGTCCAGCTTGTATACCTGGCCACGCATTTAGATGTTTATGTGTATCCACACATTTTAATTGGTCTCAGCCAATATTTGTGGTCACAACAATGTGTCCCTCTTCCTCATGGGAGTAAAGGGATTTGTCAGATGTCATTTTGAGCTTTGGCGGCATCCAGACTATTTCTGATAAGCACCACAATTCTGAGACCAGTTCCCCAGCTCTTTCTCTATTGTAGCTAGCACCATCATAAAGAAGAGGGATGGGACTCATCTGGGCAGGGAATGTACACCATGGCAAATATAACATTTTTGCTAAATATAATGTCTGATTTCTGTAATGATACTAGCACCAATATTATTTCTAATACCTACTTATAACACAGAAATCTTCTTTTAGTCACATCTATACAGTTGGACCCCCTTATCCACTGAACCAATATCCACAGTTTCAGTCATCCACAGGACACAAAGTAGGGGACACTTACCACAGAGTTGCACTGGAAAATGCCTAGAGAGGCATCTTCTCTAGGCATCTTCCAGGTCCTCCAATGCAACTCCGTGGTATGTTTTTACCAGAAGTCCTTTATTTACCTTTATTTCTGTTTTTACCAGAAGTCGCTGTTATACATGGTTTCCGGTATCTGTGGTAAATCTGGGAGCCACCCCCCCCCCATGGATATGGAGATCTGGCTGTATATCAACACTATCTTTGTAAGAAATTGCTAGACATCTGGTTTTCAGTGCTGTGAGGAGGAATTTTCTATGGGCAATTTCCAATAATAAAAAGTTTCCTTCTTCCCTGCTTTTCCCTTCATCCCTCTCTCTCTAGCTGAGGAATTGCTATAGACCCCTAGCTCTTATCCCAGCTTCATTCAGTTCTTCTCACAAACCTTATTAATAATAAAGCCTTCCAGGCTTTCTTCTTAGAGAAGCAGTTCACAACAAAGTTTTCTCTAAGCAAAGGGGCTCTTGTAGCACCTCTGAGACTAATGGAGAGAAAGAAATTGTAACATAAGCTCCCGTAGACTTGGTCTACTTCCTCAGATGCATGGAAAGTTTTGTCTATGTAATATTTTACCAAGGCTGGTGAACTTCTAATCTAGGGGTGGGAGACTGCCAGGGTTTTCAAGGGGCTGCATTGGTCTGGCATAAGATGGAAGGTACATTTTTTACTGCCTGGAAACTGCCTCAAAATGGCCAATATGCCCCCAGTCTTGTGGGATGTGTATGCTACTGATCATTTTCATCCTTTGGGCTCCTTCACATTTTTTAGGCTTCTATGGAATCTTTTTTTCCAACATGCAAAGTGACTATTTGGTTCTGTCCAGTAACAAGTACTTGCTTGCTTAGATAGTTATAATTTTATTTGTCTATGGCACAACATCCATTACAAAACAGCTATCTATATCTATTTCTCTGTGTGTGTGTGTGCACGCATGCATGTGTGTGTGTGTATGGTATGTTTCCTTTCCCAGTGTGCTGATTGGCCACTTACCCAACCAATCCCGTCACTCCCTCAGCCAATCACCACCTACAAGCAAATTTCCTCTCCACCTCACAATACACTCCTGCCATTCAATCTGCATCTACACCCCCAGCCCCATGCAAATTCCCTTTCTACCTCTCAATACACTCCTGCCACTCAATTTGCAACTACCCCCAGCCTCATGAGGGCCCCTCCCTCCTCTCACTCCCTCAGCCAATCACTATCCCCATGCAAATTCCCTCTCCACCTCACAATCCACTCCTGCCACTCAATCTGCATCTACACTCCCAGCCTCACGAGGACCCCCTCCCTCCTCTCTCTCCCTCAGCCACTCACAACCTACATTTAAAACAGCACAATATTGTTTTCCTAAAATAATAGCGTGTAGCTGAACTGTGTGAACCTTTCAAATCTACTATAACGGCATATGTTACGCTGGGTCAGCTAGTTCTAACAAAATAGTGTATTTAGCCATACAACAAATCATATACTGCTGACAAAGTTACGATTACATTAGATACAGGATGATGAAAAAGGATAAAAGTCAAGGAACAAAGCAAAAATTTACTGGATAAAATATTGAACCAACAATAATAATGACAGCTACAGCAACTGGTCCCCTTTACAATCCATTGCTACTGTCTTCAAGAATTTGCAGTGGATCTTTTGGGCTGCTACTGCAAAAGTGGGGATCTTAAGTGAGATATATTTAGAATGATCAGCCAACAAATCAGAAATAATATCAGGCAAGGACCAACCCACCCTCAATCTCATGAGATCTCCCAGGAAATGAGTCCTGGGCTCACTGTATAAAGGGCAGTATAATAAATAGTGAACCAGATCTTTGTTACTTATTTGCTGTGCTGATTTCCTTTTAGATAGATCTCTTAGCCGTTCGTAGTAAATTGGCAAGGATTTCCAACTCTCAACTGTTTTAAAGGAGCAGCGGCTGAAGGACTCCCACACCCACTCTACATTATAATGCTAAAAAAAGAAAAAAAAGAAAAAGAAAGCTTCTGGGGTTAACCAGAAATGGATTTGCACCTGGGACAACTGTGAACTCACGTTAAATTTTGGTGTGCAGCTTAAATGTCTGGAATTATTGAATTCCAAGCATATGTCTTTTACACGGGGCTCCAAATGGTGGATCTTGAGATTCTAATGAAATGGGGGTGGGGACAAAGTAGATCCCACAGGTCTGACATTTGTCAGCCCCTCATCTACCTTACACCTGCTCAAACCAACAAGAGAAACACTGATTCTATTGTTTTTCCTTCAGCTTGCCCTCAAAATGACTTTAGATATACTCCAAACATATTGCAGATCCAGATGCTGTGGCTTTAACAGACTGGTATGTATAATGACTTCCAAGCTTAGAGTAATCCTCATTATTAGCACTCATTTTACTCTCCTAAGCACAGAGGGTTTTTTTTAAAGTATTTCTGATGGCATTTGGGACTAATTAGCTACTTTACGTCAGACTGAAATTGGTTGTACCAGGCATTGCCAGGAATATATCCCCCAATTAAAAACAAAACAAAACAAAACAAAAACTGGAAAGCTGCAAAAAATGTTCAATATTATTGTGGTTGATGTTGTTCTTTGCTAAAAAGAACAAAGAAGGTAGTATCTGTTTACCATGAAAGTGCCTTTGCATGTAATGAAGTGAAAAATTCTCTGTAAAACAAGCCCACCAGGTTGTGTTTAATGGAGGAGGAGTGAATAAATAAAATTTCATTATATCCCACCTTTTTCGCAATACAGGCATACCTCAGTTAACAAAGCCTCTGACAAAGACATTTCTCTTTACAAGATCTTTTCATGGCACTCAGCTCCTCTCCCCTCCTCCTCATTTATCAGGCTAAAAGTTTTTTAGCAGCATCAGCATTGGGAAGATGGTGATGGAGGGATGTCAGAACACAAGCATTCAGTGTTGATTTGCAGCAGTGTGTCTGCAATAAACAATGCAATCAAGGTTCCACTGGGAAACAGTGGGATTCTACTTTAGATACTGTAGCCATGTGCTTGCCTGAAACAGCCAAGGTAAGCAGCAGCTGCCTCCAGGATCTCTTGCTTGAACATGCATGAACAGCAAACAGAAAAAAAGGGAGAGCAGATAAGCCTGCCTCACCAGCTCCCCCCGACATTTAAAAAAACACATTTCTACAAGTCTGGCCAACAAACTTGAAATCATAAGATAAGTGGAGGGTAGTGAAAGCGGGGGGGGGAATCATCCCTGGAGGCATTTTGGACTAAGCTTTCAAGGGGTCTCTAGAAGGTTCAACATATTTTTATTTAGTTATGTTGATCTGGTTGTTTCATTTCACCTGTGCATTAAGTTTGCTGAAACATATTGAACTGCTCTTTTTGTGGTTAAGGAACCTATCCCTATTCTTTCTATGTTATTTATGCCTCTGGTACCAGAGTTTCTGTTAAAGAAGTCATGCCTAGGTGCATATCTACGTCATTAAGTGAGGTATACCTGTATTGGGACCCCAGGTGGCTAACCAAAAGTGTGAGAAGAACTAAGAATTGTTAAATGTTTAGGGAAATGTTGGAAAGGATCTACAGTACGGTATTTCATTTGATTAAATTCAGGGTGAGATCCTACATCATGGCAGCACTATAGGGGTGCAGAGAGGCTGAACTGCACCAGGTGGCACCATCAGGCGGAGGGCTGAGACCGGCCTTAGTAATGCCACAGATCCTACATAGTATAAATCTCTGCATTTTGATTGTGCTGTGCAACCTCTGTGTTGAATGACAACATTGTGCAACAGAATGTATAAACAAAGAAGTCTCTCTCACTGGCTTTTCTTTACAAACGAAGATTCAGGAAGGACTCATCCCGCACTTTCTGCAAGCGCGCTGATGACTAAAAAGGCCAATCCGAGATAAACAAGTCCAGTTGCAGAAAGCACAACAGAAGGTCTCCTTGGGTGATGTTTATATATATAAACATATATACCCCTCTCTGGCTTTTCTTCACAAATGAAGATTCAGGAAGGACTCATCCTGCACTTTCTGCAAGAGTGCTGATGACTAAAAAGGCCAATCCGAGGGGTCAGTTACATGACCACTTTTAATGCGGAAAATGCTGGCTTCCATTTCGATTCTGAGCTGAGCAGTTTACATGATTTTGGCCATTCTGATGAATCCTGAGAAGCATGTGATTTAGCAGCCATTCCCCCTTCGCTCGCTGTCTTCTGAGGCAAGTGGGGAGGAGGAGGCTCCAGCAGCAGACAGGTAGGCAATGGGACTATCGGTCCCATTGCTTGCTTGTCTCCCATTGAAGCCTCTTCTTCCTCTCCCCTCCCATTCCCCCTTCGCTCGCTGGCTGCTGGGACAAAGCCAAGGGAGGAAGAGGCTGCAGCATCCCTCAAACTCTGCAAATCCCCCCCACCCAATAAAGCAAGGTGGTGATCGGCCAGTGAAGGAGCACAGACGGAGGCGAACACTCAAGCAGGGAGGCAGGCATCCAGGTTGCCCAGTCTGTGTCAAAAAAGAAACAATGGCGGACCCTGCATTCTAAAGCATCCCTTGCAAGCCTGCCCCCTCTGAGCTCCAACGAATCACAACTCAACTCCTCCGTGAGGCTGTTTCAGAGAGAATGCTGGTAGATCACACAGCCTTTTGCGAATGGGTAGTTCACACCACCTATTGTGTGCATTTCTGCGAACTTTATCAAAAAAGTCGGGGAAAGTAGCGAAAGCTTTTACCTCGCAACTTAAGGTTTTTTTGGCCCCCCTCCTTCTGAATAGGGCGACTTTGAATCGAAACATGTGGGAACTAATAGGAGTCTTGGCAAATTCTTAGAGGATTTATTTTGCTGTGTAAACAAGAAGTCCGGTTGCAGAAAGCACAGCAGAAGGTTTCTTTGGGTGATGTTTCCAGGTTGTGATTCTTTCTGCGTTGTCGTTTCTCTTCAAGACTTGTTTGTCGTGAGTTCTCAAATAAGGCTGCAGCATTGTGGGTAGTGCGTCTCCATGCCTCCCGATGTGAGGCCAGGGTACTATAGCCAATTTCAGCAGAGACAGGTGGATAGGCATCAGTTGGGAATGCACATCCACTTGTGCAACAGCACTGCATGCCTAACTCTGCCTCTACGAACTTGCAGTGAATGTGGACATGGCACATTGGACAAAAATGTCCAACTACTTCAGAAGCGGAATGTGCACATGTGTAAACCACCCACTGGATTCTGGCCACAGAGTCATGTCGCACCCATTGTCTGTTTGGTCGCACCCATTGTCTGTTTGGGACTTTGCTGCATTTAAATCTCCTTTTACAAAATGGGCACTGGTATGCCACATAAACTGGATTCCTGTATCCAGTATGCTAGAGTCACTATCATTCATCTCACGCCTGGTCAATCAGGTTAATTATATCTGTCAGGCTGACAGCTCTTCAGATTGTACTCCACTGGTATATATTTATTCCTCCTCCTGGCACAGGAAGAAACAATAATCTTTTTTATATTGGGTTAGTCTTTGAGTGAGCAGTATAATGGCACAACAAGGACTGTACCATTATATTAGAAACTCAAGGCCTACTCTCACTTCAAAGATATTTCTGGGGAGGGGGGAGGAGAAACGGTCATTTGCTTTTAATGAAAGTATCAAACATATTTGGGTCCAAGCATACATAGTATTAGAAAGTATTTGAGATATGTGTTATACTCATTTTTTTTCATGCTGCCAGCTATTTAGATTGTAAGCCTGAGGGCAGGGAACTGTTAAATTGACCATTTGTAAGCCACTCTGATAGCCTTTGTGGCTGAAGAGCGGGGTATAAATAAATAAATAAATAAATAAATAAATAAAATATTGTATCACATCTAGAGTGGCATACAGTGGGCCCTTGGTATCTGCTGGGTTTGGTTCCAGGACCCTCCATGGATACCAAAATCCGTGGATGCTAAAGTGCCATTGTATACAATGATGTAGTAAAATGGCATCCCTTATATAATATGACAAACAGCAAGGTCTGCTTTTTGAAATCCTCCCCACGCCTGAATATTTTAATGCCATGGTTGGTTGACTCCATCAATGGAAAACCTGTAGATACAGAGGGCTGACTGTATAGTCTAATAAATCAATGAAAACCAATAAAAACCAATATTTCAGCCTTCCCTGTGTACAGGCTGCAGTCTGAAAGACCACAACAACTGACAAGGTCATTTTCTGGGGTTGGTTTTAATGGGCACCTGATCAGACCCATATCTACTGTCTGGTGGGGGGTGGCCACTGCCTCTGGAGCCTCACAGCACCCCTCCTGCTCCTCTGTGCTGGTTCACCTGCCATCTCCGAACCAGGTAGCAATGACAAAAGTGAGAACATAGGGCGACAGCTTCCCTCACCTTTCACTCTCCCTCTGGGTGTCCAGACCCCAGCAGGAGTGGGTGAGAACTGAGGGCAGAAGCAAGAAGGCACACGGTCCCTTAAGGGAGGAGCCCTGCTAAAGAGACTCTGCTCAAACCTGAAGCCAGCACTGGACTTGTTAATGTGCCAAGTCAGTCTCAGAGGAGAAGCTGAAAAGCTTCATCAGCACCTCTGAGTGGATCAGTATGGGACCAGATTATTTGGTAGGCCATCCCTGTGACATCTTGTTTTTTCCTGCTGTGTTGGTTTTGTATAATCCATGGAAACCAGCAGAGCTATTGTTACACATGTAAATCAATGCTTGGTGGCAACTGCATTCAAATTGAACAGAAAAGTCACTTTAAAAATACATTTCAATCCCCCCACCACTTTTAAAAGCCCTTCTCAGGGTCGCTTTTGTTACCAAGGAGACAGCTGAGGGTTCAACCAGACTGCCTCAAAGTATTGAGAGTTCCCAGTTGTTTTTGTTTTGGTTGCACCTCCATATTCACAGGTTTGTATCCAATCCCCTCTTGAAATATGCCAGGTTCCCCACTCCCTTTCTCCCTGCCTTGTATCCTTCCCCTTCCCACTAATTATGTGATACATCCAGCTTCATACAATATGCCTGAAAATAATTTTCACCAATTTTTGCTGAGCCTTTTATTATCCAGGTATTATACAAGTCATCTCTACTCCCATATCCACAAGGGATACGTTCCCAAACTTACAGTTTATAAATGAAACCAGGGATAACAAACCTTATTAAAATAAAGGACTAGAGAGTCAAACATACCATAGAGTTGCGTTGGAGGAGCTAGCAATTCTTAGAGGACACCTCTCTAGGCATTTTCCAGCATGACTTTATGGTATGTGTACCTATTTTTTCCAGCCACAGATAACTGAAACCACAGATATTGTTTCTGTGGATATGTGTGCGCGTGCATGTGTATACCATGGAGGATGGGGACATCAGTGGCAGTATGTGTCACTTCCCGAATCAGATGTAGCATGCTTCTGTGTATCAGTTGCTGGGGAACACAAGACAGAGGGTGTAATTCAAAGTGTAGCCCCCAGGGATGTTTTTTAGGCTCCCAGAGGTACTTCTAAAAAAACATTTTTTGCCCTCAGATAATCCTGATGCGCTCCGGTTAAAATAATTGCTGTGGTTTTTAAAAGGTTACTCATTACTTTCCTTTTCTGAAAATAATCATCCCCGCCCCAACAATCTGAAGGCTAAAAGTCCCACTGCTTTGTGGCAGAACAAGATGATGATCCATTCTGTGCACAAAAGCTGAATGGGACGATACAGGAATCTTTCTTTAACATGGGATGGGATAGCATCCTCTACAATCTTTGAAATCGGCAGACTAGCTTAAGGGGCACAGAACCAGTTGCCTGCTACACTGCTGTGGCATTTTGCAACCACCTCCCAACATCCTGAGGTGGCTCTAGCTTTGAGCAAGCTCTGAAGGCAACTTTGCTACGACCTCCCCCCACGGAAATCTGAATTATCCTATCCAGCACAAACAGTTCAAGCAGAATTGGAGGTGGGGTGGGTTGTTCCCATGTCTTAGACTTGGAAATCTGAACTTGCAGGGCCATCTCTCTTCTCTACAGATCTTGCAAACCAAAAGACAAGGGCACTCTTTGGGATAATAACTGTAAAGTGCATAGTCCTTGTGTCATTTTGCCCACAGGGATATACAATAATAGGAAATTCTCCTGTTTTATGTGAAAGCAACATCCTGCTAATTATCCTTAGGGACTGCAGTTGCACGTTTGCTCCCTGCAATAATAATAACCAGATGTGGGAAAGGTATGGTTTCAATCAGTCTTCCAGTACATCCCACTGCACCCAATCACACATATCCCTGTGTGTTTGCTGTATGGACAAAATAATAGAAGTGTTTCCACAATTTATATAAGCAAGGTCCAAGTTGGCTGTCACATGCATTCTTGTCAGCTGATTCAACCCATCTGTCTTTGCTTGTGATTTAGTAACAAGATTTTCTTTATTTCTTCTTTTTTTAAGAGCCACACTAGTTTTAAATGGTATCAGGGGAGGTCCTTGTATGAGAAATGTACTGTTATACCTGTGTATGGTATAATACACATGTCTGAAAGAAACCCTGAATGGAGAGCAGCAAAGGGAACAATAGCACAGATATGATAAAATCCTCAGGGCAGATGTTCTAACATAGGCCTAATTCCAACAACTTTCAGTCCCAAGTCAAACAGACCCGTTGAATCAATGGGAACTTGGTTAGTCAAGACTTACATTAAGTTCCACTAATGGAATAAGTCTGATCTAGTTGGGACTAACATCTGAATCTTGGCCTCCGTTGCCTTCCTGCAGGGTCAGTCAGCAGGGGCTAAGACAGATTTTGACCTCTCCACGTCCTACCAGAACAGCACTGTTCTTTCCTTATAGGAATGCATGACAAACATTTGCATACACAGGAGAAAACGAAGAAGAGTGTCCCCAAGGAGGTGGGGATCAAACCACTGCCCTTTAACCAAGTGATTCCCCCTTCTCTTAGCCACCCCATATACTGATTTGGCAGGGACAGTCCCAACTAATCCTGTCACCCGTTTCCCAGCTGCTTTTAAAATGCCCCAATTTTTCTCTTCTCCCACTTTGCCCCTACATCCTATATTAATTCAATTGATGCAATCTGTGGCCAAATCCACACTACACAAATTATCCAGTTTGAAACTGGATTGTTTGCCATGGCTTTTTCCTATTGAATCCTGGGAGTTGTAGTTTTACAGGGTCTTTAGTCACCCCTGCTAAAGGTTGCTGGTGCCTCACCTAACTAGAAACCCGATGATTCCATAGGAAGGAGGCATGGCAAATGATCCTGTTTCCAACTGGATTATTTGTGTTGTGTGGATTTGGCCTGAGTTCAAAGTGCAAAAGTAGTTTTTACTCAATTAAAAGGGAGCAGAATCATGTTTTCCCTAGTAGATTCAGGCAAAAGCAAACTGCTGCAGCCTCTCCTGACTGATATGTTCTTCCTCTTTAATACTTTAGTCACCTTGACCACACTCATGTTGCTTGGCCACGTGTCCGAGTTTTCATCTGTAAAATGTTGTAGAGGATGCCTTCTCCATAGCCACAGGGAATAAAATCTTTCCCTTTCCACATCTGGATGGTTTCTTGGTCACATAGGGTTGTGTCACAACATTGATTGGAGTGGGACAGCACAGTAAGGGGAGGCTTTTTGGTGTACATACTCATGTTTTGAAGCATGGTTTGAGTTCCTGTATATAACTTTAAAGTAGACAATGAAGACATTGGAATAGTAGATGATTTTCCATACCTTGGCTCAGTCATTAATCAGAATGGAGACTACAGTCAAGAAATCAGAAGACTAGGACTCTAAAGGGCAACTATGAAGTAACAAGACAAGATCCTGAAGTGTAAAGAGATATCATTGAATACTAAAGTTAGGATTGTCAATGGCATCACATCTCCCATTTCTATGTATGGTTGTGAAAGCTGGAGAGTGAAGAAAGGTGATAGGAAGAAAAAAAGCAAATCAATCCCGAACCTTCCCTAGAAGCCAAGATGTCTAAACTGAGACTGTCGTACTTTAGCCATATCATGAGAAGACATGACTCACTAGAAAAGACAATAATACTCAGAAAGGTAGAAGGCAGCAAGAAAAGAGGAAGACCATATTACAGATGGATAGACTCAATCAAGGAAGCCAGGGCCCCGAGTCTGCAAGACCTGAGCAGGGCTGTTGATGATAGGGTGACTTGAAGGTCTCTCATTCATGGGGTTGCCATAAGTTGAAGTTAACTTGACAGCAGCTAACAACAACAACAATCTCACACCTGCAACTTCATTTCTGATGTAAACCACCACAGTAGTTATTGAGAATGCTGAAGCAGTTTGTAATATAAATGTTTTATTTTCTGCTAAAATAGTTGCTTTATTTTTAGTTCAGTATTCTACTGATATTTCTGTACTTTTTTTAAAAAAGAAAGAAGGCAGAATTACAGTTTCCAACTAACAGTACTGTTCTGTGAGTATTGAGATGACCTGCTGGCATATGTTGAAGAGAAATACATATCATAGACTATAAAAATGTACATTTGTTGCAAAAAAAAAAAATCAGGATAAAGTCTCTGTTTACTGTTACAGTTCTTTTACGAGGCACGTTGCATAGAGTATGGCTGTAACTTTCTGAGCAGTGGGCAATTCTTTCATTATACCTCCCCCAGTACTGACCATCAAACCCTGCTGTTGAATGGAGGCACTGAAACACAATCCAAATGACACCAATGAAATGACAAAGTGCAGGCCCATGCCGAGAAGGAGGCCTGGCAAAGACTGTCTCCTCCTCCGACTTCACAATCACAACAAAAGAAGCAGGGAAGGGAAAATGTTATCAGGGAGCAAGTACAACATAACTTCTGGCGAGACTTGACAATTCGATACGACCTTTCCCACAAGGATTAAGGTATTCAGAAACAAGTCCTCTGTGCGGTATTTGCCATGGTTAATGTTTTAAAGCTAGAACTTAATACAAGTGGTTTATTGAAGAGGAATCGACATTTAACAGGCCTACTCTGATAGGCACTGAGCTCTTGGTATAATCTCTTTGTATAATCCTTTTTCCATACTGCCAACAAGGGTTTTAATGGGGGGTGCAGGGCGGTCAGGAGGGATGGAGGAGGGGGTAGAGTGCACTTTGAGGGCAACAGAATCTCCATCCTGCACATTTTAATGACAAAGTGCAGAAACTGCTACACCAGCATGCTGCTTCCAACCTCCTTTTCCTCACTTTTTGAAATAGCCAGGGTGAGTTACAAAATGCTTATCCCCCCCACCCCAGGTTAAATCTTCTATACAGGTTGAGTCTCCCTTATCTGAAATGTTTGGGACCAGAGGTATTTTGGAATATTTTGGATTATGGAATACTTGCATATACATAATGAGATACCATGGAATTGTGACCCAAATCTACACATGAACTTCATTTATGTTTCATATATACCTTATACATATAGCCTGAAGGTTATTTTATACACAATATCTTTAATACTTTTGTGCATGAAACAAAATTTGTATAGACTGAACCATCAGAAAGCAAAGGTATTACTGTCTCAGCCACCCGTGTGGACAATTTTGTATCTTGGAGCATTTTGGATTTTGGAATTCTGGATAAGGGAGACTCAACCTGTATTTGTTAATTTGTGTGTACACTGGGCCTTTGCATTTTTGTCAGATAGGAGTGGGGGAAAGGAAGCAAATTCTGAAGGCACACTTGTACCCTTTCTTTTATGCAATAAAGGGGCAACTCAGACTATTTTAAATCCCCAAATATAGACTATATTGTGTAATAACAGAAGAGAACTTCCCTGCAATGCCTAAATCTGAATCATGCAGCTGATTCACAGATTGTATGCAGGTTACTGAAATGCATACTCGGGGAAGACCCATACTGGAATGTGTGGATGGAGGCCTTGTTGAAATACTGTCAGCACGGATGACTTTCCAAGCATTATACTTGGTAGGAGAGGCAGAAAAGGCTTAATCTCATTCTTGAAGTAGTTGTAATTTAGGAAGGCACTAACTTGGCCTGCCCCTATGTAGTCACTACCTTTGCAAACCGGTTTCCAGGTCCACTGATTATTTATGCATAGACAGGAATGCAGGCATATATATCATGCCACTCTTATGGGGCAGTCTGCATGGGCCGGAAGGCACACAGATTTCTGGACTGGAATAACTCTCAATAAACCATTACCATGGCATTGGCTAACCCCATCCCATATGCCAGTGAACAAACCCACCAACGAACATATAGATGTGATTCACAAACATCTGTGAGCATAATATACTGTTTTTTTGAGTGCTTCTACTCCTGCAAATAACAAAGGGCCAGAAAACACAAGGAAAAAATAAAACTAATATTGGCTAAACAGGATCTCATAGTAAACAATAGAATGCAACGCGCAATAGTGCAATTTCTTCTTTGCTGCTCCATCAAGGCAAGTCTTTAATTTACACAAGTCTGTGGATTATTTTACTTGATTTCTTTTCTTTTCTTTTTGACACACACCATTTTTCTTCTAGTTGCGCCTTTGTCGTGGATTGGTGGTTCGGCCAGACTTCTGAGCCGAATCAACTTGTCCAGGTTCGTTTCTGCCTTTACCAGGATGACGGAGTTTCTGATCCCAGCGCTGTAAGAATTTTTTTTAAAGAAAAAAAAGAGGCAGTTTAATACCATGGCAACTTCAAAGACACTTCTTTCCACAAACAGAAACAAAATGTAGTTTGTCTTCTTTCCCTCCTCCCTGCTTTTAAAAAAGAAAAGCAATTAACAGTCTATGCTGGAATGCTAAAAAATCAAATTCTGTAATAAGGAATTGTAGGCAAGGACACACTTGAATACCTCAACTGCTTTGTTACCTTGTCTGCCATGAGAAGGGATGCTTTGCAGAAAGCAGTGGCCACATGCTAGCCCAAGAGACACCAGTTTCATGTTGGAACTGTGATAGGAAAAGTGGAAGGCCCATCACATCACATGTATAGCTATCTAAACCCTTGCTTCCATCCCTGGTCTGGGACCTAAGAACCCTGGTTCCACGTTATAGCAGACAGAGGAAGAAGAGGAATAGGTAGATTAGTCCATAATGGCAGACCATCTTTTCCACATAGGGCATCAAGAGTGCCAATCTAATTTGATTAGGTCTTCTTAGGACCAGAAATGACTGAGCTAATTATATTGAAGTCCAAAAACATACTACAGTTGTCCCTCCATATCCACGGATTTGGTATCCATGGATTTAAGTATTCACAGCTTGAAAATATTCTTTAAAAAATAATCCAAAAAACAAATCTTGATTTTGTCATCTTATATAAGGGACACCATTTTGCTATGCCAATTGCATATAATGGGACTTGAGTATTTATGGATTTTGGTATCCACAGGAAGTCCTGGAACTAAACCCCAGCAAATATGAAGGGACAACTGTATTTCTCCATTGCTATATTGGCAAACACATTGCTCAACTCCATCTTTTTGTATTACTTTTAAAATCTGAGCTGTATATATCAATTTGCCTTAGTTGTATTATCTGTCTTATTTATGTAAAAGATTTAGCAGTGGAAGCAGCAGCAGAAGCATGACCACCACAACCACAACCATTATGAAGTAAATTTATAAAGCAACTTTAATGAACTGCTGAATCTCAATATTTGGGACCAAACCTCTCTTCATATCATAAAAAGCTAACAAGGCAAGTTGCAAGATGGAAGGAACAATTTGGGCTGAATGTTTTGGCATTATTTCTTTATGTTGCGGTCAGGGAAGAATTACTTTTAAGGCAGGTTTGACTACCACTTTAAAGCTCCATTCCTGCAGGTTCTGTTTTGTGGATAACAGGGACATTAATTTGGTTTTAATTATAAGCATACTTCTGTTTAAATCAAAGCTAGTTGCAGTTCTCACCAAAGCCAGGGAATGATTTCTACACATCTACCAATGTTTGAATGATTAGCCCCAAACTTGCTATTAGAAACACACTGAACTGGCTCCACACACTCGTACTCTCTCACATGATTTTTTAACTGTTGTCCTTTTCCTTGCCAGCATGCCTTTAATCATGCCATCCCAGGCCACCTTGGAGATCCATATCAAGAGTGCAAATCAACCAGCCAACACCAACAGGATGACTGAAGTGCCTTTCATTTAGCATTATTCCTTTTTAAAATAAAGTTTAAATGAAGCCACCTGTTGATCCATTTTTTAGAGGGGAGAACAGAATGGAAAAAGCAGTCAAATGATATAAATGTAACAGCTAAGCAGGAAACCAGCCCAAGAATGAAGCACAAACCACCGCTCAAGACTCTTATAAGCCTGTGGCCAAAGACAAGACAAATATGCCTGCCTGGAGGAACACCCCCCTCACCCAGCACCCAAATCAGTTGTTTGGGAATTGCTTAAATCTTCCTCTCCCCACTGCTCCACAACAAAACCCTCATTCTGTGCATAATTACATAAACATGGCTCTCCTCTTTACTTATTAGCTTGCACTACTGCAGTGATGGTCATATTTACAGGTTGCCCCCTGTATCTGTGGAACCAATATCTACAGTTTCAGTTATCCACGGCTGAAAAAAAGAGGGCCACATACCATAGAGTCACACTGGGAATGCCTAGAGAGGAGTCCTCTCTAGGAATCACTAGGTCCTCCGATGCAACTCTATGGTTTGTACAGGAAGTCCTTTATTTTAATAGGGTTTTCTATTATCTGTGGTTTCACTTATAATTGTTGAGTCCTGGAACATATCCCCGCAGATACCAGAGGGGGGGACCTGTACTTGCACAGAGAGCAGTAAGACAGCTGGAGCCAAGACTGATGACCACTAATGGTCACAGTGGAGGAAGGGGAAACTGGCACATGTAAAATCAGCAGAGGAGTGCCACAACAGAATATGTTGACCAAGGTGCCAGCCTGGGATTCACTAGAAATTAGCAGTTGTTGCAAAATGCTCTCCTCTCTCTCATGGAGAGGCTGGCCTTGTTTGAGCTTATAGAGCCTTTTGGGAAAATGCTATCATTCCACCAGCAGGCATCTGAAGGCAAGAACAGTGCGTATTTAGTCTCTGCTTCTAATATTGGACAATGTTGTCCCTAAACAACATGTTGCTTGATTGACATCTGTCCAATGTTTGTAGGAACAAGTACTGTAGTAAGTTTTATTAGCATTAGGGATGGCCAAATTGGTATTAATTTCAAATAGCAAACAAATTTATTGTGGCGTGAGCTACCATGGACTAATTAGCTCACTTCATTGGGTATATAAACAGTTTTTGTGAAAGGATACCAGATTAAACTGGTTATTACCTGACTGGGCCTTATCTTGGCTTGCCTGTATTCCAGCCCTGTATGTACTCCGGGGGTGGTGACGACTGTCTAGGGGCAGATCGGGGTAAATACCCTGCATCATTTGGACTGCAGGACTCTGAAACAGAGGCAAACTGGGGTATTTGACCCATGTAGCTAAGCCCTTGGTTCTTCCTGGACAGGATCAAGTTAGCTTGTAATCCTCTGAATCCTGTTTCATTTTTTAACAAAATATCCTAGGACATATTTTATCCCAGTCCCTTACAGTGAGTGGGGGGGAAAAAAATCCTGGCTGAGGTCCTGCATCAGGAATCAGGAGGCATAGCTATGATGGTGGAGCTCTGTCATCATAGGTATTCCTCCCAATGGGATTCTCAAAACTCAGATTAGAGACCAGGCAACCACACCAACATAGGACTTCCAAGGTGTTGAGGCGGAGGATGGCAGTCAGTGAAGAAGCTTCCTGCCCTCACCGGGAAGCGAGGCACTTTGTTACAGGTAGTGGTGTCCTGTCACAACTGCTTATCATATATGGTAATTTCTTCTGCAAATGAAATTCTCTGCCTACTGCTCTTTCTAATTTCACTCAGGGACCCTAAAGATAGTGATGAAGAAAGAGTTCCTCAGTTCCAAAATATCTCACGTAAAAGGCCTACTATATCAGATCTAGATTTTTGTGGTACACAAAATGACAAGAGAACTATCAAGAATGGCAGGAAAGACACAGAGAGATGCTAGCTCTCTCAATTAGTTGGGGGCAGAGCCCATACCTTCTACTCACATGAAATGCTGCTTTAAAAGGCCTGACAGAAGAGAGTTATCAGAAGGGGCAGGAAGGAGAGTGAAATTGAAAACTTAGCTAAATCAGTCATTTACACGGATCAAGATTTGATGCAGAAACTGGACAGAGTTGTTATAATCCTATCAGCCAAATGGAATGCGTTTTGGTGTTGTTTTTTTAAAATCTGTTACTGAGCAAACACTAAACCAATGGTTCTCGGCTTTTGGCCCTCTGGATTTGTTGGGTTTCAGATTCAAAAAATCTTTACCATTGGCTATGCTGGCTCAGATTGCTTGGACTTGAAGTCCAAAATTCCTGGAAGACTAAAAGTTTGAAACCAAATCTATTTGTCTGGAAACAATAATAGTTATAGCATAGATTCTTGTTCCTTTGTCTAATAAGTATCTAATTGATGCAATTTATAGGACTGACACTGGAATCCAAGTTAGGAAAAATCCTTGTTGCTCCTTGTTTAGCGTTTATTTACACCTTCCTGTCTGATTCACCATCAATGATTGCTAATTAGAGGTGGAGCACATCCAGGCTGATAGGCTCTTGATATGTTTCTGTATGCTGCACAAGCAGATATCTCTCTTCACTGCTTGACATTTTGCTCTTGCTTAAAAAAACAAACACTCACACACTGGCTGGCACCCTGTGAGTGACACACGCAAGCATTAAGTCCAATATATGTCTGTGTGTGTCCTCTTCTGGTTTTTGTGGAGGTTGGTATTCTCTTCCTCCATCTACAATGACCAAAGCACACACACATGGACTCACCATTTCACAGCAATACCACCCCCATGGCCATTCTGTGGCTGGTGGAGAGCTGGGGGAGGTGAACTGGAGATGCATTTGACTATACCTCCACAGTCAGGTGCAGAACAATTGCATCATTCATACAGCTCTGCCAGGGTTTTCTAGAAGTCACAATGGATGATGTAATCACTATGTATCTTCCCATGGGGACACAGAATCATTAAAGGGATCACAAGAGCCATCAAGTCTAATCCCCTGCTATGCAGGAACACACAGCTAAACCACCACCAAAAGATGGCCATCCAAATGTTATTTAGAGACCTGCTAAAGAAGGAGGGTCCACCATCCTCTGAGGCCATCTATTCCATTGTTGAACAGTTGTTATGGTAAAGGAATTCCTCCTAATATTTATGTTGCATCTCTTTTTGAAATTTTAAACCATCAGTTTGTGTTCTGGTCTCTGGAGAAGCAGAAAACAAGCTTGCTCCATCTTCTACGTGACACCCTTCCAATATTTAAAGATGGCTATCAGGTCATCTCTCCATCTTCTCCAGCCTTTCCTCTCTTCTCCAAACTAAACGCAGTCAGCTCCCTAAGTTGTTCCTCACATGGCCTGATGTCCAGACCTTTGATCAACTTGGTTGCTGTTCCTCTGGACACATTCCAGATTGATTTTGAACTGTGGTGCCTAGAACTGGATGCAATATTCCCAGCGAGGTCTCACCAAAGCAGAAAAGAGTGGCACTACTACTTCCCCTGAACTAGACACTATGCTTGTGTTGATGCAGCCTAGAACTGCATTGACTTTTTTGGCCACCTCCTCACACTGTTGCCTCATGTTTAACTTGTTGACCTCTACCATCTTTTTTTATAGGTACTGCCCTTTCACATAGCCAGATGCTTCTCCACTTCCCTCCTCCTGCTCTCACCAGTTACAGAATAGTCATGGTGTTGTGTGTGAGGGGGCTGCAGTGGCTAAATAGAATGAGTCTGGGGTAAAGGATGGAATGAGAAGAGAGATGTAGTGTAGCTCCACCTGTAGAATTTTTATGCTATGCTCTGCAATACAGGAACTGATCCGCTTTTTCCTCTTTGTATGTGCCACACCAGACCCTTTGTTTGTTTGTTTTTTCACCCAGTGCTACTTGCCTGAACACCCTACCCCAACCCACTAGTCCATATTTCACAAACTTTTGTTTTAATCTGTTGGCCTCTGCTAAAGGGCAAATGTTGGAGTGATTATTCATACGTCTAATAGCAAATTGTGCAAAGCTCACTTCAGAGTCTTATGTTTAGAGTGAGGTTTTGGGGAATATGATATTAAACATAAAATGCAGTTTGCTTGAGCATGGAGGGAGCCAGTAAGCATGAGTAATATGTTAAGACTTCCAGCCAATTTGGCTTAAAAGGAGGTGACAAATAGTGTTAAACACAGACGGCAAAAGGAAAGGTTATCTCTCTGTAGATTATAAACTGGAACGCAGAAGTGAACTGTCTGCTCCCTTCTCTCAGGGAGGAAAACAAAACAAGAACACTGAAGAATGTTCAGACAAATTCTTTTCAGGGCAAAATAGATTCAGTTTTTATCCACTTAGGATAGCAACGCCTTTTTTCTGGGACACAACAGGCAGCGGCCAGATGGCTGCAATGGCACCCGCACCCTCACCAGAGGACACAAACAACTAGCTACCACCACAGCACAGCAATTTTGGAAGCATGGTGGCAGTAGCAAAATCCCTCCACTCTTCACTTTAAAACAGGAGGGGGCAAAGTATGCCCCCCCAATGCTATTTTTTGTAACCCTTGACCACTCCAGACATCCTGGATCACCTTTTTTCAGAAAAGGGAGGTGTAGGTCAATGGCCTCTCTGGGAAAGCCAGGAACATCAAGTGATCTTTTAAGTAAGTTGCAGCTCCCCCTGCCCTCAACTGCTGATTATACACACCAATATATACACACACTAGCCAAAATACCCTAAAGGCTTGAGATTGTGTCTGATCTTAGACACTAAGCAGGGTCAGCCATGGTTAGTACTTGGATGGGTGACTGCCAAGGAATACAGGGTGCTGTAGGCTATATTTCAGAAGAAGGAACTGGCAAAAACACCTTCTACATATTCCTTCCCTAAGAAAACCCTGTGTAAGTCAACAGGCAACTTGAAGGCGCACACACACACACACACACACACACTTATTATTATTATTATATTATACCATAAAATACTTTACTATATTATACTATATTATTATATATACATGTTCAGGAAAACATCTTGGAAATCCAGATATATCTGTTTTAAAAACCCCAAAGTGGACTTTTGTCTATGTCTTGACATGGGGGTATGGGCATTTTTGGCAGTTCATACAACCACTGAGGATTCCCATGGCAGAAAAGTGGACCATGGACCTGCTGTTTCACATCCTTGCTTGAAAACAAGGAGTAAACCTTCTTTTAAACTGAGGCACTTGTTTGTTGCTGCTAAATTGCCAAATTGTAGCAAGGCAGCAGCAAACTTGGCAGACACATGGGTGAGGGGGATTGCCTGTTAAATAGCCCAGGGAGCATATGAAATCTGCCATGCAAGGCACCTAGAGCCTGAGTTGTGTGGGGAAAGGCAGGGTATAAATAAAGTGACAGATAAGATTTGTGCACCACTGAAGGTTGCATCTCTTTATCACCAACACCCCATCATCAGGGTTTCCCAGGATGCTCACCTGAAAAATGTGACCCCTTGCCCAGACACACACTGTTAGCATTGTCCCTTGTGACTGCAGCTTCCACACAGAACACCATGACCCATGATCTCTTTTGTGAGTGGGCAGCTCCAACACTCCCAAGAACTGAAGTGCCATCCCCCCCCATGTGGTATAACCCCTATACCTGCACTGGTGTAACTTGTGGCACCCCCAAAAAAGATATGGCACCCCAGAAAATGAAAAAAGGAAGGGGAGGTGATGGCAGCATTGCTGCCATGCCCACCACTACACAAATAAAAGACATCAATGGTGCTTCTTTTGAAGAAAGTGGATATCACATCTCTCTATTCTCCAAAGAAGGAGGGGACAAGAAGAGGAAACAGATTTGGTGGCATTGTCTATGCCTCTTGCCATGCCACAGGGAGCGGAAACAACTGAGGTGCCCATTCCTCTTCCTGAAAGGAGAAGAAGTGGTGCCGTCCACCAAAGGAACGGTGGTGGGCATAGCTATGATGCCCCCACTATATCAGAGCTCTACTACAGAACTGATGGTTTCCCTGATGCCTCTGGTGGTGTGAGAATTCAAGAGTGCCATAGTTGCGCGCACACACACACACACACACACACATATCTCTTTTTTGAGGTAAGGACAGAGCTGTTGCTACCTTTTCCTTCTGGCACTGCTTCTTCCTTGGGGCTTGGTGCCCTGCTCTTCCTCTTTCTGGGGTGCTTAGAAGAGTAGGCACAGGCAGCTCTCCAGCACGATGGGAATGGAAGAGGTGAGTGGCAGCAGCTCTCCAGGGCAGCAAGAGAGAAGGTCGGATTCATTGCTCCTAGCACTCCAGTGCCTGAGGCAACTGCCTCCCACAGCTAAATGGCAGAGCTGGTCCTGTATGTGGCAATGGCACAAATCCCTTCTCCTATATGTTGCAGTGGCCAACCAGTTGTGCACTTACTCAGAAAACAACCACCATTTTCAACAGTGGTAAACTAATACACAGTGATTTTTTTCTGATAGGGAGGCATATGATATTGTAACAATTGATTTGTATTTTGACAGGCTTTCAGAACTGAAGGATATTCAGGAAAGGGATTTAAGAGGGTGCTGTATTGTTCTAAATTGTACTTTTCTAAACGGCTTTTTATCCTTTTTAAGTGTCAGTTTTTAAATGTTTTTAATGTTAAGAGTTTTAATTCTATTTTAATGTTGACTTTTTGTACATTTTTAACTATTTTATCATTATTTTAATTTGCAAGCTGCCTTGCGTCTGAATCTTGGGGAAAATATATGTATCTAAACTAAGGAGGAGGAGGAACTACTCATAAATCCACATAGGCAGCTGATGATTATGTGAGGCATACAACACAGTGACTCATAAAGTAGCTCTGCAGTTTCCTTCTAGAGTTCATGATGGGGGCAGGCAGATGCAGCAGGCAAGTCTTTAAGGTGAGAAGCCTGATGTGACAGGGAGAAGTCTAGAATGTTTGTTGTGTGAATGATATACCCGTAAACTGAGAATAGTAATTGTGGAATTTCATTGAATTACCAAGCTGCTTGATATCTTGATGAATTAGTCATTTATTCACAGTATTGTACAGCGAATATTTTGGGAAGTATTGTAATTAAAATATTAAAAATGTGGATGGAATAATCATTTAATTGTTTTGTATTATTTATTGATACTTTCTGGGCTTTATTTTCATATAAGATATGTGTTGTTGCTGCTGTGTGCCTTCTGTTTATTTCTGACTTACAGTGACTCTACGGTGAGCCTATCACAGGGTTTTCTTGGCAAGATTTGTTCAGAGGAGGTTCGCCTTTGCCTTCCTTTGAGGCTGAGAGAGAGTGACATGTCCAAAGGGTTTCCATGGCAGTGGGTTTCCATGTGGTAGTGGGTTTTTAAGTGGGTTTCCATGGCAGAGCAGGGCTTCGAACTCTGGTCTCCAGAGTCTTCAGGCTTGTCTATACAGTGAAAATATGCCTCATAGAATTTGAGGAGAATACATTTTGTCTAAATGGGATCCTGCTGTCAGGAATTGGATGCTGAACCCTGAGTTTTAAAATGGCCAAACAACTGCAGAAATCATGCTGAGTCATGATGACTGACTCCATGAACTGCCAGTCATGCTAATCATGCTACAGCTGCATGAGAAGGGTTGCCTCAGAAGAGGGTTACTACAGTACAAAGCCATGAAGGTAGAAATCTGATGGAATGTGGCTATGTGCTTGGCTAAGCCAATGCTGTACTGGTGTACTGGTGTGTATAAAAGCAAGACAGAACAGAGATCATTCTCTTCCTATGATCCTGAGATACCTGGCGTAGCACTTTGCTTGTATATACTGAAACTACTGAAGATTAAAAGCACCTCCTGTTTTCTGGACGCCAAACACTCTGTGTGCGAGTATTCTTGGGAAACGGTTACTACCAAGTCCGCTGAGACAGTTTTTGGCTTCACCTGGGGATTGATTGTCCCATCATCCCCTGACACCTGCATCAATCTGCCTCATTCAGAAGGAGGGAGGCCAAAAACACCAAATACTCTGTGGGAAAAGCCTTTCTGACTTTTTTTAAAAAAAAAAAACTCCAAAGGAAATGTGCATTGCCACTCGTTGGGACAACCGATTTGCTTTGCTGCACATTCCCAATAAGAGTGGAACTGGAAAGCTGATTGGTCGGATGCGCGCAGGGGGCAGAGCTTGTTGGCAAGGCAAGTGCCCTCAACCACCATGTTGGATTTTCACTGCAGCAATCATGAGCTGAGGCAACAAAACAGCCTTTTTTCCTGTTTATTTAAGCAGAATATTGCACTTCCATACTTTGGATATGTTTTTTTAAAAAATAGTGTTCAGTGGTGGCAACTGGTGACAATAAAAACGTGAGTAATTCACCTGTGCCCGCCATCTTGATTTGTAGGCATGCCCATTTGAACAATGAATGTGGATAGCTTCACATGCCTGCGATCTTGCCAAAAAATCATTGAGATGAATGAAAACTGCTGCAAATTGGCATTAGTATGCATCAATTCACATTTTATAGCCCTGTATAGAGAAGCCCTCTGGCTTCTTCCACACTACAAAAATAATGCAGTTTGACACCACTTTAACTGCCATAGCTTAATGCTATAGAATTCTGGGATTTGTAGCTTTGTGAGCTATTTAGTCTTCTCTGTCAGAGAGCTCTGGTGCCAGAACAATCTACAAATTCCACGATTCCATAGGATGGAGCCATGATAGTTAAAGCGGTGTCAAACTGCATTATTTCTACAGTGTGGCAGCAGCCTCAGTCCAATGCTCAAATCATGTTGGCTCATGATGTTGTGAAAATTCAGTAAAAAGGAGAACCAAATTTACTCAGGGAATCATTCCAGGTCATATCTGAGCTTACTTGGGAGTAAACCCCATAACATTCAGTGCAACGTACATCTGAGTAAAAAAGCACAATTATTGATGGGATAGATTTAGTAACAAGGCAAAGGAAATCAGCTTATAACCAAGGTCAAACATGATTGAAAGAAATAATGAAATGCTGTCTTACCTTCACTTTTTTACCAAGACGATCCTTCCACTTCTCTGCTATGGAGCCTTCAACCAAGAGTAATCTACATGTAAGGAAATAACAGCATGTATTATAGCATGCAGGTGTGTGTGTATGCGTACACATACACGCATACATGTCTGCCTGCCTATTTATTTATCTATGATCTATTTATATTTATCTCAGGATGGGCCATACATAGCTTGTGCCTTGCCTATAGTGTTGAAGGCCCATGCACCCCAGAGTAATTGTTTGGGGAAAAATGGGTTTTTAAATGCCAAAAACGAGAAAGGATGTCATAAGTTAGGGGGAGTTGGCAGGGGCTTGGGGGAAGGGCCATAAGGGATCACATTGGAAACTGCTTAATGCAGTGTAGATGTGTAAATTGCTATTGCTTAAAACAATTTGTAAGCCGCTCTGATAGCCCTCTGGCTAAAGAGCGGGGTATAAATAAATAAATAAATAAATAATAACGGCCAAATCAAGCTGCATGATTCTAATCCATGCCTTAGAAAACACAATAGCCACAATAGTTTCTGGGAAGTTTCTTATGTCCCCTTTATGCTCTAAAGCATTTAAGAGATCCTCATTCTTTTAAGGCCTCTTTGCAGCTGCTGTTCATTTTTTTACTTTTGTTATTCATACTTTTGCTTTTCACAGAGTGCCATAATAAAAATAAGACTTGTAAACCAAAGCATTTGGTCCATAATAAATACTGCTGAGATTCTATTCTATTCATAGTTTCTAATCAGAGCCAACAGGAGAAAAGGAGAAAGGGAAGGAGTTACCTGGAACGCTCTTCATCTTCATAACCCATGATGATATATTCTTCATTCGCATTGAGAGGTGGGCACAGGCAGCCAGAGTTTGTGTACAGGTTAACAGTGTCCCTAGGAATGTTCACCAAGGAAGATTTTAGTATCTCCTTTACTTCAACTACTGCAGTGACGTCATGACATTTGGTCTTCACCTCCTTCACTTTAGCCCGAATGACTGAAGAAAAATAACAGAAAGAGTCATTACTATAAAACTTCCTGCATGTTTTTATTCAAGATCCTCTTTTCGTTTCCACGGCAGTAAAAAAAAAAAAAAGTTTTATGAAAATGACTATCTTGTTAATACATTATCATTCTCACCATCATTATTACCACTACTAGTATTATTACTATCATAATCATTATTGTTTAATAAGACCTTGATTTTCTTAGAATCATTGCTATTATAATTATGTTTACTTTTGTAAAAATGTGTCAGTGAAGATCATTTTTTGTAAAACCATTATATTTATATCTATCCAATTTTAACCCCAGATTTCACAGATCTACTTAGTCTTGATTATTGCCAGATAACCGGTGTGACACAGTGGTTAATCAATGTGTGAGATGGGAACTTGGGAGAGACAAGTTCTAGTTCCCACCAAGCCATGAAACTCACTTAGTGAGCCTGAGATAGTCTCACGCTGTAGAGAGGCTGTGATGATCAAATGGATGGGAGAGAACCTGAGCCCCTTGGAAGAAAGATAGGATTGAAAAAAGAGCAATGATAAATGGTCATGTCTGAGTTTTGTCTTAGTAGAAATTTTATTGGAATTATGATATCTTTTCTCAAAGTAGGTTTAGGTGTTTCATCATGCGTAATACTGCACAGGTTGGTTATTATTTTTGATTTCATTCAGAATATTTTGAGAGACCATATGTTCGGAGTGTGTGTGTGTGTGTGTATTAATAACAAGCCTTTCCACCATTGCATGATGCTACTTATTGTAGGGGATTGTCCAAATGGTGAAAATACTTCTCATGGAATTTGAGGAGAATTCTATTTGGCCTAATGAGATCCTGTATTGAAATGTGGTATTCAGAATGAGGGAGGCCAAAAACTGCAAAAACTATGCTACAAAAGACTTTGGGACTTTTCCCGAGGTTTTTTTTAAAAAACTGCAGAGGAAATGCATACTCCTGATTGTTAGGACAACCAAATTGCATTGCTGTGCATTACCAAAGTGGATAGCTGATTGGTCAGATATGCGCAGGGGCAGAGCTTGCCGGTGCCTGCAATTGCCATGTTGGATTTTCGCTGTAGTGATCGTGCACTGGGGTGACAAAAGTCTTTGTTGTTGTTGTTTTTTGTTTATTTAAGTGGACAATCATACTTGTGCACTTTGGATTTCATAATCTTGATTCACAGGCATGACTGTTTGAACTGCAAACTCAGATAGCTTTGCATGCCTGCAATCTTGCCAAAAAGCCATGGAGAAAAATTAAAGCTGCTGCTGCTGGCATTACTACGCACCTTGTAGTGTTTTCCAACTCTACAATTCTATGAGTCTATGGTTCTATGATTTAATCCACATCTCGTAGAGACAAGCCCCAGGTGTTAGAAGATCTTTTCTATATTCCAGTATTCCACAATAGCTACTTAGTTAAGCAAACTTAATTATACTGATGGAAACATCATTTGCTTGTCCTTCAATCACTGGCAGAATGGCTCTCATTCTCCCCATGCAGCTGATGCCCAGTAAAGTAGATTGCCCGGTGGGGTGGGGTGGGGTAGTTATGATCACTGCAATAGTGTGAAATTTGTGACCAAACAGCAATTATGAATATGGAAGTTACAGGTAAGTAAATCTAGGTAACTGTTCTATGTTCATGACTACTACTTACTTACTATTGTGACACAACTGTCACAAGGATTTTCTTTTAAAAGAACTGCAAATCATGAGGCTCCCCCAAGACTATACCCACACTTCACCATTTTGTGTGGATACATAAAGAGCCTCTGAACTTCAGAAACAGATGGAGTAGTAGACAGTGAAGAACAAAACCTAGGCCTTCATTTTCCTTCACTGTTGCTACCACACAAAACTACCACCTGTTTACAGTACAGGGAGGAGTTAAGAAAGCCAGCTGTCCATTTCCACCAGCTGTACTGCCATTTAAAGACCTTCTACTCATAGCAGTTAGTTTGGAAGCAGAACACGGTGAGGAGATAGTGTCTCCCAAGTTTTTGTCATGAAACAATTTTCATCATATAATCTTACAGTCAGAAAAGGTTATGCTACTAGTTAAAATGATGGCCTGATCTTACAATTCCCATCTAGGCATGAGGGGGGGAGAGTCTTCTATTGGCACAAACATTATTGTTAATACACACACACACACACACACACAGAGAGAGAGAGAGAGAGAGAGAGAGAGAGAGAGAGAGAGAGGATGCTTGAATTTACTTCTCTTTTGTGATGTTGATTGGCAAGAACAGTTGCCCAAGAATCTATTTCTGGCACACGTTGGCCCCCTTCCCCACTCCATTCACGCATCTTTGCTCCTTTAAAGACTGATAGGTACCACAAAGCCAGGCTTACCATAGTTGTAATTGTTCCGAAGATAAGTCTTCTGGGTAGCTTTTATAGGCTTGCATTTGCAGTGCTCTAGAAAAGAGGAATTCCTTGCATTAGAGCAAAGAAACAACAAAGAGGTGTAAGTCATGGGTATGTTTGTATATCAGGATAATCCAGACCTGCTGAGAATTCTAGCTTTTGAAGGCCTGCTGCTCAGTTCATGCCACATGGCTATTTCTGTCAGTGGGAGCAGTTAAACCCTGGAATCCCCCTTTGTGTCTCACAACATCTGAAACAGAATCTCTGGCTTTGTTCTCCCACTAAATCAGAATCATAAGCCAAGATTTGTTCTTGGCTTATTCAAGGAGGGGAATAAACCAGATACCACAGGATGATGGTAATGATCTACAAAGCACAGAGGGAGAATTCTTGGTTTGTTTAGTGACTCCCACTGGTAAGAGGAGACAAGCGGGGGTGACTGAACAGCAGACACCAGGACACTTCCTTATTCATGGTAAGCCAGAATTGTCAGCAATTCAGGTTGACTGCGACATCAGAATATAGCCACCACCTGGTCTAGCCTGGTTTTCTTTAAACTACATGCAATCTCCTAATGAGAATCAATTCACAATTGAAGGCTCAGTCCTGCTAGGCTATGCCAAGTGCACAGAATTAAGGGAGTAACTATAGAGGAGGACAGTACCTTGTAACAGTTATGCACAAACAGAAATCTTAGTGGGCAAATCTCTCCTTACCCCTGTAGGACAAACTGAATCAGCCAAAATGCACTCTTCTACACAACTATTTAGAGTAATTCAAATTATTAACCTATTATTAATCCTATTTATAGCCTCCATTTCCCAAAGAAGGACTCAAGGCAGATTACAAATTAAAATAATTCCAATACAGTTAAAAACTTCAGAAAGGTAATCACTGAAATAGAATTAAACTCTTGACAATATTGAAATAATGTAAAATATAACACTTAAAAGGATAAAAACTGTGTAATTAAAACAATACAGTACTCTGTCAAAAGCCTGTTCCTTAAAAACCATTAGTTCTAAAAGCCTAAGGGAAGTATGAAGGTAATCTGTAAGAGAAACTGTGACCACCTTGAGTTTGAATGCCTCTGTGACATGGGGCCCCAGCAAACCTACCTCTTAAACTGCATCTGTGAGCCAGCCACTTTGGGTCCCAGCCTTGGGGGCGGGGAAATGGGTTACAAATATAATAATAATCTTCATGAGCGGAAGAGTTCACTCTCCAACAAGGGCTGCTATTTTAACAGGTTGCCAAGCTGGAAAATTTCTTCCACTCAGTATTAATCATAGATACAGCCTATACCTGTGTATAGGAGAAGCCAAAAACAGGTAGGGAAAAGAGACAAGAAGGGAAGTCTGTAGTAGGGTTGCCATATTTCTCTTCCTCAAATCTAGGCATTGGATTTGCATATTATGCAAATCTTCATGTAAATTATTCTAATTTGCATTCCAAATGCACAGATTCAGCACATTAATTGTTACTTTTCCCCCCCTTCCACTATGTTTCAACTTTCATACCATTTTTTATAGTTGCAATTGACCTGAAAGAACCAGTGCAGAGAAATGTTCAAAGTGCTGGACCTGGAAAAGGGAGCCTCAAATTACCATCTCTGCTTACTATGTGACTGACCTTCGGCTACCGCTAGTCCTCAGCAAACCTGCCTCACAAGCCCCTCTCTTGCTTTTTGCACTTTGCTGCTGGCACCATTTCCTTGCTCCCCTGCTACTCCCTCCCTCACCTCACCTCATGCCCTTGCAATGCACCCTTCCCTTGCTTCTTGCCCTCTACTGTTCACTCTCCTCTTCTCCCCTCCCTGCAACCATCTCATGCCCATTCAATGCACCCTGTCCTTGCTTCTTTCACTTTGCCACCCACACTGATCATTTTTCAATCTGTCCTATGTGCTGTCTCACTCTCCTTGCACCCTTAATGCATCCTTCCCTTGCTTCTTGCATGCTGCTGATTGCACCCCTCTCCCACCAATCCTACATGCTCCCATGCCTCCTCTTGTGTCCTTGTAATATGCCCTTCCTTTTTTCTTGCACTCTGCTGCTCTCACTGCTCACTCTCCTGTCTCTCCTACTCCCTCCCACATCTTTCTGTGCAATTCATCCTTCCTTTGCTTCTTACACTCTACCACTTGCAGCACTCACTCTTACTTCCCTTGCACCTGAAAAGGAAGGGTAGACAGACTTCTTGCAGAACAATTTGAACAAATTTGTCCCCATGAAAGGGTTAATGAAAGGGTTAATGCTTCTACAGAGGCTAGAGGAGCATCTTTTTTAAAATGAAAGCTTGGAATCTGGACCACATGATGGTCCAAATGGCCACCAGGCAGCCTGCAGAGAATCCTGGTAAAACCTAGCTATTTGAGTGGTATGGCAACCCAGTCTATATGAAATATGGGTGGACCACAGAGCAAAAGAATAAACAGCTAGAAAAGTGAAGAAAGGGTAAAGAAAGAAGAAAGCAGTTGAAGGTGGCCTAGGGTGATAGGGTAGCCAATGTCAAGAAGGGGTCAAAGAAAATAAGAAAGAAGCATTAGGCCTATGGCAGGGGGGCTAGTGATAACATGGGTTAAGAGAAAGGAAGCTGGAACAAAATCACCTGGTAATAAGAAAAGATGGGGCAGACTCGAATCTACTTAGTCAGCAACCTGTAGCCCAGCTTTGTAGCTATACTTTTCCACATAAGTCCTCACCATACTGCTGTTATCTAAATGAGAAAACCTTCCCCAAACATACTTTTTCCTCCAAGGAAAAAGTATTTTGCTAAACAGAGCATCACGTGCTCATAGGTTTGTGGGCTTTGCCATTTCCTTCTGCTTAAAACTTTCCATATCCACCTTGAGTGTTTTCTGGTGTAGAAAGGAGATAAAAATTATTGGAATAAATAAAAGCAAACAAATGAATGATCAAGCATAATAAACATGGCTTTGATGTTGTTGTTGTGTGCCTTCAAGACATTTCTGACTTAGGATGACCCTAAAGTGAACCTATCATGGGGTTTTCTTGACAAGATTTGCCTTCCCCTGAGTTTGAGAGACTCGCCCAACATCACCCAGTGGGCTTCCATGGCTGAGCAAGGATTCAAGCCCTGGTCTCCAGAGTCATAGTGCAGTAGTTACTACACCAAGCTGGTTCTCAAATATACCTTAAGAAGGTATATATGCATGCACATTCTCATCATGAAATTCGGTATGTGTCTCCATTTTCGTCATACCAACACAGGCAGAAATTTACTGCTGGGAAGTGGAGAAAAATAGAAAGGGACCAACTGAACTAACCCACACTTCAGTCTGAGCTGTTCATTTCTGTCTGGTCTTCAATTGGGTTTGTACTTGTCTCACAATACACCCAATTGGAGTGGGAATCCAGAATCTCAGATGTCATGCAAGAAAAATGTTCAGCAAAAATACAACTCTGTGCTCAGAATTTTTTTGCTCAGAATAGTTGCAAACTGCAAAATTTCTCATCTAGACAGAATTCTCCTGACACTTTAGAAACTACTTTTTCATCTGGGAATTGAATATTTATAAATATTCTTTCCATCCCTAGACAAAACAAACAAGTCAGAAGTAGGACTACTGCTACATGAGTTCCCATCACTCAGCTGACATCTCACTAGTATGTCTCCATTTGACATGTGTCTTTAGAGTCATTCAGACAATGCAATGCAAATTCTGCAATTAAAAAATGAAGGCTGGGCACACTAAATTGAATGGTGATCCTTGTCCATAGCCCTTAATGAAAGGGTTAAGGTAAATCTCACACATACCCCCCCAAAAAAAAGATGGGGTTCAAGCTGGACATTGAAGGATGCAAGAAATCGGCAATTTGTACATCAGGCTTTCACTCAGTTTTCACTGTTGTGCCCCCACTCCATTGGGAATACTTGTACACTTGTATACCTTTCATTCAGATATGAAGCTGTGGTTTGAAAATGTCCTTGAGTCAAAATGAGTCAAGGAATTAAAATAATGAGAGAAAAATCTCTCACGCTTACAAACATGGCACCACCTCCTAACTCCTGTTTATTGAATAATTCACACATCTTTATGAGCATCTTTGGAAAATATTCAAATGACCTTTTGAGTGATTTGAATGAAAAAAAAAAGCCAATGAGAAAAAGAAATGGGTCAACCTTTCAAAACAGGAAACACCCCCAAACACCTGTCTTCTGTTCTATATTACAAAGTTTGGGTAGGTAATAGTTGGACATACTGATTAATCTTTTCAAATTAAAAAAAGGGATTTGTTTATTCTAACAGAGACTGATGGTACTTCAAGATGGAGAGGAGCATCTGATGTACTAGGAGGAAAGGCTAAAATAGGTGTGGGAACTGTGCAGTGCACCAGATGTTGTTGAATTATGACTCCCAGCAGTAATCTCCACAGGCTATGTTGACCAGGCCCAATGGGAGTTGCAGTTCAACAGCATTTGGAGGGCCACATGTTGCACAGCTACGTGCTAAAATAACATCTCAGTAGAACCTGTAGGTCATCTTCTCTTTTCTTTTTTTACCAAATTCCTAAATTTTTGCCCTATAAACAATTTCATCTAAGATCTTTTCCTTTGATATTTTTCATGTTGGTGGAACCAAGTGACTTCCCCTAGCTTTTTAAAAACCACATGCCACAAGCTTTCACTAAATATAGATATATGACTATCCTACTTAGGAGTCTCCTAGGATGCATCCTGATGAATGTGCTGTGTATATTCCAAGTTGTTGTTGTTGCTGTGTGCCTTCAGGTCATTTCCAACTTACTGCGACCCTAAGGTGAACTTTTCACAGGGTTTTCTTGGCAAGATTTGTTCAGAGGTAGGGGCTTGTCTTTGCCTTCCTCTGAGGCTCAGAGAGTGTGACTTGCACAAGGCAACCCAGTGAATTTCTACTGCTGAGTGGGGATTGGAACCCTGGCCTCTAGAGTTGTAAACCAACACTCAAATCACTACACCACATCAGCTCTTTTTACTACTACTTTATATTCTAAAACTTATCCCAAGTAGCTATCCTGTTAATGTGCCTTTTTGCAGCTGAAGGCAGTAGACTTGGGGGGCAGGGAGAGAGACTTAACCCACCTTTAACTCCAGGGAGCTGCTCTGAGCAATGGAGGCAGGGTAGTTGAGTGGGTGCTTCTGGATGACATGGCCAACCCCCTGCCACATCTCCTCATTGCATTGTGGCTCAGGGGCTGGCTGTGTCACACTGAAGTGCCCAATTGTTGCAGACCTCTCTCACTCTGAGCCACCCCTTGGAGTATAAGGTTTCAGGTTGTAGGGTTTCAGGGGGGAATTTATGACTGTGACAATAGTGCCATGATCATGAATATGTCACAGTTACAGATCTGTAACTCTAGTTTACAAATCCATAACCGAGATGCAGGATGCCAACCAAAAAACCCCTAAGTATATTATCCTATCATGCAATGCAAGCACTGGTATTTACACCTGTCAAAATATGTAAGTTTTTTTTTAAAAAGAAGGAAATAGAAATCTGGAGACTCTTCTAAGCAACTTTAAAAACTAAACAAAGCACATCTTATGAAAGAGACAAAAGTGTCATCTCCAGCCAAGGAGAGAGGGGTAATATTTATACGTAAGTTTTTGCCAGTTGTCTTGGCCAGGGATAAGACTTGGCTTGATTAGATATTACGAACAGACATTATTCATCACTATTTGTTCACCAGGGAATGTTTGTAATACTCTTTAGAGAGGCTCAGTCCAATATCTTTTCTTTGAACACTGTCCCAATAACAATATTCTTTGAACAGTTACATACAGTTTTTAAAGGCACAATAGTAGTAGTAGTAGTAGTACTAATAGGAAGAAATTGTTGTTGTTGTTGTTTCTATAACACTTTTTAGATCAGGCATTGAGAACATGTGGCCCTCCAGATGTTGGACTTCAACTCCCAACAGCTCTAGCTTGCACAGCAAATGGGGAGGGATGATGAGAGTCACACACAGCATCTGGAGGACGTTCCTGCCTTACAGTATAGAAAGTGCTTCACATACAGTTTCTTGCACTGCAGATGAATACTATTACACACAGATTTCACAGATGCAGGTCTGAAACTTACACAGAACAATCTTCTTGAAAGATATAAGATTCAAGCAAGGGTTCCTTGAATCACAGCACAATATTGTGCAGCACCAACAGGGGTGGGGAAAGTGAGCCCCGTGGATTGCATGTAGCCCCCAATACTGTTGTTGAGGATCCCAGGACTCACATCATTCACACCACAAAAAAATAAATAAATTCAGCCTTATTGAGCTTGACTAATAAGGAGCCAGGCAGGAAGTGGTAGCTAAAAATGGGGATTTTAAGGTTTCTAAAATCCTTTTGAAGCTTCTTGAGTATGCCATGTGAACACTGAAAAGCTCAGCTTGTTTTTGAAGCAATCAGTAGGACGGTCAACTACCCCTCATTTCAAGTTACAGGACCCTAGGAGGGATGGTTTGTTTTCCTAGCTTCTGTAGGCCTGAGTGAAACCAACACACCTCTTCAAGCACTGTAGACATGTTTTGACTGGAGAAGTTGTACTCTGCCCTGATTGTGTTGATTTTTTTTTTTGGCAGTATAATCCTTTAAGAAGATATTTTATCTTTTTAGTGATAAAAGCAGCAGTATGCATTCAGGCCACCAGATCCCATCTGATCTTTGAAGCTAAGCAGAGTCAACCCTGATTGGTACTTGGATGGGAGACCACAAACGAATACCAGGTGCTGTAAGCTATATTTCAGAGGAAGGAAGTAGCAAAACCACCTCCGAGTATTCCCTGCCTATGAAAACCCTATGAAATTCATGGGTTTGCCATAAGTTGACAGGAGACTTGAAAGCACACATGCATAGAAAGGCACAGTGCACTGCTATACCCTTGAACATTAGAGAAGCACACTGGATTTGGACAAGCCCAATGCCTAAATTAACTGAGCCATTTCAGACCAGTTCTGGAGCTTGCTGAGGTAAAGTGGGCTCCTCTCCAAAATTACCAGAACTGAAGCTAAGCCAAATCTTTGTATGGGCTTTGGGCCTCAGAAAGTCAGAGGAGATGGTAATTCATTTTATATATTAAAATATTTATCTCTCTCTCACAGGGTAGCTCCATATCTTTTGAGTTTCTGATGGGCAGCTGAGAATCTGCTCTTTTGTGTGGCCATTAGTCCTTAAAACCAGATGTGAACCAAATCCACACTACACAAATAATCCAGTTTGGAATACTGAAATTTGTAATTTAGTAAAGCACCAGCACTCTTTGTTAGAGAAAGGTAAAGATCTTGTAAAACTGCAAATCCTAGGATTCCATTGGAGGGCACCATGGCAAATAATCCAGTTTCAAACTGGATTATTTGTGTAGTGTGGTTGTTTGGGCTTTTTTTAACTGTCTGTGGTGTTAAAACTATTCTAAGGAGTTGCTTAATCTATTTTTAGATTTTTCTATTTGTGTATTAACTGTTTTATATGCCCTATCTGTTGTACTCTCAAGGTCCTTGGTGGCCTGCAAGGTGATTTATATGTACGTTTTAAGTAAATAAATATTGCACGATCCCAGACAGAGGGCAAGCTATAGCAACGTAAGCACAATTTAAAACAATTTTCCATTTAGGAGCTGGAATATAGCTGGAATATACACACGACTTGACTCCAGAATTGCTTTAAGGTTTATTGTCTGTAAAAATAGCCAGGATGCCAGAGACTGGGGTAACATGACTGACAGGTACCTCTTCTAATTCTAGGATGTATTTTATCACAGGCTCTCCCAATCACTGTGTGATTTTGCGCAGGGACAAACCCTTTGATAAAACTCTTGGCAGGGATGAGAATCATGTATCTCTCTAGATGTTGTTGAATTGCAGCTCCCAACATTCCTCAGCCTTGGCTGTGGTGGCTAATGCTCTTGGGACATGCAGTCCAGCAACATCTGGAGAGCCACACAATTCCAATCCCTGTTGTGGAGAGACAGAAACAAGGCAGATAACACATGCAGTTAATTCTCAGCTTACAAGATTACTGCTGCTATGTAGAGTATGACACTTAAAGCAGGATAGCAAGAACAGGTGAAATAGTGTGGAAAGGAAGGAAGGGACTGTGAGTTGGCTGTTTCTCCAGCACCATGATGCTTCACTATTTAAAAACCTTTAAACTTGTATTGAAACAGCATTAACACCCAAACCCTAAACCTGTCCTTGCAAAACCATGAACTTGTGGGAGGGGGGAACACCTCTATGATGTTTGCCATTTTCACACAAATAAAACCATGGAGAAAGGGGAGTAAATATCTCCCCGCCCATTTGAGCATTCCACTTCCACATAAACTACTATGTATATCTTTCTGAAACTGCAGATTTTTTTTTACTTAATACTACAGTATATCCATGCTGCATCATTTTCAAACAACAGTCTACAAAGAATCTAAGGAGATGTGCCTTTGTATTATTATTATTCTCTGAAAATGGAAAGGCTGCTGTTGCACAAAAATCTCCACACCTATTCATCTGAAATTTGGCAACCATGATTCCAAAGCAGCTATGACTGCCTCCCTGTTCTGCCAAGAAATTTAAAAAGTTATTAGCTGTTCTGTTGTTTTTCTTAAAAAAAAGATTCTTCACCTATTTGTTTGCAATTTGGCAGGTGAAATCCTCTCTTAATGGGCTCCTATGCCTAAAAATTTCATCCAGTTCTGACAAAAAACAAAGAGAGAGAGAGAGAGAGAGAGAGAACGGGGTATAGCCATTTTGGCATTTCTAGTGATTATCAATCGGAGGCACAAATCCTAGGGTCTCCAAATCTCAAACTGGGTTGGTCTGAGCCAAACTGCACACCCTCCAACATTTCACAGGTGAAAACATGGGCAGAATAAGTACTCAGTGTACATCCCACCCACCCCACCATCCAACAAGCTCAAAGAAAGAATCACCACTGCAGCAGCTAGCCCTTCTGTACAGAGTCAGCAGCTTCTGAATATGTCCTCACAAAAGGCTATGTGAGAGGGGAAAGGGGTAACTAGAGAAGTCTCCAGTGTTGTGCAACAGGAAGTTCCCCCAGTTCCCCAATTCCCTTTCCAAACAACCTGGTACTGAAGACCCGGGTCTTCAAGAAGCCAGCAGCCTTGTTTCTTTATTTGGCTGGGAAGGAGCAGCAGCACCAACAGAGACAGGGAAGGAAGAAGTGAGAAAGCGATAAGAGAGCAAGTGCGTGTTCCACCACACTGCAGGCATGAGGGGTAACCACTCGTGCCTCCTCACCATCGGTGTTGCTTTGCTTTCCAAAGCTTCTTTTTTCCTCTCCTAGAATTTCTTTTTCTTGCTTTCACTAGCCAGTGTGTGAGTGGATGTTCCCTTCGAACTACAGGGAAAGCACAGCTGCTGGGAAATAAAGGGCCCCTTCACACTGCACAATGATAACATTCTGATTCCACTTTAACTGCCATGATTGCATCCTATGGAATCTGTAGTTTAGGGAAGGGCACTTAGAATTCTCAGTCAGACAGCTCAATGTCTAAACAAACTAAACAAAAACAAGGGGTTGTCTAGACAATGAAAATAGTCATCATAGAATGCAACTAAAACACCTTTTGTCCCAACATGCTGAGATCGAGATTCTCAGGACAGTTGTCCCTCCATATCCACAGATTTGGTATCCACGGATTTAAGTATTCATGGCTTGAAAATATTCTTTAAAAAATAATAATCCATAAAGCAAACCTTGATTTTGCCATCTTATATAAGGGACATCATTTTGCTCTGCCATTGCATATGATGGGACTTAAATATTTACGGATTTTGGTATCCACAGGGCAGGGGGAGGTCCTGGAACCAAACCCCAGCAAATATGAAGGGACAACTATATTCAGAAGAAGGGGGGCAAAACGCCTTCTGCTGTGGGGGGAAAAGCCTTTGTGGATTTTTGTGAAGTTTTTAAAATAATGTGTGGACATGTACATTATCACTTGTTTGGACATCCAATTTGGGACACTGCACATTCTCGGTGAGGGCGGAATTGGACAGCAGATTGGTCAGATGTGCAGGTTGGGGTTGGGCTTGCTTACAAGGAAGTGGCCAGAAGTGCCATTTTCGCATTTCCTGTTATCAAGTGTGCACTTTTTTGCCGCACTGAGATGACCAAAGAGCTTTTTATAAGTGGAAGGTCGCGCTTGTGCACCTTTGATTTACAAATTTAAAAAAATACTATGCAGTGGCAACATGTGTTAAGAATAATAACATGCTGTACTCTCACCTTGATTCACAGGCATGGTTGTGTATGCACTTTAAACATGGGCAGCACTTTAAACATGGGTAGAATACAACAGATTTTGCCTAAAGACCGTGGAGACAAATGATCGCTGATGCACATTTGCAATAATGTGCACCAATCTGCATTATATTTTTCGTCTAAACAACCCCCATGATTCCATAGGAAGTTGCCATGGCATTGAAACTGGAATAATGATGCCCTCATTGTATAGTGTAGAAGGGCCAAGAAGGCTGGAGAAGGAAACCACAACAGCACAGGAAATGAGTGCTAGAGCCACCACTGTCCCATTCCTCTAGCTCCTCTTTTTCTTCTTTGATCAGAAGGGTATAGAGGCAGGCCTCCCATGGAGGAGGAGGAGAGAGGGAAGGAGGGAGTAGCTGCAAGTGACAGTTTGCAGCGATTGATAGCACAGAGCACCAGCAAAAGCAAGCAACACATTGGCTGAGAGGAGGAAAATGGGGCATTTTACCACCCACTGAGAAAGAGGGAACTGAAAGGGTTAACTGTGGACATCCCTGCTGATCTGGGGCACCTGTAGGGTATGAAACTGGTCTCTGCTGAAATGCTGCATTTCAGTAAAGTTACATTATATTTTCTGATTTTTCAGCCATTAGTACACAGGATACTCGTTTTCTTTGTGTAAGAAATGTGTGATGTAAATGCTGAAAAAAATAACTGTATTAGCCCTCAAACCCTCCCACCTCCAAGTGGAGGAAAGATTTTGTCTTGGGTGAGTGAGGGGGGCCACTGAGGTAGGCAACTCAGAGTGTGGATTTATGGGATCCTGGTAACACAGAGATATATTTTTATTAGTTATTTATACCCCACTCTTCAGCCACAAGGCTATCAGAGCAACTTACAAACTGTTTTAAGCAATAGCTATTTACACATCTACACTGCATTAAACAGTTTCCAATGTGTGTTAGCTAATTGCCCCCACAAGCCTCACAGGTGTACTCATTTTACTGACCTATGAAAGGATGGAAGGCTGAGTGAACCTTGGAGCCCGCTGGAATTGAACTTGCAACATGGTGACTTGCAGTACTGGCATTTAACCACTGCGCCACCAGGGCTGCTCAAGAACATCAACTTCCATTTGAAGCCACCAGGGCTGCTCAAGAACATCAACTTCCATTTGAAATAGGCTGTTGAATAACCATATGGCATTGATTTGTGTGATCCTTACCTAGACTGGGGTGAGCAACTGTATACAGGCACAATCCAATTTTTACCCCCAGTGTCTCCCCCCACAGGCTGCACTGGTGCTTCATGGCACAATGGCAGGGATTCTGTATCACTTCTGGCCATCCATCATGAATCTGTCATTTCAGGGGTTCAATGGGGTACTGAAGCTTAATTGTCATATTTGTGGGTGTTTTCATCACTTTTGGATTGTTTGGGGGTAAAATATTGCCCCCAAATGGTCCTCTTTTTTTAAAAAAAGTGAGGTGTTCATGGAGCTTTGGAGATCTGGGTTTGGTGGACACAAAATGGTATCCTGGGACCACACAAAACCCACTGGCCACACCTTCCCCAGCCCTAATAAAAAGCTTGAGAAAACTGCCTTTATGGACAATTCCCAGAATCACTCATCCAGCATAGCCAACAACTGGACTGGGTGGGGGATGGTGGGAACTGTAGTCCAAAAGCAGCTTTGCAAAGGACTTGGTGAAGGGAACGTTTCATTTCCCTATAACACGCCCAAAGTTTAGCTGCTCCCCAAGCCATTTTGCCATGTCAGGTGGAACGGAAACATCTTCCATCACCACCACCACCCTCCCAGATACAAACCAAGGTGTGTAGTACCTAAGGATAATATATTATTTTTTCACTTGAGGTTAAAAAAATGCACCAAGACTCCTTCTTCTCCCTTGTTGCAGAGACAGAATAATAGTAAATGAAATAAGCCGCAAAATTCTGCCCTATCATGACACTCAAGGTCAATCAGCTCTCTTAAACTAATGGCTGGGCCAGTCCTGCTCACAGTGCTTCCCTCTTAAATTTCTGTACATCTCTTGTTCTTTAGGCAATTCTCTTCTTGTGCCTTAGAAACAGCATACCACCATTATATGACTTTTGCCTTGTTAAGATCTGGTCTCAACAGAAGAGGAGGAGAAGAAGGAGGAGAAGGAATTTATCAGATAAATGTGTACTCACCAGCGTTGGTGCCTCTACAGTTGCCATTATTAGAATCCATAGGGAAATCTGGCATGAATTGTTAAATATGTAAAGAAGAGTTAGTATTTTTAATAATGGATTATGTAACACATCTTAAATTTTAATACATTAAATATTAGAGAATAATTAAGACTATATTAATAGGGGAGAAGATGGTGATGTGGGGCATGGCTATTCTATAGACACTGTCTTTGATAGTACAATGGGCACCGTATTAAAATGCAGAAGCAATTCTACACTCCTTTTTTCTCATTTGTCTACCTTAGCAAAGTTAGAACTTCAGAAAGTTACTTTGTTGGATTACAGTTTCTAGAATCCATTGTGGCCACTGTCCATGCTGGTTGGAGGATTATGGGAGTTGCAGTGTAAAAAGTAACTTGCCCAAGCTCAGTATTTATAGGACCTGTTGGTCATTTTCCCCCAGGCTGACTCCCCTCATAGGTAGACTGTTGGAAGCTGCATACTGGTGTTGAGTAGGGCCAAAGCTAGCATTGAACTTGCATCTTTGGCATCTCCTCTTCTCTGTCTCTCCTTCACACCTAGTGGGCTGCTGGAGAGTCTAAGCTGTATGACAAGAAAAGTGTGATGCTCACCTCCACAGACAGGGGTGAGAATCACGTGGCCCTCCAGATATTGCTAGACTCCACCTCCCAGCATTCCTCACCATTGATTAGGCTGGTTAGGGCTGATGGGAATGAAAACCCAACAACACAACTGGAAGGTTGTATTATTCCCACCCTTTGCAGCAGATACACAATTGTCCAGACAAAGGTTTGCGTGCATAAATACCTACGCACACATAGCCTGCTCAAGCAGTCCATACCCCACTTTTTGGCAAGATATGGAGCTGGGTATGTTTAGCCTGGAAAAAAGACGGTTAAGGGGCGATATGATAGCCCTGTTTAAGTATTTGAAGGGATGTCACGCTGAGGATGGAGCAAGCTTGTTTTCTGCTGCTCCAGAGACTGGAACACGGAGCAATGGGTGCAAGCTCCAGGAACAGAGATTCCACTTCAACATGAGGAGGAACTTTTTGACAGTAAGAGCTGTTCGGCAGTGGAACACACTCCCTCGGAGCGTGGTGGGGTCTCCTTCCTTGGAGGTCTTTAAACAGAGGCTGGATGGCCATCTGTCGGGGATGCTTTGATCGTGATTTCCTGCGTGGCAGGGGGTTGGACTGGATGGCCCTCGTGGTCTCTTCCAACTCTGCAATTCTATGATTCTATGATTCTAAGCCATATGAGATGAGCTGATGTAACTTCCTGAAGTTTTGCTATTGGGGAATCTGGGATGAAGGGGAGTGTCTGAGTATTCTTCTTTGTTCCAGAAGCCATGATCCTTAACAAATCGCATGGCCCTTTGAACTGAGAGGACCCCGAAAGGGGTGTCCTAAACATAGTTCTGTAACAATGTAGTCTTTAAGTATTTTTAACTAGTTTTAGTTTGTTTTGATGGTGTTTTTGTTCCTGCCAAGAATGAGCTCTCTAAACTGTGAGTAATGAAGCTTTTGTACTTTTTAAACTAACTTTTGAGTCTTGAGTGGTTATTTTGGTAGTTAAACAACTTGGGAAAAGACAAAGGGTGTTTGGTTACTTACTAAACTATGTTTTTGCATGTATGCTAACATTCTGACGCTAGATGCTGCTGCGTTAACATTAAACTCTGCTAAACTGGCTGTATTCTCCACTAACGTGTGAAGTACAGTGTGGATTTTTAAACAGGGACAACATACCCTGATATTTTAAACAGTGCATTTTATACACATTCCAATACAGTGAAGTTAAGAGAATCATAGAATCATAAGAGTTGGAAGAGACCACACAGGCCATCTAGTCCAACCACCTGCACATCAGGCATATACAATCAAAGAATTCCTGGCAGATGGCCATCCAGCCTCTGTTTAAAAACCTCCAAAGAAGGGGACTCCACCACACTCCCAGGCAGCAGTGAATTCCACTTCCAAATAGCTCTTACTGTCAGGAATTTCTTCCTAATGTTTAGGTGGAATGTCTTTTCCTGTAGTTTGAGTCCATTGCTCCATATCTTAGTCTCCAGAGCCACAGAAAACAAGCTTGCTCCATCCTCAGTATGACATCCTTTCAAGTATTTAAACATGGCTATCATGTCACCACTTAACCTTCTCTTCTCCAGGCTAAACATACCCAGCTCCCTAAGCTGCTCCTCACAGGGCATAATGTTGACAGCTAAATAAGCAAAAGATATGATATGGCTAGAAGGAAAGAACATGTTAAAATTGTTCTCTTTAATTACTTATTACATCAGGGATGGCCATCATATGGTCACCAAAGGCCCTGGACTCTCCTCCTCACTGAAAAAAGTGCCATCCTGCCCAAAAAAAAACTGTGGCAAAAACTGTGAAAATTGAAAGCTTCCTGGAGCATTGATTCTCCTTAAAAACAAAGTACAGTTGCAAAAAGGGATTTTTGCAAAACTGAAAGTTATCTTCCAATTACTTCCCATTTTGTTGGGAGGGGGGCTGGTGCAACCTCCAAGTGGTTCCCTGGGCTGAAAACTGTCTCCTGAACTCCCCCACACAAGAATCAAAATAGCCTTTAAAAAATAACCTACAAGCAGGGCCGGTTTAACCAGTCTGTCAAATCAGCATTGGCGGGGGTCCCCACGAAATCAAGAGGGCCCCCTAGTGGAGAGAGAGAATGGATTTGCTCTTGGTACTAACTAAGTTGTAATTTGGAGACTGAAATTTGGAGACAGTCCCTGCATTGCTGTGAGGCAGGAGAAGGAGGAAGGGCGGGGAGAGAAGGAGAAAGGGTGGGGAGAGAAGCATTGTGTGGGTGAGTGACTGTGACTACTAGGGCTGGCTTCTCAGGGGCCCACAGGGGGGGATCTGGGGGGGGTGCCATGCATGGTGGAGTGGTTATTTTACTTTTTAACTTGTTGGAGTCAGAGATTCAGTGGCTGCTGCTGGACTCCTCCCTGCAGAGTTGTGTTGCTTACAGAGAGAGGCTTGGTACTAAGTTAGAGGGGGGAGCACTGAGAAGATGCCTGCCTAATACTGATACTGTAATTTGGAGACGGTCCCTGCATGAGCTGGGAGGGGGGAGAGAGAGAGAGAGCATTTTCTCTGAGACATAGAGAATGAGAAATGAGAGATAAAACTCACTGGGATTTGTGTGTGTGTGCACATGTGCTTTCAAGTTGCCTTTTGACTTATGGTAAGCCCATGTACTCCAAAAATAAAAATGAGTTGTGGGTGTTTATTCAGGACACTAAATTCATTGAGAAGTAGTGGTGATATAATTAAGTGGTATGTTCCTCTGCTTAAATTAGACAGTGCTAGTTTGATTCATAAGCTACCTTATGTATTCTTAGTTTTAGCATAAACCTAATACCTAAAGCAAAATCAGCTGCACTAAATAACATTGTAGCATGAAGTGTACATCTTCTAGATTGTTTTGCAAAGTTGAACAATGAACACAGAACTCACACACATCATATTCTTTAGGTAAAGGCTGTAAATATTTCAGTTTCTCTTACCATGGCAGCACCTTTTCATTGCATCAGACTCAGTGCATTTTGGTTATATTTCTTATTTACTATATGTTCAGATAATCAGAAACATTCTTCTCTCTGCACACATGGAGATGTAATTATTACAGTGGCAAAACACTCATGTTGTGGTTACTTAATTGTTGTCCTCCTCATCCTTTTCATCCTATAAATCACAGAGTTGGAAGAGACCTCAAGAGCCACCCAGTCTAACCCCCTGCCATGCAGGAAGACACAATCAAATCATTCCTGACAGATGGCCATCCGGCCTCTCCTTTAAAACCTCCAAAGAAGGAGACTCCACCACTCTCCCAGGTAGCACCGTATTCCACTGCCGAACAGCTCTTACTGTCAGGAAGTTCTTCCTAATGTTTAGGTGGAATCTCTTTTCCTGTAGTTTGAACCCATTGCTCCGTGTCCTAGACTCTGGAGCAGCAGAAAACAAGCTTGCTCCATCCTCAGTATGACATCCCTTCAAATATTTAAACATGGCTATCATGTCCCCTCTCAACCTCCTCTTCTCCAGACTAAACATGTCCAGCTCCCTAAGCCACTCCTCATGGGGCTAATGCATTCCAGACCTCTCACCATCCTGGTCACACACCCTTCTCTGGACACATTCCGGCTTCTCCATATCCTTCCTGAATTGTGGTGCTCAGAACTGGACACAGTACTCCAGGTGAGGTCTGACCAAAGCAGAATGCAGTTGTCCCTTCACAGTTGCTGGAGTTTGGTTCCAGGATCCCCCCCCCCTGAATACCCAAATCCATGAATATTCAAGTCCCATTATATGCAATGGCATAGCAAAATAGTGTCCTTTATATAAGATGGCAAAATCAAGATTTGTTTTTTGGATTATTTTTTAAAGAGTATTTTTAAGCCGTGAATACTTAAATCTGTGAATACCAAATCCGTGAATGTGGAGGGACAACTGTACAGTGGCACTATTACTTCCTTTGATCTAATGATGAGTCAATTTGTTATTCAGTTTTCTTACCTACGCTGACACCCCCAGCCCCATATCTATAGTAACATCTATAATAATAATTGGCAATATTTAATAATTTGGTCAACGTGTGGCCTTACATGCAGTGTGGCCATTAATGAAAACCTGGGAAATTTCTCATCTAGCAAACCCAAAGACAAGCACAACAGGGGCCCTTTGTGGCTATGGGTGCTGGGGGTGCCTTGGGTTTCTAAATGGCACTAAAACCTCATTCTGCTTGTGTGTGTGCGCGCACGTTTGCCTTTCAATAATTATTAAGGTGCAGAGGGGCCCATTTATTTATAAAGGGCCAGGTTTGCAATTTGCAGAAGGAACGTCACACCCTTCCTGCAACCTGGCTAAAAGAGGAGCATATCTTTCTTCTGAAGTACTACTTACCTTGTGAAAATAATTTAGCAGCAATTAATTTTTTAAAAAAATGCAGAGTGGCTGCTGGGAAGGGGGTCTGGTATATAGCTTTCCCTGACACTGGGATAAACATAGGGGCCCCCCAAAACAAACCATTGCAGGGGGGGCCCAAATTCCTTAAACCGGCCCTGCCTACAAGTATTCCTTGCTATTCCTTTGTTAAAACATGCCTCACAATAAAAATTGTACATCAATTCATCAAGTAAAAATTGAACAATCTGCTGGTGAACCCATTAAATTTAAGGCCTAGAAAATCTTAGCATGCCACAAATATTCTTTTTTAACACAAAGTGATAGAAAAGAGCAGAAGATACAATATCAAGTTTCACATTTCTTATGAAGCATTTCTGTTCTGCTCCGGAAGTGCTGAACCCGCTGCATATTCTCTGCATTGACAATACAGCCATTGTTTTATGGTGTTTTGGCACGTGCAATCTGTCAGAATCACTCACTTATTCTAGTCAAGCCAGAAAGAATCTGGACAATGGCTGTGAAAGAGTTCACCAAGCAGACAGAAGGAAGTCACCTTGCTATGCTACACATCTTTCATGACTGAGGCTGGTATCCAAAGGAGAGGCAAACGTGTAGGAACGAGCAACGCACACAGACAGTGGTTGTCTTTGTGGGGCACACGCTTTCATTGAGCTTGTTGAATAAGCTGCCCAAGTTCCCACTACCAAAGAGGCAGAGGAATCTCTTCAGTGCTGGGAGCTTCTGGAGAGCAAACAAATGATCTTTCTGCAGGTTGGCAAAAGACTTTCAGCCTTTGACAATTGATATTGCTGTAGAAAAGGGTGTAACAGGATTTTTTTTTCAATATTTCAAATATGTTTTCATCCATTTTCTGTACAGTAGCACCCCTGTATCTGCTGATCTGCCAACTGCGGATTCAATTATCTGTGGTTGGCGATGGGAGGGGGATCTTACCTCCCCCGTCTCTTCCCCTGGGAGGGCTCCTGTTGCCACAGCAGTGATCGTGGGGGGTGAAAGGAGGAGGGAACTGGCCTCATCCCTCTCCCCCTTTGTCCCCATGATCACCGCCGCGGAGGGGCCATGGGCAAAGGATGAAGGGGGTGGAGGAGCAAACTGGCCTCGTTCCCTTCCTCCTTTGCCTCTGCAATCGCTGACGCGGAGGGGCCACGGTGGGGGCGAAGGGGGTGGAGGAGCAAATTTGTCCCTCCTTTTCCCCAGGTTGGCATTCACTATTATCTGCGGAATTCGCCATCTGTGGGCATCCCCAGAACCAATCCCCTGTGGATGCGGGGATGCTATTATACTGTACTGTTTTATTGTGAGAGCCAGCATAGTCCAATGGTATAAGTGTAGGGCTCAAAGCCCTTGCACATGATACGATTATAGCAGTATGAACCCACTTTAACTTCCATGGCTATATCCTGTGGAATCCCAATGGATGGTGAGGCACTAGAGGAGCTTTCTGGCTGCAAATTCTGTTCTTGTTAACTGTTGTCAAGTCAACTTATGGCAACCAGTGACTGAGAAACCCCCCAAGTCACCCTGCTCAGCCCTGCTCAGGTTTTGCAGACTCAGGACTGTGGCTTCCTTGATTGAGTCTGTCCATTTAGAATGTGGTCTTCCTCTTTTCCTACTCAGCATTATTGCCTTCTCTGTTTTACCGAGCATTATTGCCTTTTCTAGTGAGTAATGTGTTCTCATGATATCGGCAAAGTACAACAGTCTCAGTTTAGTCAGCTTGGCTTCTAGAGAGTTCAGGCTTGGTTTGCTCCAGGACTCATTTATTTGTCTTTTTAGCAGCATCCGTACAACTCTTCTGCCTCACCACATTTCAAATTCTGCTTTCTTCACACTGCAACTTTCACAACCACGCATAGAAATTTGAAATACAATGGCATGGAAAATCCTAACATTAGTACTCATCGTTACACTTCAGGACATGTCTTATTTCTTCATAGCTGCCCTTCCAAGTCCTAGTCTTCTTCTGATTTATTGGCTGCAGTCTCCATTCTCATTAATGACTGAACCAAAGTATGGAAAATCTTGAACTATTTCCATGTCTTCATTGTCTACTTTAAAATAAGGTAAATCATCTGTGGTCATTACTTCTGTTTTCTTCATGCTCAACTGTAAACCTGCCTTTGCACTTTCTTCCTTGACTTTCTTCAGTAATCATTCCAAGTCTTTCCTATTTTCTGCAAATAGTATGGTGTCATCTGCATATCTTAAATTGATGATGCTCCTTCAATTTTCATGTGTCCTTCCTCCAGATCTAATCCCGCTTTATGTATATGTTCAGCATACAAGTTAAACAGATAGGGTGATAAAATGCATCTGCCTGATCCCCTTGCTAATTGGAAACCATACCATTTCTTTGTATTCTGTCCTAACAGTAGCATCTTGTCCTGAGTACAGGTTACGTGTCAGGACAATTAAATGTTGTGGCACATCCATTTCTTTAAGAGTGATCCATAGTTTTTCATGATCTATGCAATCAAAGGCTTTGCTATAATCCATAATTAGCTAACACACATTGGGAACTGTTTAATGCAGTGTAGATGTGTAAATAGCTATTGCTTAAAACAGTTTGTAAGCCGCTCTGATAGCCTTGTGGCTGAAGAGTGGGGTATAAATAACAATATATAAAAATATAAAGCACAGCCTGATTTTCTTCTGAAATTCTTTGGTGTGCTCCATAATACAATGTATGTTTGCAATAGGATCCCTAGTGCCTCTTCCTTTTCCTGAACCCAGCTTGGATATTTAGTATTTCTCGCTCCATATATGGTAAAAGTTGCTTGAATGGGAAATTAATGCAATGGTCCTGTGGTTACTATGTATATTCAGCATCTTAATTTGTGGGCCATTCTTTTGTTTTCCATATTTGTTGGCAGATTTTAGTTAGAACTAGAGTAGATTCTTTCTCTGTAGACTGAAGCAGTTCTATTGGCATGCCATCTGTTTCTGGTGATTTGCTTCCACTTCACTTTCTAAAACTAGAGGTTCGTTTTCATATGGTTCTCCCTCAAATGAATCTGTCACCCTTTCATCTCTTTTATATGGTTCTTCTGCCTTCCGTCATCTTTATTTCTACTTGGTCATGAAATGTATTCCCCTGCTGGTCACAGAGCACCCCAATCTTGGTTTAAATTTTCCTTTGATTTCTCAGATCTTGTGGGAGAGGTCTCCTGTTCTTCCTTTTTTTGTTGTCATCTTCTGTTTCTCTGCATTGATAATTATACTAGTTGTCATTGTCCCTGAGCACATGTCCTTGAACAGGTGTATTCAGGATTCTGACTCTATTTCTGTCCCTGTTTCCTTTTGCTTCTCGTCTCCCTTAACTGCTTAAAGAGTTGTTGTTTTTTTATTTGTCATCCACTAAGGTTCTCTTTCTTTTTGTCTACAGATAGTGTCTGCTTCAGACTTTTGTTTTTCCTCTGAGCATGTCAACAGCTGAACATCCTTTCAACTTGAGTCCAATAGCTCATTGAGTGCCTTCCAACTTATGAGTCTCATCATCTTAGACTATCTCTTGTTTCATTTTGGATTGTCTCATCATAGGATTTTCATGGTAAAAGACATTTAAAAGGAGTTTACCTTGCCTCTTTGACAAATGTTAGCTATGGTTTCACTGCTGTTGTCTCTCAGAGATCCTCCACCAGTCTCTGTCTGTCTGTCTTTCTGTCTGTCTGTCTGTCTGTGTCTCTCTTTCTCTCTCTCTCTCTCTCTCTCTGGCACATTTAGTCTGGCTCCTCAGCAAACGCCTATCTGACATTGAAGTCCCTACCAGCAGCACAGCTGCCATCTGCATAGCCTCTTTCCTCATAGGAGCACACAATCCCACCACCACAGAAAGGTAGTGCCAATGCTAGGGCTGTATAGCCCTCCCTAAACTGCAGATCCAGGATTCTATAGTATGGAAGCATGGTAATCGAAGTGGAATCATAGTGTTATAGTTATGTTGTGTGACTGGGCCCTAGAACTCTGGGAGACCAGGGTTCAAATCTGTGGTCAGCCATGGAATCCCCACTGGGTGACCTGAGGCATGTTACACACTATCAGCCTCAGAGGAAGGCAATAGCAAACCGCCTCGGAAGAAATCTTTCCAAGAAAACCCTATGCAAGGGTCATCATAAGTCAGAATTGACTTGAAGGCACATATCAACCACAAATTTATTATAGGCTGTGATAATGGGACTCTCCCATTATCTGAGTGACACAGCCAAGCAGGCAAACAAAGGATTAATGAGGTGTGGAGAATAAAGTTTCACATTTTATGTGGGTCAGCATCAGGAGACAGCTGACCAATGAAGATGATACCTAGAGGGAGCTTCAAGATACCTCTGTGAAGAGGTTATAAATAATGTCTCAGGGGCCACACAAGGCAGAGAGAGAACAGAGAAGAACAAAGAGAGACATCAGCCAGGGGCATTGTCATCCCAGCTAAGGGAGTGCTTGGTAGAGGCTGGAAGGAAAGGTCCAGACTCCCAGCTCTCATTAACATTCTGCAAATCTGGACTGCAGCTCCTCGTGAGTAGCTACAGAACATTTAGCTTAGTTGTGTCGGGGCTTATGTTTATTTTATAAACTTGGCTGAATGGCTGTAACTTTGTAACTCCAAGTGTGCCTGAGGGGAAAGTGCCTTTCTTGTAAGAGAAATACCCTTTGGTATGTTTATTCTGCTTAGAATAAAACTTCCTTTTAAAAGTTCTCCTGGATTCCACACCTTTCACATGCCTTGCTTGGTCTAACTCCCCACAGAGGTAGGGGAAGGAAATCTCTGCAACAACAGAGTGGAAAGCACAAGTGAAACCCCAGCAACATCCCATTGCATTGCTGTGTGTGGGAATTCAATTCAATGTGCAGTGGCAGCTAATCCAGAACAGGCCGTGGAAGGTCCCAAGATGCAGGTAGAAGCAGAGCTTCACATAGGCCACCTTGAATTCCAGTTGTGGGAGAAAGACAAGTCAGAAATTGAATAAATAAGACCTTTAATATCATGAAAGGGTAGCAAACTTCACCATGATGGTTGGTGGATTCTGAGAGTTGAAAAAAAAAATCACTCTTCCAAACTGTGTTCTGCTGTTATTATCAGCAATCATTCTAGGAGGCTACGGGTGATGAGTTGGGAAGCTGAGCCAAGTCACTAGCCATGTGGAAGGATTACTTGCCTTTCTCGTTTTTTCTGTCATCCCCTTTTCCTGTTGTGTCATATCTTTTTACATTGCAAACCTGCAGATTTTCTTATTGTATATAAGCTGCTCTAAGAGCCTTCTCAGCTGAGAAGCAGGATTATAATGCTATAAATAAAATTAAATTTTAAAAAATGAATATACACAGAACCCACTTAACAACACCAGCACTAAATGAGATCTAAATTACATTGCCACTAAACTACACTAGCATGGTATGAATCTCAGCATGCTCACACTCTCAGAATCCTATTTTCTTTATTTTGGTAATTGTTCTTGGAATGCCTTTTAAGTGCCTGTCTATTGTCTAGGTCACCACTTCTGAATCCAGCCACAAGCACCATCTGCACACAGGGAAGCCTGGGTCAACTGAGGACCTGTCATATTATTTATTAGGTTGTTTTCTATGGCTGGATGCAGGAACCAAAAGCTGATTCCCTGTGTTAGGAGAGCGACACATAAATCTCCATTACAACTGTGATGGGTGTGCTACTTCCACCCACACATTAAGAGATAAAAGACACAGGAATCACCAGATGTGTGAAGATGTATTGCCAAAAATAGATGATAGACAGTGACAAAGTCTGTCTGCAAAGGCTAAGACAGTGTAGATAGGCTTTGGGATTCCAACAATATCTGTGGCTTGCACTTATCACCGTAGGACTCCAACTAGGCTTTCTCAGCCAATGGATTTCACCTGTACTCGATATGGGGAGGAGGGGATTCAAGTGACTTACCTCCTCCCAAGTCCTCTGCAACACCTACACACACACACACACACACACACACACACCTGTCCTATCCTCCAGAACATATTTGGGAGACTTAAGGGAGCTTTAAGGAGGAAAGATAATCTCTGAAAATTGCAACCTTCATCTTTTGCAAAATTGCACTTTTAAAAGGTTTGCACTAGTTGAATGAATCTTGTTCCAGCTCTACTGTTTTATTACACAAGGAACATACTAGATTTGTTGTGTTTGTATTTGTCTTTTAGTCTTCACATTTTATTTTAGTACTTGCAGTAATGTCTTTCACTTAGGTGGCTGACACTGCAGAAATAATGCAGTTTGACACCATTTTAGCTATCATGGCTCCCCCGCCTATGGAATCCTGGGATTTGTAGTTTGTTGTGGCTCCAGAGGTCTCTGACGGAGAAGGCTAAATATCTCACAAAACTAAAAATCCCAACATTCTACTCCATTGAGCCATGGCAGTTAAAGTGGTGTCAAACTGCATTATTTCTGCAGTGTGTCAGCAGCCTTAGGGCTCAGCTACATGAGCCAGGATATACTGGCTTCCCACTGGCATATCCTAGCTGTGGAGCTGGCTCGTTCTTCCCTCATTAGCTTAACGAAATGGGCCAAAATCCAAATAGGAACACCAGCCCATTGCTACAGTCCCTGCCACCATTTTCTTTGCTGACTCAGAAGGCAGGAAGGGGGCTTGTGACATTTGACTGTATGCCCCCTGCATATGTCCAGTCTTGGTCACATGTTGAGGGATTCCTTCCGGGCTTCCAGGAGAGTCTGGGAGACAGTGGCAGCACCATAGGCCAGTGTAATCCTGCAGATACATGGGGCCCAGTTTGAGTTTTGCCAGTGGAAATGGAGTAAACTGGGTATTTTCTTGTAATACTTTATCAGGCCCTACCCCGCCTTTCCCCTGCCTCGGCTCCATATCTGCCTTGGGAGTGGTGAGGACTGCCTGGGGTAGAACAGGACAAAAGCCCAGTGTCATATGGACTGCAGGGCTCTGAAACAGGGGGAAAATGGGGTATTTAGCCTGTGTAGATAACCCTTAGTCTTCTAAAATTTGACACTAAAGCAAACATTTTCTTTTTCTGTGCTATGTTAATGCATAAAGGGCGAAAGCACTGATACAGCATAGGTGTGTTAATTGTATCGACTTCACATAACACCCTACTTCATAAGTTGGAGGACTACTGTCGCATCTCTCGCATGAGAAGAAGGAGACGTAACAGTCTGATACACTGCCAACGTCTCCTTCTTGCAAGCATTTTCATGGTACCTCAAATGAGGACAGCGATAGCCATACAGCAGGCTATTGAACTTTCCATGATTAAATCTATACAAAAGTTATGGCGGATCACAGTCACTATTGACCTGGCAAGTGTTTACTGACCAATGCAGAAGCTTGAGCAAACATTTGTTGCAGCCAATAGCATTGCTCATGGCAGGAAGCTCCACAGGAAGTACATCACTAAGGTTGTGAAAAAAACGAGTAATCACATCCTTGACTGATAGTTAAAAAAAAATATCCCGGAACCTGTGTAAACAAAAAAAACACCACAGGATACTATGTCTCGGGATCCTGCTTTTGTCACGGAAAAGGTTGATGTGTAAACAACAATCCTGGGATATTATTCATCCTGGGACAAATCTTGTAAAAAATTAGAGACAAACTCAGAATGAGGGTATCTCGCTTCTCCCCGGGATAAAAACAGCAGTGTAACTGAGCTCAGGGAAAGTGAAAAAGTGGTGGTAAATGAGTGCCTCTGCATGCCTGCAGCCAAACAGCCACCGCCTGCCAGTGGCAGCTCCTCCTCCTCCTCTGTTTCTACCCTTCTTCTTAACTCCACTGCCTGTTCCGCTTCACCTCCTTGCTGTGCAGGTGCCTCCCAACTCACCAAGAGCCACTCTATATGAGCCCCCCCAAAATGGAGTGCCCTGCAGTAATGGCATTTTGCAGCAGCTGCAACCTGTCGTAATGGTTTTTTTGTCTGTCAAAAGCTTTGCATGCCTGCCAGTCAAGATGGCGACAGTGAGTGAATTATGTGCATTTTCACCTACTGTAATCTGTCACCACCAACTTTTTTTAAACAATTTCAACTGTGCACTGGAGCGATATTTTGCCCTTCAAAAAAAAAAAAAAAGGAGGGGTGGGAGCAAAGCTTAGTGCTTGCTCTCTAAGATGAAAAATCATCATGGTGAGGCCGGCTACTTACCCCGTTAGCAAGCCCTGCCCCTGTGCTCATCTGGCCAATCAGTCTTGTGCTTGTTCTCCTATGGGAAAGCGATTCATATTGAATTCCTTGTCCCAATGAAGGGTGATGCACATTCCCCCTGCTGTTTCTAAAAAACTCTGGGGAAAGCCCGAAAGGCTTTTCCCACATACTTTTTTACGTTTTGGGCCCTCCTCCTTCACAAAATGGTGAAACAAATGTGGCTTGCCATTTAGACAGGTAGGGTTCTCACATTCCGTGAGAAGTTGGGTTTTGTTTGTTTGTTTTTGCTGTTAAGACAACCCCCAAGAAGATGCCAGGGAACTAATCAGAGCAGTAGTGCTCAGCCTCAAGATGCTAGGGCCAAACTGCACCTCATGTGCAGACGGGGATACTCCTCAAACACTAACCAAAATTAGAGTGTGAGGTATATTCCTCTATTATCTGCTTTTCTTGGATGCTCCCAACCCAGCATTTTTGGCTCTTTCTAGGTTTCAGTGATCTTTTTGGGAAAGTAAGTTACTATTTTTTGCTTCGAAGCTCCTCCCCACCCCTTCAAAACACCCTTTCCTTGCCAGTAGAAGCAGACACAAATATGGTTCCGCACATAAAAGTAAAGAAATAGTATATAAATCGTGCTAGTATAGATGTTAAGCAGGATCACAGCTCACCCCTTCTGCTTTAAAAGTAAGCAAACACCATTGCCAGTGGTACTCCCTGAAGTGTGGATCCAGCAGATTCACATGTATAACAAACAAGCCACCCTTGAAAATCAGTGATCAGTTCCAAAAAGAGAGGTTTGAATTCTAATTGTCTTTACTCAGAAATAAGCCGTTGGTATGTACTTGGCTATTGGGAAGGATTTTGAGAAAAAGACTGAAACAAGCACAAGGAGACTGTGTGTATGTGTATGTGTGTATGCCTTCAAGTTACACACTAAAAAAAAAGAGAGAGAGAGAGAGAGAAACCCTTATTAATTACATACCTAGAACTAGGTAGCAGGCTTTCAGGAACAATGCTCAAAGACTTAAGGAGATGGTTGGGATGTAACGCTAAACCAGGTTCATACCTTCCTTCTCTCCTCTTTTTCTTCTTTAGTGTAAAGATGATTATAGAAGGATTTGCTTCCATTTTCAGCTAACCACAGCATCTAGTATTATTTGAACTGAGAAAAACTGTGCTTGTTTTAAATTGTAGTTTATCTGAAGAAGCCTAATTTAAACCATGGTGTGTATTCTTGTGGATTTTTGTTTATTTGTTTGGGGTTTTTTTGCATAAAGCATAGTTAAAACAAACTGAAGTTCTTGGTTTGAGCAAAGTTAAATACGGCCAATAGTTCAAAGGGGGCAACTTTCCTGTTGGCCAAGTGCTCATGGGCAGCAATGTTCTTGTTTTTAATTAAATAGATAATTAATTACTTAAAAAAAAATATTATAATCTCTGTTCAGGATCTTTTCTACCTCACTAAATCACTCTTGTGGTAAAGATGGTGTGCTTCCCAATCTCTGGTTCATCCTACAGGCTTGGTACACCCTGGGCATACTGTCAAAAGAAAGAATTCCTTACAGAGAGACATCAGCTTCAGTAGCTGCTCCAGAGAACCTCCTGAGGCAAATGCTGCATCAGAAAACCAAACAGTGCCACTCTAAGAGTGGCCATCCACTTGGTGTCACTCCAGAAGGTCCTGCCAGTTTTTCTCCTTGTGTGGCAAATGCTGCAGTAGGAAAGCAGCCAACACTGCTCTCTTGAGCAGCCAGCTAGCCTGATGCTTTACCCTGAATATTCGAATGAGTCTACAGATGGATTGATGTGCTCATTGGAGAGGCCATCAGATCCAAGCGCTTCTCACTCAGGAGTTTTCTTCCTCAGAGTAAGCCATAATGGGAGAGGTGGCCTTGGAAGGTACCTATGGCACCATGGCTTGAATTATTTCTCTGGTCACCTCGCCCATAAGCGTACAGAAGCACTGACAGGACAGGGAAGGTGATGACAAGGAAAAAGAGCAGATGAGGTAAGAAGAGGAGAGTGGTGGCCCCTGTCCTTCTGCCTCAGACAGTAGTATAATGTAATAAGGAAGTGAGAATGAAGTTGCTCCAAACTAAACTAGCCCAGAAATCTAGGTCAAGCCTATTTTGGTGAGTAACAGCAAGCTTGGAGTCTGCTGATTTAGCCATGAGCTCATGGAGTCATGGCTTTTAGAACCAAGAGATGAATGCTTATCCAATTTAAAGGAACTGCTGTAGGGATTACTGAAGGTATATGAAATAGGGTTGGAAGCTTTTATGGATCAACCCTATTAAAGCTTCTTCAGAATTAAGTCCCAGTGATTCAATGGGAGTTATTTCCAGAAAAAAATAAGGCTGCCATTTTACACAGATCTGACATCAAGACACTGACATCACTGAAGCCCATATTCTGGTATGAAAGAAGACAGAAATCAATTTATTTCAGTCACAGACCAGCAATACAAAACATATACCAGCAGCAGAATCAATTATCATATTTACAATGTGCCCACAGAATGTATAAAACTTGGTATATACAAATAAAATATATTTAAAATTTATAAACTAAAATGTGGTATATGGTACATATAAGTAAGCATAATTAAAATATGTAAGATAAAACAATAAGATCATTCATAGCTTGTCCCCTTAAGTTTATAGCAGCAGCACAAAAGTTAGCCACTATTAAAGTGATCAACGATTCCCTATCCTCTATTAGATATTTTAAGTAACAGGCATCACATCTGCCTGGCATTCATTGCACAATAGGAGTAATGTATGCAAAATGAATATCTCTGTAGCATGCTCTGTTATGGTGCCCAAGGGCATTTCAAAATCCGAAACTTGAACAGCTCTTAAACACATCTAGTTGGGAGTACATCCTGTTGAACGCAGAGATACTTTCCTTAGCTTTGCATATCGAGTTAGCTTCGGAGTACGGTACTTTAAGACCTGGGACTGAATTCAGCCCTTCTATGGTCCCAGCCTGACCTTCTGAGCTCTCCCAGATGGTGTTACTCACTTCACCATGGCACCATGGTCTCATTTGGTGGAGACACATTTCATTGTACAGAGCTGTGAATCAAAGGAACACTTTTTTTTTTAATTGAGGCTACTTATGGTTCTGGAATACAGTAGGACCCCCATATCCACTGATTCAATTATCTGCAGTTTAAGTTTCAGCACAGCTACCATAGAGTCCTCCCTGGAAATTGTGTCTTCTCTAGCCATTTTCTAGGTCCTCCAAGGCAACTCTATGGTATTTTAAACCAGAAGTCCCATTATTTTCAATGGCGTTTGCTATTATCCATGGATTTCATTATTCATGGTGGGGCTGGGAACCAATCCCCCACAGATATGGGGGTCCTACTGTATTACTCTAACAGAGAAAAGAGACAACGTGGTGTCGCAGTTGTGTTGCATCTGGTACAGGGACAGCCAGGTGAGGATTACCACTCAGGCACAAATCTCACTAGGTAAACATGAACCAGTTACTACATCTTACCCTAACCTTCCACACAGGGTTGTTATGAGAATAAAACAGGGTTGGACACTTTCTACATGGCATTTAGCTCTTTGAGAGCCAGCGTGGTGTAGTAGTTTGAGCACTGGACTATGACTCTCCCACTGGGTGACCTTGGGCAAATCATACTCTCTCAGCCTTAGAGGAAGGCAAAAGAAACCCCGTTTGAACAATCTTGCCAAGAGAACCCCATGATACGTTTGCCTTAGGGTTATCCTAAGTTGGAAATTATTTGAAGCCACACAAAAACAACAAATTCAGTTCTATTTCTAATGAAGGATGGCAGTGCTTCTTTATTAAATCCTTTCAATATCTCAAAAAGAATTTGTATCAATTTATGGGTTAAAAGTTGGTGCTGGGATAAGCTAAATAAGTTTGAAACTGTACATTTACATGACAAGTGAGCCTGTAAGATGCACTATAGTCTTAAAGTTTTAGCCTTTAAAGAAAGAAAACAAGGGGGAAGGAAAAGGCAGGGTTCCCCCCCCCTTAATTTTAATTCTAAAAAAATGGTAGGTTAGAAAATATCGGCTTAGTATTCTTCATTTAGCTGACAGCAGTGCTAACAGAAAATACTTTGAGCACTTGGGGAAAGCGCTCCATAAGTACTTAACAGGGAAATCATTGTTCTGGTAGTGAAGCTATGCTCACAAGTTACACAGCAATTAAAGAGGGCTCAACAACCCTTTCCTCCCACAAGTCTCTATGTCAGGGATGGAGAACCTGACCCCTCCTCCACAGATGTCATTCAACTTCAGCTCCTATCAGTCCCAGTCAGCCTGCAGGAATGATGGGAGGAGTCGTTCATTAAAATCTGGAGGGCCACCTTGTCCTTGCCACCATGAAGATATGCTGTTAAGGACATTAGTTGGTATCATAGATGTGTGCATTGCATTGCTTTGGGTAAAGTAGGGATTCTGCAGGTTTACAAAATTACTATGTACATTGCTGAAAAATAAGTAAAAATAAGATTTGAAATCAGATCATTAACTATGTGACAAACTGTGATAAGCTACCTTTCAATTTCATTGCATTTCCCCCTAAATCCCAATGGCATTTTCTTCCTGTTTTCAATTCAAATTGGGTTGCAAGACTTGGGGGGGGGGGTTGTCACACTATTTCATCTATTCCTCCACCCTGTGATTGTATGTGTGCTTATATAATTGTGCACTTTTAGTGGTTTGCCTTTTACACAGTGCACACTACTTTGGGTTTTATTCCTCCCAAATCCCTGTAAGCAATCCCAAATCCCTGCAAATTCTAAATGTGAGGTGCATTTCTTCCTGCCACACATCTTATTGAGACGTTGAATCCAACAACAACAAAAAAAATCCCTTTCTGAATACAGCAGTAGTTCATATTGTGCTTTCAAAAAGGAGAGACTAGCCAGATTATTCAGGCAGCTAAATAAAGCGAGGTATCGTTTTTTTCTAGATTTTTGCCTTTAGAAGCTAATGACCCAATCCTGAAGCATGCCAGTCTTCAAATAACTAGGTAATCAGATACCAGAAATCTGATAAAGAAGACAGCAAACTACAATAGCAGTGATGATGATGGTGATGATGATGATGATGCACTATGCTAGCACCACAGAGAAATATACTGGAGAAAATGTCAAGCACCAAAATGCAAAAGAACAAAAGTCTAAGGGCTGACCCTTGGCCAAAAACTTTAACAACAAATAAAGGATTTGTTTGCACTGAAATCTGGCTGACTAAAAATATAACCTTCTATATTATGAATCTGTGTCAGCTATTTGTGGGTTTTAAAAAATGTGGTCTGATGGTTCTAAACCAAAGGGACCTTTGGCTCTTTTTCCTGGCTCATGCACTGGCTAGCTTTTTGGCTTTAGTAAATCTCTTGCACAACTCTGTCTTCTGCAGTTGTTCCTGAGTTAAATTTGCGAGTCCAGGAAAGGAATGCTCATGGGACCTTAACTCTCTATGCAATCTTTGCTAACCTGAATCAGAGCTTGGAATTTACATTTCTGGATGACAACTTCCAGAAATTTCCAACCAGCAGGGCCACTGCTGGGAGCTATAGTCCAAGATCTGCCCTTGAATCACCACGTATAAAATTGTCTAAACAGTGAAAATACCCCTCATGGAATTCGCTGGGAATCCTACCTGTCTAAATGGGATCATGAACCAATCTATACTATTTGGAAGGAGGGAGGCCCAAAACAGCAAAAACAACAGGCTTTTCCCATATTTTTAAAAACAGCAAGGGGGTGTGCATTCCTGCTCCTTTGAACAAGCAATTTGAAGGAAAGAGCAAACCTGATTGCCGGGCAAGTGCTAGCAGGGCAAGTGCCCGCTGCTTCCATGTTGGATTTTCACCTTAGCGAGTGATTGCTAAGGTGATATAATGGGGTGGGGGTTTTTGTTTTGCTTTCCTGTTAAATCAAAAAAATCGCTATATCCAGCACACCTTAGACAACTTTTTTAAAAAGTTCAACAGCAGCGAACAACTAACATGAGTAAATCACTCACAGCTGCCATCTGACATGCAAAGCTTCTGGGGGCCAAAACCACCCTTAAGACATGTCGCTGCTGCTGCGAAATGTCATTACTGTGAGGCACTCTATTTTTTCCCCTCGAGTAGATGGGCCCCAGAAGTTTCCAGCAGTTTCTGTCTTCTAAACAAGGCCCTAGGCAGACACTTTTCTTTCCAGTTCATGATCCTGCCTAAGGATGCCTAACAATCAGATGAGAATAGCATGTGATAAGAGTACATTGTAGAGCTACTCACAGCTATCAACTTGTGATACTATTTATAACAACTTGTGACCCTATTTATTGAATTTATATCCTGCTTTTCTCCCAAAATGAGAGTCAAGACAGCTTACAATAATGTTTAAAACATTTAGCTAAAATATTAATTTCAAAAGTTAAAAAATAATTAAATGACAATATTATTAAAAACATACTTACAGCTTAGAAAACTTTTCAAAAACGAAATGCATTGTCCAGGAGATTTTTTGATAATTCACCTCCCAGAATTTCAATGAAAAGGATGCAAATTTCAATCAATGAGGGAGGGTGTGGCCTTCCAGATCTTCTTACACACCATTGGGCATATCTGTTATCTTGTATTAATTTGTGGACATATCCATTCAAAGTAAACAATTCACCATGGTCAACCTTGGAGCCTTCATTTATGGCATCTCTGTTCAAATGGGCAGTACTTGGTTCTCATTTCATTTAAAAAAGGGCATCGTTTTGCCAACAATTTCAGCACCTAGAACTGTATTGTCTCATCAATTGCAATTTGACTCATAAGCTCATGTCAAATTGATTTTATGGGAGAATCCAAATCTGAAAATTAATAAGAAACTATTTTTATGGAAGGTGTGAGCTTGTTACCTTAAATCACATACTTGGTGTTGACGAATTTTTGCCTTTTTCAATTTTGCAAGAGCACTTTAAACTACCTCTATCAGCTAAATGACAATATCTATAACTGAAACAATTGTAACAATCCAGATTTGGTCCTGCAGTATTAAGTGCATCTGAGGGTCTCTTAATATTAGAGACATTAATTGAGGCCAACTAAGTACCCAAACTAACAATTTATATATATATATATATATATATATATATATAAATTTCTGCTATCTATAAATAAGTATGACATCTGAAGTTTACACCAAGAATGAAATAGAGAATTGGACTATCCAGTTCTGACCGATCATTGTCCATCGGTTTTAACATCTACAGTATGGCTATAGATCTCCGACTACATCTTATACAACAGAAATTGCTCTTTCAGGTATATTGATCACCACAATGCCTATTCAAGAAAGGGCTTTCTAAGGGCTCATCTACATGAGCCAAGGTATGCTGGTTCCCTACCAGTGTATCCTGGCCACAGATCATATCTGTTCCTCCTTCATTTCCAACTCCAAACAGGAGGAGGTCCAGAGCATCACTGCAGCCACCACCTCCCTTGCCCTCACGGAAGTTAGGAAGACAGCACGCAACATATGACCAAGGTCCCATGCATGTGATCTCTCTTGGGGGTTGTCTTAACAGTCAAAATAATCCTCATAGAATTTGCTTGGAATCCTACGGCATTACCTGTCCTAATGGCATTTCACATAAGATCGCAGTATTCAGAAGAAGGGGAGCCAAATCCACCATAAACTCCACCGGGAAAGCCTTTGTGGCTTTTCCTGTATTTTTTAAAAAGCTCCATAGAGAATGTGCATAGGACAATCATTTGGACAATGATTCACATTCATTCGCATTTGCAATAAAAGCAGAAGTGAAAGCTGATTGGACATGGGCAGGGAAAGTGGGCAGGGCAGCTTGCTAACAAGGCAAGCACCCGGATCCGTTATCTCGGATTTTCGCTTTAGCGAGCAAGCGATCATGTGATGAAACAGCCCTTTTCCTTTTTTCTTTTATTTATTTAGGCATAATATTGCACTTTCATACCTTAGATATGCTTTTTTTAAAAAAAAAAATTGTTCGGTGGCGGCAACTGGCGACAATTTAAGCATGAGTAATTCACTTGTGCCCACCATATTGATTCGCAGGCATGCCTGTTGGGACACCAAAAGCTAATAGCTTCACATGCCTGAGATTTTGCCAGAAAACCATTAAGACAAATAGAAGCTGCTTCGAATTTGCATTAGTGCACATCAAGCCACATTTTTTCCCCTCGTATAGACAGGCCCTTGGTCACATGCTGCAGGACTCCTTCCTGCTTCGGAGAAAGCAAGGCAGACTGGCAGTTTCAGCAACAGACCAGCCTACAGCGACAGGCTCCTGGGGTCTCGCAGGGCCTGATCCATTTCTTCCTGGCAGAAATGGATTAAAACAGGTATTTTAATATAACGGTTTATTGAGCCCTACCCTGTTTTAGCCCTGGTGGTCACAAGGACTGACCAGGGGTAGAATGGGGCAAAAACCCTGCATTGCTAGGACTGCAGGGTTCTAACACGGGGACAAGACAGGGTATATTGCCCATGTAGACAAGCTCTAAATCTGCAAATTGTTGGAGGTGTAACATTGCTAATGCATCCTTGATGCCTATGTTTTGGACTTGTTCCATAGTAGCTACATTTTGGGGGAAAGTAATCACACGAATAAATTTGGGTTTGGAAAGTTCCTTGATATTCAGGGACATGCATGTTGTTCTGAATTATTTACCTATTTCTTGGAAATTAACAAATGGCCAACAGAAGTGGATTTTTTACACCCCTTTGACTGCTAAAAGATTGGTACTTTGTTGCTGGAACGATAATTTTTCACCACCAGTGTTCCAATGGATATAAGATCTAACAATACTTCCTGCATTTGAAAAAAATTATGAACAACCAGCCCTCCACATTCATGGGGGTTAGGGGTGCAGGACCCCTGCAAAAGTGGGGGGGGGGGACACAAATATCCTAAGCCCTCCCAAACATGGATGCTACAGACTCCTTTCTGGCCACAAGCTCAACCATGTAACTCCCTTTCTCACCTTCCACCACAAAGCCCCATCCAGGCTTCCAGCACCGATCCACTTTCTGGCACCACTCCTTCACCCTTTAACTCCCTTTTCCATCTTCCTGGATTGGGGGCTTGGAATCCTGGATGGGGTTTTTTGGAGGAAGGTGGAAAAGGAGTAAAGGGGTGGGTGTTGGCAGGGGAGGATATACCAAGGAGGAGGAGGAGGAGCCAGTATAACACCATCTAAAAATTTGCGAATAATTAAATCTGCAAAAGAGAAACCTATGGATATGGAGGGCCCACTGACTAGACAAAATTTATAAATTGACTAATATTTGGACATTTGGTCAACTTTTATAGAAGCTTGTGACTAATGTGGTTATTTTTCCTCCTTTCATGTTTTTATTTTCCTGCTTTTGTTATACTAAAATGTTATTGTATGTAATTGAGATCCCTTCTGAATGTAAATAAATTTATTTGAATCTTTTAAAAATATTAAAAACATTATTAAAAACAGTTAAAAAACACTTAAAATGTGTTTAAAACATAGTTCACCAATTCTAGCCAGCGTAGCCAATGGTAAGGGGTGATGGAGTTGCACTCTAACAACATCTGGAAGGCCACAAGCGGCCCACCTCTGGCCTGCACAGAAACATTGGAAGATGCCTTATACCACTGAGTCAGACCAATGGGCCATGTTGCTCAGCATCAATAGTCACTCACTCTGTGTGCTTTCAAGAAAAGGAGCTTTTCCACTTCACCATGGAAATGCCAAGGACTGTTTGCATCCCAACCATGCATTTAAGCTGTGGCCAAAGGTGTAGTGGAGCTCACAGGGTTGAAACCCAAGTGTTTGTTTGTTTTTATTATTATTAACTGGTGTGAAGATGATGTCTTCTATCAACCCCTTTGAGCCTAGCTGCTATCATAACAGTAGTTAGTGGATGGTAGGGCAACTTTTCTCAGCATATATTCTTGTGAGTTATACCTGATATAACCCAAGACCTGGGCCACCTTCCTGTCTCTTTAAGCTCAGCACAGGGACAACATTCTCAAACCCAGACACTATATTCAGTTTTCAAATGGGTTAAGTAACAAGAATAGGAATGTGTTATTCTACTTTTAGAAGATGAATTTGTATTCCTGAGCCAAGGGTGGTAGGTGGGGGTGTGGAGAGACAGAGAGGGGAGAGGTGGGTTCGATATAGTGGATGGAGCTGTTTGTTCATTCTCTTTTTTAAAAAATTCAAAATTTAGAATGTCATCATGTTCCCATTCAGTGAAAGAAAGCGTTCATGGATTTCATGCTGAAATCATTCAATGAAACTATTGTGCTTCTTGTGGTCCTTGGTAATAGGTAACTTTGGGGCAATTTGACAGAAACGACTTCTCTTCGGGTTTTTGAATGCAACTGCTTTTAAATGGCTGCAGGTCTGCCAAGCCTCGTTTCAGTGTGGATCTGTTCTTTAAGACCACTTTGGAAAGCATCTCTGCATGAACAGAGAGAAGGCATTTGCAAACACTTCAATATGAGACATTCACAAACTCTGTCCTTGGCTTGGGCACTCAAAACCACTTGCGCTGAAATCTTCCCAGCAGGTATCAACCCCAACACAGCTGCAATAACAAGTCTACGCTCTGTCTATAGAATGACAGGGAATGAGGTTTAGAATGACTGGAACTTGAAGAGCAGATGTCAGAATACAAGGAAGAAAGGATCCAGAAGCTGGAATTAGCATGAGGAGGGAGAGAGCTGGGCTGGTCCTTTAAGCCCAAGGCACAGAAACAATGAAAAGTTTCAGCTGAAGAGCAATGACTGACATTTTAAATGGCTGTTAAGAGCCAACAGTGCAAGGTACCAATATGAACTATGCAAGAAGAAACTTGCATGGAAACAATCGGCATACAGTTACTGATAGAACAGAAAAAGATCTGCCATTATGAAGGTGAGAGAAAAGAGCTACAAAGAATAAATATTCTGAAACAGCAAATACAGACCTACAGTAAGGCACACATTCTCCTTTTAAAACTTTTCCATCTATATCAGAACTTGGAAACATCATCATCATCATCATCATCATCGGATTACCAGATTCCCTTAGTTAGCATGGCCAGCTAGGGAATTTTATAGTGCTAAAAAGTAACTTTTCTAAGCTCTGATCTGTACAATCCCCTTTAACCTCCTAGACTTTTTAAAAAAAGCATACAGACACTTAAATGCTGCCTTTCTAGCGCTTGTACATACATCACTCAGAGAAGAACACAGCAATTTAAAAACACAACACAAATAAAACCATATGCCTCCCACTTTAATGAACTTAACACTCTGGCACCTGGTTCTTCATGGGGTTTCATACCCACATTTAACAAAGATTCCCAAGTGTGTAGACCAGCCTAGCTAAGTACAGAGATGCTCATAACCATAATTTATGAATGAATTGGCCCCAGCATCTATGAACATGACATAAGTGTGGAATGGTGTGGTCTACACCAGTGGACAGTCTTCAAGAGAAATGTCAATACAGATTTAATTGTGGATATATGAACTAGTTCTGACTCATCATTTGATCTCTGAGCATGATGCCTTTCTGGTGTCACCCTCCTGGCATCTTGGGAGAAGCTGCTTCTCACATGGCCAGGATAATCAAAGAAGAGCCACCAGTACCAGGAGAAAGTGACCTTCCTCACCAGTGTATTGTTCTTTGGAAATACTGTAGTCAACAGGACAGCCTTCCCCAGTTCCCATCATTCACAGCCCAAATAACTAACACATCAATTAGGAAGAGAAAACTACATCTGACACTGAGGTATGAGTCATACTGATTACGTTTATATCCTCCTCTTTCTTCCAAGTAACTCCAGCAAGTGTACATGGGCCTTTCTCCCTTTTTATCCTGACTGCAAACCTATAAGGTAGGTGAGAATGAGAAAGAGAAAGTGACTTGTTTGCAGTCACCAAGTGAATTTTAGGGGTGAGTGGAGATTTGAACCTGTATCTCCCCAGTCCAATATTCTACATTACACTGGATCTCAGTGAGAGAAGTTGTATTCATTTGATAGATATCTAGTTTAATGTCAATAAGATTCATATTATCACTGAGTAACAACACATGTCCCCTTCCCCCCAAAATACCAGCTACCCCTCCCCATGATAGCAATGACCCATTATTATTATTATTATTTTAAAAATATAGATCCTTCCTCTCTTTGGTTTCTCAGTTTCTTTTCCCCTCGAATGAGCTCCCTTTCTCTAGTTCTAGTTTGAACATTTCCTTTGATATATTTTAAAATGCTATATCCCAGCAATAAAGCTACACTCCTCTCCCCGCTCTCTCATGTATTACATAAGGATATGACTTCATGCTAAAGAAAGGGGAGAATGCCCCGGGGCCTTTTAGTCCTAAGGCCAAACTAGATGTTACATCAAACTTGTGAAAATCACTTCTCAAAACTCTTTTCTTTCCTTCTTTTTCAAAAAGGAGATCTGAAGGGGAAAACTAGAAGCAGAGAAACAACAAGGAAGGGTAGTGTGTAACCCTGTCCCTGACAAGTTTCACCTCTTTCCAGCTTCAAAATGCATTTTTTTCCACAGGAAAAAGAAAAGCTGATGGAGGAGGTTTTTTTCCCCCATGCATTTTGCAGGCTAACATCTAGTTCAGCCCTTTAAATGCTAAGTTAATAATTGGTTATGAAAATGCACCTTTGGAGTCATTTCTCTTTTGTGTGACAAGCACTATCAGTCTCGAGCTTAGTTCACCAATGGCTTCTTGACCTTTATGGAGTTTATGAAGGATTTGAAAATGCAAAGAATATGAATGAATGACATATGATTTAATAAAATCATATTACATACAACACAATCACAGATTCTAGGAAATGGGCACTGGGACTAGTAAAATCCAAAGTGGACTGCATTTTACTATAATCAAGAAGACGGCTTAGTGTTCTTTACTGTAGGGCCATCCACTTTTTTCTAGTACATAGATTCAATAAGGACATTGTACAGTTGGAAAACATCGGGGGGGGGGGAGGAACCAGAACGATAAAGGGGTTAGAGCACCTTCTTTTTGTAGAAGGGTTGTAGCATAGTTGGAGCCTGGGTGGTCCCATTGTTTGGGCAGAGAGTGGTTCACCCACCTAATCCGAGAAACAACACTGCCTGCAAGAAAGAGGTATAAGGTGTTCTTAGACTCTGCAAGGGAGGAAGTTGGGTAACTAACTAGATACAGTTGGTGCCACGTCTGGTGCCTTTGCTTTTTGTCCACCAGACTTAGAAATTTATTTAGGCTTATGATAACTATTGATATAATTATGAACAGTATGGAGAAAGTAGAAAATGATTTTCCCCTCCCTGTTGCTCTCATATTACTAGACCAATCTAGTTATGCATCTAATAAAATGGACTGGCAGAAGACTCAGGACAGACAAAAGGAACAGGTTTCTTCATGGAATGCACAATGGTTTCACAACAATTAACGATTTTGGACTACAGCTCCCATTCACCCTCTTATCCAGCCAACACGGTAGAACTGTACTTCAACCTATCTAGAGAGCCAATGTTTCCCCACTCTTAATTTATGGAATTCTCTTTCACAAAACTGTGGTAGTTAGTGGCCATGAATTTTAATGACTTTTAAATCTGACTAAACAATGTCTACAGAAGATGTTAAGATCATGAATACCAATCATGACTGACCAAACCCAAAGGGTAGTCACCAATGGCTCCTCTTCATCCTGGAGAGAAGTGACCAGTGGGGTGCCACAGGGTTATATCCTGGATCCAGCGCTATTCAACATCTTTATCAATGACTTGGATGAGGGAATAGAGGGTATGCTTATCAAGTTTGCAGATGACACCAAATTAGGAGGGGTAGCTAATACCCCAGAGGACAGGATCAGAATCCAAAATGACCTGATCAGATTAGAAAGCTGGGCCAAAACTAACAAAATGAATTTCAACAGGAAGAAATGTAGGATACTCCACTTGGGTAGTAAAAATGAAAAGCACAGATATAGGATAGGGGACACCTGGCTTGATGGCAGTACATGCATAAAGTGATCTAGAAGTCTTAGTGGACCACAAACTGAACTTGAGTCAGCAGTGTGATGCAGCAGCTAAAAAAGCCAATGCGATTCTAGGCTGCATTAACAGGAGTATAGTAATAGTGCCACTGTATTCTGCTTTGGTCAGACCTCCCCTGGAATACTGTGTCCAGTTCTGGGCACCACAATTCAGGAAGGATATTGAGAAGCTGGAATGTGTCCAAAGGAGGGCAACCAAAATGGTGGGAGGACTGGAAGCCATGCCCTATGAGGAGGGGCTTAGGGAGCTAGGCATGTTTAGTCTGGAGAAGAGAAGGTTGAGAGCTGATATGATAGCCATGTTTAAATATTTGAAGGGATGTCATACTGAGGATGGGGCAAGCTTGTTTTCTGCAGCTCCAGAGACTAGGACACAGAGCAATGGATTCAAACTACAGGAAAAGAGACTCCACCTAAACATTAGGAGGAACTTCCTGACAGTAAGAGCTGTTCAGAAGTGGAATGCACTGCCTCAGAGTGTGGTGGAATCTCCTTCTTTGGAGGTTTTTAAGCAGAGGCTGGATGGCTATCTGTCGGGAGTGCTTTGATTGGGTATTCCTGCCTGGCAAGGGATGGGACTAGATGGCCCTTGTGGTCTCTTCCAACTCTATGATTCTGTGACAGCAGGGGAGCCATTTGGGACTGTCCAGACATCACTGAACTGGAACTCCCATCAGTCCTAGCCAATATAGCCAATGGAGAAGAATGATGGGAGCTGTGGTGCAACCAGATTTAGAGGGTCACATTCCCTCATCTCTATAATAAAGGTATTGCCTAACCGGATTCCAAAAAAACCCAACAATGATGTGCTTGAATAGAGTTTGTTTTTTGTTTTTTGTTTTTTTAATTTTCTGACCATCTCTGGTGATAATGTTAATGGAAGAAGAGGGACTAGAAGTGGCTTCTTAGTGCTTTGCTATCATCTAAGGTGAGTAAGTTTGATTCAGAAAAGATGCAGGACTACAGAGATGGAGAGTCAATAGGAAAATAGGAAAAGCCAATTTATTGCACAACTCTTATGAGGGGCTGAACTATGACATGTCACTATCTGAGGTGAAGGTCAAGATGGGCCCTCCTCTCACTGAAGACAACTGTGAACTGGCAGTTAAATGACAGGCTAGTATTTTCCATAGCAGTACCTGAGAAAAGGAGTCTAGTTTAGACTGCCCACAAATGGCCATGTGAGGCACACACAGCTCTGTCTTCCAACAGAGGGGAAGTACCACCCACCACCATCCCAAGATTTGCTACCTGAGGCAATCACCTTACTCTGCCTCATAATAGGGTTGGCCTTGCTGTGGTTTGTTGTTGTTGTTGTTGTTGTTGTTTTGGCAAAGTTTGCTGGGATGAAAAATGAAGGGGAACAATTTCAAGCAGTCCAGGGGACTGTGTCATCACTAAGGCTGGTGTCATCCCTCCTACCCCTGATGGTGCCATCTGGTGTGGTTCGGCCTCTCTGCACCCCCCAGTGCTTCCACTGCCAGGGGGCCAAGAGATCTGGCAGAGATTTGGAGCCGGGATTGCCACAACAATGCAGGATTCACTGTCCAAATTGTGCAGAGACTTTAGAAACAATAGCAAGGTGGCCAATGAGGAATCTAGTAAAGTGATGGCTAATTAGAGGAGGAGGGCAAGGAAGACTGCAAATGAGTACGGGTTAGGCAGGGCAGGAGAAACTGCCAGACTTATAGTTGGGGTTTGGGGGACTCAAAGTAGATTATGTGGCATGGTGGGGTGGGAGCAGAACAAACTGACAGATTCATACAGTTGGAGCCTGGGGAAACCCAGAGTGGATTATGTGGAGTGTGGGAAGGGACTGGACAAACTGATACACTCATAAAAGATAAGGAGAGGACTATGAAGTTGAAGGCTTTCATGGCTGGCATCCATAGATTTTCTTTGGGGGGGTTTCTGGAACACGGCCTCACAGCCCGGAAAAAAAACCCAAGGAAAATTTAAGGAGAGGACTGTTGGAGTGGGAGGCTGGTTGGCACTGGAGAGGCCAAAGAGCTATTGAAGTAGAGGTCAGAAGTCTTTAGGTCAGTGGTTCTTAGCCTGTGGTTCATGGACCCCCAGGGGACTGCGATGTCCTCACAGGGGGTCTGTTAAGGCTTGAAAGTTGCTTGGCCTGGCCGGTTTAAGGCACCCGCGGCGTCAGCATCCGCAGGGGTCCCCATCATTGTGGGGGCCCCTGTAGTAACCCTCCTCCTGCAAAAACATTATTAGTAATATTCTGACTATCCTGTCCTGTGAATAGCTTAGGCTGAGTTAGGTTACACTGACCTGAGCTAAACATATGGGCCCCCCAAAATAAAGCATCGCAGGAGGCCCCAAAATTCCTTAAAGGGTCTTGTGCTTGGCTCACCTCCTCCCGGCAGTAGCTATGTGACAGGAGCCAAGGCAAAGGCTAGCTGGCTTGGTTTGAGCACTGCCATTCAATCTGCTCCAGCCACAAACTTGCAAGAAGGAGCAGAAAAGTCTTTCCCCCCCCTTCCCGTGCCTCTGAGGGAAAGTATAATGGGATGGTGCAGTTGTATTGTTATTACCATCAGATGTTATTGTTATTATTAGGGTTCTAAATCTTGAGTGAAGTGTTGGGGGGTCCACGGCCACAAAAGACATTTAAAAGGGGCCGCTGGTCAAGCAAAGGTGGCGAGCCACTGCTTTGGGGGGGGGGTCTGAACCCAAGCCGGCCGGGCGGGGCGACTCACCGGCTCCCTCGGCGGTGACGATGGCCTCCGGGGAGATGCAGACGCCTCGGTCGTAGACGGGCAGCTCGTCGCAGGCCAGGCTCTCGGGCCAGGCGTGGCCGTACTTGAGGAGGACGGGCTCGCAGCCGGCGCGGGCCCGCTCGCAGACCGACTTGCAGGGCTTGATGGGCTCGTGCTGGAAGTCGATGGTGCAGATGGGCGCGTACATGGCGCACAGGAAGAAGAGCAGGTCGCCGCTGCAGTGGACGCCCAGCAGCCCCTCGAACTGCTCGATGGCCAGGATGGCGTTGGCCTGGGTGCTGTGGTGCAGGTGGTTGGGCATCTTGGTCATGTTCCAAGGCAGCGACTGGCACAGCGGCAGCCGCACCGGCTCGCACGACGCCCCCTCCGCCCGGCCCGGACCCCCGGCCGCCAAGAGCACCAGCGCCACCAGCAGCAGCCTGGCCAGGGGGAGCAGGGAGGCGGGCGGCGGCGGCGGAGGAGGAGGAGGCCCCATGGCCCCGGAGCCCTCCCCTCAGGCGGCGGCGGCGGGGGGCAAAGAGTCGCGCCGCTGGGCGCTCTGTCCTCGCCTAGAGAGAGGCGGCTCCCCCGGTCTGCGCCTCCTCGCTCGCCGCCCCTTGGGGGAGAGAGTCCCCCTCTGGGCCGAATCCAGGCGCAAAAAGGCCGGGGGGTGAGGGAAAAGGAAGGGCCCTCCAGGGATTCGTGAGGGAGAGAGACACCCCCCACCCGTTCCCTCACGTCCCTGCTCGAGGGAAGCTCGGGGTAGGCAAAAGGGCTCGCCCCAGAAGGCAGCTTGGCAGCTTTGGGTCTTGGGGAGAGGCAGTGAAGAGGAAAAGAAGCTTCTCAAGAGAGAGAGAGAGAAAGAAAGAAAGCGAGGCAAGGGCGCCGTTGCTAGAGTCGCTGCTGCTGCTGCTTTCGGCGACCCGGACAAGACAAGCCCGGCTTCACTTGTGCGTGTGTGTGAGACTGGACTCCGCTCCGTCCCCACCTCCTCGCCGGAGAGCCCCTCCTCCGGCCCTTCTTCCTCCTCCTCCTCCTCTTCCCCGGGGTCCCCTCCTCCCTTTGGTCGGAGGGAAGAGAAAGAGGCGGCCCGAGGGGCTGGACGGGCCGGAGGCTGCCTGGGCTCCCCTCCGTCGAAGAGGCGGCCGGCCCTTCCCCCATTCAGCCCCCCTCCCCGGCCAGTCCGCCCACCCCGCCTCCTCGAAGGCTGAGGCGCGAAAGAAAAGGAGGGCGGTGTAGGCGCCGAGCCCCTGGGACCCCCGAAGGTGTAGGCTGGACTGGACGGCCCCAGCCCCGGCCCCCGTTTGGAAAGGCACATAACCAGTCTGAAAGGCAGGGAGGCGGAGGAGTCTTCCCCGCTCCTTTCGGTGTCAAGGCAGAGGGACCGCGAGGGAGGAAAGCGGAGGCGCTCTGCTCGTCCCCAGCACCGCCGCCGCCATCCTTCTCTGCTTGTGCTTTATTTACTTTCTCTCTCGTTTGTTTCAAGCTTTGGAGTGGCATAACTTGCGGGTGAGGCTCTTCTCCTTCAACCTGCCCTTCTCGGCGAGAAAAGAGGCTTTTCATTGTCCGTCTCTCCCTCTCTCTCCCTTCCCCCACTACGTGTGAATACGGGAGAGAAACTGCGAGAGGGAAAACCCTGGTCAAAGGGAGCGCTTCCCACATGGACCCAGACGCATTTAATCGACGGGAGAAAATAGGAAGCAGATTCCCTCTATCACCACTGCCCCAAAACTCTGCCCCCCACCCTCATTTCTCCTCTTTCTCTCACACACACTTCGGCCTTCTCCTCGCCCCGGCAAGCCCCCTCGCCCCGGCAAGCCCCCCCCCCTTTGCTCCCCACCGAGCTCCTTTCCACAGCACGGCAGAAAAAGGAATTTTCCCAAGCTCTGGGGTACACCCACCCACAGAGAGAAGAGGTGGGGGCTCTAGGGGAGAGGGCGCCCAAACAGGAAGCCGCCTTTGCCCTCCGCCAGCCCTGAGGAGATGGCCTTTGTTTTCTCCCGCTTCTTTCTCTCAGCTGATCTCACCCAAGGATGAAAAAAAAGTGGGGGTGCCTAAATGGTCAAAATAACCCTGGTGGAATTCGCTGGGAATCCTTCCTGTCTGAACGGGATCCAGGGCCAATCCACACTATTTGGAAGGAGGGGGGTCCAAAGTGGCAAAAACAACTGGGTAAAAGCCTTTGTAGATTTCCCCCTACTTTTTCAAAAACCATAAGGGGGTTGCACATTCCTGCTTGTTTGGACTATTGAAGGACAGGCATTTGGAAGGGAAGCACAAAGCTGATTGGCCGGGTGAGAGCAGGGACGGACTTGCAAGCAGAGCAAGCGCCTGCTGCCGCCATGTTGGATTTTTGCCTTAGCGATCACTCACTAAGGCGATAAAACAGGGTGGTTATTTTTTGTGTTGCTGTCCTGTAAAATCGAAAAATCACTATATTGCTCTTGGATGACTTTTTAAAAAAAAGGTGGCAGCAAAGAAATAATGCGAATAAACCACTCGCTGCTGCGATTTGGAAGGCAGGGCTTCTGAGGCCAAAAACACGATTAAGACATGTCGCTGCTGCTGCGAAATGCCATTACTATGAGGTACTCCATTTTTCCCCCTTGTGTACATAGGGCCTGGGACCTTCTCTGCCTCCACCCCATTCTCATAAGCACAAGCAGTGTCCATTGCCACTTCTTGGAGGGAAAAAAGAGACAGAACAACCTTCCCTTAGAATTTCAAAGACAATCTCCCAAACCCTTTTGCTTGGCATGAAGTACCCTAATTTGCAGTGCCCACAATCTTCAGTGAGGTGTGTGTGTGCGCGTGCTTTCAAGTTGCCTGTCAACTTATCGCAACCCCATGAATTTCATCGGGTTTTCTTAGGCAAGGAATACTCAGAGGTACAGTAGTTTGCTGTTGCCTTCTTCTGAAATGTAGCCTACAGTAGTGGTTCTCAATCTTTGGTCCTCCAGATATTTTGGACTTTAGCTCCCAGAATTCCAGAGCACTGGCCATACTGACTGGGGCATTTGGAAGATGAAGACCAAAACATCAGGAGGACCAAAGACAGACCCACTGGCCGACAGCACCTGTTGTTTGTTGGCCGTCTCCCATCCAAGTATTAACCAGGCCAACCATGCTTAGCTTCTAAGATCAGATGAGTTCTGCTTTTCTTAGGGTATTTAGGCTACTCAGGTAAATGTGTAGTGTAGGTGGGGGGGTAGGGGGACTCCCATGACCCCTAGCCAGCATAATCAAGGGTCAGGAATGTTGGGAGCTGCAGTCTCGCAGTACAAAGCAGCCCGCCCCTTTTTAGGCAAGTGTTCTTGGGATTTCAGCAGTCCACCCTGATGTGGCATTGACTCTAAAGCAAAACTTAGTGAGTGCAGGTGAGTCCCTTGGGTACCAGCTGAATCTGAGAGCTGCCATTTTGATTCCCATAATACTTAGGCATAGGGCTTCTACAGGCCATTGTGGAAAATTTAGTAGAAGAGGTAATGGGACAGGGAGGCATCAACACTGAGGCTCTGGGCAGCTGCCTTAGGATACCATGGGCTGCTGCTGCTGGGCTTGTATAAGGGATGTTGTGTTGCAGCCATTCCATTCTCAAGCTTTCTGTATTGCTCGCTGTATTCTGTGACCCTCCCATGTGATGGCCATATAGTACATGCTATAACTGAAGATAAAAACCAGAGTTCCCCCCAGTGACTGAATGCGTGGTTTGCAGGGAACTTAGGGCAAATAAGGAGGAGGAGGAAGAGAACATTGCAAGAGGTCTGTCAGCAAAGTCATTATAAATCTGCTCATATATGAAGCTGCAAAAATTCACCTTAAGATGACACATGGGAGGAAAATTCCAGCTGAAGCCCTAAAAAGACTACTTTATTCGTCCTTCATTAACACATACACCTACTGATATGTGTTCTGGGGAAAAATAAGAACAGCAGTTCCTTCTCAGGTCAATGGCAAACTAGACTGATGTCTTTTAATTTTACTCTTTTTCTGTCCCTGGTCATTTTTTTAAAAAGGAAATGTAACTTGATTGAGGTGAATGGTTCATGTGTGCTCTGCTTTTTGCAGTGGTATTTCAGAAAGGTGGGATCCCTGTTTATCTGTCTTGTTTTGACAGAATTTGACAGGTATTAGCTACAAGAGCAACAGCTGGTAAAGTGAACTGGGATTTAGATATGTTAAATAAGTAATCTTAAACTTGTTTAATTATTTTATATTAAATACTTATTCCTCTGAGAAGCTATATAAGGGTTATGCTTGAGTTCAGACATGCAGAGGGAGCCAGCGTAGTGTAGTGGTTTGAGCATTGGACTACAACAGTCCCCGCTTGGCCATGGAAACCCATTGGGTAACCTTGGGTAAGTCACACTCTCTCAGCCTCAGAGGAAGGCAAAGGCATACTTCTGAACAAATCTTGTCAAGAAAACCCTGTGATAGGTTTACCTTAGGGTTGCCATAAGTCAGAAATGACTTGAAGGCACACAACAACAGACACACACTGTCTGTGGTAGAAGCAGTTATTCAAGAGTGGTGGTTTCCTCTGGTGGGATAAGACAAACCAAGTCTTACCCATGAACCATGAGTGTATCCCCACATTTGGTGCCATAGTGGTGGGATAAGTGGAAGTCCCCACAATTTCTCTATCTTATAAAGGAGCTGGATGGGCAAAACGAGGACAAAGAGGAAGAAGAACCACAAGAGGAAGGTCCCTGGAAGGCAGCACCATGAGCCATATGTGGTTTTTCAGTGGGAAAGATCAAAGAGTGATGGGTTTGTTGTTGATACGTGCATCAAGTCAACTTTAGTTTATAGCAACCCTCTGATTGAGAGACTTCCAACACACCTTGTCACCACAGGTCTTTCAAACTCATGACTGGCTTCCTTGATTGACTCAGTCCAACTGTAGTACAGTCTCCCTTTTCCCCCCACTGCTTTCCACTTTACCAAGTGTTATTGATCAGGTACTGTGAGGGAGGAATGTCTATCTATGTCCTTCTTTTCCTTTCACAGGTAGGACATGCTTCCCAAACTTCACCACATCACATAGAAATCCTTCTTACCTCATCTGTCCTTCTATCCAAGTACGGCTCGCTTTGTGGCATATTAGTATGATATGCACTGATGCATTTTGTAAGTCCAAAGTCCTCTCCCAGACCTCAGTGGCAAATCACTTAACAAAGGGAGATTGGTTTGTTTCTTCTGAACATCATGTATTTTTAAATCTTTCATCCCACAGAGACTCCTGATCTAAAAGACTTTCATTTTCATGTACCAGGACAGGACATTTTAGTTGCTCATAGTTACATGTTGTTGCAGAATGCTCACAGACCTAGACCTACACTGTAGGCATTCTGTAATTTTGTCGTAAACAGTTTTCTCATGTTTCAGTTACATGGATGGCATGGTTAACACAAACAGTATTTGAACAAAGATTGTCCCAAGAAAGCTATTCTTTTTTTAACGTTGGGGTCCTTTTTTGTCCTAACTTATGCAACATATCAGGACCAAAAAATGTCCCATGTTGTTTTTCAGTGAATCAAGATGCTGAGAAGCAGAAGTGACATAATGTATTTTTCAATACATTATGTCATCGTGTCATTTGTGTCATTTGTGGGAGGGTATTTTTACTGGGGGAAGAATATTAAAAAGTGTACATTCCTTAATCCACTACTATAACCATAAAGCTAGCTCTAAACACTTCTGTGTTCTTATTAGGTTTTTTTTTTTAATCAATGCAAGTTTTTAAAAAAAATCCTGATGCATGTCAGTTAATTGTTATTTGCAAAAATCCTGCATATTAGCTGATTAGCACAATGCTTCCCATTATGCTGGGTAGGCTAAAGATGAAAGGATACGTGAAGTGTGTAAGGGAGGAGAGGGATTTAAATACAATGTGGCAATGTCCCAGGTTGTTTATACTCAGTTCAATCCCTATCGTGTCCAGTATAAACATTACAAATTATAAAAGTTATACAAGAAAAAGCACATATATAAGATATAAGAACCCCACAATATTTAAGTCTTGCTTAAAAGCTCAGAGGAAGATTTTAATTTCATACATTACAAAATTACTGATATTAGGTTTGAAGAAGTGGGCTTTGTTCTCATAAACTGATCTGCAACTGCAAGACTTAATTTTCTGCCATATAAGCATATAGCTGGCATTCCTTCTAGCAGGAGAAAGCAAAGAAAACACACTTGGGGGCACTATTTGCCTGGATGCTAAAAGTGAACCCAGAAATTTAAAAGGCAAAATGTCATTTCTATTCTGGATTCTTGGTTTCTGTATCATTGCGTTTAACAGAATGCTGGGAACTGACATACAATTTATATCCAGTTTTTAATCCCAGCTATTTGGAGCCATTTAATCAAATGCTGAGTGGTAAGTCAACACTTCCATAAATTACATTGATTCAGTGGGTCTCCTCTAGTTGGGAGAAGCAGTTGGGGTGGGGACCAAAGCATGACGAAAATACGAATTGTAGTCTTGCACAATCTGGAGGGTTATAGTACTCTATGAGAGGGGGGGGGGTTTGTCTAAATGGCAAAAATACTCCTCATAGAATTTGAGAAGACTATGATTTGTCTAAATGGCACCCCACATCAATCCACCATATTCGAAAGGAGGAGGACGAAATCCACCCAAAACTCAGCAGGAAAAGCCTTCATGGCTTTCCCCAGTTTTTAAAAAGCTCCACAGTGAATGCACATTCCCACTTGTTGGGACAACCAATTCTCATTGATTCCCAATAAGAGCGGAAGTGGAAAGCTGATTGGTAGGATGTGTACAGGGGACAGAGCTTGCTCACAATGCAAGTGCCCGGAACCACTGTGTTGGATTTTCATCATAGCGATCTTGTGCTGAGATGACAAAACAGGCCTTTTTTCTTCTTTTTTCTATTAATTTAGTTGGAATATCACACTTTCGCACTTTAGATATTCTTTTAAAAAAAAATACCGTTCAGCAGCAGGAACTGGTGACAATAAAAACTCAAGTAATTCACTCGCCCCCACCATCTTAATTCACAGGGCATGCCCATTTGAACAATGAACGTGAATAGTTTTCACATGCTTGTGATCTTGCCAAAAATCAATAAGACAAACAGAAGCTGCTTCGAATTGGTGTTAGTGCACACCAATCCACATTTTCCCTTGTAGAGAGAGACAAGAGAGAGAGAGAGAGAGAGAAAGCCAGAGAGAGCAGAGAGAGAGAGAGAATGAGAGAGAGAGAGAGATAATCTTAACAAATGGATATATCCTACTTTGGAAGTCATCTCTACTAGCTGAATTTTCTCAGCCTTTTAAAAAATAAGCATGCTGGCCTCTAAATTGTGGTTAAATTGCTCTTTTCACCATGTATATCAACTCCTAGTGTATACTTAACTCATCTGTTTACATTAGTTTCACAGTAAGTGCTTTCTACTAGCAATGCAGAGTCAACACAGCTAAGGGACAGTGTCAATTTGTACTCTGGCTAACACCTGGGCATTTTCTAAACAAACTTCAGCTCACCTTAATTATCTCTAGCTTAGCATAGAAGAATAATGAATTCAGCTTCAGCCTCATGATGGTCTGCCCTGCTACTCTAGTAAAGCCCTTTTTCCAAATAGTTGGTCAACAAATCAAACACAGAGCTAAAATGGAAGCTAAACAACAAATTGATCTTTGCAACATGAAATATATTTTGGAAACTGCTTGGTTGCCCTCCAGTTTCATCAATATGAAGAGTAAATCATTTCTGAAGGCCCAAAATATTGACTTGCAGAGATACTTTCACAGATTTCTGTTGGCATCCTTTTGGGCAGCTTTCTCCAATCCAATGCCTTCCAGATGCTTTAAATTCCAATCACCATCTGGCCCAGCCAAAATGGTCAGTGGTCAGGAATGCTGACAGTTGTACTCTGAGGCCAAATCCATACTACAGAAAAAATCCAGTTTGAAACTGGATTATTTGCCGTGGTTCCTTCCTATGGAATCCTGGGATTTGTAGTTTGGTGAGGCACCAGCACTCTTTGGCAGAGAAGGCTAAAGACTTTTAAAACTACCAACATTTTTAAAAGGACATTTTAAAAAACTTAAATTGTTTCCACTGTTTCTCTCACTTCTGTCAGTCTCATATGTATAGTTGATCTGTCCTTGCAGAAATTAACAGTAGTGAAAATACAACCCCATCCCAACTGCCATTGAAGTAAAGTTTGCACATGCATGCTGGGATCATACTACTGTTACCTGAATAGGTGAGGATCCATGGGAAGCCCACTTTTGAAGCCAAATCTATGTTACCAGCTGGGAGAAATATTATAGCTGAAATGGATGGCTGCGAGAGGTTGGGTGACTTCTGGGGCTGTTGCACCTATGTATACTGGGACTAACTACAGAGACTGAATTAAAATAAAATAGAATGTTTTTTATTGGAAAATAACACAGAAGCATTCACATGCACTCACATTCACAAGAACCACACAAGGCTACTGAAGAGTTAAGGAGGAAACGTTGGATAGAGGAATAGTTTGGGAGGTGGGGTGATAATTACTAGTCTTGAAGAAAGAGAAGCAAAGAACTCAGACCCCAGTCTGAGGGTGGCACTGAAGCTTCTGATCCAGATGCATGCCGATAGTCTGGGTGTCTGTCGTTCACAGTGGCACACCTTGCTATTATTTGGGACTAATATTTATCCTGCATTTCATGTCCTGAAGGGGTGTTTTCAACATAGAACAAAGTGCAGATGGATTTCCCACTGTTAAAGAAAGGAAACTGAAACCTTGCTGATTGCTGTTACTGGCTGAGATATCAAAATTGATGGGCTTATGACAGCCTCCATATTGTGAGATAGGAAAGGTGCAAGGGTATATATTTCCTGGAGATATATTTCCTGGAGAAGGGTGTGCAGGTGACTTGTTTGTTTGTGATGTGTGACTCATCATCAAGGGAGCCAAGAGGGGATTAGCACATACCCCCTTAATGGCTTTGTTTACTAGGGGCTTCACTTAATCCTGTCTTGGGTATGCCTGCCAGTATTTTTCCACAACATCTTCCTCAGGTCCTGGTGACCTCCTTGGTCTACTAGACCCCATGAAGTCTTAATATTGCCAGTTATGAGATATTATAGGGAGAAGGCATGGTAACACTACCAAGGAATAACCCCACCAACAGGGTGTGACTATTCCCACCTGTATGAAGTGTATGCTAAATAGACTAATACAATGATGTGCAAAGAAATGCTGTTGGTTCATTAATTTCCCATTTCACAGAGGCCTTTGGAACACAGGATTTAGACATGTATTAGGTGCAGGAGTGAATCCTATGCAGTGCAATCCTGTGCCTGCTTATGCAGAAATACCCCCCCCCAAATAAGCAAATATAGGTAACTTAAAGGCATGTACAGAGAGAGAGAGAGAGAGAGAGAGAGAGAGAGAGCACCAGGTAAGTGTGCATAGGAAAGACTTTTGTCTGAAACTATGAAGAACAGTTGCCAGTCAGTGTAGACATTAACTGGGCTAAGCAGGCCAGGACTTGGTATTTAGGCAGCTTATACAGGCTCACAACATTACACTCACACTCATTCCATCACTATTTATACCTTAGCCTGAATAGTGCTGGCTAGTCCAAATTAGAACAGAATTATTTAATCAGTGGTTGGATGGTGAATCAACATACAGGCAAATGTCATTGATTCAATGGGCCTACTTTCATTGGGGCTAGCAATAGAATTCAGGTCCATGGGCAATCTATTTCAGAGATTTTATGACATACTTCCTTCAAGGAGCAATCCAAGGTGTCAATGAGCAGAAGAAGCTCAAGGAGGCACACCTGCTTTTTCCAAACCCCCATTCCTTCCAACAAGATAACCTTGTATTACAGATTAGGCTCAGATATTTGAGTGACCTAAGATGTCTCAGGAAACTAGATTATCAAGCAGGATTTGGAACTCATTAGTCCTGGCCTTAATCCATGTTATGTTAACAATTAACAAGCTAATGTTAGGGTTAGGGTTAGCGGTAGGGATAGGGTTAGGGTTAGTGTTAGGGCTAATGTTAGGGTTAGGGTTAGGGCTAGGGCTAGGGTTAGGATTTGTTCTAGGGTTAGGATTAAGGCTAGGGTTAGGGATATGGTTAAGGTTAGGGTTTGTGCAAGGGTTAGGATAAGGGTTAGCATTAGGGCTAAGGCTAGTATTAGGGTTATTGCTAGATATAAGTTTTGGGGGTTTTTTTGGTATAAGTTTTTTATTAAAATTTCCATCCTACAAATAATTTTTTACAAGTCATTTTACAAATCAAAATCCAAAAAACCCCAACAAAATTATACAATCATATATATAAACTTCAAATTTTCATTACAATTTCCAATATTTCTAAAATTTTACATTTTAATCTACCAATATAATAATTATTATTACTCATTATCCTTACTACAATTATTCATAAATCTCTATCTTTCCTTATCCCTTCTTCCTAAAAATTCTTTCACATTTAAAAACAAAAAACAAGTTATACAATTATTTCAAATAACTAATAGTTTGATTTAAAATTCAAATTATATCAATACACCTCATGTTATGCCAGGCGTGGTCTCTCCCAGCCATGGCCAAAACTTCTTCCATCTAACAGAAGGCATCCTGCCTCATTCTGTTTCACTTATAGTCTTTATCTTATTCGTTACAAAACATACAGCAATATTTACATCCACTTGGGATTGTGTAACTAACTCTCTCTTTCTCTGAATAACCAAAGCCAATAATACATATAAATTTACCAGTCTGATGGTGGACCAAGGAACATCCCAGAACAAATCAACAAGCCCCCTCCTTTGTCCTCTCTTCCCCCCCCCTGATATCGACGTGGTCCTCTGACTCGGGACTCCAGCTCCAGTCTGGATGCCACCGCTTCCCAAGGCTGGTGCGCCAAATCCGGCCAATCCAACACTGCAGCTACCTTTTCCCAAGTGTCCTTGGCCGCTGGGCAGTCCTTTATAAAGTGTTCTGTAGTCTCCCTGGGTGAACTTCCAGCAACCAAAGCTTGTCTCTGACACAAAAGTCTAGGACATATCTGCTCTGCTTCTTTCAGCCACAGCTCGTTGCCCTTCAAATAATATATCTGGTGATAAAATCTCCATCGGATGTCCCACAGAACAAAAGGGACTCTTCGGTCTGTGAAACATTCGATCTTTTGTGGCGGTTCTTTTAGATATCCAGACAAGCGGTCCTTCTTGGCATCTTTTTCCAGCTGTGGCTGAAAAAAAACCACCCTCACCATTTCCCAGTATACAAAGCGCTTCAAGGCTTTCACAGATCCCACCTGGGTCTGAAACCATTCCACCAAGATGCCGTTTTGCCAAATCTGCCCATATACCTCCCTGAGGAAATCGGGGCCAGCATGTCTCATCCCAGCTGTCACCTCGAAAGGCACCGGCTCCTCCCTCCACCATTTCTCAGCCCAACTCTCCTTCACCCAAGGTCCTGCAAAAAGAGCGACCCACCCTTCTAGGCTAGCTTGCCGATAAAGCCATTTGCTGCATTTTCCAAAATTCTGGCTGAGAAAAAGAGCCAGAAACTTCAGACGTAACGCAGGCAGGTCCAGTCCTCCTTGCTCTATTTTCCTATAGGCTACGGCCTGAGCCAGGGGAAAAGCGGCCGTTCCCCAGAGAAACTGGAAAACCCGTTTCTCTGCTTCCTTTAGCACGTTCAGGGGAGGTGGATAAACTGCGGCCAAATTCCATGCCAGAGGCATGATGTAAGTTTTTACATACACTGCCTTTTGATAAATATTCATTTTCCATGGTTTCCATTTGTCAAAGTAGTCTTTAATCTTATTCAACCAAAGATGCCAATTCTTTTCCCACCCAAATGGTTTTAGAGAAAACAATAAACCTAACATTTTATAATCCTCTAATTTCTCTGGTGTTTCGTTTTCATGTCGTGTATGTCGATTCATCATTACTACCTCTGCGGGAGAAAGAAGTAAGCTATTTTCCTTTCTAGAAAATGAAATCAAATGGCTTTTCTGCAAGTTTATCTGGGCCCCCGAAGCTTGCTCGTATCTATCAAAAACAGTCATAACTGAAGCTATCTCTTCCTGACTGTTAAGAAAGAGAGAGATGTCATCTGCGTGGGCTGCATATTTCACCCGTTTAAGGGAAGGCTCCGTGGGAAAAGACACAATTCCCCCGCTGGGAGGGCGAACCCTCAAACCTGTGATATTTTCCTCAGCCTGGATCTGGCCCAGAACGGAGTCCAGAACCAGGACGTAGAGGAGGGGGCTCAAGGGGCAGCCCTGCCTCATGCCCGAAACCACCCTAATCGGCCTCCTCCTGTGCCCGTTGATCTGAGGAGTCACCTGTGCCTTCAAATACAGCAACTGCACATACTTGACGAAGCTAAGGGGCAGCCCTTTCCTCGCCAACGCTTCCCACATGAACCGATGGTGGACTCGGTCAAAAGCTTTAGTCTGATCTAACAACAATATTTCCCCTTCCCATTTTCCTTTTTGGGCTAAATAAAACACCTCTCTGAACAAACATAAGGAGTCCAACATAGAACGCCCTGGAACTGCACTGGTCTGGGAGCCTAAAACAATCTTTGGAGCTAATTTTGCCAATCTGTTATTTAAAACCTTTGCCACAATTCGATAATCTACATTTGTTAAAACGATAGGTCGCCAATTTTGAGGCAAAGTCAAATCCCCTTGTTTGGGAAAGAAAATCAAAATACCCTCATAAAACGAATCTGTCAAACTTTCTCTAGACAGAAGTTCATTGATGACTCGGGTCGGGGGGGAACCAACCACCTAGCAAAAGTCTTGTCAAAACTCCACCCGAGTCCGTCCGGACCCGGAGCGGATCTGCTCCTTCCCTGGACTATAACGTCTTGAACTTCCCGCTCCGTCATGGGAAACGCCAATTCATCCCTGTCCTCCTGAGTCAACCCTTGATACATATTCTCTAATATATTTTGAGGTACCTTATCAAAAAAACCCTCGATTTTCTCTCTGTCTATCCTTTTGGCTGCATAGAGATCCCCGTAAAAGTCCTCCATCACGCTCAACATTCCCCTCAGGTCACGCCTCACTGGATCCTGCTCACGAGACCTCAACCCTCCCATAACCACTGAGGCTTGGGGATTTTTTGCTCTAGCCTATTCTTCAACGTCCACCAATGCTCCCTTGGTCCTAAATTCTTTATAATTTTTCTTTTTCAGTTTCTGTTTAATTTGAAAATCTCTAATTACTCCTCTAGACCACTCCAATAAATTCTGATTTACTGGGAGCCCTTGATTTACTTTATGATAACATTTCAAAAATTGATATACCGCCAACTGATAACACTGCAAATCCTTCCTATTAATAACATATTCATAATTTTGACAGGTCTTCTTAATCACTTTTTTTGCTCGTTCCCACCAGTTCGACAGTTCTCCAACATACAAATCCTCCAAGGTCAACATATTTGCCAAAGTGGCTGCAATCTCCTCCTTACAGGTGGCGTTACTGATCGTCTTTGGGCAAAGCCTCCACAGGGGTTTCCTCTGGGGTAAATCTCACCCAAAGCAAAGTCCATATTAAGCATGACGTGGTCCGACCACGGAGTGACTGTCAGTTGACAACTCAAGGTCTTTAATTCTGCAGGGGCTCTAATCCTATCCAACCTACTCGCTCTATCTTTTTGATACCAAGTAAATTTCCCACCCTCCAATAATTTATATTTATCCATAAATGCTCCTCTACAAGGTAGAGGGGAAAAAACCAACTGATTCCTCACTTCCAAGGCTTTATCCTTCAAACTACAATCTGAAAAAAAGCTTTCTAACAGTCTCTCCTCAGGTGTTAAAACAGGTGTCTTTTTTCCAGTTTTATTTTTTTCAACATAATTGGAATAATCTGATAACTTACTCCTATTATTAAAATCCCCTACGATCAACAAATGACTATAAGTAGAACAATACCCTTTCAAATGCCCCCAAAATTTCTTCTGTTGCGCTGCCACTACGGGGGCGTAAAGGCCACAAAGCCAAAAAGGCCTCTTTTCTTTCTTCCCAACCCTTAAAATCTCCACCAAAGTAAAATCCACAATCAACAACCTGCCGGGCAAGGCCTCCAAAACAAAATCAACCCGCAGGTCCTGTCTAGCTTTAAACAAAACCGCCACACCTGCCTGGTGTTCCTCCCCATAAGACCAAACGGAGGGGCCTTCGGTCCACAATTTCTGCGCCTGTGAACCTTGCTGTTCATTCACCAGGTGAGTTTCCTGTAAAACCACCATGTCGTGCGGTATCGCCGCCAACAGAGGAAGGATTTCTTTTCGCCTTTCAGCCATTGTCAGGCCTCTCACGTTCCATGTGGTGATTCTAAGGGAAACCATCATTAACCTTTCTATAAAAACATCTAAACCCTAACTTATAAAAAAATAAATAACAATAATATAAACAATAACATTTATTAAAACTATTTATAAAAACCAATTAATTTTCTTTCCCAAACAAAAACCGGCATTAAAATTATATTTCACAATTTATTTACTTAATATAATATTAAATCACAATTTTATTGCTCCCAATTCTATATTCTTTACTTAATATCCTTCTTTCAAAAAAAAAAAAAAAAAGGCTCCTAAACCATTGCAGTCCACTCTATCAAAAGCTACTCAGTCCAGCTTGACGTCCGACATCTCTGGCTCCACCTGGCTCCTATCTGCCTCCTCCGGGGAACCCGAAGGCGTAGCCTCACCAATTTGGGGTATGGGTAAAAGGGGTGAGGGAAGAGAGGGACCTTCCAGCCTTTCTGTTTCCTCACTCTCAAAATCTATGAGGTCAGAGAGTGTAGTCCCGGCAGGCTGCCCACCGCTTGCCTCCTCCTGGGCCCCTCCAAGTTCTTGTCCTTTGCTTTGGTGGGACTGTGCCTGCATTCTTTTAAAAGTGACAGACGGGGATAATTCCTCTTCTGAGTCCTTATCTGGCTTCAGAGGAGAGCGATCACTACTCGCACTCAAGCCCTCCTCCACCAATAAATTTCTATTTTGGAGCTTTTGTATCCTGTCCTCCTAGGTTTTCTGGGTTTTAATTGCTTTTTCTCCTGTTTTGTCTGCACAACAAATTCTTTTAATAAGTATCTTTTCCATTCTTTATAAAGCTGTAAATTCTTCCTAACATCATCACTGCTTTCATAAATGATGTCTACAATATCCAAAATATCCTGGAAGTCTTCCTGTGTTCTTTCCCCCACTGGCTTCAACAACAGGGTCCTGCCTTTCTCATTAAACTCTTGCACGAGTTCTTTAATCTCATCCACCCCTAAATGTACTCTATTTTGCATTTCTCTAAAATGTGGGTTTTTCTGCACAAATTCTCTGATTTCCTTTGGCTCAGAGAGAAGACTATCTGACTCCAATTCCTTGCTGCCTTCTTCTGTCAGCTGGAAAAAAATTCCCAGTTTCTCTTTGTTTAGGATATATGTTTCCTGGGGCCTGGTCAAACTGGAAAAAGTCTTGTGAAAACTTCTCCACAGTAGCCAAACACAAGGTCTTTCCTCCCCTCCCCTCCTGGGCTGCTTCAAAAACTCCTTCAGGGTCCAGCAGCACAGAGTCTGCTTCCTCCATTTCTGCTTGCTGAGTTGGTGTGTTTATTGCATGGCTCCCTGTTTCCCTTTCAAGCAAAGGAGGGGGTGGTTCCACCATGGCCAAATGTTCTGTCTCCTGGGACCCCTTCTCTGGACCCCCAACATCCACACTGGGTCCCTCTTGCAGTGGGTCTGTGCTTCCTTTACAGGCAGTTTCTCTTTCTGCCATGGCTGCCACGCCCAGCTTCTTCAAAGCTGGTTCAGCCATTTTCTCCCCCCTGTCTTCTCCTTCCTCCTCTCTCAGGCTTTCCACTTGAACCAGTTCCTTTACTGGGGTCTTTAAAATTTCCTTCCCACTCTTACAAGGCAGCTGGGACCCCTTTTCTTTCTGGAAACTCAAGTCCAGAGTACTCACAGTTTGCTTTTCCTTGCTTTTCAATGGCAGCTCTCTTCTGTCTCTTTCACTTTCAGTTTCCCAGCCAGGGAGGCCTCGATTTTCTGCAAGGCTCTGCAGGCTGTCCGGGGGGCTGAGTTTGATCGCCCCCAAACCCCTCAAAATCTTGCTTTTGAGGTTCCATTCTCGAACCCCCTGATGCTTGAAGGGTTCCCCTGCCCACCCCAGTCACTGGGGTTGCAGCATTTTCAGCGGGTGCAGCGCAATCCACGGTTTTGCTCCCAGCAACTGAGGAGCTGTAAAAAGCACAACCTCCTCCTTCAATGTCAGCTTTAGGGTTTTAGGGCTTTAGGGGTTTTAGGGGTTTGGGTTTTAGGGTTTTTGGAGTTTTAGGGTTTGGGTTTTTTTAGGGTTTTAGGGGTTTGGGGGTTTAAAGGTTTTGGGGTTTAGGGGTTTTAGGGTTTTTGTGTTTTTGTGTTTTAGGGTTTGGGGGTTTTAGGGTTTTGGGGTTTTAGGGTTTTTGGGTTTTAGTGTTTTAGGGTTTTAGGGTTTGGGGTTTTTGGGGGGGTTTAGGGTTTTTGGGTTTAGGGGTTTAGGGTTTTAGGGTTAGGGATAGGGATTGGGAGAGGGATAGTTTAAGAGTTAGGTTTAGGGCTACAGTTAGTGTTAGTGTTAGAGTCAGGGTTAGGGCTTGGTCCACAGTTAGGTTTGATTTAGGCATGTGCTACAGTGAGTTTTAGGGTTAGCATCAGGATTCACATTAGTGCTAGGTTTAGGGCTTGTATTAGGAAGAGCGTTATGGCCAGATCCAGGGTGAGGCTTAGGGTCAGGCTTAGGGTAGGGTTAGCGTTAGGGTTAGAGTTAGGGTTAAAGTTATGGCTACAGTTAGGATTAGAATTAGGGTTTGCATTAGGGTTAGGGCTTTTTTAGGATTGGGACTAGGGCTACTGTTAGGGCTATATTAAGGGCTACTTTTAGGATTAGAGTTAGGGTTTGCATTAGGGTTAATGCTTCTTTTATGGTTAGGCTTAGGGATAGGGTAAGAGCTATGGGTAGGGTTAAGGTAGGTCTAGGGTTAGGTTTAGGTTCGGGCTAGTGTTAGGATTGGAGTTAGGGTTAGGTCTAGGGTTAAGGTTCAGGTTGGTGTGCGAGTTTGGGCTAGGGTTAGGGCTAGGGCTAGGTTTACGTTAGGGTTAGGGTTAAAGCTAGGGTTAGGGTTAGGGTTAGGGCTAGGGCTAGGGTTATTTTTAGTTATACAGTTTTGTTTAGGATTTGGGTTAGGTTTACAGTTAGGGCTAGGGCTAGGGTTTTTTTTTCTTTTTTTCTTTTAAATTCTTAAATTCATACATCTAACATATTACACCTCTAAATAATACTTTTCTTTAACATAAATTCATTGCTTTCATATTAATTATTAACATTGATTTATTTCTGTAACCCCCTACAGGTGCTCCCGCCCCCCAGGACCATGTATACCAATTATTTATTCCATTTTCCAAAATTGCATTTATTTCCTTTTGGGTATATACCTCCTTTTTTCTTAAAAACACATAATCTATAAATGGTTTCCATATTTCATCAAATTTACAACATTTCCATAATCCTTTTTAACTTTCAATCTACATGTTAATTTATCATTAATTACTATGTCCCATACTTCTCTATACGATTCCTCTAACTGATAGTCTCCTTGTATCTTCCATTTTCTGGGTATCATTAATCTTGCCGCTCTTAATAAATTTGTAATCAGATCTTTCATAACTTGGTTACAATTAACCTTATCATAAATTGAAAATAATGCAATATCTAGACACATTTCTAAATCTTGTTCTTTTATCTCTCTTATTTCTTTAAAGACCATTTGCCAAAATTTCTGTACATATTTACAACTCCACCACATATGAACATAAGTGCCTTTTTCTTGACATCCCCTCCAACATAACATTGGAATGACTTTGATCTATTTGACTTATTCTTACTGGTGTCAAGTACCATCTCCATATCAGTTTATAATCATTTTCTTTTATTCTTACTGACATATTTTTCAAAACACCCAAACCCCAATTTTCCCCCCAACTCTGATTGCTTATTGAATGCCTTAAATCACCCTCCCATATTATTTTTAAATAATAATTTTGTTCTTCAGTTTTCAACAATAATTTATATAATTCACTAATGGTACCACTTATTATTTCATTCTGTTCCTTATTTTCTCTTTGTATGATCAATTCTTCAAATCTGGTATATTTTCGACATTCCTTATTTACCCTTATCCATTCCATTGTCCACTGTTCTAATTGTATGCAATTGAGCCAGGAAATCTTTAACCCATGTAATCTCTCTTTTATTTGTTCTCTTCTGTTCATCTTTTTTATCCATTCTTCTATTTTTATTATTTACTTTTCTCTTAAATCCTTTTCCAATTCTCTCTTTAAATTTGCTGGAAATTTTTCCATAACCACCACTGGAGTTAGCGGAGAAATGATAGGTAATAACTTTTCTTTATATTTTACCCATATCTCTAAAATATTCTTCAAAAAGGGATTATCTATTTTTCCAATCCCTTTCTTAGTAAATTTATTAAAAAAAATATTTTCCAATTTATACTCTATTTCTGACATATCTGTTTCTAACCAATCTAATTCCCCTTTCCACATTATTGCTTCTATAATGTATCTAATCTTGTTTGCTATATAATATAATTTTAAATTAGGGAGACCTAATCCTCCCTTTTTCTGATGTTTCACTCAGCCTTCCATCCTTTCGTAGGTCGGTAAAATGAGAACCCGGCTTGTGGGGGCAATTAGCTAACACACATTGGAGACTGTTTAATGCAGTGTAGATGTGTAATAGCTATTGCTTAAAAAAACAATTTGTAAGCCGCTCTGATAGCCTTGTGGCTGAAGAGCGGGGTATAAATAAATAAATACATAAATAAAATAAGTTTGTACCATCTTTTTAAATTAACCCTCGCTTTCCTATCTCCATTACAATAATTATTAATTATAGTTTGCTAGTTCTTTAACTCTGATTCCCTTATTTTAATTGGCAACATCCTAAATAAAAAATTAATTTTGGGTAATATTTTCATTTTAACAATTGCTATTCTACCAAACCATGACAATTTTATTTTCCTGAATTCCTCTAATTTTCTTTTAACCTTTTGTAACATTTTAATATTTTTTCCCCTCTAAATCTTTAAAATTCTTAGTTATAATAATTCCAGAGATTTAGTTGAGTCTTTTACTCTAATATTAATTTTTTACTCCTCATGAATTCTTGTTCCTCTTTCCTGCTATAGTTAAACAACATCATCGCTGATTTATTCCAGTTTATTTGCAAACCTGTCATTTCTCCAAATTCTTTTAAATATACTTCTATTCTATTCATTTTCTCTAAGGGATTTTCAATCGTTAACAAAGTGTCATCTGCAAACAGACTTATTTTATTCTTCCTTTTATTACCAATTCCAACAAACCTTCATCCTGTCTAATAACATTTGCCAATATTTCTATTACTATGTCAAACAAAATTGGAGAAAGAGGGCATCCCTGCCTAGTGCCTCAGGATAACTGAATTTGTTCAGTCATTCCATCATTCACTACTACCCAAGCTGTAATTTGTGTATATAGTTGATTTATCAATCCTTTAAATCTTTTACCAAATCCCATCACTTCTGTTACCATTTTTAATGCTGACCATTCCACGCAATCAAAAGCCTTGAAAATATCCAAGGCTAATATTCCTGCTTTCAAATTATTTTGTTGTATTTTTTCTATTATATTAAGTACCCTTCCAGTTAGGCTCGGCATTTGTCTACCTTCTATAAAACCACATTGATCTCTTTTAATATATTTAGACATGAAGTTATTCATCCTTCTTGCCCTTATTGCAGTCAATATCTTAGCGTCTTGATTTATTAAAGAAATAGGCCTATATGATCCTGGATCTGTCAGATCTTTCTCGGGTTTTGGAATTAAAACTGTTAAAGCCTGCTTCTTTATAACCTTTTTTAAATTATAATATCCATATTGACTAATGCATGATCTGTTACTTTAATAATACCAATGTCTGTATTCAATACCCTTGAAACCAAATTATTAGATACGAAAAACATATGTATTCTAGAATAGTTTTTATGCACAAGTGAGTAATAAGTAAATTATGTTTCATCTTGTTTTAATGTTCTCCAGACTTCTTTTAACCCTTTTCTTTTCATAATGTTATTTAAACCTGTTATGCTATTGTGTCTTTCCACCATGGTGGGATTAGATTTATTCCTACTTTTATCCATTACCATATTAAAATCTCCTGCCATTACTATTACACCTTTCTGTATGGTTTCCATTTCTTTCAACACTTTTTCATAAAATTCTACTTGTTTTTCATTTGGTGAATATATTCACTAGTGTATAATCTTCTCCTCCCATCACTCCCTGCAAAATTAAATATCTTCTTTTTCATCCTTTTTTACATTTTAAACATTAAAACCACATTTTTTGATATTATCATTGCTACCCCCCTTGCTTTTAGAAGTCCCATATGCTTTCTCATAAATTGTTGACCATCTTAATCTTAATTCATTGGCCCCTTCTTTTACTTGATGTGTTTCCTGTAAAAATATTATATCTGCCTTATCCCTGTTTAACAAAGCTTCAACTCTTTTCATTTTCCACGTGTTTCCTAGCCCTTTAGCATTTAATGTTGTGATTCTTATTCTGTTAACCATAATATTTGTGTAATTCTTCTTTTATGGTCCCTTATCGTGACACATTTACACCCTTCATCCCCCACAAACTTTACACACTCCTCTTCCCCACACAAACCCCTACCATATATTTTCCCCATATCCCCCCTCCCTCCCCACATACACAAATTACCTCCCTTCAATCCCTTAAGGTAATTTACCTTAAACATGCTTCCCTCAAACCTTTGGGGGGAGGATCCCCTGGTATCAAAGCAGCAGTGAATCCCCCACTTCAGCCCTTTTAATATATTTAATATATCCCATCTCTTTTTTTCATTTTTTTTAAAATTGCAAATGAAGTGTCCTCTTGTCTTCATGGCTTCACAGCTCCTGCAGTTGCACCTTGTTGTTCTTCTTCTTCTTGTTGTTGCTGCTCTCCTTCTCGATTTTCTTTAGATTCCAGATTCAATTCTCGCAGTAAATCCATTCCCTGTTGTAATGAAGTCATTTTGTAAAATTTCCCCGCCCATCAAAATTACAAAAAAACTGGATATCCCCATCCATCGGTAATCCCAGCTTTCTTTAACACTGTTATGCGTGATCTGATGCTTCTTCTCCACTGAACTGTTTCTGGGCAGAGATCATTGTAAATTTCCACTGGAGTCGATTTATACTTCAATGGATCAGACATTCCTTTTATTGCTTTCATTAGAAGATCCTTCTTGTTATAACTCGCACATTTCATGACAATATCTCTTGGAATCAGACCCCCTTTTTAAAAGGTTGCCCGATGAATTCGTTCTATGTCTGCTGGTTCCCATGTAATATCTTTAGTCAAAGTTTTAATCCATTCCAAAACTTTTTCTTTCAGAATTGTTGGGTTTTCTCTGGGCAATTCTGGAAATCCACGAATTCTAAGGTTTACACGACATTCTCTATCCTGTAGATCAATCAATTTTAATTGCCATTTTTCCAATTGAATAGATTGTTCTTCTAAGTTCTTACGTTGAATTTCTTGTTGTTTATCCAGCCTCTGGTTAACTTCTTTAATTTCTTGTTTCAGTTCTCCTGTAGATGTTTCAATTATCATTTCAATCTTTTTAGACATCTGATCCATGACAGCTTAATTATCCTGTTGCATTTTTTTCATAGCATCTGAAAACCATGTTTTCAATTCAGACATTTGTGTATGCATTTGAGCTGATTGCTTAGAAACAGCTCCCTCTAGTTCTTTTTCTCCTCCCTTTCTTGCTTTTGCTGCATCTACCGTTGTTTTGCTAATTTTAGCTTCTTGTTCTTTATCTCTTGAATTAATTATTTCCTCTGATCTCACTCTGCTAAGATGTTGAGCAGTGAAATCTGAAAGTCTGGTAGTTTTGGATCAAGTCCGTGAAATAATTGCAGCTAGTTTTTCTTTTCTGCTCATTTGCTAGCTACGGCTAGCTACTGGCTTCAAAACCGAAAGTAGATTTTAATTATTCTGTGTGGCTGGCAAAGTTTATTATTTAAACACAATCTTTTGCTGGGAGCTGTAACTTAGATGTCTTTGATATTTTACTTACATTTGCTTTGATATAATCTCACAAATTGCTTCTTTTTATTTCTCCAGCCGGGAGGTTAAAGCTTTCACTCCATCCTCCGTCAGGCTCCTCCCCTAGGGCTAGGGTTAGGGTTATGGTTTGTTCTAGGTTTAGAGTTAGGGTTAAGGCTAGGGTTAGGGTTAGGGCCAGGGTTAGGATTAGGGATATGGTTAAGGTTAGGGTTAGGGTTTCTGCAAGGATTATTGTTATGGTGAGGGTTAGCATTAAGGCTAGCTCTAGTGTTAGGGTTATTGCAAGTGTTAAGGTTAATGTTAGGGCTAGGGTTCGAGTTAGATTTAGGTTTATGGTTAGGGTTTTTAGTAGGGTTACGGTTTTGGTTATCGTTAAGGTTATAACTTGGGCTAGGGTTATGTTCAGGTTTAGGGTTAGGTTTAAGGCTTGGGGTAATATGGGTAATATTATGGTTATGTTTAGGGTTTAGGCTTGGGTTAGTGTGAGGATTAGGGGAATTGGTAGGGATAGGGTTAGGCTTAGGGTTAGGGCTAGGGCTAGGGTTAGGGTTAGTTACAGTTATGGTTAGGATTTCGGTTAGGGTTATAGTTAGGGTTAGGGTTAGACTTAGGTTTAGGGCTAAGGCTAGGGCTAGGGCTAGGGTTACGGTTTGTTCTAGGTTTAGGGTTAGGGTTAAGGCTAGGGTTAGGGTTAGGGCTACAGCTAGGATTAGGATTAGGGATATGGTTAAGGTTAAGGTTAGGGTTATGGTCAGGGTTAGGGTTGGGGTTAGAGTTACGGATACAGTTAAGATTAGGGTTAGGGTTATTGGGGTTAGGGTTAGGGTTACTGATAGATTTAGATTTTGGGTTAGGGCTAGTGTTATGGTTAGGGTTAGGGCTCGGGGAAGGGAATAGGGCTTGGGCTTGGGCTAATAGTATTGTTACATTTAGGGTTAAGGCTTGGGTTAGAGTGAGGGTTAGAGCTAGGGTTAGGGTTATGGTTATTGGTAGGGTTAGGGTTGGGGCTACAGCTAGGGCTAAGATTAGGATTAGGAGTTAGGGTCAGGGTTAGGGCTTTATCTAGGCTTAGGCTTAGGCTTAGGGCTATGGCTGGGGTTAGTTTTATGGTTAGTATCAGGATTCACATTAGGGTTAGGGCTTTTGTTAGGTTTAGCGTTGCAGCCAGTGCAAGGGTTAGGGTTAAGGTTAGGGTTAGGGTTAGGGTTAGGGTTAGGGCTAGGTTAGGATTAGGGTTAGGGCTATTGGTAGTGATAGCTTACGGCTAGGGCTAGGATTAGGTGTTAGGATTAGGGATTAGGGTTAGAGCTTGGTCTATGGTTAGGCTTAGGTCTATGGTGAGTTTTAGGGTTAGTGTCAGGATTCACCTTAGGGTTTGGGATAGGACTTGTGTTAGCATTAGTGTTACAGCCAGGGCCAGGGTTAGGCATAGGCTTAGTGTTGGGGTTAGTGTAAGGGTTAGACAGGTAAGGGTTAAGGTTAGGATTAGGGTTAGGGTTAGAGTTATTGGTAGGGATAGGATAAGGGTTAATTTTAGGGTTAGGGTTAGGGCTTGGTCTAGGGTTAGGGTTAGGGTTAATGTTCTGGCTTGGGCTAGGGTTACAGTTAGGTTTAGGTTTAAGATTAGGGATTCAGTTAGTGTTCAGTTTAGGGCTAGGGCTAGGTCTTAGGGTTGGGGTTGGAGTTAGGGTTTGGTTTAAGCCAGGGTCATTGTACCGGTCATGGTTATGGTTATTGTTAGGGTTAAGGATACAGTTAAGATTAGGGTTATGGTTAGGCTTAGGTATAGGGTTAGGGTTTGTTTAGGGTTAGGGTTGCGGTTAGTTAGGGTTAGGGTTAAGGATACAGTTAGGTTTAGGGTTAGGGTTAGGGCTAAGGCTAGGGCTAGGGTTCAGGCTAGGGTTAGGCTTAGGGCTAGGCTTAGGGCTAGGGTTAGCATTACTGCTATTGGTAGGGTATAGGGTTAGGGTTAGGCCTAAGGCCAGGTTCAGGAAGAGGGCTTAGGTTTAGGGTTTGGTCTTGGTCTAGAGTTAGTTTTTTGTTTAGGCTTAGGGCTAGTGTTAGGTTTAGGTTTAGGGTTAGGGCTAGTTTAGGGTTAGGGTTAGGGTTAGGGTTAGGGCTCAGACTAGGGTTAGGATTAGGGGTTAGGGTCAGGGTAAGGGATAGGGTTAGGGTTAGGCTTAGTGTTAGGGTTACGGTTAGTGTTAGGGTTAGGGGTACTTCAGTGTTAGGGTTAGGCTTACAGCTATTGGAAGGGATAGAGTTATGGTAAGGGCTAGTCCTAGGGTTAGGGTTAGGATTAGGGGTTAGGGTCAGGGTTAGGGCTTGGTCTAAGGTTAGGTTTATTCTTAGGCTTAGGGCTACAGTGAGATTTGGGGTTATCGTGAGCATTCACATTATGGTTAGAGTAAGGGCTTGTGTTAAGATTAACGTTATGGCCAGGGCCAGGGTTAGGCTTAGGCTTAGTTGTTAGGGTTAGGTTAGGACTAGTGTTAGGAATGGAGTTAGGTTTAGTGTTAGAATCAGGGTTAGGTCTAGGGTTAGTGTTCGGGTTGGTGTTTGAGTTTGGGCTAGGATTGTGGTTAGGGCTAGGGCTAAGTTTATGTTAGGGTTAGGGTTAAGGCTAGGGTTAGGATTAGGACTAGGGCTAGGGTTAGCGTTTGAGTTATGGTTTGTGGTAGGGTTAGGTTTAGGTTTAGGTCTTGTTTTAGGGTTAGGGCTAAGGCTAGGGTTAGGTTAGGTCTAGGGTTAGGGATATTGTTAGGATTAAGGTTTGGCTTAGGGTTAGGTTTTGGGCTAGGTTTTGCGTTATAGTTAGGGTTAATGTTCTGGCTTGGGCTAGGGTTACAGTTAGGTTTACGTTTAAGATTAGGGATTGGGTTAGGGATAGGGCTAGGTCTAGGTCTAGTGTTTGGTTTAGGGTTAGGATTATGGATAATATTAATACTAGGCCTAGGGTTAGGGTTAGGGTTAGGACTATGGTTAGGGTTATCATTAGTTCTAGCTTTCTGGTTAGCTTTCTGGTTCTGGTTGGTGATAGGGCTGGTGTTAGTGCTAATGTTAGGGTTACAGCTACGGTTACAGTTAGGGTTATGGCTAGGGTTAGCGTTAGTGTGAAGATTAGGGCCTACGTTTAGGGCTAAATTTAGGGCTAGGGTTAGGGTTGGTGATAAATTTAGGGTTAGGGTGTTATGGTTAGCGTTTGGGCTAGGTTTAGGGTTAGCTATATGGTAAGGGTTATGATTTGAGTCAGTGGTATGGTTAGGGCTAGGGTTAGAATTAGGGTTAGTGTTAGGTTTAGGCCTAAGGCTAGGTTTAGGGTTATGGTTTGTCCTAGGTTTAAGGTTAGGGTTAAGGCTAGGGTTAGGGTTAGGCATATGGTTCATGTTAGGGTTAGGGTTTGTGTAAGGATAAGTTTAGGGTTAGGGTTAGCATTAAGGCTAGGGTAGTGTTAGGGTTTTTGCTAGGGTTAGGGTTAATGTTAGGGCTACGGTTAGTTAGATTTAGGTTTAGGGTTAGCATTTTTGGTAGGGTTAGGGTTATGGTTAGGGTTAGGGCTTGGCCTAGGGTTAGGGTTAGGGCTTTGGCTAATATTATTGTTACATTTAGGGTTAAGGCTTGGGTTAGGGTGAGAGTTAGGGCTAGGGTTAGGGTTAGGGCTATTGGTAGGGATAGGGTTAGTGCTAGGGATAGGGATAGGGTTAGGATTAGGGGTTAGGGTCATGGTTACGGCTTGGTCTAGGGTTAGGTTCAAGTTTAGGTTTAGGGCTAGTGTTATTTTTAGGGTTACTGTCAGGATTCATATTAGGATTAGGATTAGGGCCTGTGTTAGTATTATCATTATGGCCAGCACTAGATTTAGGGTTAGGGTTAGGGTTAGGGTTGCGACTTGGCCTAGGGTTATGGTTAGGTTTATGTTTAGGGTTAAGGCTTTTGTTAGGATTGGGGCTATAGCTAGGGTTAGGGCCAGATATTAGGATATGGTTAGGTTTATGGTTTGTCTGATGGCTAGGGTTTGCATTAGCATTAGGGATAGTGCTAGTGTTAAGGTTAGGGTCACAGTTAGGTTTAGCATAAGGGTTAGGGTTAGGGCTAGGGCTCGGGTTTGGGTTCAGTTTAGGTCTAGTGTTAGGATTACGGCTATTGTTATATTTAGGGTTAGAGCAGGGGCTACAGGTAGTGTTCATGTTAGGGTTAACATTAGTGTTAGGGTTAACTTTAGGTTAACATTAGGGTTTGGTTTAGGGTTAGAGCTAGGATTAGGGTTAGGGCTAGGGTTAGGGCTAGGGCTAGCGTTAGGGTTAGGGGTTGTGTTGGATTTTAGGTTAGGGTTAGGGTTAAGGATACAGTTAGGTTTAGGGTTAGGGTTAGAGTTAGGGCGAGGGTGAGGGCTAGGGTTATGGTTTGTGCTACAGTTAAGTTTAGGTTTAGGTTTACGTCTAGGGTTAGGGTTAGGGTTAGCATTAGGGCTCAGGGTAGGTCTAGGGTTCTGGTTTGGTTTTAGGTTAAGGCTAAATTTACGATTAAGGGTTAGGGTTCAGGCTAGGGCTGGGGTTAGGTTTAGTGTTTGTTGTAGGGCTAGTGTTATGATTAGGGCTAGGGTTAGTGTTTAGAGTTAGGGTTAGTTTTAGGTCTACGGTAAGGGCTAGGGCTAGTGTTCCAGCTCGTGTTAGGTTTAGGGCTGGGGTAGTGTTCAGGCTAGTGTTAGGTTTAGGGCTGGGTCTGGGTCTAGGGGGTAGGTCTAGGTTTAGGGTTAGCTTTATGGCTATGTCTAGGGTTAAGTTTAGGGCAAGAATGAGGATTAAGGTTAGGGTTCGGGCTACGTTTATGTTATCAGTTACAGTTAGGTTTCTTTTTAGTGATATGGTTAGGACTGGGGTAAAGCTTGGTTTAGGGTTAGCGTAGGTCTAGGCCTAGGGTTTGGGTTAGGGCTAGGGTAGGGTTTGGGTTCAGATTATGGTTATGGTTTGGGCTAGGGTTATGGTTAGGTTACATTCTAGGTCTAGGGCTAGGGTTAGTGCGAGGCTTAGGGTTTGGGCTAGGGCTAGGGCTAGGGCTATTTTCTGGTTTAGAGTTATGTCTAGCATCCGGTTAGGGTTAGGGTTAGTTCTAGAGTTAGGTTTTGGTTTTGGGTTAGGTTTAGGCTTAGGGTAGGTTTAGTTTTACCAAGCCATACTGTCAAAAAATGAGCAACCATGGCAACAAGATCAATGCACGAAGATCAAAGCATCTCCCAAAGCTTTTGGAAGAAAGTTGGGATGTCAACCAACCAAGCAATTAAAACACATGGTAAGCATGAAAGAATAGAATCATTGATTTAAAAGTGTAAAACAATCCATAAATCACTCACACAATTTTTCCAAAAAAAAGTCTTGAAATTATGAAAAACAGTTTGAGAAATTCAAAGAAACCAAGAAGCAGAGAAGAAAAAATGAGATTTTCAGTCTTGTAGGTAAAAATGTAACACATGAAGATTTACTATATATTGCAACTCTACATCTGATTGGGTGGATGTGCACAGGTGCTGGCTTGCCATGAAGCACCCAGAAGTGCTAGCAATAGTTCACTTTTAAAGACTTTTATTTTTAAAAACTGTTAAAAGGGAACCACAGTGCCCAGAATAATGAGGAGGGTGGTCACTGCAAGGAAAAGGAGAGACAAAGCCACCCACCCTATACCCATCCCGGTGGTGGTAGCAGTGGCAGCCTCCCAATTCCAGCTTCAGTTAAAAGGATGGGAGAAGCCACCTGGCTAGCCATGGGTTGCAGAGAAGGAAGAGGAGGGCAGGCTCTTCACCACTACAGCTTCATCCCGCCTTCCCCTTCTGGGCTGCTCCTTCTCTCATGCCTGTCCTGCACTCTCCAAAACCCACTGACATCAAGCTCTGATGGGATTCGGTGCCTCCAGGTGCCATGGGCTAAAAGAAGTTCCTCACTTTTGGCCTAAGACAGCCTTCCTGCCCGTATAAAACAAGGGGAGAAACTTCCCAATTCAGTACCAACCAGTGTGACCATCTGGAGAGCCTCATGTTCTCTACACTGCTCTATAGTTATAGGCTACACTAGCCTTCCCCATGCTGATACCCTCCTGATAGTCTAACATCTAGCTTTAGACTAGATGGGATTTGAAATCTGAAGAACAGCAGATTGGGAAAGGTCACCAGTTTAGATGGTTGATAATCAGACTAAAATCAAATGCCCCTTAGACAATTCTTAATTTTTTTGTGTGTTCTCTCCTATCCTGCCCCAACATTTATATCTTGAGTTACATCTGGGTCTTTTCAGTTTTTTCCTTGTCTCTGAAGTCACTTCCAACTTGCGTCATATAAAAAGTCTGATTGTTTCATGTTATCACTCCTCTTTCCCGTAACCAAGGAAAATATGCACCAACATCACACAGTGAGTTTAGACAGACACTATTTCAGAAGCTAGTATTCCTGTTACTAGCTATTTATTTATATGTACAGTACATCCATATAACACTTCAGTCTGAGTCTCATAGCTTCAGCTTATACAAGAAAATGTTCTGGGGAATAGTCTCAGATACCTTACGAATAGATTCAGATGCTTTTAAAAATATTTTTGAAATCCTTATATGTTTTTTTAAAAAACAAAGAAAATAAGTAATAATATATCCCCTATTCATTACAGAACTGAGATAAGCAATTTGAGATGGATTTATAGGAACACTGTAGTATCACTATACTAAGGTTGCATCAGATGAATCACATTTCACTCTCACACCTGAAATCAGAAGGGAATGAGACAGTAGCTTCTAGGGCTTCAACATTTTTCAGCAAATCTGAAACTCGATGGGCCAGGACAGATCAGTTTAAGGATGGTCCTCAGTTATTTTGGGGGGGGAAAGGTTTGACAGGTATTGTCCATTTCTTCTCATAAGGTTTGCAGTGACTAGATTTGCCAGGCAATTTCTCCATTCACATAGGTCCTGTCTATATGAAGGGGGGGGGAATACAATGTAAACCAGATTGCTAGCAACTTGCCTTAAAGATTAACAGCCCCCACCTAAACTTCACATGCCTCCTAGCCAAGATGGCAGCCTTGAGTGATTTACTAGCATTTTAAAATCTACCACCACCATTTTTTTAAATGTTTCCCATGGTGTGCACAAGTGATATTTCGTATTTTCTTTTTTTTTAAATCAATACATTTTATTAATTGCATTTCTCAATTTGATACAATTATACAATCAGTTCATCCTTAAATTCATTCTTTCTCATATACATTCCTTTCTCTCCAACATATGTTCTTATCATTCAAATTCAGAAACAAAAATTTTCCATTTCTCATGTCACTTATATACCTTTTCATTTTATCTACTTTAACTAAAAATAATTTCTTCCATATCTTCTTCCTTTCCTTTCCTCATTCTATCTTATCCTTTCATCCAATCCATTCTTATTTACCTCCATACACCAATCAGTACTTCCCATTAAGAATTATCACCTCTTATCCATTAATCAAATTATTATGCCTTTCAAAATAGTACTCTTTTTGTTTACAACAATTTGATTTTTGGAGCAAGTGTGTTCTATTTTCTTTTTATTGAAGAAATCCAGAGTTAATCCAGCTACCCCAAATTACAGCCAGATATTCTTTGGTCTCTTTCCAATCTCTTTCCAAATATTCCAATTCATTATTTTTAATAATTTTTGTCAATTTACCAAAGTTCTACTACTTTGATTGACCACTCTTCTCTAGTGGGTATGCCTTCCAATTTCCAATGCTGTGCAAATACAATCCTTGCTGCAATTATTAAAATAAAATTTTCTCCTCATCTTTTTTTACTTTATCACCAAACATACATAACAGATAAATTTCTGGGCGTATTTGAAATTTTCTTTTTACTATCATCTCTATTAAATCATGAACCATTGACCAAAATTTATATGCTTTCCTGCATGACCACCAGCAATTGAAAATATTTCGTATTTTCAAAAGAAAGAAAAGAGAGGAAAAGATCACCATTTTACTGACTTACTGATCTCTTGCTTAGCCGAAAATCCAACATCGCGGCAGCAGGTGCTTGCACTGCCTCATCACAGCAACGTGAATGCAAATGTCCTATTGATCAGATATTCATTCTTTACAGAGCTTTTTTAAAAATCTGGGAGAAGCCCTGAAAGCTTCCCAGATGGAATTTACAGTAGATTCAGCTGCCCCCTTCTTAATGAGATGCGTCGATGCAAAATGTCCATATATACAGATCGCATTCCATGCACATTCTGTGAGGAGTATTTTTGCTGTTTAGATAAACCCCAAGACTGAACTCCCTCCTCCAGAAGAGGAGAGCTTGTGCCCCTGCTGTGGGAATGGAGGCAAGGCAATGCTGCGTTCCAGACCTCTGCTTTTGCAGACAGGATAGGTTGACAAGGCTTATTGGTAAAGCCTTGCTCTGGGACTTTGAAAAGTGACTTCAGCAAAGAGTGATTGCTGAATTGGAATTGGAATTGTGTTCAGGGACAGAACCAACTGTAAAGCTGAAAGCCAATTGAAATCCTGATTTATACAGTGGGTCCCCGGTATCTGCTGGGGTTTGGTTCCAGGACTCCTTGGATACCAAAATCCATAGATGCTCAAATCCCACTATATACTGTACAATAGGGTAGTAAAATGGTGCCCCTTATATAATACGGCAAACAGCAAGCTTTGCTTTTTGGAGTTTCCTCCCCTACCCTAAACATTTTTAAGCTGTGGTTGGTTGAATCCATGTATGCAGAAGCCGTGGATATGGGTGGCCACCTGTATAGCATTGGCCACTTGTATTCATACTTAATTCCAGGTTCAGTCTCAATTACCATTTTGAGGTTAGTATAGCTAATTAACTTATATTGCAGAGGCTTGTACTGTACTGTACACAAAGAGAAGCTTCCAACCCCATGAAGGTCTTGCATGACTTTGTGACACATTCTGTCTTGAACCAATAGCTCTCCATGCTTGTGTATCTTTCCACAGAGGGTAAGCCTCAAGCTTTTTAAGGCATTATCAATACATTATCAGATTACTGTAAGAGATGTTTCCCAAGCTTTTAGATTGAATCTTGCCCCCCTGCCTCTGCTCTATAAGCTATACCATTCTTTGCTGTAATTAATCAGATAAATCTATAATATGATTTCTGATATATGCCTATAGGTTTATAATAACCTGCATACAGGGAAGCAAAGCTGTCAGTTTCATTTTATATAAAGAGGTCTCTATTAGCTGCTGTTTTCTACCTTTGGCTACCAGACCAGAAGCGCAAAAAGGTGTGACATGCCCGCATTGTTACCAACTGCAGCTAGAACACAATTGACATTGGAAATAATCTTTCCAATGATGGGTAAAAGGCTTTAACAGATTCAAGATTTTCCCCCATTAATTATTGTAATTATGGAAAAAGTGACACATAAAATGTAACTTTTAGCTTAAAGTCAAACTGAACTACTTTAAAAATAGATTGTTTCTCTTTTAAATAAGTAGACGAGGATGACATCTAACAAGCTCCACAATTAACACAGCACCATTTAAACAATGTCAACTGATTTAAAACTATAATTTTGTATATTACATTACGTGTTCATTTTTTTCTACACTTCCCCTTTCCTGATGATTTTTCATCTAGTGTGATTCTACTGCAATAAGAGTCTATGTTAGGAGTATTTTGTGTTTATGGATTAAAGGAAAAATTTCCAAAAAGTTTATGGTCATCTATATATAAAATGTGTTCACCTATGTACAGTTGTCCCTTCATATTTGCTGGGGTTTGGTTCCAGGACTCCCCGTGGATACCACAATCCATGAATGCTCAAGTCCCATTATATGCAATGGCATAGCAAAATGGTGTCCCTTATATAAGATGGCAAAATCAAGGTTTGCTTTTTGGATTATTATTTTTTAAAAAGTATTTTCAAGCCGTGAATATTTAAATCCATGGATACCAAATCCGTGGATATGAAGGGACAACTGTATAGAGAAGTGTTGAGCTATTCAAAAACTTATTTCCATGTGAAAATCAGTTGGAGAAAAATGTCAGCTCTTGCTGACTAATGTCAGTGGGGGTGGGGGGAGACAGTATATAACGATCTATTCTACAAATGCATTTTAAATCAGGACATTTATTTTAATCCTAATCAATTATGTTAAGTATTTCAACAGAGCTCTTTTTACAAGACCTTTTCATTCATTTTCTGACAAGTGTTTTTCACTCTGCAATTTTTGACAGTACTCATCTGTGTATATAATTTTTTAAAAATATAAAACCACAATTTACTCAGCTAAATTGGGAAACACTTCTTTTTTTAGCAGCAGAGCCAAACACACACACATATCACAAAAACAAATAAACCAAGCACTAAAAGCATTTGCCTCATGAAAATAGGTTTATTTGATGCTCAGTCCTTATAGTGGTTTGTCTATATAATTAAAATATGCAGTAAAAGCAGAAAAATAATGTGATTCAGCTCTCAGTGAATTATACTAGAATTATTACACATACAGACCTCAGAATTGTTTTTCAGAGTGATAAAATCTTGCTCACCAGGCTTATTTTTATTGTTCCTCTAAATATCTTCTGTGGTTTTGCCCAATTCTCATTCTGGCTTCTGGCTTCACAGAGAATGTCTGCCTCCCCCCCCCCGCCCCCGCCCCTCTTTTAGAAGTAGATCCTGTCATCAAACAGCCCTTTCTTTTAAAACCTCTACAAAAGTCACAAATGGATTGCCATGTTCAATGCAAGGAGAGGATTGCTATTTGTTTTTTGCCTAAAAGCAGAACTTTATGAATTGTTGAAGTCATGATCCTTACTGGGCATGTGACGTGACATGAGGTTGTGCAGTTTTGTATTAAGGAAAATGGAAATTGTTGGAGCAGATAGCATTGGACAAGCAGTGCAGGCCATTTTTTAAAAGTAGCTCAACAGAAAACAATGTTGGTTTTCTGTGCTATTCCAAGTGTCCAACAAAAGTGTTGTGCTTTGGTGGTGTGAGGATGAATTTTACTTGAAGATGAAACAATGAAGTCAAGAGGTGAGATGTTAAACCCAACATGTTCTCCAGTGTGTGGACTGTCCAGAGACAGCAGTTCAATGAGGGAGAAAGAAGGCAATGCAGTATGAGGTGATGGCCCTTCAATCAACAGTGGCACTGCTTGTGGGTTTTGAAAAGATAATCCCTGTAGTGAGTGGGAAGGATCCGATTATCTGAAAAAAAATATTACTCCTTGCCTCTGTACCTGAAATAGTTTACAAAACACATTAAAACCACCAACCTGATAAAATTCAACAAAACCCATTGCTGTTCCAAACTCAATGGAAACAGAAGCAGTGGATGAAATAAACACGGCTTACACGTCCCCTGAAAAATCACTAGGCAACGTGAGCAGTGCACTTTACTTAGGAATGTAAGATATAATTTATTATTAATAACAAGAGCCAGTTCTTCAGGAGCAGTTCCAAATTCTTTTTTTCATATCATGCCATTTCACTATTAATTTCAAATTATAAGTATCTCCACCTGACATTGCAGAAAGTGAGTAGGTCATTCTGACCAGGCAGAGTTCTGGAAGTAATACAGCATGAAATGAGATATGGAATACACAGACATTATAGTTTTTCTCTCTACCATGTGCTGGCCCAAGAAGGCAATTATCTATTGCAGAAAAGAAATAATATCTGTTGTCAGATGTTGATTCCCCCACCTCCTGCCCCTCATCAGTGATGTAACATCTCTCCTTCGGCACTGGTTACAGCATAAATCTGTGCAAAAGTACTCTTGAGATTTCTTTACATTGCCACTGATGAATTTATCTTTTTATATTATTACTCATTTTATTTTTTATAGTTTTTTAGATAGGTCTGTTTTACTTACTGTTTTATAATGCATATACTTCTAGTAAATTTATCTGCAAGTATAATTTTGTTTGATATATTTTTGAATCTGAATTTCTGCAAAGGTCTTTGGTCATAACCAGTAAAAGTTTGAATGGACTGGATATAGTAAAATCTAAACCACCTCAAACCAAATGTACAGTATCAAGGTACATTTAACAGAGGTGACCACTGTTATATGGACAAGCCTCAATTACAGACACTTCTAGAGGAATTTGTGTGGGTGTATGTATCTTCAAGTAACCTGTCATCATATGGTGACCCCATGAATTTCAAAGGGTTTTCTCAGGCAAGGAATACTTAGAGGTGATTTCCCAGTTCTTTCCTCTGAAATATAGCCTACAGCTCCAGGTATTCATTGGTGCTTTCCCATCCAAGTACTAACCAGGGCTGACTCTCCCTCGCTTCTAAAATCAGATGGGGGGGGCGGGAATCTTGTGCTTTTAGGGTACTTAGGCCCTCAAAGAGCCTTCCATTTTTGCATCCAATTGCATAAGCCTCCAGAATACAATGCTGCATTGTTACTACTGTGGTGGGCTAATGGCAAGAGTGGCTTTATTGACTAATGATTAGTATCCTACTGCAGAAAATCCACTGAAAAGTATGTGACCAAATAAATAAGCTTTCCCTTAGCTAGAATGAAGGAAACAAAGGCCACACGCCAGCAGCTAGGTGTGTTTGAGTTCACTGAAAATCAAATAATCTTAAGTACACCTAACACTGTGGGATGGTGACCACAGTCATTATGCAAAACAAATATTTAGGTAGTTAAACAAATACCATAGGAATTCTAACAATTTGAATTTCAAACCTGTACACTTAGTAATCTAGTCACGAACCAGACTTATATCTACCTTATCTTTTGCATCTTAACAAACTAAAGGTGTTTACCAGTTGGTCCCAAACAGGACATATTTAGTCAAAAATTAAAGCTGCATCTAAGAAGTTACTGTAGTAGTGACCTATTTGTGGTGTAGCAGGAAAGATTTCAAAAGTGTTTATAAAGCTGAACAGACTGAACAGGAAGAAAAATATATTTGTAATTTATGTTTTATTCCATTTGTTTGCTTTCATTTGGGCAGAAGCAGCTGTAGAGCTTTATTTTCATTTAGGCATAAAAAACTGCCACACACAAAATCAATCGATAATAAAGTTACCAGCGTAATGGTTTTTATCCAAGATCAAGGGCTATAACAAACTATTTTGAGAGTTAGAGCTGCTGAGAACCAGTTTTTCTAATGCTGATCAATAAGCAAAGTTGTCAGCTTTGAGACTGAGCCAACTCTATCTCACAACTGGCATGACTAACAAAAATTGATCCTAATATGTTAATATAACATATATTATTAGAAGAGGATCAACTCATAACTTTCTCCATCTTCAGGTTCCCTGGAGTTTCTTTCTAGTAGATGATCATAACAGCATATGCACAACTAGAATTGAGTAATAATGAGAAAATACCTTGATGTAAAGAAAAGGCAACATGGATTTTATTTCCCTAAAAATATCCTGAAAGCAAAAGAATTAAAGTAGATGAAAGGCCATCCCTCCATCCCAACTGCCCTGGCCACAAAGGGAGAGAAGAGGCAGTTTCTGCTGGACGTAATTCCCTCCGTCTTCCCCTTTCTTTGTGTGTTGTATCTTTAAATTGTAAACCTAAAGGCAGGGAACTGTTTTTTCATATTCTTTTTCTTGTAAAGCACCACGTACAAACAAATTGATAATAAAGTAGTGCTGCTCAATGTGGTGGTCCCTGGATGGTTAATGGTCACTGAACCATTGGCTGCCATTCTATGGCAAGTTTCAGTGGGGGAGGACAACAACTGTAATTGGTACCAGTCCCTGGGACACTGGAAAAAAAAAAAGTATTGGTCCTCCATATTAGCCTGAGAAGCACTAGATTAAAAGACTAAGTAACAGTGAATAAGTGCTAAACCTGGAGTGGGTAACTGTTGGGGATTGGTGTGCCATAGTGGTTTAGGGGTGGTGGTGGGAATTGAAGGGCTTCAACCATGTGCCCTCTTTTAAAATAAGTGTGTGGGAGAATTGGGGAAGTTTAAATTATCTAAGAGAGGCCTTTTTTCTAACTAGGAATTAACCCAACAGTTGTCTGCTCATTTACCTCCTGGTTGGAAAAAGGGCTCTTCTGGCCTAAAATGAAGGGGGGAGCATTAAAAACATGTGAGAATGGATGCAGAGAGACATTTTTAGTACCAAGGAAGAAAATAGCCTTTGCAGAATACACTTTTCCCACCCCTGCTCCAAACACGTAAGTTCCCTGATGCTGCAATATTAAATGTTCAATACTTAACATAAAATAGAAACATCATCAGCAAGTAATACAGTGTAGTGTTTATTGTATGTAATGGAAGGTACACTTGAATTTCAAAAATTTAAAACATATAAAAAGTGGTTAAAGGGCTAACATTTTATCAACATTTGATAAATGGATAAGAATGTTTATTATACAGGAGGGTAGAATGTAGTGTTAATGCCAATGGGGCACCATGGAAATTAGTCTTTAAAAAATGTCACTATGTAGGTTTTATACAAACAAAACCACTCGCTGCTATTTAAGACTGTATGGAGAAGATTGTTTAAAGATAAGCAGCCCTATACCATTTTTAATAATAGTTAGCATCAGAGTCATGAATTTTGGCAAGTATTCAAAAAAGAAAGTAAAAATGCTGTAGTTCACAGAAATGCACATCGAAGTTTTGTTTCTGATAAGAACAATAGATACAGATTGTAACTCTCCCTATATGAAATAATTTATACACAGATGAGAACTAGGAACACTAAAATAATCACTAAATAGAGTTCTCCATTGAGATAAACAAGCCATTATGATTCCTGCATGATTGGATATGAAAAAATAGTTGTAGTGTTTCTCTTTTTTAAAACATAATCAAGATTCTAAAATAAAAAGGAAAAATTTCAGCAAATGTGCAACCTAAAATCAGCCAAGCTTATAGTAGTAGTAGTAGTACAACCATATTAAGAAACCACTGGTCAGAAATACAACTGCATTGGAAAAAGTTTATAATCCACAAAACTCTTTGCCAGGCCATAAAATAAAACAGCTCCACAGTTTACAAGTAAAACTGAGGCAACATAGATGCGTGCTTAATTTATTTCCAATTAAGTAGATATTCAGGCAGAGGAAGTGACACTTTGTTTGTAGACAGCATGGTATGCATTTCGTAGCAAGACGTAAGGAAAGCAGGACTCCAGAAGATCCATGGTCAGGAATGGAGACTCCTGGACAATCTAAGATGGCAGAAGAAATTAAATGAGAAACCTGTCACAGAACAGAACTCACCATTGTTGATGATGTTCATTTCTGTTTCTAATGTGCATTTGTTTTCCAAGAGAAAGCAGCTCAAGAAGAAAATAAAATCATACCACCACTCCCCCCACAAGCATATTTTTATGAAGTTAAAAAGTACAAATGTTTTAAGTGAGTTTCCAACAATAATGGTTTATTGGGGCAATTCTTAGAACAGAACAGACAGCAGAACAGTGACAGGTACCTTGAAAGGGAAGAACAGGCATTAGATTTACTCATGCATTTCCATTTCCATTCTAGCAACTTAATGCTATGCATGCCACCAGACATTTATTTTCTTGCCTCTTGTCAATGCTCACTCTCTCATATATACACCTATCTATTCCACCTTTGCCTATTATACCCTCAAAACTTGGTATCAGTAGCAATTCTGCCTGCTCACTTATTTTCTCACAAGGCCATCTTAAACCCATCCTACTGTTATTTGGGTAATATGTAGATCCATAAACACGCACACAAAGGAACACAGCCAAGAGACCATAAACACTGTCAGCACTCTGAGATGCAGCCTCCATCCCCATGCTGCTAGGAAGGTACCACAGATACAGAATTTCTCTGACCTGTCTGGTCACATTACAAATTATATATATATACTCTTGAAAGAATGCCCAAAGTGCCCACCTATGAAAAAGCTTTTAGAAGCAATGACCGAGACAAGAGCTTACCATGTCTAGGAGTAGGTAAACAGATTCTCTGTTCCTTGTAGTGGTTTTGTCTGTCTCCTGACCAATTTTCAGTAGACTGGAGGATGCAAGCTAGACAATACACAAATATATACAACCAGTAAGTCTGTTATTGTTTTAAAGCTACAGCTTTAAACTTCATTCTCATTTCATAAGACATGCAATTTCTGATATAAAACATCATCTATGGAAGATGAATTATCATTTGCAGTATTCTGTGATTTTGAAATGAATGGGACAGATTATCTGCAGAGTGCTTCATCTGAATATTGGAATCCATGAACTGAGTTAAATGTATTGCAAAACAGGCAGCAAGATATTGAAACTGAAATTCAGGTGTGCTTACAATGCTACTCAAATCCTTTAAAATCACAGTTGAAGTCATTATGAGAGAAAGAAAGCCACAATGATGTTATCTGGCTTGAAAACAAAAATGAAAGCTGTAAATATTAATCACAGCACAGCTGAAAGCATCAGCAACTGACTTCTGGAGAAAGTTAAACCAACATAGAAATTGTACATACAGCCAAAAATTCTTTGAGACGGTCTTCAATGCTTCCCTTGTGAATGGTAAATAAAGCTGCAGCAATCTGGTTGATTGCTTTGGCCAAGCAGTGGATATTGTTGCAGTGACCTAAACAAAAACACATTTGTGTTACTACTTCAGTTTCATTCACACTTTAAGCATTGTAGCTGAGATAGCATTTGTCCAGCAGTAGGGTAGTGTTTAACTAGGGCTTAACTTTCAAATATGCTATAGGTGGTCTTGATATTCTCTGTTTAAACAGTATAGAAAGGATGTAATACACTAGTACACTTTTAAAAAAATATTCACACTACTTTTTTTCACAGACAAAATTCTGTTTTTCTTCTTAATTTATCAGTTCCAAAGTTCTTTGTTTTGACCAGCTGAGTACTGTTGAGAGTAAGGAAAATTCTGCTAGCATTTAAGAAGTTTTGAAAAATGTGTGCGTGTGTATGATATACTAAATAAATTAGCACCAACATATAGAAGAATTCTGAATACATCTAATACAAATATCTAGAACAAGAAGTAGTTTCAATACTACTTCCAGATAGTACTCAGCATTGTTTCCCTGACCTCTTATAAATGACTCCACTCAAGTTTAACATTTCCTAATCAATAGGACATTTATGCGGAAGGGCAGAATACATTCTTGGTAAGGATCCCTAGAACCCAAATATGGCAGAGGTGAGAGATTTTCATTTCCTCTTTCAAAGCAACCATTGTGAGATATAAAATTGACTTAGTATTCAACACCTAAAAAGGACCAAACACCAATACCATAAAATGAAAGCAAATAAATATTCTAGATGATTTAATAGCATTTTCCCCAGAACAAATCTTCACACCAGTTTAATTTGTCTGAGTATTACCTTCAATGGCAGGACTGTACTGAGACATCACATTACTGGCCAATGTTGGTAAGGAGACAGCCACAAATACCATCAGAAGGCAGGCAATTTTATATTCTTCCTCTGGACTAATGTTTTCTAAAAATAAATATAGACTTAAGAAGATCATTTGTAACAGAGTGGGACACAGAATGGAAAATTCTTGTCAAGTCAAAACACCAAAGTTAACACATAACTGCAGGGTTCCATGAAAATAAAACTTAAGATGATTGGCAGAAAAATAAATCTGTACAGGATTCAACAGAGCTCACTGTACAATCTGGAAAAATAATAAAATAAAGGCATCAATTCATTTAATTATTACTGTTTGATACAATGAACTTTCAGCCAAGGTCCACAGCTATTTGATTTGAATTAAAGAGAAATTACATGATTCTGACTTCACTAAGTAATTAGATTTTCTGCATATTGTGGCATCACAAATAGTTTCCCATAACAGCTGCCAAAATGTACCTTGATCAATTAATTACCCCCAAACATAGTGAGGGAAGGAAAACCTAACTAAACAAAAGGAAAAAAGTATGAAAATTACACCATGGAAGAACACCAGATTAACAACTGTTCAAGCATTTTACACCTATATCAAAATATCTGCAGCACCTGCAATAGGATTTATTACTTCTGCAACAACAAAGGGCCAAATCTCTTGAAAGCAGCTCAAACCATTTTTGCATAAATGCTGCTTGACATGACAGTTGTAAGATCTAATAATTCATTCATATTCGTTGCCCCTGTTCAGTAGTTTTTTGTGGGCTTTTTTTTTTTGTATCAAGTGTTTCATACTTCTAGTGTCATTTATACAAGAGCCACTTATAGATGGAGTAACTGATCAAACACAAAAACATTTCCGGCTACATCCATGTAGCAACATATCTATAATCCCTGAGAAATTAGGTATCTAGGTAGGTATAGTCACCCAAATACAAATTTAAAAATTTGTCATACCGTATTTTAGGCTAAAACCTTGTAATTTTTATATTCTGGTTAAATGGTGTGCTGCTACTTTATGTGAAAAGTTTTTAGTACAGCCAGTTGACAAGATAAATAAACCTAATCCTAATGTAAACAACTAACTACAAGCAAGCCAAAGCTGGCCCACACCTCCATCAACACACATATAAAAGAAAGATGAATTCCAGAGTATCTCCAGCACTACTTCTGTACTATTTCTATTTTCTGTACATTATTCTGCGAAAAAAGATGGGAAGAAATTGCATGCTCACACATAAACAGCATTTTATCAGTGTAACTGTATTCTCCAAAACACTAATTGTAATTTCTACTGTAATTCTATCTGGCTGGAAAATAATATTCTGACAAAGAAGAAAAGGCTACAATTCCTCAAACTTTGTAACAAAAAAGTCACAATCCTAGTTTAGCTTTAGAAACAAAACAAAAAAAATCTGACTGCTTCTCTAATTCATAGCATAAGCAACAGGATATATATATATATATATATAAATTATCAGGGTATACACAGTACAGCTGCCCTTTCACTTTCGCGGGGATTAGGTGTGCGAGAGCCCCGCAAAAATGAAAAAAATACAAATAAAAATGTATGCATTTTTTTTTTTTTTGCCATACCAATCCCGTGAGGGATTGGTTCTGGCGGGGGGATGGATGGAACGCCCTGGAGGAGGAGGAAGGCAGGGAGAGAGGCTCATGGCCCAGGCCACCGCAACCCAGCCCACCTAGGCCTCCCAGGCTTCTGCCACCACCACCAGTGTCACTCACCCGCCACCATGTCCCCGCTGCTGCCACCACCACCATGCCCCCACTATGGCCCGCACTGCCATGTGCCCTGTCACAGCCACCATGCCCCTACCGCTACCGCCACATACCGCTACCACCACAATCCCCCCGCGGCCTATGCCGCTGCAATGCCCGTCATGCTCCCTGTCACCACCATGTCCCCATGGCCTCCCAAGCCTCCACAGTGTGCCCCGTCCCCATCCCCATCCCCACCATCATGCCCCCGCAGCCTCCCAGGTCTTCTTCACTGCTGCATGTCTCGTTACTGCCACCATGTCCCCATGGCCTCTCAGGCTGCCTCTGCCAAGCCCCCAGCACTGCCGTGCACCCCGTCACCACCACCATGCCCCCGCAACCTTCTCCACTGCCACTGCCGCCATGCCCCAACCTCTGCTGCATGCCCCATCACCCCCACCATGCCCTCCGAGGCCTCCGCCACCACACGCCCCACCACCATGTCCCCGCAGCTTCCCAGGCTTCTTCCGCTGCCGCGCGCCCCATCACTGCACCATGCCCCCATGGCCTCCTAGGCTGCCACTGCCATCATGCCGCCGTGAATAATGCCAAACACACGAAAATGAAGGGGCAACTGTGTTTACAATACAGCTACTTACCTGATTTTTGAGAAGAAAGAGCTACAACTAGGGCAGGATCTATCTCACATGGTAGTCCTGCAGCTGATGAGAGCTCATATACATTCATTGCAACCTGATAAACAGACAACAGATTGAAAAATGACGATGGCATGCTACATCTACACAGGCCCATACAGAACTAGTTCAAATTAGAAAGTCACAATGTTAGACAGTGGGTACTAATTACCCTGAAAATTAAATAGAATTACAATAAGTCTTCTGAATGTCTTCATCTGAAATGCTGCATCTTATTTAATTCGTATATTACTCTTAATATAAACCAGTGTTCTCAACACCTTTAGCACCTTTATACTGAAATTATATCCAACAGAAGCATGGCATTATTTTATTTCCTGCCAAGTCAGCTGGCACATGGGTAATAACCCGACAATGTGTGGACTGCTCCTCCTATCAATCCAGAGAATTAGAGAAACATACCAGTACCATTAGCTAGTTTAAACATATCTTAGAATCATGCACAACTTTTTGGTCCAATATACATTTATAGTTAGCACTAAAGAAACCATCATTCTCAGAAGCAAATTATTACCTTCATATCTGTCTCTCTTGGAATGTGATCCTTAAAGTCTTCAATTGAACTTACAAGGAAAGGAATGTGATAGGATAAAACCTAAGACAAAGAAATATGTAACAATAAAATTCCCTTCAGTTGTATTTCCTTAGCACGTCATGACCTTATTTGATTTATTCACTTACTCTCAGTGGGTGCATGCCAGGCAATTAAGAGCCTTGACAATATAATATCAGTTTTGCAACAGAAAAAGAAAAAGAGGGGGGGGGGGAGTATATCTCTTTAACTGAGGTTTGAAATGTAGACCAAACAGCTGGGATAAACCCTCCACATATTTTAAAATGCACCACAGTAATGAACTTGGTTTGATCTTGTCAGTAAAAGTATTCAAAATCTTTATTTGGCACAATTATAGTTGATTATTAGTGTTTAATGAACATTACACACTACTAGTACTACTACTATTACTATTACTGAACTTACTCATGTTATTAGATTCACACCCTGCCTTCTTCCTAGTAAAGGGGTGTGACCTTGCCCTAACCAGGCTGCCGTCACAGTTGACGGCACAGTGGAATGCCTGCCACTCTCACCCTGCCTTAAGGTCTCCCTTCAGAATTGCATCCTGGATTTGGGTTACTGGACCTCCAGGTGATCTTGAAATGGGCAAATGTATTTTAAAGAGTGATTTCTTAAATGAAAAGCTGCCCGGCCTTTGCTTCAGGATGAATCAATCCAGTTAGAGTCAGCATGAACAAATTAACAAACAGTTCAATGTTGTTTATTATGACCCGCTGAATAGTAGCTGCTTTAATGAGTTCCAGTACTTAGTTCCAACCCTGTAACAATATTCAAACTAAGTTATGTCAGATCTTTTCCTTCAATCAATTCAGACACCCAGTACACATCCACTCCCTACGGACTCCTCCAACTGACTCTCTTACTCAACTCACAACAACAAACGATCTTTAAAAAAACAAAAACAAAACTCCTCTCACTCTAGAATCATAGAATTGTAGAGTTGGAAGAGACCACAAGGGCCATCCAGTCCAACCCCCTGCCACGCAGGAAATCACGATCAAAGCATCCCCAACAGATGGCCATCCAGCCTCTGTTTAAAGACCTCCAAGGAAGGAGACCCCACCATGCTCCGAGGGAGTGTGGGAGTGAGTCAAACAGCTCTTACTGTCAAAACGTTCCTCCTAATGTTGAGGTGGAATCTCTGTTCCTGGAGCTTGCATCCATTGCTCCATGTTCCAGTCTCTGGAGCAGCAGAAAACAAGCCTGCTCCATCTTCAACGTGACACCCCTTCAAATACTTAAACAGGGCTATCATATTGCCTCTTAACCATCTTTTTTCCAGACTAAACATACCCAGCTCCCTAAGTCTCTCGTCATAAGGCATGATTTCCAGACCTTTCACCATTTTAGTCACTCTCCTCTGGACATGCTCCAATTTGTCAATATCCTTTTTGAATTGTGGTGCCCAGAACTGGACACAGTATTCTAGGTGAGGTCTGACCAAGGCAGAACAGAGCGGCACTATTACTTCCCTTGATCTAGACACTATATTTCTATTGATGCAGCCCAAAATCGCACTGGCCTTTTTAGCTGCCGCATCACACTGTTGACTCATATTCAACTTGTGGTCTACTAGGACTCCTAGATCCCTTTCGCACGTAGTCTCATTCAGCCAGGTCTCCCCCATCCTGTATCTGTGCATTTCGTTTTTCCGCCCTAAATGCAGTACCGTACATTTCTCTGTATTGAATTTCATTTTGTTAGCTTTGGCCCAGTTCTCCAGTCTATCCAGGTCATTTAGAATTTTGATCCTGTCCTCTAGGGTATTAGCTACTCTTCTTAATTTGGTGTCATCTGCAAAATTTGATAAGTATGCCCCTAATTCCGTCATCCAAGTGATTGATAAAGATGTTGAATAGCACTGGGCCCAGAACAGAACCCTGTGGCACCCCACTGGTCACATCTTTCCAAGACGAAGAAGAGCCACTACTGAGCACCCTTTGGGTTCGGCCGGTCAACCAATTACAAATCCATTGAACAGTTAACTTGTCTAGCCCACATTTTACAAGCTTGTTTGCAGGAATGTCATGGGGAACCTTGTCAAAGGTCTTACTGAAATCAAGCCTCTCAGAGGCTCCTCCCTCCCATCACAGAGTTCTCTGTGCTATGACTAGCTGACTTCTGTCATTTTCAAGAGTGGTTTCACACCCTTTCATCCAAAAACCACTCAAGTTGTTTCCCTTTTTGCTTTTCCTGCTACAGTGTCACAAGGGGACTTTAACACAAAGCTATAATGCTAAACCCACTACTTACATCTCTAAGGGCTTCTTGTGCCAGTGACCGGAAAGATAAGATAACACCAATAATTGTCATTCTCTTCAAAACACTATCAACAGCTGAAAGAAGAATAATTGCAGAAGCCAGAGAATGAGAGTTTATTTTGACAGACATCAACTTTTAACATCACTTTTTTAGAAATCTTTTAATTGACAAGGCAATTTGAGCAGAGCTAAACATGTAAGCATTTCTGACAAAAGCTTAAATTTATAACAAACTAAAGTGATGAAATTGACACCACACAACTGATTAACTTTGCATCTAGCTACATTTCCTTGTGCAAAAAGAATAATCTATCGCCAGGTGTGAACCACCCCAATTATGATGATTCTGAGATGGGTTTGAAACACACTGTAGTAACTGAGGAAGAACAGGCTGCTTGCCTGTAACTGGTTCTTCAAGTGGTCTTCTGTGAATTCACACAATTGGGTATTTGTGCCTGCGCAAAGCACTATTCGGAACCTTCTAGAATAGTTATATAAGACTCTGGGGCTGTAGCCCCACCCACCCTCTCCTCTAACCTATATAAGGCCCCTTCCCACCCAAACGCCTCAGTTCCCTGAATGCCACAGCAGCAGCATCCAATGAACCCAAGGTAGGCAGGACAAGAAGTGAGGATGGGTGGGTTTGTGTGAATTCACAGAAGACCACTCGAAGAATCAGTTACAGGTAAGCAACCCGTTCTTCATGATCTCTGTTAATCCACACAATTGGGCAACTAGCAAGCTACAAACAGCAGGCGGTAGGTGTCCTGCAACATGTAATAAAAGCCCCCCAATAAAGGGATGTACACTAGAGTCAAATAAAGACCAGGCAGCAATTCAAGTTCAAACAGATGTGTATTGTAAGAGAGCCACCAAAAAAAAAAAAAAAAAAAGCCTTGAGAACAGTATAGAATCATAGAATTGTAGAGTTGGAAGAGACCATGAGGGCCATCCAGTCCAACCCCCTGCCACGCAGGAAATCACAATCAAAGCCTCCCCGGGAGATAAAGGTCAACAGTGTAAACCAGGTCGCCACCTGACAAATGTCATGTAATGGAACTCCACGAAGGAACACTGTGGAAGCAGCCATAGCCCTTGTCGAGTGGCGGTGAATGGACTAAGGCCACTGTCCAGCGAACTCATAGGCAGCCGATATGGCCAATGCCACCCACTTGGAGAACCTCTGCAAGGAAACTGGGATATCTTTTTTTCTTGCCTTCATAACATACACACAACTGAACAGACTTCTGGAAGGTAGAAGTCCTATCAACATAGAACACCAGAGAACATCTCACATTAAGGCAGTGCAGTGAATGCTCCATATCGGAAGTGGGGTTATGGAAGAAAGCAGGCAGAATAATGTCCTGACTGGGATGGAACAAAGAGATCACTTTCTGGAGGAATGTAATTATCAGGCTTTAGAACCACCTTGTCCTTGTGGAAGGGGACATATGGAGGATCAGAACACAATGCACAAAGTTCAGAGGCCCTCCTAGCCCAAGTGACAGCTACAAGAAAGGCAGTTTTGACAGTGAGCCACTTGAGGTCGCATGTTGCAAGTGGCTCAAATGGAGCCTTCATCAGGGCAGAAAGTACTAGAGACAGGTTCCACGCCAGGACTGGGCCTGCATCCAGAGGATGTAGATTCTTGTAGCCCCTCAAGAATTGCTTGATGACACAGTACGAGAAACACAGGCACTTACCCAGGCACTGGAGGTTCCAGGAGATGGCAGCAAAGTAGCAACGTACAGAAGAAAGGGACAGCCCCTTCTCTGAGAGGGAGACAAGAAAGTCCAGTATGTGAATGATGGAAGAATAGGCTGGAGTCAGTCCTTTCTCCACCAGAAAGTGGGAAAACTTAGTTCACTTGTAGGCATAAGACTGCTGCGTAGATGGTCTTTATGATGCAGCAAGTACTTCCTGGATGGCTGGTGGCAGGAGATCTACGCGAACACCCTGCAGATCATTGAGCTGATAGTCTATAAGTCCAGATGTGTGACAAGCCTGCTCTAATGGTGAGTAAGTTGGGCGTCAGAGACAGACTCTTGACTAGTTGTAGAAGAGGGGTGAACCACGGTTGCCTCGGCCACCATGGGGTCACCAGGATGCATCTCGTGGTGTCCTGATGGATTTAGGTGATGACCTGAGTGAACAGCGGGAGCGGTGGGAAGGTGTACATAACCAGTCCCGACCACTTGTATAGGAAGGCATCTCCTAGACAGTTGTCCATCCTCGGCACCCTCAAGCAGAACAGGGGACAGCACACATTCTCTGGCATTGCAAAGAGGTCTACACGTGGGCTGTCCCAAGCCTGGAAGGTTGGCTGAAGGATGTTGAGGGGAACCAACCACTTGTGACAGGAGGTTGACAATCTACTCAATGTGTCCGCCAGTTCGTTCTGGTGGCCCGGCAGGTAAATAGCAGAGATAGTCATATTCCTTTGGAGACACCAGTCCCACAGATAGAGAGCAAGGTGGAGCAGGTTTCGAGATTATGGGCCTCCCTGTTTGTTCAAATACAACACCACCATGGTGTTATCTGAAACTATCTGCACATGGCGACCCACCAGGGAGGACTCGAATGCACGGAATGCTTTCAGAACCGCTAGGCACTCCAGGGCATTGATATGAAGGACCTTTTTGTCACCTAACCACCTGCCTTTGACTATCAAGTCAAAGCAATGAGCCCCCCGCTTGCTGAGGGAAGCATCTGTGGTCACCGACACCGCTGGTTGTGGTGGGGCAAACATGATGCCTTTGTTGAGTCCAGGCACCAATGTAGAGACCTTAAGACTCACCGTGGAATGGTCAGCCACCTCATGGGATGATCCCGCATGGGGCTGAAGACAGCCAGGAACCAAGACTGCAGGTGGCGCATCCAAAGACAGGCTGTAGTGGACACCGCTACAGTGGACACCATGAAGCCTAAGGTGGTCTGGACGAGGTGAGCTGTGACACATCTGTATTGGAGGCAATGAAACACCAAAGCCATTAGAGCTGCAAACCTTTTGTCTGGTAATAGGTCACACCCATGCAAAGAGTCCAAAAGAGCCCTGATGAACCATGCTATTTGCGTTGGTTGTAGTCTGGATGTCATGTGGTTCACCACAAGGCCTAGTCTGTGCAGTAGATCCAGAGTGAGATCTATGTCTGACAACAACTGGTCCTGAGACTGGGCCAGAAAAAGCCAATCATCCAGATAAGGGAAGAGGACGACTCCCCATTGGCGTAGCCAAGTCACCACTACTGCAATACACTTTGTGAAAACATGGGGCTCTCTGCAAAGGCCAAATGGAAGGATGTGAAACTGGTAACAGTCCGATCCTATAGCAAATCTGAGGTAGCGCCGGTGACGAGAGCATATGATGATATGAAAATACGCATCTTTGCGATCCAGAGTGATAAATCAATCTCCTTGCAGGAGTGGGAGAATAGAAGGTAGGGTCACCATTCCGAAGTGATCCGGGTGGAAGTCGGCGTTCTCATCCCACAGGTCATGTATGGGGTGCATATCTCTATCCTTCTTGGGCACCAAAAAGTAGCGGAAGAAAAATCCCCAAGGACAGTGAGGAGATACCCATTCTATGGTGCCTTTTTGTAAGAGCATGGACCTCCTCCAGCAACAGTGGAGATAGAGGAGTGAAGCGGAATACACTCACAGATGGTCAGTGGGTGAATTCTATAGCATAGCCCCTGTAGACAATGTCCAGAACCCACTTGTTTGTGGTGATGGCAGAACACACATTGTAGAACCAGTGAAGCCTGTTGTGGAAAGGAGAAGCATGTGTAGTAGTGGCTTGGATGTCAACGGGGATGTTTGGAGAGCAGTAAAAGGTGTTGCTTAGGTGAAAGGTTGTGCTGCTTTTTTTATATTGGGGTCTGAATTTAGAACAGTATGACTGCCTGGATATAGACAAAAGTGGCAGAGCGAGGGCGAGGGCGCTTCTAGGGTTGAGATAGGGTTGAGCAGTAGTCCTCATCTTTTGCATGTGCCCCAGTCGAGTGTCAGTCTCAATGTGAAACAACTCCTTCCTGTCAAAGGGGAGATCCTCAATAACAGAGTGAGCAGTAGAAGAAAACCCAAAGGAGTGCAGCCACATGTGCCTCCGAAGTGCAACAGCACTCGTGATGACCTTGCCCGTACATTCAGCCATGTCTGGAAGACTGCGCTTGCTGCGAGGCCACAGAATGTGCCTCTTCTTTCAAGACTGTGAGCACCTGCCTGTCCTGTTTGGGTATGTGCTCGAAGTAGAGGGCAACCTTTTCCCATAAAACATTTTGGTATGCCACCGTACAGGCGGTGCAATTTGCAATTTTACTCAATAAACATACAGTAGAGTAAAATTTTCTCCCCACTCGTGTTCAATTTCTTCCCCTCCTTATCTATAGGAGTGGTGTGGATTTTTTGTGATGACCTCGACTGAGCCGCATCCACTATGATGGAGTTCAGCTTAGGGTGAGTAGCAATCCAGTCCATGTCAGTTTGGTCAACATGGTACAGGTTGTCCAGCCTTCTTGATGTAGGAAATACTGTGGACAGGTTCAGTCAAGATTTCTTCGCCACCTGTTGTAGGTATGGCAGGAAGGGCAAGGATGGCAACAACAGAGCTTGCCTCTGGGTATCGCTGAAGATTGGATCCTCAACGTCAACATTAGGGTGAGAGTACTGGAGGCCCAAGGAGGCTACCATGTGGGACATCCAATCGGTGAAGCACAAAACAATATCAGTTGGGGATGGAGCATCCGTCCTGGCTGTATGGGGATTTGGGGATGACTGGCCATCCAAACCCAAGGACCCACTCGAACCTGATGTGGTAAATGATAAGCGATGATGGTGCCACAGTCTCTCCTCTAGCACAGGGGGCCTCACAGGGTACAGGGCGGACTGACCTTGACCACCACATCCTCAATCGGGACTGGAGTAGAAGCCATATGTTTGGAGTGCAGGGAATGCTCGCAAACTCATTTCTTCTTTTTATGCTTTTTCCATAAACTCCATGCTCCTGAACCCAAAGAAGTCAATGCTAATGGCGCACCAACCGTCGAATCCGAAAGGCACGTCGAGGTTGTCAACGTCTTAGATTGCCCAGCCACCGACATATATGTCAACTGCAGTGACTTCAAGCTTGAGCATTTCGGGATTGAGGATGCGTACAAGAGCTTCAACCATTCCTTGCCTGAGGACTTCAGCCAATCAGCGTCTGACAGAACAGAGGCCAAGGGGAGCAAGAAGGAACAGGATGGCCTACCAGTTTAAGAATGAGCCAATCCCTCCTGAGTTGCTGTGGACAAGGCATGCTCATATAGTGAGGCCTTAAGCCGAACTTCGTGGCTGTGACTCACTTGTGGGGTAAAGGCCGTACAGTGATGGCACATATGTACATGATGACTTTCTCCCAAACACAAGAGACATTTTGAATGCCCATCCATATCAGCATCTTACCCCCACAATGAGAGCATCTCTTAAAAAGGTAGTCAACGCCATAATGAAGGACAAGCAAAGTCCAATCCGAATTAGAAAGCTGATTCGAATAGAAGTTGTAAAAATCAGTCCAGAAGAAAAGAATCATCGGCAAACAGTCCAGGTCAAATCCAGAAAATACCAAACCCAAAAGTCACTGAGGAAAAGAGTAGTCAAAGAACAAACCGAGTAAAAAATCCATTGAGGTAAACACAGAGAACACAGAATGTTCCTAGTAAGCTGCTAGCACGGCGGAAAAAAGGGAACTGAGCTGTTTGGGCAGGAAGGGACATTATACTGGTCAGAGGAGAGGATGGGCGGGGCTACCGCCCAAAAGCCTTATGTAACTATTCCACAAGGTTCTGAATAGTGTTTTGTGCAGGTGCAAATACCCAATTGTGTGGATTCACAGAGACCACAAAGAAGAGCAAAGGTTCTCCAGCTAAGCAGTGGGCACTAAATGTCGAGGAACAATCTTCAAACCTTTGCAAAAATGTTTGAATAGCACATCAACATATTTCATCCACCAAGCTACTCTAACTATTTTGCTGGCTGAGTATTACAGGAACCCAGAGGAATGCAATAAATTCCCTCTTAAGAAGCATCTCAGTAGGGCACATACTTTGAGCTATACAGCATTTCTGGACTAAAGCTATTCAGACAAAGTTTCCGTTGGGAACAAAAACAATGATAGTTACTGAGCATCAGGTATGTTGTCAATACGTCTTTTTCATTTTCAGCGACTCCCACTTTGATTCCAGGGGCTGGATTTGACTTATAAACCCATACACAGTTTGACACCTCAGTCCTATGAGACTTTATTCATATAGACAAATGCAGCTTTGTTACTATGGGAGCTGCAAAAATATTGGATGGGGGCACGAGCCCTCTACAAATCCCATGGCTGGCTTGAGGTATCACATCCTCTTGTATGCACTGAGGCAAACCATCAAGCAAATGCCTCCCAACAACCAGAAACTGGGTGAGTAGAAAGGGCCTTTTCTACAATCCCTGCTCCCCATCCATCTGCAGAGTGCTCTCTCTAAGAAGCCAGGGAAGACTTTTTTTATTCTCCCACGCTTCAAGGTTTTATGTGATTTGAACATTTGTAATGTTTTAATTCTGTTAATGAATTTAAACACACACACACAAAAGACACAAAAGCATTATCTAGCATCCTCACATTTATACAAACACTACCATGATTTTTTACTGGTTGGCACAAATCTAATTCTTTATTAAAATGTATTTTTAATTGCCAGTTCTAAAGTACAGTCCTCCCTCCACATTCATTGCTTTCACACTTGCGGTTCCGCATATTTGCCGCTCTGGGGAGGGTGTGGGGGAAAGTGGCGACGAGGCTTCTGAAGCCCCATCGCCACTTTCGGGAGGGCGGGGGGGGGGAGGCCTGGTATTATTCATGGATTTTTCACATTCGCGGGGGTCTTCTGCACCTAACCCCCGCGAATGTGAAGGGATGACTGTATTCTTGTATTTTTAAATTTGTGCTTTAATTGTTTTATTTACTGTTTCTTGCTTTCGGAACCTTTTGTTATAGAGTAAGTCATGATAAAATACTTACATGATAATCTTTTGAAGAGAGCTGCCATCTGATCTGGTTTATCAAAACTGGTCCTCATTTGTGTTAGCACTTCAACATTCTCTACCACAAGTTTCTAAGATGAAGCAAGATCTCAGGTCAGGCATAGATCTGAGTATAGTAGTAAGTGTATGCTTTAGGACATTTCAGTGGGGCAAGCAGGAAACAGAGCTCATGAAATCCAGATGTTCCCACTATCTGTCCAGAAGAACTATGTGATTGTATTAGGTAAGGCCCTAAACAGAAAGCCTGCAGTGCAGTAATAAAGGCTCTCTGTTTCACAAAGGATGTATTTCCCTAATTTTCCCATTAAATTTGCACTGGGCTGCTCTAGCAGAAAGTGAATTGCAACCTCAATATCCTTCACACAACACACAATGAAAATGGACATTTTCATGAAATGTGTTTTTTCACTCTTTTAGTCTACTTTAAGATCCAGTACGGTGTAATGGTTTGAATGTTGGACTAGGGCACTGGGAGACCAGGGTTTGAATCCCTGCTTGGCCATGGAAACCCACTGTATGACCTTGGGCAAGTCACACTCTCTCAGCCTCAGAGGCAGGCAAAGACAAACCCCATTCTAATAAATTCTGCCAATGGTCAAACATTACTTAAAGGTACACAACTAGAAGTTTATTTTAGTACTTTCAGATTCCTCCTCCCCACCCAAGCTCGTGACTCAACAAAAAACAAAACAAACATCCAAATCATTGTCCTAACTCCTCCATGCTGTGTCTGTAATACTATATGCACACTTGTTCCCCATTGAGTACAATAGGCAACTGACAACCTGGTTCAATGGAGTGTTTAGGGGTTTTCTATATGGCCCACAGCACTGCACCAAGTCTTAAGGATACTTTCCTGCTCTGCCCCAGCCCCCCCTGCCCCTTTCAGTCCATCAGGTTTCATTAAGCCCCTGGCTCACAGGTCCCGAGAGACCTGGACTGTAACCTCCTTCTTTTTAGTTCTCAGCTATCCAGGGACAATTTGATTTGTTGTCCATGGGAGTTAGCAGAGGAAGCATATAAAGAAGAGTAGAATGTGTTGCTGTCTGTACTGGACAACAAGGCATTACAGCCCTTTCCCTATATGGGAGTTAATCAGTGGGGGAGGAACCCATGTTCAGTTCAGCTCTTGCTCAGTTTGGACCCTGCAAAAGATTTAATTGCTGACCAGAACAAGAGATGCTGACTGCCTGAAGCAAACCCCCCAATGTTGAAATTCACAGTCCCCAACAAAGCCAATCTTTTTAGGGAGAGGTTCCTTGCAGAAGTACTCAATCCTCCCCCACCCCTTGATTCTTCCACATTTTAGAACTGCAATGGATTTAACTGGCAATGTTACCACATGAAGTATAAAGGATTCTCAACTGTGAAGGTGTAAATTATAAACAGTTATCAAAACGTGTCTGGGATAAAGTTGGGCAGAAAAATCAGCCAGGGATGGCTCTTCAGGTCTGGTCTATGCACATCCCCTGGAGCACTGCTAAATCCTGAGAACGAGTGTGGTGTAGTGGTTTGTGTGTTGGACAAGGACCAAGGACACGAATCCCCTTTCAACCATGGGAACCCTGGGCAAATTGCACTCTCTCAGCCTCAGAGGAAGACCCCCTCTGAACAAATCTTGCTAAAAAAACACACCCATTAAATGGTCACCTTAAAGTGATTAGTGACCATAAGTCAGAAACAACATAAAGGCACACATCATCATCATCATCATCAACAACAACAACCATTAAATGCATTATCACAAAATAAAAGACTATTGCTCCAGTACAACTCGGTCTAGAAACACCAAAAACTCAATGACTATGGTAATGAGAATATTAGTCAGGGGAGCAACTAAAAGGCCAAAGGCCTTTCCAGCTGAAGTAGCTGCAAAGATCTGAACCTGAGATAGGAGAAACTATCCCAGGGACAATTATCATCCAGATGCTTAAGAAAAGTGGGCTTTATGGAACAGAACTGAAACAAACCCCGATCAAAGCCCACTTGGAGTCTGCAAAAAAGCATGCGGGAGATACAGCAAACACATGGACAAATGTTTTCTAGTCTGATGAGACCAAAATTTAACTTCTTGGCCTTGCTGAAAAACATTCTTTGAGCTGACAACATCATGCTGTGGGGATGCTTTTTCTCAGCAGGGACTGGGAAAATCATCATGATTGAGGCCAAGATGGATGGAGCCAAACACTGGGCAATTCTAGAGGAAAGCCTGTTTCAGACTGCAAGGGATCTGAGAGTAGGGCAGATTTCCAGCAATGACTCTAAATGCACAGCTGAAATAACACTGAGTGGATTAAAAACAAGAACTCACGAAGAAGAACCTGATTATCTTAGAATGGCCCAGTCAATGCCCAGACTTCAATCTAATTAAGAATCTGTGGGAAGATCTGAAAATTGCTGTTCACCAATTATCCCCATGCAATCTTACAGAGCTGGAGCAATTCTGCCAAGAAGAATGGACAAAATTTGCACAATACAAATGTGCAAAGCTGATAGAGACTTACCCTAGAAGGTGTTACCCAAGGTGTTTCTATCAAGCACTCATTGAGGAGGGTGAATATTTACACACCCAACAAATGCCAGCTTATTTCTGTTTACTTAAATGTTGTGTCACATACAAATATTTGCACCTTCACAATGATGCTAAGTATCTTGTGTACATCAAGCAGCAACAATGCCAATTAAAGACATTTCAATTCCAAGTTGTAACACAACAAAATGTGGAGAAGGAATATTTGTGCAAGACAGTATACAGGAGAAAGTAATGACTGAGTAACTATATTAAAAGCACAACAACAACAAAAATGAAATAAGCAGCATGCCTCTCCAGATACAGAATGAATTGCCTATGCAACATAAAAATGGTTAAGTTATATGTGAGAAGATCCAAAGATGTGTCCAACTAATCCTATGCACCTGGTGTTCTGGACATACGTTGCCTGAGTAGCTGTCCTGGCTAGCACCAGGCCTTTGCCTGTGAAGAAATGCAAAACCTGCTTCTGAAGAGTTTTCTGTTCAATGCAAAAGTGATAGAAAATTCTGAAGAATGAACACAAAATCATGGGCTATTTTAAAATAGTTATTTGGACCCAGGCCATGTATTCTTGCATTCATCCTAGACTGCCACATTCTGCTTTTAATTATAAAAGCAATTATCATAGAACAACAATGAACATTACCTTGAGTTCAGCAACTTGTGAGGAAATGTGCCACATAAGACTTTCACTCAAGAACTTCATGCCATATGGACCAAGGAGTTCTGACAGGGCTCTCATTTCTGAGGAGGAAAAAATGTAGCCATCTTAGACACACTAATTATACCATCTTAATGTAACTTAGTTACCCAACCCAATCTGGGCTATTTTAGTTTTCAATGTCCTCCATCTCAAAAGTTGTGGATAAGTAACATTGTAATAAAATGTGTGTGTGTGTGGTGCACACAGAGTGCAAAACAGATGAAAATGAATACTAAGTACTCTCCTCACTGGTAGCTGAGCCACATTCACCAAAAGCTTGCTCACCAGATTGCCTTCCACTCCCCAAAATCATTTCAATCAGATTTAGGTTAGTTTGTTGTTGATTATCAACAATTGTCATTGCCAGCTCATATTAACCTGTAAAAATTCAGAGGGAGCCATGCTGACTATTAAACAAAATCCAAACTCAAAAATACACATAATAATTTATTACGCCAATGAGAAAGTGCCTATATTTTTATTGACTTTGTTCCTGTCACTTTTCTGCCTCACTTTTGCAGAAGAGGGGTGTGATCTCTTATGATCTTGGTAACACTGAAAAAAACAAGTAGATCTTGCAACCTGTGACATCCAGAATGACACTCTTCTTTTGCCATCACAAACTCTATACCATCTTCGCCTGATAAAGAAGCCAGAAAGCTCTAAAAGTTAGCATATTTTTTTGCACCTTCTGTTAGTTTAATACCAATGTGCAATTTAGAGTTTGGATCCTAACCTGTAGTTTCTCTATGGTGCGGGGTCTTAATTCACACAAAATATTGAAGATAGACGTATCAGGATTGGTCTCTGGCATGACCTGATCCTGCTATTTTCAGTGTTGTTTTAAAACCTTGCTGTTAATTGTGTTTTATTTCTTTGTGCTTGTTAATGAGTGTTTTGTGGCAACAGTGAAGGAGAGCATAATGGTTGCTAATGGGAATGGAGAGAGAAGCCTGCAGCTGCAGAATTAGCTTGGGGAAAATGGGATGGATGTTGTATGGGAAGAGGAGGTCAGGGGATGATGGATAACCAATAGTACTGGAGCCTGCTAGATTTCATAGCTTGTAATATGCTTTTTAGTATACTGTCTGCTTTCTAAGTTTCAATTCTGAGCAACAACCCTGTATGATATGCTTTCTGGATTTCTGTAAAGATTTCTGCTTAACTCTGAAACTGCTGGTCACTGCGTCTGAGAATGCAAGTACAGAAGTAACAACTGAGTCCTTCATTGCTGCTTACCTTCTCCAAGAAGTAATACAAAGTGAAAAGAGCTGGCCTTTATCCTTTCGGGGTCTTCTCTATTTAAAGGCTAAGACAGAGTGTCTTGAAGATTTGACATATAAGTCCAAGCTAACTTGACAGCAATTAACAACAAACTAGTCTAAGCTGAATATGTGGGCTGCTAGAAACCACCAAAGCCAGTTCAAATAGGAAAGTTTCACTAGCCTTTCAAAGGAAGCCCAAAGAAGGTAGAACATCAGACTATCCAACTATCTAATTCTTGAATATATGGCAGAGGTTTGGATCTAGATGTGACTTAAATGAGTAGAAAGGCACTTCCACTTGAGCAAGGCAGCCCCAAATTTTCCTGATTTTCTCATTCCTCTATCTGTCATCACAGCCATTTCCTACAATCTTTAAGAGCAAGTTTTAGGAATGTGCTGTTGTGTGAGAGGGAGGAAGGAAGAAAACCCCATTGTGCAAACAAACTTCTACCTGCCTATCTTTTTCCAATACATTATTCAGAACCTTTCTGTATAGGAAAGATTCTTAAATTAGTTTCAAACAAAAAGAACATTACTAGAACAAAGTTTGCAAACCAACTAAACAGTTCGTTTAAACTATGCAAAACTTACCTGAAATATCTGAATATTCTTCTGCATTAAATGTCAGTTCATTTTCAGTAGGCAAATTCACAAATGCTTTCATTGCTGGGAAATAAGCTATATGTCCATTACTGACTTGTCTTAGCAAGGTTTCCAGATACCTTAAAGAAAATCCAAATTGTCTTCATAGTGGATAGTTATGTTTCTACTACAGATTGAGTATCCCTTATCCAAAATGCTTGGAACCAGAAGTGTTTTTTTTTAATTTTTTTCAGATTTTGGAATATTAGCATATACATAATGAGATAGCTAGGAGATGGGACCCAAGTCTAACCACGGAATTCATTTATGTTTTATACATACCTTATACACATGGCCTGAAGTTAATTTTATACATAATATTTTTAATAATTTTGTGCATGAAACAAAGTTTGTGTACACTGGACCATCAGAAAGTAAAGGGCTATCCATGTGGACAATTTTGGATTTTGGAGTATTTCAGATTTTGGAATTCCAGATAAGGGATACTCAACCTGTATTAATTTTTCTTAATACAGAAAGTTTGATAAAATTATAGAAAACCAAATTTTGTTTTTGAAAGCCATTATTAAACATAACAACTCACATATATTAAGTGTAGCAAAAATCCTAAATATATCCTCTGAATAACTAATAATTTTAATTTAAATAAATAGTTCCAAATACGTATAGGAAATAGCAACACTGTACGAGGTATTGACTGAAATTTGCTATTCAAACAGTACATAAATCAGCATTCTAAATAAATGAGACTCTTTTTCAAGTTGTGCAGAGAAGCAAAGGCTTCTTATGGCAAACTAACATTAAAAATAATTTAATTGACTTAAGAACTCACATTACCAGCTGTAATTTGTTGCCTTCTCTTTCATCTTATCGTACTTCACCTCCCAGATTCTTTTTCTATAAAAGCTTGTCACTCACAGTAACAAAAACAAAAAAACAAAAAAGGTATAGACTTTAAAGTACAAGTCAAATTCTTACCAATTTGTGTACAGACTGGTAATGGTTGGCTCCCCGTGACTGTCTAAATGCTGTGTTTGCTGAAGAAGAACATTATTAAACACTCTTGTGATGTCAATCTGTACATAGTTTTCTATTGACTGGAGCACTGTCATGTAAGCTCTTACACTTGTTAACAACTCAGAAGGTTTTGCAATCTCTTGTGTTGCTTGATTATACATTGTCATGCCAACAATTGACCTTTGGGAGAGAAAAGGATATTTGCATTTTAGTGAATTGTATCAATACTAATATTTCTTGGTTAATGCCAATACAAAAGTATGTGAATGTAAAATCCGGGCATTAAACTGAGCTTAAATTTAAGTTATCATCACTTATATAATCACATAGGGTACAACTGCAAGCACAAGGCAGCCAACTTAAACAGTTTCAATCGGCAATAAAAGAAAACCGTTTTCCCACTGCCAAGTTGAGAAAGATGCCTTAAAAAAACAAGAAAGTCTAATATCAAATTGTAGCCAGCCATTACTTCAGTATAAGAGAAATGTTCACCAATACATTACAAAAGGTGAATTAAGAACATATTTAGCCCTAACAGTAATAGTCATGAGACACTAAGTGTGATCTCAGTTCTTGCCTTAATAACTTTTGCTCATCTTCCTTCAGAGGCAAGACTCGACTGCATACTTATTAGAGTAGATAATGACTAAACCAATTCAAACGCATACTACAGGCTGCCAGATATTAAGCAACCAGGTTGCACATCTTCTGTCTTGTATCCCTCATCTCCCATCTCACCAACTGTACATATACATAATTTTTTTCTTATGTGTGAAACAGAACTGATTCCTTAAATCAAATTATCAATGATTTTAAAATTAGCTTGTAAAAGGAAGATGTATGGTAAGCTGTTAAGCTTGTTGGAAGGTGGCAGAAAACACCCCACAACCTCAAGTGGGAAATGTCAGCTCAGGAGTAATCATTTGTTTATACTGGATGAGAATGCAATTTAAAAACTGACTACTTTTATTAAGTTCTAGCAAATAAGACTCAGTACTGAAAAGAACTTTGTTAGTTATTTTTTACAAGTTTACCTTGTCCACAGGCATGCTTCAGAGGCTTGTATCAGAAACTGGCACACAAGAAAAATACAAATGGCACAGTAACAACCCACCCACAGTGAGAAATATTTAAGATATAAATAGACGAATATGTTCATAGGGGTTATGAAACTAACCATATTTTTAAAAACAAAATGAACTACTCTTCGGTAGTCAAGCATTTCTGCTCTCTGGTTAACAATTGTTTTTAAAAGACTTGGGAAATTCTTTCTGTGTACAGGTATACTTAAGTTAATGAAGCAGGTGTGGTGCTGGGCAATACTTCTGTAACAGAAAATTTGGTACCAGAAGAAAAATAATATGGAAACAATAGGGATGGGTTCCTACACCACAAATAAGAAGAGTGTCAATCTTGGCTTGCAGCAGTGGGTCTGCAGCAAGTAATGTAATAAAGCTTGAGCTGTGAAAGAGTAGTATTCTATTCTAGCTGTGTGTGCCTGCCTACAATAGGCAAGGTAAACAGTAGCTGCCTCCTGAATCCATTATTAAGCATGCATGAATAGCAAAAGAAGAGAGAAAGAGGTACAATAGATAAGCCTGCCTCACCTGCTCCTTCCAACACATTAAAAACAACAATACAAGGCTGGGGTTCTTAGTGATTTACAATGAAATGTATCCATCCTACACCATGACAGCTCACTTTGTTGGCTGTTGCAAAGGTCAGAATTCTGTTCTGGTCACACAATGGCCAAATGCTCCCCAACTCACCTTGGAAGCTGTACAACCCCCATCCCAACCAAACATAGCAATTTCTGGGTTATCAGAGGACAGGGGGATCAGTGGCAATGCACCTAGGTACTTTCCTTTAACTTGGCACACTGCAAGGATTCCATCTGCAGGGAGGTCCCAAAGATATAGAGGTCCCTGCAGGTGCCTTTCACAGTACATCCAGCTCTTCACACTATCCAGCAGCAATCTGTATTAAACATTCCAAACCAGGATGAATGCTATATAGGAGAGACAGGGTATCTATGGCTCTCCAGATGTTCATGAATTATTAATCCCATGATTCCTCAAAAGTAGCTGCACAGGATTGGTGAATGTCTGAAGGGACACAGGCTTCCCAGTCCTGTTACAATACAGATATCAAGAGTCTTTCCTGCGCTATCTGACTGGTATGTAAGTCTCTTGGGCTTACAAGAGCACTGGGTAATTAGCATAACATTTCAATTCACTTCAATCCCTCTAATAATCCACTGTGACTTGGCATAAATTGGCATTTAGATTGTAAGCTTGAGGGCAGGGAATGGTTTTGTTGTTCTTTTTCTTGTAAAGCGCCATGTACATTGATGGCGCTATAGAAATAAAATAAAAGATAATAATAAGTGAAAGAAGATAGCCAGTAGATAAACATAAATACATAGCTTCTTAGCAACTGACAAACATGGCAATTTCTTTTTCACATATTTTAACAACTCCCAGAAACTGATTTGAAGAGATGTGATACAGTGGGTCCTTGATATCCACTGGGGTTTGGTTCCAGGACCCCCACCTCCCGGTTGAAACCAAAATCCATGGATGCTCAAGTCCCATTATATACAATGGCATAGTAAAATGTCGTCCCTTTTATGAAATGGCAAAATCAAAGTTTGCTTATTGGAATTTGTTTTTGGAATATTTTTCAAGCCGTGGATGGTTGAATGGATGCCAAATCCATGGATGCAGAGGGCCAACTATACAAGTTGGTCATTTAAATAAAGCAGGCCTGAATGTAGCCAGTATCAAGAAGAAAATACCCTTGGAAAGATAATAGTTTTCCAGGCCAAATTTTTGCTAAACAGTTGCTAAACAACTGTTTTTAAAAAACATACATCACATTCCTTCAAAAGACATCTTAATGACTATTTCAGTTTAAAAAAAAAAAAAAAAGCATTATGTCCAGACTAAAGGTAAAGATCTAAATCTGCAAATCAATCTTACTTGGTAAAGCGGATTTCCAGATGAGACGTTAAGTACTCCCTTGGGGTAAAGGTGTGTTCCCAAACAATCATGTTTGGAACATAATTGATTGAGAAGCAGAGCTCAGAAAGTGCTGTGTGTAGTTTGTCCAGACTTGGAGGACAGGGAGGAGGGGAAGTAATGAGAAAACAAACATATTCATACAATTACGTAAATGACAAAAGCAACCTCAAAAATGTTACAGATTCAACCGTTACTTAAAAGAATATATGGTAATGGACAATCTAACTTACTAAAAACATATACTGTAGTATTTTTGCCCAAACTAAGCATTGTGCATATACAAGACATGGTTTTGTTGTTGTTGTTGTTGGGCTTTTGTTTTTGTTTTTTTTTGGTCTCATTAAATTGTTGGATGAGAAAGCTGAAATGCTTCGGACCAGAAATGTTTTGGATTTGTTCAGATTTTGGAATACCGGTATTTGCATATAGATATACATCTATGCCTCCCACCATTTCACAGATCCTTGCAACCTCACCTCTCTCTCCAACCTCACCTCTCATTCATTAGCTACTTATGTTGTGTATGAGACTCAATAGCAATAGCACTTAGATTTTTATACCGCTTTCTAGTGTTAAGCACTCTCTAAGTGGCTTACAATGTGTTCGCCAACTGACCCCAACAAGCTGGGTCCTCATTTTACTGACCTACAAAGGATGGAAGGCTGAGTCAACCTGGAGCTGTGAAGGATCGAACTCACAACATTGTGGCTGCAGTACTGGCATTTAACCACCAGGGCTCACCAAGGCTGGAAAGAGACTGTGGCTCTGTGAAATGGCGTGAAACCAAAACTTTTTTGCCACCAGCCGCCCACTTCTGCCTTCGAGGTGGCAGTCCTGCTCATTCACCTCTCAGATCCTCAGTCTCTCTCCAGCTTTGCATCTCATACACAACACAAGTAATGAATGAATGAGGTGCCAGGCTGGAGAAGGAATGACAATGTGAGAGACGAATGAGCAGGGCTGCCACCTTGAAAGCGGAAGTGGGCTGGTGGCAAAAAGTTTTGGAGGTTTTTGATTTCCAGATTAGGGATGCTCAACCAGTAGCCTTTTCTAGAATACAAACATTATATGTAAAACATTGGTTTTTTAAAAATATCTAAAGCTACTCTGAACTGACTATGGATTTTAAAATGACTATGAAGTGAAATTCAATACTTATGTAAGAAATGAAGATAAGCTAGGAAATACAAGCACATGTGAGGATTAATCTTTTTAAAGAGACTCACTTGGTCACTACCAGCCTGTTTTTTCTCATGCTTTCTACTCCCGGTTTTTCTCTTTCTGGCTCTCCTTTCTTACCCGTCTGCTTTTTTGACTTTTTGTTGACTGCTTGACTGATGGTTTTGGCACAATGCTTTGGAAGTAACTTTTAAAAAGAAATAACCAAACGTCAGTTTCAAAACAGTGTTATGGTTCAAACCTTATCACCATTTTACAGATTACCACATTGGTTACTTATCATGAAGGTGCATTCTGGGGTTGGAGAGAGGAAGAATCCATAACATTTGGGATCTCTTCCATCACCGCCCAGAGAGTAGATACTAGGTCTTATGTTAGCTGATGTTTGTTTCCTCTGGCTCTTCTCCTTCAGCTTTCCACGAGGCCATTATGCCGACTAGCAAAACCCCAGCAGAGAGAAAAGATAGTGTGAAGTTTACAGGCAAAGATTTTTACCCCTACTGTATGGAGCAGTCACTGAGGTTGGGGTGGATTCCTCCTCTCTCCAACTCCAGAATGCACCTTCATGGTAAGTAACCGATGTGGCATTCTCTGGCTTGGTGAGAAGAGGGATCCATAACATTTGGGACGTGCCCAAGCTATCCAACCCACTTAGGGCAGTTGTGACTGCATTTTGATATTCTAGTCTTTTAGGGCCTCCTGAAGCACCGGTCTTCCAAAGGTGCCTCTGCCGCCCTGAGCTTGTCTATCTTGTAGTGACGGATAAAGGAAAAGGGGGTGTTTCAGGTTGCTGCCCTGCATATGTCTGCTATGGGGGCATTGGATGAAAAGGCCGCCGATCTGGTGGAGTGGGCTGTGACTCTGAAGAGCCTGGGTGTCTTAGCTGTGTCATACTCTAGTAGGATGCATGCTTTCACCCATGTGGCTATGGTCTGTCTCAATACCTTGGTTCTCATGGATGTTGGGTTGAACGACACAAAGAGCAAGTCGCAGTGCCTGAAGGGCTTTGTCCTCTTGATGAAGATCTTGAGCACTCTGCGAACGTCTAGTCTGTGCCATAACATCTCTGTCGGGTGAGATGGATTTTGGCAGAAGGAGGGTAGTATAAGCTCCTGCAAGAGATGGAAGCTGGACAATACCTTTGGTATGAAGGATGGGTCTGGATGCAGTCACATACTCCTCATTGAATGAGCACAGATGGTCCCTGATGGACAGTACCGCCAGCTCTGACATCCTCCTTGCTGAAGTGATGGCTACCAAGAAGGCCACCTTCAAGGAAATGGCCCACAGTGGGACTGTCCTCAGTGGTTCGAAGGGAGGTTGCATTAGTTGCTTCAGAACCAGCGGGAGGCTCCATGATGGGAAGCAGTGCCTAACTGGTGGGGCTATGATGGTAGCACCGCTAAAGAATCTCCTCACATGGGGGTGAGAGGAGAGTGTTCCACCCTGGGGCAATGGAAGGATCGGGGACAAGGCTGCTGCCTGTCTTTTAGCATGTTGGGCCTAAGGCCTAGGTCCAGGACCTTCTGCAGGAATGCCAACACACGTTTCACAGCCATTCATTCCCCTTTGGGGAATGGAGCTGACCGAGCACGATCACGTGAACGCCTGCCATGTGGCTTCATATATCCTGGTGGTGAACTATCTGTGGGATGAGAATAGCATGGATATTACTGCTTCTTTGTAGCTGCAGTCTTGGAGGATTCTCCATTCAATCTCCAAGTGGCTAGCTGGAGCCATGTTATTCCGGGATGATTGAGAGGTCCCTGGATCAGGTTGTCTCGCTGTGGGAAATATCAGGGTTCCACTTCTGATAATCCATGAGGTCAGAGAACCATGGTCTTCACAGCCAGTAGGGGACCACGAGGACTACCTGTACTCTCTCCTCCTTCACCTTCCTGCAAACCTTCCTGAGGAGGGGAAGAGGGGGAAGAAGCAGAGTAGTCCTTTTGGTCAGGGGCTCCATACCGCATCTGTGCCCTCTGCTCTCTGGCAGTGGAACCTGGCAAAGAATCTGAGCAGCTTGCTGTTGGATACAGAGGCAAACATGTCTACCTCCATGTTCCTGAATCTGGTCCGCAACTAGTGGAATACGTCTGGATGCAACTTCCATTCCCCTGGAGTATTTTGTGCCTGCTCAGGAAGTCTGCCTGATGGTTGTCCGAACCCTAGAATCATAGAATTGTAGAGTTGGAAGAGACCACAAGGGCCATCCACCTGCAGGTATTAAGCTGTGATGGAGCTGACCATTCTTTCTGCCCAGAGGAACAAGAGGTCCACTTCCTTCTTCATGGATTGAGACTTTGAACATCCTTGTTCTGTAATGTCGGAGCGGGCTGTGGTGTTGTCTGTCACAACCAACATGTGTCATCCCCTTAGAGCTGGTGTGAAGTGGAGCAGGGCCAGATGAGCTGCTCTTAGCTCCAGCCAGTTTATGTTGTGGCCCTTCTCCTGGGACCTGCAGACTCCCTGCACCACCTCCCCTTGGCAGTGTGTTTCCCATCCTTGGAGACTCGTGTCAGAGGTGACGGTGATGGGATGGCTTGGAATGAAAGGGGAGCCCCTCGTGATGTTGGTGAATCCCCTGGGCCCTCAAGTGGGCTACCAAGACTTTGGTGAAGACCCTGGGTGCTGAGGCCAGTTTGAACAGGAGGGCCCTGAAATGGAAAGCTGCTCTCCAAGGCGAACCTGAGGAATTTCCTGCTCTCCTTCTCGATCTTCACATGTAGCTATGTTTCTGCTAGGTCCAGGAATGCCATATAGTGCTTCTGTGATGAAGGAGAGGGTCTCCATGCAAAAGTGTTTGTAGGTAATATACGAGTCTCTGTACTTCAGATCTAGGATCGATCTGGAATCCCCCCCCCTTCTTTGGAATTGTGAAGAAGGAGGAACATACCCCTGAGAAGCGCTGTCGAAATGAGTGGCTGCACGAGTGCATGGTGTGGCTTCAGTTTGGACTGGGGCCCTTGGGAGCTAGAAATTGGACTTGGACTTCTCCTTCCCTTTAGAGTTCCCTTGCCCATGCCCCTTGTGTGTTACTTCCCTTTTTGGTGCTTTGGGATCCTCGTGAACATCCACTGGCTTGCGGACTGGTCCATCTTGGCATGCACCCTTGTCTTGGAGCTCTTGCTCCTGTCTCGCCTGCTGAAGCATCTTCAGTGGCTGGGATGTTCTTGTCTGTGCTGCCCTTGGCATGCTCCTGGAACAGCTCTGGGCAGCTGCATCTCCTGTCGTGTGGTTTGTCTCATGCGCAGTTTGTCTCATGCGCGGTAGGCTTCTTTTTACTTTTTGGAAATTGGAGAGGAAAGTAAAATGGGGTATCCTAGGAAATAAGGGTGGAGGAGAGGCTCTGGAGCTCTGCTCTGGGCAAAGGCAGGAAGAAGAACTAGCCTCATGGAGAGCTGAAGGGGAGGATCCAGAGGGGAAAAAATCCAGCTAATGTGAGACCTAGTATCTACTTCCTGCCTCTCTCTGGGCAGTGATGGAAGAAATCTCAAATGTTATGGATTCCTCCTCTCACCAACCCCGAGAATAGACTTCATCCTATAAGCCTCAAATTCCATTAAAAAAAAATTCAAACGTATCTTTTCCTTTTGTTTCCAGTATTTTATACACTTGCAAACTACTCAGTCAGTAGTGGCAATATTATATAGCTAGAACTTAACGTATAAAGTGATTTCAATGCAGCAATGATTTGTTTAGTTAAAGTGTAAAACAGAAGATGCCTTGTGGAAAGTTGATAGTACAGTAAGTTCTGCTATAACGTGTGTTTTTACAATGTGAATGGGTAATAACATGATTAATAACTAGAGGAACACCATTCCCAGAATACAAACTTTTAATTGGCTATAGTATGAATCCCATCTCAAGCATTCAAAATCAACAAACTGGCACCTCTGCATCTCAGTTGTTAAGTGGCAATCCTGTTCCTCTCATCTTAGTTGTTCAATTCCAAGAAAACAGCTCAGCACATTGCAGGAGTTGGTGTTTGGCTGGGGCGTGTTGACAGAAGAGGGAGGGAGGGAAGAGAGGGTGGAATGAAGGAATTTCTGCCCCAGCCAAACACTGACTCCTGCAATGTGAGGAGAAATAGATTTGCTGCTGTCACTGCTGCTCCTTAGAGTCTAAGCTCAGCCAAGTGTTGTGTGTTTGTGCAGTAGCAGCAGCAGAGGAGGCGGTGGTGGCAGTGAACAAATATGCACACAGGCAGAGAAACTCCCAAGACCCAATCAATTATATTTTATTTTCAGCAGAATAAAATGTTTAGTAAGTTAAATAAATAGCTTAAATAAGAGTACCGTATATTCCTGCATACAAGACTACTTTTTAACACTTGAAAATCTCCTCAAAAGTTGGGGGTGGTGGTCTTATACCCCAGTAATCATACTCCCCTGCTGTGAGAATGATTGAAGTGTAAAATGGCCTGGACAGTTTTCCCAGCAGATCCTTCCTCCTGCTGTGAGAATGACTGCTTTGCCTTTGAAGAGTTAAATGGCCCTCCATTTAGCTCAGGAGAGTCAAAATGATGTTTCTTTTCAGGACAAGTTAGCCTAAAATTAGAATTTCTGGATTCAGACTTATCATTCTGCATCAAGTTTTGTCTATGGTGAAATTCTCTTGTCTACCACTGTGGCTCTAAAATCATTAATGTGCTCATTCAAAAATTTGGGATTTGATAGCTTCATATTAACCGCCTTACAGTATTAATGCAACCTTACTTTCCAAAGATTGAACACCACAGAGATTTTTCAAAGTATCCCATGCTTTTTTTAGCTGTTCTCAGTCCTTTAATTTCACAGACTATTCCATCATCTATAGCCACTGAGCTGGCTGGCTGGTGGGGGACAGGCTTTCCAGCCAGGTGGCTGGCTGGGGGGGGGGGCAAACTCTATATTTTAACTTAAAAATTGGGGGGTCGTCTTATGTGCCCAGTCATCTTATACACCGGAATATACGGTAATGTTTTGAGATCTACACCTAACACTATTTGCCCCATAAATCTTGTTATTTTTAGAGCGCAAATGACTATACTGCAAGCTTTTTACGAATGCAGCTATCACATCATTGCAGGACTTAATGCATAAACAGAACTTCATGTATTAAGGAAAACTGTATCATGTAATACAATAAGCTTAGACAATTATTCCTTTCTTACAATATATAGCACTAACTACATATATGACTCTTTCTAAATAAAAAACAATGAGAATAGAGGTCCCTAACACATCTAAAGGAAAACAGAGGAAGGGGTGGGAAATGGGAAAAGGGCTAAAGAGAAGCACGTGCAATTTTTCAGTTATGTGGAAATAATGTTTTCTTCTCAGAGGTTTTCAGGGAAGCAGAAAGACATTTTGTGGAGAAACTGATATATTTTACTGTTTAGCAATATATATTCTGTAAACAATTGTACTATCTGGTATACTTATGATATCTAAAAAATTTTTTAAAACTTTTTGTTTTCTACAAACAAAGCTGTGAATGGACAGGTTGCTTACCTGTAACCATAGATCTTCGAGTGGTCTTCTGTGAATTCACACAGCTGGGTTATTCCCGCGCCTGCGCAGAGCATTCAGAACCTTCTGGTATTGCTAGGCAGAATGTGCTTTGATACATTTTAGCGGTAACTCTGCCCACCCTAACGGTCCCTTAAAAGGCACTCCCGCCTAATTCCCCTCAGTTCCTTGAATGACGCTGCAAACAGCAGCATCAGGAACATTAAGCTCATATGCATAAGCAGGATATAGAAGGGAGGATGGGCAGGTCTGTGTGAATTCACAGAAGACCACTCAAAGATCTATGGTTACAGGTAAGCAACCTGTCCATCTTCTTCGTGGTCTCTATGAATCACACAGCTGGGTAGACTAGCAAGCTTTCTCCCAGGAGGAGGGTATGTCCTGTAAATCAATACACGAGGACTACATTGTATGTCAAACAACAACTGGATTTATTGACAGCACATTCTTTAAGCATAAGCTTATCAATGAAAGAAACTCACTCACTGAATGGAGTACAGCAGCACAGCCCTCCCAAACGCAGCCTTGTTTCTAGAATGAGCATCCAGTCTACAGTGTGAGATGATGGTCAAAGGTGATAACCACGTAGCAGCATGGCAGACGTCCTCTAGGGGCACCCAAGAGAGGAATGCCAAAGTGGAGACAGCCCTCATCGAGCGTCCACAAACCCGTGGTGGCAAGGGTTTCTTGGCAAGTTCATAGCAGAGGACGATGGTGGAAGTCACCCACTTCGAGAGATGCTGCAACAAGATCGGCGCACCCAGCTTCGAGTCAGCATAGGAGATCAAGAGCTGTGGAAATTTTCGGAATGGAGCTGTCCGTTGTATATAAAAGGCAAGCGCCCTCCACACATCCATGGGATGGAGGGTACGCTTGAATTCGTCCTTCAGGTCCTGCATTAGAGGAGGCAGAATGATGGGCTGGTTGAGGAGGAAGCTGGAAACCACTTTAGGAAGAAAGGAGATGTCCGACCTCAGCACCACCTTGTGCTTGTGGAAGGAGGTATATGGTGGATCTGAATGTAGGGCACACAGTTCTCCAGCTTGTCGTGCTGAAGTGATGGCGACTAGGAAAGCAGTCTTCCAAGAAAACAGCCTGAGGTCAGTTGAAGCCATAGGCTCGAAGGGTCGTCTCACCAGTTGGGAGAGGACAGGTTTGAGGCTCCAGGCCAGAGAGGGTTCTAGCACTGGAGAGTGAAGGTTGATGTACCCCTTTAGAAACTTCTTGACTGTCGGATCTTTGAATGGAGACGGTCAATCTCGAGCCTGGAATTAAACAGAGATAGCTGCAAGATAGCCTCTCAATGATGATAGCGACAACCCCGCCTCAGACAGATGAAGGAGAAATTGGAGAACCACTGGGACAGAGCAGGACTCTATGCCCAGTCCATGGTCCACTAGAAAGGATTCGAAGCAGTTCCATTTGTACAGGTAAGATTTGCGGGTAGCTGGCTTTGGGGCAGCGTCCACAGCAGCTTGGACTTCTGGTGATAGGGCAAAAGAAATGACACCCTGGGACATTGATGGGTTCACTGACGTATCCTCCAAGCTATCAAGCGAAGTATCTCGAGGTTGGGGTGTCTGACCTTTCCGTGTTGGGTAGTGAGGTCAGGACGGTCCAGTAGGTGGATGTAGAACTGTCTTGACAGATGTAGTAGCGGGGCAAACCACGGCTGATGGGGCCACCATGGAGTGATGAGGATCGCATCTGACTGGTCCCGGCAGAGCTTGACGATTATCCTCATCAGAAGCGGGAATGGAGGAATCAGGAATGCGTTGTCTCTCGAGCTTCGGGTCCGAACCCTGGAGCAGAATTGGTCGCATTGTTTGTTCTCTGGGGTTGCAAAGAGGTCTATCTGCGGGGTTCCCCAGAGCCTGAAGAGGTCTTTCACCACTAGCCAGTGCAACATCCATTCGTGGACAGATGAATTGGAACGGCTGAGTCCGTCTGCAAGAATATTCTCCTCCCCCGGCAGGTGGATGGAATGGAGAGTATTTCTCCTGACGCACCAGTCCCAGATTTGAAGAGTGAGCTGAAGAAGTTGGGGGGACCTTATTCCACCTTGCTTGTTCAGGTAATACATGACAGAGGTGTTGTCTGTCAAAAGAAGCAACATCTTATCTGTCACCAACTTCTCGAAGGCCCAGTGCTTTTGTACTGCAAGGAGCTCCAAAATGTTGATGTGGAGCTTCCGTTCATCAGCATTCCAGGTGCCCTGCACCTCATGGGCTTCTAGATGGGCCCACCAGCCCTGCATGGAGGCATCTGTCATCAGCGAGATGTCCGGTTGTGCAGGCTCGAATGGCAACCCCGACAGTACGTTGTCCGGGACCAGCCACCAGTCCAATGAATGGCTGACGGTTTGGGGCATTGTCAAGTCTCTTGGGGGAGTCTCACAGAGGGTCGAACACTCCCAGGAACCAGTGTTGGAGAGGTCAAAATCATAGCCTGGCGAAGCGAGTGACCAATGTGGTGGCTGCCATGTGGCCCAGTAAAACTTGAACCGTACTCACAGAGACCCGTCGGGATCGACAGCACTCGTAGATGAGAGATCGAAGGGTCTCAAAGTGGTCCCCTGGAAGGTAAGCTATTGCAGTCAATAAGTCCAGTTGTGCTCCTATGAACTGGATTGATTGGGATGGAATGAGTTGTGACTCTTCCATGTATACAAGTCCCAGGTTGTCTATCAAATCTAAGGTGAGAGCAATGTCCATCTCAAGCCGGTGCTTGGAGTTCGCCACAATCAACCAGTCATCTATGTAGGGAAAGACCACCACACCGTGTTGTCAAAGAAATGCAGTTACCGCTGCCATGCACTTCGTGAACATTCTCGGGGCCATGGACAATCTGAAGGGAAGAACACAGAACTGAAAGGCATCATCCCTGATCTGAAATGCCAGGAATCTCCTGTGGGAGGGAGGGATCCCAATGTGAAAGTAAGCATCCTTGAGATCTATGGATGCAAACCAGTTCCCCTGCTGGAGGAGAGGAAGGATGGAAGCAAGAATCACCATCCTGAACTTCTTCGGGGTGATGTACCAGTTCACTCCTCTGAGGTTGAAGATAGGGAGGAGGCCTTCCTCTTTCTTTGCAACAAGGAAGTACCTCGAGAAGAAGCAGAGGTGGCGAAGCTCGGAGTCCACGGGTTCGATGGCCCCTTTCTGGAGCAAGGTCTGCACCTCCTTGAGGAGGGGAGGGGAAGGCGGTGTAGGTCGGATCCGACCTGTCGGAGGCAGTATGTCGAATTCGATCCAATAGTCGTGTCGTACAATCCAAAGTACCCAGCGGTCTGATGTTATAGAGGACCAGACATCTTGGAACGATGACAGTCTTCAAACAGAGGGGTCTAAGAGAAAAAGAAAGTCACAGTAAGGGTAGGCAGGTTTAGAACCTCCTGCTGTGGTCTTCTGATTTCTGCTTAGAGGGCAGTCGGTACCAGGAGGTGGCCCCCTGGCTCCTCACCAATGAAGCAGATGACACTGGTTGTTGGAAGCGGGAATGCCTGGAGGATTGAGGTGTGTTCCCGCTCCTAAAAGGGTGGCTGTAAGAAAAGCCTTGCCAGCCCGTGCGACGTCTGGCCTGGAATGCAGAAGATGAGGATTTGATCCAGTGGTAGATTAGATCCATTGGCTCGGACTCCTTCTCCGTCACCTTTAGATCCAGTGCGTGTGACATTTGCACGATCTGTTCAGAGAAGGAACAGACATCGTCCATGGGAGAAGACGAGTCTTCGTCAAATAGGTTAGGCTGAGGAGACGGGACAGAAGGCAGGTAGAGATCCGACAAGTCGGAGGAGATGGACAAATCTGAAAACAGGGACAGAGTCCTGCAGTTTCGGTGCAAGGAAGCCATTTGGGCTGGTGGAGTAGGTGGTAGTGGAGGCAGAGAATGGGTTATCTGGGGTGGAGAAACCTGGCTCTCGGTGTCCCTCAACATCAGTCTCAGAGGCCCCTGGTCAACATAGGAAGGCTTGTTGAAACCGTGGAAAGAAAGCCGGGGTGGAGAATGACACAAAGCACGAATGGTGGCTGCCTCTGAGGAGAGGTGGAATACTTGGTCAGACTGCCGTTCAAGTGGTCCCGACGGCATAGAGAGAGGTGCATGGAACATAGATCTCGCCAAGTCATAAGCACCGTATGTGGGTTCATCATCCTGGATCCATGAGGTAGAAGCTCAGGGCTCCACAGCTTCCTCCAGAGATCAAGCGCTCATCCCGACATTCGTCGTCATATCCTTAAGGAGCTCAGCCCTAGAAACAATCAGGGCAGGAGAGCGTCCTCGAATCTGTGGAGAGGTCTCCATCTCCTCAGCCGAAGGGTCACCCAACTCAACCTCCACAATCTCCAAGGAGTGCCCGCTCAGGAGCAAGGCCGATCTGTAGAGGCTCCTTGGTCCCGAGGTAATACCTGCGTGTGGTCAGCTGGAGTAACCTATTGCTACTCCAGCTGACCATGGGTATGCGCAGCAGCAGTAATCACAGGGGGACGTGAGGCCTCCACTTGTGCCTTCGATGGTACATTGTTGGTAATCTCCTTAGCCAGAGAAGCATGCTTCGTCTTCTTCTTCTTAGACGATTTGTCCCTTGAAAAGGTGGATGAATCACAGTCCCGACCTGCGTTTTTCGGTCCCAATTGATCCCGAGGGACTCCCTTCGACGCAGAGACTGATGAATCCGAGGAGCCTTGATCCCGAGCTGGCGTCGACTTGGTAGCATGTTTGTGGAAATGTCACACTGCCTCTGGATCGGAGGCCACGGAGTGGCACTGAGAAGGGCTCCAGGAACGATGACGCTTTTTCAATGGGGACTTTGGAGATGGAGATTGTCTCTGTTTCTGGGGTGAAGTCGCCGGCCCAGCAGCAGGGGTCAATGCGGCCCATGGAAGCAGGGCCTTCTCATAAAGGAACGACTTCAGGCACAAAGGGCGATGCTTGTGGGCCTGAGGCATAAAGGCCTGACAATGGATGCAGGCATCCACATTATGCGACTCACCCAGACAGATGAGGCATCAGGAGTGACCATCCGAATTAGGTAGTTTTGCCTGACAAATGGCACACCTTTTGAAGGTAGTCCTGGAAGCCATGGCAATCCAGTCAAAATTGTCAAGATTGAACGAGTAAGCCGAAATGTCAAGAGAAACAGTCCAAGTCAAGACAAAAACACCAGAGATCGAAGCCAAATCACAGGGGGTGAGAGAATTGTCGTCAAAAAATCCAGTCCGAGTCAATACCAAAACCGAAAGTGAGAAAAACTAGCAAGAGAAGGTTCCTTCGAGCTGCTAACGCGGTGGAAAAAAAGGAACTGAGGGGAATTAGGCAGGAGCGCCTTTTAAGGGACCGTTAGGGTGGGCGGAGTTACCACCAAAATGTATGAAAGCACATTCTGCCTAGCGATACCAGAAGGTTTCGAATGCTCTGTGCAGGTGTAAGAATAACCCAGCTATGTGATTCACAGAGACCACGAAGAAGATATATCTTTTAATAAAACTTCTGCATCCTATGCAATCTAAGCACATGGGAAAAAATCCAGTTATTAGTCCTAAGCACAATAGAATGAATGAACTTTTAAAAATGTTGATTTAACAAGTTCCCATTGATTCAAAGGATCTACTCTACTTGGAATTAACTGGAATTAGACCTTAGTTTTTCCCATCTGAGAAGCAAGGAAAAATGAAAACAGACACTATAAACGTTGTTATAAAATAATATTTGGATAGAAGCAGCCTCATACAGTCACAAAGGATGAGATTAGCAGCATATATGAAGATAAAGTTGAACTCAACACTTAAAATAGTTAATGTCTCAACACAATGTTATTACAAGCCACGCAAGTCCCCTGCATGCTTCATTCATGAAGATGGTAGTTGTCACTAGGCAAGGCATCTTGAATTCAAGTGATGTGTATGTCTACATTACATATGTGTGGGAATTATTCTTCTCTAATTCCATATACTTTTACAGACAAATCTTTGAATTACACAGTACCTGGCATTTTGGCCAAGCGAAATCTGGTATTTTAAACGATGTTACTCATTCCAAAAGAAAAACTGTACCATGAGGGCATTCCTCCTTCTATGTTTACCCAAATTCCCAATTTTTCTATCAGTAAAACTGAAAAATATGCCCGGGGCAAGGAGGTCCCCTCTTTTCAGCCCCCTGTAATTATTTGTCCTTAGGCTTAGGCATGGTCTAGTGACAAAATTCCTACCTGGTCACTTAGCGTACACTGCTCTGTGCAAATGTCTGTGATGAGATTCCGAGCCTGCTTAGCCATTTCATCCAAAAACATGTTACAGAGGGAGAGGCTACGATCACCAATGTGATGTCTCTATGAAGATCAAAAGACAACATCTTTTTAAAAATCATTCCTATAGATAACTTTGGTTATATATTACTTCAACATACTTGCACAAAGTCTATTTAAACAAAGAACAACTATAAACTGTGTCACATCATTATGAAGAACTGGAAGAAAATCTTATTCGCTGAACCTTGTTTGAGCTGCGTTCTCAACAGGACAGTAACTTTTTACACAATTCAGTCATTGAAGAGAAGCATCCCTCACATAGAGACAGTGATAGCATACATTTTTTTATATCATTTATACTAAGTATACCTATGTGTAAGAAGAAAATCCTTATTGTGACTCTCTATGACACAAGTGTTAAGAAAAAGATTTTAAGTAGCTGTAAGCTTCAATATATTGTCTCTCTAAAACGTGCTCCAAAATAAACTGGCACAATACTTTCCATGTGAAAACTATTATCAAAGGGAATATTAAGCCTTCTTTTACTGAATTGGGGACACACAGAGAGTGGTTAAAGATAAGCGGTTAGTCTTCCATTTACAGACGAAACATGTGTTTGTTGAAGGCATTACACCCCAATCTTTCGTCAAGATATTCAAGGATGCTCAACCCTCAGCATTATTAGAAGGAAAATACATTATCACAGTACAGGCGTACCTCAGTTAACAAAGCCTCTGAAAAAAAAAGCTTCTTTTTACAAAGTCTTTTTATGCATGTCCAGCTCTCTTCTTCCTCCTCCTCCCCTGTCTAGTTGGAAGTTTTTTTAATAGCATCAGCACTGTGATGATGATGATAATGATGATGAAGGAAATGAAGATTTCAGTGCCAGATTGCAGCAGCACGTCTGCATTAAAACAATCCCATAACACTGGGACTGGGAAAGAATGCGCTTCTACTCTAGCTGAAAGAAAACAGAGCTCCACATGCTATGTGATGGTCAAAAACTTTCATTTCTTAAAAAGCCCAACAAGTTTCAGCCTTAACACCAATTGGCCTTCTTCAGTGGCTAGCCAATCCTCAGAAATTTCTGGAGTTGCCATATGCACTCTCTGTACAAGTGGACGATGCACAGAAGTGGTGCTAAGGCTGAAACTCTAGGTGACCCTACAGTAGCTGTGTGTGCTTGCTTACAGTAGGCAAGATAAACAATGATTGCTTTCATAATGCCTTACTGAGTATGTGAACAGCAAAGCACAGAGAAAAGGAGAAAGCACATATGGCTGCTTCACCAGCTACCCACAGCATTTTTAAAAAGCATACATGGATAAGTATGGCCACCAAAAACGAAGCCATGAGAAAAATGGGTGGGGAAAAAAAGTCATCCCTGAATGACATGTGCATATATAGTTGGTTTTGAATAAAACATTTACTGAAACATGCTTGAACTGTTCCTTTTTTCTGGTACAGGATTCTATCCCAATTCTTTCCTTCTTATTTCTGCCTCTGGTACCAATGTTTCTGCTAAAACAGTAATGTTCAGGAACATATCTGCTTTGTTAACTGAGGTATACCTGTAACTTCATTTTTATCCCAAAACAATTTCTAAGGCAACATCCATTGTATAAGATGACTAGGTGTATAAGATGACCCCCCACCACACACCCTCCCCGAAGCTGCGATCAGGCTCCCAATCGTAGCTTCGGAAAGGGCGGGCGGTGGTTTGAAAGCTCCGCCCTCCAGCAAGCCACCCTTCCCTCCTCCCCGAAGCTGTGATCAGGAGCCTGCATGCTGGTTGGGGAATCGCAGGAGATGGCTGCTGGCTGGCTGGGGAGATTCCCCAGTCCCGCAGTTCCCCAGTCTGCCAGCCACCTCCTGCGCCTCCCCATCCTGCGATGGGTCGGGAAGGACGGGAGCTGGCTAGGAAGCTCCCCTTCCCAGCCAGCCACCTCTCCAACGTGGCTAGGAAGCTTCCTAGCCAGCTCCCGTCCTTCCTGAGTCCGAGATGGGGCTGGCAGCTGGCTAGGAACACCGGAGGGGTGGTTAGCTGGGAGGGGGAAGCTTCCTAGCCAGCTCCCATCGTTCTCAAGTCCGAGATGGGGTTGGCAGACCCACCTCTGACTCGGGAAGGACGGGAGCTAGCTAGGAAGCCTCCTAGCCAACTCGGATGGATGGCTGCAGGTGGTGGGGGAAGCTTCCTAGCCAGCTCCCATCCTTCCTGAGTCGGAGATGGGGCTGGCAGAGAGGTGGCTGGCTGGCGGGGGGGGGGGGGAGCTTCCTAGCCAGCCTCCGTCCTTCCTGAGTCAGAGATGGGGCTGGCAGAGTCAGAGATGGGGCTGTAACAGATGATAATAATTAAAGATCAGCTGTGTTACAATCCTACCACTGACTAAACACATGAAAATAGTAATGTCACTCAGATTCTCTTAATATCTGTGCAAGTATTAATTTAAATTATGTTACCTCTTCTGGGCACAGCTCATGGGTGCAGCTCATGAAGTGTGTGCAAAGCAGTGGGAATGCGATTGAGTATCTGGATTGGGAGGGCAGTTCCAAACACTGCTGAAACATCTTCTCAAAAGCACGGCTATAAAAGCTGTTTGGAAACACAAATGAAGTTTTCATGTGACAAACAAAATAGTTACAAATCAAGAAATGTAACAGATGTGACCCAAGTACATAAAACATTTGAAATGTAGATTTCATTTACTATCCACATAATAATTGAAAATGACCAAATGTATGCACTTAAACCAGATTCTATTAACAAAAGGCTTGAGCTTGTAACACCTTCGATTATTAGTAAATTGGCAGAAGAGAAATGCGTAAAATTGAATTTCATTTTACTTTTGTAAAACTACATTTTCCAAAAACAACATACCACAAGAAATTTTCAACAAAATACCGTAAACAGTATCTCAATATTAAAACAAACAAACAAACAAACAAACAAACAAACAAAATGTTTAAACCAAAAAAATCAGCATAAAGTACAATCCCAACATAACAAAGTATTTTGGAGCAATTAAAGTAAGAGCCATCATATTAAACCAGCTACATTTGATATTACAAGAGGTTTAAAATTAAAACAAGTATTTGGGAACATGTCTAAAGGGGGAAAAATGGGGAGCCCGTCTTATCTTCTGAGAGTAGGCATTACAGAGCCAAGAGGGCACTGAGGAGGCCTTACCTGACTTCTGCTCCCATTAACTTGATCCAATCTGTTGTAGTATGCAAAGAAGCAGACAGAGAGCCAATACAGCTGTTTCCAGCTGACTGCACTGGTTCTCCTACCTTCCTTCTTTATTATCATTATAATTATCATTTTTAATAAGGTCTTGTGGCTGACCACAAGCAACACCCAGGGAGGCAGTTACTCAAATAGCCTGATTCTGAACCAGAAGCAGATAGGTAGCCAATATGGCTAAGCTAAACTTGAGAATGATATGCTTCAGGTGCTTAGCTGAAGAGGCAACCAGGCAGGTACATATTCCGGTGTATAAGATGACCACCCCCCCGCAATTTTAAAGTCAAAATACAGAGTTTAAGGTATACTCGCCATATAAGACGACCCCCTATCACCCGCCCTCCCTGAAGCCACGATTTGTCATCCCACTTTTTTTAGCTGCTCTTAAACTGTCCGTTTCTTGCTCCTTCTTCCCCTTTGTTTGTTTGTCTTTAGATTACTTCAGTAGTTTGCACTCAATAACTCAGCATGGGGGGGGGGAAGAGAGTAAGTCGTGCCCTTCTCTGTAGACTCAGCCAAAAACCTCTTAGCTTGTGTGTTCATCCTCTTTGATAACATTTGCCATCTTCACCATACTCTGGTGTTGCTTGGCCTTACATTACCCCCATTTCCATTTGTGAGAGGGGGCACATGATTCAATTAAGTGAGAGGGGGCACATGATGCAATCTAGCCCCTGAGCAAAATCACACAGGAAAGATATAATACCAACAGATCTTATTTTAATTTCTTATTTTTTATTAATCTCTTTAAAATCATTGGCATGGAGAATCAGCAAAATTTGAACCAGTGACTTTCTTACTTCCAAGAAACCTTAAAGTAACAGAAAGTATGCAACCTGAAGACTGATGCTGCAGACTACTAAGAAATAGTGCTGGACTTCAATCTTCAATCTCTTTAGCAGTTTATTTCCATTAGGCTAGCAATCCATTCCACACATCAGAAGCAACACATGCCACATACTTATGCGCAATGATAGCATGAAAGCAAATGAAAATCTCAAAGGACCTCTTAGATTTGAAATTCACATACTTCCAAAATCTACACTCTCAAACAGGGCAAACATTTAGCAGAAGTCAGGAAAGTAGGTTAGTTTTTAATTCCCATTAAACTTTTTTCTCTTTGAATTTTTATTTAGTAAAGTCGTCCCTTCACATTCGCGGGGGTTCCGTTCCACGGACCCCCGCGAATGTGAAAAATCCGCGAATAACGACTGCCCCCCTCCCCCACCATAGCGACCATGGGGCCTCCGGAGGCCCCATAGTCACTTCCTCCAGCCTCCCCACTCCCTTCCTAGGCCTTCCCGGGGCCTCTGGAGACCCTCCCGAGGCCCCGTGGATGCCTCCCCAGCCCTCCCCCCTCCCGCCCAAGCCCTCAACGGGGCCTCCAGAGAGTCTCCGGAGACCCCGCGGAGGCCTCTCACGGCCCTCCCCTCTCCCTCCCAGTCCTTCATGGGGCCTCCGGAGCGTCTCTGGAGGCCCCATGGAGGCCTCCACAGCCCTCCCCCAGTCCTTCATGGGGCCTCCGGAGCGTCTCCGGAGGCCCCATGGAGGCCTCTCCCGGCCTCCCCCCTCCCTCCCCGGGCCTTCGTGGGGCCTAGCAAGGCCCCGCGGAGGCTTCTCCCAGCCTCCTCCCTCCCTCCCCGGGCCTTCGTGGGGCCTAGCTAGGCCCCGCGGAGGCTTCTCCAGGCCCTCCCCCCTCCCTCACCGGTCCTTCGTGGGGCCTCCGGAGCGTCTCCGGAGGCCCCATGGAGGCCTCTCCCAGCCTCCCCCCTCCCTCCCCGGGCCTTCGTGGGGCCTAGCAAGGCCCCGCAGAGGCCTCTCCCAGCCTCCCCCTTCCCTTCCCGGGCCTTCGTGGGGCCTAGCAAGGCCCCACGGAGGCCGCTCCCAGCCCTTCCCCCTCCCTCCCGGGCCTTCGTGGGGCCTCCGGAGCATCTCCAGAGGCCCCATGGAGGCCTCCCCGGCCCTCCCCACCCCCTCCCCGGGCCTTCATGGGGCCTCCGGAGCGTCTCTGGAGGCCCCATGGAGGCCTCCCCGGCCCTCCCCGCTCCCTTCCAGGCCTCCATGGGGCCTCCAGAGCGTCTCCGGAGGCCCCATGGAAGCCTCCCCAGCCCTCCCCCAGGCCTTCATGGGGCCTCCGGAGCATCTCCGGAGGCCCCATGGAGGCCTCTCCCAGCCTCCCCCCTCCCTCCCCGGGTCTTCGTGGGGCCTAGCAAGGCCCCGCGGAGGCCTCTCCCGGCCTCCCCCCTCCCTCCCCGGGCCTTCGTGGGGCCTAGCAAGGCCCCACGGAGGCCGCTCCCAGCCCTTCCCCCTCCCTCCCGGGCCTTCGTGGGGCCTCCGGAGCATCTCCAGAGGCCCCATGGAGGCCTCCCCGGCCCTCCCCACCCCCTCCCCGGGCCTTCATGGGGCCTCCGGAGCGTCTCTGGAGGCCCCATGGAGGCCTCCCCGGCCCTCCCCGCTCCCTTCCAGGCCTCCATGGGGCCTCCAGAGCGTCTCCGGAGGCCCCATGGAAGCCTCCCCAGCCCTCCCCCAGGCCTTCATGGGGCCTCCGGAGCATCTCCGGAGGCCCCATGGAGGCCTCTCCCAGCCTCCCCCCTCCCTCCCCGGGTCTTCGTGGGGCCTAGCAAGGCCCCGCGGAGGCCTCTCCCGGCCTCCCCCTCCCTCCCCGGGCCTTCGTGGGTCCTAGCAAGGCCCCGCGGAGGCCTCTCCGGGCCCTCCCCCTCCCTCCCCAGGCCTTCGTGGGGCCTAGCAAGGCCCCGCGGAGGCCTCTCCCAGCCACCCCCCTCCCTCCCCGGGCCTTCGTGGGGCCTAGCAAGGCCCCGCGGAGGCCTCTCCGGGCCCTCCCCCCTCGCTCCCCAGGCCTTCATGGGGCCTAGCAAGGCCCCGCGGAGGCCTCTACCAGCCTCCCCCCTCCCTCCCCGGGCCTTCGTGGGGCCTAGCAAGGCCCCGCGGAGGCCTCTCCGGGCCCTCCCCCCTCCCTCCCCAGGCCTTCGTGGGGCCTAGCAAGGCCCCGCGGAGGCCTCTCCGGGCCCTCCCCCCTCCCTCCCCAGGCCTTCGTGGGGCCTAGCAAGGCCCCGCGGAGGCCTCTCCCAGCCTCCCCCCTCCCTCCCCGGGCCTTCGTGGGGCCTAGCAAGGCCCCACGGAGGCCTCCCCAGCCCTCCCCCCTCCCTTCCAAGGCCTTCGCGGGGCCTCTGAAGGGTCTCCGAAGGCCCCGTGGAGGTCTCCCCTGCCCTCTCCGCTCCCTCCCAGGGCTTTCACGGGGCCTCTGGAGGCCCCGTGTCGCGGTTTTGGGGGGGCCCGTGGGGGCCCCTCGCGAAACCGCGAATGTCAAGTTCGCGAATGTGGAGGGGCGACTGTACATCACTTGGGACACAACAATGCCCTATTTCCTCAGTAAAGAAAAACTGTGGAATTAGCAGACTAGCCTTTTTCTTATACGTACTTTTATATTCTGAAGCGTTTACCCTGCATTTTCCTTAATGCTACAGTTGCATATTCATTGCTATATTTTTCCTTTAACTGCCATCACTTAAATTGTCATGCTGAAGGGAGTGAGGCTCTCCCCCCCCCCGCCCCATGCAGCCGCGCTGGGCAGGAGGGGATCTTCTCTGTGACTTTAAGTCATGGAGAAGACCCCCTCCCACCCAGCAAGGTTCTTCCCGCCTCGTGCAGCCTCGCTGGGGGGGTGGGGATCTTATCTGTGACTCTAAGTCACGGAGAAGACTCCCCTCCCACCCAGCAAGGCTCTTCCCTCCCCGTGCAGCCTCACTGGATGGGGTGGTGGATCTTCTCTGTGACTTAGAGTCACGGAGAAGACCCCCTCCTGCCCAGCGAGGCTCTCCCCCCCCCTGGTGCAACTGCGCTGGGGGGGGGATAAGGTGGCTAGCAAGCTTCCCCTCCCCCCCAGCCAGCCACCTCCGTCGGACCGGCATATAAAATGGCTCCTGACTTTTCAGCTGATTTTACAGGCTGAAAAAGTAGTCTTATACACCGGAATATACGGTATACTGGCTGAAGTTTCTGAAATATCTTTAAGGGCAGCCCTGAAAGTAGCCAGGGCATGAGTAATTAAGGCAAAAAGAAAAGGAACACATTATTAAACCCTCCCATCACCTATGTACTAGTCCAGCAAAATGAATCAAGTGAACATGTACTACCAGGGGTAACATAATAATAATAAGCTTCTTCTAAATTCTTTGGCTAGTGTGCTGAATTCAGAGTAAGTTAAGATTACTCATTCCCATACTATCTATCAGACTGCAGTGCATCAAATTTCTTCATAATGCAATCCTGTATGTGTCTACTTTACAAGTAAGCACAACCGTGCACAATGGAGTGTACTCATAGTAAAGTGAGTACAGGATTATAGCCTAGTAACTGCAGTTTTACAGCATTTTAAACATTCACAGCATTTCACAATTTGCACTATGAAACTGGGTCACTATAATTTTTCCTTTTCATGTTACAGTTGGACCCCTGTATCTGCAGAACCAGTATTCACTGTTTCAGTTATCCGCAAGACACAAAACAGGGACACATACCATAGAGTTGCATTGGAAAATGCCTAAAAAGATGTCCTCTCTGAACACCTTATAGGTCCTCCAAAACAACTATATGGTATGTTTTTATCAGAAGTGCTATTATCTGTGGTTTCCAGTATCCGTGGTAAGTCCAGGAACTGAACCCATGCAGATATGGGGTCCAACTGTCTTTTGCTACTGTTGAGAACAGACCCCCGAGACCAAAAAAGTTTTAGAATCAAATTAAATGACTTACCAAAATATAGAAAGATCAGATGTTTCCACCAACATCTCCACCAAAGAATCTACCATTTTGGTGTGGAAAATGATTGTGTTCATCATCTTTCCAAGTTCTCTGTGGTCTGCAAGACTAAGTGAAGCCTTAGAGACACTAGTATAGGCCTGCAGGTAAAAGGATAATTCACAACATACAGTAATTCACAGATCACAGTACTGTACTAGACTGAGTTTTAATTCTTGTGTGAGAAACTATCACTATTTGTTTTTCACAACCAGATGAATAAAAATGGTCAAAAACAAAGAATAGGTAAATAAACATGCTGTTCACAAATAACAATGGCTCTTCAAGTGTTTATCTATGAACTCACACAACGAAAGCCATGTGAGAACATTTAACATATCGCAGAGTAGAAATATTTTAATTAATAAATAAGTCAATCAATCAATTTATAAATACATAAATGAAATGGGTCTAGTGCTTTTTAGAGTTGAACAACTTTGGGCAATAACCCTGCCTCTTCAACTGACATATATGCTTGGGAATGTCAAAGTTACTTCCCTCAATTCCACAATCCGCTGCAAGAAAGAAATCTGGTGGGACATGACAGGGTGAAGGCGGGTGGATTGTGTAAGCTCACAAATGATCTCTCAAAGAAGTACAGTTATGGAAAACCAACCTGTTCCTATACCTTATGATTTCTGACTCCTACAAATGGGTGATTAGCTGACTCACTGGTGGTGGGTATCAATATGCCAAAAATGAAGAAAGGTCAATCCATACAAATGAACATCTTTCCTGTCTCTATGACATTGAACCAATAATGCATTATAAAGGTGCATGGCTCAGATCAGGTGTCATAAATCATTTGGCAACACACCACAACTTACTGCTGTAGACATAACCACCACCTCTGTGGAATGAGCTTGTAACTGTGATGGGACTGGTAGATGAGCTAAACCATATGCAGTATATATTGCTTGAATAATCCATTTACAGAAATATTGAGAAGAAAATGGCTTACTCGTTTGAAAACTATGATAGCACACTATTTCTGGGCAGATGAAGTGAAGCAGTGCTATCTATACGGAAGGCATAACTTACATCTAGAGAACACAGAGGTAGTTCCAGAGCTGAAATGAGCTAGGAAAATTAGACAGCAGTATGACATCCTGACTCCTATGAGGCATTGATACAACTTTTGGAAGAAACGATATATCTGGGTGCAAAGCTAATCCTTAGAATAAACTTAATTGTGTTCCTCAACTCTATTGGTACATAGCTCACTTGCTCTTCTTGCAATAGTGATCACCATTAAAAATGAGACCTTGAAAATACTGGTAAGTAGCATCAAATATGCAGTCAACAGAGGATGCACATTTGTTTCCCCAAGAGTTTTGAAACGACCACCAAAGAAGTGGTGATATGAAGGCAGAGTTTTACAAACTTTTTAAACCAAACGTTCATTAAAGAGTGAAAAACAACAAAAAAACACACCAGCCTCTTACACAGTAAGTAGCCACTACACACACTTCTAAAGAGGACAAGACTAATCCTTGTTCATTCACATGAAGACTGTAACGGTATGTCAACAGAACATGGCACTCAAGATGCTTCCTTTCTATCTACATAAATTTGAAAATGATGCCATTTTAACAATTAGAAATGACAAATAGATGGTTTCCTTTTTACCTGAAAAGAATGATTGTCTGGATACAAGCAGAAGAGAAACAAACCATAATTGTCTGAGCCACTAAAGATTGATCAGTATGTGGTTGGCCCCCTTCACCCTGATCTTGACCAATACCTTACACAGAAAATGACAAGACCATGTGTAAGTGAAAGTATCCCCCAGAGATGCTATACTCCTTTCTTGCCCAGTTGAAAAATGGGGACATTTCACGTTTTCCAGAGAGACAAATTTGACCCATGGAAGTCCCCATTTGAGACGCAACTGGTGAGAGATTCTGGAAGAGAGAAACCGTTCATGCTTTCTTTTGACTTCAACCTGTCTGCTAAGATGGTCTCCTCTCTAAAGATAAAGTCGTTATTAAAGAAACTTGAGACAATTCAAAAAACTGATAAGGTCTGCTACTGAGACACCAGAAGAATGCAAGGTACAGGCAGTGAACATACATTTGTCACTGCTAGCAATGACGGCTTAGGTTTTGTGGAGACTTCTTGAGGCAGTTTAGATAGCATTGCAGAAATATGTGTCCTCCTATTCTGATAATATGATACAGAAGACTGACTTTGCTGTGATACCTTACTCAGTGACAGCAACCACCGGTGTCATGATAGGAATATGGAAGTGGATTGAGCAGAGACTGCATTCCATAGTGTGATGGGCTTTGACTAGTAGACCTCTGAACTATTATCTTCAGTTCTGATCAGAGAACAACAACAAAAAACCCAACTAAATAGGCCCCCTCTCCATTCAGGATCCCATCCCTGATGATAATGCCTTGAAAATGGGCCTCCTGATTGGGACAAGATCAACAATTCCATTGCCATACAATTATCTCTTTGCTGTAGCTGTTCACACTGAACTTGACAAAAGGATGTTTGCTCAGGGGTGGTGGGAGAGAAGTAATTTCTGCACTCCTCTCTAGCATAAGCCCATACATATAACTTCATCTGAATAATTTTGCCCACCTCTCCAGACAACAGTATCGAGAACCAGTGCTAAATGTAAATCAGACACTGCTGAACCGAGTCACAAAACAGCAGGGTTCATTACTACCTGCTAAATCCTATCCTGTACATCGTGAAATGAAGTAATTGATTTTTTTCACTGTAATTCTACCTTATTTGGTTCCTATTCCATAAATCCTGCTTCATAACTCACCACTTTCTAGCAGGTACAGTAGATGTAAACATTTTTATGATCCTTTCCTAGACAAGAGACAGTGCTGTTTTTCTCCCATGGGAGGTCCAGTACATAAATAAGATCAGAGATGTCATCCATAAAAGATATAGGATGATAATGAAAAAGGTATTCATGAAGAGATAGATGAAGAATTGATGGACAATGAAATAGAACAATAAGTCTAATGAAGTATTCAGCTACTTTAATGTTTTCTTGAGGACAAAGTAGATTTAGCATGTATGGGCATGAACTGAAAGGGCAGGGTTACCACCCAAAGCTACTCACCTCTAAAAGGTTACATGCAGGGCTCTGCTCATATGCTGCTCATTTGTGTAAGTCAGAGACTGTGAAGAAGCAATTTTTGATTGTACTGATAGGTCTATGGACTGTAATAAATGATGACGATGAGGAAGCAGCAACTACACTTCCACCTTATCTTCAGCTAAATTTCTTTTGGACAGATTTTTAATTTCTCTAACTATCCCCCATAACTATTCTGAATATGAATGTTTGTGTAATAATGAAAATGTGACTTTGTTTAAAAAGCATAATTTAACAGTGTAAAGATCATCTGAAGATTGAGGCAAGGCCTATTTGTCTATTGTATTCCTAAGAGTCCACTTTGTGTTTACAAAAACTGTTATTTCTGACTTAAGACTATTTCTCCTCTTGTTTAAATATTTTCAGGGCGACACCCTACAGGGATCAAAGTCATGGAACATTTTGCTACTGTTGCAGATGTTACTTGCAAAAGAAGCTGCTCGTAAAATCTCATTTCATATCCAAAGACTTCCTGGGCCCAAATGCAAAAATAGAGCTTTAAGCATATTTTGCTTTATTTTTGGAAGGAAACAAAATTCTAAAGCCAGCATTACATAAAAGGAAGAGCATGTTTTTCCAACCCTGCTTTGCCTTTACAATTTCTTTGAACAATTGAAGAAAACCAGGCCTTTTACATTATCTCAAAAACAACTTCCAAGAAAAATGACTGGCTTAGTCTCTGACAATGTGACCCTCCTACAAAGATTCTTTTTGAGTCCTCCTAATAAAATGTTGACACATAGGGCATAACCTTCTCAACTCTGGCTGCAGAGCTATTATTACAGACTTCTGTCCGTATCACTTTATTTTGCACTTCCTGGAATGATCTGATAGTATCTTGCACTCCTGTTTTAAACAATGGCCACATTTAAGCATGGGTGCAAGTTTATTTAATGAAAAACCTTACAGTTCAGACTAACTCTGGGGCCTCCTACATGTATATATTACATATTATTGTTGAGCTTTGGCTTAGTCATTATTAGGGACAGGTGAGAAATTTGTTGGGTCTGTATTTTAATACCAGATCACCTAATTTGGGCCTGCCACACCAGCGTAGAACTGGATTTGTTTTTAGAAATGCATACATTTCCAAACTTGTGATGTGATTCATCACTAGTACACCAACTAAATCAATGAGACTTGACCAAATTTAAGTCATATTCACCTCAATGGATGTACTCAAAGCATGATTAAGTTTTGATTCAACCCACTATGTGTAAAAATCCCATCTATTTATATTTATTCAAAATGTTTGCTTTTAGTCAAAAACGTATGTTTTCCATCTTTTCAGACTTGTTCATAAAATAGGAATAAGTAGCAACAGTAAAATTCTACTGAGGAACATTGAAAATCATCCATTTTAATCAGTATCTAAACATGCTTTCTTTTAAGAAAAGTAGTTAAACTTTTTGGCTTTGTTTTAAGATAGGTGGGTAATAGCACAGAGGGCAGAGGTAATTTTTCTCCCCTGAATCCATCCTGTGGGCCATACCAGTGAGTTTCACTGCACCCAAAGTTAGGTGATGTCACTCCTAGCTGCCATTTTGTTCAATTTTCAGCTGATTTCTCTTTTTTGGTGTTTTGGGAAGGTTTGGGGAGCTTTGCAGGGTTAGAAAAATAAAAACCACTGCATTTTTAGGCAGTTTTGGTCCATTTGGGGGCAAAAAAATTGCCCCTCAATAATAATAATAATAATAATAATACATTATTGTTGTTGTTGTTGTTATTATTATTATTATTGGAGCTGAAGAGGTCTTCTGGAGGCTGCACTTTGCCCACCTGTTTTAAATGTTGTAACATCAGCACATGGGTCAGACTCCTGTTGGTGAAATATGGTTTAAGGTTACACACATATATGTCTTGTTTTGAATGGGATGCAAGGGCCTATTCAGTAGCCTCTTGTGCTTTATCCAATGCCTCCCCATCTTAGCAGCTGTCAACCCTCTGGGGGAGTGGTTTGCTATGGCCATTAAATGGCCATGGAAGGGGGAGGAAAGGAGATGACCAAACAGTGCAGACTGTCTTCTATCCCCTCTGCAGTTCTTCAAAGACTACAAGAAACAGTGAGATCATTTATCTTCCTTTCTCTCTGGAAAACTACAGTGGGGGTGGGAAGGCAGTCTGTGCAGCTTAGTTGACTCCCTTCCTGTCCATTCTACAGCCATAGCAACACTCCCCTGGGGCTTGACAACTCCAGGGGTGAGAGTGGGGGGAGCACTGGAGAGACTGTGTAGTGTTACACTTCGCAGATGTGATAAAGGATCACAGACTCTGTAAGTCTGACTGGCAAGACTATCTGGATGAGTTTAGACTAATTTCTGTTAATGATTCTGACATGTAACATGTTCTTGATAAGAACAATGGGGCATACTCAGAGGCTCATATCACAAGAGTGCAGATTTGATCACTGTAGTGAACAGCTGGTTTGAATGCTTGTTCAGGAAATATGTGAAATCAAATTTTAAAATCAATTATTTTAGATCACCTTGGTTGAAAATTGATAAATTTTGTAGCAGAGGAGTTAAAACATTGCATTTAGGAGTGCAGAAAGAGAATTCTTACCTGTAATCTAAACCAATCAAGCCTCATTCCTCTGAAATCAAATACCTCTCCATCTTCAACTGTATCATGGAGGAAAATGAAACATCAACTTTATTAACACACACTCTTAAAGCAGGCATGGAGTCTAGTTCTTAAACATCATGTCTGACATTCTGTTAAGTACAGCTTACATGCATATAAATTTGTTACTGGACAGGGCTCAGAGGGCTCTTTTCTTGCTCTTGTCCTCTGTCCAAAAATCTCCCAACTCTAGGCAGCTGTCAAGTTCCAAGAGGGATCACTGCTGTTGTTACTTACTGGTGGGGAAAGGAGGGTGGGCAGGCAATTCAAAGCATGAAAATCTGGTTGCTCTGGGCTGCCAGAGGAAGGAAAAGGCATACATTCTCCATTTGAGAGCACACACTCATTTCTTCCCTTGACTAAATTGACACCAACTGCTTCTCAATGGCCCAAATCAACTCCCCCCCTCCATTCCTTCTTTGCCAGTAACCAACAGCAGCAGGACCCCCTCCCAGGGCTCGACAGCTGCTGGGCAGTGAGAAGATGTGGAACTTCATGTGCAGAGCTATGTGCAGAGGTAGAGTCTCTATCCATATTTAACGCAAAGAATTTTGCTGGTCATTATCAGCTCTACAAATAGCTCTGAAGTTTTCCATACAAAAACTATAATTCTAATTCATTGTATATATTCATGCTATAAAGCAAAATTCAAAGATAAACATTTTACCACCTTTTAAAAACTAGAGTTTTATACTAGGACTTTATTCCTGAGCTGCTGCTTACCATATTCTGCAAGAAACGTGTTCCTTATTACAACAGAACTTGTTATTATGTACATCTCAAAAGAAAGGTACTACTGATACATCCCAAGACATCTTATGAAGCAGAACATCTGAGACAGGCTCTTGTCCATCTGTATTAGGCATCATGTACAAATGAGTCTAAAGTTAGAACTGGGAAGAGCCTCAGCAAGGACAGAGGGAAATGGCATACTGCGCTTGGAGAACAGATGTTATCCTACCAAGATGAGCTTATATTTTAAGAAAAAAGATTACCATGGAATCATAGAGTTGGAAGAGACCACAAGGGCCATCTAGTCCAACCCTGTGCCATGCAGGAATACCCAATCAAAGCATTCCTGACAGATGGCCATCCAGCCTCTGTTTAAAAACCTCCAAAGAAGGAGACTCCACCACACTCTAATTGACAGATCAGGTCCTGCCAGTAGAAAGGAATAGTAGGATTGTGCAAGAATATTCAGTAGGGAACCAGATTCTGGATCAAGGACAGCTGCAGGAAATTTAGAAATGTGTGCAGGTGAATGTAGTGAACACACTACAGAGCCTGAGGTCATGCTGACTGGAGGAATGAGCAAAAAATAGTTTCTAATACTAGAGATTAAAACTACTTTTGTAAACCGCACTTCTTCTGAAATCCTTGAGTGCTGCTAAGACTCAAGGTTAAAGTTAGTTACATTAGACATAATTCAGACTGATGGTTTATACATAATTACCTTGTTTCACACTTAGGGAGGTCATAGTGTTTACAAAAGAGGACATAATGATGGACTCGTCTTCAGGGCACACTGAAAGATTCTAATTTAAAACAAAAACAGGAAAACAATATAACTTGATGTTTTAATCTTGTTGTACGCCGCCCCGGTTGCTGAGCAGAGGGGCGGGTTAAAAATAAAAATTTATTATTATTATTATTATTATTATTATTAATATGTTACAGCAATAATTATACTGATTAAGAACAAATGCACTGGAAAAGACAGCAACGTACACAAGTATGTGTTTAACAGCCTATTAGGAAGCTTCCCTGCCAGACCATCTTCCACCAGTGCCTGGTGTTTTCGCACGTATGAGTAGGATGAAGTCAGAGGTGTTAACACTATAGATGCAAAAAGTGTAAGCATTTATGTAACAGAGAGTGGAGTGACATGTCAGTCTGGCATACTGGTCAGGGTATGTTTATTTTTATTTATTTATTTTATTCATTTATATCCCGCTTTTCTCCCACCAATGGGACCCAAGGTGTAGGAGTGGGATTTGGGAGATAAAGATTCCAGTCTCCTACTGAGTCATGAACCTCGCTGGGTAACTACAGGCCAGTAATTCTCTCAGTCTAACCTCTTCCCAAGGCTGTTATGATGATGAAATGAGGAAGAGAGCCTTGAGAAAGAAAAGTGGCATATAACTATAACAAATAAATGAACATAAGTAAGAAGGCAGATATATGGAAAAATTGCTTCCAGAAAAATCCGTCCATAAAATTTAAGAACTTTCTTCATCAGCCAATTAAAATATGGAAATTACTCTTCCGACATATGATTGTGAAAAGGGATTAGTAATGTTTCACCAAGCTTACGTCACTAATTTACCAAGCTTGTGTTCTTTATACCTTCATTTTGTCTTGAGTAAATAACACAGCGTATTTTAATATTAGCTGAAAATAATGAATATAATGAATTCTATATAATATTGATCTGAAAAATTTCTAGTGCAGACAGGGAAATTAAAGTTGCTAACGTCTTTAGGACTTCAAGTACTTTTTCAAGTCAGAAACTGTAATGTATACTAGTAACTGGGAGGTGGGGGAAGAGATATCACTTGCTCACACTCTATCTACTGTACGCCAACTATTTTGCCTCCACACATCCTACCTGATACATTATATAGTCTGACATCATTTATACCTTCATTTTGTCTTGAGTAAATAACACAGCGTATTTTAATATTAGCTGAAAATAGTGAATATAATGAATTCTATATAATATTGATCTGAAAAATTTCTAGTGCAGACAGGGAAATTAAAGTTGCTAACGTCTTTAGGACTTAAGTACTTTTTCAAGTCTGAAACTGTAATGTATACTAGTAACTGGGAGGTGGGGGATATCACTTGCTCACACTCTATCTACTGTACACCAACTATTTTGCCTCCACACATCCTACCTGATACATTATATGGTCTGACATCATGCTATTACATTTAACACAACTATGTTTTCAAATGCAAACAGTTTTATCTCTGAAAATGGAATAATAGCTAGTTTTAATTTTGAACATACAAGAATCTAGTTAAGTACAAAATCTAAGCTCCATCTAGTGGCTACTGAAAGTATAAAGTTGTGGCCGCACTTCAGTAACTAGCTAAAACAGGTAAACCTTAATGTGTCTTTGTAATGTGTCTTCAATACAGTCTGTTTTAATCTTGGGCTAGCCTAATGCAAGGCCACATCCTACTGATTAAGACAGAAGTTACAGGGTTTTAAAATTAGTGTTTTCTGACTATAGGTGGAAAATCAAGAGTCAGTGGTTTGAACTTATTTAACAAGTTTTATCTCTTGTGGCAAAATCCTCATCACTCACCTGCACAAGTTCATTTAAGACAACTGCATCAAAGCCTGACAGGTATTGCACATAATATCTTTGCATAACTGGGCCATATTTTCGTACATGTGCTCTGAGTTCTTCCATGTAGAAAATCAGCTCTGCTATGTGCCTTAGGAAGAAAACAAAACAGAATACAATATTGACTAATACAAAGAAAGTAAAAGGTGTAGTGTGTTTGTGTGTATGAGAAAGAGAGAGAAAATGAATATGCTTTAAAGGTTCAATAAAATATATTTTGAAACTAAAGTTTGTGGGACAGAGCTGTATTTTTGTTGTACTGATATAAAAAGGCAACTTTGCATTCTAGTTCCTATAGCAGTAGGGTGAAGAGACTGACAATTTTCCTCTGTCAACATTCTGTTAGGGATATCCTGTTGAAACACAGCCAGCTTGATATTGAAAGGATTATTATTTTAGGAGATTAAGCTGAGCAAATATTAAAGGCTTGCCAAAGTTCAAATTTGTGTGTGTGTGTGTTTTGTTTTTCAAAAAATGTGAACGGGGAAACAAAATTTATGTACCTGAAAAACTACACATCATACACTTAGGAGGCTGCATTTAAAATTACGGTGTGCATAATCAAGACAAAAGCAAGGTAAATTTCATGTAGAAATGATATGAAAAAGCACAAGTAACCTGGATTCATGCTAAAAGAAGGTTTAAGTTACATCCATCAGGAAGCTGTCTCCAGTTACTAACTGTTCCATCAATGAACCTATTTGACAGTATCACAATCTAGATAGCCATATAACTAAATATGAATGTCCTATGGACCTTTCATTTGCTCCCCTTCTCTCAATCAAGTTTCTCCCTTTCCAAAAGACAATGTCAGGCAGTGGTAGCAGTAGGAAGATACGGAAAGGCTGAACTGCACCAGGTGACACCATCAGAGGGAAGGGTGACAGCAACTTTAGTAATGCCATAGATGTCAGGCTGCTTTTGAAACTTCATGTAATTTCAAAGACTGGTTTGCAATACACCAGTGTACATGCAGGCAGGAGAAACTGCTGATCAAAATGTCTTCAGGAAATACAGGTTGCCCCTATATCCGCGGAATCAATAGCCGCATTTTCAGTTATCCCCAGCTGAAAAAATAAGGACACATACCATAGACTTGCACTGGAAAATGCCTAGGGCGTCCTCTCTAGGAATCATTAGGTCCTCCAACACAACTGTTATGGTATGTTTGTACTGGAAGTTCTTTATTTTAATAGGGTTCGCTATTATCCATGGTTTCATGTATAAACGGTAAGTCCACAGAAATGAGGGGCGACCTGTACTGAAACCCTTAGGGAGCTTCCAAATAAGCTCTCTGGATTGATACCAATATAGCATTACTTGCCACTAACCTGCCCACTGCCTGTTTAGAAAATTTGGCCTCAGCATTTCACTCTCAAAGAAGAGCTACGTAATGCCCAGCAGTGTCAGATGCTTTTTAACTTCCACTGCCTGACACTTCAGATCTGCTGATGAAACCCTGGTCCAGTTTCCATTTTGAAGATAGATGGTAAGGTATTAACTCCTTTCAGGAGGATCTTTTCTGTTTGAGCTCCAATATTAATGGAACTTTTTCTTAAGGAATCTTGACAACCCTTGTGTTGCTTTCCAGACGTAAGTAAAAGCTTTCTTATTCAGTTGGCTTTTGGGAATCAATCAGCACTCTTGTCGTATTTTAATTACATTTATTTTAACTACATTACTGCCTTGGACTTGTATCATATCCTTTTCTTTTTTTATTGTTTATTGTAAACTTCAGTGAACAGTGGTATAGAAATAATTTAAATAAATAAAACTGAATACTTCTACTGCAATCTTGCTTTTATGTATTATTGATGTCTGAGCCAGCATGATGTAGCGGTTTGAATGTTGGACTATAGCTCTGCAGACCAGGGTTCAAATCCCTGCTCGACCATGGAAACCCACTGGGTGACCTTGAGCAAGTCACATACTCTCAGCCTCATAAAGGGTTGCCTTAGGGTCAACATAAGTCAAGAATGGCTTGAAGGCACACAACAACAACATCATATTAGTTTAATATGGTATTTATATCACAGACTCTCAACCCAAAATGCCTGCCTGCATCCTAGCAAATTATTCTGAGCTGTATTGACTTAAATTCACGGCATATATGAAAATATACATCAATGAATTTTATTTTCACAAAGGTCTTTCATTCACCTGCAAGCTGCCTGAGGGAATTCAATAAAGAGGTGGACAACACATGCTTAATGGGCCACATATGACCATCATCACATTATGTAGCCTGTGAACCTTTCCTGCATGATTCCACGGTCCCAACTGATGCTGCCAGGGAAAAAGGTGATGCGTCTCTAAAACAGGATCTTTTCTTTATAAAAGAATGCCTTTCCCATTTTTTAAAACCTTCCAGCCACTTACAATTTGAGGGAAGAAAAACTTCAGAGGGCCTGTGGGCCTGCAATGAATCCCAGGAAGTGAGGAATAAAATTGCCCCTGGGACCCAGTGACATGTTCCCATTCCAGCTCTAAGATATTGAGGAACAGAATGAAGTAAGTCCATACTTAGATAACAAGGGGAAATCCTCCACATAAGACAGTAAAACCTACAATCTGCCACACAAAGAAATCAGAAGTACTACAAGGCATCAAGGGCCCTGAATTGCATGCAACGTAATACTATGCCATACAAATGGTATGACTAAAAAGTGTGACACTACATTTTAACGTACTTATCTATAAAATCATCTGCACTCTTCTTAGGCATATTATCTGCATGTCGAAGAAGCCAAATAATTTCATCACGAGCAAAGGATAATGCCATAAATACAAAAAGTGCCTAGACAGGAGAGGGAAAAACATTAAAATGTTTCTTCTTATACAAAAGTTACAAGTAAGCATATAGCAAATAGAATTAAGCTGTATGGTTCATGACCATGCAAAGAACAATTTTTGAAGAGGATGTAAGAAACTCAGTTTAAATGTAACATATTTACCTTGGGACCCAACAACCCTGGCTGATCTGACAAGACAGTAGCTAGTTCTTTCAATGCAGACCGTAAAAACTTGCGTCTTTCTCTGTGCATTGATCCACTGTTTCGAGAACAGAAATGCTGTGATCAGTCACCAACATACTGTATTTTAAATATCACTTCAGGTTGTGCTGAGGTCTATGGCAGTCACATAAAAGCAGTTCAAATACCACACAAATGCAGTTTACACATGCTGTTCCTTATGCTCAAGGATTAATATTATTGTAAATACGTAATATTATTATGTTGCCAGTAGAAATCTAAATGATCAGGCAAAAAAGTGAACACTCCATGTAAAATTTGATTTTAACATTTAATATAGTCTAACTCTGTCTCTGAATTTTAAGGAGACAATTACAAAATGCCAAGGAGAAACGAAGCGTGGCACAGCCCTTTAAAAACATTTTTATTGTCTACTATCCTCCCACACCCTTATGTACATCTGAAATTCTAGATAACACTTCATAATCAGATGAAGTGCGCCATCATCCACAAAAGTATATGCCATAACTTATGGACAGGTTGCTTACCTGTAACCATAGCTCTTCGAGTGGTCTTCTGTGAATTCACACAGTTGGGTTATTCCTGCGCCTGTGCAGAGCATACGGAACCTTCTGGTATCGCTAGGCAGAATGTGCATAGATACATTTTGGCAGTAACTCCGACCACATTAACGGTCCCTTAAGAGGCGCTCTCGCCTAATTCCCCTCAGTTCCTTTGAATGACGCCGCAAACAGCAGCATCAGGAACATTAAGCTCATATGCATAAGCAGGACATAGAGGGAAGGATGGCCGGGTCTGTGTGAATTCACAGAAGACCACTCAAAGATCTATGGTTACAGGTAAGCAACCTGTCCATCTTCTTCGTGGTCTCTGTGAATCACACAGTTGGGTAGACTAGCAAGCTTCCCCACTGGAGGAGGGTATGTTCTGTACATCAGTAAGCGAAGGCACCTCACAATCTGCCCTAAAAGGATTTTTTTTGCACATTCCTTAAACCTTAAACAATTCAGTAGTGCATAAAAAGTCCATAGTCCAAATATGCATAAAACGTCTATAGTTCAAATATGCAATACACTCACTCATTGGATGGAGGACAGAAGAATTGCCCTCCCAAAAGCACCCTCGTTCCTAGAACGAGTGTCCAGTCTGTAGTGTGAAATAAAAGTCAATGGTGATGACCAAGTCGCAGCACGGCAGACATCCTCTAGGGACACCCCTGAGAGGAACATAGTCGAAGTGGAGACAGCTCTTGTAGAATGTCCTCGAATCTGAGGCGGTAGAGGCTTGTTCGTTAGTTCATAACAAAGAGCGATGGTCGATGTCACCCACTTCGACAGACGCTGCAACGAAATCGGTGCACCTTTCTTTGAGTCAGCATATGAGACAAAAAGCTGAGGTGACTGTCGAAATGGGGCAGTCCATTGTATGTAGAATGCAAGCACCCTCCGCACATCCATGGAGTGGAGGGTATGCTCGAATTCGTCCTTCGGATCCTGCATCAGGGCAGGCAGGACGATGGGTTGGTTAAGGTGGAAACTGGAGACCACTTTGGGAAGAAAGGAGATGTCAGGCCTTAATACCACCTTATGCTTGTGGAAGCATGTATATGGCGGGTCCAATCGAAGGGCACACAGTTTCCCAGCTCGACGAGCGGAGGTGATGGTGACCAAAAAGGCAGTCTTCCAAGTCAGCAGCTGAAGATCGGTGGAAGCCATGGGTTCAAAATGTCGTCTCACTAATTGAGAGAGGACGAGTTCAAGGCTCCAAGCTGGGGTGGGATGAAGAACCGGGGGATGGAGGTTGACATACCCCTTTAGGAATCTCTTCACCATCGGGTCCTAGAAGGGGGAAGGCAGATTGCAAGCCTGGAATTCAACGGAGATAGCTGCTAGGTAACCTCTAAGAGAGGAATTCGAGAGTCCTGATTCCGACAGACGGAGGAGGAACTGAAGGATCATCGGTACCGAGCAAGATTCGGGACTCGATCCCTGTTCTGTTAGGAACTTCTTAAAGCATTTCCACTTGTATAGACAAGCTTTTTGAGTGGAAGGTTTCCTAGCAGCGTCGATAACCGTCTGAACCTCTCGGGGCAGAGCGCAATCCAGGATGGCATGCAAAGGCCGCGGGCTCACAGCTCGCCCCTCCAGGCCGTCAGGCGAAGCGTGTCACGATCAGGGTGCCTGACCTTGCCCTGCTGGATGGTGAGCAGATCCAGACGGTCCAGGAGGTGAAGAAAGCACCTCCTGGACAGAAGCAGCAGTGGTGCAAACCAAGGTTGTCGGGGCCACCATGGCGTGGTGAGAATGTCATCCGACCGGTATTGACGAATCTTGGCTACGACTCTTGTCAACAGCGGGATTGGAGGGAAGAGGTACAGGAATGGTCCGTTCCATTGAAACAGGAAGGCGTCCCCTCTGGAGTCCCTGTGCCACGTTCTGGAGCAAAACTGGTCGCACTGTCTGTTCTGGGCAGTCGTGAAGAGGTCTATCAGTGGAGTGCCCCATCAACGAAAGAGGTCTGCTACTACCTGTCTGTGGAGCATCCACTCGTGAACGTTGGGAGTTGGAGCGGCTCAGTCTGTCTGCAAGAATATTCTCCTCCCCGGGGAGATGTATGGACTGAAGGGAGATGTTCCATTCTACAAACCAATCCCAAATCTGTAGAGTAAGTTGAAGGAGCTGAGGTGATCTGGTACCACCTTGTTTGTTCAGGTAGTACATCACCGAGGTGTTGTCCGTAATGAGAAGAACTGTCCCGTTCTGAACTAACACTTCGAAGGCACAAAGAGCTTTCTGGACCGCTAGGAGCTCCAGAACGTTGATGTGCAACTTCCCTTCTTCGGTACTCCAAGAATTTAGGATCCTGTGGTGTCCCAGATGGGCTCCCCAACCGTGTAGAGATGCATCTGTTGTGAGGGAAACATCTGGTTGAGGAGGGTCGAAAGGAAGGCCGAAGAGAACATTGAGCAGTTCGAGCCACCAGTCCAGGGAACGTTGGACAGAGCGGGGCATCGTCAGGAGCTTCTTGGGAGAATCCACTAGGTGATCGAAGACATCCAGGAACCAGTGCTGGAGCGGTCAGAATCAAAGTCTGGCCAGACGCGTAACCGATGTGGTGGCTGCCATGTGTCCGAGGAGAACTTGTATATCGTGTGCTCGAACCCGACGCGACTGTCGACAGCTGTGGATCAGGAATTGGAGGGTGTCGAACCAATCGTTGGGAAGGTACGCTGCTGCTGAGATCGAGTCCAGTAGGGTGCCGATGAATTGGATTGACTGAGCAGGGTTCAGCTGAGATTTCTCCATGTTGACAACAAGTCCCAGGGTATGTAACACATCTAGGGTAAAGAGAATGTCCTTCTCAAGCTGAAGCCTCGAATTCGCCACAAGCAGCCAATCATCTATGTAAGGGAATACAATGACCCCGTGTTGTTGAAGAAAGGCCGCAAATGCTGCCATACATTTCATGAATATCCTTGGTACCGTGGAGTGTCCGAATAGGAGGACGCGGAACTGGTAGGCTTCGTCCCCAACCTGGAACGCTAGGAACCTCCTGTGTGAAGGGTGGATCCCGATGTGGAAGTAGGCGTCCTTGAGGTCTATGGGCGCAAACCAGTCCCCTCGTTGAAGAAGAGGGAGTATAACAGCGAGGGTGGTCATCCTGAATTTCTTTGGAATGATATACCAGTTCACTCCTCTCAAGTCTAGGATCGGTCGAAGGCCACCGTCCTTCTTCGGTACCAGGAAGTATTTTGAGAAGAAGCACTGGTGACATATTTCAGCGCTCACGGGTTCGATGGCCCCTTTTTGAAGCAGGGTCCCGACCTCCTCGATGAGGGGAGGGGAGGGCAGTGTAGTACGGATCCGTCCTGTCGGAGGCAGTAGGTCGAACTCGATCCAATAGCCACATTGTATAATCTGGAGTACCCAGCGGTCCGATGTTATGGAGGACCAGGTGTGCTGGAACGAGGACAGACGGTCTCCAAACAGGGGTTTCTAAAAGAAAACAAAAGCATCAATAAGAGGAGGGCAACTCAAAACTTCCTCCTGCCTTGATCCCTTGGCCTCTGCTTGGAAGAAAGGCGGTATCTGGAGGTGGATCCCTGGCTCCTCACCGATGATGATGACGACATCAGTTGTTGGAACTTGGAGCGCTGGGAGGCTGTGGTGTGTTTCCCTGTCTAAGGGCCTGTCCATAGGAGGACGTATGCCAGCCTGACCAGTGCCTAGGGCGGTACGCAGAAGATGAGGACGATGGCATACCGTACTTTCTGGCGGTGGTCCTCATCTTCTGCGTGAACTCCAGCTTGTCGTCAGTTGAACCATTGAAGAGGCCCGAGTTGTCAAACGTCATGTCTTCAATGGTTGCAGCCGCCTGAGTGGACAGGCCCGACGATCGAAGCCAAGCGTGGCAGCGTAGTGCAATAGACCCAGCCACAGTCTTGGCGGCACAATTGGCAACGTGTCGTGCAGAGTTCATTTGTTGGCCCTCAAGGAGCTGAGCCTCCGTCGAGATCGCCTCTGCCACCCTCCTTCTTTCCTCCAGGAGGTCCTGTATGAGGAGGGCCATTCTCTCCCATAGGACCTGTTGGTAAGCCCCCATACATGCCGAATAATTGGCTATGCAAAAGCTAAGACCAGCAGCGGAGTAAAGTTTTTTTTCCGATGATATCAAGTTTCCTGCCCTCAGGATCGGAGAGGGTGGACTATGTTCAGCGCTGTCTTCGGGGTTGCGCTGCCTCAACTACTACAGAATTCGGCTTAGGGAGTTCTTGCAGCCATTCAATGCCATCTCCATCAACACGGTACAGGCGGTCAATCCGCTTAGAGGTTGATGGAATCGATGATGGCTTCTCCCAGGAGCCCTGGGACAATTTCAGCAGGGATGGGAGTACCGGGATGCGGGCCGCAGGTGGGGCTTTTGATTTGATCCGGAGATAAATCGGGTCAACCGGGTCAGACTCCTTCTCAGTGATCTCGAGTTCAAGCACATGACACATTCGTACCACCTGCTCGGAGAAGGAGCGAACGTCGTCAGTTGGAGAGGAAGAGTCTTCATCCAACAGCTCAAGCTGAGGTGATGGCAAATAGTGGAGGTATTCTTCAGAGGTTTCCGAGGAGGATGACGAATCCGATGAGGGAAGGGCTGCGGTGTCAACCCGCCAATGAAGATGTGCGAGGCGGCGGAGAGGGAGGCAGTGGAAGCAGCGGGTGTAAGGGAGAAACCTGGCAGCCGGTATCTTTAAACAGTGGTGCAGGTGGGAGCCGTGGAGAAGAGGCCCTGCCCGACCCATGAAAGGAGATGCGAGGTGGAGGCATCGATAAGACATGGCGGGTGCCAACTTCCTCGGTCATGTAAAACACCTTATCGGTATCCAGCTCAACAGCGTGTTGGTTGGGCAGGGGCGTACTGAAGAGAGCTGTGGCCAGATCGTAGGCCCCATACGCCTGAACATCTTCCTGGATCCGGGAAGTGGATGGCTGAGGTTCAGTCTCCTGGTCCTGTCCTGTCGAAGGGTCCTTCAGGAGTTCCAAGCGGGAGACCACCAACGCCAGCGACTGTGGGGAGGCAGCCTCAACACTTGATGGGTCACCCACTTCGACCTCCACGATTTCGAGGGAGGGAGTTGGCGTGGTAGCTCTCACTCGCGACTGCTCGGCAGCCGTGCCTCGGTCTTGAGGAGGGACTTGGGACTGAGGGACCAGCAAAACAGGTTGCATAGGCGGTGCGGTCGCCACCGAAACCGATGCCAAGGATGTTTGATCTGTCCCTGCCTCCTTCTGCTTGCCATCAGTGGGAACGTTTCTCCTTCTTCTTCTTAGGGGCCTTGCCCTTAGAGGAGGAAGCCGAATCCGGTCCTTGCTCAATCCCGAGCGATCCCCATGCTTTCTCTTGGGTTCGATTGCTGACGAATCCGAGGAGGCTCGGTCCCCAGCTGGGGTCGGCCTCGAGCCATGTTTGTGGGAGTGGAGCATGGCTTCAGGGTCAGAAGCAACTGACCGGCGTCAAGATGGGCTCCGGGATTGGTGGCGTTTGGCATGAGAAGGCTTCAGAGAAAGAGATCTCCCCCTTTTCTGAGGGGATCCAGCAGCAGGTGTCAAAACTGCAGAAGGGACCAGAGCCTTCTCATAAAGGAAGGACTTCAGCCGGGACGACCGGTGTTTTTGCACCTGGGGGGGGGTGAAGGCCCAGCAATGCACGCAGGCGTCTACATTATGGGACTCACCCAAGCAAATTAGGCAGCGGGAACGGCCATCGGAGCTGGGTAGTTTCGCCTGAGAAACCACGCACCGTTTAAATCCGGTTTTAGTCGCCATAGTAGGGAGTAGACGTAGACAAAGTCAAGGACAGGCCAAAGATCACACCAAAGATCAGAGAGCCGAGACAAAGCCAAGGGGGCACGAAAATCGTGGTCAGGAGTCCGAATCAAGTCAAAAATCACCATGGAGCCAAGTTAAAAGGAGAGAGCAAGTATCGTAAGCCAAAAAACAGTCTGAGTCAAAAACGAAAGTCAGTAGCGCTAGCGAGAAAAGGTTCCTACGAGCTGCAATATGTGGTGGAAAAAAAAGGAACTGAAGGGAATTAGGCGGGAGCGCCTTTTAAGGGACCGTTAATATGGGTAGTTACCGCCAAAATGTATCTATGCACATTCTGCCTAGCGATACTAGAAGGTTCCATATGCTCTGCGCAGGCGCAGGAATAACCCAACTGTGTGATTCACAGAGACCACGAAGAAGATCTCTAGAGTCTTTAAGGAGTTGTAGATTGCTGTTGTTAATCCTAAGACAATTTCACAAAACCTACTTTGCATGCCTCTGTTCCAAATACTATGGTTTACTATTAAAGAACAGACCAAGTGTCTAAAGCAGTACAGAGTGGGATCTGTGGTACAAAATATAGACTTGATTCTAAAGATAATAGTAGATAGGCAAGAAGCAATTCTGCTTATAAGGAGAGAGGGTGACAACCAGAAGACCCAGAAAAACTGAAGACCCTAGAAAACTGCTTTTCAGACTGTGTGGAAGCTGCATATGCGGGGGGGGGGGGGAGAGGAAGTAGCAGCATTCTCCCTTACATGAGCAGAAGCATCTTTTTGTAATTTGAAAATTTTAAATCACAGCCTCTTAACATAACTGATACAGTAAAACCTGGCTGAAGAATGTGATCAATAGTATTTCATAAGTTATTTTACAGGATACTTACGCATGTGATACAGCAGCTTCCTTGCATTCCCTTATGTCATTAATACGTTTGTTATAGCTGCAAGTGTAAATAAAACCTATAAGTATGCTGGAGATAATTAAAAAAAACCCAAAAACGTTCTTCTCCATAAAACTGCAGATGCAGAAAAAAACTTTCTTAAAGTAATCTATTTGCAGATGAAGGGTTCCTAGTCTAGGCCACGTTTTTAGATCAAATGAGAGACTTATGAAGAACTAAATAAGGAGCTCAACATCTCACTTTTTGCAAAGCTGGGAAGCGTGGTATATTGGCTGACATCTTGACATAAGCAGCACAACAGGAAGTTATGCCTGAGCTCTGAACTTTTTTGTTGTTGTGGAGATGGTAATTCACTATCGCCCCAAGGACTCAAGTTTATCCTGCATGTGTCCCTCTCCATGGCCATTCAGTGAGCAGAGGAGAGTGTAGTGGAGGAGGCATCAGAGAACCATTTGGTTATGTCCCTTTGGCCAGACACAACAAAAGACATCCACCAGTACCTTCTAGGATTCTTCTGGAGGTCCCAGAGTACAATGTCATTACTGTGCATCTGTGTTACAGGCACATAACCAGTCACTTCTCCAATGCTACCCGTTCCTCATCAGCCACTAAATGGCCATGGAGGGTGCTCTCTGCAAGAGGAAGGGGAGTCCTGAAGAAGCGGAGAGCGGAGGTGTAGTGTAGTTCTGCCTGGGCAGAAATTTTACAACACATCTCCTGATGCATGATCTCACCCATTAAGTTCAAGCTTACTGTTGCAAGCCATGATTATTGTGCTCTGCTTCTGGCTTCACATATTGTTTTTTGAGTTATAACATGTACTGTAACCAGCAATGACCAGCCAAATCCTTTCGTGCATGGCTTAAGTCATGCAATGGCAAATAAAGGGCAAGGCACAAAGGTCTGCCCAAGTCCTCTCCTTCTGTATAAAAGCATTTTTGAAAATTATTACAATTGCAAAAATAATTTATCACTATGAGAGAAAAGGATGCTTTTTTGAGAAGTGGAATCAAAACTCTTGTGGGAGATAAATAATCAACAACCCTTTGGATGAGCACAGTAAAAATAGAGCTGTCTGAGTACATGCTTTAGGTCAAATATTAATATTGTAATATGCCAGTTCAGGAACACCTGATACATTCTAGGTTGTAATTAACTGTATAAGGCCCTTCAATATTAAAACAGCTTTTAAGACCTAGCACAAATGTAAAGCCATCTGGAGTGGAGGGATATCACTCACTTCTTCCTTTTAACTCATTATCCTTTCTGAAGTGTAAACATTTCATCCTCCAACCAGTTCCACCAACATGTTTGAAAAATTAATAAACTTGATTAAAATGGACTTGAGAACACTCCTGCTTCAGAACCTGATTAACGTGTTTGAAATGAGTTTAGGAGTGTCCTTGGTTTCATTTTAACTAGGCTTAACAAACATCAAACTTAATCAAGAATTTCAGGGCTTGCCTAGATGAGGGGATATAATGCTGATTCCTGCACATCATTGCAAATTCGCAGCAGCATTCTTTTATCTCCATGGTCTTTTGCCAAAAATGATAGTATGCAAAGCTATTTGCATTTGAAATGCACATGACCATGAATCAAGTTGTCAGCCGAGTAAATTAGCAAGTTATTATTCTCCACATGTTGCCACTGCTTCACAGTACAGTGTGCAAATGTGACCTTCTGCTTAAAATAGTTATTTGGGCACCTCAGCACAGAAAAAAAAAATGCACGATCGCTAAAACGAAAATCCAAAATGGTGCTTTTGGCTGCTTCCTTGCTAGTGAGCCTGCCCCCTGTGCCTGTCTGACCAACCCACTCCCCAGTTCCACTCTCTCCAAGAATGCCCAGCAATGCGAATCGGTTGTCCTAACGAGTGCTAATGAGCATTCCCACGCATTATTTTTTTAAAATTGGGAAAAGCCGGGGAGACTTCTCCTGCATAATTTTTGGCCCCCTCCTTCCGAATAAGGCAAATCATCGGAGGATCATGTTGAGACAAAAAGTATTGTTGAATTATAAGAGGGGTATTTTCACCTTCTAGGCAACCCCTCAGTAGAAGAAAGCAGGGTAATTTCTAAGATGGAGTAGGGGGAACACATACAAGTCTGCTGACCCTCAATCTCTCAAATCCTAACCCCTGGAATTATCCAAGATTCCTCTTGTTGTCAAATATTTCACTACAAAAAACAAAACAAAAACGAAAGAAAGAGGTGGGTGCAATCAAATCTATTTTTTTAAAAAATAGAAACCTGTACCCTCTTATGTTTACAAACAGGTCTTCTGCAGCTTTGTGAATATGGAAAACTTCATCCCGAAACAGAGCCAAACAAGAGCTGCTTTGAAGGGCAAGCTTCCAAAGGGTCAAAGCTGTTGCATCACTATTCAGGATTCCATGGCACAAAATAAATCCAACTTTGAGAAGAAGAAAAAAGAATTTGAAAAGATGTAACAACTGAGTAAAAGAAATGTAAAATAGATAATTAAAGTTAAACAATAATTTATACTCTACTTAGCTATTAGTTTGATTAATCCCAGAACAAACATGAAATAGTGTATACACATATTTATTTTACTGTAGGCAACACCAGGCTCCTCAAAGTTGTTTCTGCTTTAATACAAAGTTTTCTTAACATGCCTGCACAGATTAAGATAACATGTTTGGGTGAGGGGAGCTTAATACAGCAAACACGTGGTGGAATATAATGTGAAAACCCTGGTGATAACTGCTGCAGCACTCACATCAGATACATTTTTAAAGGTTATGTTCCAAGTCCCACTCTATTGAAAGTGATAGCTTCACACCCTTTTCTAGTGTACCACCTTCTATTGCTTCCAGAACATTTAAGTTCTACAGAATGTACCCATGCATGAGCTATCCATTCAACAAAACATATCAGACATGAGCCAGCCAAGGGTAAATACTTTAAATTTTCATTGATTTTAATGGAAAAAACACTTTGTCAAACTTAAGTACTTTTCTTTGTTTCTTAGTGCTTACTCTTCCAACTGCTATGTATGGGACTTTGAAATGTTTAACTTTGGCTCACCTCTATAGTATCTTTAGCTGAGTAATCATAACTGATACAATTATAATATATCCAGTCCCTTAACTAAGGGAAGGGATGAACATAATATATTTCCATGTCCCATAAATTCCATTTCTCTGCCCTCCCTTTTTGAGTGTTGCTTTTCATTCTGATTAAAACACTGAATAAAGAAAAAGTTGATCAGGATCATATTAAAGGTGACATAACTGTTACTCTGGATGAAGATCATGATGGAAATTTTCACCAGAATACTAGGCCCAGGGGCTTGGAATGAATTCTCTTATTCCATCAATTGCAACTAAGGGATAGATTTAGCACTGCCATTGCGACTCCGCTCACACTTGAAAACAACTGGGGAGCAACAGAATTTCAACAGATGGTTTAAACTTACAGATTATCCATTTCTCCATTGTATCCAGAGAGAGGTATTCACATGGCATCTGTATGTAAAAGAATGTCATTTAAAATAAAAGACACACAACAGTCTAGTTCAGTAAACCAGCAACTGCCCACCTCCCAGGGCCAGGGACCATTACTGTACTGTATTTCTGCCCATCAGCTATAACTGTTTCTTTCTTTCCTTGAGACTCATGAGGAACCAGTAGTTGATGGACTGTGCAATGATCCAGGAACCACCACTCTGAATAACAGCTTATTTATTTTTATTTATTTATTTATTTATTTATTATTATTTATTTATTTATTTATTTTTTAACCAAGGAGCCCTGGTGGCGCAGTGGTTAAATGCCAGTACTGCAAGCCACCACACTGCAAGTTCGATTCCAGTGGGCTCCAAGGTTCACTCAGCCTTCCATCCTTTCGTAAGTCGGTAAAATGAGTCCCCAGCTTGTGGGGGCAATTAGTTAACACACATTGGAAACTGCTTAATGCAGTGTAGATGTGTAAACTGCTATTGCTTAAAACAATTTGTAAGCTGCTCTGATAGCCTTGTGGCTGAAGAGCGGGGTATAAATAAATAAATAGTTAATACATGTGTACACAAGAATGATTAACCTAAAATGGTTCTTTACAGTTAGCAGAACTCTGAAAAGTATTACTCATTTTAGGGAAGAACATTTTTCAGCTAAAACAGAGCTTCAAAAATAAGTTAGAATACACATTTTAGGCTTCTCTCTGTCCATTCTAAACATATCAACTGCTGCTGATCCCTAGGTGTGAGCACATCTGTAATGGCAATGTCAACCCTCAGCATAGGTCCTGTCAATTTAGAATTACAAATCTGAGAGCCAGTGGTAATACTTTTAGTTCCATGGGGAGATGAACAATCCATGCTGTGACGTAGAAGGCTAATAGGACCACATAGAAAAATATTCCTTATACAGAACTGGCAAATTCTTAAAAAGCAATTTGAGATCTGTTTGTTACCCACTCTGGATTTGTGACACACTTCCAAAACTCTTGTTTACCTGATGACTGATTCATATTCACAATAGTTCCAGTGTAAGCATAATGAAAGACTGAAGCAGCCTGACCACTCTAGTAACCTTACTTGCATACATAACTATGAAGGAGTATTATCCACCTGTAAGCTCTCTTGTTCCCAACAGGCTTAAATGGAATTCAGCTTAAGTGTGAACTGGCTTTAAGTTAGCACTGAGACCCTGATGCAAAATAATATTAGGAATGTAATTCTTTTGTCTTGGATGATAAAAAGCATTCAGCAGAAACTTTTAAGGCAAAATACAATGTATCTCCAGACCACAAAACAAACTACACTGCAGGTAGAGATGTAAAATTTTCAGAATTGGGGGAGAAGGGAGAGGTTTTCCCTGTTTTTTTTTGGGGGGGGGGGTTAAAAAAAACCAAAATTTTCAGAAAAAGGGGAAGACTTTTCAGTACCCTTCAAAAACTTGAAGTTACTTTGTTCCTTTAAGAACATAAAATGTATTAATTTAATTTGGTATAAAATATCCTGTTTGGAATAGTAAAAGTACAATTTATTCAGAAAAAAACTACAGATGGAATCTACTTATTCATTTTTTAATTTTTTTTGCTACAAATGAAGCTACAAGGTAAGTAACACCTGAATTGTAAAGACTCTCTTATGAGAAGCAGGCAAAACAGAACAATAAAAATAGAAGAAACTATGAGCAGTAGTAAAACTAAGAAAATTATTTTGCCTCCTCTAGTCCTCTGTAGTGCTGGGCAGACATAAAGCACTCATAAAAGAACTGAGAAATGGAAACCAAGACCATGAATTGCAATCATGTGTGACACTGTATAAGGGTACAATATACTGTATATACAGTACCCAAAGATCTAGCTGCTACATTGTTTTTTGAAATGATTTGGGGGCAATACACACCTTGTCTAAAACATTTTATTTATTATACTAAAAGGATCATTTTCTCAGGTTTCTGCCATCTTGCCTCTCTATTTAGGACCCCATACCAGACTGAGCAGTAGTACTGCTGAGGTGGAAATATTGTTTCTTCTAGCCATGTTATGCAGGCAGATCTCTGAATCCAACCCTTAAAGTATAACAGAATGAAAATCAAAGGAACATATCATACTGTGTCTGACTGTGCAGGATTGAGCATTGTGCTAGGAGCACTGATGAGGCTCAAGAGCTGTGCGTTTCTCCACTGGTCAGCTGAAAGGTTTCGTCGAGGGTAGACCATCTGAAGTGATATTAGGGCATCTGAAAGAGCCTAGAACATATACAAATTGTAAATACAGAAATATTTTTTCAAACAATGTACAACTGGTTACAAGAAACACAAACTTGTAATCTAATTATCACAGTACTCTCAGTATCTAATGGTCACATTCCAGATATTCAAAACAGAAACAGAATGTTTATCCAACCACTATGCCTGTATATACACAATTAGCTGGTGTTTTTATACAGCTTTCCTGACCTCATACATGCCTAGCAGTAGAAGGTGCTTAAAAGGCTACACACATCTACTTGCATGGTGAATAATTTGAAGAATTAAATGACATATTTCAGATATTTGTTGTGAATGAGTATTACCAAAGAACATATAAACAAGTACAGCAGAAATGACAACTATGGCGGGGGGGAACCAGAGGCTTTATAAGACATGGTTTTTTGCCACCTGGCAAGAACATTCTGTCCATGGGACTAGAATCAGCTTCCAACCAACTCAGACATCAACCTAACCATTTTCACTTTATAATTTTGAGGGCTATATTCCAAGAGCAAATAGAAGCCACAGTTAATGTCAAATATCCTATGAAAACTATGGCAAATATGGCATACTACTTGTCGCCAGCAAGGACTTGACAGGAAGGAAGGGAAGGAAGTTTTTCTTGTTTTCACAAAATAAACAGGTGCAAAAAAGATGCAATTCAATGGCTCTTACTTGACAATACTGCCTGTTATGTCCAAGTGGGTTTATTTAAAATCCACACAAAAGACAGAAAATGTTGGTATGTTAACTATGAGCTGCTTGGCCAGGATTTTTTTTTTTTAAAAAAAAATAAACACTAACATTTTTAACATCAGTAGGGTAGTTTACACATACTTTACTATGTGGTACAAACTCCTCCATCATTTTCTTCAATGGATTCTCGTAATCCACAATCATCTGTCCAAGACGTGGGTATTCCCTATCACTAAAAAAGGCAATAAATGAGATTAAGGAGAACATGTTCTACAGCATAAAAGCAAACTTTAATTTGTGTTGCTCCAATTTACAACATTTCACATTTACATTTCTCCAGAAATAAACAAGTAAATGAAAGTCTCTTCCACAATGCACAGCTCTCCCAGCATACCAACTGAATGAAGCAAGAGGGGGATGAACTGAGGTTGTCTGGAATTTTGGCATGGACTTTGAACAGTAAGAAAAGCTGAATGGACTGGTTTCTTTCACCTGCCTAGGTTGGGGAAGAAAGCAACTGCAGTCTTGGCACTGCTGGAAGGATGGGATTTCCTTTGCTTGCTTAGAAGGAGGAATATGAGCGGGGAGGAGTAAACTGTAATCTTGCCTTGGAGGAAACTGTTTCCTTTACCTTGTTAGAAGGGGTGGCAGGAGAATGAAGAAAACAGACTCTCAACGTTTTGTTCTGGCTGCAAGGGTTTTACTCTGCTTGCTTAGGTGGGGTATGAGCAACTAGAGTCTTATCACCTGAAAGTGAGGGGGCTTTCTAGCTTGGAAAAGGTAAGTGCTTATGTTTTATGCTTTAAGCCTCTTTAAACTTAGTGGTCAGTTGAGTAAAATTGCTAACTTGGTGGCTACTTCATCTCCATCAGAATGTATCCCCCTGGAACCTTTTAACACTACACAATTACAGTGCTTCAATTAACGGCCATGGCAACATCCTATGGGATCCTGGAATTTATAAATTATGGAAAGGTATTCAGAATTCTCTACCAGAGAGCTTCACCAAACTACAAATCTCAAGATTCCATAGGATACAGTTAAAGTGGAATCATAACACTGTAATTGTGAAGTGTGAACGCCCCCTGGTCTCCAATGATTCCCTATAGATTTGGCTCCCCCTCGCACAATTTATGTAAGTCTCTATTTACATTAGAAGTCCAGAAACATAAACCCAACGTAAATCAAGACTCGTCTGTAATCTAATTCTCAAAAGGCTACCAACGTAGCATGTGTGTACCTTGCTCCATGTGTCATTTCATGAGCATAATTGTACAATCCTATGATGGCCTTCCGTTCTTCAATTCGAGACAGCAATATCATTAGTGTTGTGTAGGTTATGATTAAATCTAGGTAGTTCTTTGTTAAATCAAAGTTTACAGTCTAAAATGAAAGAGAAAGAGGGATTGTACTGAGAATGATTTCTATGCAGGTTTATGATAATGTTAGCTACCAGATTAAAATATCACACAATAATTTAATCAGATTACTTACACCATCATCAAGTTCCAACCCTTCACACATTTTGTGTATTTGAAAGATCCTAAGTAAGTAAAAACATCTACTGGCACATTCTAAATTAATGGAAGCATTTAATGACCACTTTATTCTAAAAAATGGCACACTTCTATGCCTACTCCAAAATCACATGAGTTCAATGGCATCACTCCCAGGTAGTGAATAGAGTACCATCCAAACTGTCTTCTCAAATATTTGTATATACTAGTTTAGGCAGTAGTAAAATATCCAATGGACCTATCAATCATAACCAGTAAATTAAAAATGAGCTACAGGAATAATTTGCTCTCTTCCCATCTTTAAGACTGAAGCAGAGAACAGAACAGGACCAACACTGGTTCCCAGTTATTTCCAGATACAATTCAAATGAGTGTTATCAATTTACGAAGTTTTCAATGAGCCCCCCCCAACCTGAAGAATGGGCCATGCTGGCTGGGGTAACAGGAAGCTATCGTCCAAGGCTGCTGCCACACTGCATAAATAACAGTTTGACACTACTTTAACTGCTGTGACTCAATGCTATGGAACTCTGGAATTTGTAGTTTTGTGAGATATTTAGCTTTCTCTGTCAGACAGCTCTGGTGCCACAACAAACTACAAATCCCAGGATTCCATAGGATGGAACCGTGATAGTTAAAGTGGTGTCTCACTGCATTATTTCTGCAGTGGGGTAGCAGCCCAAAACATTTGGAGGGACCGGGGCTAGGAAAAAGTGCCCTGAACAGTGTAGGACCAAGGTATCTTAGGTGCCACCTCCTCCCATATGAACTTGCCACAGAAGCTCTTCTCAGGGTTTCATTATTGCCAAAGCCAAGTTAGGACAGGAATGGAGATATTTATTTTTATCCATTCAAGCACACTTTTGGTGCTCTTGGTGTCCCAGCTCTGAAACTCTTTCATGACACCAACCCTGTTGTCTTTTTGGCACCAGGTGAAATTTTTAAAAAAATCTAATATGTTTTTAACATTCTTTCTTAAATTTGGCTTTTATCTCATTATGATGCTATTTGATTTGTTATTACTTTTAATTTTACTTTGTACATCACTCTTTATTGAAGAAGAGGATATTAAATAATTGGAAGTACTACCCATTATGTCCTGGTGGGCTTACACCCTAGTAAGTAAGTATAATCACTTTTAACCACAATCTTACTCGTTCATTAATTTTTTTAAAAAAAATCTCAGACTTACAATATCAAAGAAGACTTGGCAAACATCAATAGTGTTCAGCAGTTCACATACATGATCCTTTGAAACAAAAAGAAAAATGAATAAGACAGCTTACTAGTACCAGTACTGTGTATTTCTTCCTATGTCTTAAATATGACAGAAAGATCAATACCAATTTTACAAAATAATATACCTATTATAAATTAATTTAGGGTAGAAATCACTGTATTTAAAAATACGATTCACAGTAAATAGTTTACGTTGTGCTTGATATGAATTTTTATGACATCCTCATAGAATCCCTAAGAGAATAGCTGGATCTGCACTTATGGTACCTTACCTTAAATTCCATAACATCAACAAATGTGAAGTAATATAAAGCCAGATTCTTCAGAATCTCTGATTTCTCTTTCTGCAACTGAGCAAGCTGTTGCTGCAAATAAAAAACATACATACATAGTTCTTGGAACCAATGGATAATTTTTGAGAAATCAAAAAAAGCAGATTCTCCATACAAATCTTAGAATTACCACCTATATTTGTCTGATACCAAGTTCCCTATGTTTGCATACTTAAAAAAAAAATCCTGGGACGTAGTCCTTCCTGCCTTAAGTTCAAATGAATCTTCTTCCATCCCTCCCAATTACAGGTATACCTCGGTTAATGAAACAGATGTCCTCTGGCACATTACTTCTGTTATAGAAAATCTGGTACCATAGGCAGAAAAAACACAGAAATAATAAGGATAGGTTCCTGTGCCACAAAAAAGAAAAGCAGGGCAACATGTTTAAATGAACTTTTTAATTTAAAACTACAATATGTGTTTGTGAAATGAAATAACCCAGTCAGGTAAGCCTTCCATAAGTAAACAAAAACATTTTGAATCTTCTACAGGCTACATCAAGGCTTCTTCCAAAACACAGAGATGTCTGCCTTGCCTCTCCCGCCCCCTACTTTTATTATGTAGCATCCCACTGTAGCAAGCTAATGGTATAGTTTCTCAGGTTTTCTGTTGAAGGACTCAACATGAGTCACTGAAAACTTCAACTCAAAGGTTTATCCTACTGAGGGGTTATCTACACCAGCCAGGATAGCCTGGCTCCAGATCTGGCCTGTTTTGCCCTCATTATCTCAACGAAAGGGGCCAGAGTCCCAAAAGAATGCCGACCCATCACTGCCACTGCCATTTTCTCTGCTGAAATGGAAGCGTGGATAGGGGCCCACAACATGTGACTGAAGGCCTCTTGCATGTGCCAGAAGAGCCAGGGAGCTGGAGGTGGCAGTGAGGGATAGTGTGCTGGGATGAGTTCCCATGGACACATCCATTCCGGAGGTAACGGGGTAAACCAAGTATTATTTTACAATGCTGTAAAGGATGCCCCATTCCAGCCCTGTATCTGCCCCAGGGATGGTGAGGACTGCCCGTGGGCAGAGCAAAAGCCCTGCATCATATGGACAGCAAGGCTCTGGAATGGAGACAAGCCAGGGTATTTAGCCCATGTAGATAAGCCCTGAGTTGGGAGATGGCTTGGGAAATTCCCTGCAGCCACTTCTCCTGCCCTCTCTCAACTGGCATAATTTACTTGCTCTATGTTGTAAGTATGTATGTTTTAATTCCAGTGAACATTTTGTAAGCAACCTAAAGAGTTAAGTCTCTTTTCTGATCAGTAGTCACATGTGCCCAAATGCCTTTGTAAAAAGAAGCTTTGATCTCAGAGGCTTCATTAACTGAGGTATGCCTGCATATGTATATATGTGTGTCTCTGTGTGTATGCACACACACACCTCTGTCATATTTGCTAACAATCATCAGGGAAAGAATAGACTGATGCACTTTCCTTTCTAGACCTCCCTCTCCAAACCAGGGTCTGGCTTGGGGAGAGTATAGATGAGGAAGTATGAAGCAAATCAGCCTTTCATTCAGGGAAATGGGCAGCATACAGCAGTGAATGTATGCATGCATGTCTGTCTGCATGAGGAAAGGAGTGGGAGAAAGAAAAGAGGCACTATTAGAATGTGCAATCCCCCTGTGGATTGCAGAAGAGACTGTAGCCAAATACAGCAACTAAATGCTCCCTTTAATTAAGCACTAGCTACCAGGAAGTTAGTACATATTAGTACCATAACGGTTATAGAGAAGTGCTAAAGACAAGACTAGAAAATGTTAAAGACGGTGTTGGTTATAGAGGTATTTAGCCAAAGGAAAATCATTTATGAGCACAACTCAGCATGATGAAAATAAGGACAGATTTCTTGAGGTGGGAAAAGAGGTGACAGCAGAGTTTACTACAGAAAAACAATACGCTTTTAAAATTCAGAACTTACCAAAAAGAATATCCAGGAAAAGCCACGTTAAGCATGCAAAATAAAATGTAGATACAAACATAAAATACAGTAACGGTTTTTTAACCAGTCCCATATAACACAATATACATTAAAACACAAGCAACAAAAGAAATAAAGATGAAAAAGAAGCAAGAGGCTAGCATGTTAGACACTGGTGAGGAAAATGGAAGAGAAGGATATGAATAGAAGAATATTCAGTGGACATAAGAGTATATTTTCACACAATATTTTTCAGCAATGTTCAATACATTATTCCTACAAAATGCAAATTAATCAACAGAAAGTGAAAACAGAAGGTTATTCAAAGACTACTGGAAAAAGAATTGGAGAATTAGTATGGCTTCTTTAAACTTCTCATATTAAGATATTTTTATATGTTCTTTTTAAAGCACAACATATGGTTCAGAACACTGCATTTATGTTCACAACACTATTATTGCCATATGCCTTCAAGTCATTTCCGACTTATGGCGACCCTGAGGTGACCCTATGATGGGGTTTTCTTGGCAAGATTTGTTCAGAGGGGGTTTACTTTTGCCTTCCTCTGAGGTTGAGAGAATGTGACTTGTCCAAGGTGACCCAGTGGGTTTTGATGGGTGAGTGAGGTCTCACAGCCTGGTCTCCAGAGACATCGTCCAATGCTTAAACCTACTGTGCCATATATTATAGAAAGATAATGGACTTTTTAAGATGACACAATAACCCAAGGATTTGTGGGAACTCTGGCTTATCAGTTACAAGCAGAGGACTGATACACGCTGCCCAGTGGCTCCTATTTGCAACAGAAGTAGCTATGTATTGTGTTGTGGAGGGTTGTTTGTTTTGTGTTGCTCTAATCTGGGCATTTTCTCTTCTGTGGTTTTTCTTCCAACAAACCAGAGAAAGAATCCAGGCATTTGTTTTTGGTTTGTTTCTTTGGTTTTGTGGAAGAGAAACAGACCACAGAAGAGAAAATGCCTGCATTTGGCCAACATAACAAATCAACCATGGAGCAAGGCTCCATAGTCTGTCTCTTCCAGCAACTCATCCATGACAAGCTAGGGTGCATTTGTTTCTACTTCATAAACATACAGACAACTTTTATCATATATAAAGGATTACTACAACATTTTCAATAGAAAATTAGGGAAGTTTTACCAACTCTACAGACCAGGTGGAACAGAAATCCTAAAATATGATGATTTTTTAAAAACAAACAAACAAACCATAAATTAGTTTGAAACTTTCAACTGCTTCCAGGCTCCACAAGCTGAACTAGATGATACTATAGATATTTTAGGAAAAGGTACTAGTGGTAGAATGCTGAAAACAGTGCCACTCTTGTGTGTGTGTGCGTGTGTGTGTGTGCGCGTGTGTGCGCGCGCACACATGCGTGTACCCCTTCAAGTCACCTGTCAACTTATGGCAACCCCATGAATTTCACAGGCAATATTCTTAGGCAAGGAATACTCAGAAGTGGTTTTGCTAGTTTATTCCTCTGAATGACAAAGATAAATTTGGAAGAGGGACTTTAAAAGGCCCAAGTATTGGAGGTTCACCGTGAATCCCCAATCCATATAAATCCCCACATATAAATCCCCATAAGAATTATTTGCCTTTCCACCCTCTTTCATATGTATCTAAGTAAATAAATCCTCCTTGACACTTTAAAGTAGCACACCTGTATCTGCTGTTTCGCCAACCGCAGATTCAATTATCCACAGTTGGCGATGGTGGAGAGAAGGGGGTAACCTCCCCTCCCCTGTCCTTTTCCCTGGGAGGGCTCCTGTCATCACGGTGGTGATTGCAGGGGTGAAAGAGGAGGAGCGATCTCGCTTCCCCCCTCCGCCCCCATCATTGCTGCCATGGCGGGGCCATGGTGGGGGGGAAGAGGAGCAATCTCGCCTCCCTCCTTTCCCCTCATCATCGCTGCCGCACTGGGGCCGTGGTGGAGGTGAAGGGGGTGGAGGAGTGATCACGACTCCTTCCCTTCCCCCCCCTGCGATTGCTGCTGTGGTGGGACCATAGCAGGGGCAAAGGGAGCGGAGGAGCGATCTCGCCTCCTCCCTTCCCCCAGGACGGCTCCTGTCACTGTGGCGGGGCCATGGCAGGGGTGAAGGGAGGGGGATGAGCGATCTCACCTCCCCCCTTTCCCACAGGATGGCATTTGCTATTATCTGTGGAATTCACCATTGGTGGGGGGACGGACAAATCTCCTGCAGATACGGGGCTGCTACTTTATATCAATCACATTGTCACACAGTCTGCATCTTGAACATATCAATGCTGTTATTCTTGGGAGATGACGTTCTAGGGAGGCATGAATAAGAATGGAAGAATTTAACCAACAGGCCATAACAGTTTTTTAAAAAAACTTTCTGAGCATAGCAGGGCAGACTACTTAATATAAATTAGCAACCAACCCATATTAAGAATCATACAGTTTTAAGACAAATTCAGACAATCATTTCAGGAGTGGTCATCAGACCTAAGCACTATAGATTTTCCTTGGATTTTTTTCTGGGCTGCGAGGCCATGTTCTGGAAGAGTTTCTTTCTGACGTTTCGCCTGCACCTGTGGCTGGCATCTTCAAAGAATGGTTGGGTAGGACTACACATTCGAATACACAACTTTAAATAACCTCTTCAACAGGGGTTCACAGTATATAACCCCCCCCACACACACACACTCCTACCCAACCATTCTCTGAAGATGCCAGCCACAGATGCAGGCGAAACGTCAGAAGTAAACTCTTCCAGAAAACAGCCTCACAGCCCAGAAAAAAACCAAGGAAAATCTATGGATGCCGGCTGTGAAAGCCTTCAACTTCACCCAGACCTAAGCACTGTTCCTTCACTCCCCCTGTGGTGCTTCATTTCTAGCTGGTATTAAGCCATAGTTATTCCTTATAAGCAACTCAGGAAACTGTTCCTCAATGTCACTTAAAAAGACAGGATCATAACAAGAAACTCTTTGACTTAACTAGGGCCAGAAACAATAGGGTGGCTGGCCCTAGCAGGGGATTTTTAAAACTCCTAGTCTTCATTGGTTTAGTTTCTCTGAGTACAATTGCATGGTTACTTCTCTCTTCATGAACCATTCCTATTTACGCTGAAACTCTCTATTTGGTCCTTTGAAATGGAGAACTCAGGTTTAGAATAAAACTAGTATAGATCGCCCTCACCCTCTGTATCTGCAGAGCTAATATCCACGGTTTAAGTTATCTGCAGCTGGAAAAAAACAACAGGGACATATACCATAGAGTCACACTGGAAAATGCCTAGAGAGATGTCCTCTCTAGAAATTGCTAGGTCCTCCAACACAACTCTATTGTAAGTTTGTATCAGAAGTCCTTTATTTTAATAGGGTTCACTATCATCTGCAGTGTCATCTGCAAGTCCGGGAACGTATCTTCTGTGGATACAGCGGGGGGAGGGGGGCTATATATATATTTTTTACATCCCTTCATTTAATGAACCAAGAAGCAGTAAGAGTAAATCAAGAGCTAATCTCCTTCCATCATTCAATATGCATCATATGAAAAACACAAAAACACTGATACTATTTTCCTCCACTGAATTACATGTGGCAAACATGGCTCTTTTGATCCCCTCTTCTCTCTCTTTCAGCATGACCTATCTCACAGAATTGTTGAGACAATAAAGGCAAGAGAAAAAGAGCCACACACCTTTAACTCAGTGGAAGAAAATATCCGTAATATTCTTTTGTTATTCCTTTTTTCATAGAGCTTCAACCCTTAATATTACAACAAAGTTTGGGTCTTCAGGGTTCCAGCAAGACTCCCACAATCGCTTATCTGCATACTTATCCTGACGTCTTTCTTTAAATACAAATATAAACCCAGTTAAATTACTACCTCAGTTTGCTAATAGTAACCAAGCAACTGCTTAATTTAAATGGAATTATAGTTATTATTATTACTCTTACAAGAGAGATTTAAATAGGTTACCATTTGAGATTGGTTTTGTTCTTAAGAATGCTGCTGTATTAATAACACAATTTCAGTAAAAGCAATTGAGAAGATGGAAATTATCTAGGGATCTTTTAGCCTGGAAAAAAGACGGTTAAGAGGCGATATGATAGCCCTGTTTAAGTATTTGAAGGGGTGTCACTTTGAGGATGGAGCAGGCTTGTTTTCTGCTGCTCCAGAGACTGGAACACGGAGCAATGGGTGCAAGCTCCAGGAACAGAGATTCCACCTCAACATGAGGAGGAACTTTTTGACAGTAAGAGCTGTTCGGCAGTGGAATACACTCCCTCGGAGCGTGGTGGGGTCTCCTTCCTTGGAGGTCTTTAAACAGAGGCTGGATTGCCATCTGTCGGGGATGCTTTGATCAAGATTTCCTGCGTGGCAGGGGGGTTGGACTGGATGGCCCTCGTGGTCTCTTCCAACTCTGCAATTCTATGATTCTATGATTTTTTCTTCAGTAACTAAATACGAATATGGCAACAGTACCCTGAACTAGTACACTGGGAGACCAGGGTGCAAATCCCTGCTCAGCCATGGGAAACTTACTAGGTGACATTGGACAAATAACACTCTCAGCCTCAGAAGAGGGCAAGGCCAAACCCCCTCTGAATAAATTCTGCTATAGGTTCACCTTAGGGTCACCAAAAGTCAGAAATGACTTGAAGGCACACAACAACAACCCTGTACTACTGCTTTGACAACTGTTTTTTTTATTCTACAAGATCCCAGAAAATAGTTAGGGGCAGGAAGGCATATTTAGACCTTTTGGGGCATGGTACAGCCATTCTCACAACTCAGCTACCATGAAAGGGGCTTGCCCAATCACCAAGGAGCTGCATTAATGGATATGGCTAGTCACAAGTCACCTGCTTTCTAGAACAGTGCTACTGAAAGTGATGGCCCCTGGATGGCTGCTGGTTCCTGGCAAATTTCTAGGAAAGGAAGAAAAAATCTACCCTATGGGCACAAATTTAGTGCCTGACCCTAAAACACTTGGGGGAAAAAATATTGCTGGCCTTCCACATCAGACAGCCTGAGAAGCACTGTTCTACAAGACAAACATGTTTTGGGTGAGTTGATTTCCTTTTAACGTCACAAACACAAGTCCATGCTAAGGTCTGAGATCCAAGACATAAAACATTTGAACCCAGTTTTCTGCTTGAACATCAATTTTGCCAAAGGCAAACTGGTAAAGCTCAGAGTAACAGACTTGGCTAAGAAACTGATTACAAAGCAGAGGTGGGATCTGAATCACAACTGCCCCCCCCCCCAAAAAAAAAACAAAAAACAAAAAACAAAAACAAAAACAAAACCATCACATTTGTTTCCTGAAAACACAACAAAACACCAAATTCACAAAAGACAAAGTGCAATGCTCAGTAAAACATGAACAAAAACATACAGACATAATACTTTCACATCCACCTCCAAAAAACACTCAAACACATACACTCAATCCAGCAAACACATAGATGCATATATGGAAATAAACCAGGCAAATAATAGTCCCCCGGACATAAAATACCCCAGAATCCATTCTAGTCTCTAAAAGATGCATCCCAATCCTCTCTCTGTTTCATTTCTATTTTCTAAGAATTCCCCTGGGTCTCAGAGGCATTCTTGAAAATGAAAAAGATAGAATTCTGGAGGCTGAGACTTCACTTTGCAGCATGCCAGCCTCCCAGCTAATAATAATGTTTAAAACAGGGAAAAAATGGCGGGCTGGCGGGGGGGGGGGAGTAGCAGGTATCAAGGGAGGTGTTCACAAGCATATTGCTATCCACAATCATGCTGGGGCATGGACTACTAACTCCTTATACTATTGGTTAGCAGCTATTTGATTTTCCCCCCCTCTTCACTACAACTGCAGTTTTATTTCTATAGTATGAACAGAATGTATAAAATGTGCAGAAAACTTGCTGTTCTGTCCATATAGGAAAAAAAAGGGTTTTGAGAACCATCTTACAACAGTCAATAGAAGGAACAATAGGAAGGACAGACCTCCTGTAGTGCAGTGTTCCTTTGCCACTGGGTCAATATAAACCCATGGCTCCAGGCCTTCTGTTCAGAAATGTTTATTCAGAAATGTTTCTGTGATATCTTAATCTCCAAAAAATAGTATCAAAGATTATGCTACTGAAACACAGAGTAGCAGAAATTAGGTGGGAAAAATAGTTAAGTTGTTAAGGAGATCCAATTTCCTATCCATTTTAAATTAAAACAAATGGCATACTATGTCCCATGATTTGAATGGTAGATGGCCATATCTACTCTGTGTGTGTGTGTGTGTGTGTGTGTGAGAGAGAGAGAGAGAGAGAGAGAGAGAGAGAGAGAGAGAGAGAGAAAGAGAGAGATTAAAAAGCAAATCAACAGAACTTCTTCCTAGTTCGTCCTGGATCCAATAAGGATGCAATCAATCATGGGAGATATAGATATTTATTGGAGCGATTAACAAACAGATCTTAAAAATACATATCAAGAGCAAAATGTTTTGGCTTCTGACTTCTTCAGTTGCCAAAGATGAAACTGGGCTGTATACAGTTGGCCCTCTGTATCCATGGCTTCTACCAACCACAGCTTGGGAAAAAAATTTTTTTTAAGTCCAAGAAGTGAACCTTGATCTTGCCATTTTATATCATAGAATCATAGACTTGTAGAGCTGGAAGAGACCACAAGAGCCATCCAGTCCATTATATAACTGACATCATTCTACTATACTATTGCACATAATGGGACTTGAGCATCCACAAATTTCAGTATCCACAGGGGGTCCTGGAACCAAACCCCAGAGAATACCAAGAGTCCACTGTACTAGGTTGCAGTTCAGAACGCTGTGATCTCAACATTCTTAGTGGATGTTGGTATTATCCTCTACGTTGAGGCCATGTGGCACTAAGAGTTTTTTGTCTGTAAATCCAAAACGTCTCCCTTTGATGTAACCTATTTTTACATGACACCTAAATTCTAGCCACCATGTTATCAGTCACCTAAACAATTCATAAACATAAGCTGTTGCACAAATCTTTTAAGATAGATCCACTCAGAGCAAGCACTGTTAAGTCACACTGATTTTACCAGAATAATGAAGCATATGTACTAAAAATTTACTACTCAAATCAATGGGATTTATGGATGCCCAATATGCTTCAATTCTATGCATAGGAGATGTTAAGGACTACTCATATATCAATGGCAACAGTTTTTTAAAACTACATTATATGTTATAACTTCTATTATGCTAAGTGAGCAAAGAACAAAAGGGGGAAAAAAACCCTCCCCTTTTCCAAATAATAATAAAATACTTCCACACTTCTATTCTATTCTTCTATTCTATTCACAATTAACTACTGCCAATCTTGGATCTTTCTCTCCTCCATCTGAGAAGTTTCTGCAGTATGTTGTCAAACAACCACAAAAATTCTAGCAAAATCGAAAAAGGGAAGTACTTTCCTCCCTAGTACTACATTTGTAGATGGCACCAATTAATGTTTAGTTCTCTTATAACAAAGCTTTAGCAAAACATATTTATCAGATAAGGATTTTCTTTCTGTGAAGTCAAATAAAAAAAGAGAGAGTAGTTCTCCCAAATCCTATCTATCAATAGGATTTCTAAGCGTAGGATAGTTCGTTAAATTTGGAAAAATCAAAAAGAACAAAATCTGTGGTTTCCAATAGCAAGTAAAGATTGACTGCTGACAGAAGAGGGATATGTATAGGTATGGGAGCCTTGAAGCTTTTTGAAAAGCTATTTAGATGTCAGAATCACAACTGGACTCCAGATCCTTCCTGATATTTAGTTACAGGATTCTTTATTTCACAGCTCAACTCAGTCAGCACTCAGTATTTTAGAAGGGAGATAAGATACTACAACATTAAAAAAAAAAAAAAGGGAAATGGCAGTAGCTATGCATCATCAGCATTCACCAGGAGTTCCAAAGAGAAAAGCACTCACATCCATACTCTTTACATATGTCTGATCCAAATCTGGACAAAAGTGTAGGTATGCACATATCTATGTGTGTTTGTTTGTCTTAAATTTACAGGACAGTGTAAAATTGCAGTATACATTCCTAACATTTACAAAACAAAATGATTAACTTGGGAAATCAGCTGTGACCCTAACTATTACACTTAATAATTCAGCCTCGCTTTCAAATTCAGAGGCAGCCTGAATTTCAGAAAAACTAACTCTCCCCTCTCTAAACCAAAACTTTAAAATTTAAGATGATGAACAATACTGCATGGTATGTTGGTAGAAACAATCCTCTTTCCCCATAACTGTTTGGTTTTAAACAGCTGTAGGGAAAAAAGATTGTTTCTACCAACAAACCATGATAAATGGCTAAACCTTAAAATTTTAAGATGAAATCCCAATCTGCCACCTACGCAAACTAACCATTTTTGATGACACAAAGGATTTTTGCTATTGTTATGATACTTTTGTCTGGTGTGTACTATTAAAAAGGTACAACCTGTCTTAATATAATCCTAAAATAAATTTTGAAGAATGTTAAAATAGCTTAATTAATTCAGCTCTGACAGGTATTTCTTAGTTGCTTCCGTTATTTGTTACTAAGTACTATTAATATGTAAAGACAAAAGTACAATTGTAAATAATGCCTGTTGGTTGAAAAATAGAAATGTCTGAAAGTCAAATCCTTTGCTCAAATTATTAGAATTTTATGGTTCAAAAATATTTATACTGCATTCCTCTGAAACTAAACTAGCAGCTTTTCCCAAGGATTACTGCCATTCTATGAACTCTTAATGTAAGGCTTCCCACTGTACAGAATCACAGTAAGTCGTGGTTTGCATTCGAGCTTGAGAAAGCAAGATGCAGGCCATGGAATAAAAACTGTGGTGAGGTATAAGATGGTCTTCACAAGACCTTGCGCTAAGTCTTGCCCAAACGTATACACCAAAAGGAAGAACCACTCTGGAACTGGGCTTATTTTTCTTATACAGTATTATTTCTGCTAGGTCAGAAACAGCCGTGAGCAGAGGAGGTTTTCTGCTGTAGGACACCAAGCCACTGAGTCTGAAGGTACAGGTACTCATATACATTTTTGGTTGGAAAATATCAATGATTATTTACAAAGGATATATACCTATCTGTTCACAGTACAGTCCTCCCTTCCTTTTCGCAGGGGTTAGGGGCGGAGCACCACCACATTTTTTTTTTAAAAAAACACAAATAAAGTAAACAGTAAAGTAAAGTAAAGACCACACCACTGTGGCTCCCACCTGCCCACCCTCCTCCTCCAACACACACACATACCTACCTTCCCCTTCCCCCCACCAGGCTGGGTGGGAGGCACTGCCTCTAACACACACACACACCTACCTTTCCCTCCCCGGGGAACAGCTGAGGCCAGGTTCTACCCCCTGGCCTGCCTGCCCTCCTCTAACACACACACCCCTACCTTCCCCTCCCCAGGGAGCACGGACCTCACAGAAACTCCCCAAAATAACTAACTTCCTTTCGCCAAACTTTCTGGTGTTTCAGGGGGCCTGGGAAAGTGGACCTTGCTGCCTCTCCTTTGCTTCCTATTCTCGCTGCCTCTCCTTTGCTTTCTATTCACAAGACGCCAGTGCGTCCACACACCCGTTGTGTGTTGGACAAGAAGGAGGGCCGGCAGGCAGGCAAGGGCACGCAGCAGTGCGGTGATGGCGATGGGACAGTTAGAATTGCTCAGCCCTTGCCTGCCCATGCACCCAGTGAGTTCCGAGCAAGCGCCATTGGTTCCAACTCCACAGATACACGAAACGGAAAGCCGCGAAAAGGAAGAGACAACTGTACTGGATCCAGACTAAGTCATACGTGTTTAAATCAATCACAACTAACTTAAGTACCATTAATTTCAAATGAGTGCGATCAAATACATAGAGATCAGCAAATATCACTAATATAAGGTAAAAGATATGTTAATATTGCCACATAAGAGACTGTAAAAAAGAGAAGCATAACTCAGTATTATCAAAATTTAATAATTGTATTGGGAATCTGAAATCTCAAGCACTCATGCAAACTGCTGCATGCAGAGAACATGCAAGCCCATTACCTGCCTCCCCTCTCCACCTCTGAGAAGAAAAACAAACATATGAGAACATCTTCCTTCTGACTTCCATTTTAAAGACATAAGAACTAGCTTATACAGATGTTCTGTTTTCCCATGAGAACTCAACTAACTTTTTAAACATTTTAAGACTATGTGCCCACTTAATCCAACAATATACTAGACAACACAATGGATTGTCCCTGAAGCAGTACAGCCAAAATAACCTAGAAACAGAAATAAAACTGCATAAGGAATCAGTTTAAAGTAAGTTATTCCTTTGTCCTAAACTTTTTGAAAGATGCTGAAGAATCTAATTTCCCATCTGCCTCTACAAGAACAGGAACATTTTCAGCCTGGATGATAATCTAGGCTAGAAGTCACTCCACTTAACTTGTTTTCCACAAGTAAGCCATTCTATTTGATTAAAAGTATTTCTAACCTGCTACATATGGTAAACTGTCCTCACAGAGCACTTTACAAGACTCTTAATGTACATAAAAATAAAATAAATATTAAAAAAACAAGAAATGTCCATCTCCTATAAAGATATGCAGCACTTTTTCCTGTGAAATCAACAGACCCTGGAGCTTAATTTTAAAAATAAGGTTTGTAATATACTGAACTGTATTTCTAGTGATAGTTACTACTGTATGGTATGTAGTACAAACCAACAACACTCACACAAAGGAATGCAGTGTTCCACTTGCAAATGTTTTATATGACTAGTTTAGCAATGAGTGAGACAGATGAAAAGAAGCCATCCTAGAAACACTGTAAGTGTATAAGGTGTTCCACTAAAACTAACTTTAAAATTTGCCATGCAATTGAATCCTAAAGTGTTTGCTAATAATATCCAGTGTACAATTTTGGTTCATGTCTCTTAACAGAACATGTACATTAATTTTCACAGTGTATAAATTTTTCATCACAAACCCAACATTTTCAAAATGTTCATAAAACTAGGCTTTCAGAAATACAACCATGCAATACCTAGCTGGTATGATCATATTACAAATACTTAATTCCCTTATAAGAATTCTAAAGCATACGAAGGTTCAGAATTGAGTTTCCCCATCACTTCATCAAAGAAGAAAGCTGCAGGTATGGACCTTATGCCTTCCACAGACTCCTATTCATTCTAACATCTCAGCCTACCACTGAGATTCAATCAATGTCAAGACCATACTGTGTTACCCACACATGGGAACTACACAAGATGCTTTAACTGTACTAACAAGGGGTAACGGATATTTAACATGAAAATATTTAGAGATCTGCTTTATTACTTACATTGTTGTTGCGTGTTTCAACAGCTGGAAACTTTCTGACAATGAATTTGACAGCTGATTCAAGATTTTTGTCGATAAGATATGATGGTTTTGCTTTTGGATCTCCACATGCCTATGGGAGAAAATGGGGGAAAAAGCTAAAATATATAATATTGTCTTCATTAAGCACCATTTTAGCTAATCTGCAATCAGAAACTAGGAAGACTTCTCTTGCTCTTTAGTGAGGTGAAAAATGAGTGTGGACTATCACAGCTGAATTATGCAATGGGAGACAGTACAAAGATGCTCTTCTACTGGAAAAAAAATGCATGGAAGTTTCAAAGCAGTTAGTGCAAAATAGCAGGGAAGGGGAACGTTCAGTCATAAAAGAAGCAGTGCATATTTCAAGTCTAGTCAAAGTGTGAGGTTCACCTTTAATTGCCACCATACATAAGTGAAACTAATCAAGCAGTAAACAATGCTGGGCTATTGGTTATCTTATCTGAAGCAAAGAAACAAGTGGCCTGTAATTAATATTGGTTTCTCTGTGATTTCTCTAAAACACATAACCATTATTCCTGCTTCAAAAGTGAAATCAAGTTCTTAAGAGGCAGAACTATGTAAACGGTATTTTTAATAAGGTCATCACTTAGGCACAGCTTTTGAACTAGAGCCACATTCAATATACTTCAGCCTAAAAAAAAAGAAAGAAAGAACAAAGCACTACTGTCCCACCGAGCATTATTTCCATCATAAAAATCATGCAGTTAGATGGATTTGGTGTCAGTCATATCCCTTCGCAATTTTGTGATGTCTGTGAAGTGTGTAGTAGAAGTTAGGTTCCCACTGTGGCTATTACTGGCACAGACAGTAGCCATATTGAAGGTAAATAGCTTTACTGCCACATACTGTGTTCATCTCAACCCAGTTGCTAGGACATGGTTTTAACCTGTACACATGGCTGCTGCATTATTGCATTTGCGGTGGCACAATAAATTAAAGTGGCAGAAAGCCTGTGTCAAAAGGGAGAGGGGGTTCCTCCAGAATACACCTAGCCGAAGGAGGAATCCTGAGCATCTCTACATTAATTAACAATTTTTTATTTTCTCTTCTCTTTCAATCATCTCAAATGAAAAAGTGAAAAATGCCTGGATCAGCTGTCACAGGTTTCTGTGACAACACAGCTGGCTATCTGTTTACATAATGAAGTTGTGATTCCTAATAGCCAGTTAGACTTTTCTTAAAAGTGCAGTGTGCTGACCTACAGTGAAGGCAATCTTGAAGACAGAACAGAACAATGATTTACAGCTAAACCATGCCAGTGGTTTAATTTTTACACCTGTAACAAGAGAACACCGAGGAACAATTTTTCTGCCATGCTAATAATTCTTCTTCAGTACCAAATTCTCACCTAACAGAGAATTGCAGTTCATGCAAACTATAGCATGCTATGTATTTCTACACAACATAGTGAAAAGCCAAGATGGCAGCTTATTAATTTCTCTACAGTTGTGTTTGTGGATAGAGACAGAAGTCATGGAGTATGAGACTGATCTGAAAGTGGGCAGAGGGAAGGTGAAAAAGCTTTGCAAACCTTCCATACTTGTCCTTGCTGGGTAAGCATTGTAATGAAAAAAGAGAAGATTACACATAAACATTTTTTTAATTTCCACAAGCATCATGTTCAGGAATGCAAACTAATAGTTTTAAATAAAGCTAAAGCTAAGTGCTGATATATTTATATAATTCTACTTACAGTCAACATTCTAACAGGCATTATCATACACACACACACGCACATGTACAGACCTTTAAAGCATCATATATATATATATGATGCTTTAAAGGTCTGTACAAGAATTTTCAGTACAAAATATATTGTATCCCATCAGATTCCAAAATAATAATTCTGAGTCAAAGAGATGGTTTGGAAGGAAAGGGAGTTAACAGCAGACAGCACATGCAACTTCGAGGGGAGCAGAGAAACTACCAGTGAAATGTTACATACCTGAAACAGAAATGGTAGCCAAGAATGAAAAAACAAACAGCAGTTATAGGAGAGTTCTAATGCTAACTTTCTAAAAATTTATTATAACAACTCAGTAAGACATCTATAGTCAGGCAGGATCCTCACTACATGGCTAGTCAACATGCCTATTTTTGCGTAAAAACAGGTATGTCGGCTATCACTCTTAAGTCATTTATCCTTACATAAAAGTAATCTTAGCAAAATTGAAATTAATTAGACTATGTGCATTGTTAAAACATACAGAGAAAAGCAGAACATAATTTAAAATATGATTTTGTGTTTAACTTAACATTTCAGATTTTCTACTGCTTATTCTAAACTCCAAAGTGTGAAGCAATCTCATGTGTTTGACTGTTCTAAGGTGCTAATCTATTTTGTGTTCTCTTGTCTACTCCTTTCTTCCTTCCTTCTCTCTCACTCATAAACCCCCCCTCTCTAAATGCCTATAGGGTAGGACACACACCCTGGTCTCTGCAGGGCATATGTTTATGGACTTTCTATGGATATGTAAAACCACAGGTAACAGCAAATACTGCATTTTGGGCCCCAGGCTGGGCAAGGCAGGGAGGGAGGGAGGACCACTGACCAGCTCCTCCTGCCTACCTGCTTTCATTCCTTCCTTCTTTCCTTCCTGGTGGGGCCTGGCAAGCTCTCCGTGTGCCCCTCTTCATCCTCGTGCCTCGCTGGCAACAAGACAAGGAGCTGCCCCCTCGCCACTGCCTCCTCCACCGCCTCTGGTTTGTGTTACCTAATGCTAGTTTCTCAATGCCTTCTCCCATCCCTGGCAGGAAGGAAGCATCAGGAGGAGAGCTGCTGTTGACTCTGGTGCCACCACCTCTGCTTCCCACCTAGTCCCCTCTTTTGCAACTGGGGGCATTGAGGACCAGTAAGGATGGTCTCCTGGGACCAGTAAGGATGGAGAGATGTGCACAAGGAAGACGGGCAGGCAGAGCTGAGCAGTGGCACTGCCTCCCTCTCTCTCCTGAGGAAAAGGTGAGGAAGGACCCCAGCAGGCAGTAGCAGCCATGGATCTTGGGTCCTGCATATATGGGGGAGGGGGTCATACTGTCCACGTATATCTCAGTTAACAAGGTTGATGTGTTCCTAGGCATCACGTCTTTAACAGAAACGTTGGTACTAGAGGTAGAAATATCACAGAAAGAATAGGGACAGGTTCCCTTACCACAAAAGAAGAGTAGTTCAACATGTTTCAGTAAATGTTTTATTCATTTTTTTTTTAAATGCACATCTGAAAGGTCAGGCCAGCCTTGGATAAGTAAGCAAAAAAGCTGAACCTTCTAGAGGCCACTTGAAAGCATTTTCTTAAATACATCCACCAATTATTTTTTTCTCCAGTTTATTTATGATTTCCATTTTGGTGGCCAACTTACAGATGTATGCTTTTTTAACATGCTAGCTATAACTGGTGAGGCAGGCTTATCTGCTCTCCCCTTTCCTCTTTTGTTTTCCTGCTCACACATGCTCAGAGAGGGGTTCTAGAGGCGGCTATTGAATGGCTTGCCTGTTGTAGGGAGACACACAAGAGTTAAAATACAACCAGCAAGAACAGAATCCATTCTTGCCCAGCTCAATCTTTAGTGCACTATTTGCTGTAGACATGCTGCTATAAACTGACACTAAAAGCATGTGCCTGTGCTTTTTACCCTCATTTACCATCATCCCAATGCCAATATAGCTAAAAGCATCCAGCTTGACAGAGGATGAGAAGGAAAAGGGGCTAGGTAGTCATAAAAGGTATTTGTAAAAAGGAACTTCTTGGTCAGAGGCTTTGTAAACTAAGGTATGTATTTAGATCAGGGATGGAATCAGGTGGCCTTCCAGAGGTTGTTAGATTACAACTGTCAGAAGCCCTAGCCAATACAGTTACTGGTGAGGAATGCCTCAAAAAACAAACAAACCAAAAAAACACACACCACCCTATACATGACAAACAACTGAAATTTGGGTCATTTTATAACTGTTCTGATGGCAACATTGCAGAATGCCTACATTGTCACTCTAGTTTTTGTTATTGTGGTTATGCATCTTACACTTTGCATTACACAGTATTGTAATGGTTGTGCTTCCTATACTTCCTGTACCTTGCATTCTGGTTGTGTACCTATACTTTACATTGTGATTACACATTGGGTTGTGCATCCTATACAGCAGGACCTCTTATCCACTGATTCATTATCCACTAATTCAATTATCCACAGGACACAAAACAGCACACTACCATAGAACCTTCCTAGAAAATTTGTCCTCTCTAGCCATTTTCTAAGTCCTCCAAGGCAACTCTATGGTAGTTTAAACCAGAAATCCCATTATTTTCAATGATGTTCATTATTATCCACAGTTTCCGGTATCCACAGGGCCCTCCAAGAACCAATTCCCAGTGGATACAGGGGTCCTACTGTATTTGCATTTTGGTTGTGCCTCATGTATTAAGCAATGGCAGCCATTGACATGTGTTGTGCAATGTTGCTATTCTATGTGGGGGTTATGTAGTACTGCTGTGACATATGTCCACATGTGAGTATTTATGCTAGAATCACAGAATCATAGGGTTGGAAGAGACCACAAGGACCATCACAAGGGCCCCCTGCCCTGCAGGAATATACAACCAAAGCACTCCCAATAGATGGCTATCTGGCCTCTGTTTAAAAACCTCCAAAGAAAGAGGCTCCACCACATTCTGGGGGGATGTTGAATTGAGGCCTTTATACTCAAACAAGCACTTTATACACACACACAAAAGAAAATGGAAAGGTCGCTGCATTCTGATCCATACAGTTACTACATGTGTATGCATGCATATGTGCCTTCAAGTCACCTGTCGACTTATAGTGTTATAAGGTTTTCTTAGGCAAGGAATACTCAAGAGGTGGTTATACCAGTTCCTTACTCTGAAATATAACCTACAACACCTGGTATTCTTTGGTGGTCTCCCATCCAAGTACTAACCAGAGTTGACCCTGCTTAGCTTCAAAGATCAGAGAGGATCTAGTGCCATTGGGGTACTGGTGTGAGTACATACAGACCTAATAATCTGTTAGTCCAGAAAGGATGAATCAGGTATGTTTAGTTGAGATGTTATGCAAAAGTGGAAAAGGTCACAGAAATACTTTAATAAAATATATGAGGAAACAAATTGCATATTACAATCCAGAACAAACCCACTTCCTCTTAAATGTATATAGATGCTGTTCTGCTATAAGTAACTGGAGTTGTTCCTCAGGCCACTTATTATGGCTACATTAAAAATCAACAACTAGAATGACTTATAAAGTGACACAACATGGACTTTGTTGTTGTTATGTGCCTTCAAATCGTTTCTGGTTTATGGAGATCCTATCACAGGATTTTCTTCACAAAATTTGTTCAGAGGGGGTTTCCCTTATTTTCTTCTGAAGCTCAAGAGAATGTGACTTGCCATGGTCACTTGGTGGACTACTGAACATAAAAACATAAAATATAGGTATGAGCTATTTGCTAATATTAAGAAATTTGGGATTTCCTGAACTACTTAAGTATCTTTTTATAGCATGACACATGTTGTACTTTGAAGCAACCAGAAAGATAAATTGCAGTCGGACCCCTGTATCCATGGCGGTTTGGTTCCCAGACTTACCATGGATATAGTAAACCCTACTAAAATGAAGGACTTCCAAAAAAACATACCATAGAGTTGCTCTGGAGAACCTAGAAGATGACTAGAGAAGAAGCCTCTCTAGGCATTTTCCAGCATGTCTCTATGGTATGTGTCCTATTTTGTGTTCAGCTACCCTGAAATGAAGGAGGAATTATAAACATTTGTCAAAGAACTGTGAGCTAAAAAGAAAACACAAACAGCTTCTGCTCACAAGATTAGTATCTCCTCACTAAATTAAACTCAGACTGGATAGTTTGGTCTGTGGGGAACTGCTAGGTGCTCTGAGACAGATATTGATATGAATCACCTTTTTGCCCCAACCCTGTCCCAAGCTTTAATAATTCTAAAGAGTACCACAAGAAAGAAAATAGATCTACTGTATTTTTAAAATGAGTAGACTAAATAAATGGTCCTTTGATTTTCTAATACAGTGCTTTTAAAGCTATGTAAGGCAGCAGACCAACAATCCTCACACACACACACCCCAAAATGCACTAGAGAACAATACCACATTTCTGTCATGTTATTACTGTAGTCACATAGTCTCCTGGAAGCTCAGTGCAGACTGCCAAACAACAGTTCCCAGGAACTACCACTTCTGAATAGCACTGCTCAAGCATTGAGTTCAATTAATAAAAGAGGTAATAAAAGAGGTAATTGTTCCTAAAGCACAGGCTTGCTTATAGGAGTCTGTAACAAATAAGAGCTGTAACCAGGCAGGTATATTAAACCCTAATCCATATGGATTTCAAAAAAGAAGAACCAGCATTGAGTGGTTTCTGAGCCCATTACAGTTGTCCCTCCACATTCACAGATTTGGCATTCACGGTTTTAAGTATTCACAGTTTGAAAATATTCTTTTAAAAGTAATAATCAAAAAAGCAAACCTTGATTTTGCCATCTTATATAAGTGACGCCATTTTGCTATGCCACTGCATATAATGGCACTTGAGTATTCACGGATTGTGGTATCCACGGGGAGTCCTGGAACCAAACCCCAGCGAATGTGAAGGGACAATTGTAATTCCAAATTATTTCAGGGAATAAAAACACCCCACATCCACAGAAGGATTTACTGGTGTAGAATGAAGAGTATTCCATAATACCCAACACCCATTGTTTGTGAGACTGAGCATTTGTTTTGAGTAACTGACAGACCTCTTTTTCCATTAAAGGGGGGGTGGCAAGAGGAAAAGAAATAATAACCAACATAATTTCTCTGTTCTAAAAATAATTTCTTTGCCCCACTGCTACTTCCAAATGAAATAAAAACTTGTTATGGACCCCAAAATTTAGGAAACAAGCATAGGCCGTGAAGGTAGATGTTTAAATTTGCAGGAAGATTTAGCATTATTGGTATTGCAAAGCAATATGCTACACAATAACAACAGTCTCTCTCCTCAGGGAAATATCTCTAAGCTACATGTCATTCTGTGGTGGCCACTATACAGTACAGCCAACCAGAAATATTATTCGGATGCTGCGGGGACAGCTGCTCCAGCAGACAGGAGCTTACTTGTGGCGTTCTGCAGGGCACCATACTGTCCCCGATGCTGTTTAACATCTATATGAAGCCGCTGGGTGAGATTATTCAGAGTTATGGGGCTGGGTGTTATCAGTATGCTGATGACATCCAGATCTATTTCTCCTTGTCTCGATCATCGGCCTCGAATTCCGATGGCGTCTCTTCTCTTAATGACTGTCTTAAAGCAGTAATGGGCTGGATGAGGAAAAACAGACTGAGATTAAATCCGAACAAAATGGAGGTGCTCACGGTAGCAGCCCCAAAATCAGGAGTTGGGTTGCAACCTCCAGTCCTGGACGGGGCCATGCTCTTCGTTAAGGACTGTCGCAGTCTGGGGGTGCTCCTTGATTCATCGCTTCAGATGATGAGCCAGGTGAATGCGACGCCTGTTATCAGCTTCGGCTGATACTCCAGCTGCACCCTTTCCTGGAAGTAAGGGACCTCAAGACTGTGGTGCACGCGCTGGTAACCTGTCGTCTAGATTTCTGCAATGCGCTCTACATGGGGCTACCCTTGTGCTTGGTCCGGAAACTTCAGTTGGTACAAAATATGGCAGCCAGAGTGGTCTCAGGAACATCTTGGAGAGACCATATAATTCCAGTATTAAAATCTCTCCACTGCTGCCTATCAGTTTCCGGGCCCAGTATAAGATGTTGGTTATTACCTTTAAAGCCCTAAATAGCTTGGGTCCAACTTATCTTCGGAACCGCCTCCCCCCATACAATCCTCCCCGCGCACTCCAGTCCTCTGCTTCAGCCTTCCTTTTGCTTCAGCCACAAATCTAGGCTGTCTGCAACCTCCCAGAGGGCCTTTTCGGTAATTGCTCCCAATTTATGGAATGGCCTGCCGAACGAGATTCGTCAGATGACAAGCTTAAGTAGCTTTTTAAAACCACTAAAGACGGATCTCTTTTGGCAGGCCTTTCTTGAGTAGTTCCCAGCCTCAGGAGCTGCGTCTCCTGGCCTTTTTATTAGTCTTGTTTGTATTTGTTTTTTTAATGTGATTTTAGTTAGGTGGTTTTAATTTTATACTGTTTAATGTCTTTTTATGGGGGTGGGTGGGGGTGCGTGGTGCTTTTAGTCGGCACTGTAGCGTTTTAATTGTTGGAAGCCGCCCCAATTGTTTTTAGCAGAGAAGCGGGGTATAAATAAATAAATATTATTATTATTATTATTATTATTATTTGTGCTAAACAGTCTGCAAGTTTTCTTATCTGCTTCCTCAATTGCAGAGGTAATCATTTTGGAGGTGTGGCGGCTTATTCTGTAGAAGGTTTTCATATACCTTGGGTTATTGATTAGCAGAACTTTTGCCACTGTAAGCTAATGAAAAAAAAATCTCCCACTGTATTTTGTTCACTGTAACCAAGTTAGCCTTCTTGAAGTATACTGGCCTTCATCTTACCACTACAGTGTTAGGAGCACACTATTATGCCATATTTTTCTGGTTTACTTGGCACGTACTACCAGAATCAGCATTTACAATTAAACTCAAAACAGCAGTCCATCAGGGGTTACATTTGTCCCCAATGTACGCTTCATCTGAAGCTGCTTAGAAACATAGTCCACATGTCCTGAAAGGGAGACAGTTTATCTATGGCATGAGACTGGAGGACACAGTCTATGGCACAGACTGGAGGCCAATTCCTCCAAGGCTTCACATTGTCCAAGGCTTCACAGTGATACACCTTTGCCAAGAGTAGTAGGTCAATGTACATGTTCAGTTCAGTGATGTCAAAGGGCTAGGATGGAGGACCATTGCCTCCCAAAAATACTACTCTACGGTGAACTCGCCACGGGTCAGCATAAGAGGGGCGCTCCAAAAAAGCGATACAAAGACTCCCTGAAACAACATCTCAGGCTTGGCCAAATTGATCACCAACAGTGGTCCGCCCTGGCCTCACATCGGGAGGCATGGAGACGCACTATCTACAATGCTGCAGCCTTATTTGAGAACTCACGACGAACAAGTCTTGAAGAGAAACGACAACGCAGAAAGCATCACAACCCAAAAACATCACCCAAGGAGACCTTCTGCTGTGCTTTTTGCAACCGGACTTGTTTATCTCGGATTGGCCTTTTTAGTCATCAGCGCGCTTGCAGAAAGCGCGGGATGAGTCCTTCCTGAATCTTCGTTTGCGAAGAAAAGCCAGAGAGAGATTTCTATTTGTTTCATAAATTATGTGGCACAGAATATGATGTGAGATGCAGCTCAAAAGTTTCTAGCATGGCTTCTTTGTTTAAATTTTCCTTTGGCCCTGGGCATTCCTTAATGATGTTTGTGGCTGCTTTGTAATGAACTGTCTGTAGATGTCTGTACCGGTTCTTTGCCTCTCACACCATCAGTATCTCTACCTTATACTTATTGGACAAGCTCAAGTGAAAATGTACTGGCTGCCCTCCCTTCTTTAAGCGGAGGGAAAGACTGTTGTACAGGTAAGCCCTCTTACTGCACACTTTCCATCATCTTTCAATGCACAAAATGGCATGCAATTTTTTTTGTCCCAATGTATTAATTGCATGAAACAAAAAATGTAGTCAAATAGAAAAAATACAATACATGTTAGGAAAAGTTTTGTCCCACATTTTAGGTTTGTGGGGGGTGGGGATTCTTGTACATGCCAGATGGCTTAAGCTTGAAGATACTGTTTTAAAATATCGAGATGACAATGGTGTAAAATGCTGCTCTTGTCAAGTCTGCAATAAAAAGTGACTTGGATTAACAGTAAGTGTAGGGTAGAAGAGCAGCTAGAGCATAATTTGTCAGAAGTTCCCAAACTGCATCATGGCCAGCTCAGAGGCACGCTGGGACACATCTTACATTTTTAACTTCCTGAAGGCAGGGAAGACTCTTGGTGACAAGGCTAGGAAATACATCTATGGGCTTCATGATGGTGTCTCAGTGGTAGGTACAGCAGTGGCAGCTCCTCCCACTCCCAGGTCTCGTGGTGGTGGGTAACACCACCCAGACTTCCACACTGCAACTAAAGGGAAATGTGCCCAGCCCCTGTGCTCATTCATGGGGTATGGGATCAGTGTTTGTGAAAAGGGGTGGTGGCTAAATGGCCAATTTCCTTGTTTGCCCAGCACTTTAAACATCCAGTATGTTGGATCTTTCCACCAGGCTTCTTACATAAAAAGCCTGACTGTGTCCAATTACCATATATTACTGACTAAGGCTAGATGTAATGCTTTCCCCTTCAGAACTGCTCTTAGGCAGGTATGCTGGGCTGCCTTCCTCCGAAAAGACTCTGCCCCTGCGGATCCCAAGAGATTGAAACAACATCACATATTCTTTTATCTATAATCAGAGTCATATCAACTGATCTCCCCACCTACTGAGTCATATGCCAGGTCAATCAGAAAAGCTGTATGTAAAAATTCTGTTAGAGAGTATATGTCCTTATGTTTCTCTGTCAGTTGTTAACTTTCTTTCAAAGGCTACCAAGATTAGAGAGAGAGAAGTTCTCAAAATCTGCCAAAATATTTCAAATGTATTATAAAGTTCAACTTATTCTCAAAGGGTTTACAGGGAGGAGTTTGTTGGATGTTTATTTTTTCTTTTGGTATTCCTAATAGTATACAATTTTGGTTTATTTTATCCACGTATATTTCCTTTTTATCATATCTTATTTTGCTTTGTATTTTGATACTGTAAGATTTTAATTATGTTGTTGGATCTATAGACCGTAACCTTTTAAAATAAACCAATAAAATGGCCAATTAAAAAAAAAATAAGGACTAGGGAAAAGGTAACTTCACCTTCAGCAAAGGGGGCTTGGGAGTTATTCTTCTCCTCCTTTTCCACAATAGTTCACCGATGCAGAAGTATGCGGTGGAATTCCATTCCAAAATGTTTAGAGTTAACACAGAACAGGATTAACATCCAGACATGAGGGTTTTCAGTACAATGATATGGGAGCTCTTTTGTGGCTTGGACTGGTGAAAGGGAGGAGAAGGTATTGCCCAATGCAATGATCTTAGTGTTTGCAAGCTCCTTTGAATTCCAGGCCTGGGGGACTGTCAGGATATAAATCAGTAGAACAACAACAAAAACATAGATTGGGATTAACACAGATACTAAAGTTTTCAGTGCACTGATCTGCAATACCCCTGCGTAGATGGACTAGTGTAGAGGAGGAGGAGGAGAGGCTGTAAGCTTGATTCTCAGAATTCTAACTTTGAGAGTCCCATTGACCTCAATAAATCCTGTAGGCCTCTGTCACTCCTGTCCTCCTGCTCTGGAATACTCCTCTGGGGTACAAGAGGTACAACAAGAACAATTGGGAAGGAAAGCCCTGAAACAGCAATTCAGCGCGGTACACACTGATCCATGTGTGAAAAAATATGCTCTCTAATCATTTCTAGGTCCTCCAATGCTATTCTATGGTCAACTTCCTGTGTCTGTCTCATTGAAAATAATAGAGTTCCCTATTATCCACAGTTTCAGGTATCCACGTGGGGTCTTGGAATGTATCCCCCGCGGATATGAGGGTTGACCTGTATTAGTAAACTTGTAGTGTAGATTACTAACTGTTAATTTACAATGTTGCTCAAATGCTTGCCTGAAAAACATATCTGAAACACAGGCATAAAAAAAATTATTTACTATTGGTAGTTGCAGAATGAGTTACAGAAAAAAAAGGAGTATTTGCTCATGAAAGTTTAATAGTTTTCTTTGTACCATAACCAGAATCTAGGGAACCACATATCTAGCTGTGTGCATCTACTGGAACTCACTTACAACCAATACACAATGTAGCAGCCTCTTATCAAATTCAGGGTGGTTTAAAAAAAAAAAAAAAAAAAACTGTAACAAGGCATAAGGGCCTATAGTGCTCCTGTTAAAAATACCCAAAATAGAAGCCTAACACATTCACTCTGACAGCTGCACTTTAAGCAGCTCTTGGCAGATTTAGGCCAGTGATTAAACAAAATATTCTGAATCAGGCTGACAATTTGGCCACATTATATGAAATTTACGGTAACAAGGACCTCATTCTTTTCCACTTAAATATAATGTGTAACTTGCTGCCTTATTAGCACCATCTTGTTAATAAGAAAGTAGGTGTGAAGGAAGAATTGTCAACAAACAACTCAGGATCTTATTTTATAAGGAACTCTAACTTTTCCTACTATCTTTCCTAAAGACTATGAATTTTTTTGGACTCCAGAGCAGATAAAGCTTATTCTTTAATGCTAACACAAACACCACAGCTCTTTCTTGAATCAGAGGAGCATGTCTTCATTTTCTCCTTGGTTCATGCCAGGTTCACACAAGAATACCAGAGCACAACAGACTCATGTGTGCCCCCAGCTATTTTTTAATATATAAACTGTGCTTCAACTGTATGACTAGGATTAAGTGCCACTAGCAGAATTAATGATGAATGCTTCTTAATTTGGGATATGACGGTTCCTAAGAAGTGCCTGATCCAGCTAGCTATTTTCTACGACATTACGGTACCTTTACCAGTTCCTCAAAACATCAGTTACAACCAAAGAATTACTTGATTCAATAGAAGGAAGCCCCCACACCTAGCAGAGTGAGAGACAGTCTGTTTTTCAACTTCTACTACAGCAACACCAAATCTAAGTATCAAGAAGGGGAGTGGCTATTCTCACACTGTCACATTAACTGCTGCTGCAGTTTTGGATATGTTGCTAAACTGGCATTGGTAATTTCTTTAAACATTATCACTGTGCCTGATAAGAATTCAGTGTGCTCAGTGGACTGACTGATTGAACGGTGGGAACTATCTGTTGATGGTGGTGGCAGTAAGAAATGGAAGATGAGATAGGGTGGTTAATGGCATACAGTAATTGGGAACTTGAACAGAAGCAGACCTTGGAAGGCCCTCGTGGTCTCTTCCAACTCTGCAATTCTATGATTCTATGGGGATGCTTTGATCAAGATTTCCTGCGTGGCAGGGGGGTTGGACTGGATGGCCCTCGTGGTCTCTTCCAACTCTGCAATTCTATGATTCTATGATCATACAAATACAGGAAAAAAATATGAAAGCATCTTGCAGAGCTTTTAAAACTAAGCACTTTACTTCAGCATAAACTTTTATAGACGCCAGTCCATTGCTTCAGATTCAGTGGACTAGAGTCCACAAAAGCTTATTCCGAAATAAAGACGTAAGTTTTAAACATACTACCTTCATTTTATACTGCAACAGGCTAGCACAGCTATCTCTCTGTGAACTGTAGAAATGTAGAAATACAAAATCTCAAACATCCAAAGGGAAGTTAATAGGCATAAGAAACAAGAATCAATATTCAGTAACTACAGCTATTCTGCAAGCTTACTGAAAATGCCTGCAGAAACAAATCCACAAAATACATATAATCTTTCTTTCTTTCTTTCCTTTTTAAACAGAAAGAGAAATGAAGTTTGGAATAACAAGCAAATAACTAATTTTTGGAGTGGGTATGCTATGGGAATGTAACAAATTTACACTTTAAAAGCAATGTAACAAGTAAGAGCAAATTACTTTATTGGTGATTATAGTTATTTTCAAGCTGTTTCCCATTTCAAATGGACCCCCCCATATCTGCTGAACCAGTATCAGTGGTTTCAGTTACTCATGGAACACAAAATAGGGGACACATACCATAGAGTTGCACTGGAAAATGCCTAGAGGGGCTTTCTCTCTAGGCATCGGCTAGGTCTTCCAATGCAATTCTATGGTATGTTTTTACTGGAAGTCCTTTATTTTAATATGGTTTGCTGTTATCCACGGTTACCAATATCCACAGTAAGTGGGGGAACCAAACCCCCGTAGATATGGGGGTCCAACTGTATTTTCAAAAATAATTTTAAGAGTATTTTAAAAGGCATTTTAACCAGGATGTTTTACACCATCCTCTTAACAATCTTTAAAGATTTCTCCCCTTCAAAAACGCAACAGAAATGAAAAATAATCAGCGCACCAATTTATGTATTTTATTTACATGCCACACTTCTCCCAATATAGAACATGTAATGTGATGAGTTAGTTTTTTTCATAAACATAATGAGTATCAGCTACGGATTATTTTAAACAACGTACTGAGTAACAGAACAAATTACTTTGGAAAAATAACATTCTAAGCTCTTAAAAATACCATTTTATATTATTAGCTCATCCGCATCCAATAAGGTGAAACTTGCAACACAAAGTGCCAGTGACACACCACTGAGACAGAAAGATAATCACATAAAAATCTAATTCTGGTAAGAATAATGCCCCCTGAGAAATTCTGTTTTTCATTATGAAAGACCTTACTGTACTAGCCATTTCACATTCTGACTGACATACAGAGGGTGCACAGTACTAAAATCCTACTGGTGATGTAGTGCTTCCTATTTATGATTACTGCTACTGTTCAAAACTCACCAGCTATCAAAATTGAAGAAACAGGTGTGCATAAACTTTCTGGTTATATAGGATAATTATGTTTCATTGGACAACTACTTACAAGATACAAGGAATGTGATCCTGGCTTATCTTCTTGGTTAACCAACACTAAAACAAACTTATTCAGTTCAGACATAGATTGTTAACTGCAGTTTAACGCAAGCCTAGATCTTCATGTTTGAGCTAACATGCAACTGGGGGAAGGAGAGGAGAAGAATAAGTCCACTGCTTCATAAGCCTTAGTTTATGAAATCTTGGTTTATGATAATCATTCAAATATAGTCACATCATCAATCTCCTTTAAAATATAAACCTTACAAACCTTCATAGCTTACAGCAATACATTTTGAAACTGCTGGCTCATTAGTGGGTTCCCCAAGTACTTTACTCTCCGTTAACATAAATGAAGAGATGGAATTACAGTATTTATTAATCTTCATAAACTAACCACTGGCAGGGGGTTCTATTAGTCCACCCACCCGCAATGTATTAGCGACCTGCACTGTATTTCTGCCTATTAGTTACAATTGTTACTATTAGTTACAATAGTTACAAAAGAGTCTGCAGTAACAAACACCTAAGGCGAAGCACAAAAATCAGTGTGTATGGAGCCATTGTACTATCTATTTTCCTTTATGGATCTCAAACATGGATCACCTATTGCCACCACTTACGACTCCTCGAATGCTTTCATCAGCGTTGTATACGCACAATCCTAAATATACACTGGACTGACTATGTGATGAATGTTGCTGTCCTTGAGCAAGCAGGGATCACCAGCATTGAGGCCATGATATTGAGAACACGGCTGCACTGGGCAGGGCACGTTTCTAGGATAGAGGACCATCTCCTCCCAAAAATACTACTCTACAGTGAACTCGCCACGGGTCAGCGTAAGAGGGGCGCTCCAAAAAAGTGATACAAGGATTCCCTGAAACAACATCTCAGGCTTGGCCAAATTGATCACCAACAGTGGTCCACCCTGGCCTCACATCGGGAGGCATGGAGACGCACTATCCACAATGCTGCAGCCTTATTTGAGAACTCACGCCGAACAAGTCTTGAAGAAAAACGACAACACAGAATCACAACCCGGAAACATCCCCCAAGGAGACCTTCTGCTGTGCTTTTTGCAACAGGACTTGTTTATCTCAGATTGGCCTTTTTAGTCATCAGCGCACTTACAGAAAGCGCGGGATGAGTCCTTCCTGAATCTTCGTTTGCGAAGAAAAGCCAGAGAGAATTACAATTGTTTCTTTCCCTCCTGGAAACCTGCTGTAGACTGGCAATCAATGGCTCATACACCAGTGTTGATCCATTGACAGTAGCACTGTTTGATGCATGTCTGTCCCTTCAACTTATGGCAACCCCATGAATTTCATAGGGTTTTCATAAGTGGTTTTGCCAGTTCCTTCCTCTGACATACAGCCTACAGCACCTGATATTCATTAGTGGTCTCCCATCCAAGTACTAACCAGAGCTGAGCCTGCGTAACTTCCAAGATCAGACAGGATCTGGTGCCTTTAGGGTATTTAGGCCAAGGTTAGCACACTGCTACTGAAAATAGTGGTGAACATTAGACCAAACTTAACATTAGGCCAAAAATGGTATAGCTGAGCTATTGGACATAGAAAATTCTAGGACATTGTTTTAGATCGGATGGCGAACCTATGACACGGGTGTCACCACTGACACGCGTATCCATCTGTGCTGACACGCGGCTAGGCCTCCTCCCCCACGCAACCTCACCACTCTCCCTAAAGTGGGCAGTGCTTTGAAGCCCTGATCACCACTTTAGGGAGGGTGGGGGGGAGGAAAGTGGCAGGTAGGACTAGGAAACCCCAATTGCCACCACCACCCCTGAGGCCTGCCTGCTTCCCTGGAGCCACCTCAGAAAGGCTGGGTAAGGCAGCAGGCAGGTGGGCGGGGGTTTGCCCGGCCTCTCCCCGGCCTTCCCAACGGGGCTCTGGGGCTTTGAAGCCCTGGAGCTGCCTTGGAAAGGCCGGGGAAGGCAGCGGGCAGACTGGTGGGTGGGCGGGCAGGCTGGCGGGAGTCTGCCCGGCCTCTCCCTCGAAGCCCTGGAGCTGCCTCGTAAAGGCTGCGGAAGGCAGCGGGTGGGCTGGTGGGCAGGCAGGCTGGTGGGCGGGAGTCTGCCCGGTCTCTCCCCAGCCTTCCCGAGGGGCCCTGGGGCTACGAAGCCCCGGAGCTGCCTCCGAAAGGCCGGGGAAGGCAGCAGGCGGGCTGGTGGGTGGGAGGGCAGGCTGGCAGGCAGGAGGGAGTCTGCCCGGCCTCTCCCCGGCCTTTCAGAGAGCTCTGGTGCTTCGAAGCCCCGAAGCCGCCTCGGAAAGTCCAGGAAAGGCGGTGGGCGGGCTGGCAGGCTGGCGGGAGGGAGGGAGTCTGCCTGGCCTCTCCCCATCCTTCCCGAGGGGCTCCAGGGCTTCAAAGCCCCGGAGCCACTTCGGGAAGGCTGGGGAAGGCGGCGGGCGGGCAGGCGGGTAAGGGGGAGTCTGCCCGGCCTCTCCCCAGCCTTCCCGAGGGGCACCAGAGCTTTGAAGCCCTGGAGCTGCCTTGGGAAGGCTGGGGAAGGCAGCTGGCAGGCGGGAGTCTGCTCGGCCTCTCCCCGGCCTTCCTGAGGGGCTCCAGGGCTTCAAAGCCCCAGAGCTGCCTCAGAAAGGCCGGGGAAGGCGGCGGGTGGGAGATTGCCTGGCCTCTCCCCGGCCTTCCCGAGGTGCCCCGGGGTTTCGAAGCCCTGGAGCCACCTCGGAAAGGCCAGGGAAGGTGGCAGGTGGGCTGCCAGGCAGGCAGGAGTCTGCCCAGCCTCTTCCCAGCCTCTTCCTTTGAAGCCCTGGAGCTGCCCCGGAAGGCTACGGAAGGTAGCAGGTGGTCTGGTGGGCAGGCAGGCTGGTGGGTGGGAGTCTGCCCGGCCTCACCCAGCCTTCCCGAGGGGCTCCGGGGTTTCAAAGCCCCGAAGCTGCCTAGGAAAGGCTTGGAAAGGCGGTGGGCTGGCGGGCGGGCGGGCAGGCTGGCGGGAGGGTGTCTGCCTGGCCTCTCCCTGTACTTCCCCAAGGGCTCCAGGGCTTCAAAGCCCCAGAGCCACCTCAGAAAGGCTGGGGAAGGCAGCTGGCAGGCTGGTGGGTGGGCGGGCAGGAGGGAGTCTGCCTGGCCTCTCCCCAGTCTTCCCAAGGGGCACCTGGGCTTTGAAGCCCTGGAGCCACCTCGGAAAGGCCGGGGAACGCGGTGGGCGGGTGGGCCGGAGTCTGCCCGGCCTCTCCCCAGCCTTCCCGAGGGGCTCCGGGGTTTCAAAGCCCCGAAGCTGCCTAGGAAAGGCTTGGAAAGGCGGTGGGCTGGCGGGCGGGCAGGCTGGCGGGCGGGAGGGTGTCTGCCTGGCCTCTCCCTGTACTTCCCCAAGAGCTCCAGGGCTTCAAAGCCCCAGAGCCACCTCAGAAAGGCTGGGGAAGGCAGCTGGCAGGCTGGTGGGTGGGCAGGCAGGAGGGAGTCTGCCTGGCCTCTCCACAGTCTTCCCAAGGGGCACCTGGGCTTTGAAGCCCTGGAGCTACCTCGGAAAGGCCGGGGAACGCGGTGGGCGGGCGGGCCGGAGTCTGCCCGGCCTCTCCCCAGCCTTCCCGAGGGGCTCCGAAGCCCCAGAGCACCACCCTCGGAAATGCCAGGGAAGGCGGCGGGTTGGCGGGAGTCTGCCTGGCCTCTCCCTGGCCTTCCTGAGGGTGTCTGGGACTTCAAAGCCCCAGAGCTGCCTCAGAAATGCCAGGGAAGGCAGCAGGTGGGCGGGTGGGCGGGAGTCTGCCTGGCCTCTCCCCAGCCTTCCCGAGGGGGCTCCGGGGCTTCAGCAACAAAAAAGTCACTAATAGGCAGGTTAGTTAAAGAATTCCCCCTCCCCCTCACTTATCTCAGTTCACGGCACCCCACACAAGCTAAATAATATCAAGACCAACAAAAGAAATGACTGACGGATGAACAAAGCAATCACTAAGCAGGTAAGTTAAATTATTAGTTTTTGGTTTATTAAATATAATTATATATAACAATTATACATTTATGTTATTTAAACAGTAAATATCGCAAAATAATGTTTTTTCCTCTAAGTGACACACCACCCGAGTTATGTTCAGTTTTTTGGCGAATTTTGTCACACCAAGCTCAAAAGGTTGCCCATCACTGTTTTAGATAGTACAAAAACTGAAAACTACTTGTGGCAGCAACTAAGAGGAAGGTACCTCCATTTTAAACCAGGAACGAATAAAAAATATACATATAAAAGAGTATGCATTTAAGACATTCAGGAAGCCAGCTTAAAGTTACATCAGAGACAGTTAAACTCCATAGTCAAAATAGCAAGGGCTTCAAAGTGCTTAACTTTATCAGCAATGGGGCAACTGCTAATTCTGACAAGCTATTACTTCCTCTTTTCTTTAAAAAACACCCCACATACAAAACCCTTAGCGAATTCATCTAGCCACAAAACCACATATAGTCAGTCCTCTGTGTCCACCAGTTCTGCATCCATGGATTCAACCAACCATAGCTCAAAAAGGGTAAATTCCAAAAAGCAAACCTTGCTGTTCGCATTTTATAAAAGGAACACAATTTTAGTACGCCATTGTATATAATGGGACTTGAGTATCTGTGGATTTGGGTATCCATGGGGGAAGAGGGTACTAGAAGCAAAACCCAGCAGATAGCAAGGGCCCACTGTCTTGTCTGGTGTTACTGCAAAAACCCTACAAAACAAGAATATGCTCAATGTTACTGGAGATAAATACGGTACTTTACCTTTTCAGGAAACTTTATGTATAGGAAGCAGTAGTATTATCTGAAAACTGCAAGCATTCTCTGGCTTTCAAATATTTTCCTACTCTCCAGAAGGCTTTTGCAACAGCATGATAAATGGTATACTGCACTATCCAAAACCCCATGAATGCCATCCTTTCTGCTCCATCTATCAGCCACAGCAGCAAGAGCCACTAAAAGGCCACTGATTTAATAACAGTCCCCACTTACCATAGTGATGAATACTGCTCACACAATTATTATTAATATTACTGCTCACACAAAAATCAAGATACAAAACTTCAATTTCCATTAGTGGCAAAATTAATTTCCAAATGGCAGAAATGAACTTTGTTAAGCTGTTTAAGTTGTCTACTATTTTCTATTCAACATTTCATTAACTATTGGTTCCACAGATGGAAATGGGATTCTTTTGGAAGTTATAATGAATATGCTACACATATATAATGGGAAGTTGATGTGGGGGGAGGGCCAGAAAGGAACCTAACCAAGGTTTGAATCCCCAGACAGAGGTAACAAAGTCCAAACTGTGAAAGAAATCTGGCATATCTTTTATGAGTCTGAAATGCAAATGAAACTCAAACAAAAAACTGTTTTGACAGAATACGCTATTTTTTGAAATCTATACTGTTGATATTTAGAAGTAGCCTTATTGGTTAAATGTACTAACCTACATCATATACAATTTAATCTGTACCACTGTAACTGGCTTTAAAAAAAAAAGAAGCTTTTGTCAAGTTTGCATATTTGATCTCCTAGAAACAACTCTTACTTGCCACAAGTGCCCTACTAAATTGCTACACACAAAGCATGTATAGTATACTTGGAAGCTAATGAAGCATTATTACCAGAAATCATTTTAATTGCAGCAGTTCTAACTTTTTCTAAAACTCAAATACTTTTACTTAACACACTTCTGATTGGCAAATAGGCTTTCAGCCTTATATGTCTTGTCTTTGTTTTCTTCTTACCCTAAGGTCTATGAATGCATTTTAAATTTACAAATTCAGTGTATGCTCAGGCTCTCCTAATAGTTGAGGGTTAATTCATTTGTATAAAGGAAGTTTTAATATCCTTTCATGCTTTGGAATAGTAGTTCTTAACCTGTGGTCTGGGGATTCAGTCTGCAATGTCCACACAGGGGGTCTGCGAAGACTTGAAGGCTACTTGGCCCACCCCCTCCCCCCAGTGAAGTGACCATGTGATAGGAGCCAAGGCAAAAGCTGGTTGGCTGGCTTGGTTTGAGCACTGCCATTCAATCCACTTCAGCCACAAACTTGCAGGAAGAAGCAGAAAAAAAGTCTGCCCTCTCCCCCAGTGCCTCTTAGGGAAGGTTTAATGGATGGTGTAATTGTATTGTTGTTGCTGTAATTATTAGGGTTTTAAATCTTGAGTTAAGTCTTGGGGGTTTGCGGCAACAAAAGATATTTAAAGGGGCTCCCTGGTAAAGAAAAGGCTAAGAGCCACTGCTTCAAAATACAATAATGCCTATTTTCCTCAGAAAAAGCCCAACTGAACTCAAGTTTAAGTAAACATATATATGATTGTGCCATGTATGGACTTGCCATATCCACTTAATCCGGCACTGGTTGAAACCACAGCAGCAACCAAAAGTTATAGACACAAAAATCGGATGCTCCATTCTTAGAAACCTATCCAGAAACACAAGGAAACTCTACTGCAATTCTTACTTGTAAAGAAACATTCACGCATGGGATATTGTTATTAAGATGAATGTACATTCACATAAAAATATTAAATACTGGAATAGAAGTTTGACAGGCTCAGCTAAAAAAGAAGTCCACTATGGTTACTGAACCACACTTGAGACACAAAAGAAACTTTTAATATATATAATTTGTTCACACAGTACAATACAGTGGATGAAATCCTGAACAGAAAAGACCTCATTAGCTGTTGTTTTTTGTTTTTCAGTTCAATTAAGTCTCAACAGAAATCTCAAAGAACAATTTGTGGTTCTTAAAATTCTAGTGCACTGATTATTGCAATACATCAACAGTGTGAGTTATGGTGAAATGTCACCAGGAGTTCTTCAATCTCATTTAAAAGTCTAACTGGTCACAAATCTCTCCTTTCTTTTTCCTCCTTCTTTCCTTCCTTGGGCTAATAGTAACCAAACAGGAAGAACAGCTGCTCCCTAATCCTGCTGCACAGAGCAGCAAAAAACCTCACAACAGTTCCAGAATGCGTTTTGTACTTCAAAAACGATGCACTTCTATTTGGATAACCATAATGAGGACATATTTTTCTCTCAAACCAGCTGCATGACTCACAAGGTGAGGCAGGAAAGAGGAGGAAAAGTGCAGGCTTCCTATCTTGCTGTTTTATACATTTTCCTTATTTTCATGTAGATGGAAGACATTTTTAACCACTCTTTATTTTCATATAGCTGGAAGAGGCTCTTCCTTATTTTCATGCATATGGAAGACATTTTTAATTACATGTTTAGATGTGGAAGTCAGGTAGCCGCAATGAACCCATTTCTATATTAAAAATAAATAAATAAACAGGGGCTTGACTTTAGAATTGGGAGGAGGAGGAGGAGGCCTCACACACTACCACCACCACCACCTCTTCGCTCTTTTCCAGGGGGGCGACGAGACGGCTCAAACCGGACGGCGTCTCCGGCCCAAATCCACGGCAGGACCTTTTTAAGGAATTTTGGGGGCCCCCTGCAATGCTTTATTTTGGGGGCCCCATATGTTTACCTCAGGTCAATGTCACCTAACTCAACCTAAGCTATTCACAGGACAGGATCTTCAGATTATTACTAATCATGTTTTTGCAGGAGGAGGAGGGTTACTACAGGGTCCCCCACAATGATGGGGTCCTCTGCGGATGCTGAGGCGGCGGGTGCTTTAAACCGGCCCTGACCCACACTTGCAAACCTCCCCTCCCCGTCCTCTACTTCTTCCTTCCGCTGAGGGCAAGGGGAATGTATAAACGCATTGGGGGATGAGGGGCTGGAGGGAAGCACTCCGGTTTGGCCTGGCCTTTCTGTGGGCCTCCGCCCCAAAGTAAGGAAACCCGTCCCCACGCAGGCAGCCAGGCCTGGCGGTGACTCAGAGGCAGCCTCAGGAAGGCTGGGAGGCGGAGGAAATGGAGGAGGAGGAGGAAAAGGGGAAAGAGAGGCGCCTTTTCGCCTTCAACCCCCCCCCCCGCCAAGGTTCCCTCCGAACCCAACAACCCCCCCGCGCGCGCCCCCCCTCTCTCTAACGGCTCTGGGGAGGCCGTTAGGCCCACGCGCCTGGAGGAGGGATAGCGAGCGCGAGCCAACGGCGGCGCGAGTCGCGCAGGTTAAGCTAATGGCGGCATAGGATGATGCGGGGGGGGAGGGCGGGACGCGGAATGGAACCCCCCCCACGCGCCCAACCACACACAACCGTCGTTTCTTCTTCCTCTTCTTCACCACCACCTCCTCCCCACTCCCCTTGGCGTGCAGCCGCCGTTTGTTGCCCCCCCCTCCTTCTTCCCGGCCCCGCGCACCTTCTTGATGTTGTAGAGGCGGGTGAGCATGCCGACGCCGCGGTCGTTGAGGATGGTGAGCTTCTCGGCCAGCTTCTGCTGACTGGGCTGCAGCACCGAGCGAGACATCCTGAGAGGAGAAGGCAGGGAGAGAGAGAAAGAGACACAGAGACAGAGAGAGGGAGGGAAAGGGAGGATGGTGGGTTGGGTGGGTGAGGAGGGGGTGTTGCTGAGGAGGGCAGAAGGGGGCGAAAGGCTTCTCCTCCGCCAGTCAGTCTGTCAGGCCGCCCGTCGCCTCCGTCAACAACAACCCCCCTTCCTCCCCCTCACAAAGTCTCCATAGCCGGGCACCCTCCGGCCGCCGCCGCCGCTGCTTCCCCACCACCACACACGCACACACACGGCCGCCCCCGCCAGGCTCCGGCTTCGCTAGGCGTGGCGGCGGCGGCGGCAGCGACGACGGAGGCTCCAGCCCGGCCGCTGCCCACGGAGAGGCCGGGCTCCCCCGCCCCACGTGACGCGCCTCTCTGCTGCCCCTCCATGGCGGAGGCCGGAGGAAGGAAGAAGCGTCCCCCCTTCAGTCGGTGGGAGGGAGCGACGGAGGGAGCATCCCAGGCTGCGGCTCGTCGCCTCATCTTTACCAGGGACCCCCCCCCACCCGCTTTAAATATATTTTGTTGCCTCAAGACTGAACTCAAGATTTAAAACAACAATAAATAATAATAATGATGATTGATAATAATACAATTACACTATCCATTAAACCTTCCCTCACAGACACTGGAAGGGAAACTTTTCTCCTGCTTCTTCCTGCAAGTTTGTGGCTGGAGCGGACTGAATGGCAATGTGCAGGCCAAGCCAGCTAGCCGTTGCCTTAGCTCTTGTCAGGTGGCCACTCCACTGCAGGCAGGCAGGTGGGCCAAGCAACTGTCAAGCCTTCCTGGACTCCCTGTGAGGACATCGCAGGTCTTCAACATCCATTAGAAAAGAAATGGCATAGTTTGGATGTAAAGAGAACAGGTAAATATTACATAAAAAGAAATGGGGAATTTAGGCGGACAAATGGTCTTTCCTGGTCTTTTAATCCGAAGACAATGGGTAATAAGGCATCCAAACATCTGTTAGCTAGTTGGATAAAAGCTTGCATATTTCTGTTATGATTATGCAAAAGTACCCAGACTTAAACAGGTATGGGCATATTCCATACAGGCCATGGCAACCACAAAGGTATATGAAGCCTCAGCTTCTGTATCTGATGCCTGCAATGTTGCTGGGTGGAAAGAACCTTCCACCTCTATAAAACATTAAAAATTAGACAAGTATAACTCAGCACAGGCAGACGTTCAATCTGTAACATAGGTCTTGTCTATACGAGGGCAAGCGGAATACAAACTCGTCCAAAAAAGCAGGCATTCACAACGATGCAACCTGTCTTCACAGTCAAAAGAGCCCCCCCTAAAGTCCACATGACCCCCTAGCCAATCTGCCACTGCCAATTTTTTGGCAGTGTTCTGGAATAGTTTCTTTCTGACATTTCGCCTGCATCTGTGGCTGGCATTCTCAGAGAAGTTTTTTAAAAGTTTCCTATGGTGCACACAAGCGATAGTTCATATTTAAAAAAAAAAAAAAAAAAGTATAAGATCACCATTTTATCGCCTTACTGGACCCTCACTTAGCCGAAAATCTAACATGGAGGCGGCAGGCACATTCCCTGTTTGCTAGCCCCACCCCCATGCTCATCCACCAAATCAGATTACGCTGCCTATTCATACCTGTATGAATGCGAGTGTTCAAACGATTGCACATTCGCATGTCGTATTGTACGGAGCATTTTTTAAAATCCGGACAAAGCCCCAGATGCAACACACAGTGGATTTGACTGCCCCCTTCCAAATGACACATATTTATGTGCATGTCCATATGAATGGATCAAATAACTCTGACGGAGGGTGTCTGATATGGCACTCCAAAACAACAAGGAAGTGTGATAATAATTTTATATATATATATATATATAAAACTAGTTTGTTAATACAATGCTATTTTAAAGATGATGAGTTCAATTTAAAGCAATACAACCACAAAAGACTTTTTTTCAGCATGCAAAACCCACTATGCCAGCATAAAGCTTACAATTTTTACATACACAAATAGCTTAATACAGCATAATGATCCTCACTAACTTAATACAGAATAATTATAACCAAAGACAGCTCTTTTTCAGCAATTGTTGACAATACCAACATAAAGTTTGATGCATTTTTTCTGTGGTGGAGTGGGAGGGGATGTTATTTTACATCATTTTTAAAAATGATGTAAAATAACATTTGTGGTATTTTAAAATCACCACCACGGTGCTTGCTTTTCTGCTCATTAACGTTTCTATCCGGAGGTGAGGAACTTTTGGCCCTACCAGAGAGGTTCTGAACTACAACTCCTACAGTACCATACCCCTGGCTGTGCTTCATGGTGCTGTATGGGAGTTGTAGGCCAAAACACCTGTAGGGTCAAGGGTCCCCTTAGTCATTTATTCCCCATGGAAAACTGGCGAGAGAATTGGACAACCACACTGAAGGGAAAATACTATGAGGGCCAACAGGAATGTCTGTTCTTACACATAAAAAGAAAGAGGAGAAGGAGAATTGTGGAAATTTTTGAGACCAAAGTATTACAGCTTGTCTATGCGGAGAAAATATTCCTCATAGAATTTGAAGAGAATACAATTTGGGCCTGTCTATACCAGCCCCGCAAAACCAGAGTGATCCGCAGTAAAGACAATTCACAGCAGCTGCGATTTGTCTTAATGATCTTGCAGCCCACATAAACTTCACATGCCCTCTATTCTAGATGGTGACCGCAAGTGAATTACTCGCGTTTTTAAATCTGATGCCACCAAACTTTAAAAAAACCACAACTATTTCCATGGTGTACATAAGTGATATTTTGCCTTTACACAAAAAAGAAAAAAACCCAACACCTCATTTAATTGCGAAAATCTAACATGGTGGCAACAGGTGCTTGCCCTGCTAGCAAGCCCCATCCCCTCCAGCCAATCAGCTTGCACTTCCTCACTTACGGGAAAGCAATTCAAATTGAATTGCTTGTCCCAGTGAGCAGGAATGTGCATTTCCTTTGGAGTTTTTTAAAAACTCCAGGAAAAACTGCAAAGGCTTTCCCTTTGCAGTTTTTGATCTTTTTGGCCGCCTTCCTTCTGAATATGGTAAAACAATGTGGGATACCATTAATGCATTCTGTGAGGAATACTTTTTCCATTTAGACAACCTCCAGACTTAGTGAGATCCTGCATCAATCTGCCATATTCAGAAGGAGGAGGGGCAAAAACACCAAAAACTACACAGGAAAAGCCTTTGCAGCTTTTCCAGAAGTTTTTAAAAAGCTCTGCAGGGAATGTGCATTACCACTCATTGGGACAACCAATTCTCTTTGCTGCAAATTCCCAATAGGAGCTGAAGTAGAAAGCTGATTGGTCAGATGTGTGCAAGGGGTGGAACTTGCTAACAAGGCAAGCAGCCCAAACCTCCATGTTGGGTTTTTGTAGTAGTGATCGTGCACTGAAATACCCCCTTTCCTTCTTTTTTTTCTATTTATTTAAGGAGAAGATCACACTTCCACACTTTGGATATGCTTCTTAAAAAAATACTATTTGGTGGCAGCAACTAGTGACAATAAAAATGCAAGTAATTCACTCGCTGTTCACTGTTGACTCATGTTCAGCTTGTGGTCTACTAGGGACTTTATCAGACGGGTTTAATGAAATGGAACAGAAATGCCACAGGATCGCTAAAGAGGTTTTTTTTCAGACGACATCCTCTTCACCCGTTCTGACTCCGTGTGCTTTCTGTTTTGTTTTATTCACGGGGAAAAGTCATCAATAGATCTCCTGTTCCATTTCTGTAACGGAATCACAGGTGTGTGAACTGGTTTGTCGTTATGCTGGCGCGTTTTTTAAAACACTTCCAGGTACGATCGTGACATCCAGGTGAGTGACAGCCTTTTCTGTACACTCCCCATGTTGCTTTTAAAGCTTTAAAAGTGTTTTGGTGTTGTTGTTGTTTTTATTTTTAGAAGTCTGCCTGTATTTTTATTTTTAAATCCCCCCCCCCCCCGCTGCCTGCCTCTGTGTCATTGTGTCATTGTTATTTAACAAAAAGCCAAAATGGAGAAGCCATGTGTGAAAAACCAAGTACATCCTTATTGCTTTCATAGGAATTAAGATGCTAAGTAGCAGATAAGTGCTGCTAATCAAATACCCTTGATCAATTGATCATTAGCAAGTGTGACCACCTCTATAAAAGCCAAAGTTGGAGCCTTCAGGTGTTTGTCAACACAAGGACAAGGAGGAAAGCTATCAGCAGTGATCTTAGAGAAGCAATTGTTGCTGCCTATCAGTCTGGGAAGGGCTTAAGACCATTTCCAAAAAAAGTCCATCATTCTTCAGTGAGAAAGATTATTCAAAAGTGGAAAACATTCAAGACAGTTGCCAATCTTCCCAGGAGTGAATGCCCCATCAAATTCACTCCAAAGTCAAATCGTGCAATGCTCAGAAAAATTGCAAAAAATCCAAGAGGTACATATCAGACTCTATAGGCCTCAGTTAGCATGTTAAATGTTAAAGTTCATGACAGTACAATTAGGAACAAGTATGGTTTGTTTGGAAGGGTTACCAGGAGAAAGCCTCTTCTCTCTAAAAAGAACATGGCAGCACGGCTTAGGTTTGCAAAGTTGCATCTGAACAAACCACAAGACTTTTTGAGCAATATCCTGGCTTCAGAGCTGGCCCAGATCGCTCCTGTTTTGAGTCCTCACCTGCATGCTGGCCAGTTCCAGAGGATGCCGCTGCCACCATTGCCACCACCATTCTCTCTGAAGCTGGGAAGAACGCCCTCAGCATATAATCCAGGCTGGTCACATGCAGGGGGCTCCTTCCCAGCTTCAGAGAGTGTGTGACAATCATGGCAATGGTGGCAGCCTGGTGTACAGGTGAGGACTGCAGTTTCCCCCCAGGTTTTTCTGCATAATGTGGATTTTCCCAGGGTTTAGTTTAACATGTTTTAAAATAGTTTATCCTGTCTTTCCCTCTGCTTCGCTCCAGGTGCCACCAGGACTGTCCAGTGGTGAATCAGGGCAAAAGACCTTCATCATCTGGACTGCAGGGCTCCAAACCAGGGGGAAAGACATATCACGGTAGCACACTGGTACCTCTGAGCATATCAAGAAGACCAGGCAGCAAAAGTTTTTGTAGCAGAGTTGCAATTATCAGGCGAAGAAATGAGCACACGGACACAGACATGTGTCTAAACTACTTCTCTTTACTAGAGCAAGTTGGAGAAATATTTACAATGATAGACTCCTAGCATACAGACTACATAACACAGCACAATGTGGTGGAGTCTCCTTCGTTGGAAAGAGTGGATGGCCATCTGCTGAGAATGATTTGATTGTTTATTCCTGCATGGCAGGGGGTTGGACTGAAAGGCCCTTGAGGTCTCTTCCAACTCCATGATTCTATGATTACAGCACAGGCCTGCACTGTCTAGCACGGACTGAATGTGCACAGTCTAAGTGCTAACTCCAAGTCAAGACAAGTGCAGAGACAGTGAGTGGGGTGATATAGTTATACAGTACATATACAGTACAGTCATGGGTTATACAGTTAGTAGTTCTCACACACATTTTGCCATACAGATGAGATTTTACATTTCCTTCCCACAGCTGTCTCTCAGACATAATCTAGATATGCTAGCCAGCTGCATTTAGCCTGCTCACTGCTGGCCTCTGCAGGCTGTACCATATTATACCATGCCAGCTCTTTACAGTATAAATTTTCAGTGATTATATATCCCATTACCTTGACAAGACAGGGTAAATTCCCCATCTAGACAAGCACCTAGTCTTTCTGTGCAATCCTCTGGGACCAAGGGTTTGTCTAAATAACCCTCATAGAATTCGCTGGGAATACTGGGCTCAGTTATACGAGACCAAAAAAAATGACGTGCCCCACAATAAAGACAAGTCGCAACAACTGCAACTTGTATTAATGTTTTTATAGCCCCCATCAACTTCAAATGCCCTCTAGCCACAAGATGGTGGCCGTGAGTGAACCCCCCTTTTATTGCTTAACAGTTACTGGGGGGGAGCCTTCCTCTCTTACCTGGTCCCTGGGGATGATGAAGACAGTGGCACGGAGGGGGCAGGTAACGGAGGAGAGCTGTCTCATCCTCTTCTCCCCTCCCGGTCCTGTCGGCAGCAACAGCAGCACACGGGGGGGGGGGACTGGGTAAGGGAGGAGGGCTGTCTCATCCTCCTCCCTTACCTGGTCCCAGGGCATGACAAGAACAGCAGCACGGGTGGGGGGAGGAACCAGGTAAGGGAGGAGAGCTGTCTCATCTTCTTCTCACCTCCCTTCCTGGTCCTGGCAGTGGCGACAGCGGCACGGGGAGAGGACCCGGGGAAGAGGTAAGAGAATGAAACAGCCCGCTTCCCTTCCCTGGTCCCTTGCGGGGCGAAAATGGTGGCTGAGGGTGCTTGCCCCATGTCTTTTTTTGTCATGGAATTCAGGGCAAAGTAATGACCTTCAAGTCATGCCTCCTTAAATTGCTACTCTGTTAGAGGGACGTTAACAGAATTTAACTTCACAGTGTTTCCAAGACAGTGGCACATGGATGGGGGGACCGGGGTAGAGAAAAGAGGACAAGACAGCCCTCCTCCCTTATCCCCAGTAGGAAAAAATGGTGCTGCAGGCGCTTGCCCCATTAACTCGCTCCACCCTCCATGCTCATCTGGCCAATCAGCTTGCCCTGCCTGCCTCAGCACTCAGCACTCCGCGAATGCGACTGTCCAAACGATCGCACATTTGCATCACCTATGGAGCTTTTTAAAAACTCAGGGGAAAGCTCCAAAGGCTTCCCTTCAGAGCTTTACGGTGGATTTACCTGTCCCTATTCTGAATGAGACGCATGGATGCGAATGTCTGTTTAGACAGATCACCTTCCTTGCAATTTCGATGAGGATCATTTTCACTGTTTAGACAGGACCACTGCACCTGTGAGCAGTTTTTTTTTAAAGTTTACTTTTCGCATAGAATTAAAAATGTATGAATGTTTGTTGGTTAGTAAGAAATGGCTGCAGGTGAAACAGCAGATGGTATTTATAATAATTGGCTTTTTAATTAAGCAAATACAAGATTTTATAAAATACCGTGAGCCTGGGGGAGGGCGGGGAATCTAATGCAGCACAGATTCGCTCCCACCATCACCACATACACAATTATTTCCACATAGGACTTGATGTTCCATATGGAATAGTAGTCATTGCTAAAATGTCATTTACTAAAGCACCAACAATTAGTCGTGAATAGTCTTCTTTGTTACAGCAATAATAATAATAATAATAATAATAATAATATTACGGTAATCCAAGAAACTGCTAATGTGTTTGAAATACTCGCTTAAGGACTTTCTCAAATCAGTTTGTATTATGCTTGCTCACAGGAGAAACATCTGTCCTATTTTTCCTTAACTTTAAAATTATGTTTTAATTGTTTAGTAATGGATTACTGAATTAGCAAAGGTTCAATAAAAGTAAGACAATTTCGTGGGATATCTGTGGCTGGGTCTGTAATGATGGTCTTAAATTTTTCCAGTGCCCTTAAAAAAAAACATAATAATACAAAACAATCTCACTTCCTCCCAGGTTCCTCCTTTCTGGGGACTACAGCCAACTCCAAGGGTAGGTAAGTGAGGAGTGGGTACAATTAATATGTGATCATGTACTAGATTTCCCAAACCTTCCCCTCTATGTAGAGAAAAAAAACCTGTTTTTTGTTTCCCAAGAGAAAGCTAAAAGTCAGTGTATTTACTGTAAGTTTGTGTAGAACTGAGAGAAGCCTGCAAGTCTGCTACCAAAATGTCTAGTGGGTGGTCCCAGAGGAGACTGAGCTGCCCTGGAACTCTCCCCTCTCATTGGGCATGAACACAGTGTGTATATTGTGTCATTCAGAGGCACAGATCTTTTGCTGTCTGTGTTGCTGCTGTTCTTCAGGGGTGCCAGCTCCCACAGTATCTAATAACAGACTATAAAAATTGCCTCCTTGTTCATGTAGGAAGCGGGGAGGGCTAGGAAACAGTTTTAGTCCTCAGTCTCATGCACCTACAGGAGGATGTAGTTGATAAAGATCAGCTGATGGCCCTCATGTTTATGATGTTGTCCATAAACTGGGACTTCTTGGATCAAATGGTATCAGGTAGATATGGCCCTTTCATCATACATCATGTTGGGCTAGATAGCAAAGTAGCCAGCCAGCCAACCACAAGGGTGGCCTCAGTCTTGGTGCCCTTTGTAGTGGTTTTGGTCAGGTGCTGATCCCAGGGCATTCTGGCCCTGGCTCCAAACAGCTCCTCAGATATGTAAATGAGGACAAAGCTGTGGTCCAACTTGTTGGTTTTGATGGGCACAGGGCGGTGGGGAACCACTGGTTGGACACTAGGTTTACCTGTTGTGCAAGGCCTCTGAAATAAATAAAGAAAGTAGGACCACTGTATCTGCGGGGGATTGTTTCTGGGCCCCACCACGGATAGTGAAATCTGTGGATATTAGCAAACACCACCACCAGCAGGGAGGGAGGAGGTGAATTCGCCTCCTCACTCACTCCCCTGCCCCCACCAGATCCACGGAGAAGGGAGGGGGAGGTGCTCTCGCCTCCTCCCTACCCCTCCACCAGCTCGGCTGGGCCAGAACCTATACACCCCCGCAGAGAAGGGAAGGGGGGGCAGGCTCGCCACCTCCCTCCCTCGCCAGGTCAGCCACACCGCCAGAACCCTCCTGGCGAAGGAAGGGGGGAGGCAAGCTCACTGCCGCCTCCCTCCCTCCCTTCCGCCGCCGCCGCCATTCATGGATAATTGAATCCACAGATGGCAAATCAGCAGATGCAGGAGTGCTACTATGAATGAATGAATAAATAAATAAATCTGGCCACAAAGATGTCTGCATGCTGCACTGTGAAGCCATACAGGGTGTTGTACTTGTTGTTTGTGGTGTTCCCTCCATTCTTCAGTTTCTAGAAGGGCATAGTGGGACCAGCCTACATGAAGTGCTTTATCTAGTTGTTGCAGTTGGCAGTCTTGCTGGAAGCTGTGCTTGGGAGTCTTGCTTTAGGTGGTGTTCTACCTACAGGTGTACTGACCAAAGAGCATGTTGCCTGTAGTTGCCAGTTTCTTGCCTCATTCAGATATAATTTCTTAATCATAAAACAGTAACCCCTCCACTTTTGTGGAGGTTAGGGGTGCAAGACCCCCGTGAAAGTAGGACAACCATGAATATAGGCCTGCCATCATCATCATTATCATCATTTACCTGAAAGAACATTTATGTAGGCATATCTAGGTCCTCTAGCTCAATATTATGTTTAACTTCTGTCAGAAGTTGACCGTAGAATCACTCTGGAGGAACCAGACATGCTTAGAGAAGTGCTCTCTCTAGCATTTCTAGATCCTCCAGTGTGATTCTATGGTCAACTTCCACCAGAGGCTGGCCACAGAAGTGCACTGGAGGACCTAGATGTACCTGGAGAGAACATATTTTTTCAATTTGCAAATAACCAAATCTGTAAATGCTTAACCTGCAAATGTGGAGGGATGACAATACTGATATGAGTATGAGGGTGGGGAAGCCTTCTCTAACATATCCTAAAACAGAATTCTTAATCAGTTCATAAGTCACTCTTTGGAATCTAAGGAATGTGACAAAGATTGTGAGGAGTTTCTGGCTTCAGATGACAGCATATTCCCCAAATCTGAAAAGCAGGTGCCAAAGCAGATAAGGGGCTTTCTCTTCTTCATGCCTTGATAGATACTGAAGAGACACTCCCTTCCCTTGAGATCTAGCAAAGAGAGAAGGAACAGCTTTGTAGGAGTCAGTGTCTATTAAATAAGAAACACGAACTACTCAAGCATCTAGTATCCAGAGGCAACTGCTGGAAGTCCTTGATGCTCACAACCTTTGAATGTCTCTCTGCATTTGTTTTGTTTTTGGGGATTCTGGACATTTGGCTATGTCTCCTTGTCTTACCCCTTTTGGACATTGATTATCTGGATTACTGGCTTTGTGTAATGACTTCTGGACTGGTTGAAATCTTGCCCTTGTGCTTACCTTCATCTTCTTGGACTACTTGTGCATGACCTGGATTGGACAGGATTGTACCTACTTCCCTTACAATAGAATCATAGAATCACAGAATGACAGAGTTGGAAGAGACCATATGTCTCTCTTTGGACACTTGCTGATTATAGGTATAGGATAGCTAACTTTATTCAGTATGCAATGGTACTAAGAATTGGAAGCTGCAGCATTCCAAATGTAGTTGACTACAATACCCATCATCCCCATTCACCACACTGGCTGGGACTAAAAGAACTTTGACTCCAGCAATAGCTGAGGGGCCACCAATCCCACATAACTGGACTACAATGCAAAACTCTTATTAAAATGAATGAATGTGCCAGAAGAAGTTGCTTTTTCTTTTTTGCAGCAGGAGCAATATTAATAAAATGTGATGAGCTCCCTCTCTCATTATTATATAGCTCTTTATCTGGGTGAATCATGGAATGTAGGTTTTTTTTTTTTTGAAGTACAGCAAAAGCACAGGATGTTAAAAGAATTTCTATATCAACGTTTATCTGCTAAAAAGATGTATAAATTGTATGATTATATGACTCCTCTTACGGCTCCAGAAAAAGCTTTCAGCGGAGTGCAGTGGAGTTAGCCCTGTAAAGTCATGGATAAATCATGACCTCTGTGTGCAATCCCATTCCCTGTAAAAATGGAGTAAGCCCCTGACCATTAGATGAGAGAGGAACAGGGAAAAAGGTTAAATAGGCTTGTTGGGAAAATGTTACTCTTCCTCTAATGAAAGAATGATGGATACAAGCATTTGGCTATTGCAGAAATGATCTAATTATCTGAAATTATTTATGAAATAACTTGATCTGTTTTATTAACTAAATCAGCAAAAAAAAAAAAAGAGATTCATTTCTTACTGGAATGTGAAATGTAAGTTTGTACAGCTGGTGAAAACTGTTTGCACATTTGATGGGGAGGATTAGTAAAATGTACTCCCACACACACACTAAGATACTAAATGCATGAAATGCAGGAAAATAAATTAATAACAAACATCTGAAAAATGCCTTTAGTACTGTTGAATGTACAGAAGTGTCTTACATCTAGTTTGGTTCCATCTGTGTTTTTGATGACCACTTCTCTCCAGGGTGATGAGCAACGATTGATGTGTACTGTAGTGTATTGGTCAATCAATCATCTACAGATTCCTATAACAATACCATTATCTCTAGTTCATGTTTTACCAATTTCTCAACAGGAATATAATGGAGACAGTGTTGAAAGGTTTGCTGAAATCAAGATAACTATAGTGTCTGCTTGATCTACTATGATACTAACTCTATCAAAAAAGGAGATAAGATCAGTCTGGCATGATGAATGCATCAAATGACACCAAGTGATAAATTTTTATAATTAGATATTAAATACCTGTTTGATTATGTTTGTGGCTGTTAGGGTACATTTGCTATGGCATGAAGGCTTCATGTTGACAATATAAGAATGATTAGAGCAAGAGGCTGCTTTTGTTTATATAGGTACTACATGTGTAGTACATTTCAAATTGGATTAGTCACCCAATTAGAAGGCCCATCAAGAACACAATAGGTCAGAAATTTTGGCCAGGAGATTTTAAAAAGAACAGTTAGATGGCAAATAGTGTCTCAAGAGAACAGAACTCAGAAAGAAGCAAGTCTCCTGATTTGAGAGAATTCTACCAAATTAAAAATGGAGAGCACAGCTGGTTGATGAAAGGAGGAAGCCATGCTGGGAACCTATGGTGAAGCTTCAAGTTGGGAGCAGAACCCAGCATGAGGTGATTTCAAGAAGAGGCCCCACCAGAGAGAACTTCAGCAAGTTGTTGCTGAAATGGAATCATTCTTAAAGGCAGAAACAGTAGGAGAAGCATGAGACAGAAGGCAGCCCAGCAAAATCTAGTTTTTGTTATGAAAGATTGACTGGGGTGAAGGTCAGGGAAATCTGGTCTGAGGAAAAGACTATTGAGAACATTAGCCAGGGAACATATATATAAAACTCAGCCTATTATTGAAAAGAAAACACTTTATTGAATTATGTAAATAATTGATTTAATAAACATGATCATTTTGTCCATTCTACATGGGCTCACCTACATGGCTCTAAAAATGCATCTTAGTCCTGATTCTAATCCTCACGTGTGATGTTTCTTCCTGTCATATCTCACCACATAGATTCCAAGAACTCAGATGCAGAAGAGTTAGACAGAGAATGGCTTCTGACTCCAGTTGATGGCTACCCTCCCACCACAAATCTGAGCAACTAGTCGCCAATGCAGCTGATGAGCTTGGGCTTGCTTTCCACTGTTGATAGCTTCTACACAACTTAACATGTATGCCTCACAGAGAGCTATGTGCAGATTTCTTGATTTGTGCACTTTTGAGGGGGTGTCTTTCTTTCTTTGAAATGTAGGGTTCAGCTACATGGTAGATGGCTGTAACAGTACAAATAGGCCTTGTGTACCTACCCTATGTTACCTACCTCAACCTGAACCAGAGGTTCCTCATATTGGCCAGACCCCACTGTCTGCCAGAAACAGTGGAAACAAAGATCCGTAGCACTCTTTGACTAATGCCAAAAGTATAAAGAAAATGGCAAGGGGTGTGAATGCCCCCAACTACAGGGACCAAAGAGCATGGGCAGAGGCACAGGTGACAACAAATAAGGTGATTTTTCTCCACTCTGTCACAAGTTCTGTCACATAGTTTTTACCTCCACACATGCCATAAACAGTGCAAGAAACAGACTGCTTGCGAAAGCAACATGAATGTTCTGGGAGATATTCATTCCTTATTTTAGTTTCACCCTATTCCTAAAAGCTAATAGGTTTGGGGAAGGCACACTGCCATGTAGTCATTCCGGTCTTCCTGGGGGAGGGGGGAACACTGGAGTCTCTTCTTTTTAAAAACTCAGTCTACTTCTTTCAGATAATTTTAAGGTAGCCCTGCTTTGTGAATTAATACCACCTAATCATACCTTAAAGGCACCAGATTCTTGGATGATAACCAGGGCCAATCTTGGTTAGTACTGTACTTGGATGGGAGACCACCAAAAAACATCAAGCGCTGTAGGCTACATTTCAGAGGAAGGAGCTGGCAAAATCACCCGAGTATTCCTTGCCTAAGTAAACCCTACGAAATTCATGGGGTTGTCATAAGTCAACAGACAATCTGAAGACAGACAGATACACAATCATTTCTATCATTTGAAGCTCCTCTAAGACAAAACAGGCATTTGCTAGCAGCGCACTATGAATTTGTCTGTGCATTTGCATATGTGCTGCTGTGGGGGGAGGGTTACAAGAAGCATAATTGTATTGATCTGGGGAAATGCCATTCAATACCTTATAAAGAAAGCCACCCCTAGATCAAGAGACCACACACTGGACTTTCCTTGGTAAAATTTAGTCTATGAACTAAATTCAGTGTATGACATATCTAGAGTTCTCATTGTTATGTGCTTTCATGATAACTCTGACTTGTGGTGGTGACTCTTTCATAGGGTTTTCTATTGCCTTTCTCTAAGACTGTGTTCAGATGACAGAAGTGGTCAGGAGGTATTGCCTAAGGTCACCCAGTTGAGTTTCCATGACTGAGTGGGGATTCAAAGTCTTGATGTCTAGGGCTTGTCTACACTGGACCTGGATCAACCACAATGGTGGACAGACATACCAGGTTGAATCCAGTGTGACAGCGCATCATTGTCTACATGGGTCAGCTGGCCCAACACCATATTGAGTGAGCTGGCCCATCCCCTTCTCCCTGATGTTGCTGTTGCTTTGCTAGCTAAGCAGCTCCCTGGGAGAGCCTGGCTGATGGCTTCGCCTCTATTGAGGTCAGAATGAGGGCCTCAGACATGAACTAGGTAGAAGGTGGTCACTCTACCCCCTCCTCATTGATTGTATGGGTGTCCTGTTTCTGCCCTTAGCAGAAGTGACCACACTGGGCAGGTATTCCACATCTGCTTGGCCAGCGAGGCAGTGGTGGCAGGAGCACAGTGATGGAGGTGGATCTCATACGAGCTGCCATCTCATTGCAAGCAGAAGCTCCATGGAAAGCTTGCCCTCAGCAGAAATGGCAGCAGGTTGGGCAGGCTTTCCATGAAGCTTCTACTTGTAAAGAGGTGGCACCTCCAAAGGGAGGGCATGTCCTTTCCTTGCGCTGCTCAGAGCAGGAAGGGGATTGTGCAGCTTTTGGCATGTGGACAACTGGATCTGCTGAATCAGACCTGTTCCAGCTGTCTACACACCAACAGAATCTAAAGCCACTCCAGGGTTTCTGGGAAACAACAGACTTTCCCCTGACTTTGCTTAGTGTGGGACAAAGTAGGGTTAGGGTCAAAAAATTCTGTCTTCTTCTCAGAAGTAGCTGTAAGTCTGGACTGCCAGCGCCAGATCTGGGATGAGTACAGCATTTTTCAGTGGTGTAGACATCTTTTCTCAATCTCTTTACCCTGGTGGAACCCTTGAAACAATTTTTAGGTCTCAGGGAACCCCTGACTAAAAATCATTATATCTATAGCTTAAAAAAAAAAAAGGTTTTTTTCAGTCTCACAATCTCGCGGAACCCCTAGCAACTGGTTGAGAAACCCTGGGTGAGAGTCTGAGACAAATACTCAGACCCCTATGCAGTACTCAATGGTGCAGAGCACATCCATTGAAATGAATGTGAATTACTAGTCACAACTACTTTAGTTCTCACTGGTCTCAAGGAGTGTACCAATATTAGATTTAGTCCCTAAGTACATGTACAAACATACTTTTCCTCTGGATCCCAAGTGCCTTATTTCCTTGCTTCTCCAATGCTACAGAGCTCCTTGAAGGCCATCCTGTGCTTTTTACCCAGCTGTTATTCTACCCCCACCCCCAAATAGCCATAAGCCAACTGAGCAGCCTTACACAAGCAATTCAGTACAGCAGGACCATATCAACTGATTCATTTCATTGATTCAGTTATCCACTGGACACAAAATAGCACACCTACCACAGAGTCTTCCTAGAAAATGTGTCCCCTCTAGCCATTCTCTAGGTCCTCCAAGGCAGCTCTATGGTATTTTAAACTGGAAGTTTCATTATTTTTATTTTATTTATTTATTTATACCCCACTCTTCAGCCACAAGGCTATGAGAGCGGTTTACAAACTGTTCTAAGCAATAGCAATTTACACATCTACACTGCCTTAAGCAGTTTCCAATGTGTGTTAGCTAATTGCCCCCACAAGCTGGGTACTTCACTAAATGGTACTCACTATTATCCACAGTTTTTGGTATCCACTCCCCACCCCAAAGAACCAATCCCCAGCAGATACAGGGGCCCTACTGTATTTTGCTTGGCAGCCACTGTGAATAATAATAGAGTTGTCCCTTCCTATTCACTGGGGTTTGGTTCCAGTAGCCCCCCTCCCCCGATACCCAAATCCGTGAATATCCAAGTCCCACTATATGCAATGGCATAGCAAAATGGTGTCCCTGATATAAGATGGCAAAATCAAGGTTTGCTTTTTGGATTATTGTTTTTTAAAGAATATTTTCAAGCTGCGAATACTTAAATCCGTGGATACGGAAGGGTTTTGTGCCTTTCTGCGTTGCTCCCCCGCCTTTTTTAGGGGGGGATGTCTTTTCTCCCTCAGAACCATTTTGCCGCCTTTCCTCAGGCGCTGGGTTCCGCGCATTGCTGGCCTGCTCCCAGCTGACAAACTCGAGACAAAGGCTCGCGCCTCTCCTCCCCTCCTCACGAGGAAGGCGGCTGGGCTTGGAAAGAATTCTTCCGGCCAATCCGGAGGCGCTTCTTTCTCTCTGGCCAATCCTGAGCTTTTTCACAAAGAGCGCCCTTAGGAGAAGGAAGCTGAAGAGAGGAGGCGGAGGCAGAGGAGGCTTCGGAGTTGGAGCCGCTGCTGGTGGCAGAATCCCCCGGGGAGGAGGGCGGGATGCCGCCGCTGGGTCCGGGGCACGCGCCATAGGCAAAAACCGACCTGCAACAATTGCATTGTAAGCAAGCATTGCAAGCAAGCGCCTTATTAGTCCCGTGGGCTTAGCTGGCTTTCTCTCGTCCTTTGGTGGCTGTTGTTGGTTCGAAGGCGCCTTCTGCTCATGTGATGCACTCGCTGGCCCAGGAGATCCGGTCTTTCTCCAAGGCCAACCTGAGGAAGCAATGCACCCGAGTCACGACCTTAAGCGGGAAGAGGCTCCTGGAGACGTGGAAGGAGGCGCGGGTGCAAGTGGTGGAAGCCGCCGACGGCGACGAGGGGAGGGCCTGCGGCTACGTGGAGGACCTGAGCCTCGACCTGCAAGTGGGCGCCGTCAAGCCCTGGCTGCTGCTGGGTGCGTAACCGGAGCCAAAGCCGAGGGGGGCTCGCATGGCTGTGTGGATAGCCCCCCCCAACTGTACTTATGGGGCGATCCCCTCTTTTAAAACGGGGAGGGGGGAGACTTTCAAAGGCCTTGAGCCATCCTTTCTTGGCTCCATACTTTCCCCCTTTCACAACATATTGCTGGTTTTTGCCACACAATATTTATTGGGTGCCTGCAGTGCAGTTGTTTTTATTTGGTGTGTCATGTTGGCTTCAACTTACACCACAGCTTACACTCAGACCTGTCGTTTGAACCCATTGCTCCGTGTCCTAGTCTCTTTCCTTCAGCTCTTTAGCTGAAGTCACCTTTCTTGCGATGGATACCCATTTGTTCTAGTCTTGTCTACTAGTTTTTTGTGTGTATTATTGTCACATGCTGTTTTCTCAATAATTATTAATTTAATATTGCTTTAAAGGGTGGGTGGGTTAGGGTACTAATGTAATTATAGAATTTTTATGCTGTAAGCCGCCCCAATTGTGTTGCAGAGGGGTGGGATATACATTATTATTACTATTATTATTATTGCTGTTAAATGTCCATCCTAGTTAATTGTTAAAACTTCTCTTTTTCTAATATCCCTTGATCATGACAAGGAATGCAGTTCTAGAGCCATTTAGCTGCCCCAGATTGATTTTATTTCTTTTCTCTATGCCTTAAGTAAAAACTGGTTACTGTTTGAAAGAATAATAATTAAAATACCTGAACGTTACAATTCAGCAAGACATTCTCTTGCACAAACCCCAATGAAAATATCAATGAATGAGAGAGACCCCTGAGACCCTGCCATCAAACAGCCCTCTCTGGTCCCCTTGCTTGTATGTGTCTGCATGTCATGCAGTCTTCAGCTTTTTCCACAGGGTTACTTGAGATTAAAACAAGTATTACAGCTTTATCAGAAAAAGCTAAGTGCTCTCTCTTTTTCTGTATGTTATTCTTTGTCAACTCCTGGGGTCACACGGGCTTCTTTCATTACAGGATCCCAGGATGCAGCTCATGATTTGGACACAATGAAGAAATACAGAGTAAGGATGCAGTTGGCTTTTTAAAATCATTGTCTTGTGTTAAATAATAGATTTTTGGCTTTTCAAACCATTTCACTTTGTTCTTCTGAGTGTTGTGTATGGTGCTCAAGACTATAAAGGAATTGCAAAACTTATTCCTGACTCCTCTATAAGGGAAACTGAAGTCCATCCTGCTATGTACTGTCCACTAAATCCATACTGCTATCTTCCACTAAAGATCTATGGGACGAGGTGCAATCATAAGTACACTTTCCTGGGAGTACAGTTGTCCCTTCACATTTGCTGGGGTTCGGTTCCAGGACTCCCCGTGAATATCCAAATCCATGAATACTCAAGTCCCATTATATGCAGTGGCATAGCAAAATGGTGTCCCTTATATAAGATGGCAAAATCAAGGTTTGATTTTTGGATTATTATTTTTTTAAGAATATTTTCAAGCCTTGAATACTTAAATCCATGAATGCCAAATCCGTGAATATGGAGGGACAACTGTAAGCACTATTGAACTTAGTAGAATTTCCAGTTAAAGGACGCTCAAAATTGCACTGTTATCTTTCTTCATGTAGTATATTTAGAATTAAAGTGAAGAGTTATGTCATTCTTCATCTCCATGTTGATTCTTCATCTCCATTAGTTAACATTAAGTATAAAAATATTAGTGCCTGCTCTTAAAGCTGTCTATAGAAAAATATTTCCTGCCCCCTCATTCCTGGCCTTGGTTTCATGACATGATGAAATGGAAGGAAGTGTTTGTGACAGATCCCCTAGCTTTTGGTTTGAAGTCCACAACCATGTCAGAAGTTGAAGATCAAAAAGCTGTCTTGTTTCATCTCTAATGTATTTCAGGTCACCCATGTTCTAAATGTAGCCTATGGAGTAGAAAATGCCTTCCCTCACGACTTTACATACAAGACCATCCCTATCCTAGACCTTCCTGAGACTGACATTGTCTCCTATTTTCCTGAATGCTTTGAATTTATTGAGGAGGTAAAATTAAAGGTAATTGTTGCAGTGTGTGATTATTGATTATTGATGGATGGTAGTAGTGAAAAAGGGGTAAACATGCATTTTTGACACTACTTTGCTGAATTGTTAGCATAGTCTTGAGATGCTTCCATGGAGGGAACAGTTAAAACTGTGAGTTCCCATTCTTAAGTGCTGAAACACCCCCCCCCACCAAAGATAAAAGGCAACATTTCACCAATAGAGAAAGTTGGTTATTTCAGTTCTCTGATACCTAAGCGTAACTGTTTTCTGTACATCTTATTGTAACCAAGCAAATAAGTGGTTTCATAGAAAATGTAACCATTTGCTTAAACTGGGGCCTTTGAACACTTTTAATTTTTAACAAGACAATTATTTTAAAGAGTAAGAGTACCATCCTATATAGTGCTGTTTAGAAGTAAGGCTAACTGAATTCAGTAAAGCCTACTCCTGGGTGTGTAGGTCTAGAACTACAGTTTATGATTGCATTTTAAAACCGACACTGAGAGTAAACTCCACTGAAGTTGACGGAACTTTCTTCTGTAGGGGTTGAACTATAAGATAATTGTTGTATGGGTTTTATTAAACCTTACATTATACTATTAAAAAAATGGGGGCATTGTTGAAGTGCTACAAGAAAAAACAACAGATGGTACAAATTAGCATAGTAGGCACACTTAAGCCCATTGATTTCAACAGTTCATCTTAACTGTTTTTTTGGATTGTGGCATTGAGTTCAATATTCATACTTACATATAAGATTTACCATTCATATATGGGACTAGGATTTTGCCCTATAATATCATTTCATGGGCAAAACCAAGATTATATACTAGAATGAATATTTTATAAATGTACGGTGTGCTGCCATAGCCAGTATCTTGTATAAGGAAATCAAAGCTCAATCTGCTTTATATAATCTGTTCATTTGATGCTACAGGCTGACAATATCTTGACTTTTCAAACCTGGCTGCAGATTATTCCATGAGACCAACCATTTTCATTATTTACATAGTTTGGAATTAAGGAAGATAATATTGCTCAATCAAGCTTTGTGTTATTTTAGAAGGAAAGAACACAGCGTATTCTTTACAACTTAACTGAAAGGTGTATTCATTTCATGCCCTCCTGGAGGTTTCCCGTTACAGTTTCCACTTCATTTCTAAATTAGATTTACCATCCTCAATAGCTTTGTATCAATGCTTTGCCTCAAAAGTTTAATATGTTCTTTATACTAGGGAGTGCTTTTATAACCTCTTCCTGACAGCTGTAATAAATAAATAAAAATAAATAATGCAAGATGTTATTATTGTTTTGAATATATAATAGATTGCCTGAAAATTAGATAATTTGTTCACTTCTCATGGAGACTCCCTACCAAAGCAGGCCAAATTAATAAAGTATGAGATTGTTAATTGCTTCTGTAAGACCAAAAGAAAACTCTAAAAAAAAATAATAATAACTGGAGATAGCTAAACAAACATTTAACAAATTTCCATACATCATGAAATGGTCTTTGAATAAGATCTGAAGTTTACTTCCCAAATAAGGGAGTTTAGGATGCTAAAGTTACCTACTTTATAACTGGCAGGGAAAGAATGAAACTGTATTATGCAATATGATGAAAAGAAACAAAGTATCAGGCTAATTCTCTTAATTTCTGGTTCAGATGACCCATACAGATAATATCCTAAACTTGTGTCCTCCCTTTATTTTGGACTACAATAGAATCATAGAATCTTAAAGCTGGAAGAGGCCACAAGGGCCATCCAGTCCAATCCCCTGCCATGCAGGAATACACAGCTAAAGCACTCCTGAAAGATGCAAACCACCTTCCTTTTACAGACCTCCAAAGATAGAGAGTCTACTACCCTCCAAGGCAGTTCATTCCACTATTGAACAGCTCTTACAGTAAAGAAGTATGAGAAGAGGGAATTAAGAACTCTCTCAGTCCTTGAGCATTAGAAGGGCAGTGGTGTAGGACAGGCAGGTCTCACAAGATCAAACCTAGAACCTTTTGATTAGCAGGGTTTGAGGCATAATCTGCTACCCTCCCTCCATTCTCCTATTCCTTCTGAATTTAGCTGCAGTCCTTACAGTCACTAGAAATAGATTTTTCACCAGCAACAATGTGTCATCACAAGTTAGCTGTCATCACAAGTAATTTGCAGTGGCTTGGTCTTGAGTGGGCAAAACCCGTTACCTTTACAAAAGATCTATGTGTATAGGACAAGGAGAAATAGATCAACACAGTCACTTGCATTTTTGGATTCTCCTTGTAGGTGTACAGGCTATCACGATGAGGGCTGGTACAGTCAGCCCTCCATATCCACAGTTTCTGCTTGCACAAATTCAATCACAGCTCGAAAATATCCAGGTGGGGGGAATGGCAAAAAGCAAACCTTGCTGTTTGCCATTTTATATATATTATATAAGGGACACCATTTTACTATGCCTTGGATATAATGGGACTTGAACATCCATGGATTTTGGTATCCACAGGTGGTCCTTGAACCAAACCGCAGTGATTACCAAGGGCCCAGTATACTTCCAAATGTACCACTATACGACTTCTCAAGGGAATTACCCTAAATTATCTAGATCAGTGGTTCTCAACCTGTGGGTCCCCAGATGTTGTTGGACTACAGTTCCTAGGAGCCCTCTGACGTCTCACCTTGACAGCCAGGTGGTCCTCTCAGTCATTTGTGAGGCTGTAGGAATGAACTCAGCCTCACATATGACTGGGAGGACCACCTGGCTGTCAAGGTGAAACCTCAGAGGGATCCTGGGAACTGTAGTCCAACAACATGTGGGGACCCACAGGTTGAGAACCACTGATCTAGAGGGATCTAGGCTGTCTACTCCTAATTCAGTAGTATGTAAACAACCTAACCCAACCTGTCCCCAACCCACTCCACCCAGCAATGCAGCAGAGGAGATCAGAAGCATCTATTTCTAGGTTTAAAATAACTATAGTCATTATATGTCACAAGAACAAACTATGGCTAGTTTAAATTTTGGCTGATTGAAACAAGCAAAGATCAAATTTCATTTTGTGACCCTGGGTTGTTCTAGTGAGCTATTAGATTAAACTAGTCATCATTCTCAGTTAGAGGCATTTAAAGACACATCTTCAATCTTCCAGTTTCTTCTGGCTTGTAGTGGTGGTGACACTTAAACCCCAAGTCTGAGCAACTTTGTTCACATTACTCTTATGTCCAATGTAGGTTAATGTTTCTACCAAACATGACTGAAAAAAATGATGTACCATTATTGACTGGGCCCTAATAAGTCCTCTTCATTTACAGAAAGCACTTCCATTCAAACAGAGGTGTGTTACTGATTCCTCTCCCTCAGCTGCATTGAATGTTACTGTGGTCTCCCAACTCTCAGGACTGTTTGTTCAGAGGTCACAAGGGCTGGTGTGGAAAGATATGCAAGACTCCAAGGGTGCATTTATTTCTTTATAAAATTCCTAGATAGCACATTCAGTCCTATAGGCTAAATCCAATTGCTTGTCCCAGCTGGAATAGAAACACTGAATCAATTGTTGTAACTTATGTAAAACCCACTGATTCAATGGACCTGCTCTAGTTGGGGCTACCCATTCTATTTACGTCTATTTTTATTAAAATATATTTTTATTAAAAGACATTCCATATTTGGACCACCACATATTTGGACCTTTCAGATAATGGGATGAAATACTGGTTAGATTTGAATTAAGCATTCTAGTAAAATAAAAACACAATGGAATAGACTTCCATGGAGATAACTTGTTTGGCTAACAGTTTAGTAACCAAATTTTAAAAAAGGAGAAACCAGTTGTTAATATTTCCTAGTTCAATATAGGGTTGCTTTCCTTTTAGGCTAGTCTTTTCTGCCTGAAATGACTGAAAAATAAATGAGAAGAAGGTGTGGGTGAGAAATTAAGTTCTCAAAATTTAACAAATTCACACTTCCCAGATCTGAAGAGTAACTAAAAGGCATTTAATCTTAAATCCATGCTTTTCTGAAATCTTCTGAAAAGTGATCAAAACAGACACAACTGACAGCACTGACCAATGGGAGGTTTCTCAAGCACAATAGAGAGCATGCAACCCACTAGGATTTCAAGAGTACTGTAATATATGGAAGAGAAAGAGACTTTGTGCTCTATCATAAGACCTATGTTTAAGGGTTTTTTTATGCCTTTGTAGAGGGGTTGCTTGCTTGGATTGGTATTTAAAATGAACATTTCAGAAAACACATTAAGTAAATTATTGCTGGCAATTTTTTTCTAAATGTTTTTTCCTCTCTCTTTCTCTTTGAGGATGGTGTGGTGCTTGTTCACTGCAATGCAGGAGTTTCCCGTGCAGCAGCCATGATAATAGGCTTCTTAATGTACTCAGAAGGACTCAATTTTGCCACGGCCTTTTCTTTGGTGAAAAATGCAAGGCCTGCTATTTGTCCAAATCCTGGTTTCATGGAGCAGCTCCACAAATACCAACAGTTGAATAATAACAAAAGTGGGAACTTAAATGATTCAGAATGATGAAAGAAGAATTAACTTTTCTGGTTACACTGTAACGAGGGAAAAACCCAGTAAACTTTTTAACTGCAATGTAATGGATGATGTCTGGAATTACTATATTTGTCATTGCAAACTTGCCCTCACTTTTGAATACTTTTAAATCCACTTCACCTCAGATTCATTCTTCTGTGTGGACTGGCTGTGCCTCATTGCTTTACTGGTGGTTCCTTTACTGTGTTCACTTGTAACTATGTTCTAAGAAATGTGTAGGATCACAATTAATGTTATAGTTATTTATTGTATCATCTCTTTATAAAAGAATTTAGCCTTCTAGTATTTCTACATTCTGTTCAAGGACGCTTTGTCTCAAGAATTCATTTTTACCAAAATGGTGAACTACAGTGTGACTGTTAGGACTCCACATGGGGGTCAGGATCTAGGTGGTGAAGGTGAGATTGGCTGTCCCTTGAAGTAGATCAAAGAAAGATAGTGATGATCGAAAATGGGCAGGGATCAGGTTATGGAGTAGAGCCTTCTAGCTTTAAAAATATATTGAAATTAATTTACTTAACCATACAGCCTGAGCAGACAATACCAATCAGGAAAGAGAGCAGGAACCAGGCAGTTCCCATGTTAGAGACAAAGTTTCCCAAGATAAAGGTGTGGGATACAAATTAAATAAACAAAACAGCATGTTGCTAGAGCTTGATAGGTCAAGATTGGTCATTAGGGTCAGCTGACAACACTCAGATCACGGTAATACTGTAGTCTAGGTGGCACCTTTTGGTCACAGCGCTGTTTGCCATGCTCACAGTGAGACCCAAGAGTTGGTAAGGTGCTGAAACTTGACCAGAAGTCCCAGTTCAAGATGATCTGGCTTGCAGTGTCATACAATGGGCTGGGCTTTTGGTAAACTTTCTAGATGACCTAACTACTGTCCAAGTTTAAATTTTCCATTCAGAGTTACATACTAGTAGATGACAATATTGCACAGTGTGCAGGCTCACTACTCCATTTGACTTTTAGGTCAAATGCAGTCCAGATCTAGCTTAAATGACATGCAACAAAATGGAGTTTATGGTGCTTCTGCTCAGTGTTCCAGCTTGCCAGCCATGACTTCAGAATACAGAAGTTAGAACATTACCTAGCTCTCCAGAGCTTTAGGCAGGAACCTCTGGGCAAACTTGGTAGAATTCAGCACCTACACTATAGTAATGTGAATGGAAGAGCAATACATTATATACACATTTTCCAAAAGCTGCAAAAAACTCAATATAATGCAAAATAAGCACATTAGCAGAAAAACAATAAAATTGAATTTCATATCTTTAATTCAGTTATAAAATACCATATACAATGAGTTGGAACATTTAACTGTAGGTAATTAGTTTCTTTGGATATGTCTCCAGGGCCGCATCTGCACTGCAGAAATAATCCAGTTTGGCATCACTTTAACTGTCATAGCTTAATGTTATGGAATCCTAGGATTTGAAGTTTTGTGAGATATTTAACTTCTGTCAGAGAGTTTTGGTGCCACTACAAACCCTAGGATTCCATAGCATTGAGCCATGGCAGTTAAAGCAGTGTCAAACTGGATTATTTCTGCAGTGCAGATACAACCTGGAACACAACTAGAGTGCCTAAAGATAGGCTAAATTCCAGAGGCTTCCATATTAAGCAACCTGCTAACATTCCAGATCCTTGGAGATACCCAGGGAGTACAAGATCTTTGATATGATTGTATTACTGCAGGTGTCCTATTTTAGCATGTTTGTGTGTTAGGCTGACCATATGTACCATTTTAAAAGGGACAGTCCCTTTTTTTCATATTTCCCAACTGTCCCATCATTTTCATAGAAATGTCAATTTTGTCCTGTTTTGGAAGAATGCTGCAAACCATGCAAATTAAGCATGCAAAGCAAAACTAGCCAGAAACTCCTGCCCAAATGCAGAGAAATGGACGTGCGTGAGGCACTCTCGGCATTCCTGCCAAATACTTCAGGTTTCCTTTATGCCACCCGGGCTGGGACTGTTGTCAGAGGCCATCCCCTGCTGTTGTCAGGAACAGGAGGGCAAAAGCAGAGAGCGAGCCCTCAACCCCCAGTTGCTGTCGGTGGGCAGACCAGGAAAAACTTGTCTCTGGTCCCGTCTACACGATTTAAATAATACGTATGGCGTGCAGAAGTTCGCGCTTCGGTACACACGGCCGTTTGGATTCACACGCATCCAAAAGAGGGGGGAGGTTTTCCACCCTGAAATACGCACATGCAGCGTTCGGGAGGGAAAGCGGATCGCGATGAGAAATCCATACGCCGTTCGGATGGCTGACAGGTCTGTACGGTCCGTTCATACACATACGAACAGGCTGTGTAATCTGATTGGCTGGCCAAGTAGAGGGGGCGGGGCTAGCATGGAGGGGAATTGGGAGCACCCGCCATGTTGGATTCCTGGCTAGCGAGAGTCCAGTAAGTCCGTGAATTATGTTTATTTATTTTTATTTTATATTGTAAATAGGGAAAACTGACTGTCCGCAAAGCAGGAACCTTAAAAACAAACAAACAAACAAAAAAAAACAGCAGGAGATTTTAAACCGCCACTTGGCTTGCTCACTCCAGCCAGCTTGGGGAAGAGGGAGTCATACGGGGGGAGTTTAGGGGGGTAAAAAATCGTGTGGGCAGTTCGTATGCATACGAATGACAGCCTATTCGTATTTTTTACCCCCCAAATGGATTTTTTTATGATAGTATAGACGCACCCTCACTTTATATAGGGTAATGAGGCAGGAGAGAATGGGTATCATTCCCATCCCAAGAAGGGCTTGCCTTTGGCTGGGCTGCTCTTTATGCAACTCTCCCCAGAGGAAAGACACCGGGGAGAAAGGCATTCCCAGCCCCAGAGGGGTGTGTCTGGATTGCCTTTCATTATGGCTGTCAGTTTTTCTCCCTCCCATCATTTTAGAGTTTTTGAGGAGCTTTGTGTGTGCACGTGTGGCTGCTGTGTGGTTTGTGTTTGTGTTGTGATGCTGCTCACCCCCCCCCCTTTTCTTTTGTTGGCTTCAGTTCCTCATTGTTTTTGGTCACCTGTTATAGTCGTGGACTGTGTCTCGGTGGGGTATTTGTAGAGTGCGCTTTTCTGGTTGGTGTCATTCCTGCCACCTTTTTCCTGGTAGGTGAGTGTGGGTGTGCCTGGGATGCTGTTTTTGGGAATCAAGGGTGTGTGCAGCCAGTGTGCTTGTATGCATAGGCCTTGGTTGATCGTCCTCGTGCAGGGGGTGGTAGAGCGAGAGTGGGCACTTTTTAGCACTCCGTTCTGTTTTTTAGAGCCAGGTGTGTGTGTTTGTATGTTGCATGTGGGTGTTTGCCTGCTGTTTGGGGTCATCTTTTCATGTCTGTTGTTTGGTGTTGGCTGCTTGTTGTGCCTGTTTAGTGTTGCAGCGCTGGTGTGTGTGTGGGTGGGGGAAAGGGATTCTCGCACTGCTCTGGCCCTGCTTCTCTGTCTCGCGGAGTGGGGAGGGAAGGGGAGTTGCTCTTTCCTTTCCTGTTTTTGGAGGTTTGCTCTTTCCAAACAATTGCTGGATGCACTTTGTATGGCGTATTTGTGGGAAGGTTTTCTCCTTTTGGACTGCCAGTAGTGCAGCTGCCACCTTTGGGGGCCCTTTTTTTGGCTGGAGAGCCCTGTTGTGGTCGGCATGTTGTAGCAACCACCATTTTGGGAGTTTAGCTTTTGGCAGCAGTGCCATTTTGTGGGGTTGCTAGCTGCCTCCATGTTGGTTTTTGGATTTGGCTAAGCAGGGTCAGCACTGGTTAGTATTTATATGGGAGACTGCTGGAAGCACCATCCCTTTTTTGCCATCCAGTGTCCCATTTTTGTCTCAAGGAAATATGGTCAGCCTATTGTACGTTTGTTTTCAACAGCGCCCCAAAGTGTTAATTTGTCATCCTCTGCCTGCCTCTTACCACACTCAAGCTTTCTGTGACTACTCAGGTTAGCCTCCCTTTTTGTGCCTTCCATACATGCTAATAAACTCAGTTTCTTCATTTGGCTAGATGGCCATCATAATTCAGCATCACAATTTGCTGCTGGTATCCATAATGATGATTAACCAGAGAATGCTGTGTTCTTGCCATGATTCGTCCAAGGACTCCCACAGGCTCTTTTCAGTTACTCATATTGGCTAACAACCCATGAAGAGCTACGTTTGAAGGCATGCATGAGAAGCAGCCAATCCCAGCACAGGGAACTGTGATGGGAGGGACCTCTGTGAGAGTGAGCCCGAGAGAATGTCAATCGGGAGAAGGCAGTTGGATGAGTCTGGCATGAGAGAGAGTTGGGAGCAAACTGTGCTGAGAGAAAGGTGTGTGTGACTCAGTGGAGAGAGACTATAGTGTTTCTCAACCAGGGTTCCCTGGAAGTTGCTAGGAATTTGGGGGGGGGGGATTAGGAATTTTTTTATTGAAATAAGACCATTCTACTGAAAAATACACCTGACCGCAAAAGGCCATAACAATAATGCAAATTTCCCCCCTCTTTTCTTACTAATAAAAAAAAAAACTATCTATCCTAACACTAATACATTTTTCCTCTTAATCTAAACACACTATAATCACTCTTTTCTTTTCCAATGAACATTATATTTACACATTACAATTATACGTATTTGAAAAAGAAAAAATTAATAAAAGATTAATAATAATAATAATAATAATAATAAAAATAATATAAAAATACAATAATAAAATATTTATTTAAAGTTATCCCTTAAGTTATTGCTGGGGTTGTCTCATTAAACCATGGCCAAAACTTTTTCCATCGATGGTATGGCAATTTCTCTTTTTCACTCAGAGCTACATTTTCAATTATGTTCTTAACATAATAAGCAGTGCCTTTTACATCCTGCAGATTTTGACTCTTTACCTCCCTTTGTCTTTGGAAAAATAGCCCTAACATCACATAGAGGTTTACCAGGTGCACCGTGGATCAGGGCACTTTCCAAAAACTCTCAGCCATGGAACCAGGCTCCTTCCTCTTCCTCTTTTGGCCCACTGACTTTCTGGGTCCCCTGACATCCTCCAGAGGTTCAGTCCCCGAAAGCACTGTCTCCCAAGCCTGTTGTGCTAGGAATTTTTGGGGTTAGGAATTTTTTTATTGGAATAAGACCATTCTACAGAAAAATACACCCAACCGCAAAAGGCCATAACAATAACAAAAATAATATTGTTTTCCTCTTTTCTTACTAATACAAAAATAAAACTATCTATCCTAACACTAATACATTTTTCCTCTTAATCTAAACGCACTATAATCACATTATATTTACACAATACAATTATACTTATTTGGAAAAGAAAAAATAATAATAAAAGATTAATTAAAAGATTAATTTTAAAAATAATACAAAATTATACAAAAATACAATAATAATAATAAAACATTTATTTATTTAAAATATCCTTTTAAGTTATTGCTGGGGTTGTCTCACTAAACCATGGCCAAAACTTTTTCCAACGATGGTTTGGCAATTTCTCTTTTTCACTCAGAGCTACATTTTCAATTACATTCTTCACATAATAAGCAGTGCCTTTCACATCCTGCAGATTTTGACTTTTTAGCTCCCTTTGTCTTTGGAAAAATAACCCTAACATCACATAGAGGTTGACCAGGTGCACCGTGGACTAGGGCACTTTCCAAAAACTCTCAGCCATGGAACCAGGCTCCTTCCTCTTCCTCTTTTGGCCCACTGACTTTCTGGGTCCCCTGACACCCTCTGAAGGTTCAGTCCCTGAAAGTATTGTCTCCCAAGCCTGTTGTGCCAAATCTGGCCAATCTAGGACCCGGGCCACCTCCTCCCATGTTTCCCGGGCACTCAGGCAGTCCTGGACAAAATGTCTGATCCTCTCCTTTTGTGCCATGCCACTCAAAATCTCAGCCTTTTTACATTTCAGACAAGGACAAGTCTGCTCATCCTCTGCGGTTTACGGTCTCCTTCCCCTCAGATTAAGAACGTGACGGTAGAGTCTCCACCTCAAGTCCGACAACTTTTTGGGGACCCTTTTGTCCATGAAATACTCAGTCGGGCTAGTCTGGTGTTTTAGGTAGTCCGACAAATCTGGTTTGGCCTGACGTTTTTGCAAACACGGGTTAACATAAATCTCCTCCACTATTTTTCTGTACAAACCTCTCTTGATGCTCTGACCTGGCCTATCTTCACCCTTCAACTCCTCAGCATGGATTCTATATTTCTTTAGGTAAAAAACAAAGTCTCTCAAAAAATCTGGTGCTTTCAATTTTTCAGGCAAAGAAAACCTAAAACTTAATGAGCCTTCCTCCCACCAAGTCTTTCCCCATCTAGTCCCCATCCAGCACTCACAAAACAAAACTAGCCAAGCAACAGCAGTATATAGAACAATGTTTATGCGAGGGTTCCCTGAGACCTGAAAATTATTTCATGGGTTCCTCCAGGATAAAAAGGTCAAGAAAGGCTTCTACAGAGGAATTTGATGTCTGAGTGTAGCATGTCTGTCACTAAAGGGAAGAGGCAATATTAATACAGTTGTCCCTTCATATTCGCTGGGGTTTGGTTCCAGGACACCCCCCTCCGTGGATAACAAAATCTGTGAATATTCAAGTCCCATTATATGCAATGGCATAGCAAAATGGTGTCCCTTATATAAGATGGCAAAATCAAGGTTTGCTTTTTGGATTATTATTTTTCTAAGAATATTTTCAAGCCGTGAATACTTAAAACCGTGAATGCCAAATCTGTGAATGTGGAGGGACAACTGTATAACAACATCTCAGGCTTGGCCAAATTTATCACCAACAATGGTCTGCCCTGGCCTCACATCGGGAGGCATGGAGACGCACTATCCACAATGCTGCAGCCTTATCTGAGAACTCACACTGAACAAGTCTTGAAGAGAAACGACAACGCAGAAAGAATCACAACCCAAAAACATCACCCAAGGAGACCTTCTGCTGTGTTTTCTGCAACCGGACCTGTTTATCTCGGATTGGCCTTTTTAGTCATCAGCGCGCTTGCAGAAAGTGCAGGATGAGTCCTTCCTGAATCTTCGTTTGCGAAGAAAAGCCAGAGAGACAACTCCCATCATGCCGAATTACTGGGCGGGGGGTGAAACCTTGGCACCCCACCCCAAGAAACCCGATTAGCAAAGGAACTCTTAGTCCCCAAAGGCAGAGAGCGACATCTCTGGAGCGTCTCCAAGGCAACGTCCCGAGACAATTCCGCCCCTTTCGGACTCAGCCGCCCCCAATTCCCGTCCCCGGATGTGACGCGCGCTATGACCCGCCAACTGAGAAGAGCTTCCGCTTTGATTTGAAAGTGGCCGGTTGTGGGCGCGTGTGCTTCAGCCCCTGGCTTCCCGGCGCGTGGCTGTGTGGCCGCCTTCGGCATGGAGCTGCCGCTGCCTTCCCCCTCTGTGGGTGAGTACCCCGCCGCCCGCCCGCTCCTTCCCTCGGCTCTGAAAGGAGTTCGGCCTCCTTTTGTGCCTCCCCCCCCCCACGGCCATTCCTTCAGAATTCTGCCGAGTCCTCCAGAGCCCACGGCCGTTAAACGGCCGTCCCGGTTTGGATTTGTGGAGGGGGGAGGGGGCGTGTGGGGTGGCCAATAGGAAGAGCGGTTTCCCTCCCTTCCGAATTCTGCCCGGGTGGGCGGAGCCTAACTTCTTCACCCAGGGGGCGGGGTCCGCCTGTGACGTCAGTTGAGCCTTGGAACGCGGCGTCCCTTTAGTCCCTGGCTGCAGGGAGGGTGTGGCTTCTCTGGGGCGGGGGCGCGATGGACCCCCAGGGCGCTTTCAGGCGCGCTCAGGCCCCGGGCCGGGAAGTGGCCTTCGCCCCGGAACCCATTACTGTTTTAGGTATGCAGAGAAGGAGCGGGGAGGTGTCGGCCTTGGCCCAGTTTTCCTTCTGCCTTGCCTGCCCCTGTTTGCTTGGTTCAGGACAGTGGCTCTTCGCCTTGCCTTTACCAGGGACCCCCTTTAAATAGCCTTTGTATCCACGGAGCCCCAAGATTTAAATCAAGATTTAAAACCCTAATTATACCTGGTGATGAGAAAGCAATTACAATACAGTTACCCCATTCATTAACCCTTCCCTCAGAGGCACTGGAGGGGGAGGGAAGACTTTTCTCCTGCTTCTTCCTGCAAGTTTGTGGCTGGAGAGGATCGAATGGCAATGTGCAGGCCCAGCCAGCCTGCCTGCCTGCCTTTGCCTTGGCTCCTGTCACATGGCCACTCCACTGCAGGGAGAAGGCGGGCCAAGCAGCCTTCAAGCCTTCGCAGATCCCCTGTGAGGACATTGTGGACTCTGTGAGTGTGTGTGTGTGTGTGTCCCTGTCCCCAGACCACAGGTTAAGAACCACCTTTGCCTTAGCTCCTGTCACATGGCTGCTCTACTGCTTTCAAGTCTTCATGGACCCCCTGTGAGGACATTGGGGCCCCCAGGCCACAGGTTAAGAACCAATGGGGAAGAGTATTGGATGTGAAGGAGGGGAACTTGGGCTCAAAAACAAACTCAGCTATGAAGTTTTCCTGGTATATAAAATGGATAGCTCATCAGTGTGTAAGGGTATTATTCCCTCCCCCCCTTACTCCTTAATCCATGGCTTGTGAATGTTTATATGAGTAAGCTATGTAAACACTCTTCCTATGTTTTTGGGTTGCAAGTCTCAGCAGCCCTAGCCAGGGTAATTGTGGTGAGGAATGCTGGCAGATGCAGTCTAACCACATCTGGACAGGCCACCAGGGTGTTCAGGCCTAGGTAGAGTAAATTGGATAAACCATTCTGATATGAAATGCCTCCCCATATAGGTGTTGAACCAATGACGCTGGGCTCCCCTACCTCTCCAAAGCCAGGTGCCGGTGCTCAGTTTCTCCCTGGATTTTTGATGGGTGATTTGCCAACACCTGTGACACCACAGCCTCGGTCTTTAAGCGGTCCTTCTGTTGGTGTTCTTGAAATGAGGTCTCCATTGGTCGCTGGTAAGGTGGTTTTGAATTAAAACAGTGGTATTGGGCTCTCAATGGAAGGGTGTTTACTCATGCTGAAATAGTTTTCTAACTTTAGGTAAAGCTGGAATGTTTTAATAGTCAAGCATGCCTCTCATCATGTGTATGGCAGTGAACGACATTCATTTCATGTTTTATCTCCAAGGATCTGGGACCCTATGAGGGGCCGTCTTTGAATGTTACCCAGTCTTAAGTACAGGGATGTGACCTCATTATGTATCAAGAAAACAAGAAAACAACTTGAATTCAAGGAAGCTTTCTGGGAAAGAATTAGCATTTGTTACTTCTTTGGATTGCTTCTCACTTTTGAAGAACAAAGCCTCATTTTTATAGGCTGATGAAAACTGCATTGATGCAAACTGATTTGGAGTAGAAGCTGATTAAGTATGTTTTGCTTTTATTTAGTATGCAAAGTTTGCTAAGAGTTTAAAAGTTTGCCATTAATATCTCAAGTCTTTCCAACAACTCTTTATTTGAACTAACATGTTTGTTTCCACCCTCCACAAAACCCACAATAAAGTGAACTAACAAATTTTTCAATTAAATTATTTTTATGGGAATACCTGTATATACTTTCATACAGAACAACTGAAGGCCACATACTTTCATACTGCTCAAATGTAAAGAGAAAAAAATGGGGAGATGGAGACTTGTGGTGCCCAATTTGAAAATAACAATTGAAGCTGCTTTTTTGTATAGAGACAAATTATGCTGTCCCAGATACCCCTCTAGCCATACTGTGCTCAGAGCAGGTAAGAGAAGCTCCTTGTCACTTTAAAACTTAGATACTGTTGCTGCTGACAATGATGGCAAGCCTGCACACTCATTCACAAGCTATTTAAAGAACTCTCCAAAGAACATTTTGGCACAGCACTACTGAGAATTGGTAATTAATTTCAGTGTGCCAAAGTAGCATCTAAGCCTTACTTGCCAGCATCCTGTGATTCCATGTGCACAGGAATTGGGGAGGCAGTGGCGGTGGTAGGTCCTGGGCTCCAGGTGCACATTCTTCCTTCTTCCTACCAGAAGCATACCAGCTGCCACTTCTGCCTTTGGTATGAAAGAACAGAAGTGCTGCAGCAGAAGCAGGAATAATGTATGTCTGGGACCACTTCTCAGCCTGGCTGCAGTCGTTGTCAGGTAATTTTAAATAGGAACTGAGTATCTTCATTTTTTGGTATCCATGGTGTGGTGGGTGGTCCTGGAACCTAGTCCCTGTGGATAGTGAAGGCCTGCTGTGCTCTATTATTTCTAGCAGTTGTCCCAGCCAGGTTTACAATGTGATCTTCAAGCCTTGATCGAGTGTGGTATTTAGTGTATGTGTTTGATGGCTACTTGTAACTTATTTCTACATAATTGCAGAAAGTTATAGCTGCAGCATATAAGCATAATTGAGAGTTGTGATTCATCTCTGTTCATAGCTGTGACATTTTATATAAATAAGCTGAGAATTCTCATGTAAAATGTAACTAACAATTGATTACTAGCAAGATCTGGCACACCTTTTAATAGGAAGTCTTTGTTTCTCGACAAGCTCTGTTTTGCAAGATAATAAAAAATAATCTTAAGAATCACATCAAAAATAACTAACAGATTTCATGCTGTATCTAACACAGGTGGATCTCCTCCACAACCAGTAGTTCCAACACATAAAGATAAAGGTGGTGCTCCACCAGTTAGAAGTATATATGATGAAGTAGCTAGCCCTGGCCTGGGATCAACACCCTTATCTTCAAGAAGACCAGTAAGTGACCCTAAAAACAGGCTGCACTGTTAAACTAAAACTTGTAATGAGTAAATAATCATACTTCTCTAGATCAAATGTTTCAGTGGTTAGTAGATGAGGGGGGCAAGGAGAGCAATTAAAAACAACAACAAAGTGTAGCTTGTGATTCTACTAATGAATTTAGTCTTAAGTAGCTGTGCGTGCTTGCACACTCAGTACTTGCATAGCAGTCTGATTCTATGTTGTCTTGTATGCTTAGAAGAGAAAAATACAACGGGTTTTATAGATAGCTTTACGAAATTGCAGAGCTGATAATTATTTTGTAAGCCCTCCACTGTTTTAATCTTCTACCAAAACAGTTAACATTTTTCATTTGTTTAGGTGCTGAGACACTGCAATCAGTTTGGCACTGGGCCCCAGCCTGGTGATTAAAAAATATGAGTTAGATTGCATTGCAGCAGAATCCCTGTATTGCTGTAAAATATGTATACTTTCTACAGTAGCTGTATACAGTAACACCCCTGTATCCACAGGGGATAGTTCCCTGGACATACAGCGGATAGCGAAAATTGCAGATAGTAGGAAACGCTGTGTTTACAGCAGAAGCATACCATACAATTGTTCTATAGGTCCTCCAGATGCCTATAGAGGTGTTCTCTTTAGGCATTTGGAGGTATTTCAGCACGACTATGGTCAGCTTTCACACAAAGTTGACCATAGAATCAAGCTGGAGGACCTCCAGATGCCTAGAGGGAAGGCATTTGGAGGTCCTCCAGAGCAATTCTATGGTCAACTTCTGCTGGAAGTTGACCATAGTTGCTCTGGAGGCCCTGAAAAATGCCTAGAGAGAATATTTTTTCAGATGCAGGTAACTAAAACTGCAGGTACGCAGGTCCTGTGGATATGGGGGTTGTACTGTATATTTAATTCCAATCTTTTGCTACAATTACTTTGTTTATAAATAATAAACTGGACAATTGTTTTGTTACTGAAGTCAGTATATGTATTTAGAAGCAGACAGTTACCTTTGAAGAGGCAACTTCCTTTACTTTCCCACTTGTCAATGGCTATTATGTTCGCTTTCACTTTTGCCTACCTTCACTATCTGTTGGTTGAGACTTGTCTACATTTGTCAATGTACTGCAGAATAATACAATTTCAAAATGGCTGTGCGTGGAAATCGTACCACTTAAATTTTGAAGAAGATTTTTTTTCCTGACACAGTTCTAATCCAATATATATAATTTTTTGCAGGCCAGTTTTTCTGTAATACAGAGCCCAGTTGTTGGAGCTATGCCAACAACTCCAGGAACAGGTAGGACTTCCTGTGAAACTTGTTATGTTTCATATAATACTCTAGCATGTTCACCATATCCTTCTCTGCTAATATGCTTTGTTAGACCTAACATGCTAGAGCATTGTGACCAACCCACTGCTTCTGAAATGAATACAACAGGAAATATATAGCAACCTGCTGTCATGATCCAATTTTCTCTTATGAGCTTGAATAATCTGTTGGTGTCTTCCTTTCATTTTATTCAAATCTTACCCATAAGAGAAAGCATTTAAATCGTACCATCAGATTAATTTGTGTATGGTTCATGTCAGTTCCTGTAGTGTAAGGCATATCTCCCAACTGCTTCTTGCAAGTATTCTGTGGGGATCTCATCTAGTAGCTAAAATTCTGATGCTCTTTTGACTCTTCCTTAACAGATGTTAGAAAAAATTATAGTCAGGATAGCTCGATCTTATAACTTAGGTTTTTTTGTTTTTGTTTTTGTTTTTATAAGAGGTAGTCCTAGGAGAAAGAAGCCCTGATAACAGAGGATATGTTATTTTGGACATTCTTTCCTACCCAAACCTCTGTTGGGGTTTTGCTGGCAGTGTGGAAATAACAGCAGAGTTGTTTCTTGCCTCTCCCTCCAAGCACAGCCTTTTAAAAACTTAAACAAAATTCCATTCTTTTGCAAGCACTTTCTTCTCATTGCAAACACAAAATGTCTATCCATTTCAAGAGCGTTGTGCATGTACCATATAATTTGATCCATGTGCCACTATAAGAAATGGCAGGGAATTCATTTAGACCAGTTGGTCTATGTTCCTCTATATGTTGATGACATGGAGCCTGAAACGGATTTGGATCCTGCGAGTCCACATTCTCCTCCCTGCTAGTACCTGACATCCTTCTGCTGTGGGTGGGCATCCACACCAGCTCTAGACAGCATACCCAGTGTTGAGGAATTCTGGAGATATTTGGAGGTAGGCATTTTGTCCACCCAGACATACAGAGTTGGATATCTCTATAGTGGCTGGAAGGGGCCACAATGGACACCATTATTGGGTGTCCATCCAAGGCTAGAGTTTTATTGAAATCTCAGAGAGAGGTCTCCATTCAGTTCCATAGGTCCAGGGACCATAGAATTTCATCTGTTGTAATGGAAGTAGGACAAGCTGTTTGACTGGCTTTTCCTTGTTTTTTTTTCTTACATTGTGAGGCCGTGTTCTGGAAGAGTTTGCTTCTGATGTTTCGCCTCCATCTGTGGCTGGCATCTTCAGAGAAAATTTGACTGGCCTTGAGACCAGCAGCTGTGGGCTTCCCCATGTTGTTAGATTAAAAGTCCCATCAACTCTAGCAAGCAAAACCAGGGTGAAAGATTGTAGGAGTTGGAGTACATGAACACTTGGAGGACCAGAAAGGCTGATCTTAGCAGTGTATCCTCAGAGCTTCTCTTCCTATCTATGAAGTTATTGTGAATCCAAGCATTCTGTTACTTAGTGTCTTAGGGGCTTATCGCATGAAGAAAAGAAAGTGGAAGTGAAACCCAGGAGTAGTGTGTTACGTCTTGCGTAATCACACAACGTTGGCGTGTTTCAGCTATTCTCCCGTTCTGGTCCTGTGGGGGATAGTGGTAAAGGTGAGTCTTTTTGCTAATGGATTTTTTGAGTTAGCAAAAAGACTCTGATTTACCACTGTCTCCCATGGGACCAGAACAGGAGAACAGCTGAAACACACTGACATGTGATAAGGCAAGGCGGATGGTGCTATTATCGGGGTGTACTGCCACTTCCTTCCCTCGTATGATAAGCCCTTTAGTTCCTTGGAATTAATGCATGTTGTTTGCTTTTTGTTTCAGATTAGAGAGGCTAGTTAAGTTTTAGCACAATGACATTTAAAGCATGTCTTATTACAATGTACAGGTACAAATGTGTTTAGCCCAGCAAGTCTTGCACAGCCCAGGAAAACTACAATGTCTCCAGCACAGCTAGATCCATTCTATACTCAAGGAGATGCCTTAACATCAGAAGATCATCTTGATGACACTTGGGTAACTGTGTTTGGGTAAGGGATCTTTAATGCTATAACATAAAGAGATTTACTATGTTATCTGAGAACAGTAATACAAAATTGACAAGGAGTCCTGAATACAAATCTTAAAAAGCTTATTAAGTTTTTCAGTGCATGAAATATAAGCTCTGTAACAAAATAGGATGAAGGCTATAAATCTTAATTGGTAAGTAACAGGATAGATAACGTCTTTGACAATGTTACTTTTCAACATGGGTGACTTTGATTCCTCTTAAGCTGGTTGTATGTCAGTGTCAGCATTAAATTGTTTTTTATTATGTATTTAAGATCTCAATGTTTGCCAGCATTACCATCGTTTTATTTTATATTTTGGGCATTTTTATTGTGTTATTCAAACTATTGAAAGTAGTAATAAAATTGGGCAACAATTAAAACATTCTAAGCAATTCTTTGGAGTTCTTAACTGTCAAGTTTACTCTTGTTTCATCTGTATTCCAATACAGTGTTGCATCTCAGTTTTCCATCTGCATATGAAAAAAATCCTACATGAATGTTGTATTTTGTCCCACAAGGAACTTTAAACAGTGGGTAACAAGACTGGAAGATTCTGAAGGTGGCCAGTGACTTGCCTGATACAATAATCTGGATTTCTGGGAACACTGCTAATGGCATAGCATTAGGTGCTGACCACAGACTGAGTATTGAATGTTTGTTTCCAGTCTAGTGATAATATGACTCTTGTTACAGGTTTCCACAAGCATCAGCTTCATACATCCTGCTACAGTTTGCACAGTATGGGAACATCTTAAAGCATGTGGTAAGTCTAGATGTGTTGCTTTCTCTTTTAAAAAAAGCAGACATAGTTTTTTTGGCTTGGTTTTTCACTCAATTTTATCCCTTTTTACCAATCTGTACAGATGTCTAACACAGGAAACTGGATGCATATTCGGTATCAGTCAAAACTTCAGGCCCGAAAAGCCTTGAGCAAAGATGGAAGAATTTTTGGTGAATCTATCATGATTGGAGTGAAACCTTGTATAGATAAAGTGAGTTGATTTTATAGGCTTTTGCAAATGGTTTTTTTTTTTTGGTGTTTTTTTAAAACTTTTCTGTAATGCATTTTGGATGTATGTTATCACATAGACTATATAATCACTATCACTATCATTGAATTAATTCCTATTACCTATACTTTATGAAATAAGGAAACTACTAGTAACTCCAGTTGTTTACAGTTGAAAGTTGCACAGTTATAATGTGATATTTTAGGTGAGGAGTCAGTAAAGTATGGCCCATGATTCTTCTCTGACTTGCTCTTTTTTCTCTCCCCGCCCCCCCCAAGTAGAATAGCCTCTCCTGGAAGCCTCCAAAAACAACAGTTTGCCTTTTAAATTAGGTTGCAGGACATTCTGGTTCTGATTTTCTTCATTTTTTGGCAACCTGTGCAGTATCCTCGGGCAGAAATGTGGCCCTCAGACCTGTTGAAGTTGCCCACCCTGTTTTAGATTCTGAAGATGTATAGGCCATCTCCATAACTTTTATTTAAATTTAGAGAGTTCCATTATAAATGAAGTATTGAATGCAAGTCCCCTTATTAAGAAGTATGCATATGTGTCATCTTGTGAGTCCTCTGATCAGCATTTTTGTTAGTTAACATTTTTCACCATTACATGGTTTGGCCAAGCATCTCAGTGATACTAAATACCAGGCTTTACCTAACATAGTGCTAAAATAATGTACCATCAATGCAGGACATCAGTAGACATAACAGCATGAAGAGGAGGTGGATAAGCTGAGTAGAACATTTGTATTGGTTTATTTAGTATTTTTCTTCCATTCCAGAATGATCAAGTGATTGTCAACCTTTTTTTAATGGATAGTAAATGAAAGGAAAATCTACTGTAAAAGAGCCAAAGACACATTTTCTCTGGAGAAAATGTATAGGATTTTCACTGTTGAGATATATTTAAAGAAAAAAAAAGTCCTAACTTTCACAGTATAGTCATACATGTTTCTTCAGAAGCCACACTGAATTCAGTGCAACTTACTTCCGTGTTTGCTCAGAAGCCACACTTGAGCTTACTGGGAATTATTTCCTTATAAGGGCATAAAAGGTTTTAGTGGCAATCAACATAAGAAAAAAAAACCTTAATTGTCAGAAACTGAACCTTAATTTCTAAGATTTATCAGACCTAACCCCCATTAACGTGCTTGTCCCACTAAAGCTGAAAGAGAACCTGTCCTGGTAAGAGCACCCCCCATCTGACCTACCTTTAGCAGTGCGAAAAGGCAGCCCCAGAATTAACGGAGCATGAATGGAGCTCTGTTTACTTCTGGGTTCCTGATCTCTGTGACTCTCGCGAGAAGACACTAGTGTGGCAGATTTGGAAAAGCAAAACAAAAACAGACACAAAAAGTTCACACAAGCACAGAAACACACTTTAAAAGTCCCAAGTACACCTGAGTGGGGGTGGGCGTTCATAAAAAGAGCATCCCCTACCTGGCTGTCACAATCTCACTCAGAGGCGTTCTGTCATTGATGCCGTTTTCACATGATCACAGTGGCGCAAGGATTCAAATGCCGGCAATGCCAGCAACAAAGCAGAATGGGAGAGCCATTGATGGCTTAGGCCTTCCAATAAAAAAGAATGGCTTTTGGACTTACTATGGTCACAAAAGGATGACGTCATCTTGTATGCGTGCCGTTTTGCCGATCATTAGGCGATGTTATGACTCCATATTTGCCACACCTGATAAAGTCCTAATCCTTTTATGTTTGCTTTACCTCTGCTGTACCTGAATGTGATACATGATTACACACTGCACAGTCTTTACTAATGCAAATGGTCTTTTATGCTTCTGTATGGAAAAGGAATAGTGTCATGGATTACCTCTGGTGATGAGATGTGATAGTTAGGCTTCTAAAATATTAACTTGGATAAAGATAACTTTAATCTTTATTAAATTGTTTTAACAGAGGGGTGGGGTATAAATAAATATTATTATTATTATTATTATTATTATTATTATGTTTTTTTAACAAATAAATACTTTATTTGTAGAGTGTGATGGAAAACATAGATAGAGGCTCTACATCATCCCCAACTTCAGTCTTCACACCACCAATGAAAACACTAGGTACACCAGTGCAGCCTTCAAGTACACAGAGGATTTCTACTATGAGACCGCTTGCTACAGCATATAAAGCTTCAACTAGTGACTACCAGGTACTTAAAAGAAAATGTTGTGAGAAAAATTATAGGCATGTTGATATGGAGAAAAGGAGTGCATATTACTTCTTTTAGAAGAGACACATCTGATACTTACACATTTGTCTTTTCTAGGTGGTTTCAGACAGACAGACTCCAAGGAAAGATGAAAGCATTGTGTCCAAAGCTCTGGAATACATGTTTGGCTGGTAGTCAAAAGAAAAACAAATAAACGTGGCTAGAGCCTATAATAGACTGCCAGCATTTCTGGTTAGTTGTATAACCATGGTAACACTTCAGGCATCAGCTCTGGCTTCTGTACAGAATTTGGCACACATGTAATTTGCACTTTAACCAACATCTGGATCTACCTACGCTTGACTCCTAAGAGACTGAATGGTTACAATCGTTCTGTAATCTGTCGGCTATGGTGATTGCATGACTCAAGTAAAAATTGGCTTGTAACAAACAAGTCTTTGGTTCAGGGCATGGTAACACTGCATAGTTTCCCTTTAGCATGAATTCCTTTCTTTCTGGAAAGATGATATTGTTAGCTGGGGGGTAAGCTATGTAGACTACTGTATAAAGAGACTGAGATACATTGTCACTTTTAAACCAAATATTTTAGTTTGAATGCTTTTCCAGAAGTAATCAGTGTTTGTATAAACTTTAGTCAGGTTTATTCTAAATGTACAGATGTTCCAAAACCATTTTTTAAATCTTTCTTAATAAAATTTGTGGTGCTATGGATTTGTGAACTGACCATGGTTTGTGCAACTCATCACTGTACTACAACTTTATACAAATACCGCTGCTAGTGTTTCTATTGAACTTAGTATGCACAAGAATAAACAAATATCCCCTTAGGCACAATCAGTGTACATAGTTGAACAGTTCTACAACAAGTGGGCAATAAAATTATTTTGAAGATGACAAAAATACTATCACCTGTGTCCAATAACGAGAACTTTTTCTGGAAAGTGTAAAGTTCTTATGTTCTGTGGCACAGTTTGGCACTAACATCAAATCTCTGCAGAGTCTTCAAATGTTCCATTTGGAACAGGTATGCCAATGTCATTGGTTTTATTTATAAAAATATTGTGCCATGCATTTTTATAATGGAGGATGTAAAATTAGAAAAAGGATATTGAACTACAGTAAATGCATTTGTTAGTCCCATCTAGAGTAGACCTACTGAATTAATGGGGCTTAAGTCAACACTTGTGTGAACCTCATTGATTCAGAGGTTCCTAGGATCTAGACTAGTTGGAGGGGCCCAAAGTGCCCTAAAGGCCTGAGATCTTGTCTGATTTTAGATGCTAAGCAGGGTCAGCCCTGGTTAGTACTTGGATGGGGACCACCAATGAGTAGCTGGTGCTGTAGGCTGTATTTCAGAGGAAGGAACTGTCAAACCCACCTCTGAATATTCCTTGCTTAAGAAAACCCTACGAAATTCATGGAGTCGTCATAAGTCAACATGAAAATGTGCACACACACACACACACACACAGGCTAGCTGGAACTAACAATTGGATTTTGACACTTATATTCAATTTGTGTTGCTCCTGGTTTTTACTGCTTTCAGTAGACTCTATGTCAAGCAAGTAAAGTATTAAAAATGAAATCAGAAAGAGTCCTGTTTCTAGGATATTTCTGTGATTGGAAGTCAGGTGTTACAGAGAATGATATTACCTATAGTACAGTACTTCAGGGTTACAACTTTACTGATGTTGTTTTTGAAAGCAGCATAACAAATGGTAACATTATCAGATTTGTAGCATAATAAGTAAGATTAACTCACTCCTAAGTCATTTCAGAGGATTTTCAGTCATTTTTAGTTCCCTCCCAAATCTACTTAAAGTAATACACCAAAAGGAAGTGATATGAGTTATTCCTTTAATAATCAACAGCCTAAATTCTGCTGTTAATCCTGACTAGAGGGCTGAATTAGTATGATTTACTTATGTTTTGACTCACTATTCAGTAGTTGGTTAAATGGCACTCCTCTAGGTAGGGCTTGCCAGCCAATGATAGTCGTTAACTATTTTTAGAAGCACCAAACAACTAAGGAATTACCTACTGTTTTTTCTTGCATTGCTTGGCCTTTTGGCTTTGTTTTGTTAAAACAAAAGTTACATTTTTACTTCATGCTCTAGAGATGTGTATCTACCTATCTACCTATTGCATCTGAAATACATTCTGGTGCATCAGACTTATGACAGAATCAATTTGTCTTTCAGGTACAGTAGGATGCTTCTTGAGGGAGTTTGGTTTTTGCTGCAGCTGACTCATGGTTCCCTTCTGGAAGATGATGGATAGGTTTTTGGTGCTGGATAAAATGAGAATGAAAGAATCTCATTGCCTTCTGGCTTGGAATAGCTGCTTGACATCTCTAGTTTCTGAGAACATAGTGAAAAATGATGTATTTTATCTATGTAGATTAAAAGATCTTGCCCAAGTGCAAGCTGAAAGTCATTGGATTGATTGAAGTTCTTAAAAACAATGCTAGTATTTAAAGCTTTCATAAAACATAATAGTAATGTTCTCTCTTTAGTTAATGAAACATTTTCTGTAGTTGTAATTCACTCCAGTGCTTTTCTAGACAGTTTTTGTGGTGTGTTAGCACACTGCTAAAGATTCCTGTCACTTGGGGTAGAATGAGATGCACCTGGATAGTCATAATAAAAGTGACATGTACTAAATCTTTTGCTTCCCTCCTACAAACACGAGCATGTGCAATTAACCTCTGCTTTACACTAGCCTGACTAGTTCTCAAAGTCTTACTTAGGTGGAATCTCTCAATGAGTGCTGTGTCATGTTGGCTGCATTTAAACAGTTGTTTCTTGGGCTGACAAATTAATCATGTTGCTGACACAGAAAGCCTTTTTGCTCTTCCCTCTCAAATTACTAGTTAAATTGCCCCCCCAAACCATTTGCTTTAGAGGTGGACCTGATCCCAGTAACACGTTTGTCAGAATGTTGCTCATTCTGTTCTAATTTAATATTTGATTGGCTCTGGCAAATTTCTCAATATCTGGACAAGATAGATAAATAGCTCATAATGATCCAGTGTCAATGGGTTGTTGCATTATATCATTGATGTATACAATATGTTTAAATAAACTCTTAGAAGTTGTCTCAGATCAGCCTGTGGACTCAAGAAAAATGAAGAATAAAACACTATTGGAAAGTGGTTTTTTTTTCTTTTGGAAAATTCTTCCTTCACATACGTTTCCTTCTATGGATGACTGCCACCTTGTGGCATCTCCGTGAAGCATTTTCAGCATGGAAGTAACCTGAAGGATTACCGGAAAACTGTACAGTATGTTATCTTGGTAATTGTGTAAGCCATTTACAGTTATATCTGCTTTTAAGATGAGCATCTAATCTCAGCCTTTTTAGGCTAGAATGTGTATTGGGAACCTCTTGGGGAAACTTTTTTTTTAAGTCTTTTAATAGCTATTGCACTTAAGAGCTCAACATGAGATAGTGACTTGATTTTATGGGAAAAGGTATGGTGCTGAGGTGTTGATACTGTTGTATACTTGGTCATAAACACCGAAATGGATATTTGTGTTTTATCTATACTTCTCCCTGTGAATCTGCTAGTTAGCACAGATAGATAGGAAGCAGATTGACTTCTGTTGGAAGAACACTGCTTGATTTGCAAGAAATTGGCAATGTGTTTCCGACTAACATCTGTTTAATGATAGCATAGCTGGCTAGTCACTCCTCTCATTGTGCCTCACATGTGAAATAGGAGTTGCCAGGGTTTTGTGCCACTGTGCTAGTTGGTTTCAGAGATATTTAGCCTCTGTGATTTGCACTTTTATATTTAGCTTCATTGGGGAGCAGAGGATAAGTTTTAGCTCCTCACCAACCACTATTATTCTGCCTGTGGTAGTTAGAATGTGGGGTTCTACTCATAAACTAAACTACATCCTGCAAACCTGTTCAGACTGTTTCAGACTGAAGAGAGCTTTTTCTCTCCATGTGGAAAGAGCATGAAGCAACTTCTGATGTAGAAAGCTTAAAGGCGAACTCTAGTGTTTAGTTTTATGAAATGGAGGAGCAATCCATCTTGACCCCGCACTTTTCTGTCTGAAGTGGTACAGTCCAGGAACAGCTTTTATCATGTATGATCTGCCACTTGTGAAAATGAACTTGGAATATAGCTTACCAAAAGAAAGGATGTTGAGATGCCAAGACCCATAACATGAAAATAAAGTTGAGCAGTTACAAAGGCTGAGTCTGGTGGTAGTGAGGATGGAATTTATCAGTTATCCAGATGTCCCTTTTAGAACCTCCTTTCTCCCCTACTCCCTAACCAAAATAACACACATGAAGAGACTGCTTGTTTCTTCAGGTCACTTAAGAGTGAAATAGAACTGTTCATGGGTTTTGCCTATAATGGAGAAGAAGACCAGAAGCCCGAGAAAATGTTTGTAACATCTGTACATTTTTTATATACACAATAAACATCCATACATGTGATTACAGTTGTCCCTCGTATCCACGGATTCAAGTATTCACGGCTTGAAAATATTCTTAAAAAAATAATAATCCAAAAAGCAAACCTTCATTTTGCTGTCTTATATCAGGGACACCATTTTGCTATGCCATTTGCGTATAATGGGACTTGAGTATTCATGGATTTTGGTATCCATGGGGGGTCCTGGAACCAAACCCCAGCGAATATGAAGGGACAACTACATATGCATAAATGCTAGGAATTCACTCTGCACATTCCAGTACTTCTTGACCTAATATGTGGGTTGCTATCGAGGGGATTTAGCATTTCTCCAAATGTATAAGTATTCGTGGCTCAAACAACCTATTGTTTTGAGAGAAACTGTTTTTGAGATATATTTTAGATCCTTTTTTAAAAGGGTAATGAATATGGAAACAGGATGAAGCAGAGTGTGGAAAAGTTACTTTTTTGGACTACAGGTGACAGAATCCCCCAGCCAGCATGGATGCTGGCTTTTACAGTCTCTGCATTTTGGGGTGGTAGGAGAGGGATGGATTTATGTGTGAACAAATGAAAAAAAAATGACACAGGTTGAGTAAGCCAATCGGTATGTTCTCTGAACAATTTACAATTCCAAAAGCACAATCACCTGACACAGAAGATTTCTCACACAGTATAGATATTGTGGAAAAGGAGTCCATTTGTTCTTTTCAAAGGCTTAGAATCCACATGACCCTCATGAGTTGTAGTTTGTTTAGCTTTGCTGCTTTTGCAGTAGGCTGAGCCCTTCTATTTCTTATCATGTTCCCAGGAAAATTGGAATTCCATAGAACTGAATGCTAGAAAGGCTAGTGGTGAAAGAAATGGGCATTTTGCTCCGGTACTTTGGCTCTTAAAAGCAGGCAGAATAGGCTTATATTTCAACAGACTAAATAGAGCTGAAATGGCCAGCCATAGCAATACTGTAATAGACTATTGATTTCAGACACCATTTTCTATTTCTTTGTAATTGAATTGCACACATAAACATAACACGTTCATTTGCAGGATGAAAGGGAAATCATGGCAGGGAGCATCAGCTATATGAAGGATATACTGGAAAAGGGTGAAATAAATATTAATCATCCCATTGTTTTCTGAGTGACTATTACTAAAAAATTAATTTGTGAGCATTTTAATGGTGATATTACTTCACTTCTTATCCCCAAATGAGACTGCATGCATTTTAAACATCCATTTCAGTTTTATAGTGTCCTTATATACACATTTACATTTCCTTTAGATCTTACTGCTTTTTCCAGCAAGTGTGTGGTACTTTCATTTAGGTTAAGGAAACATCAGCCTCTGAGGCCTGACTCTTCCCCCCTCCCTTTTCTTTCCCACTACAGAAGGTGAATTGTTTGCCATAAAAAGAAAACAGGCTCGCAGCATTATTCTAAAAGTGAATCCAAGGTTGGTTATAGAAACTTTATAGTGTTTATTTACCATCCTCTTCAAAGCCTTGGAGGCTTCTGATGTAGTCAAAATCTATTAAAATCGTTTGGGTAAGAGATAAAAAAAACAGAACACAGAAAACCTTGAAAAATTAGGGGTTACCTAAGGACCCCAAAGGAATTCATGGATTGTATGAAATTTAAACTGAGGGAAATAGTAAGAATTAACTTTTAAATTATACAACTTCATCTGATTTGGTGCTCAAAGCAAAAGCATGTAAGCTGTTATATGTTAGGACTACGGGTGCTATGTGCAAAGTCACATGAGCAGACTTCCTTGTAGTCCTCAGATTTCCTGCAAGTAGTCTTGGAACCCTCCACCTCCCTAGACATGCAGGGGAGAAGTTTGATCTGCTGACAGATAAACAGCAGCTAATATTCGTTAGGCTGTCATCCTGCTGGTTAGTAGACCCATTCACCATTAATTGCTGAATGGTGAGTCAACATGTAGATACAGCCCATTGATTCAATGGGTCTACTCCAGTTAGGACTAACAAGCAGAATTTGGGCCTTAGCTTTCATACAGTGTTTTGGAGTGTATCATGGCACAATATCCTACAACAAGATATCAGTTGCTGGGGATCATGAGCTGGCGGATCTTTTGCACTCACTTCCTACATAAGAGCTTCCCAAAGGCAAGGCCATTATGTGAGCAGAATGGAATGGTGGATTAGACGCCCTTGGTCTGACCCAGCTTGATTCCTTTATCAACACTGATATTCTCCAGGGATAGGAAAGCTGGTGGGAAAAGTGCCACTGATGTTAACCTTAAAATCTTACATGAAATTTGTATTGGAAAGGGGACATTTATTTCACTTGTTTCAAAGTTGGAATTTGAATTTATGTTACAGCACTAAAAACCTACCCCTATCCCTGTTTTCAGGTTGGCAGAGAAAGAAACAACTCCATGAATTCTGGAAAATCCCATTTTTTTACCCATCCACTCTATGAAAGAGAATGTGTGAGGTTAAAAAGAAATACACACAGGAAGGATATAGGAAACAAAAATGTTAAATCTATAATTATAAACTAAAAGCCAGACCCACACAGCTCTCCTCAACAATGACTCACAATAAAATTGAGAAATGTGAATACTGTACATTATTTTTAAGAAACAATAAACAGGCCTCCAACTTTTCAAACAGGAAGAATGATCCCCTTATTCTCAATGTGGAACATACTGGAAAAGCAGACAGATCCTTAGTTATACTGCTCAGTATCTGTGTCAGTATCTTCTTTTTGAGGGTGGGGGGAGCTCACTGTGGTTCAGCTCCTGTTATTTTTTCCTCTTCATCCAATGATGTTCATGATTTCCTTCCTTTTTTTCAGGATGTGCTTTCTGAAGGACAACCAGGAAGAAAGAAATCCTAGGACAGAATATCAAAGAAAAGCACTTTGCTTTCACAACACATTGATAACACCCAACAGATTCTTTGTTATATGAAAACCAAAAGCAACTTTGGAAGACAGCCACTCTGAGCAAGGCTTACATTAAAATGTTATTCCTCATTTAATACCATCTTAGCTCTTGTTACCTATTCTAATAGTCCCCATCATGGAATATCAAATAATTGGCTATATGTAATAATTTGACTTAAGGTGGCCTTCCATGTTGTTAGCAGGTAAACCAGGAATCCCCAAATATCAAGGTTGGAATCAGGTATGTCCAAGGGAGGGGCCTTTGAAAATTCTCCAGACAAATACTCAGATCAGAGATTAACAACATCTGGAGGTGAGTCATTCATTAGTCCACTCAACGATAGCAGAGTCCTTAATGCTTGTAAAACAGGTCCTTCCTTCTCTCATCCCCTTCCAACAAAAGACCTTGCCTGCTCCTATTCAATTCCAAATACAGCACCCATTAACAATCGTTAACTCTTCTGGAGCACCCTTTGTTTAGTCCTGGGAACCTCAGACAACATTGCATTCCACTCAAAATCCTATTCCTTCAGGGGAATTATCACATATAAATATCATCCTAAAACACCACTCAAGTGTGCATGAATCCCCTGCTTTCCAACTTCACATCAGTTCATGTCACCAATCTATCATCCAGACCTCTTCGCTGTCAGTTTCCTTCATGATGTTAGCTCTGTAGGATCGGTACAGTATAACCTGCAATCCCCTTTATTCCTCTATCCAAATACTTTCTACTATCTTTGGTAGTCTTGTATGAGTGTCTGAAGCCTGAGTGTTTATGGGAATGCGGTTAATGTTAATTTCCAATAAAGATAATTTAATTGTACCTTTTGGCTTATGGGGTTGTCCAAACAGTGAAAATAATCCTAATGGAATTCGCTTGGAAGGTGACCTGTCTAAATGGCTATTTGCATCGATACATCTATTTCAGAAGGGGGGCAGCCAAATCCACCATAAACTCAGTTGGGGAAGCCTTTGTTGTTTTCCCTGGAGTTTTTAAAAAGCCCCATAGGGGATGTGAATGTCTGTTCATTAAGACAGTCACATTCACATTGCTGCGCCAAGACAGTACAAGCTAATTGGCTGGAGGAGCACAGGGGCGGAGCTTGCAAACAGGGAAAGCGCCTGCTGTCGCAATGTTGGATTTTTGGCTAAACGAGAGATTGGTAAGGTGATAAAATAGTGATCTTTCTCTTTTCCTTTTTCTTTTGTAAATATGAAATATTGCTTGTGTTCACCATGGGAAATGTTTTTTTTAAAAAAAATTAGGCGGCGGCAGATTTAAAAGTGCGAGTAATTCACTCGCAGCCACCATCTTGGCTAGGGGGCATGCAAAGTTTATGGGGGCCCTTAGCCATTGCAGCTGCTGTGAATTGCTACTACCACAGAGCAATCTGTCCCCCGTCATATAGATAGGGCCTTAGAGTCTCCTCCGTTACTACCAGTATACATAAGTTAAAAGATCCCAGTGTTACCCAACCTCTTGCTGCTACATTTGAGCTAATTAGATAACCCCCATAATAATTTCAGACACTAGTGGGATCCTCACGGACCCCACACAATTTGGGTAACACTCTGTGCATATAACCATTCATGGAATTCATGGTGGCAACAAGAATTCCAAGTAATCTGCAAGTTTTTCCTCTTTCTGGTAGTAGGGATTACAACAGTTTCATACCCGTATTGGGGCACTACATTAGTCAAGCCAAGAGTGAAGGGGGTGGCCTCTGCATCTCCTCTTCAATGTCTGGAATAGAAGGAATGCACCTGAAAGAAAACAGATAAGACAGTTTACTTTTTGATTTATATCACTTTATTTTAAACAAAGCTTATACAATCATAACCTAGTACAGTTGTCCCTCCACATTCACGGATTTGGCATTCGCGGTTTTAAGTATTCACGGCTTGAAAATATTCTTTAAAAAATAATAATCCAAAATGCAAACCTTGATTTTGCCATCTTATATAAGGGACACCATTTTGCTATGCCATTGCACATAATGGGACTTGAGTATTCACGGATTTGGGTATTCACGGGGGGTCCTGGAACCAAACCCCAACAAATGTGAAGGGACAACTGTATTGTACTAAAATGAACAAAATATCACATCTACACTTATTAAAAAAACCCAATGCTGAAATTAACAATTATGCACATATTTGTAGGGATGGTGGGTCTATTTAATTTTTAATCCCCATTTGGATAGTGTTACTATATTTGGAATAATAGTCGAAGCAATTCTATTCCTTAGGAAAAATATATTTCTTTTTGAAGCCTCCAATTTGGTACATGTGTGTGTGTCGATGCAGATGTACGTGTGTATCTGCAACTGTTAAAAAATATACTATTCTGTGTTTCTGGCCAAAAAATACTCTTTCCAAAATGTCGAACATTTATTATATATATTACCAACAAAATTATCCCTGATTTTATGAATCCTGTTATTTTCTGCAGGACAGCTTTGAATTTTGTCCCTGCTCTCTCCAGTGCTATATTTCTCTCTCTTTCTCTACCTTTCATACGTTATTCTCTTGACCTCTCTCAAAGTTGCCTTTTTCTCCCATTTTGTCAACAATATCCATATAGCCTTTCTCCTTCTACGGTGCCCTCTATCTTCAGTCTCTTTCCTCTATCTTTTGTTTAATTGCTTTATGTGTTGTTGACATCTCCTCCTTCATCTCTTCTCCAAGTGCATTCATTCTGTCTTTGTGAAGTTGAAGGCTTTCACAGCTGGCATCCATAGATTTTCCTTGGGTTTTTTCAGGACCGTGAGGCCGTGTTCTTGAAGAGTTTTATTTCTGACATTTCGCCTGCATGTGGCTGGCATCTTCAGAGAATGGTTGGGTAGGAGTGTGTGGGGGGGTTATATACTATGAGTCCCTGTTGAGGAGGATATGTAAATTTGTGTATTTGAATGGTTAGTTTCTGGGTGGCGATAGGCAAGGAGGATTAGTGTCTATTTGGCTAATGGTTGGTTGATGGCCCAACCATTTATTTAAAAACACCAAAATTCTGGACCAGGCCAGCAACTATGTCAGAATGCACAGAGAAGCTATTGAAATCCACAAACACCCAGACAACTTCAACAGGAAAGAAGGAACCCTAAAAGAAAACAAAAATCTGGCTCCCAGTCCTGAAGAACAATAAAATCAAAACTCAGCACTTGCAAATGAATTCCACCCAGGTACAGGGGGACTTCCAGCAGATAATGGGCCGTCAACCAACCATTAGCCAAGCAGACACTAATCCTCATTGCATATTTCCACCCAGAAACGAGCCATTCAAATACACAAATTTACATATCCTCCCCAACAGGGGTTCACAGTATATAACCCCCCCCCCTCCATACACACACGCCTACCCAACCATTCTCTGAAGATGCCAGCCCCAGATGCAGGCGAAACATCAGAAGTAAACTCTTCCAGAACACGGCCTCACAGCCAGGAAAAAACTCAAGGAAAATCATTCTGTCTTTCTTTCCCTCTCTCTCCAAATCTGCCTTTCCTTCCTGTTTCTCCCTCCTCTTGTCTACTCCCTCTGTCCACTCAGTCTCTTGCCTGCCCTCTCTTCTCTTGTTCTTGACTGCATATCCATTCCCTCTCTCACAATTGGGAGCAAGGCTTCCTCCCCATGTGTACATGCTGCACCATGAGGCACAATGCTGTGAGCTTCCTCATCCTGCTCCTCCTCCACATTCTTTGCTGTCCCACATGGTTTCAGCTGCTGCTCACCATAGAGTGAAAAACTCCAATGAGGAAAGAAGGGGAGATGTGGGGGAGTGGGGGGGATGAAGCAAAGTATGTTACTATTCTGCACATCATTCCAAAAGATACTAAATTTTCTTGGGGGAGGAAGGTACTTTACGTTCTAAATTTTTAAAATGTATTTCTTAGCGTCATAGCAAAGGAGTAGTTCTGATATCTACCATTCTCATGTACTATGCAGAAACCTGGTAGAAAGGGTGCTGAAAAAGAGCATTATGCCAAATCCATACTACACAAATAATCCCTTTTAAAACTGGATTATTTGCCATGGCTCCTTCCTAAGGAATCCTGGGATCAGTAGTTTGGTGAGTCACCAGCACTCTGGCAGAGAAGGCTTGTAAAACTACAAACCCCAGGATTCAATAGGAAGGAACCATGGCAAATAATCCAGTTTCAATCTGTATTATTTGTGTAGTGCAGATTTGGCCTTAGTCACATACCAAAGGATGTTATTCCACCAGTTATAGTGAAATATGTTGGGCACCTGCATTCAACATGCAAAGAAATTTCTTCACAAGAGTTGAACTTGGGTTCCCCCCATAATATTGTACTATTTGCTTCCAACACTAGATGGTGTATGTTCTTTTCTCTTCAGCTTTATGCTTAAATTCTACAAATTCTTAGGAATAAGGCAAATAGGAAGATAATCATAAGAAAGTATAACAATCTGGATATCAATATGTATCCTTCTGTAAAATGTGGAAGTTGCAGAACTGCTATAAGGTAGACAGTAGTGAAACACCATTCCTAAAAAAGCTGAGGCTGTACTGCAAAGCACAATAGACAAAGAGGAGCCAGTTCAAGTCCAATTGTGTGTAAGAGATGTAGCTAAAGGACAGTATTCCTGTGATTTATGTTTAGCTTATTTTCATACATGCTTTGTGAGTTTTAAACTACATAAGAAGATCCTCTTAGCCTTAAGGAAAGTTATTTGTTCTTCCACATTAGCTGAAAGAAGGATGGGTTGCGGGGGTATGAGAATAAAGGTGACATTCGTAAATCACATCCTTACTATAAAAGGCATGTGTGCTTTTCTTAAATTAATGATGCTGTTCCCAACACTTGCTGGCTGAAAAACATAAGATCCCTGCTGGCTCAGACTAAAGGTTCATCTATTCTCTTTCAAATATGGAAGTGACAGCATTACTTGCTTTGACTTCAGCATCCAACTTCACAGATGCACTGAGCGTTCATTTGCATATCCAAGCTAATAGCTGTTACTAGACCTGCCCCTGCTTTGTTGCATAGGTGAAGGAATCACAAGAGGCCACATTTTTATGACTCCTCCATACTTTGAAGTATTTTTTAAAAAAGAAAAAAGGGGACAGCTGCAAGCTCCAGGAGGTGTTTAAAACACCTTTAAAACAAGGGTTCCATCACATCACACTTGTTTTAAGGGAAGAAAACACAAAACCAAAACAAAGTCCCCATATCATAGGTGTAGGATTTGTGCAACATAAGAGTACACACACACACACACACCAATCTTCTTCTTCTTCTTCTTCTTCTTCTTCTTCTTCTTCTTCTTCTTCTTCTTCTTCACTGCAACAAACAGGAAAAGCACACATCACTTAATTGCCTTGCTACAACCAGGAAAAATATCAGTTAACAGCAAGCCTTTAGCATTTGATTTTGCTTGCTTTGAATGATTTGTAGAGGTTTGCTATTGAAATCTGGCAGCAAATTGGAAAAACGTATTTACAGTAAGCAAATGCTTGCTTGAAATAGCTAGTAGAAGTTATTATTCTACACCATATTTTGGTGGCAAACCACTACAAAGCACTTAAAGCTAGTACAAATGCTAGCTTTAACCCTCCCTGTTACTGAATTTTGACAGTGTGCCACCCATAGAAAGTCCTGAAGGGATGAAAGTGGCTTCTGGACTTAGATGCCAGTCCCTGATCTAGAGGTCCTCAAGTTGCCCATCATGTACGGGGTGAGCTAATGCATACTACCAGAGCAAAGTTGCAAATAGATTCCACAGTTATATAATCTACATCAGGGCAATCCATTTATTAAGACCAACCTGACTTGCAAGTTTGGGGACTGACTAATAAGCAAAGCAGGTGAATGGGAGAGGAGAATTATGTTGTTTGTAGCAAGGTGGTGCCACAATTGTCAGCATGTATGTGGAATTTGACTATTTAGTATGTGGATGCCCATTCTTTTAAAGCTTGAGAAAAAGAGGGGGAACCAATGATATGATGGTGTGAATGACGTTCTGAACACACCTTCCCAAGATCCTTCAAGCTGTTTTCCTCCAACACAGTTTTACTACTCTAAAGGTGGAAACTGGCACTATACTCCTTTAAAAACGGCAGCTTGAACCCTCTTCAAATGTATGTATGGCACAACCCTCAGATGTTCAAAGTGTTCCCCTCCAATATTTTCCCTGGCTGGTTCCTTGGTGTCCTTTTTACAAACAGAGACCCTCTGACTACACATTGGGCTGGCACAAATAATTTCCAGGATAGAGTCTTAATTATGCATTGGGTTAAGATTCACTTGTAGCCATCAAATGAGAGCTGCTTAGTGCCGCTGGCAGACTTGAGGCAGTGACTGCCTTTTCTGTGCCCCTTGTCAAGACTTGTTTCAAAGTGATGCCTAGAAAGCTTTGCCCTTTGCCTTTGCCTTCTGTTCAGAGCACTTGCAGAGCTTCACAGTTTGGGTGACCTTGATGGATTAGGAGGGAGCACACCTGCAAACAGAGAAGACACGCATGGGAATGAGACCTCCCCCCCTCAAATCCCATTGGATTCCAGATCCCTTTATCCCTCACTTTTGGCTATGCTGGTGGGGGCTGCTGGGATTTGCAGTCCAACAACATCAGGAGGACCCCCCAACATGGCTCATGTAGAAGGATTGCATTTCCTTCCTATTATTCTGGCCTGTTTGCATACCCTGTGCTAGACACTGACTAATAATAAATAGGCACATATAAACAATGGGATCGATCACTAGTCAGGTGCCGATAGAAGCTCTATGATTCTTAAAATAAATATACTGCAGGAATGCATTTGCTTTTTTTTTTTTTAAAGATGACATATCTCTTTTGTAATAAGGAAAATCTATCTTGCTGCTTCTCAGCATGGAGAAGGTAAGAGCCTGGGTTGCCTACAGTGTAATTTTTCTTTGCCCACAAGGCTGTTGAGGCATGATGGATAACAGTAATAGTTCACTACGCAAAGATGCAGCTGATGAAGTAGGCTTTGGTCTACGAAAGCTTATGCTACCAACTTATTCTTTTCAGTTAATCTCAAAGGTGCTACAGGATCCCTTTGCATACTGATCCAGACTAACATGGCCATGTCTTTGACTAAGGACTTTTTCGGACGCGTCAAAAATAACGCAAGCAGCCTTGTCGCGTTGCGAGGCTGCTGTGCTGCAGAGCATCGGTTTCGGATGACGCTCTCCCCTGCTAGTACTGTTGTGGTACTGTGGGGAGATTTGAGCGTCATATCTTGTCGGTTTTTACTCACGAAAGTTGATCGTGATTAAAAACCGACGAAATATGATGCTCAAATCTCCCCGCGGTACCGCAACAGTACTGGCAGGGGAGAGCGTCATCCGAAACCGATCCTCTGCAGCACAGCAGCCTTGCAACGCGACGAGGCTGCTTGCGTTATTTTTAACCGTCAGAAAAAGTACTAATAGGTCACATAAGTGATGTCATGAATACAACTGTCCTGCAGGACAGGTCAGCTATTATCCTGTATTGCAGAGAGAAGGTCTGAGGCTGCAAAAAGTGCATCTTGCTTGAGGGAATGAGTTGAACCAAGGACTGTATTCAAAGAGTACAAATGTTTGCCTTTCTTTGCAACATACAGTAGATGATTTTTTCCAGCATGATATATGAAATTATTCTTAGGGGTCTAGCTAAAAATATCAACATTGTGTGAATGCATCTCTAACTTTTTTTTAACTGTTGCTATGAGTAGGGGATTTGGATCAGGGTTATGGGATGGAGAGCTTTCCCCCTCCCTTTGGTAAAACAAAAAAACAAAAAAACAAAAAAACAAAACAAAAACAAAAAACAAAATCAACCTCCACTATGCTGTGGCCCTGATCAAAATCTCTTCCTTCTATCAATGCCGTTACCCAGGGGGTAAAAAAAAGTACAGGCACAACGCAATTACATGCTTGTTTCCCCTTCCATAGCTAAAATTGGGGGCAGGGGAGGAATGCAGTTTGCATCAGGTGATTCACATAGAGAAAAAGTGGTAATGCCCTTCCATTGATATCATAGCCTTGTCCCAAAATTTATCAGGCAAAGAATTAAAATAAAAACTCAGTAATGCAGCGACACATTTCTGATCACACATCTAAATAGGTGTGTGTATGTGCCTTCAAGTCTCCTGTTGACTTAGGGTGACCCCATGAATTTCCTAGGCTTTTCTTAGGCAAGGAACTTCTCAGAGGTGGTTTTCCCAATTCCTTTCTCTGAAATACAGTTGACCTTCCTTATCCATGGATTCTGTATCCATGGATTCAACCAACCATGGTTCAAAAATATTGCAAACTTGGTTTTGCCATTTTATATAAGGGATACATCACCTCCCAAAAATAATACTCTATGGTGAACTCGCCACAGGTCAGCGTAAGAGGGACTCTCCAAAAAAGCGATCCCTGAAGCACTCCCTGAAGGGCTCCCTGAAGCAATATCTCAGGCTCGGTCAAATTGATCACCAACAATGGTCCACCCTGGCCTCACATTGGGAGGCATGGAGACACTCTACCCACAATGCTGCAGCCTTATTTGAGAACTCACACCTTGAAGAGTCTTGAAGAGAAACGACAACGCAGAAAAAATCACAACCCGGAAACATCACCCAAGGAGACCTTCTGCTGTGCTTTCTGCAACCGGACTTGTTTATCGCGGATTGGCCTTTTTAGTCATCAGCGTGCTTGCAGAAAGCGCGGGATGAGTCCTTCCTGAATCTTTGTTTGTGAAGAAAAGCCAGAGACAGAGCGAGAGAGAGATAAGGGATACCATTTTACAAGACCATTGTATGTAATTGGTCTTGAGCATCCATGGATTTTGGTATCCATGGGGGGTCCTGGAACCAAAGCCCCGCAGATACCAAGGATCCACTGTATAGCTTACAGCATTTGGTATTCACTGGTAGTCTCCCATCCAAATACTAACCAGGGCTGATCCTGCTTAGCTTCCAAGTCCTGATGAGATCTGGTGCCTTTAGGGTATCTAGGCAGATCTAAATAGAATAGGAGGCCGCTAATGAATACCAGGTGCTGGAGACTATATTTCAAAAGAAGGAACCACCTCTGAGTATTCCTTGCCTAAGAAAACCCTATGGTCTTACCACAATCAACAGTCAACTTGGAGGCACACAGACACAAATAGGCACCCATTTGATATCTGTAAACAGCATTTGCAATCATGGGAAGAGAAGCCCACAGCCCTACAGATGCTGCTGGACTGCAACTTTTCCTTTGCTGTTTGGGACTGATGGGAGTGGCAGCCTAAGTGCATCTGGAGGGCCACTTCTTTGCTATGTACACTTATCTGGGGGGTATTTTCCACTGAACTCAGTAGGACTTACTTTGAGTCTTGTACAGTATTGCACTTCTGCACTTGAGCGTTGATTCGTAAGTTCCCAAAATTATTTCAGTGCTGGCTGGAACGAGCTGCAAGGGTAATTTTATGGTTGTTCAGAAGACTGATGGAATGAATGTTGAAGCTTGGGCCACTTCCTGTACTTATGTCTTACATGTGAGGATCTAAAGATTTTCCATTTTGAGGAAGAGTCCCGTCTGCATGCCTTCTTGTGGGATAATATCTAAATACCAGGCCAGACAGATTGTATCTATGATGAAAGTGACATGCAACTGGGGTTGCCAGTTCAGGATTGCCCCAGGCCTTGAGGTTTCTAGGCCAAAACTTGAAAACCACAGATGGTCCCTAGTGATGCCATTAAAGGTTATGCATTAAGTACCAGCCACAGTTGCTCACAGCTTGGCATTCAAACACACATACAAACATATGTTCCTGTTCAGAAATTAAGCGAGAAACTTTAGGTAAAGGAGCTCTTCCCAGATCAAGGTGAAATGAAGGGATTATTCCTTCTCATTTATGGAGATCAAATCAATTAAGCCTTGCAAAGTATAGCAAGGTGATGCTTTAATAGCTGAGCTGGAGATTTGCACACTGTCCTTTCCTCTTGCTTGGAGATGAAACACATAAAACTGGAGAAGCTGCACCCTTGTCTTCCACCTGGAGATGACCCATGAAAGCTGAAGACTCAGGGCCAGGCCCTGAGATCTGGCAACCTTCCATGCAACCTTCCTAAACATACCCATAGTGAAAATTGACTGGCAAGCACAGTTTGCTTGTCTGTCATGCCTGCTTCCTGTCATTCCTCCTATGAGCTCAAGGTGGTGTACGTGACTCTCCAAATCCATACTTTATCCTCATCATGTAAAGTAGGGCAGTTAGGAGGTTGGGACTGTTTGACTAGCTCAAGGTGAGTTCAGTGACAACTTGAACCTGGATCTCCCATGTCTCAGCCCAACATGCTAAAGATGGGCTGGGCACTTTGAAGAAATACTTATCAGACTGGATACACACCTGCAAAAAAAATTGTACTTACATCAGTCCCAGTGCTGTTGGAACACATGATATTCCTCTGTTTTCAAAGTGAAAGTGTATCTTTTAGGCTTTAATGCAATTTTTAAAACCTCAATTTTTACTTCACAGTAAAATGAAAAGTTTTTTCCCCTAAAAACCCTGTTGTTGTTGTTTTTTTAGGGGGAAGAACAGTTTTTTTACATGTGAAGTCGAAGGCTTTCACGGCTGGCATCCATAGGTTTTCTGTGTTTTTTTTCCAGGCTGTGAGGCCGTGTTCTGGAAGCGTTTATTCCTGACATTTCACCTGCATCTGTGACTGGCATCTTCAGAGAATGGTTGAGTAGGAGTGTGTGTGGGGTTTATATACTGTGAGCCCCTGTTGGGGAGGATATGTAAATGTGTGTATTTGAATGGCTAGTTTCTGGGTGGAGATATGCAAGGAGGATTAGTGTCTGTTTGGCTAATGGTCCATTGTCTGCTGCAAATCCCCCTATCCCTAGGTGGAGTTCATTTGCATGTGTTGAGTTTTGATTTTAGTGTTTTTCAGGATACCATGCAACTGTGGACAAGTTTACATAGAGACCGCTAAATGCAGTGGGCAAACACGAATCGAGGAACATGAGAGACACTGCAGACTGGGCCAGCTAGAAAAATCAGCAGTAGCAGAACATGTTATAAACCAACCTGGACACAAAATATTATTTGAAAACACTGAAATTCTGGACCAGGCCAACAACTATCATGACAGAATACACAGAGAAGCTATTGAAATCCACAAACACCTGGACAACTTCAACAGGAAAGAAGAAACCCTAAAAGTAAACAAAATCTGGCTACCAGTCCTGAAAAACACTAAAATCAAAACTAAAAAGATGTATAGGAAAACAAGAAAGTCTACTGTTTGATACGTTTATGCATGCCGGGAAGAAAAATAAACCAGCAGCCGCTGTGGTCACTGAAAATAATCCAATGCAGTGAACATGTGGATATTGTAGGACACTCCCTTTTGTCCCGATGTGGCTTCAAGTGGGGGGAAATGCATGGCTGTCAATACACATTGGGTTTGGGTTATAAGGGGTGCATGTGATGCTAATGGGGGTCAAACCAGGGCAAGATACTGCATACTGGGGCTGAATTATTTGCAGGTGTGGATGCAGCCTCAGAATCCTTCACAATGTTGTGCCTTGCCTATACCACCCCCCCATGCTAAAATAATAAGAGAGCTCTTCCCAAAGTGGAGCTTTGTAGGCCTTATGCCACCTCCTCCCCTTGAAGGAGACTTTCCATTCTGCATTGCTGGCACAGAGGATTGCATGAGCTCATGATCTTAATGTTTTGATGTTGCTCAGAAAGCTGCCTTGGATATTGACCAAACATTAGAGTAATTGAGTCTTCAAGTAACTTGTACAAATGAGAAGGTCAACAGCATTATTCCCCTCAAACCAGCAGTACATCTTTCCAGTCCCCCAGGACTGCTTTTTGCCAGCCTGAAATGAGCTCTTTGTTTCCTCTGGTTTCTTTCTTTCCCTTCAGATCCAGGCCAAACCTGGATTTCATCTGTCAGTCAAGCAGATATGACATTTGCTGATCTTTTTATTTAAAGGACAGTTTGATGTCCCAACATAGCTTACACCATACTGAGGTATAAGAAAAGTGCTATTTGCATAGTCAAATATTAGGAGGTCTGCAACCTCAATGCCACATGGTCAGAGCAGTTGTACAGATTAAGGGATGGACCAAATGGTGAAATAAATCCTCATGGAATCCTCATGGAATCCCATGTGTCCAAATGGGATCCTGCAGCATTCCGTCCTTTTCGGAGGGAGGGAGAGCAAAAGTCAGGGAAAGTCTGCAGCAAAAGCATCTGGGACTTTCCCCAAGTTTGTGGACAACTGCGGGGGAAATGTGCACTCCCGCATGTTAGGACAACCAAATTGCATCACAGCACATTGCTGAAGAGGACAGCTGATTGGTTGGACATGCACAGGGGGCGGAGCTTGCTAAGAAGTCAGATCCTTGAACTGCCATGTTGGATTGTTGCCATAGCAATTGTGCACTCAGGTGATGAAACAGCCTATCTTTCCTTCTCTTTGTCGTTATTTCAGTGGAAGATTGTTCTTCCGCACCTTCAAACTAGTTTTTTTTTTAAATACTGTTTGGCGGGGGCAATTCGGGGAGTACAGAATGGGAGTAGTTCACTTGCGCCCTCCATCTTGATTCATTGGCATACTTCCATGGTGAATAGCAAACATGGAGAGCTTCACACATCAGTGACTTTGCCAAAAAATAGTTGAGATAGATGACAGCTGCTGTGAATTGGCGTATGTGTGCACCAATCCACATTTTATTTCCTCATCTAGACAGGCTCTAAGGGACCTAACTGGTCATGCAATGGATTTTTGTAAGGTTCTGGTTATTCATTATGCCTTTCTAAGGGAACTAAACAGGATTTCTTTTCATTTCCTTTGACTTGCATTTGGATATGGGATTGCTAATAACCAGGGATATTCTTTTAACATTTGAGGAATCCTGATTTCCAAACCAAATCAGGCTGATTTGGACAACTGCTGAAGCAGACTGAAACAGCAGCACCTGTACTGTCCTGAATGTTTGATAGCAATTCAGATTTAGAGAAGTATAGAGACAGAGAGACCACCTCTACACAGCTCTCCATATAAAGGAAACTCCGAGGAGGGAAGGGATGCAGTTTTGTGTGTGGTAGCTCTAGCTTCACAGTGAAGGGATTTAGCAGGGCTCTCCAATCCCAGTACTTTGTATGAGGAATGCTGAAGCAACATATCATACGATTGGTCCTATGTTAACTGATCTTTGCTAGTTGTTGCAGGAGCAGGATGTAAACATTGTTCTGATGGCACCTGGTAGTGCAAAACTGTGTGTGTTTGCCTTGAAAATGACAGGCACTGAAGTTATTTTTGTCTCTTCTACTGCATATGTATTTCACAACCACCACTCCATGTATCACGTTTTCTGTGACTTTGGTGGTGTTAAATAAACAACCCCCCCAAACAAACAAAACTAAAGTCTTAAACTGTTTTAAATTCATAAATAGTACCCTAGGCCCTATCCTTCCCAAATTTTGCAGGATTCTTGTTTAAGGATGTCTCTAAGACATATGCCATTTTCATACAAATTTCCACTGGACACCTCCTCCCCCACAAAACATGGGGGAGGGTAAGGGGCAGCATATCATTGCCTTACTCCAAATTTGAAAACTCTCCTTCCACAGAAAATACTGTGTGTGTCCAGAAAGTCAACAAGTTTCTTAAGTGGAATGACCTCATGCTCTATATAAGCTTTACAATTCTGTGTCAGTGGGACCTGTGAATCCACTCTGGGTTTTAGTCTGAATTGTAAAGCAGCTATATAAGCTGTTGTACCTATTTTGGGGCTAGGGTACAGCACCATCTTTAGAGTTTGGGCTAAAACCTGGAGTGAATTCACCATCCTATTGACATGGAAGCTACCAGCCACCACTGTTTAAAACTGTGTGTTGCATGACCTCCTGATTCTATTTGTCTGACATTTGCCCCAATGAAGGGGTACTATGCCTGCATATTTTACCGAGTTCTTTTCGGTAGAAATGTCTACAGCTATTGGTTGATTTCCAGTGATTGTAGGTGGCACAAAGGTTTGGATGAACCCAAGTCGAATGGGGTGCCCTTCTCTCCAACCATGGCAAGGTAGCAATTTAATCCACAACAGATAGCACATAATGCTATGCCTGCTTTCTCTGAATTGGCAGAAACTAAGCCCTTTTGACCCACTTTATGTAGATGTGGGATCTACGTTTAGACAAACACATATAGAATTGCACTTCAGTCTGAAATCCTTGTACATTGACCTAAGACTAAGAGCCAATGAAAAGAACCGGGTTTGCTTATGGAATGAAACAACAGGAACAAGGCAGATGCCAGTAACTGCGGCTGTCTTGAAGTCACTCTGTAGACTTACAGCACAGCCAGGAGATCTGGGGCACAGAGGAAAACATCTGGGACATTTAACCTGATCCTTGGATCACCCATGCCTCTACCCAACCCTAAGCACCTGAGGGACAGAGTTTGTTTGTGTTGTTGGTTTAAAGGGAAAGACCTTTTCCAAATTAGTTCAGGATCCCTCTTCTAGAAGCCCCATGATCATTCATTTGTTCTAAACCTGGAAGCTGAATGCCATCTGCATCAGAATGCATTAGCCAATTTTCTGCAGTGCTGTCTATCTTGGTATAATGCTGACTCTGTTATTCTTGCAACTAATGTATTCCACTTGGCATGGATGTGGAAGACATAATTTTCATTACATGAGCTAAGCCAGGCAGCAAGGGAAACAACCCTGACTAAATCTTTGGATTTCACCCAATGGTGCAGCAAACTAATGCTGGTTTTGAAAAGGAAAGCCATTGTCATCTTTCTCACTCAGAAGCATTATGAGGTTAAGTGAATGTAAAAAGCCACCAAATGAACAAGAAGGGACTTTTCAGCCAAACAGGTTTCCTTTGTGTTTGCTTCTGTTTGAAATGCTTTAAATTTCAATTCAATGCTTTAAATTTAAGACCTTTGTGAACAAGAAGGAAGAATATTGGTTACTAGTACTGGTAAAATGTGGGGAGCTATAAAGTGAAGGACACATTAGGTGACAGTTTTATGTGGGATTGATGCATTGCTTGGCAGCAGCAAACAATAAAAGTGAGGGGAAGTTTTCAGTAACTAAAGTTGCCCAAAGAACTCAAGGAGGTCAGTTTTGCAGAATAAGCTGCAAAACAAAGCAAAGTGCTAGTCAGCAGAGTTCCAGATGTCCTTGAGAGAGCAATGCAGACTTGGAACATCTCTTCTGCCCACATTATGCTCTATCTCTCTTGGTTGCTTCCCAAAGAGGTGATGGATGCCTTTTCTTTCAGGCAGAGCTTGGAAACATTCCTGTTTTGGACTTAGAACTTCTCAAATCCTCCAGCCAGCATGGCTGGGGTATTTTGGGAGTTGGAGTCCAAAAAAGGAACTTTTCCAAGCTGTAGTAGAACTGAGAGCCATTCTATACTTGCCAGGAATGTGGCAGTCTCCTGAAGTAATTGAACTCTGAACTTGAAGCACACAGATTGCACTATTTTTGGATGTTAGTCCATGTAAAAAACTCAGTGTACAAAGAAAAAGCAGTATTAGAGGATAGTGCTAAACCTTGCACCCCACTGTATTATCCTCCAGAGAAGGAACTTTTTTCAAGGGCCCTGTATCTTTCAAAAATTTGAAATCCATTTGCCTTCTCAGCCTAGAATTCTGCTCCTTGTATCAATCCCTTCATCCTGCATAATTCACATGAAAAGCCTCTTTGGTGAATGAAAAAAGAAGTGTAAAAATGGCCAACTTCCATCTCTTTCTGGTGTAACTTGGGGCAAGACAAGAATCTTCTGAGGTATTTTTTGTTAAAAAATCTCCTGCCCTGAGAAATGGTGTACAATATGTCGATAGTTACGATTGTCTAAGGAGATTATCAGATGCATAAAAAAAAAAAACAGCATTATAACAACCCCATGAGATCGCAACAGGGCTTCCTTATCAAACAACATTGTGCCCCAGCGTTATACAAGTGTTCTGCTCCTGTTATGAGTGAGTTCTTTTTTATTGATGTGGAGAAGTTGAGAATTGATCTCCCATAGTGTTTGTGTTCCGGATTTCAATGTGTGCTAAAAGGCACTCCATTATGCTGGTGCGATTCTAGCATCAATGGGTGGTCCCACCACTGTATGTTCTTTTTTATTGCTTTCAAGTTTCTGAATGTGTATCTGTGCTTTTCTGAACATTTTTAGTGAACTCGTGTCTTCTCGCGAGACACACCAAAATCACGTTCATGGAGAAACGTGGAAGCAAGCAGCATGAGCGCTTGTATTGCCAGTTTCTTTGGGCAATTCTGTATTGTTATCACAGCAGTGTGCGAAAATGTGAACCATTGTGCCAGAATACAAACGCTGTAAAATATACTGCCATAATAATGTTTTTAGGCACTCATCTGATAATCTCCTAAACCTGATTGAAACTAATGAGATAGAAATGGTTTCCACAGTTTCCAGTAGGATCAAAAGATGGATCATAGGGTTACATTTTTCCATACAGTCAAATATGGTAGCACTAGACCAGGGGCATGGCCCTCCAGATGTTGTTGGACTGCAGCTCTCACCAGTCTAACCACCATAGTCTATAGTGAGGAATGGTGGGAGTTGGAATCCAACTATATCTGAAGGCAGCACAGTCATTTTAAAGGATGTTGTGTTGTTGTTAACTGCTGTCAAATCAACTTTGACTTATGGTGACCTCATGAATGAGAGACCTCCAAATCAACTTATCATCAACAGCCCTGCTCAGGTCTCGCAGACTCGTGCCGTGGCTGCCTTGATTGTTTTGTTTTGTTTGTTTGCTTTAATGTAAAGTGTGTTTTAACGTAAAGTGCAATGTACATAGATGGCACTATATAAACGATGATGATGAGGAGGAGGAGGATGACGATGACAAATGAGTCTACCCATCTGATCTTCCGTGCTGCCTTCTGCCTTACTAAGCATTATTGCCTTTTCCAGCAAGCATTTCTTCTCATGATATGGCCAAAGTATGACAGCCTTAGTTTAGTAATCTTGGCTTCTATGGAAAGTTCAGGTCTGTAGATTTTCCTTGGGTTTTTTCCAGGCTGTGAGGCCGTTTTCTGGAATAGTTTCTTTCTGATGTTTCGCCTGCATCTGTGGCTGGCATCTTCAGAGAATGGGTGGGTAGGAGTGTGTCTGGGGTTTATATGCTGTGAACCCCTGTAGGGGAGTATATGTAAATTTGTGTAATTGAATGGTTAGTTTCTGGGTATAGAAATGCAAGGCTCGTTAGTGTCTGTGTGGATAATGGCTGGTTGGTGGGCCATTATCTGCTGGAAATCCCCCTGTCCTTGGTGGAATTCTTTTGTAAGTGTTAAGTTTTAATTCTGTTGTATTTCAAAACTGTGAGCCAGATTTTGTTTACTTTAAAGTTCAGGTTTGATTTGCTCTAGGACCCATTCATTTGTCTTTCTAACAGTCCACAGTATTTGCAAAACTCTTCTCCAGCACATACCAAATCAGCACATACCAAATGAGTTGATGTTCTTCTTATCAGCTTTCACAACTACACACAGTAATGCGAAATACAATGGCATGGACCATACTAACGTTAGTATTCACTGATATATCTTCACACTTGAGGTTCTTGTCTAGTTCCTTCATAGCTGCTCTTCCCAGTCCTAGAGGATTTCTTGACTGCAGTCTCCACTCTGATTAATGGTTGAGCCAAGGTATGGAAACTCTTGAACTATTTCAGTGTCTTCATCATTTACTTTAAAGTTAAAGGATGGGACCATGTTAATTCTTTCTCCCTGGTGTATGCTAGCATGTGTGCATGCAAGCAGTTTTTACCTAGGAAAGTTGGGCCATTCAAAAATAGACAGTGAGAGTCTGCTGGGGGGGGGCACTTTTATTTTTACTGCAATCCCTGGAATGTCAAAATTATGGGACACTATGGTAGCTGTAACTCAAACAATATCTCCCCCCCCCCAAGGCCTGGGTGAAGTTTGTATTTGCAAGATTTTTTTAAAATTATTATTATTTTTACAAAGGGTGGGCATACAAAATATATAGAGGATGGGAGCTGATCATTTCATGGGGTACTGTTGTAAAGATGGATGGCTTACTTCCAGTGCCCATACCTTGCCAGCAGATGAGGAGGGTGGCCAGGCATTTCCACTGCTGGTTTAGAAGTGGTTGTGAATTCACTTGCAGTTAGGTGGTCATTATCTATGTCAGTATTTTGCATCTCCCCTCAGTGCACCTGTATCTGTGGGCTGGCACTCTTAATTAGAGAAATTTATCCCTCCTACTGCTTCACAAAAGCTGACTCCAGCAATGGAGCTCAACTTCTTCTATATTTTAAAAGGCTTTGGGGTTGGGTGGTTTTCTGTTTTGTGTGGGCTTTATTTTTTTTTTATCTTTCCCCCTCCTTCCTTCCTCTTCTGAGAGCTTGTGGACTGAACAGCTATTTATTAGAATGCATGACAGTTTAAATGGTTCTTGTCAACAATTGCCCACTTAGGGAAGTGGCAGGCTTCGTTTATGATGCCATGATGAAAACTGATCTCCAAAGAAAAGCCTTTTAAAATATGGAGCAATATCTCTAATGTGTAGCAGGTGAAAGGTTGAAAGCCATTCAAAGAATAAATTGTGTTATATAACAGGGCAGAGTAGAATAACAGCACTGAGGCTTTCTTCCGTTTAGCCTTTGAAGAACATTCCCTCTCTCCCTTTTGCTCCACCAATTAATTTATGAGTAATATAGCTGAATCTTGCATGAAACCATAAACTGATATGCTTTTCTTTGCACTTAGCTTTTAAAAGGGATATCAGGGATTGGAGTATTTTTGGCTAACATGTTTATTTTTTTTACCCAATTGATTAAAAAAAAATAGAACAAAATGAGACTGTGGAGTTCTGAAATGAGTTGACGAAAAAGGAGGTTTCACCTGGACAAAGAACGGTCACCATCCCAGGTTAGGCCTACTGAGATGCAGGGCAACTCCATTGCCTCAGGTGACGAAAGCTGGGAAGCAACTGCAAGGCACTGGAGGAAAAAGCTTTTTGGGTTAAGAAGCCTGAACTACATGCCCTGAGGTAAACTGCTGATTGCCGTCAGGCATAGTGGAGAATGCTTTCCCACTATCAATGATGAAGAGAAATTCAGCAGCCAGTCCAGCTGGCTTTTCTATATGCAGTGGGAGGGAGCAACATTTTATAATTCACTTCAGGCAGCTAAATGTCTTGGGCTGGCCCTGCCGCAACTTTGTTTATCCAGAGTCCAGCTAAGAATTAGTTTCAAAGGGCATAATAATAATAATAATAATAATAATAATAATAATTAATGACAATACTAATTTCTTACCCACCTCTCCCCATGGAATGAGGTGGGGAACAACAGATTTATACAAAACAACTAATATCAATTAAAATACATATCAGTTAAGAATACATAAACCCATTAAAACACATACCATCTGTTAAAAGAATAAAATCAGTACATATTAAAACAGTTTAAAATTCACAGTTTAAAAATCATCTGGATAGGCCTGCTGGAAGAGACTAGTCTTTAATGCCATTTTAAATCCAGACAGCATATTCAACTGTCAGATCTCTTCTGGCAGGTCATTCCACAGTGTGGGGGCGGCTGAAGAAAAAGTCCTCTGGGTGACTGTTGCCCGCCTAGTCCTGGCTGGCTGGAGCAAATGTCCCCCAGAAGACCTGAGTGTACAGGACGGATTATATGGGAGAAGCTGATCCCATAGATAACCTGGTCCCAAACCATGTAGGGCTTTAAAGGTGACAACCAATACTTTGTACCTTGCCCAGAAACTATAGTTGTCCCTCCACATTCGCGGTTTTGATTATTCGCGGAAAGCCGCCTGCCCCCCCCCACTCTCCACCCTGTCCCTTCCCAAGGCAGCAAAGGGTTTCTCACAAAGCCTCTTGCTGCCTTTGGAAGGGGGTGGGTGGAAAGCCTCCCTCCCACCCGCTCTCCACCCCAGTCCCTTCCCAAGGTAGCGAGGGGCTTCCCAAGGCAGCAAGGGGAGTGAGTGGCTTCTGAAGCCCCTGTCGCCACTTTGGAAAGGGTGGGGTGGGTGTGAGTGAGTGGTGACAGGGGCTTCTGAAGCCCCCGTTGCCACTTTGGAAAGGGTGGGGTGGGTGTGAGTGAGTGGTGACAGGGGCTTCTGAAGCCCCCGTTGCCACTTTGGAAAGGGTGGGGTGGGTGTGAGTGAGTGGTGACGGGGGCTTCTGAAGCCCCCGTTGCCACTTTGGAAAGGGTGGGGGTGGGAGTGAGTGGCAACAGGGGCTTCTGAAGCCCCCATTTTTGGAAAGGGTGGGGTGGGTGGGAGTGAGTGAGTGGCGACGGGGTGGGTTGTTGCAGGCGGGTGGGGGGAAGACTATTATTATTCACGTTTTTTTCACATTTGCAGGGGTCTTCCGCCCCTAACCCCCGCGAATGTGAAGGGACGACTGTAATTGGAGACTAATTTAAATATGGTTTTGTCACTACAGGATTAGAAATCATCCATGTCAAGTTTTTAATGTATTTTTTATTTATTTATTTATTTTCGGAAACTCTGGGCAACAAATCCTCACAGTAGGCCCCTCTCTCTCAATGAAGCTCACTCAATGCTTTTGTGAGTGCTACTTGCTTTGTGGACAGAGCTGGTAAGAATACCAGTGACGACAGCAGCAGCAAAATGCAACTCATCCTCCTCTTCCTCCATTGCTGCTCTGTGTTTGCTCATCACTGTGCCAGTGTTCCTGCTTTGTACTCCCACCTCCCAGGGCTCGATGTATTCTGCATATATTTACACAGACTGCTGGTTCACTGTTGTTTTTTTGGTGTGGGGGGGCACAGTTGGCTTCCATGTCAGCAGCCTGGTGAATCAGCTGTAGGGTTTAAAGGCACTATCCCTGGTGCTGAATCTCAACTCCGAAATACCCTCAAAACACCTTGGACCACTCCCTTAAAATTCAGACAAAAACCTATTCACTTGTCACAGGTGGGAGAGGGCACAAAACTGTGTGTGTGGGGGAGAGAATAGAATAGCCCCTGAATAGAGGCACTCCTCATGACAACATTTTGGGGCTGGGTACAGAGAGCATGTGACCCCTCTGGCGAAACAGCTGGATTGGCTTCCAGTCCATTTCCAGGCAGAATTCAAAGTGCTGGTTTTGACCTTTAAAGCCCTAAACGGCTTGGGTCCAGACAATCTGAAGGACCGTATCTCCTTATACAAGCCGACCTGAGTGTTAAGATCGGCAGGGGAGGGCTTTCTCACTCCCACCACCTTTGCAGATATGGCTGCTCCCAGACTGTGGAACTCCCTTCTATGGGAGGCCCAGCTGGTCACCTCCTTGCTCTCTTTTCATCAGCAGTTGAAGATGTTTTTATTTAGGCAGGCATCTGAAACATAAATTTTAATTGGTGTGCTGTTTTACTGTTGTGTTTTTATGATTTTATGATTTTAATTCATGTGTTCTAGTTATATTTTAACAAATGATAATTTAATTTAATTCTTTTTAAAACTTTTGTATTTGTGATGTTTTTCACTGTATTTTTAAAAAATGATTGTAAGCCACGGATCACATCTTGGGAGAAAGGTGGGATATAAATTTAATAAATAATAATAACATTTTGAGAAAGGTAGCAGCAGACAGAGGGTTAGCCCATGGTTTACATAAGCAAAGAAAAATAATCTGGACAAAAAAAATGCCTTAAGATAGGAAGATTTTGCAAAACTCAGTTCCCAATAACGACTTGGGGTGCTCACTGTTAACGGGTAGACAGAAAACCAGAAGAAACTGATTGGAGAGGCTAGGAATAGAGGGCAGAGTAAGAGAGATAGAAAGGCTGGAGGAATTTCTCATTGTCTGAATAAGTAATTGCTTTTGGGAAGATGAAAAGGTCATTGATGGTTCACATTGAGAAACTAACAAACAGCAGTCCCCAAGTGAAGAACCAAACCCAACACAGGGAGAAATGTACTAATAATATTAATAAACTGATTACAAAGAGCTTAAATATACTGTATCTATTTTTATGTATAACTCAATGTTCACACAGTGCAATATCAAAGGCCAGGTATACACCAATGCCTTCTCAAATAATGACTAGGTAATATAAACTCACAATGACTAGGTAATATAAACAAAACTTGAAGATACATTATTTCATAGAGTGGCCACTCTCACATGTACCCAATACAGAAACCATAACATGTGACTGTATATAATCACTGTGTGGTAATCATTTATCTCTAATGACATCACATGTATTTGATGATACTAAGTAAATTTTATTTCCAGCCTTTTTAACTGACACGAGTTATGGTCTTTACAATGTTTAGGTAAATATATCCAAAGTCATACCAATATTAGAAGTCATGCCAGACCGTCATACCCAAAATGAAATGAAATGAAAACCAGGACAGGGACAGTTTCTGAAGGCCCATCTGATAATCTCCTATTTTACACTTTTTTGTTGCATTTGCAGAGCTCCATTTCTATAATATCAATGTTTTAAATCTCAGGTATCACCCTTCAGTCCTCCTGTGTGCAAAATAATAATGAAGATTATTCTTCTGTGCATCTTTCTGAACATGAGCCCTGGTGACACAGTGGTTAAATGCCAATACTGCAGCCCACAAGTTCAATCCCAGAGGGCTCCAAGGTTGACTCAGCTTTCTATCCTTCTGCAGGTCAGTAAAATGAATACCCAGCTTGTTGGGGGCAATTAGCTAAACACATTGTAAAACCACTTAGGGTGTGCTTTGGCACTGATAAACGGTATATAAATACCAATGCTATTGCTAACAGACATCTATGTGACTGAAGAAATTTTTAAAAAACAGCACTCTGGCTGAAAGCAAATCTAGCTGCATGTCTGAGCAGCTTCTGTCTGCAGAATTGAGGTGGGCCTGGGTTACAGGGCGATTTTGTCCTTCCCCGCAGGCAACAAAATGTTTTGGGCCATTTGTGGATAAAGCCAAATAACACTGCTTGCTGTTTGTCTTTATTAGTTGTGTATACATTTTCAGAGCAGTACCTTAGATGAGAGTTATTACGTTGCTTAGGGCACACTGACAAGATGACCATGGTGGATAATCATAGAATCAGAGAATCAGAGTTGGAAGAGACCACAAGGGCCATCCAATCCAACCTCCTGACATGCAGGAATACACAATCACAGCGTTCCTGACAGATGGCCATCCAGCCTCTGTTTAAAAACCTCCCAAGAATAATGAGATGCGTAGGCCATGGACACAGTCTTTTCCAGAACTTTCACCAGCATGGGAGGATTGAAGGAAAGAGTGTCTGCATATTTTCCATGGTTATACTCATTATAATGAGTCTTCTCCTCAATAAGTGCAGCAGCTATACTGTCATTGTTAACTATTGCAACTATTGACAAAAATGTATGTGGCTTTAGTGGGTAACTTTTTTAAAAATATAACTTTTTCTTTCTTTTCTTGTAACAGATGGCCTTTAATTGAACTATATACTAAATATTCAATAGACTAGTTGAGTTTTTTTCCTTATATACGGCTTTCACACGTTTTCTATAGATCCTTAACAGAATAAAATATCCATGCCTTTGTGTCTATGAAACTCTTAACAATGGCACAAAAATGCTGAATTAGTGTCTCCTTCTGCTCAGTGATCTTATTGTCCTTCAATAAGGTGGATTTTGTAGGATGACAAGAAGATGTCTATGCCAATCTTTTTGTCTCATTGGGAGCAGAATATTGCAGCACATTTGCTCTTTCATATATATATATATATATATATATAGAGAGAGAGAGAGAGAGAGAGCTAAATGTGTATGTCAGTAGTATGAATGGTTCTAACAATAGACAGAATTTGCAACACATTCCCTAAATGCTTCAGATTTCCTTTGGAAAGAGAGAAGATCTTTAATTTGCTGTGTAAAGTGACAAAGAAGATGAGGACCCTTTTCCTTTTCCAAGCAAAAGAAACCACGAAAAGCAAAGAAATGTTCTTTTGGCCAAGAAAATCCAATTTGCCATTTGGTTTGAAAGAATAGGGCTCCTTTTCAAGAGATGTATGCTGATGGCACAATGAAGCAAAGATAAAATTGCTACACATAAAAGGGATATCAGACATGTTGTTAGCATTATAAAGATTTAAGGGTCAGATTGCTTGGATCTAGCACTAAGATTTTGATGGAAATAAATGAGAGAGGATATTCCCCCTCCTCTACTTGAATTCTACCAGCCAGCTGGAGCTACATTTGGTGTCGTGCATGCAAAGTGAAGGTAAAAGTACTTATTCCAAAAGAAGACTTCAGAGACAAGAAATGGAGAGTTACCGGTAAGTTCATTCTTCTCTGAGCAGCTATCACCACCACCTGAATAACATTCATTTTCTGTCTATAGAGAAAATAGATGGAGTCTTTGACTGCTTTTGGATGGACAGGGGTGGGGTGGAAGAAACTGGTTTGTGCTTTTCAGACCAATGATCCCAGCTTGGGAAAATTATTTTTTGGATGTCAACTCCTCAGATCCTCTAGCCAAAATGGCCACTGGCCATTTTGGGTGAGGGATTATGGGAGCTATCAGCTAGAAAGTACTTTCTCTAAGCTTTTCCAGTTGTCTTTGCCCCCAAAGATCCAAATTATAATACAACCAGAAGGTGATAACAGAGGAAACACAGAAATTTGTCTCCTACTAAGTCTTCGTTTACCCAACCCTTAAATGACCAGAATCAATTGTCTGGGTTTTGGACCAAGGATGCCTTTCTAGCCTTATCTAGGTGCTAGAGACTGAACCTGAGTTTTTTTTTAAAAATGCTAAAGCGTAATGCTGTATCATTCAACCAAAGCTGTTCTATTATGAGGATCACCATGGTCATCACTTTGCAAGAGCATGCTTAGTTTTAATGTTCTCTGTTAGAAACAGAGCCTCTGTTCAAAGTCAAAGGGATGTGAATAGCCATAGCTAAGTGCAATCTTTCCCAATGTAGTGCTTTCCAGATGTTTTGGGTTACAACTCCTAACATCTCCAACCACCCATGGCGAATGGTCAGCAAATATGTAGAGTTCCAAACATTTAGACTGTGACCAGCATTTGGGATGGCTGCTTTAGGGAACAGGCACTGTGAAAAACTCAGACATCATTCCAAATTTAGTGTCATGACATATACAATCAATCTTTTTCTCCAATATTTCATCTAATATATGAGGAAATCATATAACACAATTCTAAATGCACAGACAATGGTTTCTGATGAGAATATATATTCATATCTTATGGAATATAAAGGTATTAGGAGTAGTATTTTTAATTTGGTCCAATGGATTGTCCATTTGAGTGCTGGGACCAAAACAAAACCAATTTGATAATAACTAAATATCTCTTGTTTCTCCTGGCTGTACTTTCTGTAGGCTGACTTTTTTTTTTCATATAGGCAACCACCTTGCTGTACGACACCTTTGGATTCACAAACAGTCACAAGAAAAGGGGGAAGGGAGAGGGAGAAAAAAAGGAATATAGCAGCACCTTTAAGACTAACTGGTATTTATTTTAGCATGAGCTTTTGTGGATATAAACCCACTTCTTCTGATGCAGTACAAAGCCTCAGGTTAAAGGCCATATTTATACAGTTGTGGGAGTGGGACAGAATGTAATAGGATCCAGAAAGATGAAAATCATGTCCCTTGCCCTAAATTTTCAAGAGCTGGAGGAGGTGATACAGGTCTTTCAGATTTTTACAATGGTCAGTTAGTATGGATGTGTGAAAGCAATAAATCCACTTACCAAAAGTCAGTTTCCGTGGGTTCAAAACTCTCTGAGAAGATTCATGTTGTTATATATTCAGTGGTTAACATTCTTGTATTAATATATGTTGTGCGCCATGAAGCCAATGTCTTTGTTCATACCTCTGCTAATGGATCGGAATTTGTAAATGTAATTCAACCTCAGCTGAATCAAATTGAATCACAAGGCCTATCCTTCTGCCCCTCAAAACCTATGTACATGGTTCATTTCTCTGGTGACCTGGAGGCCTTCTTCTGCTGTTTATGACTCAAGAAGAGTGACACCAGCCAGGACAACAGCTCACAAGCATCACCTCAGTCTCCACAACATGAAAATGGGCATTGCACCAGCTCACAAGAATATGTTTCCTTGTGCTACAAAAAAACTCTACATAGAATCCTCCAGAAGGCCAGAACATAAAATTGGATTTCTACAGAGAATGCTTTTGCCATCATGCCCAAACTGAGATAATCAACAAGGGACACAATTTACCACACAATCTCAGTCATATGGAATGAGATGCCATCCACACTCTCAGAAACTATCCTAACATTATTATAAGACAGGTTGACAAAGAGGGAGCTGTGGTCATCATGAACAAATTGAACTACATGCAGGAGGCTGAGAGACAACTGTCCAACACACATTTTATAGAATTCTCTCTAAAAATCACACTGACGAAGATATGAAGGAATACACAAATTACTCAGAGAATTTTCTGCTAATTTACAGAACCAAATTCAAATGGACACACCCTAGGAACCGAAACCAGGTACCTTCTATCTGCTACTCAAAAAATACAAACAAGGCAATCCAGGAAAACCCATTGTCTCAAGCATTAGAACCCTCATTGTTGGGGTATCTGGATATATGGACTCAATTCTCAGACCAGCATAAATTGAAGGTCAATAGCTGTTTCATCACTATCCAGTTTAATAAATAATCTTTGGAACTGTACTAGGAAAAAAATTGTTTGACATCACAGTTGCACTTAATGGCTATCAAATAAACTTCAGTTTATGGTGACCCTATGAATGAGAGACTTCCAAGCCAACTCAAGGCTATGGCTTCCCTGATTGAGTTTATCTATCGGGAATGCAGTTTTCCTCTTTTTAATATTTCCCTCCACCTTATCAAGCATTACCATCTTTTCTAGGAAGTCATGTCTTCTCATGATGTGGCCAAAGTATGCCAGCCTCAGTTTAATCATCTTGGCTTCTAGGGAGAGTTCAGGCTTGTTTTACTCTAGGACCTATTGATTTGTCTTTTTAGCAGTCTACAGTATCTGCAGAAGTCTTCTCCAGCACCACATTTCAAATGAGTTTATTTTCCTCTTATCAGCTTTCTTCACTGTCCAGCTTTCACAGCTATACATAGAAATGGGAAATACAATGACGTGGACCATCCTAACTTTAGTATTCAGTGATATAACATTATACTTCAGGATCTTGTCCAGCTCCTTCACAGTTGCCCTCCTCTGTCCTAGTCTTTTTCTGATTTCTTGACTGCAGTCTTCACTCTGATTAATGACTGAGCCAAGGGAAGGTTTTTTCAGGAGCGGCCTACCTGCCGCTTCCTTTAAACAGGATGGAACACACCCTTCCCAGAGGGATGCGTTGATGATGTCCTTAAGGAACACCATCAAGGCACCCCACCCCCTGGATGGCCAGCCATGAAGGGCAAGGATTGAGAGGGCAGGTCATCTTCCTCACTCTACCAAGTAGCTTGTCCACGTCCTTGGTACTCACGGATTGAAATTGATCTAGTAAACTTACATCAAAGGAGTTGCTGGACACCTCGTCAATTGTTTCTGCCAAAATACTGGCATCTAAGTTGGCTCTTATCTGAGAGATTTTATCTGCAAAGAAGTTGTTAAACACGTCACAGCAGGCCGTTGTTGGGTTAAGCAGTGGGTTCTGTGCAGGTATAACCTGTGTCATCTCCCTTACCACTCTAAACAGCTCTGATGGACGGGACTCTGCAGACACAATACATGCAGAGGAGAAGGAACTCTGTGCTGCACGTATTGCCTCTCGATAGGACCAAAGAAAATTCCTATGATGAGTCCTGTCAGATAAGAGTCAAGTTTTCCACCAGTTGCACTCTAGTCATTGTCCAACCTGCTTTATTTTCCTAAGCTCTGATGTATACCATGGCTTATGGTTTAGAGTGGGTTGGAAAGGACGCTTGGGAGTGATCGTGTCAATAGCCTTGGTAGGGTTGGTGTTCCAGGTATTAACCAAAGTTTCAACAGAGTCACTGGCATTGCCAACCATTAAACCCTTCAAGGCTTTCTAGAATCCTATTGGTTCCATTAGCCTTCGGGGGCGGACCATTCTATTGGGTCCACCCCCCCAGTGGGGCAAGAAGAGACTCTTAGTTCAGTCTTGACCAGGAAATGATCCATCCATGACAATGCGGTGGTTTTACTAACCTCCGCCCATGGATATTGCTGTTCCATACTGAAGACCGCATCGAGGGTATGATGTGCACAATGTGTGGGTCCAATGACCAATAGGGGTAGGACCATGTTTGTCATGGTTTCCATGAACTCCTGAGCCGCACCAGTCAGATTTGTCAAACTGGTCTCGAGTGGAATGTTGAAGTTGCCCAAAACTAAAAGTTCGGGCGACTCCAACAGCAACTCTGAGACCAGCTGTGTTGCTGTGTTAGCTCGGTTAGGGAGTCTGCTAGACAATGGGGTGGTCAGTATACTAGCAGAATCCCCAAACTATCCCTGGTCCTCAGGCTAAGGTACATATGCTCGAAGTGGACCTATGGTGGTAGATCATCTCAAAATGGAGCCTGAGTCCCCGCCCCTCTCTAAATTTGAAGGGTCTTGAAATAGGAAGAAGTCAGACTTAACTTCTTCTATGGGACTTCCCTCCACATCAGAGCCTTGGTAGCTGGCATGTTGGAAAGCAACTATAGTGTACGGGGAGCGTCCTTCATGTACACTGTTGTACAGTTGTAAGGTAGGTAGCAAGCATGGTGTAGTGGTTTGTGTGCTGGACTAGGACTCCAGGAAACCATAGCCCAGCTATGGAAATCCATTGGTCGACACTAGGTAAGTCAGGCTGTCTCAGTAAACTCTCCCAATCACTCCTTTGAATAAATCTTGCCCAAAAAAATGCACTGATATGATCTCCATCAGTCACTGTTAACTTGAAGGCACATAACAACAATAACAAATGTGAGGCAAGGATGTGGCTTCAAATTGCCTGTTGATTTATGGCAGCCCCATGAATTTCAGAGGGTTTTCTTAGGCAAGGAATGCTCAGAAGTGGTTTGCCATTACCTTCCTCTAAAATCCTTAGAGATCCTTAATTTTTCACTTACATCACCAGGTTAATGCCAAAATCATGACCAAATTCTAAATAACTGCACAACTGGTTCTGTGAACTATGATGGTTTCCTTCTATCAGCCACTTCCACATTCATCAACTATCTGGTTTTAAAACTTAGCATGGGAGAAGCTACAAAAATGGTGTGTGGTATGGCACATGGATCAGGCATTCAAAGAGACAAGCAGTTCAAAGCAGAGAGTGTATGTGTACATGTGTGTGTGTGTGTGTGTGTCTAGGAGGGAGGGAATCCCATTAAGTTTATTTAAGCCCCTTGTGTGAGCCTAAACTGTGCTTTGGATCCTAGCCAATGTTTCAAAGCGTAGTTATTCATAGCATGCATTGTGCTTATGGTGATATGGACAAATAAGGAGACCTTTGCAAATGTATCCAGGAGCAGTGGATTTATTATGGGGCAGCCATTCTGTAGCCGGAGGGCTCTGTCAAATTAGAGAGAGACAGAGAAAGGAGGGCCCTGGAGCAGTATGTGGTGTTCTGGCAAGAATAATTATTTTCCAGCAGCAATGTCGGAGCTTCTTCAGAGATGGAGGGGGTGGCGGGAGGTACGTGTGTAAGATGGTAAATGGGCATTGGAAAATATCTACTTGAAGTAATGTGAATTAACATGGAAAAACACTTCAGTTCAGAGTAAGTGTGAGGCAGAAAGTCATTTTCCTGTGCTGTAGTTCTCATTATTATCAGAAGAGCAAAGTGAAAATGGAAAGAGAGTGAGACATTTCTTGCCAACGGGGCTGTGTGGGGCTATATATTTTGTTAAAATAAAGAGCAGGGCAAAGTTGTGAGAAAGGCCTCAGGTAAAGACCCTGATGGGTAAACCCAGACTTTTTCACACCACTTTGGAGCTTTAAAAAGTGATCAGGATCATGGTAGCAAAAGTACATCACAAATCCCTCCCTTTCTTTCCCTGACAAGAGTAGATAATCAGCAGCCAATGATTTACTTTCAAGAGTGCTTACAAAAGAAGAAATGGGGAAAGTCATGTTAGCCTCTCAGCCAAATCCTACAGAAAGCAACACAGCAGCAACAACAGAGCATCATTGGGTGTTTGATGGGCGCAAGGCTGCAGCTTTCGTCTCGGTCTCTTGAAAGTGACATAGTACTTGCTGAGAGTTCTTTAGGAGAGAGGACAATTACTGGCCAAAGGGGCCGTTTATTATCCTGTCTGGGTGTATTTAAGAAGAAAGATACATAATATATCCATTGTTTTGGTCAGAATGTATTTATTGCAGCAACAAGAGGCTGTATTGTATTGTCAAGTAGTTTAAGGCTGTTCTGAGCAAGGAAGAAATATTAATTACAGCAGACTATGACATGAGGCATTTCTGTGCCCAAGGCAGAAAATCTAAATGACATTTCCATAGTTGTGTAACAGCAGCAGCAGTGTTGCTGTTGTTGACAATTGGTGGCTCTTTAGTGCTACTCCATATTCACCACCTGAGACTGATGCTTCCATTTTGCCTAAGGGCAGAGGTAACTGACTAACTGTGAACTTGAAAAATGTACATGTACCATTTACTCAGTGACTGGTACATTTATAAAGGAACGTGGCGTTGTCAGAGGATCAGTCATGCGGTCCATTGCTTCTCTTGAACATTATCTGTTTTTCTTTCTATTCCATCTGATCCAGTCAGACCTTTTACATTGGGGAGATGTCTGACAACATAATGATGTTTAAATTTGGAATGTACAGACTGCACTATTGATACTTGCTGCTTCATTTTCACTCCCTGCTCTTTATTCCTTACATCAACTATTTATGAACAAGTCTTTCTACTATGGCTTCAAGAACTCATTTTTGGGTAGTTACAGCCAAATGAAAATCATCTTTACATTTGCTGTCCCATTCTCATGCGGATTTTTTTGGGGGGAGGGGTGGCTATTTTGGGAGGTGACTGTGAAAGCTGCAGCAGGAACTTTAATTTTTCCCATAAATAGTTTAAAAACCAGAAGTAAAATTAGAAATTTCTTTTGTTTTGTTGCACACCTTGGGCTCATCTACATGGGCCAGGATATGCTGGTTCCCCACCGGCATATCCTGCCCATAGATCAGGCCCATTTCTCCCCCATTACCTGGATAAAATGGGCCAGAGCCCAGATGGGCACACCATCCCATCCCTGCAGCCGCCGCTGCCTGCATCACACTCTTCGGATTCAGGTAGGAGGCCTACAGCACATGGCCAAGGCTCCCTACATGTACCCAGCCGCAGACCTCTTTCCTCGATCCAGAAGAGCGAGGCAACTGGTAGCTACAGCAATGGATGTCAGTGGAATGGGCACCTGCAGTCACATGGGTCCCGATCCATTTTATTGTGGCTAGAATGGAAAACATTCTTAAAACATTTTATCAGGCCCTACCCCATCTCTCTCCCCTGGTCTTAATCCTTTCTTTGCCCTGGGGGTCATGAAGATTGCACAGGGGAAAAATGGGCCAAAAGCATCATCAGGACTGCAAGACTTCAAGATGGGGTAAACTGTCCATGTAAACAAGCCCCTTGCTGCCCTTGTTTATGTTTGAGTCTGGTATTTGCTTCAATAAATCATTGGCACAGTTGCCCTTGTTTACGTTTGAGTCTGGTATTTCCTTCAATAGATCATTGGCACAGTTTATAGAGAACATTGGGAGTTCTTCTAAGGACTTTATCAGACCAGTTAAATAAGGCACCATAAGGACACCTAATGATCACAAAAGGGTGCACGTACCAGATGATGTCGCCCTTTTGTGATCATATATTGTTTAAAAACCATAGTTTTTTATTGATGGCTCAAGCCGTCAATTGATCCCCTGTAGCGATTTTCTGCCAGCATTGCCACCATTTGAATCTGCACACCACTGTACTCATATGAATGCAGCATCAATAGGCAAACAGTCGGGACAACTGAGTAGAGGACACTCTTTTTATGACCCCCATCCCCATTTACTTGGAACTTTTAAAGTGTGTTTTGGTGCTTTCCTGAACCTTTTCTGTGTTTATTTTGTTTTGTTTTTTTAATTTCCCGCACGAGCATCTTCAGGTGAGATTTGAAACCAGGAAGTGAATGGCGCGCCGTTCATTCCCTGTTAGTGCCCCGGAAGCCTCTTTAACAGGATCAAGGTAAAGTCTGGTGGGGAGAGTTCTTTTGCGGGCATTAAAACACCACAATTTATGCCTGCAAAAGAACTTTTATGGGAATGGTCTGATAAAATCCTAAGTCTGAGTGACATAGAAGACACCCCACCCCTGTTCTCTATAAACCTCTAAGTCTGAGTGACTTAGAAGGCCTGCATTTTTATTACCTCACTGGCCCAGATCATGCCAAGGTGACTTCAAATCCTTTATTAATATATAATGCTGATCTTAGGGTGTGTACTGAGAAGAAACTAGGGTTTCTCCAGGTTCTCTGAGCTGAGGGAATCCATTATTTACCTCTCACTTTTCTCCATTTTATTTACTCCTCTGAATCTACACTTTGCTCAGGAAACTTTGACCAGGGTCTTTACTGAAAGTTTTTTTTTAAAAAAATCTATGTGTACAATGTCTACTGTATATTATAAATGCATGTTGATGCCACAGAATTTGAAAAGGCTACTGAGGCAAATTCTCTGTTTCTTGAAGCCTTGCTCAAATCTTCTTTAGCAAGGTTTGTTCTTCTACATGTTTAACAAGTTTACTATTAATAATCCTCTGGAATGGGAAATAAAAAATGCTCCAGAATGAGCCCAGGTGCTTCACACCAGTTTAGATCTCCAAAGCAACTCAGGATAGGCAAAATGCTTACAGTGGGTCCTTGGTATCCCCTGGGGTTTGGTTCCAGGACCCCCCCCCCATTGATACAAAAATCCATAGATGCTCAAGTCCCATTATATACAATGGCACAGTAAAATGTGTTCCTTATATAAAATGGCAAAATCATATTTTTTGGGGGGAATATACTCAAGATATGGATGGTGGAATCCATGGATGCAGAGGGCTGGTTATACCACTAAAATAATATGCAAGAGCCAGTGTAGTGTAGTGGTTTGAGCGCTGGAATATGACTGTGGAGACCAGGGTTTGAATCTCTGCTCAGCCATGGACACCCACTGGGTGACCTTGGGTAAGTCACACTTTCTCAGCCTCACAGGAAGATAAAGGCAAACACCCTCTGAACAAATCTTGCCAAGAAAATCCTGTGATAGGTTTGCCTTAGGGTTGCCATGAATCGGAAATGACTTGAATGCACACAACAACTACAATAACAAAGAATTTGTAAGTAAATTGAACTTTTATTCCTACTTCAAACAGATTTTTACTATTAGATTCTGAGGGGCTCCCTGCACCTGAGTTCTCATTACCATTTCCAACTAGCACAGATGCTCGTAGTAGTAATTTTTCTCTGCAGTCAAGTGAGATTTTATTGTTGAACTCCCTGCTATGTAAGGAAAGTGCTTCTCAACAAGAACAACAAGAAGCCACACTAGACTGTATTGCATGCCAATGCCTCCCAGTGGCTTGTGCAATTATGTCTATTCTTGAACAGTTAGCTAAAACAAGTAACCAGGTAACTTGCATTAAACAATCTTTTGATGCCTCTATGCTGAAGCACCTGGAAGAAGCTCCAAAACTTTACAACTTCCTTTGGCTCAAACATAGTTTAATGACGAAGTGGATAGGTGTGGGAATGGACTGAGACAAATCCAGGGCTCAGTTACACGGCAAAATGAATCCGCTAAGAATTCACAAAGATTCCTAATAATTTCCACATTTTTCAGATCAAAGTCGCCGTATTCAGAAGGAGGGGAGCAAAAAAAAAAAACAAAACAAAAAAACAAAAAACAAAACAAAACAAAAACAAAAACAAAACAAAAAACAAAAAAACCAACACCCCCCCCCAAACCCATAAGTCACGCGGTATCAGCTTTCGCTATTTCCCTGATTTTTTTTATAAAGTTCATGAAAATGCGCACAATAGGTGGTGTGAACTACCAATTCACAAAAGGCTGTGGGAACCACCAGCAATCTTCCTGAAACAGTCACAGCAGAGCTGAGCTGTGATTAGTCGGAGTGACATTGGAGGGGGCAGACTTGCAAGAGATGCCTGTCATGGGAACTGCCATTTTTGCCATGCGAGGAACCTCAAAGTGAAAAGATCCAGCCAGCTGCTGGGGTGGCCCAGAGATTCAGAGCTCTTCCAGAGGCTCCAGTGGCTGGGAATCCGAGCCACACGTCTGGCTAAGTGGCCGGGAGCCACGCATCCCTGATCTCAATATCAGGGAAAATACCTATCTTCCTTCCCACCAGTTCTCTGGGCAACAGGGGATGGAAGCTCTGGAGATTGCCCACCCCCTCCCTCCTCCCAGGCTCCTCAGTGGCTGAAAGGCTCCGTCCCTCCTCCCAGGCTCCTTGGTGGTTGACAGTCTCCCCCCTCCCATTCCCAAGCTGACCTCCTTGGCCAGAAAGTCCACCTAGTCTGGTGCCTCCTGGCTGTTCTCTGACTGTGACAGTCCCGTAGGCCAGCCCCAAAGCCTGGACTAAGTAGGCATCTACAGCTGCTCTTGCTCACCCACCCACCCACTCTCATGCACAAAGCCCACCTTTGGCTGTGTGAACCACAAGGACAGAAAACTACCGAATCAACAAATTTCGCCCTAAATCATGTAAACTATGCTGCACTGGTGCGAAAGGAAGGTAAGCTGGAATTTTGCACACTTAATTCTGCTGTGTAAATGAACCCCAAATTTTACAAAGAGCAGGCAATGAAAACTCTACTTGGATTTTACAAACACATCAAATCATGTTCCCTATTGCTTCTAACAAGATCAATAGGGGCTGTTGGAACTCCCAAAGAGTGGCAAGATTTTCTTTCACCAAGATCTTGAGAGTATACCCATATTTTATTGATATTATTGCCATAGCTTCCAAGCCCACCTGTTTACAAGGGAGTTCTAATAAATTTTTTAAAGAATCCACTATACCAATTATGCTATTAAAAATGGACTTTCTTTCTACTTTTCAAATATTTCCTGTTAGAGTTTTCTGTGAACTTACAACATGTTCATTAATTACCTCAAAGAGCATCCTTGGAACAGCTAATGTTAATCAAAACAATGCTACCCCACACAACTTGGCAGCTAGAGCACAACTCATACCATCACTCCCTCCTAAGCAAACTTCTTGTAAGTACCTTCTGAAAATTGCAAGTGATATTAAGGATGAACTAGTGGAGAAAGAGATATTTGATTTCCTTGCTTCCTCCTCTAAGAAAGAACAAGCTGGTTTTGCTGCTAGATTGGATGGAAATGTTGTTGGCTGCTGGCTGTTCTGCAGAACCTTGATATCTCCTAGCGAGAAACTCCAAGGGGAAAGCTGTAGGACAGAGGACTCTACAGTTTCACTGATACTGCCAGAGGAGGGAGAGAAGTTTCCTGATACCACTGGACAGAGAAATGACTTTATGCACTCCAACACTAACTTGCCAGTTTAGAAAATGATTAATATTGTGGAACCCCAAAAGGAAGTCATTTCAACTGAAGTGGCATTGGAGAAAGGGTGTACACTTTCTTAGCCCATGGGTTTTATCTATAATCAGTTGATCAGTCATCATTCAATATAGATCTGAGAGCTGCAACTCCAGAACAAATAAGATCTCAAGGTCAGGACTGACAATCCCTGCTAGCTGATTGCCAAGGGCAACTTAAAGTAGCTGTGGAGATGACTACTTTGCAAGAATTACAACAGCCTCCTTAGGATCCTTTTCTTCTCTGAACCATAGGGTAATCAATCCCCCTGGATGTTGCTCTTTCATTAGACCCAAAACAAACTTCTTCAGATCATATGCAGTATGAAGTTGGGTCCATGACTTCCATATATGCAACCTGTGGAAGCTTCTGTGGAACCCTGCAAACTAAGTGGACAGGGATCAATAACTGAATTCAATGAAAACATAAGATCTGGAAACCCCACATTTCAGGAAGTTTCCCAAACTTCTGATTGGCATTACCTGCCCCATAACAAAACTCCCAGCTTGCCCTTCATTGTTGGAATATTGCTGGCTGGTGGAACAAATGTTCAGATCTTTCTTTCATTAATTATATTTTGTCATTTTGAACAGAAGCACAGAAGGAGATGAACATGTGGAATTCACTTTCTTATCAAGTAGCAGAGCTTCCACAATTGCCTATATTTTGGTCTCTTATAATCTGCTACGCTTGGTATCCAATTTTTGGTGAAGTGCTGCTCAAATAGTGACCACCTACCACTAGCTCTGTATTTGCAGCTTGGGAAGCATAACATCTATGCAGATGATAAGCTGTTAATAAATACATTAGCAGACATAAGACTATCCCAGATTAAATGGTGTGAGGAGCTAGATAAATCTCTAAGCAAGGTCCTTTATTCAGAGACTCATCTTTTCTTGCATTCTTCTATACCACCAGCACTGTGGCATTACTGGCTGATGTCACCTCTCCCTCTGATGGTGTCACCTGGTGTGGTTTGGGCTCTCCACACTCCCCTAGTGCCACCACTGCACCAGCAACTAAAACTATGAATCTGTTTCAGAAGGTGATTGAATCCTTACAACATTCAATGACCTTTACATCTTTAAATAGACATCATATTACAAACCACAATTCCAAACACTGGTTTGATCATGAATGTGTTGTTATGAAGAACTCTCTAATTGTAAGATACAGGTCCTATAGAAAACAGAACCTGACAACCCTGCCTGAAGACTGCTTTCTCTTGAAAAGGAGGTACAAAACTTTAATTAAGGAGAAAAAGAGTTAGGCTCAGGAAAAAAAATGGTGAAATTTAATCACTGCACCTAGGATGCACAAATCAGTTACATTTTGGAGGAAGGTAGCAGGGGGGGATCTCCGTAACTTTGTCCCTGGGCTAGACTGTAATATTCCAGCATCTTCCTGAGAAGACTCCTTCCATCATATCTACACTATGGATCAAGACACTGAATGCTTTATGACAGCTGATAGCAGTAATTTACCCAAATGGCCCCCTGTTACTACTGCAGAGGTGCATAAAATAATTTTACCACTAAAACCAGGTAAAGCTCTGGGACTGATCATATTCCTCCAGAACTGCTTAAAGTGAATTTAGCTTAGTGGGCCCCGATTTTAGCTCAGCTTTTCACCTGGATTGATCATTCAGCTATTTTTTTTTTGTGAGGATTGGGGGTTGGCAATCATTATCCTAAGCCATAAGAAAGGCTTTCTCTGGCTTTTCTTCACAAACGAAGATTCAGGAAGGACTCATCCCGCGCTTTCTGCAAGTGTGCTGATGACTAAAAAGGCCAATCTGAGATAAACAAGTCCAGTTGCAGAAAGCACAGCAGAAGGTCTCCTTGGGTGATGTTTCCAGGTTGTGATTCTTTCTGCATTGTCATTTCTCTTCAAGATTTGTTTGGTGTGAGTTCTCAAATGAGGCTGCAGCATTGTGGATAGTGCATCTCCATGCCTCCCGATGTGAGGCCAGGGCAGACCATTGTTGGTGATCAATTTGGCTGAGCCTGAGATGTTGTTTCAGGGAGACCTTGTATCACTTTTTTAGAGCGCCCCTCTTACGCTGACCCATGGCAAGTTCACCGTAGAGTACTATTTTTGGGAGGCGATGATCCTCCATCCTAGAAATGTGCCCTGCCCAGCACAGCCATGTTCTCAATATCATGGCCTCAATGCTGGTGATCCCTGTTTGTTCAAGGACAGCAACATTCATCACATAGTCAGTCCAGTGTATATTTAGGATTGTGAGTATACAGCACTGATGAAAGCGTTTGAGGAGTCGTAACTGGTGGCGATAGGTGACTCATGTTTCAGACCCATAAAGGAGAATAGACAGTACAATGGCTCTATACACACTGATTTTTGTGCTTTGCCTCAGGTGTTTATTACACAAGACTCTTTTGTAAAGTATTCCAAATACACTATATGCCTTTGCTAATCTGTGATTGATCTCTTTGTCAATCTTGGCATCTGAGGAGAAGATGCTTCCCAGGTAGGTGAACTGCTGAACAGACTTGAGCACAGATTTGCCGACGGCAATGTGGGAATGGTGGTGTTCGTCCTGTGGTGCAGGCTGGTAAAGAACTTCCGTTTTCTTCAGGTTGACTTCTAGCCCAAACAGCTCTGCAGCTGTTGCAAAGCAGGATGTTAGGCGCTGCAGAACTGCTTCTGTGTGGGCAATAAGGGCAGCATCATCAGCAAAGAGCAGCTCATGGATTAGATAGTTTAGAGTCTTAGTGCGAGCCCTCAGATGGCTTAAGTTAAACAAGCTACCATCAATATGGTAATGTATATAGATGCCGTCGTCTTCTTCAAGCTCTGCCATAGCCCTTTGGAGCATCATGTTGAAAATTGTAAATAAAGTTGGAGCAAGAACACAACCTTGCTTCACTCCATTAGTTATTAGAAAGGGCTCTGAAAGAGCATCGCCATATCTGACTTGACCACGCTGGCCCTCATGTAGCAAGATAATCATTTTAAGGAATTTGGGGGGACATCCTAGTCTTTCCAGGATCTGCCACAGACCTTTTCTACTCACAGTGTCGAAGGCTTTGGTGAGGTCAACAAATGTTACATAGAGACCCTTGTTCTACTCTCTACATTTCTATTGCAGTTGTCTAAGGGCAAATACCATATCTGTAGTACTCCTATTGGTTCTGAAGCCACATTGGCTTTCAGGGAGAAGTTCTTCTGCAATAGCAGGAACTAATCTGTTCAGGAGTATCCTTGCAAGGATTTTTCGAGCAATAGAAAACAGTGTTATGCCTCGATAGTTTGAGCAATCGGATTTTGATCCTTTTTTTTTGTACAGGTTGTTGATGACTGCATCTCCGAGATCTGATGGCAGTTCCCCTTTTCCCCAGCAATTCACAAGGAGTTTGTGGAATTTATTGTGGAGTGCATGACCTCCGTGTTTCCAAACTTCAGGTGGGATTCCATCAATCCCAGCTACCTTGCCATTTTTCATCTGCTGTATGGCCTTAAGGGTCTCTTCCAAAGTGGGAGCTATGTCCAATTCATTTTTCATCAGTTTTTGTATCATATGTTGGATAGCTGAGCCTTGGACTACTCGGTTGGCACTAAAAAGACTTTGAAAATGTTCAGCCCATCGATTCAGGATGGAGGCTTTATCAGTAATTAATATTTGATGATCTGTACTGTATAAGGAGCTTTGGACCTGATAAGTAGGTCCAAATACTACTTTAAGAGCTTCATAAAATCCTCTAAGATCACCCAGATCTGCACAGTGTTATGTTTTTTCTGCTATATTGATCCACCACTTGCTCTGCATGTCTTGGAGTTTTTGTTGAAGTTTACTACATGTGAGGTGGAAAGCTGCTTTCTTACATGGCACGTTGGCTGGGCGAGGTATGCCTGGTGAGCAGTTCTCTTCTTTGCCAACAGCTCCTGGGTCTCTTGGTTGTTTTCATCAAACCAGTCTTGATTTTTCTTGTGGGAGAACCCAAGGGATTCTTCTGCAGACTGGAGGATACTGTTTTTGATATGTTGCCAAAGCACTGAGGGAGAAGGATCTGTAGGATGGTCTTCAAGTTTTGTTTGCAGATTTGCCTGGAAGTTGTCTCTCATGGTAGCTTGTTGAAGATTGTTGACTTGGAGTCTCCTCTTTAAGATGCCACCCCTCTTAGGTTTGAACTTAAGATGAAGATTTAGTTTACATCTTACGAGGCAATGATCTGTTTGGCGTTCTGCACTGGGCATCACTTGGGTATGATGGACATCACGAATGTTTCTCTGGCGGACTAGAACATAGTCAATGAGGTGCCAATGTTTGGATCGGGGATGCATCCAGGTTGTCTTCAAGCTATCTTTCTGCTGAAAGATTGTGTTTGTAATAGTCAGCTGTTGTTCTGCACAGAACTCTAGCAGGAGGCGTCCGTTATCATTGCAATTTCCAACACCATGCTTGCCTAAGACACCTTTCCAGGCTTCGGAGTTCTTTCCTACTCTGGCATTGAAGTCACCAAGGATAATAATTTTATCTTCTGCAGGGACTTTTTGTATGAGTGGGTGTAGGTCTGTGTAGAATTTGTCTTTCTCTACAGGGTCAGCTGCATAGTTGGGGCATATATACTAAAGAGAACAACATGAGGGAGGCGTAAGGAAATAATGCAACCAGAGTGTCCTGTTGGCAAGGTTTTGAGTTTGGAGGCAATGGAGTTTTTAATCATAAAGCCTACTCCTGAAAGATGGTTTTGGGTTTTGGGCTTACCAGACCAGTAGAGTATGTAGCCAGCGCCGTGTTCTTTAATGCTGCCTTCCTCATGGAGATGAACTTCACTAAGGGCAGCGATGTCAATATTAAGTCGTGATAGTTCATGGGCTATTAGAACAGAACAACGCTCAGGCCATCCACTATCTGCTGAGTCTCACATGGTTCTGATGTTCCAGCATGCAAGTGTCAGTTTATTTACACCTTTGGAGGCCAGTGTGTGCCTTTGTTTCTTTGCCTTGGTTTGACCACATCAGAAGATGCCCATTGGCCACGGCTAGCCAACCAGGTAGATGGGGATGAGCTTTCATTAGGCCACCTTTTCTAGGCCCCTCTCCATATGGAGCAAGCAGTGCTCTCCTAAAAAAGGCTGCTTGGTCATTCAGGATGCTGCTAAACAAGACTGTCATCTCCCGGGTCAGCCTTGAGTGACCAAAGTCCTAAACCACCTGCACGCAGGGTTGGGTCTGTGGCTTCCAGTGCATCTTTACACTTGCCATTTCGTCCCTCACCTATCGCTACAGGGCTTTTTCAGAACTGGATTTGTCCTTCGAGCCTGTGCAATGGATTTTTCTGGTGGAGTGCAGCGTGGACAGAACTGGCCTCACCCTTTAAACCAAAGGTTCATCTGCTGTGGCCTTGCAAGCATGGACGGTAGCAGTGAGGTCCTCGGGTCGTAGGTTTGATTAGAATTTCCTTCTCTTAGATGGTTGACCTTACAGGGTTGAATGGGCACCATCTGCCCGGGTTTGGGATTAGAGTTCTCCTTCTCCTAGGATGGTTGCTATAAGGCTAGAGAGCTCATCCTGCCCTTTGAAGCTCTTTGTCAGACCCTTCGGTTTTGACCTGTCTGGCATGGGAGACCCTACCGGTGGCTATTATGCCACCGCCAGCATAGCTCAAAACATCATTAGGGTACGCAAGCCTCTCTCCCATGACAAGGGGGCATCAATCGAGAGGTAAGAAAGGCTTAGGATCATGCTAATTGTAGACTGACCAGCTTGCTAAGTATCATTCATAAAATGTAGTCTAGTCACTTGCATTCAAAATTATTGGATTAACTATAACATGAAAATATTTTGGATGATGAACAAGCTGGTTTTAGATGCAGATGTTCAACTATAGATCAGGGTCTTACCTTTTAGCATTTAGCTGAAAAATATGCCTCTCTATCTGGGGGTTTCCATGTAGCCAAAAAAGCGATACAAGGACTCCCTGAAACAACATCTCAGGCTTGGCCAAATTGATCAGCAACAGTGGTCCGCCCTGGCCTCACATCGGGAGGCATGGAGATGCACTATCCACAATGCTGCAGCCTTATTTGAGAACTCACGCCTTGAAGAGTCTTGAAGAGAAACGACAACGCAGAAAGAATCATAACCCAAAAACATAACCCAAGGAGACCTTCTGCTGTGCTTTCTGCAACCGGACTTGTTTAGTGCTTTAATAGCCACAGTAATGCTAAAATCGGTCATAAAAATGAGTAAGGGACAAAAAGTACAAAAATCACTTGAGTTTAGTCACTGAATACCCCATTCTTGGAATTAATAGAAACCTTTTGGTTGCCATAATTATTTGACAAATTTAACAATTCCTAAGTATAGGAAAGCATTTACATTATCATGATTTAATATTCTACCTTCTGCTTTATTGGAGGGAAAAAAATAAGAGGATCCTATATCATGAGTGCCTTTGTCCCTGTGCAAGTGAGGTCGGAGAAACTCTCAGCTACATCCTTTTATATTACCCCTTTAACTAAAGGAGACATCTTGTTATAATCACACCTATTCTACAGAATATTCTCAGCAGGATGAAAGACTTCTATCTTTCCCTTCTGTTCTCTGACCAGGATGCACAGATTACAGAGATTAAGAGATTAAGAAAAGTTATTGCCATATATTGATTTTGAGTATACTGTTAATTTTTTTGTATATATTGAAAATTATATATGTTCAGTATATGATTTTCAATATATGTTGATTTACAGTATACTGTATTGCCAATGGAAAGTATGAAGACTGGGATTTCCTTATGAAGATTCACATTTGCATTCAGATCTGAGTCAAATCTCTGTCATAAAAATGAATGTATTACCTAAAATGCTATTTTTCTTTCAAACTATCCCTGTTTTGACAAACAATACTCCATTTAAACAGTGGCAAAAATATATTTTGATATTTGTTTGGCAAGGCAAAAAAATAAGAGTCACATTTAAGGTTTTATGAGGTGCAGGGTGCATCTGCACTGAAGAAATAATGCAGTTTGACAACACTTTAAGTGCTGCAGCTCCATCTTATGGAATCCTGGTATTTGTAGCTTTCTCTGCCAAAGAATGCCAGTGCCTCACAAAATTACAAATCCCAGGATTCTGGAGCCAAGGCAGTTAAAGTAGTGTCAAACTGCATTCTTTCTACAGTGTAGGTGTACTTGCAAAAGAAAGAGGTGGTTAGGCCTGCCAAATTTTAAAATGTATTTTCTTGCCTGTTGCCTAGTTTGGTTGAAAGAATTGATAGCACTGAAGAATAGAAGATTGCTACAGTTAGAGGGTTTTGATTTAAGATTAGGATGACATGGTTTTCTTTGTTATGACAAGGTTAAAGTGAATAAGGACTCTAAGGATCATTACATAAGTAGATCTTGGTGGAGAATTTGGACAAGGTACAAACCTAAGTTTTATTCTAAAATACCTTTATGGAATTCACTACATGAGGTCTTCTATAAACAAGAAATAATATCAAAAGATAGATGGATAGCTTGCAGAGGCTTTGTTTGTATTTCAAAATGGCCAATATAGGACTTTTTGGGATGACGCTGTCCCCGCGCCGATACTGTTGCGGAAGAGCTGGGAGGTTGCAGCGCCATATTTGGCCATTTCCTAATACGGAAGCTGACCATGATTAGGAAATGGCCAAATATGGCGCTGCTGCCTCCCAGCTCTTCCGCAACAGTATCGGCGCAGGGACAGCATCATCTGAAATGGCCCCCCTGCAGCGCAGCAGCCTCGCAACGGGGAACGAGGCTGCTTGCGTTACAAATTGCCGTCTGAAAAAGTCCATAGAATGAAAACAATGAATCTGAAGGGTATAATTGTCTACGGTATCTCTATAGACAACTTAATGAACAATTTAAGATGGATAAGACATTAGAAGGCATTGAGCTGTCAAAAGTAGAGTTTGAAATACAACTGTGTTCTGATGATGATCATTTAATTACCAAGATGTATAAAATGTTCCTGAAAATATAGATGGAAGAAGAACAAGGAAAATAATTTATGGTACAAAATGAGATACAGTTAGAGTAATGTAGCACTGTAGCTGTGCCCACAGAGGCTTTTATTGGGGTGTGTTTTTATTTTTTAAAACTTTTTAATGATTTAAATAATTTTAATTTTAATTTTTTAAACTGTGATAATTTTAATATGTTTTGATATCTTTCAATTGATGTCTTTTGTGACTCGCCTTGGGTCCCTCTCTGAGAGAACGGTGGCACAGAAATTAATTAAATAAAATTAAATTAAAAATGGGAAAAAATGTGGACAAAAGGTTTGAAATTTACTCTGATTTATGATCTCAATGAAAACTTTATGAGGTGTTTTATACATGGCATTTAACACCTGAGAGATTGTCAAAAAAGTATAAGGGGTCTAAAAATAAGTGTTGAAGTGTGAAGATGAGATTGGATCATTTTATCATATGTGGTAGTCTTGTGAAAAGGTAAAAAAAAATGGCACTGTCCATAAGATGTTGGAGGATATTTTGAATGTTAAGTTTCAACTGAACCCTGAAACTTTCCTTTTGGGAATGTTAGATAAGTATTTAGGGGGGGGGGGAAATGGAAGAATTTTACAGTACATGATGACTGCTACAAGACTTTTATATGCTCAGAAATGGAGGACACTATGATACCTACACAAGAAGAATGGGTGATGATGATATATGACTTCACAGAAATGCACAAGCCAACAGGGATAATTGACGAGCTTCAAGAAAGATTTTGATGCAGTTATGAATCATATGAGACAATTGTGGGGGATGTATCAGTGTTAGTCTTCAAAGACTAGTAAAATCTTATAAACAATGGAAGAACACAGAATATAACATAAATAGGAAAGTTAGATTAAATAACAAATATAACAAATAGCTGGGAGGTAAGAAGTTAGTTACAGTATATGTTATTTGTAGTTTTAGGTATGTAGTTTTGTAATGTTGTTGTAATGTTTCTTTAGTTTTTTTGTCTGTTCTTTCTTTGTAGTTTGTATGTGTGTTAATAAAAATACATTTTTTTTTAAAAAAAAGTAGGCTAGTATGGGATCCTTCTCTACAAGAGAAATGTTGACTGGATGATTTATGGGCCAATCCTGAGACCTGACTCTTGGTAAGAAAAGCTCTAGGGTGGGTACAAATCACTATGTCAGCACATTAGGGAGATGCTATATACTTTGTGCAAGTCAGCCAATACACCTGGCTTTAGGGTTTACCACAAACTTTTTTGGGGGGGTGAGGGAATGGCAAAGAGCACAGCAAAGTTATATTGTTAAAGAAACACAAGTAGAGAGAATAAAGCTATTGACATACCAAGCAACATTTACAGATTTGGCACCATGTGACTTCTTTCTTTTCCCTAAAGTGAAATTGGTGCTTAAAGGAACATGTTTTGAGTCAACTAATGCAGTAAAGAAGAAAACGGCAGATGTGTTGTAACAGCTGACAGAAGCTGATCTGCTCCATGCCTTCAACCAGTGGAAAACAAGACTGCATCGGTGTGTGAGTGTGAACGGGAAATATATTGAAGGGTACAAGCATTAGAATTGTAATACATATAACTAAAGATGAGCTATTGTATCAGTCTCGTTATTTAATAGACAGATCATATTTTATTGGAGTAACACAAAGTGAACTAACATACAGAACACACATTCTTAAGAACCATGCAAGGCTACAGAAGAGTAAGACAGAAAGGCTGGATAGAGCGAGGAGATAAGGGAGAGAAGTTGTCAGGGGCTCAAACCTGAGTTCCCTTCCCAGGAGCTCCAGGTTAGCCCTCTCTCTGAAGGGTTAGTCCTGAGTATCCTCACCCCAGGATCCTCCTACAAACCCCAAAAACCATCCAATCTGCTACCACTCACTGGGTTCAACTGGGGGGGGGCTTATTTCCCCCTTGGGACCCCCCTTTTTCACGCACAACGCAGTGGGAAGTTGTGCGTAGTCTATATTAATCAGTGGCACTCCTTGCCACTATACAGTTGCCCCTCCACATTCGCGAACTCGACATTCGCGGTTTTGGTTATTCGCGGTTTTGGGAAGGCCCCCCGCCCCCCCCACACTGCGAGACGGGGCCTCTGGAGGCCCCGTAAAAGCCCTTGGAGGGAGCGGAGAGGGCCGGGGAGGCCTTCATGGGGCCCTCAGAGACCCTCCGAAGGCCCCATGAAGGCCCTGGGAGGGAGGGGGAAGGGCCGCGGAGGCCTTCACGGAGCCTTCCAAGGCTCTGTGAAGGCCCCGGGGAGGGTGGGGGGACGCGCAGGGGAGGGTGGGGGGAGGCTGGGAAGGCCTTCACGGAGCCTTGGAAGGCTCCATGAAGGCCCAGGGGAGGGTGGTGGGGAGGCGCTGGGGAGAGTGGAGAGAGGTTGCGGAGGCCTTCACGGAGCCTTCCAAGGCTCCATGAAGGCCCTGGGGAGGGCTGGGGGAAGCGCTGGGGAGGGTGGTGGGAGGCCGCAGAGGCCTTCATGGAGCCTTGGAAGGCTCCCTGAAGGCTCCGGGGAGGGTGGGGGGGACGCGCTGGGGAGGGTGGGGTAGGCCGCGGAGGCCTTCACGGAGCCTTGGAAGGCTCCGTGAAGGCCCCGGGGAGGGTGGGGGAAGGCCCCGGGGAGGGTGGGGGAGGGTGGGGGAAGGCCCCGGGGAGGGTGGGGGGAGGCACTGGGGAGGGTGGGGGAGGCCGCGGAGGCCTTCACGGAGCCTTCGAAGGGTGGGGGGAGGCACTGGGGAGGGTGGGGGGAGGGCATCCACGGGGCCTTGGGAGGGAGTGGGGAGCCCAGGAAAAGCGAGTATGGGGCCTCCGGTGGCCCCATGGTCGCTTTAGCGGGGGAGGGGAGGGCAATCAATATTCGCGGTTTTTTGACATTCGCGGGGGTCTGTAGAACCTAACCCCCGCGAATGTGAAGGGACAACTGTAGAACCAACTAACTCCCTCCTCCTAACCCCAGAGGAGGTTCACAGTAGCATAGTCAAGAGTAAGGCATGTGGCAAGCATCAGTATAGGAAGATAAATCAATTTACTTTATTCAAGAGAAGTAGTCATGCAATCTCACATGAGGCAGGATTCTCCCCTACCTCAGGCAGGAGGGCTTAAAGTAATGGCAATACAGAGTATCAAAATCAAAGCATTACATTACTCAGGTTACATTCAGTTACTAATTTAGTTACATTCAACCAAAGTAAAGAAATTAAAAAGATTTCCCTAACGCAACTAAACAGGCCCTAATCTCTACTAATTACTTACAGTTTGTTGCCTTGAGATCTTGTCCAGGCAGCTGGGAGTAAAAGCCAGAGATGGAATGGCCTTGCTGTACCAGCATAGCAGTCTCTGTTCCTTCACATTTTCCAGAATCTTTCTCTCCAAGTCCCACTCATCTCACTCACTGGTTTCAAACAAAAGCAATTAAATCCTCTTCAGATTTCCTGGGCTTAAAGCTGTAATTGGTCAGTCCAGTCACATGGTGTTATGTTAATGATGTCCTCTCATTAGCTCTGTGAAGGTGGTGCTTGGGCCCCTTCCCATTAACCCTTTTCTTACCTGATACTATGCTGGCAAGACAATCTGTTTACAAACAAAGAGAGTTATAGTTCTCTAGCAGAATGATGGGAGTTGCACCTTGTGGCAACATGATGGCACTCCGTCATGACAGAAGTCCAGGAATATAGGGTAATAGTTTTCAACCAGTCTTGAAAAGAAGAGTTCCATGCAATGAGACTACTCCGGCATCTGAGGGTGGCACAGGAGGTTCCAATCTTAAGAAAGAAAGTGGCTGGATTTGTCCACTGTGGCACAGTTTAGTATTGTTAGGGGACTAATATTTATACCAATTTTCATATCCTGAAGGGGTACTCTGGTTATAACAAAGGCTGGATGGCTTTCCCACCGGATAGACAAAAGTGAATGAAACAACTGACTGCTTTGGTTCCAGCAAGATGGAACCAAATGTTTCTGCACCAACCGCTAAATGTTTGTTCAGGTAGGGAGTACTGGAGAGATTTCTGCCAAGTATAGATTGAGGAATGGTCACTTAATTGATTGATTAAATTATTGCATGAAATGCCCAAGGCTGGAAGAAAGGATTAGGACATACCTCCTTAATGACTGTGTGTACTAAGGGGCTTTCAGCATAATCTTAACTTGGGCTTTCCCACCATTATATTTCTAGACACATCCCAGGTCATCATGACTTCCAGTTTGCCTAACCTCCTAGCCAAGTGATCCCAAAAATGTCCAATATTTCCAGTATTTCCATGGGGAGGGGGTAGTAGGGCATACTAACATGTGGAGAGGCCAAACAGCACTAGGTTGGGGAAGGGGTGGCACCAGCCTTAGTAATGCCACAGAGTATATTCAGTGCAAACTAGGACACCTTTGATGAATAAGGTATAGTATATGTTTCAGGACACTTTAAAAAAATAAATATCACTAGCGTGGCTTTCTTTCTGGGTTTATTTTTACTGAGAAAAGTACAGAAAGGAGTTTTTCAGAGTAATTTTAAAAATAAAGCTCTGGCAGATACTGCCTATGGGTCATGGCTTGCCCCTTAGAAAGCATTCCCTCTCCTCAGTCCATACATTTTTACATCACAACTCAGCCTGGCCACTCGTCACTTTTGCTGCCACCATGTTGGTGACACAGGGGTTTTCCACATCCCACTGTTGCCACCGAACTAATAAACTGTGGAAACCACAGTTCCACAATTAGATGGATAATACTTGCATCTGTGTGTGGGTGTTCACAGTGTTAGCGTGCCTATTACATATCAATAAGGCCAAATAAAGTCTTGAGGCAACGGGATATGAATAACAAACATAAAGTTGGGTTTATTGTTTTAACAAAAGAACAGAACTATTTTGGTATTTATTTTTGACCAGCCTCTGTTCCTCCTACTACATATTCTTCCTGCACATACATTCTTTCAGCTTCACTCATGGCCATACACACTTTCCAGCCTCTCCTCAACACCTCACACCTTTCATTCTTCCCTGTTAACTGTTGACTCCCTTCTCAACTATCATTCTCTCTTAACTGTCATCCAGACTTAAAACATCCAGAAGACCCTCCCCTTTCTGCTTCCTCCCAGAGGACTGGCTCCTGAAACATACTTCTCCCATTTGTTCATCTAGCTGTTCATTACAGTCAAAACATTGCTGATCTCAGCTATTTTGTCCCGCACCACAATATCTTTTAGCAAACTAGCATGGGGTGGTGGGTTAGTTTAGTCTGCCTCTTTTGGTACCCTCATGCCATGTCAGAACACTTCTATGTCACAACCTTATGGTCATGTTTATTTTGATTTGAATTCATCACACTGAAGGAACATAAGAAAGGTGACTGAATCAGACTAGTCAGTCCAAGCAGCCCAGCATTGTCAACACCAGTTGGGAGGAGCACCTCAGAGATGCAGAGGGCAGTTTTCCTACCCACTTAACAGGAGATGATGGGGATGGAACCTGGATACTTCTGAATCAAAAGTATGCTTTTTTTTGGCCTGTGAAGTAGCTCTGCTTTCTATGCATTCGCGCACACACAGCTGAGAAGCAAGGCTACCTTTGTGATCCACTCAGATGTCCTCCTAGCCTGAGAACCCTCAAGCTGGATCCATCTGGAGACACTCCCAGGGATCCCTCTATCCTGGAAATCCCCAGAACTATAACTCTCTTCAGTAGACGCCACAGGCATATGGAGCTTGCCTTAGATAGGAAAAGTAGAAGGCTTATATTTATTCAAGCAAGTTAAAAAACCCCACATTTAAGAGGTAATCATTTCATGAAGAAAACACCATTTTCTCCAGGTTAAAGCTTAAGGTTACGGTGATAGTAAAAGTATGGTATTACAGCCAGTCAAGAAAAACAAATGAAAAGTCCCTAACACAATCTAGCTAAAACTGTCCCTACACAAAGAAAGACTACTTACATTGTGGAAGTCTATAAGGCATAAATCTTGTGTCCAAGGGTTGCTAGGCCACATGCTCATGATAAGCCAAGCCCAAGCCGTAGATTCCTTCAAAGCATGGCTCCCTGAGATCCATACCCTCTCAGAGAGGTTCTTCTTCGTGGTCTCCGTGAATCCACACATTAAGGGTTAAACCTGCACCTGCGCAGAGCACTTTGGATAGTCGTTAGGCTTTAAAACTGAGTTTTGGCGGTAGCTCCGCCCACCCTCCCATAGCCTATATAAGGCCCCTCCCTGCTTGCCTCCTCAGTTCCTTTTTTTCCACCGCGAGAGCAGCACTGAGGAACTTCGTTGGGTGATTTTGACTGAGTTTTGACTGGATTTCATTGATTTGGACTGATTTTGGACTGATTCTGGACTGCGATTTCAACGGACCACGATTTGGACTTGGCAACTTTCTACAGGACACATTGGTAATGACTCGGACTGGACTTGGACTCCCCTCACCGTACGGTACCATGCACTTTTCTCAAGAAGATGGCTTCATCCTCTTCTACAGGCTTTTTCAAACAATGTGTAATTTGCTCGACAAAAATGCCAGAATCGGATGGGCACTCAAAATGCTTACTGTGCCTAGGAGAGGCTCATGACACCCATGGGTGCAGACATTGTAAGGCGTTTACTCATCAAACCCAACGAAACCGAGACAAACGTCTTAAAGCCCTCCTGTATGAACATGCCCTGACGGTATCGTCCCCAGTGTCGAGAGGACAGAAACCGTTGGAAACGGTACCAAGACTGTCGGGATTGGGTTCTTCCCAAGGACATACCACCACTGGATCCAAGGCAAAAAAGGCCAGAGACCACCCCTATGGTGATGCCTGGTACAGAGCCTAGGAAGGACTCGACTCGAAGAGACAAACGTCGAGACCTGGGCACATCTTCGGCCTCACCAAGGGTGGCCAAGGGAACATCTAAGGAAAAGCAAAAGATGGTACGTCTAACCTCCCCATCAGACTCATTGCGGAGCTCGGTCTCGGCCCTGAAGGACACGCAGCTCAAAAAGAAAAAGGACACACCACGGGACCGTCCCCTCCTTCTGGTACCGATGACAGACAGGACACTCGACTGAAAGGGACGACCACAGAAAAACAAGTTGTATCCCTTCTGCGGCTCAAGATACCAACACGGAAATCTAGTGACTCTGGAGATGACCCCCTGTTGACTTGGTCCACTGTGTACGGTACCGCTTCTCTTTCTGAAGGAGAAGTCAGAGAATCGTCCCCGGAGATACAGATTGTTCGTATCTCTCCTGAGAAGCTCACGCACCAACCTCGCTCAGCCTTAAGGTCCCCAATGCCGGTAGACCTGCCGAGAGATAGCAGATCACAATCGTTGACACCACTGACATGCAGACGGCCGGCATCTTCTCGATCAAGATCTCGATCCAGGATACCACCGCAACCCACAGATAGACGGTCCCACTCCACCTCTCGACACCGTATTGACCGTGGCAGGTCACGGTCCCGCCAGAGGTCTCAGCACAGATCGCGATCACGCCAGAGGTCTGCATCGAGATGCTATTCCCAATCATCCCAGTCTACTCAATACTCCAGGTCATTGGATTCAGACTACACCCTCTACTCCTTAGAGGACTCCATCCCGGATGATTACGATTCGTACTGGGGCTACAACATACCCTACCGTTCACACTACCGGAGAGACCCACGGTACCGACGGGACTGTTGGGATACTGATCCACGGGACTGGTGGGAAAGAGAGCAATGATACTGCTACCACACGGACCCCTACCCAACCCCATTAAGCACCATTGGTACTGAGATGACAGACGTGACGACAAACGAAACCAGGATCGGTACCGTCGTGAGGAACCATGGGCCAAGCGTCAACGGGAATACCCTCCTGACACAGCTCGGGTATCTCCGCATGGGACGTCAGAAGTCACAGTGAGGGATGACACCACACGTCAATCACGGTCGGTACCGAGGTCTTTGACATCTATTCATTATACCTCGCCGGTTACAGCACCAAAGGCTCAGGAATACATCAGATCCCCAAGGAAAAGACCATTATCACCACTGGACTCACAACATTCAGGACGGTCCCCATCAAAGGGAACCTTCCCATCCCCAAAGCGACCTAAAAAACCAAGGGACCCCGAGAAAGGGGTACCGCATCGTCCGGTACCGAGGGACCGGGTTAGGGTATGAAGACCAAGTTCGACATCTTCTTCAACCACCGACGCCTCTACTCGTACTAAATCCCCCTCTCCAAAAGTCTCACCGACACCGAGAGGAGCTAACCCAGACCCACCGTCACGAACAGATGACATGAAGGCCTTTGCGGACATGATGTTGAGAATGGCAGGAGCTTTACGTATACAGGTGAACCCAGATGACAGTCATGTGGATGACCTGATCTTTGAGGACCTCCAAAGAAGGTCACCTGCGATACCCTTAATGGCGATTTCTCCATACCTATTGCAAACATTCAAGGCTTCCTGGTCCACTCCATCTTCCATACCACCGACATCAAGGAAGTTAGACAACCTATATAGGGTGTCTACGCATTCGGCCCCTTGGCTCACTTACCACCCTAAACCGAATTCTATAGTGGTGGACACAGCTCAAATGAGAACCTCCCAGAGACTACTTACCACTCCTTTGGATAAAGAGGACAAGAAGCTTGACACCATTGGCCTCAAGTTTTATTCTTCAGCATGTTTGCTCACCAAGATTGCGGCCTATACGGCATGTATGGGTGCATACCAGAGGTTCCCCTGGGAAGCTTTGGCACCACACCTCACCAAGCTTTCAGAACAGGACCAACGAATTGTACACTCATTGGCAGGCAGCCAAACACCTAGCAGACTGCACAGGCAAGGTTGTAGTGAGCTCCATCGCCATCTGCCGCCATGCTTGGCTACGCTCATCTGGCCTTTTTGACACAGCAAAAGCACTGATCAAAGACTTATCATTTGATGAACTAGGACTGTTCCATGCGGATACTGACTCCAAATTGGAGCATACTCAAAAAATGCGCACGACGGCTAGGAAGTTTGGCCTCCCCACAACGTATCAGGCACATCGCCCAAGATTCAATCCAAGGTGCTTCCTGGCTTCATATAGAAAGAGGTTCAGTCCACCTACCTCACGATCCCGTCCAACAACATTCAATTATCAGGCACAGAAGAAATTCCCAACAGGCTTTCGCCAAAAGACCCAGTACGGGAAGAAGAAGACGGATAATGCGAAGCAGTGAGTTTGACTACGACTCTTGGGTCATGACCCCTGCCTCACCGGCTGACCATCTAACCGCCTCCCTTTCCTGCTGGCACAAAATCACTTCAGACCGCTGGGTCCTCAGCGTTGTTCAAAAAGGCTACTTTATAGAGTTCGACCACCCTCCACCCCGGGGACTGTATCGAAATACACCAACATCAACACCTTTAGCAGAAGAGGTAAATACACTTCTAATGAAAGGGGCCATAGAGCCCATAAGACCTCACTGGCTCAGGACAGCTTTCTTCTCCCGTTACTTTTTGGTGGACAAAAAGGACAGAGGACAACGTCTCATACTCGACCTCAGAGATATAAACACATACATCCAACCAAGAAAGTTCAGAATGGTATCACTCTCCAATATTCTTCCCTTCCTCAGGAAAGGATACTGGTTCACCACGTTGGACTTGAAGGACGCATTTTTCCATATCCCCATCGCACTAGCTCACAGGCACTTCTTGGCGTTTGCGGTCGATCACTGTGCCTTCCAGTTCAAAGTTCTCCCTTTCAGACTCTGCACAGCCCCGAGGGTCTTTACAAAATGTGTCGCTGTCATGGTTGCATGGCTCCGCCAAAGAGGGGTCACGGTATTACCATACCTAGACGACTGGCTCTTCACGGTCAACACAGCCAGAAAGTTAAGAAAAGGTCTCCGTCTTACCCTTATATTGCTGAGCTCCCTCGGGTTCACCATAAACAAATAAAAATCCCATCTCGAACCCTTGCGAGTGGTACGCTTTATAGGAGTGATGATAGACTCACGCGATGGTGCTGCCTACCTTCCCGACGACAGGTTCCGGACTCTGCGAACCATGGTTACTCGATGCATGAACTATTGCCGAGCAACTGTCCACACCATTCAGCGCACACTAGGGCACATGGCCTCAACCACGTCCGTGACTCTGCTTGACAGACTGAGAATGCGGCCCCTACAGTCTTGGTTCATCACCCACTACGACCCATTCAGGCATGATCCCAGAAGGATGTTAACCATCCCATGACCGGTCCGCAAGACTCTCAAGTGGTGGCTATCGCCGCAAACAGTCCAGGCGGGGATGCCCTTCTATCAAGCAAGGCCAATGAGATCAATAACCACAGACGCTTCACTGACGGGATGGGGAGCACATCTCCATGACATGCAGACCAGAGGCCAATGGTTGGCTGCGGAGAAAGAGAAGCACATAAACGAACTCGAGCTCATAGCAGTTTTCAAAGCCCTAAAGGCCTTCGAACCAGGCATAACGGGCCACCTAGTACAGATTGTGTTGGACAACACCTCAGTAGTATTCTGTATCAACAAACAAGGTGGAACCAGGTCTCCGATGCTTCTGAACCTAACTCTGCAAGTTTGGGATTGGTGTGTTCAAAGGAATATTCACTTAACTGCCATACATCTGCCAGGAGAACAGAACTTGGTTGCAGATACCCTGAGCAGAACTCAAACATCGGTCCACGAGTGGGCTCTGAACCAGGCGATTGCCAACAGTCTCTTCAAGAGATGGGGTGCCCCTTCGATAGACTTATTTGCCACGAAAGAGAACACCAAATGCCTGTTATACTGCTCAAGGGGAAGACCTGTACAGGGAAGAATGGGGAATGCCTTCCTCTTCCACTGGGGAGGCCCGCTCATGTATGTGTTCCCACCATTCCCCTCTCATACTGAAAGTAATCTCCAAGCTTCAGGCAGACAGGAGTTGGTGCATCCTCATCACACCCTGGTGGCCAAGACAAGTGTGGTTTGCACCGCTTCTCCTGATGTCGAAGCGACGGTTCATCAAACTTCCAGCATGGGAAGATCTCATAACACTGCACAACAGACTTGTGAACCACCTGGATCTACCTTCCATACAGCTAACAGCTTGGCTAATAACACCGTAAGGACACTACCCCAGGCAGTAAAGGTGATAATTCGAGCAGCCCAGCGCCCTAACACAATTAAGGCATACAAGTATAGATGGATAAAATTCCTGTTCTTCCTGAAAGACCACCCTCCCGGGGATAGCTCACCAGGTATCCCAGATTTACTAAAATTTCTAGCTTCCCCATCTTTGGGAGGACTCTCTCCCTCATCAGTCCAAGGCTATGTAGCGGCCATCTCATGGTATTTCCAAAGGGAAGGTAAACCATCCTGCTTCAAGGACCCACTAGTCCAGGACTTTCTTAAGGGTTACAAGAACTTGAACCCTCCTGTCAAGGGCCCAGTGCCAGCTTGGAGTTTAGAATTAGTCCTTAACTGTCTTGAGGGTCCACCATTTGGACCAATGGCAACTTGCGACCTTCACTTGCTTGCTATCAAAACAGCATTTCTTGTAGCGATAACGTCGGCCCACAGGGCGAGCGAGCTGTGCGCCCTTAGAGCGGACCCTCCATACATCCGCTTTCACCAGGATAAGGTGGTACTAAGACCGGATGTGGCATTTCTTCCCAAAGTAGTCTCTTCATTCCACCTTAATCAGGATATAGTTCTCCCAGCACTGTTTAGGGAACCGACGTCGCCACTGGAGCATCACCTACATACCTTGGATGTCAGGCGCTCACTGGCATTCTATATTGACAGATCAACACCCTTTCGCAAATCTACAAGACTGTTTGTTTGTTACGGAGGTCACCGTAAAGGCGAAGCAGTGTCATCTCAACGTTTTTCAAAATGGGTAGCATCTGCAATCAGGCTGGCATACCAACTCTCAGGGAAAAACGTCCCAGCCATGATCTGAAGTCATTCAACGAGGGCAACCTCCACGTCAACTGCCTTTTTGAGTGGAGTCCACATACAAGATATATGCAGAGCAGTTACATGGTCTACTCCTCTCACCTTTGTGAAAGGTTACAAGTTAGACATCATATCACGAAAGGATGTCACCTTGGGCAGAGCAGTTCTCTTGTCCTCTGTGACTAGAGGACCAAAACCTAGTGTTCAATAAAGTTTGGTTTCTGTTAAATTTAAAATGTCATACGTATTTCTTGACAGAACATCAACACCTAGTTTTTTCGGTCAGGGTACCCTCCTCCTATAATGAGCTTGTTAATCTACCCTTACTGTGTGGATTCACAGAGACCACGAAGAAGGACAGGTTGCTTACCTGTAACTGTAGTTCTTCGAGTGGTCATCTGTGAATTCACACAATCCCGCCCATCCTCCCCACTTTAGTCTGACCTCAATTTTTATAATACACATGCTGCTTCTAGCAGCGAATTGGAACTGAGAAGGCAAGCAGAGAGGGGCCTTATATAGGCTATGGGAGGGTGGGTGGAGCTACCGCCAAAACTCAGTTTTAAAGCCTAACGACTATCTGAAGGGCTCTGCGCAGGCGCAGGTTTAACCCTTAATGTGTGAATTCACAGATGACCACTTGAAGAACTACAGTTACAGGTAAGCAACCTGTCCTTCTTTGTCTCCAACATGTGCTTAGAACAAAAGCATAAAAACCTGTTCAAATCACCACTGCCAGAATCTGATTAGCCAGTCCAGTCTGGTGATGTGATGTCATGATGATGCTATTCCAGGAAATGAGCTCCACCTCCCACTTCTCTTAACCCTTTGTTTACCTGTTCATGCTAATCAGAGAATTGCTGATGGCAGATAATGGGAAATGTAGTTCTTGCCCATGATGGGAGTTGCACCACCCTGTAGCAGGAGGATGGAACACTATCATGACATGGCCACTGAGCTATGGTCCTTCTCCCAGAGAGACAAAAATGTAATAGCAGAACACCCTCCTGAACAAAGGTTAACGATATAACAAACTTGGTGACTTAATATGTGGTTCATGTTAGCTGTCTTGGGTCCCAGTAACCACCTTGAGTCCCAGTTTTGGGGAAAAGGTGGGTATAAATCAAGATGATGATGATAACATAGCATACTCTGTTGCTAAAAATGTGGCTGATGGTGGTCTAATATCTGAAGCAATGTCGAAATCCGTCTTTGGACGGAATAAGACAAGACATTTTGCTTCATGAGGCAAAGCATCAATTTATTTATTTACCCATGTTTCTCCTAGTACAGGACCTAAGGCAGCTTACTTTACCCTGAGCCAGCCAGGTTATTCTGGCACCTGAAGCCTCTCCTTCATTCTCTGAAAGATAGTACAAAGGGAATAAATTATACAACCATCTGCTGTCTTTTCAAAATCAGCTGCCTGAGGCAGCCATTTCACTCTGCTGTTGCTCTTCAATACTGTTTTACAACATCCTGAACATGAATCAGCCAGTGCCCAAGGAAGAGGAGTTTGGTGTGTTGGAGCTATCGAGTAGTCAGCCCAGCCCAGGTCAGTCATGAGTTATCTGAGCAAGAGAAAGGGAAAAGCACAAGGGTGGTCAATAGCCAGTCTACAGGTCAAATGAATGGATCAGAAGTTCAGGTACATGAGCCAGCAAGGAGCTAACAGAGTAGTCCAAAATGTAACCTATCCAAGGTTATGAAAAACCAGTAACAGGAGAGAGTACAGATAAGAGAGTTGTCTGCACTAAAGCTGAGAAAGAACTGCTGGGATATTTATGGGCAGCACTTTCAAGGCCGCAGGTGCTTAATGAGTGCCTAATTAGGTCAGCATCTATCACTTAACCAGTGCTAGGCTTGGAGTTTCTCCCTCCTTTGCTCAGTGGGCATGTTATCTTCAGTGCCCGTAGCTTCTGCTAACACCTGCTGGGGAACTGGGTCCTCAGCCCCCATCTCTGCAGACTCAGAGAGAGTTCTACTATGAGGAGGTTCAGCTTCCTGGCAATCTGCCTCCACCTCCTTGTCTGAGTCATACAGAGGGTGAGTTATGACACCCAATGGCAGGAAGTTGTGGCCCTACTTGCTCTGTAATGAATAATTGTATAACTGAGGCATAGTTTGATTGCCACATTATCCTCTTCAGTCTAATGGAATAGCATGATAAGGGCTTTAAACGATCATCCAACTGCAGTTACTAGACCTGCATTTTTTGTCCCTTGAAGTAACTGCTAAGTTTCCCCTTGGTTTTTAGTGGTCTTGGATTTTACCCTGCCTCAATTTAAACTCCAGTGCAGTGACTAGACCTGCATTTTTTGTTCCTTGAAGTAACTGCTTAAGTTTCCTTTAGGTGCTTAATGGTTTTGGATTTCACCCTGCCTCAATTTAAATTCTTTTGGGGAAGCTGATTCCATATCTTATTTGTGCTACTTGATTTGCTTTCCTATTGTTTTTACACTAGAGGAGAGTTTTCTAGCTTTCAGGATGCAAACTTACTACAATGCAAGCTTGTGCATATTTATGTAGAAATAAATTTTGTGTCAGGTTGCCATGTTGAAAACTGGAGAGGGCTTCTACACCTTTAATGGTTGTATAGAAGAGTAAATTTCATCAGCTGTCACTTGTCATGCAACCAGGTAACAGACAACAGCTTCTGAAATTCCCTCATCTACACAACCACTAAAGGTACAAGAATCCTCTTCTGTTTTTGATCCGGCAATCCAATACATATGTTCTGTGGTCCTTACTCCATAGTAAATATGTTTAGGACTGCAGTCCATGCTTATGATCGAAGCCAGCTTTCCCAGATCTAATGTCCTCTAGATGTCTTGAATGGCAGCATCTGCCATCTTCAACTACCATGGTTTATGGCCATACTGGGAGCTGTAGTCCAACATAGAATCATAGAGTTGGAAGAGACCACAAGGGCCATCCAGTCCAACCCCCTTCTGCCATCCAGGAATACACAATCAAAGCATTCCTGACAGATGGTCATCCAGACTCTGCTTAAAAACCTCCAAAGAAGGAGACTCCATCACACTCCAAGGCAGTGTATTCCACTTCCAAACAGCTCTTACTGCCAGGAAGTTCTTCCTAATGTTTAGAAGGAATCTCTTTTCCTGTAGTTTGAGTCCATTGCTCCATGTCCTAGTCTCTGGAGCAGCAGAAAACAAGCTTGCTCCATCCTCAGTATGACAGCCCTTCAAATATTTAAACATGGCTATCATGTCCCCTCTCAACCTTCTCTTCTCCAGACTAAACATGCCCAGTTCCCTAAGCCACTCCTCATAGGGAATGGCTTTCAGATCACCCACCATTTTGGTCGCCCTCCTCTGGACACATTCCAGCTTCTCAATATCCTTCCTGAATTGTGGTGCCCAGAACTGGACACAGTCTTCCAGGTGGGGTCTGACCAAAGCAGAATGGAGTGGCACTATTACTTCCCTTAATCTAGATACTATACTCCTATTAATTAACATGTCTAGATGTAACCAGGTTGGAGAAAACTAAGTAGGCATATTTGGAAGTGTAGTCTTGCATTGGAAATGCAGGCATTCACTCCAGTATACTGAAGGTTGCTCAGTAATCAATCATACCCCATTTCAGCAGACCTTCCAGCAGACCACCTGTCTTAAAAATAAAATAAAATTCAAGTACTGCATGAAAATTCATCCTTCATTCAGAAAGAGGAAGAGGAGGAGAGAGTGTTTTAAAACTAGAAAACAGCTGCAGAAGGGAGAGGGTTTTTTTTTGGTGACATTAAAGAGGGAAAATATATTGGGAAAATAAGCTGTTCTTTTAAGGAGGCTGGTTTATATTAATGCATTCAGCTGCTTTCAGCTGCAGTTGAGCTGGAGTAAGGTTGGGCTGATAGTTCACAGCAGGTAGTTATACTGTGAAAAACACTGGTTTAAATGTGAAGGACCAAATCAGTCTCAACTAGAGAAGGACCATTAAATCAATGGGAACTTGGTAAGTCAACACTTAAATAAATTCCACTGATTCAGTTGGTCTAGTCTAATGGAGACAAGCAGTTGGATTTAGGCCAGGATGGGCATCAGGCAGCTTCTGAGATGCTGTGGAATTGTATCTCCCAGCAGGCCTAGACACCATAGCCAATGGTGAGGAATGCTGGGAGTTGCCATTGAACAACATCTGGAGAGCCACCTCTGCTTTAGGCTGAAGACTGACTCCAGTTTTATTCATTCTGAGTTTAGCGGAACATTCCACTTGGATTAATTGAAGTAGGGGTGGTTTTGGAACATGTCCATCACTTTGAAAGTGTTCCATGTGTCTTCTGTCAGCATGCCCTACTATCCCTCCCTGTGAGATTTCATAACTTGACATATTAGACACTTTTTGGGGTCATGTTGGCTTGGGCAGACTGGTGGTCCATTGAAAGTCATGATGACTTGAGACATGTCTAAAACTACAATGGTGGGAAAGCCCAAGTTAGGATTAAGCAGAAAGCCCCTGTAATGGGTTTATGCTAACAACTCAGTTGTTAACGGGTATGTGCTAATCCTTTCTTCTACCCTTGGGTATTTCAAGCAATAATTCAATCAAGCAATCAAGTGACCATTCCTCATTCCATATCCTACAGAAATCTCTCCTCACACTCCCTCCTGTCCAACCTTACAAGGTTGCCACAAGCCCATCAATGTTTTGTCTCTCCTTAATTAAAACAATCAGTTGAGTTTCGGATCCTTTTGTCTATTCCTTGGAAAGCCATCCAGGTTTTGTTATAACTAACTTGCCCCTTCAAGGCACGGAATAAGAGTATAAATATTAATAGCAAGGTGTGTCATAACCGAGGTGTGATAGGGCTGGACCTTATCATTTTTTTTTCTTTGATGTGCCACCCTGAGATGCCTGTCTTAGTATCTTCACTTCATGGAACTCTCTTCTCCAATAAAATACTTTATTTCTCTTTAACTGGAGCCTCATCTACAGTTACTACTGATATACATAGGTGAAAAGATCCCCAAAGTTACCCTCCTCTTGCAGGCCTCTTATTTGAGCTAATAATTTGCCCAAATACTAAAAGAAATGTTGACATAATGGGTGGGAAACTAATGTATCTGCCACCTCTTAAGGTAGCACTTCTTTATCCAAAGCTCTCTGGAAAACAGTGGGCTTTGTACCCATGTAAAAGGGCACATAAAGAGGATACTGCCTTATTCTATTTGCTTGTTGTTCTTTTGTTGTTTTTCCCCATGTGTCTTCAGATGTCACAAAATGAACCAACAAGCAGACGCAGTACTTCTTAACAGAGTGGGTTCTCACACCCCACAAAATTGTTGATGGGTGAGAAACCAACATTCGCATAGGAATTAGCAGTTTGCTCTTCCATTAAACAACCTGTCAACAGTAGCTTTAAATGCTTAAAGCCAATGTTCTTCCCCCCGCCCAAAAGATAGGATTCAAAATGTAGCAGCCTACATGTCATTTCTTCTGAACCATGTCTGATCTTTTGCTCTTCCATTAGTCTTCTCCAGTTCTACAGATTTATTGATAATATTTTACAGAAGCCCAGATGCAATGCCATAGTACTACAATGTTCTGTGCCTTGTGCTGAAATGACATACACATGTTGGTGGATGCTAGACTGGAGAAATATCAAGGATTCAAAAGCACTAAAAATAAATACAAAGCTTGCAAATGAGCATGCAAATGAGGGCCAGGATTTTAGTGGATGTTTTCAAATGAGAACCTGGAGGCATATATCCTTATCAGGTGAAATTATCAAAGATTTAAGAAAGAGAAGAGCAGCAGTATATTATTGTGGGGTGGGAAGAAGGGAGTCAGTGTGGCCTTGAAAACAGTGGGGAAGAGATGTGAGGAGACCTTCCACCACCTTGCCTTTTAGATTACCCAACTAAGTGGTGTTTTAGTCACTTCTTTTTATGGTTGTGGATCTCATCTGATTATACACAGAGGGAAGTAAGTGAGGCTTATTTTCTGCATAGTGGGGAATAGCTCGGATGCTGACTGAAATAAAATGGAACTCACTTGACTCCAATAGCTCAGACCTAATAGCAATGCTTCGAGCAATAGGACATAAAAACAGTTAAAATGTCTGTTTATATAGATCAGAAGAAATGGTATACATCTAACTTTGTATCTAGATTATACTAGGGTGGGCTTGTGTAACTTGTGCATTGAAAAGTTTTTCATTTTCCACCTAGAATAACCTGGTCAAGGGTAAGGGGGCATATGACCACTTGTGACTCATAGTCAAAGCTATGTGTTTGCCTCATCCTGCCGTTTAAGGGTGTGATGCTTCTGTGGGCAGATCATTGCCCTCCCAAACATGTGGCCCTCCAGGTAATGTTGAACTCTAATTCTCATCAGCTCTAGCCAGCCTAGCCAATGCCAAGGCAGGATGGGGATGGTAGTTCATTAATATCAGGAGTGCTGAAGGTTGACAACAGTTCTTGTTTAAGACAGAAGATCCAGGCCAGTTTTCTGCTCAAATATTATGCTACCACTAACTGAGGTCACACACACCCTGGTTCATGTGTCACTATCTTTTAGAGCCACCTTTTCCTATTGAAATATCTAATATTGAGAACTATAAACATGCCCCAGTATTAGGAGCGAACCAATTGAATAAATGAGTATTAGCTACTTACTAAAGAACTAGCCTATTCCCAAACTCCAATTTACCATGTGAGCATTTTAGATGAAAAATGAGACATTACACCACTTAAATTTCTTAATAGGCAATATATGTGCAAATCTGTACCTCTTTCATGTTGTACTAGCTGTGAGGGGCCAGTCTGTAAATGTGGGGAAATGCATCTCATAAGGCAAGAAGCTGCAGGCAGGAATTCTCTTCAGTGTCAGAAACACATGGAATAATTTCCATGTCAGGCAGGCAGATTCTAACTTCTTTCTACCTGGTTTTTATGGCCAGAAAGGTGTTTTTTTTAAATATAAATTGCCAGGGTAGAGGTATGGAGCCAGCATTTAAAGACAGCATTTAAAGGTGTGACTCCTTATTTGTGTTTTAATATGGTGCAAACCTCAAGATATTTTAATAAGGTATAATCTCCCTAAGACTGTAGCATGTGATTTTTCTTTTCTTTTTCTGACTAGTTTTTACCAGATGCACTCCAGGTTGCCCCTGATTTGGAACTCATTTCCTGTGGCTAACTCAGAGTTAAACACTGGGACCCCCAATTCAGATAGCCATGATTAAATCCCATTGAAAACATAGGGATATAAGAAGTTGCCTGAGTTGGCTACGGGTCCATTTAGCTCAGTATTGTTGACTTTGGCTCTTCTAGGATTTGCAGTTTTGTGAGATATTTAGCCTTCTCTGTCAGAGGGCTCTGGTGCCACAACAAACTACAGATCCCAAGATTCTATAGGATGGAGCCATGGCAGTTAAAGTGGTGTCAAACTGTTTTAATTCTGCAGTGTGGCTACAGCCAAGGTAGAGTGCACAAGAAGTTAACCCTTCCACAGTAGTGATTGCTGTCCATCCACTGATTGTGGAGGAGGAATTTGGTTCAAAAGCCAGGTTGTCTAGACATTTGAAGGTTCTTTGGACAGCACAACCATCAGAAGCTCCCTTTTCTCTGTCAGAAAGTGCTTGCAGGCCTTCATGGATGTGGATAGATCCAGTCAGCTAATATCATAATTTTTAAATGGGGAGGGAGGGTAAGTCGTGATAGCCAACCCAGTGGGCGTTGAGGCTAAGCAGTTATTGAAGGATGCTGAGTGTTAACAGCAGCCCTGTTCAAGAACTCTTGGCTTCTTAAGGTCCACAAGGGAGGCATTTTGATCAGGGATGGGGAATCTGACCTTCCAGATGTTGGTGTAAAGCAATGCTCCTCATAGCCCGTTGTCAGCTACATTTCAAAACTTAAAAGAAATGCTGGTGGCCAGATGGGAAACACTGGAGAGTTGGATCAGGCCCCAAGTCTCTAGCTGCTTATCTCTAGTCCATAAGAATCATAATTCTGCTCCCCAAAACATTGCCAAAAGATAAGACAAAGAATTTACTAGCTGAATGTAGAGTGCCAACCAATACATTTAGAAAAGGAAGTTGATGAAAGGCCCATACCATAACTTCCAGAAGAATACTTTTAGAGAGTCACATCCTTGGCTTGCAACCTAAAGTTCATCATGTGGAAAGAAATTTGCACCTCCCTCCTTACCGGTTGGTGGCTAAGCTGAACCTCCATTTGTACCTCTTTTGTCATAAAGATGCTAGTGTAGGAGAGGAGTAGTGAACAATGACAAGTCTTGTAAAGAGCCTATCGCACAGAGATTCTTGGCTTCCTATTTGGTGGTGCATTGCTGTGCTGGAAGATTAGGAGATCAGCACTTCTGAAGAGGACATCAATCTAATATTCATAAGTGTGGGAAGGCTGCCAGGATTTGGGTTTGCATTAGCAACCGATCAACTCCACTGGGAGCCTTGTATCAGTGTTTATTCAGGATGTTTCCATTAAAATGTGCAAGGGTAGAAACTTATTACTGCATGGTAACACACTGCAGAATAGGGGAGCCCTCTGAGGGGTGATTGAAAGCATAAAGAGTAGTAGTTCTGGTTTCTAAATGTTCATTCATTGAGCAGTCTGTCTTACTCTGCATGGCTAGCATGGGGAAAAAAGAAGTCAAGTAAAGGCCCTGGAAGAGGGAAGGCAAAGTTCACTTGAGTCAACTGCTGCATTCTTTACAGTATAGTCCTATGCATGTCTGTTGTTGTGTGCCTTCAAGTCGTTTTACAGTATAGTCCTATGCATGTCTGTTGTTGTTGTGTGCTTTCACGTCGTTTCTGACTTATGGCGACCCCAAGGCAAACCTATCATGGGATTTTCTTGGCAGAATTTGTTCAGAGGGCGTTTGCCCTTGGCTTCCTTGGCTGAGAGAGGGTGTTTTGCCCAAGGCCATCCAAGGGGTTTCCAAGGCTGAACGGGAATTCAAACTCTGGTCTCCCAGTGTCCTAGTCCAACACTCAAACCACTACACCATGCATGTCTTACTTAGAAATAAGTGCCACAGAGTTCAGCAGTCAGTCCACATCATGGGTGAGAATCATGTGGGTCCCCAAGTGTTGTTGGGCTGCAACTCCCAGCACTCCTCATCATTGCCTATGCTGCCTATAGCTTCTAGGACTGCTTGTCTACATGCACCCTGTCCTGTTTTAACATTACAATTTAATATTACAATGTATAGAAAGGGCTTTTTCATCTGTTCAACTTGTTGTCCCTTACCTCTTTTAGTTTTTCTTAGCCTTAACACAATTGGCCCTCTGTACCCAAGTGTTCTGCATCCACAGATTTAACAAACCATGGTTCAAAAATATTTTAAAAATCCAAAAAGCAAACCTAAGAATTGTCCATCATTTTATATAAGGGGCACCATTTTACTACACCATTGTATATAACGGGACTAGAGCATCCACAGCTTTTGGTATCCATGAGGGTCCTACACCCAACTCCAGTTCATACTGAGGGTCCACTGTACCCTGATTTGAGGATTGGGAAAACAGCCTAATTCACCTCAGACCAATCAACAAATGGGTATAACTTCCCCCCTCTCTATTTCACAGACGTATGTGGAATTTGCAGGCATGGTGGCCCATTATGTGATGATGGCCAACATTGTTACTTGACATATTTTGTCTAATTTGGTTCAAGCAGTTGGGATGATTGAGAGTAAATTGAATTATATATTGTTTTTCTCATTTTTACACTGTCACAACCTAAAACAGTAAAGTAAACAGTACGGTAAAGCAATTTATAGAGCAGAACAGATTAAGCTTTTCAGCATGTTGTAACACTCCTGCAAAACCAATTGCCCATCTCTCAGCAGCTCTAATTCAAAGGTATTTGAGTGTGCATATCCTGAAATCGAGGCACATCTGCTCTGCTCAGAACCTTTTCTCTATGGCTTATGTCTATAGCTTTGCAGCTGCTGCTGAAATCATGAATCCAGATACTTTAATATATTAACACTAGCACTATTTGGATGTTCTATAGCTGTGGAGAATAAACAGGGGAGGAAGGAAGCCCTGCCCTCTTTGTCACCACATTTCCTGCTCTCATCATGTGAAGAATTACTTCTTGAAGACGAGAGCTTCTTCTGTCCATGGAGGCTTTCTGTCAGTGGCAGGTGGTGGCTCAGAGGTCAGTGGAGTGAATGCCTTCCGGGTTGATTTGAATACTAAAGGAACTATCCTAGGTGCTGAACACTGTCCTCCCCAAAACATTAAGCACATTGGATAGCTCTTTAAAATTTGAACCTTGTAAAACCTGGAGTGGATTCATCACCCAGCTGACATTGGAATTACAAGCTCCAGTTGGTCTCCCCATGGCCAGGAACCCTGATTTTCCACAGTTCTAAATCAAGTGGATGATCATGGGTAGTGGAAATTCTTTGGAACATCATGTGGGGATGGGAATGGAAATGCACTTCTGCTCCTCAAATGTTTATTCTCCACAGTTAAAGAATGCCTGAACAGAACAGCTATGATCAGAAGACTTTTTTTCAGCCTGCAGGGCTTAAAGTGGATTTTCTTTCTGTTGAATGAAAAATGACCAGCAGATGGTGCAATTTACTTGTGTTTATCATACTTTGCCAGAAGGTTTCTTCACAGAGCAAGACCTTTCCCAATGTATAATAAACAATGGCAGTTAGTGCTGGTTTTCCCACAGGGTAATATTTTTCTACCATAAAAATTGGGTTCTGTCAGTAGCTGTTAGTAATTGAATACAATAGTTTTTTTTTTTTTTAATAAAGCCACTGTGGACTATCCAGGCACTCTGAGGCTGCAATCCTGTACTCATTTACCTGGGAGTAAGTTCTATTGATCCCAATGGTGGCTTACTTCTGAGTAAGCAGATATAGGTGTACTCTCTGATACATCATTGTCCAAGTGTTTTGATGACTGAGGCATTTGTAAGTTTAGGATCCTGTGGAAAGTTTCAGAAGTGATACGTGGTTTGTATGTTAGAAACTCTTGCCTACAGGGTTGGCTCAAGACATAGAATCATAGAATAGAATCATAGATCATACAATTGTAGAGTTGGAAGAGACCACAAGGCCATCCAGTCCAACCCCCTGCCATGCAAGAATCACGATCAAAGCATTCCTGGCAGATGGCCATCCAGCCTCTGTTTGAAGTCCTCCAAGGAAGGAGACCCCACCACGCTCCGAGGGAGTGTGTTCCACTGCTAAACAGCTCTTACTGTAAGAAAGTTCCTCCTAATGTTGAGGTGGAATCTCTGTTCTCATAGTGAGACCTGTGATGGAAAATCCGAATGGTGGTCCTTTTCACCAGGGCTGGCCCTACTGTTAGGCAGAGTGAGGCAAGTGCCTCAGGTGGCAGATGCTGTGGAGTGCCAACAGCAACAGTCCCTGGAATGTTCTTCCTTATCCTTTTGGTTATTACTTACTGTTGGAGGGCAAAGCTCTGTGTGCTCCACAGCCTGTCCCCTAAATTGGCCTGCAGCACACAGGTATAATGAAGGCTGACCTCCTATCACCAGTGGTGCCTGGTGGCATTCAGTCTGAACTTTTAAGGAGTTATCCAAGGTGCTGAGCCTAGCCCCTAGATAGGTTCAACACCTCAGATAGGTCCTTTAACATTTGGGTTAAAACCCAGAGCAGATTTACTGTCCCACTAACATGAAATCTCCCAGTCACTACTGCCCACCACCATTGAGGTAAAACTCATCTGGCAGTCTAGTCATCTTCTTTATAGGAGATGTGGGATACAGTGACCATTTTGCCCTTTACTAGGCAGCAACATGTCTTGTATTGGCTTATGATCAAGCCTAGGTTAAGGCCATTCTCCTTATGGGGTGGTAGTGTTGGTTGCATTTTGGGGCATGTATGTTCTGGGGGTGAATCTCTAAAGTGAACCATAACAAAATGTGACAAAATGATTTGTGGAAGTGGAGGCAGTTTACAATGATTATAATGAGGAAGCTATGTCCCTCGCCCCTTTGACAGTTTTTGAAGGCACTGGATTAAAGTTCAAAGGCACTCCAAGAAAGAGGAAATGGAGGCAGTGGTCAGAAGCTACTAGCAAAGTCCTAGATTTTTCTTTTTAAAAGCACACAATGAAAAGATATGAAATCTTCCTCTGCCATTATTAGCTACTCTGCTCTTCCTCAATTTGTTTTTTTGTTTTGTTTTGTTTTGAGGAATGGGATTGCAACCTTTGAAATGGAACTGAAACAACAACTGCAGCACATTTTCCACCAGTGAAGAGGGCTGAAAATGTGGTAGAAGACAGTTCTTGGTCTTGGTTAGAGGGCACCAGGTTGGGAAACGTGAAGCTAATGAGTAGCCATGGCTATGTATTCTTCTCATACTATTAGTTTTGTCACAGTCATGACTTTCTAATTCACTCCCATGATTTATTTTATTTCATTCAATTTATATCTTGCCTTCTTGGAGCACCAGTGCTGCAGGGGCAGCTCACAGTAATGATAAAGTGCACCAGGGAACGTTGCACAGATGGAATCAAAGATGTGTTTCTTTATGAATAAAAGAAAGAAATGTGAACTGGGAGAGGGGTTGGCCTGAGGGAGAGAAGAAAAAGTCATGGGTCTCATTTATTTTGGAAACCCATGAGATCTTCAGTAATCATGTGCTAAATCTAGGCAGGCGATCTCTGCAGTATCTGGCATACTGATGCTGACAACACACTATGTTAAAAACCTAGGGAGAAATTTATGGACTATGCTGATCTGGATTAGGATGACTCTACATGAGTAGAATAGGTTTAAACTTTCCCTTCAGCTGGTTCTTGCTTTGAACTCCCCCCTCTCCCCCTGGGGGGGGGGCTAGACAGAAACTTGGGAGGATAAATCTTCCATTGGTACCAATGGAGGTTTTAATTTTTTTAAAAAAAGTCGCACGTGGTGTGTGGGGTGGGGGTGGGGATTTTCCAGGGAGAAACTGGTAAGAAAAAAAATTAAATCCCCCCACCCATGCATGAAAATGCTCACTAGTTTTTGGGCCACATGTGTTTACTTGAAAGTAAAAAAGAAAGAAAGAAAACTATCCTGAATTGCATGCTGCATGTTTAACACTGTCTGCAGTTTAGCTCTATAACATTTGCAGTCCAAAGAAGGATTGTGTTGTTTTCTCTCTAGTCTAAACAGAAGAAAGACAAAGCAGCATCAATTCAGGTTAAGAGGTGATATGATAGTCATGTTTAAATATTTGAAGGGATGCCATACTGAGGATGGAGCAAGCTTGTTTTCTGCTGCAATGGGTTCAAACTACAGGAAAAGAGATTCCACCTAAATATTAAGAAGAACTTCCTGACAGTAAGAGTTATTCAACAGTGGAATACACTGCCTCAGAGTGTGGTGGAGTCTCCTTCTTTGGAGGTTTTTAAGCAGAGGCTGGATGGCCATCTGTCGGGAATGATTTGATTGTGTATTCCTGCATTGTAGGGCCTGGATGGCCCCTGTGGTCTCTTTTAATGCTATATTATATATAAAAAAAATTATTTATACCCCGCCCCTCTGTTAAAACAATATGATTCTATGAGTTTATGAACTTTCCAGATAACAGATTAGGTTACAAGGGAAGCTGCATTATCCCAAGTCAGGCCTTGGATCCATCTACTAGTTACTACTGATTACAGTCTTATGCTGAGACAGGCCTTGGATCCATTGACAACATGCATTCCCAGCCATTTTTGTGGCCCCTAGACACCCTGGATTATCACCATCACCATCACCATCACCATCACCATCACCATCACCATCACCATCACCATCACCATCACCATCACCATCACCATCACCATCACCATCATCATCATCATCTAAAACAAAGAGAACTGTGTTCCAGGAAGTTCAGTTCTCCTATGAAACAAATGGCATAACTTGTGGTACCTTTTTTCAACAAAAGTGTCTTTTTAAAAAAACACTGGAAGTGACTTCTGGTAATTTCTGGTTTCATTCATCATGCTTTATGGCCCTGACAGGGGTATAGTGGAAACTGTGGCTTACAGCACCATTGTACTGTCTATTCTCCTTTATGGGTCTGAAACATGGGTCACCTATCGCCACCACTTACAACTCCTCGAACGCTTTCATCAGTGCTGTATACTCACAATCCTAAATATACACTGGACTGACTATGTGACGAATGTTGCTGTCCTTGAGCAAGCAGGGATCACCAGCATTGAGGCCATGATATTGAGTACACAGCTACGCTGGGCAGGGCACGTTTCTAGGATGGAGGACCATCACCTCCCCAAAATAGTACTCTACAGAGAACTTGCTATGGGTCAGCGTAAGAGGGGCGCTCCAAAAAAGCGATACAAGGACTCCCTGAAACAACATCTCAGGCTCGGCCAAATTGATCACCAACAGTGGTCCGCCCTGGCCTCACATCGGGAGGCATGGAGATGCACTATCCACAATGCTGCAGCCTTATTTGAGAACTGACTCTGAACAAGTCTTGAAGAGAAATGACAACGCAGAGAGACTCACAACCCAGAAACATCACCCAAGGAGACCTTCTGCTGTGCTTTCTGCAACCAGACTTGTTTGTCTTGGATTGGCCTTTTTCGTCATCAGTGTGCTTGCAGAGAGCGTGGGATGAGTCTTTCCTGAATCTTTGTGAAGAAAAGCCAGAGAGAGAGCTCTCTAGGTTTTTGGTCAAGCAATTTTCCCCAACCTGCAGGCTTTTATGTACTTTTTGTCTTGAAATTACCTTTTATTACACATGTTGTCAAGACAATATGTATAAGATAGCATAAAAACTATTTCAGTAGTAATGAAACTCATAAAAGGTCCTCAGAAAATGGAGTCTTACCTGACCAAGAAAAAGAACAATTTAGTGCTAGATGAGGAGTCCTGAGGAGAGCATCCCATAACTAGAGTGCCACCACTGTAATGGCCCTGTATTGCAGCACCATCCATCTCACCTCATGTGGCAGGGGCACCCAGAGGAGCCTTCTCAATATATGCTGAAATGGATATGGGTGAACTAGACTTGAAAGACAAACACTAGCACTTTGGCTTGAGTCCTGAATGGACTGGCAAAATGTTACTGCAATGCCAAGTTGACAATAAACATTTACTGTTCTCCCTGGTTCTCCTCTTTAGATGCACTTCACTCTAAAGATGGAGAACATGTAGCTCTCCAGATATTGAAGGACTCCACTTCTCATTAGCCCTAACTAACTTGCCCAAGGGTCAGATATATACTTTCAAACATTTTACAGATAAAAATTAGGACACATGTAGCCAAGCAACATCAGAGTGTGGTCAAGATGGCAGATGTTATTATTGAGGAGAGGCTGTAGCATTTTGCTTTTGCCTTGACCTACTGGGAAGGGCAAGAATCCATCTCCTCCTTTCTTCTCTTCCTGATGAATTAACTGAGGAACTAAGAGAATTTTTTTCTTAAAGGCGCGTGTGTGGGCTTGCACAAACTGTTAATACTTTGTCATTAGAAGGCAATGTGAAAAGAAGTGTTACTATAGTGCAAGCTGAAATCCTGTTTTTAAACTGCTAGTGGTGGTCATGCTATTATTCCGTGGCAGTAGTATCACACAATTATAGCAACATGCAATAATTACCATGATCTTGCCACTATGTTTCTGTTTTCTTCAATAGTGGAATTATAGCATTCTTAGATGCTCATCTGATAAAGTCCTGAGTAAAATTGCTCTTGCATTTTGAACTCAGTTTGTAGCAACTGAAGTAAGCCGGGAAGAAAAGGGGAAGTGGGAGTAGGAAGTAGAAATTGGGACACTGAAATGGAAAAAGTGGGATGACAGAGGATTAATTAGGACAGTTGGAGATAGGATAAGAGCTATAATCTGAAAACATCTAGAGAGCCACTGGTTCCCCACCCCTGCATGAGTCCATGTTGTATACATGCCTAATACAGGTCACAGACATTGCACGTTATATAAAATCAACTGAGAAGTAAAGTCCGTTGGATCCAATGGGGATGACTTCAAGGCAAGTGGATATAGGTTTGTAGTGTAAGTAGAATTTGGAAAAGTATCCCCCAGCCCCAGCTAAACTAGCGGTATATCTATCAATGGCTGCAAGCAAGGGCTATCAGAAGAGCAATTTCTATTTTGGGGGACTGATGTCTGATTTCTGGTACATCTGGGCTTGGCATTGCAGGAGGATATCATACCTACCTCCTTGAAATTTGTAGGAGATCTGACTGGTCACTGCTGCCCTGTTTATTTAGGTTAAAGACTCTAAACTGGGAGCCAGGGTGGTGTAGTGGTTTGAGTGTTGGGCTAGGACTTCAGGAGCCCAGGACTCAGACCCCTGTTCAGCCATGGAAACTCACTGGGTGACACTGGGCAAGTCATACTCTCTCAGCCTCAGAGGAAGATAATGGCAAACCTCCTCTGAAAAAAAGCTTACCAAGGGAAAAAATTGGGATGATAGGATCTCCATAAGTTGAAATCAACTTGAAGGCACATAACCGTAACAAATTCTAAACTGGATGACACAAGAAAGCATTCTCTCCCTTGTGCCCCTGCCTGTTTATAGGGACAAGCCCTCCATTTAACAAGTGGAAGGGAAAATAAAGCAGCAAGAGACTGTGAGAGACCACACTGCTATAATTTATGCTCCTCCTAGATGTTGTTGATCTGACCTCTGGCTTCTGATCCATAGCTTTTAAATGGTCCATTAGATAACCCTATCCCCTGACAATATTAAAAACTAGAACCAAGCACACAGGCAGCAGAGATCTGCTTCACCATCCAAAGGGCAGTTAGTTTTCCTATAAGACTGAATGCCTGGCTTATAAATATTTTATTAAATCCTTTTAAATGGTTGCTCTTTCCACACTGTTCTCCTCTGTAGGTATCTGATGGCAGCATTAATGTGGGTAAAGTGTTTCTGGGAAGATCAGGAAAGGCAATCAGACTCTGGTGAATACTCACAGTGCTCCCCTGTCTAAACTGGATGACACATCCAGTTTAGTGCTCCCCTGTCCCTGATGCTTTTCAGCACCACATCACAAAGAGATTTGTGTTTGAGTCTCCTCTCCACTGCCTGCAGACTTGTTTGTCTAAATGTCATGGTATACTTAACAGGAAAATATGTTCAACTTCCAAGTTGAAACAGTAGCTTCATGGAATTGCGATGGGTATATACAGTCCTGGGTGAGGGGCAGAGGAGGACTATTGAGAAGAGGTATGTAGTCTGATACAGATGCTATTTATTTATTCAGGTTAAAATAGCTGGCCCTCCCTATCCACAAATGCTGCATCCACGGATTCAGCCACCCATGGCTTGAAAATATTCCACAAAAAATAAAAATAAAAAGTAAAAAAAAAAAAAAATCCAAAAAGCAAACCTTGCTATTCACCATTTTATATAAGGGACATCATTTTACTATGTCACTGTATATAATGGGACCTGAGCATCCATGGATCTTGGTATCCACAGAGGGTCCTGGAACCAAACCTCAGTGGGTACCAAGGCCCACTGTGTGGATTTATTTATGAAGAATGTGTGAAGCACAGCCTTACAGAGCTCTGTAAGAGCCTTAGAGAGCTCTTACAGATCTTTGTGGTCTTGTAAGTATCTACTCCAAAGGAAGCCTCATTTCTTTATTTCTTGATGAATGACCAAGTTCCTGGATGGGGAAATGTGTCATAAAATTCTACTCAAGCAGAACTAAGAACTATCTTTCCTGTCTCAAGGCAAAGCCCACTGTTTAACTAATGCAGCCCTTACCACACTAACTTACTGGCCAGTGGAGAACAGGGGAGTGGCAGCAATAGTACAGCTAAGGAGATTTTCAGACGATCCTTGCCGCGCAAGGATCGTCTGGGACAGTTTCGTCGCAGCAGCATGGCAGGGGGTCAATTTCTGATGATGCCGTTGCTGCTGTGACATCATCATTCCCTCTCGCGCAAAGGCTTGGAGCCTGCTGCGCTATATTCACCAAGATTTTATTCATGGACAACCTCAGTGAATAAAATCTTGGCAAATATAGCGCGGCAGGCTCCAAGCCTTCGCGTGAGAGGGAACGATGATCTCATAGCAGCGATGGCGTTGTCAGAAATTGACCCCCTACCGCGCTGCTGCGACGAAACTGTCCTGGACGATCCTTGCGCAGCAAGGATCGTCTGAAAATCTCCTATGTTCCTATAACTAGGCACAAATGAGACGTCCTCCATGACCTCCCAGGTAACCTGTGGTGGAATGGGAAGATGACATCTCGTGCTGTACATGGATTTTTTTCTGCTGCCAATCTACTTTCTGTTGGCCAGTAAATTGGCATTTGGAGGGGCTGCACAAGCTAGAAGGCAGCTTTGGGAGGGGGAGTTTGGTTGTTGTGTGAGGTCAATAGTCATTCTGACTTCTGCAATGACAGAAAAAGAGACTTAACACAGCTGTAAGTTGGATGTAGTGCATTAGGTCACTAACAAGATGCTGGCTGAATATTTATATACTGCATAGATCTGAACATTTCAAAGTGGTACACAGCAATTTAAAAATGTATCCCTCTTCAAAAGGGGGAAATGGCCAAGGGAACAAAGGAAGAACAGCTGGAGAGCTGCTGCCACTGCCCCTCAGTATCTACTGCCTGAGGCAGTTACCTTATTCTGATGAATGGTTAGCTCAGCCCTGGTCATTTGACTGAACAGTCTCTACTATAGATTCTTCTGGGCCTGGTGAAAGATATGAGTCAGGCCAATAAAACTTTGCAATTTGCTTTATAGTGTAGACCATTTTGCAAAGAACAGCTAAAGATTATGAGATCAGTCAGAGTAATTCTCTCTCTGTGGAGCCAAGTACTGCCTTGATATCTTGAACTGTAATGCATGCGAGGCAACTGAATTCAAGTGTTTTCTTTTAGAGATGGCAAACTAGGAAGACTTGCTTTTATTGTGGATCAGCTGGGAGTAAATGCAGCTATTGTGGTTTCTTTATGGCTTCCTGAGGCATCAGCAGTTCACAATGGACAAAGAACTGTACCTAGGTGGACCAAAGAAAAAGGTGCTGTGATAATTATATCAGCCTCATTTGCAGGGCCTACACTTTCAAACTATCATTTTTTGGAGGATGAGTGTTGTTCTTTGGACAAAGTTGATGCAACTGATGTTACAAAGAAATCTTGGCTCTAACCCCGATCTGAAAGGGTTGCATGAATGCTTTTGTTCCTCTACTTCCATGCATTGCAACTAGTACTCTAGAAGCACTTAAATAGGAAAGTATCTGTCTTTAGTGGATAATTCATGTTAATGAGAATTCAAGAGGAAAAAAGAATACATATGTCATGCTTATTGCATAAAGGGTAAGACACATGCACCAAATGAACTTTTATCTGCTGTAGAGTTTGGATTCCCCTCCCCTCCACTTTAGGACACATGAATGGGAGAGATAATGGGAAGCTTAAGATCTTAAGGAAACAGAAATCATATGTCTTTGAATTGTCTTTAGATTATTGTTTCCATAGGCTGCTACCATACCCTACACCCCTCCCTTCAATATCTCATAATTGGCAATATTAAGATGCTTCTTGGGGTCCAGTAGACCAGGGTAAACCAAAATAAGGTCAAATGGAGGTCACAAGGACCTAGGAAGGTGTTGTGGAAAAATACCAGCAGACACACCCAAGATAGGGTTAAGCGAAGCCCCTAGTAAACAAAGCCATTAAGGTGGTATATGCTAATCCTCTTGGGTCCCCTTGGCAATGAGTCACACATCTCACAGACAAACAAGTGAACTGCACACCCCTCATCCCCAGGAAATATCCCTTTGCACCTTTCATATCCCACAGTGCAAGGTTGTCATAAACCCATCAATTCATATCTCTCAGCCATTAACAGCAATCAGCAGCATTTTGGTTTCCTTTGTTTAAATGGTAGGAAACCCATATAAGCTTTGTTCTAAGCACAAATACCCCTTCAGGACACAAAATACAGTATAACTATTAGTCCCCAAACAATAGCAAAGTGTGCCTCTGTGGATGACACCTGGCCACTTTGTCTGTGCCCCCCCAGATGAGAGTTCAGTGCCACCCTCAGCTTCCATCTGAGCATCTTCGCTCCCCCCTTCAAGACTGGTAACTATAATTCCATTTCCTGACTATTCCTCTATCCAACTTTCTGCCTTAAACTCTTCGGTAGCCTTGTGTCGTTCTTGTGAGCGTGTGTTGTGTGTTAAGTACTTTCCATGTTATTTTCCAATAAAAACCATTTTATTTTACTTTAAACTGGAGTTCTCTGCAGTTAGTACTGGTATACACAGGAGCCAAGGTCCCAAAGTTACCTGGCCTCTCGCAGCCTTCCATTTGAGGTAATCATAATTCTACAAAATATTAATATAGTTCTGAGATCATGAGTGGGGTCCTAAAGCACTCCCCACCTATTTGGATGATAAGGCCAAAGAAATTATTTCCTCCTTACAGCTACACCAAGACATACATGTACAAATTATAGCTGAGCTCCTGGTTATTTTTAATTTTTATTACAACAGAACTTGAAGTATAGAGCACATAGAATGAGCAATGCAATCTCTACAATACTATCTTCAAGGATCTGAAAAAAACTATGTACTACTAAATATAGCATCTTCAAGGTTTTCAAGGCTTCCTACAGACAGATAATACCCAACTGTTATCAAGCTTTTCTCTTTAATTGATTATAAATATGTTAAAGCCATTTTTCTAGGAGTATTCCCTTACAAGAAGAAATGTACAGAAAAACATGTTTCTATGTAGGGGAAAACCCCCCACACCTGGGGCCCTTTCACACTACACAGTTATAGCACCATGATTCCACCTCTAAAGGCCCAAGAAGAGAAGCTGTTGAACAATGGGATGGCTGGGACACCAGCAGAATTCTATTCTTATCTAGTTCCCAGCAGAAGGTACAAACATTCAAAACTGGAAGACTGTATTGCCAGATATTTAATCACAGAAATTGAATAATTGTAGACCAATATTCCTTCGCAGCCAGTGGTGTCATTCAAAATTAACAGCCAGTTTCTAGCCCCAGTTCTTCTCCATGGAGCAGGAGGATTTAGTCCTTCCCTGCTTTTGACCTTCTTGCCTCTTCATTCTCCTTGTCCACTCCAGTCTCTTCCTCCTCCTCCTCTTCCTCCTCCACTACTTCTGGCTAAAAGGGGACTTTTAACCTCCCCATCCTCTGTGACTTTTAATGATTTAACCAGTCCTGGTGAACCAATGCAAACTGGCTGAATGACAGCACTCCCTGCTTCTCTTCCAACCCCTGCTTAAGTTGTGGTCAGAGTTCTATATGAAAACTTTGTGGACAGGTTTTGGTCCATAAAGGCTTAAGAATTATTCTAGCTCTTATCTAGTCCAGTATTCCTTTGTTGCTGTGACCAGCTAAATGTCAATGAGAAGTTCAAAAATCTGGCAATGAAGGCCCAGTTGTACCTTCTTCTGCTCATGTTCTCTAGCAACAGGTTTATGGAGGGATACTGCCTCTGATGGAGAGCCAGTGTGGTGTAGTGATTTGAGTGTTCATATCCACACTCAGCCATGGCAACCCACTGAATGACCTTGGACAAGTCACACTCTCTTGTGACTTTATCAGGAAGGCAAAGGACTTTATCAGAGGGGGGTGAAATAGCAGAATATCCCATTATTGCACAATGTCATCATCCTCCCATGATCCATGCATGCTCCACCCTTTAATTAGGCATAACTTTTAATTGATGGGCAAAGATGTCAATAGTCCTCAATATTGTTCTTTTCACAGTATTGATGAATGTGCAATAATCACGTCCCGCTGTGCTCATGTGATTCCAGTGTGGATGGGCGGTCCTCTTCTCCCCCTCTCCTTTCCCAAAGAGAGCACATAATTAAACTTCTGGGGAAGAATGTGAAGAGGACCTACAGGATGCTCTTTTAATCAACTGTCACCTTTTCTTGTGACCTTTTTATGTTTAAATATTTATTTGTGAATTACTTTGGTTATTTATTTGCTTTTAGTGTTTTAGAGTGAAGCTGCATCTTCTTGTGAGACCAGCTGAAATCTCACTCATGCAAAATCATGGAAGAAAGAGAATTTTTTTCTTGAAGACACATGCGCCAACCAGCAGGAAGTGTTAATTCTCTGCCATTAGAAGGCAATATGAAGAGAAGTGTTACTATAGTGTGAGCTGAAATTCCATTCCTAAACTGCTAGTGGTGGTCTATGGAATAATTCCATGATGGTAGTATTGTGCAATTACAGCGACTTGCAATAATTTACTGTAATCATGCCACTATGTTTCTGCTTTTCTCAATCATGGAATTACAGTGTTTTTAGCTGCTAGTCTGATACAGTCCATTGGCAAACCCCTTCTGGACAAATCTTGGCAGGACAACCCTGTTATAGGTTCACTTTAGGGTTGCCATAAGTCAGAAATGACTTGAAGGCACACAACAACTGCTTCTGACACTGGAAGTAATATGTAGCCATTGTGACAAGTAGCCCTTGATAGCCTTATCCTCAGTGAATATATATGCTCTATTGTTAAAGCCATTCAGGTTTTGTACCATCACTACGTTTTGTTCACATGCCCTTCCTTATCTAATCCAGGTCTTAGTTACACAAGGAAAGTGTGTATGTTAATCATTGATTAAGTCTTTGTGGATGGCACCTTCCTATTACCTGAGCTAGCATTCATAAGCAGCACTTTATGACTCAAGAAGTCTGCAGATTAGCCACCAAGCTAACTAGGAAAGTTGATTGAAATATACATGTCAACTAGTTTTTGGAAATAACTAGTGAAACAACTACTGAAGTTATTAACTCACTTGATTTTTCTAGCATTTTGGGTTAACTGGCTAGCATTCACAGTGACACTGAAGTTAATCCTCTGTTTCAAAGAGCTGATTAATTTTAGAATGGAGATTCTGGCAGACTCAGTAAAACAGGAAGCCCCAAGGAGTAGGACTAGGACAGAAGGAAATGTATCACATTGCTCTGTTGCTTCACAGCAGAACTCAGTAGAAGAACTGGGAAGCAATTGAAGAGCTGGATTGGGGAGCAATTGAACAAGAACAGAAAAGAAGAAATATTTATAGAATGTCAAGCCCTTTAGGCATGAAAGGATGGTCTCCCCCCTCACCCCTATGGGCTTGTGTGTCTTTCTGGGTGGGGTGTTGCGACTCCTTCATTTCTCCTCTGCTGTGGATTTCATCTGGTTTTATTCACACGTGCTTGCATAATGTACAATATTGAAAATTATTATATGGGTATTTATTGTTGTTCACACAGTGCTGGGCACATGTATAATTAAGTGAAACCTTTTTCTCAACACTCCCACCTCATTTTCTCTTCCCTTGGCTTCTCTACCAAATTTCTTCCACCTTAGTCTGCTTTCAGTAGGTCATACATTTCCAGAAAATTGCTGAGCCTGAGATGGTATGTTTGGAGCTAAAAGATTCATTCAGCTAATCTATGCTCCCATGTCTACTCAGAAGTAAATGCCATTGTGTCCCTTTGTGATCCTTCAGTGTGTTGATTATTGTTCACACAGAGCTGGGCAGTTAGCTAACTAAGGGATTGTTTACATGTGCAAAAACCCCCACACTCAGCCCTTAGTTGCAGCACAGTTGCCATGCTACATTTGTGCTGATTCACATTTTCATCAGGGTCTCTGCAGGAAAAACTGGGTCTACAAGATCACAGTTTGCTCCACATTTCAGAAGAAAACCTGGATTGCTGGCTGTGTGATGGCTGCGGTTTGACTTTGGTGCAAATCTGGGAGAGGGGGCAGCAGGGCTTTTGATGGATGGGACTCCATTCTGGCACTTTTACATTTTTTAACTCCCCCCCCATTGTGCGCATATCTCTATAAGTGTATCACTGCTTATCCAATAATAGAGTATTCTGGGACAATGAATATTCAAATATTCATTGAGTGAATAGAAAAATAATAATACTGGAGCAGCCCTGGCCGTATGGCCAGAAATAATGTGATGTATAGGACATGTGATCAGCGTTAGACTACCCTTTTACATTGCTGCGAGTTTGCCTATGATTGCAGTATTTCATGATACTCTGGAGAAGTCCTAGTTGAGTGTGGCATTTACAGGCCTGCTGCAGATCAAAAACATCCATAGTGGCTATCAGGTGGATCCAAGGTTTCCCACCAGTTGTAGACAAGCCCCCAGTGGAAAGCTTTCCTTCACCTCCCACATTTCTTCTTCTCTTGGATTCTCTCTCTCTCCTTTCTGCTCCATTCCTTCCATTCTGCTTATCATTCCCCCTTCGTTGGATCACACTCTTCAGGCGTCTGGCAAGCTTAGAGCTTGGAGTCAAAAGATACAGCTAGCAAAATGTATTTCACGTGTACCCTCCTCCCAGTCTCTACCTGCATTCTCCAAGGTCGAGGAGGGGAAGGCAGAAGTGGCAGTGGCTGGTTTCCCCTCCCACAGTGTTTCTGATCCAGCAAGAATTCAGAGCAATCACTGGGCTCCACCCCACCTCCTTCTTTCACAATTGCATGTGAGAGGGACAACTATAAGAGGAACCATCACTGCTGTGTTCCTCATCCTCTCTTCTTTCTCCTTCTATAGCAGGGACAGAGGAGGTAGGATAGGCACAGCTGGCAGCCTAGGAGCCTTACCCTCCTCAAACTGGCCTAGCACTACCCCTGCAGTGTTGTATGAATAACACCAGCCTATTTGGTTAGAAAGCATTTGTTCCTTAACTGTTCAAAATTATTCTAGCAGACATTTCCCAGTAAAATTGAAGTATATGGTGTCTTCTATTATGCATGCTGTGCTAGTTTTCACACATAGTGAACTGAGACAAGATAAACTGTCCCTTTTATGCACAACAGAGAAAATGCCAACAAGGCACAGCATGTGCTTGGGTTGGGTTGGGTTAGGAAGATAATAACAAGTCAGAATTTAGCGAGCTGAACCGCTTAGCACTTGCTTTACATAGCAATCGAAAGATCTCATATTAATAGCCAGCTTCCTTTTAATCTCTCACATGAATGCCACTGGCATAGTCTTCATAATTATAATTAGGCAAACTCTTTACCTGCTTGATGCATACAATCAGAGCTTTAGAAAATGGCATTGCAGCTGCAAAGATTCACTGACTGGAAGGCCTGTGCACAATCCTATTATTCTCTAATTGAATTGATCTAGCTACCTAGTGTTCATGGAACATATGAAATTTATCCTGCTAAGCATATCAAACCACTGGGCAAATTTTCCCTATTGTGGCAAGAGAGGTAAAATTTCTGAATTCTGATAAGGCAAATGATTTCAAATTGATTTGCTTTGCTGTACCAGTAAACCACAACAATTAATTTGAGGTGTTGGGAAATGATGCATGCTGAAAATTAGGTCTTGGGTCAATTATTGTTTCCTAGTATGTAGATCAGTGTGGTTTTGCTCAATACCAGAAGAGATTAACTGAAATTTACAATAAGACCAAGGCTAGATACTGCAGCTCTTAGTAGAGATAGCTGCTAGGGCATGCACTTTGAAAGCATTCATCAGAGGTCAGGGTCTCCTAATGAATTCTTGGGGTCATTTGGGTAATATAATACCACCCTCCTTTCCTGACTGAGAGTTCTAGAAAAGGAGCAATAATCTGTTTCACAGATTTGTTCAATTTTTAAAAATAATGTCAAATTATCGAGAGCCAATGTAGCATAGTGGTTTGAGTGTGGGACTATGACTCTGAAGATCAGGATTTGCTTAGGCGTGGAGATCCATTGGGTGACCCTGGGCAAGTCACATTCTCTCAGCCTCAGAAGAAGGCAAAAGCAAAAAACCCTCTGAACAAATGTTGCCAAGAAAACACCACAATAGGTTTGCCTTAGGGTTGCCATAAGTCGGAAATGACTTGAAGGTACAACAACAACAACAACCTCTATCTCATTAGGTTCTCGCATTGTAGTGGCTCATCATGTGGCACCCTGGGTAGATGAAAAGGAATTAGAATACTATGCAGGCAATTTTGAAACTGCTGGAAATATTCCTGAGGGTGTTCCTTCAGGCCTGTAGCTATAAGACTGAGGTGGACCACAGGTGCCCCCCCCCCCGAGGTTGTTGGACTGTAACTACCACCGGGGCTAGCAATCATAACCAATGCCTTGATGGAAACTGACGTTCAGCAGCATCTGGAGTTCCATAAGCTACCCACCCTTGCAATTAAGGCTGTACAGGAACAATCTAGATAGGAAGTTAGCATATGACATAAGAGGAAGCAAGCAATAAGGTATAGAGCTGAAATCCATTTGCAGTAGAATATTTGAAAAGGAAGTTGTTACAGTTTAATTTGTATAATGCTTCACACAACAGAAACATACTGTTGTAGGTCTGCAGTGTTCCCCAGTGTCAATAGTGTTCTAGATGTAGGAACCGCAAGTGATACTGACAGAGCCATTGCATCACATGCAGAACGTCCCATCTTTGGTTTCTGCTTTTCCATTTAAAAGGATCAGCCAGCCAATTATGGTAAAAACATCTGCTTGAGACCCTGGAGAACTACTGACGGAACAGGGACTCCTAAAATATGTGAACAAATCATCTGATCGGATATAAGGCGGATTCCCTTGTTGGCAGTCATTTGTTAGAGTGGGCAAGCTTTGCATGTCTGCACCCTCTAACTGCTAGTTTGCATGTTGCCCTAGAGAGGTTTAGCCACAGTGCATATTTATGGTGACTTCACTATAAATATCTATGGTGATTTTGGTTTGTTTGCTTTTACCACACCCACTCTCTTCCTGCAGCATTTTACCCTGCAGTCATTTTCATTTCCATTTCCAGTAAACTATATATTTGATGATGTACAAGCAATTTGAAAGTAAAACTACTTTTATAAGTTTTAGAAAGAAGACTATGCTTGCTTCTTTCTCTAATAGGCCCTGAGTGTGGGTGAGGGTGTGTATGGGTGTGTTTGGGACTGGTTGCTGTTTAGCTTCTGCCTTGCCAATTTAATTACTCTGCTTGAGAGAGCCACTACATCTCTCACATTTCCCGATATCATCTTCAATGTTTCATTCTTTATCACTCACATATAAGCAACAATAGCTCAACATCTTACAGTAGTTTCTATGACTTAGTTTAATGAATGAGGGGTAACATTGGATCCTGTCCAATGTATTTGGTGCCATTTGTATACTCCACTTCAGTATGCTCTGAAAGATATGCATATACAGTATTGAAACAACTCTTTGTTGTTTTCTTTATTGATGATTAATTGCATTAGTCTCCCACCAAGGAGCTCAAAGTGGCATATATAGTGCTCTTTCTCCCCCTTATATCCTCACCATGACCTTGTGGAATTGGTTAGCCTGTGCACAGAAAATGCTGTTTTATGCACAAAAAATTCATGTGTGTATGCCCCCTGAATAAGTCCTGAACTGTAGGGAGACCATTGGTTAAATTATTCATATGTATTTATTTAATTATTAGATTTATACCCCACCTTTCTCCCAAGATGGGTTCCAATGCAGCTTACAATCATTTAAAAAAATAAAGCTAAAAACATCACAAGTACAAAAGTTAAAAAAGAATTAAATTAAATTATCATTTGTTAAAATATAATTAAAACACATGAATTAAAAGCATAAAATCATAAAAATATAACCATAAAGACAGTGCACCAATTAAAATTTATGTTTCAAATGCCTGCATAAATAAAAATCTCTTCAATGGCCAACTTCATTATTGCCCATGAGAACAAAATTTATTAAGATTTACATCCTAATTGTTGACACTAGTCCAAAGTCAGCCAATGAGCTTTATGGCTGAATGGGGGTTTAGACTTGGGTTTCTTCAGGTCTGCTCTGAAATTATAAATACTACACAGACTTGGTTCAAACAACACAATATTTTAGAACAAGATGGCAAATGCCTATTTGGCTACCATGTAAATATTTGGGGTGCATGCACATCGTGGCCCGTTAATGCTCATTCCCATTGATTAAAATTGATCTCCTGTTTGATAAATGCTTTAGTGAATTGATGTACCTATGTTTAGCTGATTGCTTTACCTCTTAAATCTAGTGGCCTTTGTAATTTTACATCATCTCTGAGTTCCCTGGACTTTATTTAACAAGCCGGATGAGAACGAATGTGAACGTTCCTTTTTGAAGTCACATTCCTTTTGAAGTGACTTCAAGCGCTTCAGCTCTGTTCTCTTACATAAAGATTTGGAATCCCCAGCTGGTGTGAAAGGGGCCCAGCTCCTATTGATTTTTGTGGTGCTGTAATGTATATACCGTAAGCTGAAAACCAGGTACAATAGCTGCAAGGTAGCGATCCTCCTGTGGTGAACTAGGGTGTCAACCTACATAAGCCCAGGAATCAGTCACCAGGAAAGAAGCTATTGATTACTGATTCCATTACAGGAGGGCCTTGTTAGGCCTCTTTTGTACTGGCACATATATAATTTTGGACCCCCAGATTTTTGAAAGGACATATTAGCATTGGAACAACTCCAAGAGCAAGAACGACAGCCTAATTTTAGGCAATTCACTCACAGTCATACAGAACAAAATACCATTACTTTTGGAACAACGATGACACTGGATTCCATGCAAGCGGGACAATGAATTCACTCTGAGTTTTAGGTCAACTCTTAAAGGAGCTATCCAGGGTCCTGAACTGTATTCCCCCCTCCCTGGCAGTAGCTTCAGCACCTTGAATAGCCCCTTTAAAGTTTGGACTAAATCCCAGAATGGATTTACTATCCCATCTCATGGAGGCTACCAGCACCCCAGTCTTTGCCCTGCTACCAGACTGGGAATACTGGGATTGGATATAGGCCTGATGAACACAAAAAGCAAATGCTGTACTGTTGTGCCATGGCTATTTTTTTTTTTTAATTCTGAGAGGATGAGGGTGGTTTTGGATATTGTATCTAGCTAGTTTTCTTCTAGTGTGTGTATATGTAAGGGTAGTTAGTGGGCTAGATTCCCCACTAGTGCTCCAGTGCACTAAGGTCAGAAAGTTACTTTTACAAAGTGGCCCATTACAATTGAAATTCCAATGGCCCAGTTAGTAGTTTTTGTTATTGTTAACAATTATGGTTTAACATTTACGCCAACAACTTTTTAGTTGTATTTTGTTTTCAAATCGTTGTAAACTGCCTTGAATCATAATCATGTGTTGGGAGGAAGTGGGGATATAAATCATATAAAATAAATAAATAAATAAATAATAAAACAACTAAATACAATAACACTTTAACAGTAACTAGCTACTTTTCCAATCCAAGAAGTAGATAAAGCAAATACTTTTCAGTTACTTAACACACACACACACACCACTGACAATCCTGTGGTACCAAAGACACTTTTCTCAACAGCCACAACAAAGCAGCATGAAACAGAGCATGAGCTAGACTTATGGCAACCCTAAGGTGAACCTATCATGGGGTTTTCTTGGCAAAGTTTCTTCAGAGAGGGTTTGCCTCTGCCTTCCTCTCAGGCTGAGAGAGTGTGACTTGCCCAAGATCACTCAGTGGGTTTCCATGGCTGAGCAGGGATTCAAACCCTGGTCTCCAGAGTCATAGTCCAACACTCACACCACTACACCATGCTGGCTTCACTGAGAGTAGCTTATACTAACTGAGTTACTGCTACCACTAACAGTTTTTTTTAAAAAAATAAATTCCACATACTGTTTGAGCAAGACATTTACAAATTAAAATACTTCACTACCCTATGAATGAAGATACTATTAAGCACAACATGTGAAACTGATTAGTAGCAGGTCTGACATCTTTAATAAAGTAAGGACAGTTGAAAATGTCTATACACAGCTGCTTTTGTTCAGCAGAAGAATACTGAAGGTTTGCTAAAGGTAGGGATGAGAAAGGACCTCTTAGGCCAAATCTACACTACACATTCTCTCTCTGGCTTTTCTTCACAAACGAAGATTCAGGAAGGACTCGTCCCGCGCTTTCTGCAAGCGCGCTGATGACTAAAAAGGCCAATCCGAGATAAACAAGTCCGGTGGCAGAAAGCACAGCAGAAGGTCTCCTTGGGTGATATTTCTGGGTTGTGATTCTTTCTGCGTTGTCGTTTCTCTTCAAGACTTGTTCGGCATGAGTTCTCAAATAAGGCTGCAGCATTGTGGATAGTGCGTCTCCATGCCTCCCAATGTGAGGCCAGGGCGGACCATTGTTGGTGATCAATTTGGCCAAGCCTGAGATGTTGTTTCAGGGAGTCTTTGTATCACTTTTTGGAGTGTCCCTCTTACACTGACCCGTGGCAAGTTCACCGTAGAGTAGTATTTTTGGGAGGTGATGGTCCTCCATCCTAGAAATGTGCCCTGCCCAGCGCAGCTGTGTTCTCAATATCATGGCCTCAATGCTGGTGATCCCTGCTTGCTCAAGGACAGCAACATTCGTCACATAGTCAGTCCAGTGTATATTTAGGATTGTGCGTATACAGTACTGATGAAAGCATTCGAGGAGTCGTAAGTGGTGGCGATAGGTGACCCATGTTTCAGATCCATAAAGGAGAATAGACAGTACAATGGCTCTATACACACTGATGTTTGTGCTTTGCCTCAGGTGTTTATTGCTCCAGACTCTTTTGTGAAGTCTTCCAAATGCACTATATGCCTTTGCTAATCTGTGATCGATCTCTTTGTCAATCTTGGCATCTGAGGAGATGATGCTTCCCAGGTAGATGAACTGCTGAACGCAAGCCTCTCTCCCACGACAAGGGGGCGTCAATGGAGAGGACTACACATTACTCTAGTTTGAAACTGGCTTATTTGCCATGGCTGCTTCCTATGGATTCCTCGGATTTGTAGTTTGGTGAGACACCAATATGCTTTGGCAGAGAAGGCTAAAGACTTTGTAAAATTACAAATCCTAGGATTCAATAGGAAGAAGCCATGGCAAATAATCCAGTTTCAAACTGGATTATTTGTGTAGTTTGGAATTGGCCTAACAGAATCAATTAATAGTGCTTTAGTTTAAGCACATTGTTACCTGGGGTATGCATGCTCTTTTGTTGTTGTTGTTCCACTGTTGATTCTTTTAGTATTTGGAAGTGTTACCCAAAGCTGCAAAACCTCTTTGCCAGTGACTAGAGCAGAATAAGCCTTCAGACCTCTAAGGGCAGCATTTCATCCATGGCATGATCCCAAAGCACAAGATGAAGTCAACTTGCCAAAGCCAAACAGGTTTCCCTTTGGTCAAGGCCTGGAGGGGCATCATATGTTAATGCCGTTGATTCCCCTGATGGAAGGAAGACAAGAGAGAAATGTTTTGAATAGGAGCAGTCAAACATGTTTTGCTGCCTGAGGTGGAGAACCACACATGGCACCCAAACTAACAAAGTAAACAACGATTAGCTGTCCTTTTACAACCCAAATCTGCTGCATGAACTGGCAGCCTCATTCTGCCTTTTGGTAGGGTCCACCATGAAAACAAAGAAAGCTTCCGGCTTTCTGAAATTGCTGCCTTTTCTGTCTAGGTCAGGTAAATGACTAGTAAGAGTCCACAAGCAGAAAAGGAGCTCATTTAATGAATGCTGTAAAGAGTGGGAAAGAGACAATAAATAAGGAACAGTTGGTTATTTTGCATATTTTATGAGATAGAGAATAAAAAGTAAGAAGAGTCACAATGGCAAGATGAGAGGAAATCTATGGATCATCAAGCAGAGCGGATGGGATGTAATTATAAGAGAAATGTAAAGGAATTTTATGAGGGTATAAAATATGAATGGTTAAGACTGGTTACTAAGCTGGGCCAGTGGGATTTGAGAATAAAAGTGATCATCGCTGTTGCGAGGGAACTAAGCAGGTGAGTGGAGGAAATAGTTTTAGCAGAGCATTAAGATGTCAGTATCCAGAATAATGGGGTGTGTCTGCTCTCAAATATACAGAGGAAACCAAACACACCAGAACCTGCATCTGAGGAAACAGTGTAAAGCATAAAGGCTTGAAAGAACAATAGTGCACCTGGGATAGGAGGCTTTGTTGCAGATTCAGTGAAGTATGAAGGTATAGCTTTACTTAAAAAAAGAACTTAATTTGAAACATCTGGAGAAGGGACAAAACAGCAGAAGAATGAAGTGGTATGTTATTTTGCATTAACTGTAAGAAAAGGAATAAATGGGACCTACTCATAATTGATGGGCAGTATGTTCAATGTTGCTGTCCCTGAGCAAGCAGGGATCACCAGCATTGAGGCCATGGTATTGAGAACACAGCTGCGCTGGGCAGGGCATGTTTCTAGGATGGAGGACCATCGCATCCCAAAAATAGTACTCTACGGTGAACTCGCCACGGGTCAGTATAAGAGGGGCACTCCAAAAAAGCGATACAAGGACTCCCTGAAACAACATCTCAGGCTCACCAAATTGATCACCAACAATTGTCCACCCTGGCCTCACATCGGGAGACATGGAGACACACTATCCACAATGCTGCAGCCTTATTTGAGAACTCACGCCGAACAAGTCTTGAAGAGAAACGACAATGCAGAAAGAATCACAACCCAGAAACATCACCCAAGGAGACCTTCTGCTGTGCTTTCTGCCACCGGACTTGTTTATCTCGGATTGGCCTTTTTAGTCATCAGCACACTTGCAGAAAGTGCGGGATGAGTCCTTCCTGAATCTTCATTTGCGAAGAAAAGCCAGAGAGAGGATGTTCAATTACTAAAGCAAATTTCTATCTTGGAAAATTGCTTATGATGAAGAAACCTTTGACAAATATTTATATGGATGCCAGTGAAAGACATTTTTAGGGAACTAGGTGTTGTAATTGTAGTGGTACCATTCACACAAGTATTGAAGATATACAACTAATCTTGGCGAGTATGCCTCTAGAAGCACCTCCTTTGCTGCCTCAACATATAAACAGAGCTTGAGCTGGGAAAAGATGGTATTCTATTCTAGGGGCTCAGTTAGAAGGGAGAATTAATTGCAGAAAATAGTGCATTAACTCACCATCACAGCAGTGTGAATTTGTCTCCACAATACATTTGCAAGATTGCTGTCATGGGAAGCTATCCATATTTGAAGTTCACACTGAGTGTGCCCATGAACAAAGATGGTGGCCGTGAGTGAATTATGTGTGTTGTTATTTCCCTAAAGCTCCCTCTGTTCCCCCCCCCCATTAAATCAGAGACACGGAAGAGCAATCTTCTGCTTTGATTTATTTATTTATTTTTTTTGCTCTGCTGCATGAAAATAGCACATGACTCTGGCCACTTTGTTGCTGACAAGCCCACCCCCATGCATGTCTGACCAATCACATTTGACTTCTGGGATGTGCCCCAATTTGAATTGATTGTTCAAATGGAACAGAATACACATGCTGGGTATTTTTTAAAAAACTTCACGAGAAACAGCAAAGGCTGTTATCATGAAGTACCTGGAGTTTTTGGTCCCCCTCCTTTTGAATATGGTGAATCCCCGAGGGAGCTCATCTGAACAAAAGGTATTCCCCTTGCATTCCAAGAGGATTTTTTCCCCCACCGTCTAGATAACACCTGGTCCCAAATGATCTGATTATAGACATGTGTCCCTGGCTAAAACAGATACAGTAAACAGCAGTTGCCTCCAGAATCCCTTACTGAGCATGCAACAAAACAACAAAAGAGAAAAGCAGGAGAGAAAAGCAGAGATGCCTGCCTCACCAGTTACCACCAGCATGTTAAAAAATCACAGATCTAAAAGTTTGGCCACCAAAAGGGAAGTCATAAGAAAAATGGATGCTGTTGAAAGAAAAAGCCTGGTCTGTATGCATTTTGGAGGGAAAATTGTTCTACAGTAAATTTCTCTCTCTCTCTCTCTCTCTCTCTCTCTCTCTCTTTCTCTCTCTTTACTTATGCAAGGCTTACTCATCCTGGCTGTCTTATTTCACATGTGCATATGGTTAACTCTGAATAAAAAGTTTGTAAACATGCTGGATTGCTATTCTTTTTTGTGGTAAGAATCTATCCCTGTTCTTTCCATGTTTTTCCCCCTAGTGCCAAATTTTCTGTTACAGTAGTAATGCTAGGAACATACCTACTTCATTAACTGTGGTATATGTGTAATAGTGTCACCATTCATGCAATTAGCAGTTGCATAATTGTTTTTTTTAACAGGTAAAACAATAGGTAAAGTGGGGGAGCAGCATAGGGAAACTGGCAAGAGAAGGAGAGCTTTAACCCCTGATGGCTTCACAATGGCTCCATTTTTTATAAGGCAATTTCCTTTGGACAGAAAGCTCCTTTTGACACTAATGGGAGCATTCCTCTCAAAGCCCACAGGAGGCACGGGACCCTCCTATGGGTTAAAAGGTTAGCAAGTACCTCTAGCTCCCATCAGTGTTTGCATTTGGTTTGGTTCCTTTGTGCCACTGTTTACTCTTAACATTCCATGTACACAATTGCTAATTGTTTCAAAGATACCACATTTATGAGATTATCAGATGCAGCAGAAAGCACTTTAGCCCTATCAACGAAAAGCAACACCTAACTAACTTCTGCAGCACAACAACAGAACACGACAAAGATGAGGACGTCTGAAATTGGGTCCCGATCATAGGGCACTATCATCATACTGGCATTCTGCTAAAGTATTTTTTGGATGCCTCTGACAATCTCTTTAGTTTGGTCCATAGCAAACCACTGTGCCCATTTACAATATTTCATGGTTTCAGTAAAAGAAATGCCACCACATCTGCTGGGTGTGTGCCTCAAATAGCTCTCTCTCTTTTTAAGTAGTACTTAGTTCTAGCTTGATTGTGCTTATGTGAACACAAGATCAAGGAAAGTTATAAATTTTAGCAGAATGCTGGATGTTAAAGGTTGGACCAGTTTAATACAGTTTTATGGATCCCATATTTCATTAAACTGCTTTTCTCTGGAAATTAGGAAAGACCAGGAATTAATATCATAAACTCAGATGGCCTGGAGGCAACCGAACACCTCCTTATGCCATGTAATTTTTACGGTTGAATGAGATGTCAGTTTAATTCACATAAAACTGACAAGACTAACAATCAGCAGGAGCTCAGCAGCACTAAAACAGCTTTTGGCATATTAAAACCAGCCTGATCACTGACTTCATGGAAGCCATTGGTATGGATGCAACAAAACAATCCTTTGCAGACCAACCATGGAAATGAAGAGACCAGACAATGGAGATTGGGTTGAAATGGGCCTCTTTGTTTTCCTATAAGCCTATTTAAATTTTAACCCCTGAGAGATGCAAAATGATGGGGGAAGCAACCTAGCAGGTAGTTTCACCCAGATCTCTTCCCCAGTCTTTCCCTGTGAAAACATCTGAGCTGGGTTGCTTCCTGGCTGGTCTGCAACTGGAAGGCCAACCCGAGAAGGCCTCTCCCAAGTTGTGTGATTTAAAGTGAGGGCTCAGCCATCAGGCCAGCCCCAAGGGAAGTCTCCTTCCCCACCTCCTGGTCACATGACTTAAAGAGGCAATTCCAGAACCTTCCCTTCACCAAATGGGTGCCACAGGTGTTCACCAAATTCCTAATTATCTCCTCCCCACTACCTCCCATGAATAAGGGGCAAGCATCTGCTCAGTCCCTATACTCCATCTGGCTGTATAGGTGTCCAAAATGGCTCCTACTCCCTGTTGCAGATTTCCCCGGAATAATAGATTCTCTTCCTTTGATAAGTGAATGCCATCAGCTCTGTAGAGCTCAGTCTTCTGGAAAATGATCTAAGGGTGTGGCAAAAAGCGGCCCAGCCCCTTCATTAAAGCATTATGAATCTCCCTATTCACCCTACTCTGTGCTCCATTAATGTGCTGAGGGTCTCCTTCTCCCTGCCATACCTGTCGGGGAAAAATGGCAGGCCACATTAGGAAAATGCCAGGCCAATTGTACTGTATGATCTTTATATCATTAATGGCTTGAACAATCAGGGACTTTCCCTTCCAAAAACCTAGGTCACTTCCCTCCCCACCCCCAGGTGAATGACCAGAATGTGTGGTGGAGGTCCCTTACTCTCCCCAAACAACCTTGGCATCAGACATTGCCACCAAAAGCCCCTCTTCCCCAGCCACTTGACCATAGCCAGATCACTCAGGAGATTGTCACACGGGTCCTAAAACCCTGTTTCTGTCTCACTAACCCCCCTCCTGCCCCAATCCCGTCCTTGTAACAGAATAAAATAAACATTTTCGGACACCTATCTGGTAGCGAGACAGAAACTGCCTCCCTGCCCCTTGGCAGTCCAGGAGTAAATGCAACTTTTGTAAAGCAGCATACGACCTGGAAAGCTGGAAAGTCGGGACCTCCTACTGGGGCTGGCATCATGCTAGCATAACAGGACAGAAACGGGGCGCCGTTCAGACCACCCATGAGTCCATGATAGGAATGGAACAGGTGGTCTATTCACAATGTTTCCCTATCATTAAAATAAATCGAAAGCAGTATGGGGCCAGCACGGGGGCAGCACGGGATGGGGACGATGTCATCTAAAAAGTAAAACCTTTTCCGATCCTGTTCTGTGCCTGTCACAGATTTTTAAGCCCATGTGATAATCTCCTCAGTCCCAGGTGGGACTTGAAATGGCAATTGTGGGCCTGACCCAATAAATCATAATATGGCCACAGATCAGGACTTGATGATCCACCAGCCATAATCTAGAATCTGAAAGAAACAGGAAAGGGAACAGCAGAACATATTACTACTGATACCTCTGGCATGCCAAACACCTCCATAGCCCAATCCTCTGAATAAATTGTGGACCCATGCCCATTGCAGACAAAGTTGAGGCACCTCCAGTCTGGAACAAGTGAATACCAAATTTAACCCCTTTAAAACCTGATAAGGCCTTGAAGGTGACAGACCAGGACTGATATTAAGTCAGGGGTGACAAATCAGCATGGCAAAACAAGGGGCCAGGCTGCGACCCCCTGACTTGAACATAGTCCTGCAAGGCATATACTGGACGTAACAATTGTTCACTGCAGGTCTGAAACTGCAAACAGGACCCAGACCTGGACTGATCTGCTTTGGATGAGCAAATGGTGAGGTCCTTTGCCTCCCCAAGTAAAGGACCTGGAACTCCAAGGCTTTCCTTGACTTATCACACTTTGACTGAACAACCAACTCACTTAGGGGTTGTTTAGATGGCAAAAATACTCCTCACAGAATGCAAGGAGAACATGACCTGTCTCAATGGGATTCTGCATCAGTCCACCATATTTGGAAGAAGGGTGGGGCAAAACCGCCAAAAACTATATGGGAAAAGCCTTCACAGCTTTTCCCAAAGTTTTTAAAAAACAGCAGAGGGAATGCACATTACTGCTCACTGGGACAAGAGACCAAATTGTTTTGCTTTCCTAACATGGGCAGGTGATTGGTTGGACATATGTGGTGGGGGGAGGGGGGAGAAGCTTGCTAACAAGGCAAGCACCTTGTTGGATTTTTGCCTTAGTGAATGAATACTGAGGTGATAAAATGGCTTTTTACCCCCATTTGCTTTTTTAATAAAATGAAAGGTCACTCTTTCACACCATGGATATGGTTAAAAAAATACTGTCTGGCGGCAATAAACTGAGGTAAGTAAAAATGTGAGCAATTCACTCATGGTCACCATCTTGATTTGCAGGCATGCCCATTTGCACAGTAAACATGGATAGCTTTGCATGCCTGCGATCTGCCAAAACCTCCCCGTTAAGACAAGCAGCAGCTGCTGTGAAATGCCATTACTGCGGAGCAATCTGGGTTTTTTGCTTACTCTCAAAGCACTAAAAAAGTTGCTGTGTGAAAAAACAGAACCTCATATTGTGAGGTGCAAATACTTGCCCAAAGCCATACCCACTCCCAACCCTTTTAGGATGTCTAGGAAGAAAGATCTCCTCTTATCTGCCACTGTACCCTCTCTCTTAGGACTAACCTTCCAGAACCTTATAAATGTGAAAGTCAGCTGTAATGTCTGGAAACCATGTGCCTTGAGCCAAAAAGCCATGTATGAAAATTGGGCTCTAACTGACTGAGGATACAGTCCCCCCTGCACTACAGAGGGAGACATAGTATTGCAGCAGGTAAGGAACAGGCACTGGCCACTCATTGGCCAAACCCTCCCAAACTATAAACTCAGAGAATTCTTTAACCACCCTGATATGACTCTTTCTGATGCTAGGAATTAAGGATACACAGTACGTTAATGGCGCTCACTACCTCACCCTTCCAATCATCCATAGGTCTATTGGTATTGGATCTGGCATGGAGGCTGCATCCAGCACTCCAACTGTGTGTGGGAGAGAGCATCAGCTATACCATTGTCCACCCTAGCCACATGGAACACCAGAGGATATTGTACTGCAGACACTGAAGGGTAAATGTCCCAATCAGCCTTATAATGCTGGGAGAGTTGGATAACAAGCAATTAATAACCTGCACCATGGCCATGTTGTCACACCAGAAAACCCAGCAGGGGTCACCACACAGCAAGCAAAGTTCAGATGCCCAAAGAGCTCCTGAAACTTCCTGAGCATAGCTTTCTTCTGTGTGAGAAACACAGACTCTCTGTCATGCCCCATGAGTCTCATGAGGCTGTAGAATCAAAGGAGGAGGAGGAGGACATGGCAGGGAATGGCCCTAGGGACCCTAGCACAGGTTTATCTACACCTGTGCCAGCAGGGAACTCTGCCAACCTAGAGGCTTGAACAGAGGAAGAGCCTGGTCCGAGTGGGTTGGCATCAGTCCCAACAGAGAGTCCTGCCAATTCAGATAAGGATGAAGAAGAAGAGAGGGACGTACCTCCCCCATCATATACCTAGCAGCAAGCTCAAAAGGAGGCTCAAAGGAGGTCTCTGAGAATTTATGAAAAGAACTTGCTCATTAAGAAACACCTGGCAAAGCCTTAATTGCTTTATATACGCTGGAAGAGGCAATGGAGATCTCCCTGGAGAAAGCTTCCTGCTGTCTTTGGTGCCTGAATCCTTGCTGCCTTGACTCATGCCTTGACTTTGGACTGTTCCTGACCACCCTGTTGCCTGATCCTGCTGACCCATGGGCCAGCTTCTGGACAACACTGCCTTCTGTAAGTCTTGACCTTTGGACTGTATTATGGACACTTCTCTGTGGGCCTTCTTGCCTATATTGCTGCTTCTCCAAGAAATGGAACCTTGCTTGTTCTGAACTTTATCTGGCTCTCCCTAATTAGCTATCACTGGGGCTTGGCTGCTTTCCCAGTCCTTGTTTATCCTGCTGGCATTTTGAACTGCTTTTCCGGACACTCTCTCCTTCATACCATGCAGTTTCTCTATGGGTAATCTACATAGCTGATTACCAGTATCAATTCTGATACCGAAAAATACAAGCTGGTGTGCAGGACTGTTAGTCTTTTCCTAAGCCAGCAGAATTCCCAGCTCCTGCAACTCAACTAAAAGCGAAGCACATTGACTGGTCTCATGCCCAATAAACAAATCACCCAAATGATGCATCACCCCTCTTTGCCCTGTCCTCATCCTACTTGCCCATTTGAGGAAAGTACTAAGTTTCTCAAATGCTGCACATGATATCGAATACCCCACAGGAAGGGCCCAATCCATGCAAAACTTGCCATTAAATGAAAAGTCCATTAGCTCAAAATCCTCTGGGTGCACTGGTAAAAGGCAAAATGCTGACATGATGTCACATTTCATTAATTCATCCCCCATCCCCTGCCTGCAAACCTACCTCACTGCCACATTGAATGAATTGTACCATATGTCACAGTTCACTGTGAATAGCATCATTAACTGACTCACCTTTTGGAAACATATTCAGGGGTAGCTGTGTTGGCCATGAACCAAAAGAAAACAATCCACCTCTTGGATAGGGCCAATGGGTGAACAATCCTGTATTCACCAGGAGCTTTCTTCAGCATGACAACAAGAGGAAATACACTTAATTTTGGAACAGGGGGTGAAAGGAAGGGACCAACTATCCTTCCCTCTAAGACCTCCTTCTGAATCTTTTCCCTAACTACATGCTCCAAACCTACAACAGACTTGAAATTCTTAGACCTATAAATCTGAGAAGTTCCTTGAAATGGAATCTGAAAATCTACTTGAAACACTTCTTCCAAATAAATGAGTACCCAGCTTGTTGGGGTCAATTAGCTAAAAAATCATTGTAAACCATTTAGGAAGTGCTTTGGCACTTCATGATGTCTTTTGCTTGGGAAACCCTTGCAAGAGAATGCAGATGCTCTAATGTTCCTCAGTTTATATTATGATTTAAGGAAAGAATGGGTAAGTAGATCTCTTTCAGAGGGCAGTACTAACATTTTTAAGGTCGTTCTGAAGGTTTACCTATTTTATTTTGGGGAAGATAAGAAGAGGTTTTCAAGAGGGGAGTTCCTTTCCCCACTCTTTGTCTTGCTTGTCATCTGTTTCCTATCCAGTGTCTGGTTTGTTTTCTTTAATATCATCTGCTTCTATGCTAGTTTTGTCTTCCTTTTTTGTACAATGTAATCCCAGACAACCAGGCACCACACAATCTCTTTTTCAGGCATTTGAATTCTACGACAAGCATGTGAGGAGAGGAGTGCACCAATCTCACCCACTCCATCACCTTTTCTATTTCAAGATGTACCTGCACCTTGAAAACTTTCATACACTTTCATACCGCTCCATCCTCAGGAATCCTGTGGTACAGGCATACTCAGTTAATGAAGCAGATATGTTTCTGAGCATTACTTCTGTAACAGAAAAATTGGTACCTGAGGGAAAAATAAAATGAAAAGAATACAGCTACTATAGCTTCCTTCACCACACAAAAAAGAAGAAGAACAGTTCGACATGTTTCAACCAACTTTTTATCCAAAATTAGCAATACAGTATGGCTTCCGTATCCATGTGGGATACATTCCTGAACTTACCATAGAAATGTGAAACCATGGATAATAGTGAACCCTATTGAAATGAATGACTTCTGGCCCAAGCATATCATAGACCCATGCAGGAGGACTGAGATATTCCTAGAGAGAACATCTTTTTAGGCATTTTCTGAGTACTCCAGTGTGACGCTATGGTTAACTTCCAGTGGAAGCACACCATAGAATCATGCTGGAAGACCTAGAAAATACCTAGAGAGAACATATTTTTTCAGACGTGGGTAAGTGAAACTGCACGTACCAGTCCCACGGATATTGTTATGTCCAGTATTCTACTCCATTTGCTTCAACAACAGTTCCTAAGGCATCTTTTGTGCCTGTCTATACTACAGAACTAGGCCAATTAAATGATTTTCTCAGGGTATCGTTTAAGTATGTGTGTATGTATATATTGAAGCTTCTGAAGGGGAGAGCCTTCTCTATTTGCAGAGCTTCTCCATGCAATTTGGAATATGGGTTCGCTAAAGATTTTGTAGGGAGAACCTAGCATTCCAAATCACATGTAGACCTCCCTGAGACAGAGAGAACAAGTGCAGAGGCAAGATACACAACACCCAAACACTCAGGGGTTGGCCACATGGTGAAAATACCTCTAACATAATTTGCTCAGAAAATGAGCAGTCTTAATAGGATCCCGCATTGTCTTGTCATATTGTGAAGGAAGGGGGGGTCAAAAGAGGAAAAACTACATGAGAAAAGCATTCACAGCTTTCCCTGACTTAAAAAAAGCTCCAGTAATATGCACATTTGCTCTTGTTAAGACAAGTGGTTCGACATGAATTGCTTCCCCATATAGGACAAAGTGCAAACCTGATTGGCTGGACAAATGCAGGGGGAGGGCTGGGTTACAGGGCAAGCACCCACTGACACCATGTTGGATTTTTGCCTTAGTGAGTGATCGCTAAGACGATAAAATAGAGTTTTGTGCTATTTCTCTCTCTCATTTTTTGAAAGGTGGAATATCACCTGTCCACATCATAGAAATAGTTAAAAAAATTGGCAGATTTAAAAATGTGAATAATCCACTTGTGGCCACCATCTCAGCTACAGGCATGCAAAGTTTATGGGGGCTGTAAAACCATTAAGACAGGTTGCAGCTGCAGTGACTTGCTATTACTGTGGAGCAGTCCCTTTTTCCCCCTTCATGTAGACAAGCCCTAAGTGAGGAACTCAAGTGAAACTGATGATATCACAAAGCCATGAAGCTATCCAACAGAGGGTAGAGCAATGCCTCCATCTCCATTGCCCACAATCTGAATGGGCACAATTTGGCAATGACTTTTTCATAATGGGCATAGAGGAGTTGTTGTTGTTATTGTTGTTGTGTGCCTTTAAGTCATTTCTGACTAATGGCAACCCCATCACAGGGTTTTCTTGGCAAGATTTGTTCAGAGGAGGTTTGCCATTGTTTTCCTCTGAGGCTGAGAGTGTGTGACTTGCCCAAGGTCACTCAGTGAGTTTTCATGTCCACACGGATATTCAAACCTTGTTCTTCAGAGTTGTAGTCCAATGCTCAAACCACTATACCATGCTTGCTCTCTTTGTAGCATCCTTTAAACTAGGCTAGGACACGAGGACGAAGAGGGCAGGTTTAATGCAAGATGGCATGCAAAAGAACCTGGATGCACAGATAGTCATTTTGTCTGTCCTTCCAGTGGAAGGGCATGACCCAGGAAGGGAGCGAAGAATAGTGGAGGTAAACAACTGGCTACGCAGATGGTGCTGCCAGGAACAATTTGGCTTCTTGGACCACGGAATGCAGTTTCAGGGAAGTGGACTTCTGGCAAGAGATGGGTTGCACCTCACAACAGTTGGTAGGAATGTTTTTGTGAAGAGTCTGAAAGATCTCATCAGGAGGGCTTTAAACTTAGTTGTTGGGGGAGGGAGACAGTACTCTTGTAGGCAGGTGTTCATCAAGCGCTAGCGATAATAGCCCAAATGTTATACAGAGAACAAGGCAAATAACACAACAATCCTTATTTTAAAGGAATAAAACCTTTAAAAGACAGATGGGGAAATGGCCCATGGTCTCAGATGTCTCTATACGAATACACAGAGCATGGGAAATAAACAGGATGAACTTAAACTCTTAACACAGCAAAATAAATATGATATCATAGGCATCACTAAAACCTGGTGGGATGAGTCTTATGATTGGAATGTACTAATAGAGGGATATAGCCTATTTCAGAAAAATAGATCAAACAGGAAGGGTGGTGGAGTAGCATTATACATTAAGGATGTGTACACCTGTGAACATATCCATGATTTAAATCCTGGGAGCCAGATTGAGAGGATCAAGGTAAAAATCAAGGGGGAGAGAAACAGCAGGGATATAATTGTGGGAGTCTACTGCAGACCTCCAAGCCAAACTGAGGACTCGGATGATGCCTTCCTAGAACAGATGACCACACATACAAAAGGAAGAGATATAGTAGTGATGGGGGATTTCAGCTATCATGACATTTGTTGGAAGTCCAACTCTGCCAAGAATTTAAGGTCTAACAAATTCTTCACTTGACTTACAGACAAATTCATTGTCCAGAAGGTGGAAGAGGAAACAAGGGGATCAGCTATTTTAGATCTGATCCTAACCAATGGAGATGATCTGGTTAATGGTGTGGAAGCGGCAGGATCCCTAGCGGGGAGTGACCATGTTCTCCTGGAGTTTGTTATACAGAGGAAAGGGGAAGCCAAGCATAGTCAGACATGCATTCTAGACTTTAAGAAAGCTGATTGCAGAAAACTTAGGGAATTACTGGGGTTGACTCCATGGTCAGAAATACTAACAGATAAAGGAGTTCATGAAGGATGGGAATTTCTAAAAAGTGAGATATTGAAGGCACAACTTCAAAAAGTTCCAATGAGGAGAAAAAAAGAGAAGGTGTCTAAAGAAGCCAGGATGGATGTTGAAAGAACTCTCAACTGAGCTAAAACATAAGATATGTACAAGAAATGGAAAAAGGGGGAAACCACCAAAGAAGAATTCAAACAAATTCCCAGCTCATGTAGGGGGAAAGTCACAAAAGCCAAAGCTCAGCTGGAGCTCAGGCTTCCTAGAGAGGTTAAAAACAATAAAAAGGGCTTTTTTGGGTATGTCCGTAGCAAAAGGAAGAACAAGGAAATGGTAGGGCTGCTGCGGGGAGAAGGTGGCAAATGCTAACAGGGGACAGAGAAAAGGCAGAGCTACTCAACACCTTCTTTGCCATGGTCTTCTCCCAAAAGGAGAACAGTGCTCAACCTGGAGAAATTGGAGCAGATGATGCACAGCACAGAATTGTTAAAGAGGTAGTTCAGGAATACCTGGCCAGTATAAATGAATTTAAGTCTCCAGGGCCAGATGAACTTAATCCAAGGGTATTAAAAGAACTGGCAGAAGTAATCTCTGAACCACTGTCAATAATCTTTGAGAATTCCTGGAGAACAGGAGAGGTCCCAGCAGACTGGAGGAGGGCAAATGTTGTCCCCATCTTTTAAAAGGGGAGAAAGAACACCCAAATAATTACTGCCCAGTCAGCCTGACATCAATACTAGGAAACTAGGAAAGATTCTAGAGCAGATCATTAAACAGACAGTCTGTAAGCACTTAGAAAGGAATGCCTTGATCACAAAAAGTCAACATGGGTTTCTCAAAAACAAGTCGTCCCAGACTAATCTTATCTCTTTTTTTGATAGAGTTACAAACTTGATAGATGAAGAGAATGCAGTGGATGTAGCGTATCTTGATTTCAGTAAGGCTTTTGACAAGTTTCCCCATGATATTCTTGCAAAAAATTTACTAACCTGTGGGATAGACAATGCAACTGTTAGGTGGATTTGTAATTAGTTGACTGACCAAAACCAAGGGTAGTCACCAATGGCTCCTCTTCATCCTGGAGAGAAGTGACCAGTGGGGTCCCACAGGGTTCTGTTCTGTCCTGGGCCCAGTGTTAATAAACATCTTTATCAATGACTTGGTCGAGGGAATAGAGGGTATGCTTATCAAGTTTGCAGATGACACCAAATTAGGAGGGGTAGCTAATACCCCAGAGGACAGGATCAGAATCCAAAATGATCTTAACAGATTAGAAAGATGGATCAATATTAACAAAATGAATTTCAAAAGGGAGAAATGTAGGATACTACACTTGGGCAGTAAAAATGAAAGGCACAGATATAGGATGGGTGATGCATGGTTTGAGGGCAGTACATGCGAAAAGGATCTAGGAGTCTTAGTGGACCACAAGCTGAACATGAGTCAGCAGTGTAATGCAGCAGCTAAAAAAGCCAATGTGATTCTAGGCTGCATTAATAGGAATGTAGTGTCTAGATCAAGAGAAGTAATAGTGCCACTGTAGTTTGCTTTGGTCAGACCTCTCCTGGAATACTGTGTCCAGTTCTGGGCACCACAGTTCAGGAAGGATATTGAGAAGCTGGAACGTGTCCAATGGAGAGTGACCAAAATGGTGGGAGTACTGGAAGCCATGCCCTATGAGAAGAGGCTTAGGGAGCTGGGCATGTTTAGTCAAAAGAAGAGAAGGTTGAGGGGGGACATGATAGCCATGCTTAAATATTTGAAGGGATGTCATACTGAGGATGGGGCAAACTTGTTTTCTGCTGCTCCAGACTAGGACACGGAGCAATGGGTTCAAACTATAGGAAAAGAGATTCCACCTAAACATTAGGAAGAACTTCCTGACAGTAAGAGCTGTTCGGAAGTAGAATACACTGCCTCATAATAGTGTGGTGGAGTCTCCTTCTTTGGAGGTTTTTAAACAGAGGCTGGATAGCCGTCTGTCAGGAATGATTTGATTGTATATTCCTCCATGGCAGGGGGTTGGACTGTATGGCCCTTGAGGTCTCTTCCAACTCTAGGATTCTATGATTCTATGATTCACATTGTGTTGCATCAAATTACAAGGGAAGGAAAGCACAGACAGAGAGAGTAGAAGCACTAGTATATTTTTTACAATATCAAGTTCCACTGTTAATTAAATGAGGAAAAAGTGAAGCATGTTCTTTCATCTTCCATTGAAATCAATAATACCAAAAATGTGTAGCTCTGACTGGATCGTCTGCAATGGGGACCTTTCTGTTGAAAGTACAAAGAAAGATACGTTGTGCTGTCTCTCCCTTTTAGATGATTTTTACTTTTTTTGCTCCAACAACCTTGGATCTTCTGATGTCCTATATAGTAATGTTTACCTCGCTAGGTGCTCATTTGTGTGTGTGTGTCTATCTGTCGACTTATGGTGACCCCATAAATTTCATTGGGTTTTCTTAGGCAAAGAATACTCAGAGGTGGTTTTGCCAGTTCCTTCCTCTTTATACTGCCTATAGCACCTGGTATTTGTTGGCAGTCTTCCATCCAAGTATGAATTAAAGCTGACTCAGCTTAGCTTTCAAGATCAGATGGGATTTGGTGCTCTTAGGGTATTTAGGCAGGTGCTCATTTATGGGTGAGTAAGCATGGTGTAGTGGTTTGAGTGTTGGACTACAACTCTGGAGACTAGGGTTCAAATCCCTGCTCAGCCATGAAAACCCACTGAGTAACTTTGGCTAAGTCACACACTCTCAGCCTCAAAAAACCCTGTGATAGGTTTGCCTTAGGGTCGCCATAAGTCAGGAATGACTTGAAGGCACACACTATCAACAACAACAACAAATGTAGGTAACGGTTTTGTATTCATGGTTGCCATTTAGTCATAATTGTAACACTATTGCCACAATCATAACTCTCCATTGATCCAACCTACTTTACTGAGCATCAGCTGCATAAAGAGAAGGAGGTCCATTTTGTTGGCAATCAGAGCATGGGTGAATAACATTTCTGTTTGGGGAGGTTGGGCCAGGATAAGTTACTTAGTTAAGTATACTTAACAGAATTCCAGCTGGTGTTTTTTAAGCTATGTATCTTAGTAGAAAATGAAAAAAAAGTAATTGACAAGTTGTATGCTAAACATTTTACAACTCATTTGTTTCACTTATGTTTTTATTTATTTCTTTTAGGACTTGCTATAAGCTACACTATATTGCAATTGCTGCTTTCATATTATCTGTTGCTAGAGGTGCTGGGACCGATACTGATCCCACAGCTTTCGATGGGGTTGCTTGAGATTTTCTTTCTCTTGTCTGCCAGTATAAATCAAAAATCACATTGCTGTTGTCAGAAGCATAATCCCTTTGTGAAATGTGCATGTGAAGCAAGTAATAGGTCCATTCATTGTTCTATATTCAGCCTCCACGCTTATTAATTGATACGGGTTGTAGTGCTTGTTTTGGCTCCCTATGAGACTACTGATAAAGCAGATAATAATCCCTGTTATGAGCAATCTTGAAACAGCAAAAGGACCATGAACCACTACCATGGGCATAGACTCCATCACTTGTTTACACACACAAGGAATGATCATTTGCAAATTTTCTTACCTGTGACAAGAAAGGATGTCTTGACATATCAAAACACATATTGTCAAAAATGTGTCAACCATCATGAGATTTTTCACCCCTGTACAAGAATGAAAAGAGCAGGGCTTTTCTGTCAGCAGAAACAATAGGAAAAAAACAAGCAATTTCTTTTTTACAAAAGTATTTTGTTTTGCACCAACCATTGTACTTTCTCATATTTTATGAAACAACTTTGTTTTACTGCCAAAAATTGTGGAAATTTTACAAAAAATGTCCCAACCACCCCCCTCAGGAAAATGCACAAAACCCTTGCAATCTTGCCCAACAGGTACATGTGAGAATGAAATAAGCAAAGATTTATATTTCTTTCTCCCTCCCCCCCTCTCTCCAGTAGAAAGGAGCTTACTTGTGGCGTTCCGTAAGGCGCCATCCTGTCCACGATGCTGTTTAACATCTATTTGAAACTACTGGGTGAGATTATTCGGAGTTATGGGGCTGGGTGTTATCAGTACGCTGATGACACCCAGATCTATTTCTCCTTGTCTCGATCTTCGGCCTCGAATTCTGATGGCATCTCTCCTCTTAATGACTGTCTTAAAGCAGTAATGGGCTGGATGAGGAAAAACAGATTGAGATTAAATACTGACAAAATGGAGGTGTTCACGGTAGCGGCCCCAAAACCAGGAGCTGGGTTGCAACCTCCAGTTCTGGACAGGGTCACACTCTCCATTAAGGACTGCGTTTGCAGTCTGGGTGTGCTCATTGATTCATCGCTTCAGATGACTAGTCAGGTGAATGTAGCGGTCAGGAGCGCCTATTATCAGCTTCAGCTGATACTCCAGCTGCACCCTTTCCTGGAAGTAAGGGACCTTGAGACTGTGGTGCACACACTGGTAACCTCTCGTCTAGATTTCTGCAATGCACTCTACATGGGGCTACCCTCGTGCTTGGTCCAGAAACTTCAGTTGGTACAAAATATGACAGCCAGAGTGGTCTCGGGAACATCTTGGAGAGACCATATAACTCCAGTATTAAAATCTCTCCACAGGCTGCCTGTCAGTTTCCGGGCCCAGTATAAGGTGTTGGTTATTACCTTTAAAGCCCTAAATGGCTTGGGTCCAACTTATCTTCAGAACCACCTCCTCCCATACAATCCTCCTCACACACTCCGGTCCTCTGGGAGGAATTTGCTTCAGCCACAACAATCTAGGCTTTCTGCAACCTCCCAGAGGGCCGTTTTGGTAATTGCCCCCAGATTATGGAATGGCCTGCTGAACGAGATTCGTCAGATGACAAGCTTGAGTAGCTTCAAAAAAGCACTAAAGACAGATCTCTTTCGGCAGGCCTTCCTGATTAGATCCCGGCCTCAGGAGCTGTGTCTCCTGGCCTCTTTTAGTCTCGCTGGCTGTTGATTTTTGTATTTTTTTAAATGTGATTTTAGTTTAGGTGGATTTTAATTTGATACTAGTTTAATATCTTTTTATGGGGGTGGGTAGGGGTAGGTGGGGCTTAGGGATTTTAGTCAGTATTGTCCTATTTTAACTGTTGTAAGCCACCCTGATTGTTTTTAACAGAGGGGTGGGGTAATAATAATAATAATAATAATCTCTCTCGCACACACATGCTTGTTAGCAGCTATGCCCCCCATGTCCTTTGCCTTAACAAGTGATGCCAGGTAGACTGAGGACTTTATCAGACTAGCATCTAAAAATGCTGTCATTCTGTGATTGAGGAAATCTGAACCATAGAAGCATGATTACAGTAACTATTGAACATTGCTATAATCATGTGATACCACCACCACGGAATTATTCCACAACCACCACTAGTGGTTTAAAAATGGGATTTCAGCTCACACTATAGCAACACTTCTCTTCACATTGCTTTCTTATGAAATATTAACACTTCATGCTAGCCCATGCATGCACCTTAAAGAAAAAAAATTCTCTTCTGTGATTTTGTATGGGTGAGATTTTGGCTGTTCTCATGAGAAGATGTGAGACTTCACTCTAAAACACTAAAAATAAATAGATAATGAAATAACTTCACAAATAAACACTTAAACATAAAAATGTACCAAGAAAAGGCAACAGTTGATTAAAAGAATGTCCTGTAGGTCCTCTTCACATTCGCCCCTGGAAATGTAATTATATGTTCTCCATGACTCCATGAACTGCCAGTCATGCTAATCATGCTACAGCTGCATGAGAAGGATTGCATCAGACGAGGGTTACTACAGTACAAAGCCATGTAGTATGGAAATCTGATGCAATGAACCATGTGCTTGGGTAAGCCAATGGTGTGCTGAGTTGTATATAAGAGAGCCAGATCAGTGTTCATTCTCTTCCTATGATCCTGAAATGCCTGGCGTAGCACTTTGTCTCTGTACTTGCTGAAACTACTGAAGATTAAAAGCACCTCCTGTTTTCTGGACGCCAAACACTCTGTGTGTGTGTGAGCATTCTTGGGAAAGGGTTGCTACCTAGTCTGCTGAGACAGTTTTTGGCTTCTGCCGGGGATTGAATGTCCTATCATCCCCTGACACATTGACGCTGGGATCTTGCCAGCGAAATGGGGCACCTTTTCACTTGCAGGAACATCCGTGACAAAAACAGAATGGGGGAATCTATTGATGGCTTTTCTTGTCAATAAAAAGCAGCACTGGCATAACGGGAACAGAATGGGTGCATAATGATGGGGGACAATGTCTGATAAGGGAGCCCTTTTGTGATCTCCTGGCTTTGCTGTAACACCACTTTTGATGCATCTGATAATCTCCTTCATGACACAGACCAGGTTTCAGTGTTTTCCCAATTATAATCTTTTTCTGAATACCTCCTCCATAAACATTCATTAAAAACAAAGAAATGTGAGATAAATACACTTGATATCATGTTTATTACACAAGAAAATATGAAAAAGCATGTAAAATGATGGATAGTATATGTAGGCCAATTAAGTCAGCTGCAATTTGACTTAAATGGGCTTTGTGATGTTCAAACAGTTGAAAGGCAATTGGACTGGCTTAAGTGACCTGTGAATCACAGCCAGACTTTGCTTTCTCTCTGGCTCTTTGTAGTGCCATTGGTATCACAGAGAGAAAGAATTTAGGTGAAAAAACAAGTGGATGCGGAGAACAAATTTAATAACATATGGGAAAAGAAAGCACAAAACAATATGAAACAATACAAAATCATACCTGACAGACTCTGCTGTATAACCCAATTCTTTTGATCCAACACACACTAATTTAAAACTGTTCTTGGAGAGTAGTCTCCAAATGTGATTTGCTTACATTTCCTCAATTTCAGGTAATACGCAAAGGCTGCCAGATCTGCCAGTGTAAATCCTCACCTATTTCATATATCTTCTTTCATATTGTGAGAGCAGGAGAGCATTTAATAACCCTGTTAAGTGAATCAAAACATTTCTTTGTTCAGAACTGTAGACCAAAGCTTTGATCATTGTGTTGGATTGCCTATGTGAAACAGAAGTGTTCAAAAAGGACATTGCAAAAGAGGAAAACCAGGGATGGATTCAAGTCATGTAGCCCTATGGCTGATCACACGGGAGAGAAGTAGTAATACATAAGTAATATAAATTGTTTGTTTGGCCATCATTAAATTGCCATTTAATTAATTCTGGTTTTATTAATTAATTGTAACTTAGTAATAAATCAGTCAGTTCTTTTACAGGTTGAATCTCCCTTCTCTGAAATGCTTGGGACCAGAGGTATTTTGGATTTTGGAGTATTTTGGATTTTGGAATACTTGCATATATATCTTAGGGATCCCTGGTGGTGCAGTGGTTAAATGCCAGTACTGCAAGCCACAAGGTTATGAGTTCAATCCCAGAGGGCTCCAAGGTTGACTCAGCCTTCCATCCATTTATTGGTTGGTAAAATGAGTACTAAGCTTGTTGGGGGCAATTAGCTAAAAAGCACCAATGTGAACTGCTTAGGGAGTGCTTTGGCACTGATAAATGGTATATAACTTTCAGTGCTATTGTTATTGCTATTGCTATCTTGGAGATGGGACCTAAGTCTAAACATGAAGAAATTCATTTATGTTTCTTATAAACCTTATACACATAGCCTGAAGGTAATTTTATACACAATATTTTTAGTAATGTGTTCATGAAACAAAGTTTGCATACAAAACAAAGGTGTCACTATCTCAGCCACTCATGTGGACATTTTGGATTTTGGAATAGTTTGGATTTTGGAATTCTAGATAAGAGAGACTCAACCTGAATTTATTTAAGTGTCAGCATTATGTTTTCTTGTGGGATGGGGTTGCTTCAAGTGTGGCTGCAAAGGGAGACAGTGTAATCTGCCTAAGGTCACCCAGTGAGTTTTCATAGCTGAGCGGGGATTCAAATCATGGTCTCCAGAGTTGTAGTCCAACACTCAAACCATTACACCACACTGGCTCTGTTTTAACTTAATTTATGTATTTATTTATTTATTTATTTATGTGTTTTATGTCCCAGCTTTCTCTCAAAGTTGGGATGCAAGGCAGCTTAAAGCATAACTTTAAATATTCCAGTAAAAACAGAATAAATCATACATGTTAACTGAATTTAATAAACTATACTGTTAAAACACAAGTTAAAACAATTTAAAACACTACACGAATAATAAATAATCGATAAAATATCAAACAGTCCAGCACAACTATGTTAAAAGCTAGGACTGTAATAAGCAGCCAGTTTTTGAAGGCCTATATTGAATAAAGATGCCTTTGCCTGTGGGAAAAACATAAGATCCTCTATGAGCAGCAGAGCAGCAGAGCACCAGTTCAGAATGTAGGAAGGCAGAACTGGAAATGGAGTGCAGGCCTTCTTTGCATGTTTAACCTATGCATTTTCGAGATGCCTAATTCTGGATAGGGAGAGATGGGTGGATAACTGCAAGTGAGAAATTATATGTGTCCTTATTGGCTATTGATGTAAAACAAGGATGGACACCTTATGATGCTCTAGACATTTGGCTGCAGTTCCTAACAGACCTAGTTAGTATCAAGGCTGTCTATTAAATAATGAGATGGATAAATAACCCATCTTTATTTATATGCATTACAATTCTAATGCTTGTCCCCTTCAATATATTCCCTGTTCACATGCACATACTGATGCAGTCTTGTTTTCCACTGGTTGAAGGCGTGGAGCAGATTGGTTTCTGTCAGCTGTTTCAACACATCTGCTGTTTTCTTCTTTACTGCATCAATTGACTCAAAACATGTTCCTTTAAGCACTGATTTCACTTCAGAGAAAAGAAAAAAGTTGCATGGTGCCAAATCTGGCGAATATGGAGCATTTTCAAGTGTAGATTACTACACTTGAAAATCCTCTATATTCGCCAGATTTGGCACCATGCAACTGTTTTCTTTTCAGACAAAAACTGCTTCACAGAAAGTGCTGTGTGAGCAGGTGCATTGTTTTGATGAAGAATGAAACCATTGTTCCACAGTTTTGGCCTTTTTTTCCTGACTCTTTCTCTCAGCTTTGTCAAAACTTCCTTATAATAATGCTGGTTCACTGTTCTGCCTGCTGGAACCCATTCTGCCAAAATCACACCCTTTATGTAACCCTCCCCCATGAGCATGGCTTTGAATGTGGCCTTGTTTGACATGCTTTTTTTTTTTTAAATTCTTGGTGATGATGGTGTTTTCCAGTGCATTGACTGTTGTTTTGTCTCAGGATCATATTGGAAGATCCAGGTTTCATCACAAGTGATGTTTTGAAAAAGGTTTAGTTTCCTCCTCAGATTGCTGCAGAATGTCACGCTGCTCAACTTTTCAATTTAGCATTTTCCTGGCACACAACAGACAACACAGCTGCTTTAAACGATGACTGACAAGTAATTGAATGGCCAAGAGTGTTGATGTTTGTCATGTAGGTTCAGACATGTTCAAGATCATGACCAATCAGTTCTCCCTGATTTGTCTGAAAGGGAGAAACACAGTCTCATTATTTAATAGACAGACCTTATAGCCAATGTTGAAGGGAATGACAGTAACAGCAGCTCCCAAGGCTACAGTTTCCTCATCCCTGATCAACATCTGGACGGCTATAGACTTCCCATCCTAGCTCAAAGAAAGCTCATCTTGCAGCAGGAATAAAGTAGGGGTTGCAGAGAAGAGATTCACCTTCCACAAGATTCTCATACTTCCCAACATTTCACAGGTGAAAACTGGGGCATACATAGCCAAATAACATCAGAGCATGGTCAAGATGGCAGTGCTTACTAACGAGAATGAACACATAAGCTTGGAGATGCTGCAGCAGTTTGCTATTGCCTGAGACTACTGGGAGGGGGAAGACTCCCTTGTCTCCTCTCCTCCCTGCTGAGTTTATTGACTGAAAACTACTTTTGCTCTTTGAGCTCTGTTTGGACCAGTGGAAGTAAGCTGAGGATAAAGGGGGAAAGTGGGAAGAAGAGAGAGAAACTGGAACATTTTAAAAGCAGCTGAACATGTGCAAAGACAGATGATTAATTGGGAAAGCTGAAGGGTAAGGATCCTTTCCCTCATCACCTATTGTTTGAGAGGGGAATATTCTCCAAACATGGATGATTTCAAACAGGTGTTAAGAGATGTACATATGTGTGGCAGAACAAAGGAAAGTAAGTAAACAACAAGTAGACAGAAAATTCCTCATTATTTTAGTGCTTCCTAAATTTCTCTTGTTTTATTTCTTGAAAGTTACCAAGAGTCTATTGTCATTTTTGCTGTTCTGTTGTTTTGCTGTGAGTATAAAAGAGCTTATTGATTTGACTAAATATTTTAGAACCAGCTCCAGAGTTTCCATCATCCATGGAATATGCAAGGAAACCTGGCAGCTCCTCCTCAGACAGGTTTCTCCCCAAACCGTCTCTCCCCACTCTGGCCTTTGATCAGTTACAGCACAATCCTCTGTGTGTCTCTTCAAAAGTAAGCCCCATTAGGTTTGATGGGATTTATTCTTAGGTAAGTATTCATAGGGTGGCAGCTTACAAATTGACTGTGATATTTTTCTTTCAAATTTAGTACAATTCTGCAGAAAGAGAAATCATGTCTTGCAATGCGGCAGGACCTTTTGCTAGCACATTTTAAAGAAAAGAGAGCTAGCACATGTACTGGAGTAAAAACTGGAATGCTGTTGGTGATGTTATTCCACCAGCTTGCTGCTAAGGTGGCTCTGTTTGGCCATGCTGCCTGCACATTCTGGGATTTGTAGTCCTAAAAGGTAACTTGCCAAGCTTGGGTTTACTCCTGCACCTTTAGTGTCTGGAAAAAGGCCTTTCTTGCCCGTTACAAGTTTGCCCGCTGGACATCATGATTTATTCTGTTTTTACTGGAATATTTAAAATTATGTTGTAAGCTACCTTGCATGCCCAATCTGTTGACAAAAGGCATTTGAGATGGTAGTACATATTTCTGATTGCTATGGATTTAACAAGAGTTCAAGTCTACAATCACAAGTGACAGCAGTGGGGCAGTATTAAGTCAATGTTCAGCTATTTTAGTCACAGTCACCTCCATGAAGATTTTAGTGGATTCCCAGGAACAGCCTACAATGCTATCAAAGTTATCTGTTTACATGAGAAGACAATTTCAGGGCAGCTCTGTGGAGATTTTGAGGCAAAGCTATTTTGAGGCCATTATTTATGTGAAGTGGGCTCAGCTGAAGTCAATTGAGAAACCTTTTGATGACACAAGTATTTCTTTGTATTCTTTATTTGTTTTTAGATGGCTAGGATTAGAAAGGAAAGCAATTTCATTTAAATGCTGCTAAGGCTATGTTTCAGCCACAAGTTGTTAAAAACAATTGCAGTTTGGAGCAGGGTTGCAGAAACTGTGATATAGCAAAAATTGCTAAAAGGTTGTCTACTATATAAAATAAAATCTCCATGTAAACTAACTCTTGAGATTCTTTTGTTATACAAGATAAAGGTCAAATCCATGGTGGACTTATCTGACCAGCACTGATTGAATGGGGCTACCTGTTTGTCCATGCCAGATAAAAGACATTTTGTGGCTCCAACTTCCAGGTAAGATATAATAAACCAGGGAGGAAAAAATGGGAAGGATGTGCAATTGCCAAGAATTTATCATATTTTTTTCCTCCAGGGCTGTGCCAGATGATTACACTGGAATGTGCCCAAAGAAGAGGGACCAAGATGATCAACGGTCTAGAAACCAAGTCTTATAAACTCATCTACATCCCATAAGCCCCCCACCCCAATTGGTCAGGAGTATGTTTTAGCATCTGTGCTGTTCCCCCATTCCTTTTCCTTTGAGAAACTGCTATTAACAGCTTGTATTAAATATATGAGTTTTCTATTGGTTTTTCTCCTGCTATCTTTCTCTCTTTTTAATAAAGAAATAATTGCTGTGAAATCAGCTAGTCCTTGACTTGAGTTCTTTTACTTGGAGTCACTTGGGTTAATTCTTCATTTTAAAAACCTTTAGCCTGCAGAGTGTGAGTACCTAGGAGAGCTCCCACCACCAACCAGTTAAATCCAGTGCACTACTCTTTAACACTCCATCTACACTGAAGTTCCAAGCAAACCCGTGTAGCTGTGCCACCTGCTAAATAAAATAAGGGGGGAAAAAAGACTTAAACAAACCCAGCAATAACCCCAAAGCCCCCACTAATTGGAGGCTGGCATGAGAATTCAAAAGGGGAGGGGAATAGGAGGAAGAGTCCTTCCCATCCCACCAGTTGATCAGCACATCCACAATACTTAGCCAGGCAAAGGCAAGGATCACATAGCTCCGTGTGGTTTGAGTCTGGTCTCTGCAAAGTAGCTTCATGAAAGAGACACGTGGAGGGTTGGGCAGGTCTTTTATAGCCTCAGACTCTGCCCCCTCATACACAGTGTCCCAGTACTTCATGCAAAGGCTTACAGTCTCCTCTCCATGGAGGCCATAAAATGTGGCCCCTTCCTCACAGCACCATGTGCCACATGGGTCTTTTTACAGATAGAATATTTGCTCATTTTCTTTTCTTTGCTTAGGAATGTAAATTCTCAAGGGGCAAGGAGGAATCTAGTAACTAAAGGAACAGCAGCTCTGAAAAGCCAAAATATCAGTTTGCCAGTCTAGACTGCAACAGGATTGTCTTGCAACAGCATTTGAAGACCCAAATAACCCCCCCCCCCAAAAAAAGAACTAGGGGTTGTTTACACGGCAAAAATAATCCTCAAAGAATTTGCCAAGAAGCCTTATAGTTCCCATATGTTCCGCATCTCCAGCAACCTTTTCAGAAGGAGGGGGTCTGAAAAACCCCTAAGTGGTGCATTTAATGACACTGCTGATTTTCCGACTTTTTAAAAAAAGTGCCGCATATTTGCGCATTAACGCATTTGTGAACTATCCAACACTTTGAAGTTTGGAAGATCCATCATCCACAGAAATGGGCGGTTTGGTAATGCGACGCCACAGAAACCCGCCCACACATCGTCGTACCTTTCCGGTAAACATCTGCTTTGAAGCATCCTCTTAAAACATCTTTCGTTTTCCTAATGGAGGCAGTTCAGAGAACAAAGAAGGGTGGCAAGGGAATAACTTGGAGCCATGGCGAGATTCTTGATTTACTGGATCTTCGGGGGGAAGAGAAAGTAAAAGAGCAGTTATGTTTATGTCACCGGAGTATTGATGTGTTTGAAAAAATTGCCACAGGAATCTAGCGTAGCTAACACCTCCATGGCTGCTATGATAAAAATAAATAAATAAATAAATGCTTATTTATTTTTATTTTATATTGTAAATAGGGAAAACTGAGTGTCCGCAAAGCAGGAATCTTAAAAAAAAAAAGCGGCGGGAGATTTTAAACCACTGCTTGGCTTGCTCGCTCCAGCCAGCTTGGGGAAGAGGGAGTCATACGGAGTTTAGGGGGGTAAAAAATCGTGTGGGTGGTTCGTATGCATACAAACAACAGCCTATTCGTATTTTTTACCCCCCAAACTGATTTTTTGATGATCGTTTGCCCCCCCCCAAAGTTGAGTTACCACTGTTTAAAGAACAAAGACCATAAATGATGATGAGAAGCCCTATCAGAACTCAGTGGGGGGGGGGGAACAGGTGACCAATGGGAGAACGAGTGGCGGGAATTCCTGAAGGAAGTACGTTGGAAAGGAATTATGTACTTCGTTGATTGACAGGTAAGATCATTAAAATATGCAGAATATCGATGTCGTGGGAACTAAAATAGCATCTAACTAACGTGGGAACTAAAATAGCATCTTATTTAAATGCACATTATAATCACATCTGAACTACATTACGGAACTAAGTAGGATCCGAAATAATATCGTGGGAACTTTGCAACGCTAAATCGAAACTGCGCTAATGCGATAAATACCACAACAAAAATAGCCGTGGAACCGGCCCCTGTGTCTGAGAGGAGACAGAAGACAGAAACCACTGGATGCAATGATTTGGCAAGAACTTCAATTTCACCATCAAAAACAACTGAAACAATGATCCTCATTCCACAGAAAGCCACTAGTATGCAAGCAAACCAGGGCCCTTACCGAGGATTGCCTGCAAGAATCACTGAGGACTCATATAATACTTGATCAGTCAAGCCTCTAAAATCATCCTTTTGCTGGCATATTTTAAAATGTTTTTCTGCTGGCAAAATAACACCCCCTACCAAACCTACCTTTACTTCCCTCAATAGGCAGCCTCTCAGTGTGAATGGAGCATGAACAGAGCATGAGCAGAGCTCCATTCACTTCCCGGATTGAGATCTCCCCGATTCTTGCAAGAAGATGCAAGCATGATAAATTCAAAAAAATAAACAAAAAGGAAGACACAAAATGTAAACACAAGCACACACACTTTACAACTAAAAAGTGAAACAGGGAGGTTCATTAAAAGAGCGTCCAGTACCAGGCTGTCCCAATCTCACCTGGATGTGTTCTGCCAAATGACACTGTATTCACTGAGCACAATGGTGCAGTTTCAAATGCAAGCAATGCTGGCAAAAAAGCACCATGGGAGATCGATTGACAGCTTGGTCTGTCAATAAAAAAGTACACCTTATTGGCAAGACATTAATGTGAAAGGGTGACATCATCTGATATGTGGGCCCTTTCACGTGACTTTGGCATCGTTAAGATACCATATTTGCTGCATCTGATAAAGTTCATAAGCTCCCTTATCAGTGATGAAGCCACAGCTATCTGCCTGGGCCTCCTGGCCACAGTGGTTGTGTAGCACTTCTCTCTTCTATTCTCAGCTGAGGGTCTCAGCTGAGGAGTTAGTCATCCAAACCCATATTTCTGATAGCAACTTTTTAATTAAAGCTGAAAGAACTATCTCTTTTAAAAGCGAGCAAACAAATCTGCACTTTCGCAAATCTGTATGGAACTCTGCATGCTGTGTGCAGGTTTTGTCATTGGTTCTCTGTTAATATCACATGATGTCTTCTGACCTAATCACATGATGCTGCAACAGGCAATCCAACCTGATCTGTTTGCTCATTTGTCTTATTTGGTTGCTCAGCTGTTCTGTTTGATTTGTTTGGCCTTTTCTTGAGTCAATACACATGGAGGCTTACCTTATTAAACTTCTCCACACATGGCAGTAAAGAGTTTGTTCAGCTGTACTTCAATTAAGTTCCTAGTTTGTTGTTTTTGTCTTTCAACCTGTCATCATTTCCCCCATCTCTGCTTACAGACTATTGTTTCTTTCCACATTTCTTTTGACTCCTTACCCCCAATACACGATGCTTTCCTAGCAATCTCAGCCCCAGCATGTCATTTCCTGCATCTCAAGCAAACACTGTTATTACATTTTCTTCATGACTGATTTCTACATAGGATAGCTTTTCAGAATTCTTCCAAGAGAGTTGTGGCTTCCCTTGTTATGTGTATCCTGCTTGAAACTAACTCTGATGCATAAACAACCAAAGAATATACCTGTAGGAAAAGGTAGACACTGACCTAAATCCAATTATTAGTCTCAACTAAGGTAGACACATTGCACTGATGGGCACTTGGCATGTCAACATGTATTTAAATTCCATTGGTTGAATGGGTCTACTGTAGTTGAGACTAACAATTGGATTTGGGCCATGGCAGGCTGCAGGAGTTGGCAAAGTTTTGCCCTCCAGATATTGTGAAATAGCAACTCCCAGGATTTCTCACTACTGCTTATGCTGGTTGGAGCTGTTGGGAGTTGCAGTACACAAACATCTGGAGTGCTGCACTTTGCCCACTCCTGGTGTACAGGGAAAGTAGGATACATTTGAGTTATCCTTTGAAAGACCACCATTTTTCCCCAGAGAGCTTCAGGTGGTATTGGTCTGTGAAAGGTTGTCTGTGTTGTGTATACTATCACTTGGAAGTAATGAATTAAAAATAAGGGAGTTAATTGGAGCAAGTTATCTTTGAGGGGTTTGTGAGACTGTAACAAAATGACATTTCAGACTCAGCATAAGAGGTTAATTTTTGTTTGTGATGAGTAATGTTTTCCTAATTACTTTGAAAGGGCATTTAAGACATTTGAAGAGGGATTTTAAGTGGATTTTTTTCAAGTTCTATTATCAATAGACCTTGATACCCTGGTAAAAAAAGTAAATAAAAATGAATAATGGAGCAAGTTAATAATAAAAACATTGACAATGAGTAATAGCAAGTAATTTTTATTTTTTTACTGCTTTAATGAGTAAAGGGAAAGAATTACTTTTAAAAAGTTGCTTTCCAGCATTTGGCACACACTAATCCCATTATTGCTTCTGGTGAGCAACATCTTGTAGTGTTTCAAAGCTTGCAAAATCTGTCTGAGCCAAGAAAACAGAGGAACAAAAGGCATGTGTGCATGTGTGTGTATGTGTGCACGCGGGCATGTACTAAGATATGTTTTCATCATATCTTATTCTCAGTAGGGCCCAGGTTTGACTTATGTCCAGGCTATCTACTGGATTTATGAGGAAGACATGTAGGACTTTATCAGACAAGCCTCTCCAAGGGTTCTTTTGCTGGCTTATTTTAAAGCATTTTTCTGCTGGCAAAAGAACCCTTCCTACCAGACCTACCTTGATCAGCATTCAAAGGCATCCCCTCAGCGTGAAATGAAGCATGAACGGAGCTCCGTTCACTTCCACACTTATGATCTCGCTGATTCTCACAAGTAAATTTTACAAACAAACAAACAAACAAACAAACAAAAAAACAAAGTCACAAAATGTTCACACAAGCACAAAAGCACACTTTGCAACCTAAAAGTGAACAGGGGAGGTTCATAAAAAGAGTGTCCCCTACCTGGCTGTCATGATCTCACCCAGAAATGTTCTGTCATTGATGCTGTATTCACATGAGCACAATGGCATGAGTTTTCAAATGCCGGCAATGCTGGCAAAAAAGAGCCACACAAGATCTATTGACAGCTTGGCCCGTCAATAAAAAAGAACAGCTTATTTACATCACATGATCGTGACAGGACAATGTCATCTGATATGCATGCCCTCATGTGCCCATTAGGTATCATTATGATGCCATATTTGCTGCATTTGATAAAGTCCGTAATTTTATTTGTTGTTTATGTTTATATATTCATATACGTGGTTGAGAAGGACGTTATAAAGGAAGAGAGTAGGCTAGAAGCTTGTCTTTGCCACTTTGTATTAGCCACAAATCAGTTTATGTTTGCTTGGTTATGGCAGTGATATACTTAATCTGGCAAATTAATCTCACTGAGTGGCTCATGTGAAATTATAGACTTCACATAATCAAGAAGACCCCCTTCAACTTCCTCTACACCAGCATACATAGAGTTAGGACATTTTCACATGGGGAAATTATTCCCCGGGGAGATTGGGACAGAAATGGGGCTGTTCTGGAAGCAGCGCCACGTTTCGCAGACCCCCTTCCCTCTCCTGATCTCCCGTCATCCTGACGCTGTGCTCATTCTATTTCCCTCCCGCTAGGTTCTGCAATTTTTTATTAACGAGAGTTCATTGTTAATGAGTAGAAATAGAACGAGCACAGAGTGAGGATGACGGAAGATTGGGAGAGGGAAGTGGGCGTGGGAAATGTGGCGCTGCTTCCAGAACAGCCCAATTTCTGTCCCAATCTCTCTGGGGAATAATTTCCCCGTGTGAAAATCTGCTTAGATACAATCCAGACTTAGTGATGCTTAGTAAACCCACTGCATTCAACAGGGCTTTTATTAATCATGACTAAATGAAGTTTCATTTATTTTGATACGTCTGCTGTAAGGAAAACTAAGACTATATCAAAAGCATTCATTATTGATATATCTATTAAGTATTATCTTTTTATCCCACCTTTCCTTCAAGTTGCTCAAGGTGGTTAACACATTTTTTTTTCATCTCAGTTTAAAATACACAGGCAGCAGAGCTCAACCAATCTTAGCAACAGATCCCACAAAAGAACAAATTCAAGGAAGGCCTTTAAAAATAAAAAATAAAAATGGAAAGAACACTAGCAATTGACAAATACAATCAGAAATCAGCTCCCTGGATTATAGAATCTGGCTGTACCAGTCACAGTACATTCTCTAATACTTTCACTGATCTTATCAATAAGAACACTGAAGAAAAAAATCAGTTTGCTAATGGATATTTTGTGCAAGTTGAAGGGTTTGGATATGGTATTCTGAGCTGCAAACTACTTGATAGAATTGTGCAAAACACAGCATATAATGTATAGTTTATTTCTGACTTATATTGCATTACACTCTAGACAAAAGAGGATTTGAAATACTATACTTTTCAAAGGAGGAAAGTACACAATTACTTAAAATGTGTTTGCTCAAGCATTTGAAAATGACGGTGTAGACGAATTAAGTCTTTCAGCTCAACAAGCAATTATGGTTCAAGCACAGAAAGATGAAAACAGCCTTGATTTATGGCACAGGTCTCTTGGACATTGTGATCTAAAAGCGATTCTTCAACTACAGAACACAACACAAACTTTATAAAGGCAAATCCACAAGAAAACAACACTACTAGTTTCATGACTTGTGCTGAAGAAAGGCAGTTAGGTTTTCCTTTCAGCCAAAAACTGATAGGAGAAGCAGCCAAGTGCTAGATTTTAATCACAGTATCATATGTGGTCCATTTAACATGCCTTTGCTTAGAGGAAAGTGACATGTTTTAATTTTTTGTGGATGATTTTTCAAGGCATTGTGCCACCTATCTCTCTCTCTCTGGCTTTTCTTCGCAAACGAAGATTCAGGAAGGACTCATCCCACGCTTTCTGCAAGCGTGGCGATGACTAAAAAGGCCAATCTGAGATACACAAGTCTGGTTGCAGAAAGCACAGCAGAAGGTCTTCTTGGGTGATGTTTCCAGGTTATGATTCTTTCTGCATTGTCATTTCTCTTCAAGACTTGTTCGGCATGAGTTCTCAAATAAGGCTGCAGCATTGTGGACAGTGCATTTCCATGCCTCCTGATATGAGGCCAGGGCGGACCATTGTTGGTGATCAATTTGGAAGCACAAAAATCAGTGTGTATAGAGCCATTGTACTGTCTATTCTCCTTTATGGGTCTGAAACATGGGTCACCTATCGCCAACACTTATGACTCCTCGAACGCTTTTATCAGTGTTGTATACGCACAATCCTAAATATACACTGGACTGACTATGTGACGAATGTTGCTGTCCTTGAGCAAGCAGGGATCACCAGCATTGAGGCCATGATATTGAGAACACAGCTGTGCTGGGCAGGGCATGTTTCTAGGATGGAAGACCATCGCCTCCCCAAAATAGCACTCTACGGTGAACTTGCCACGGGTCAGCATAAGAGGGGTGCTTGAAAATCCAAGTTCAAGAGAAGTTATAGATGTATAGTCAGCAGCAAGTTCAAGAAGACACCCAAAGCAATCCAAAGAGATTGAGGTGGTGCGTCTCTCTCTCTCTCTCTCTCTCTCTCTCTCTCTCTCTCTCTCTCTCTCTCATCATGTGCAAGCTTTCTTGGAAAGCATGCATTTTGCAGAGAAATGTTAGCCACACTCCGGAACTGCAGAAAAGAAACTACAGTCTCTCCTGGAGATGACAAAGTGCACACTGGCAGTCACTCATCTTCCCAGCAGAGTCTAAGGTGACACCATCATGACTGCAATGTATCTCTAGAATAGATTGCCAACCAAAAGAAGCATAAAACACCATTTCAGCTATGGCACGGCACAGTTCCAGACATGAAGCACTTTAGAACTTTTGCCAGCATTGCATACACACATACGTACCAAAACAAAAGCCATACAAGTTAGATGCCAGAACAGTTCTAATTGGCAGTAAGACATGAGGAGTGGGAAAAAGTTAAGTGGTTTACTTTGATGAACAAAACAGAGCTGATTAGAGAGTGTCCTGGATGAGAAAGTATGCTAAGATTTCACCAAATAACAAGGGGCTTTATTAGATTTTTTTTTTCACAAGAAGAAGAGACTGTGTAGACAAACCAAGTCCCACAACATCTTCCGAGATGTACCTGCAGCATGGTTGTCCTTCATCACAAGGTCAGTGTTACCCAATGAACAAAAACAAATTCAAGTTAGAGAAGACAACTACAATTGAATCCCACCAACTGCTTTGAATCCCATCTTGGAAGAAAGGCAGAATATAAATCCAATAAATAAATAAATAAATAAATAAATAAAATTAGCCTTTCTCACACAGAAATCGTCAGGAGTTAGAATCTGAACTCCATTTTAAAATGGCCAAACAAACTGCAGTCATGCCTAGTCAAAATGGCGGACTCCATGAACTGCCTAGTCTTCCTTAGCTACAGAAGGAGGGTTCTTCTTGGTGTGTAGCTCATGTGGTTGAGTAAGCCAGTGCCCTGTGACTGTGTATATAAGAGAGCTCAGAACAGAGCTTGCCCTCTTTCTTCCTGTGAAGCAGAGGCTTGGTGAAGCAGTTTCTCCTTGAATTGTAAATATTTGTATATATTGCAACCATTTGAGTTTGAAGATAAAAGTGCCTCCTGCTTATTTGGATGTCAAACACTCTGTGTGTGAGTATTCTTGGGAAAGGGTTGCTACTGAGTCTACTGAGATAGTTTTTGGGCTTCTCCTGGGGTCTGAGTGACCTATCATCCCCTGACAGAAATGATGCCATGCAATAAGCCCTTTGGGATGTCTGAGAGCCTGTCCAAACTACTGAAAAGAAGTGAGATATTTTGCTACAGAAAATCCCATTTATTACTAGTTGGGACTTCCTGAAAAAGAGTTTTCATTCACATAGATGTCTCCAACCAGCAGAGAGAAGAGGGAAGATGAAGGAAGCTCAGTAGGCAATTTGGCAAATAAATATTCTGATTTTGTAATACTATAGACAATTGACAATGAGAGATCTCTTTTCTATCTTTGCTCATTGTTGGTTCTGGAGATGTGGATGGGCACCTCTTTTTTTTTAAGGTTCAGTGTTTTTTTTTTTTTAATATATAAACTTATTGTTCTAGCGTAAAGTTTCTGTGCTCTCCTTCCCATCCAGCAGAGAGACATCAGAGAGTCTTACTTGTTTTAAAAAAAATTTTTTGGATGTGATTTATCCTGGAATAAGAAGAACTCAGCTTCTAGGTAGGAATAAAATATCCTGAGACTTGCATCTGGATGTTCCATGAAAGGGGGAATGTTGTGTGGATGTTCAGAAAAACACTGGAGAACTTTAGCAACAGAACTTTAGCATTCCTGTATTCACTAATTGCTAGTTTGCCTGATACTGTCTAGGAGTTGAGGCACAACATATTGTCTCCCAAGCGTTCTGCTGCCGTTCTGAGCACGTTCTTTTTTATTGATGGGGAGGAGTCGGCAGTTGATTTCCCATGGTGTTTCCGTTCTGGATTTGCCTGTGTGCGAGATCCCAGTGGCAATGGGTGGTCCTGTCTGAACACTTCCGGGTGAGATTGGAACATCCAGGTAAGTTTTGCTCTTTTTTGTACCATCCCTGGGTTACTTGTAAATTTTAAAGTGGTTTATTTTGTGCTTGGTGTCACTTTTACTGTGTTATTTTAATTTTTATATTTGAATTTCCTGCACTCGCGTCTTCTTGTGAGAACAGGCAGGATTTCACTCCAGGAAGTGAACGGAGCTCTGTTAGAGCTCCATTCATTCCTTGGCTGCCATGTGGATGCGAGAGAAGGTAAGTGTGGTGGGGAGAGTTATTGTTTCGGGACAGGGGCGGGAGTGGAGACTATGGGATAGGGGCACTTTTTGCATTCCTGTCTAATAATTTTCTGTAACTAAAACAACATTTATCTGTTTTTACTAAGAACTTACTTATTCTCTGCTAGACCCTTTATGTGGATGGGTGGGCAGGGGTGGGACTGGTTGTTGTTCAGCTTATGTGTTGCCCTTTTTATTACTCTTTTTGAGAGATTGCTACTATCTCTCCCATTTTCCAATAGACAGTGCCTGGTCCAAGATCATTCCTGGCTGGCTGGCTCAGTGCTGGAAGCAAACACCCTTGTCCACTCATACATGGGCACAGAGTTTTGGTTCAACTGTAAGAGGGACTGGAGAATCTTTATCACAGGGTTAGGCAACTTGTGATCCACTATTACCCAGCCTTATGCCCCCTCCCTCATAATTTGACAATATTGGACATTGTCATGAGGTCTAGGTAGACCAGGGCAAACCAAAATGGGTTCAAGCAGAAGTCACTCAGGGCTGAATGAAGATGTCTCTTGGAAATTTCTAACAAACACTCCCAAGAAGGAATTAAGTGGAGCCCCTTAAATTAGGGTAACCAAGGTAGAATGTGCTAATCCCCTCTTGGATGCTCTTGGCAATGAGTCATACTCCCCAAAACAAACAGTGACTGGAACACCCTGCAAATGTCTTTCCCTCACACCTTTTCCTCTCCACAATATGGAGGCTGCAATAACCCCATCACACTTAATGTCTCAGCCATTAGTGGCAATCAACAAACCCAGTGTTTATTTTGGGAAACCCATCTAAGCATTGTTTTCCACTCAAAACACCCCTTACGAGTACAATATTAGGTGTAAATATTACCCCCAAATAATAGCCATGTGTGCACAGTTCTTCTCGTAATATCATTCTGTTGGATTGTTGTTGCACACTCAGATTCAAGTTGAGTTTCTTTTCTGCACAAATCTCTGCTCTTTGGACAGGTAAATATAGCCCATTCTTCCTGAATCTATTCCTTTATCCCAATATTTCTGCCTTGACTCTTCATTAGCTTTGTGTGGTTGTCTTGTGAGTGTTTGTGCATGAGTGAATGCTTTTGTGATCATTTTCTAATTAAAAACCATTTTTATTTCATTTTGGCTTGGCGTCTCATCAGTGAGTCTCGGCATACACAAGTGCAAATGTCCCATAAATTACCTGGCTTCTTGCAGCCATACCTTTGCGCTATTAAAATCCCCCAACTTAATATCATAATTTTAGTGTCACGAGTGGGTTCCACTGACTCCCAGTAATTCAGGTAACACCTCTAGATGTTGTAGACTTCAGGTCTCATCAACCATGAGCAAGCTAGCCAGTGATGAAGAAACATGGAAGCTGCAGTCCAATATAACCTTGAGGGATCACATATTGTCCACTTTATTAACCTGCTGGATCAATTGTGAAATGGGCAGTGGGGAGATGTGCCAATAGTAGACTGAGGGATCAGGGCACCCCAGAGGGGCTGTAGTTAAAGTCGGGGCGGGGGCTTGCAGTCTTCAGGCCATAGATTATGCATAACCTCAGAAGAAGATTCCCACTAAGGCAAATTGCAGCTATTTGAACAAGACCTGTTTATGAGACTGTAACAATGAAGGACTAGTGTTAAGGGTGAAGGCAGTAAGACATGAGAGTTAATTATCCCCGGTTCTGCTTTTTCTCACTCTGCCTTTTCTTGTTATTGCTGCTTCTTCCCATGCCCCCATGTTAAACTATGGAGAGTCGTCTTATTTCCATTTCCCTCCCATCCTCTTATGCAGCTCAGTTGCTGAGTGTAATTGATAATCCAGCATCTCAGGGGTGGGTGAACTGCATTACAGAAGTGGAATGTGGTTATTGAGTTGACTACTGCAGCCCTCATGCTTGATTGTGGTCTAGAGGCCCTGTTATTTTGAGAGTATTGGAAATCATTTTCAGCAGCCCACAGGATGGATGGGTAACAGCCGAGCCAATCAGCTAAGAGAAAGTGGATTTAGCAAATTCAATACAAAGTATTGCAGACAGTCTAGAAAGTTTCACTGTCTTAGGAGGGCAGGATTTATTTATTTTTTGCTTACTCTGGATAAATAGCAAGGGAGATTTTTGTTGTGCTTGTTGAAAACCAAAGCTTCAATTTTCTGAACATTATGTCAGAAGTAAAAACTACCACACTCCATGGGATTTGTGGCTCAGGAAATCCGCATAACCTTGGGCTACACAGCTGCAATCTGCCTAGAGACACACTTACTTATCTGAAAGTATGTCCCTCATTAGTCCCATTCAGTTATTTCTCTGAATGGAATAAAGTTACATATCTGTAGAAAAGACAGATGTACATACGCTCCAACTGTACTGATTTGGCAGAGACAGACTTGATTAATCATCCCACTTGCTCAACTGCTTCTAAACTGTCCCAGTTCTCTCTCTCTCCTCCTCTCCCCTTTTCTCTTTGTCCTTAATTTACTTCAGTTACCACAAGCTGAATTCAAAGTGCAAAAGTAGTTTGCATTCAATTCACTCAGCAGGAAGGATAGGATAGGAGGAGGTGGGATCTTGCTCTTCCCAGTAGGCTCAGGCAAACTCAAATTGCTGCAACTTCTCCCACCTTGGGTGTTTTTCCTCATTAATAACTTTTGCAATCTTGACTACACTCTAATGTTGCTTGGTCATCTGTGCTCTGGTTTTCATCTTTGAAATGTTGAAGAGTATGGATGTGGCCCTTGAGAGGCTGTTAGATGGAAACTACAGATCGATCCCTGTATCCATGGGATCAGTAACTGTGGTTTCACTTATGCACATATGAAAAAAATATGTCCTCTCAAGGCATTCTCTAAGTCCTCCAGTACAATTCTGTGGTATGCTTGTGCCAGAAGTTGGGCTTCAATAGGGTTCATTATTATTCACGGTTTCATATATCCACAATAAGGAGATTATCAGATGAGCATCTAAAAATGTTTTTGTCCCACTATATCTCAAAGTGTAAGTATCCTGGCATAATAACACTTCTTATCACATGTTTCTGTAATCATGAGAAAGAGCTGCCCTGTAATTATTGCAACATGACTGCTAGTGCTGTTTATTTCTGTGTTTTCATAGAAACATAGAATCATAGAGTTGGAAGAGACCACAAGGGCCATCCAGTCCAAACCTAGAATGCATGTCTGATTACACTTGGCTTCCCCTTTCCTCTGTATAACAAACTCCAGGACAACATGGTCACTCCTCCCTAAGGATCCTGCCACTTCCAACCCATTAACTGGATTATCTCTGTTGGTTTGGCATGGGCAAGACTTTGGCAGCACTCGTGAGAAGACGCAAGCATGCTTAAAGGTATAAAAACACCTAAATTGACAAAGAAAAAATACAAGAGTTGAAACACACTTAAAAACTTGCCAGCAAAATGGGGAGGTTCATAAAAAGAGCATCCCATACCTAGTTTTTGTGTTCTCACCTGGAAGTGTTCTGGCCGGGACTGCCCATGAATGTGGTAATCATGAGAGCAGAATGGGACACAGTTTCACATGCAGGCAATACTACAAAAAGAAACAAAAAGCCATGGGAGATCAACTGATGGCTTGCCTGTTAATAAAAAAAGAATGCCTTGTTCACAGCAACAGAATGCTTGGAGGATCGAGGAGGATGACATCGTGAAATAGGGGAGCCATTTCACGGTATCCTGTTGTTGTAATCATGCCACATTTGACGCGTATGATAATCTCCTAAATCTGGGAGCGTATATCTTGTGAATACGGTGTGTGTGTGTTAGGGGGTGCGTGACCTGTACTGTCAACCCTATCTAGCCTAGTCAATAGTGAGGGCAGGTGGAATTGTAATCCAGTGTCATTGGGATGGCTGCATTTTCTCTCGTCTCATATAGAGCACCTAGACTGTACATACTGAACCCACCTCTTACACCACTTTGTGCTCGGAGCCACATCCCTTCAGCTGCCAGGATGCCAAACTCTGAAAGAGCTTCCCCCTTATGTTCAAGTGGATGTGAGCAGAACATTCTGGCTGATTGTAGACTGATAAAAGCCAGCTCCATGCTTGTTTGGTGTGTTATATTCATGTGCACTTGCACACGAGCAAAACAACTGTAGAGATTTTGCCACACGGGGTGGCAAATTAGGAGTCTGAGGGAAAGTAGGCTAGGGTGGCCTCCATCCCTCTACAACAGGGGTGGGAATCATATAGCTTTCCAGATGTCATTCAATTATAATACTCAGTAGCCTTAGCTAGATTAGTCAATGGTGAGTAATGCAGCCCAAAAACACTGTGTGTGTGTGTCATGATAAAGTAAAGGGGGATTAGATTTGCAATGTAAATCTACCTTTTTCTTGGTAACGAGTACAAGTTGCACTTCAGGCTTTTTTTTTTTTAATGTGCATCCTTACAAAAGAACTCCAAATAGGTCATGTTGTTATTATGACACATGCTTGTTGCTGAGAGGCTATTTGGGCCCTGGTGTATTTTCTCATAAGTGTAAAGAGATTTCCAAAAATGTAATAAACCTTTTGGTGCTCATACGTGAGTCAGAATGGCATGTACAGTGGAAGCAGGTGGAAATTATATGTCTGAGAGACATACTACTCTGTGGTAGCAAGAAAACCACTAATTTCTCATATGGTTCACCAGTTCATAATCAACATCCTATGGTACTTTTAGTTCTCATCTGTAAGAAAGAAAACTATTAGGGAATATTTTGTTGACTGGCTTATAAATGTAGGGTTTTCTTCAGAAATCTTAGTACAAACAGAATTTTGCAATAGGGTTCTCTTACCCTCTTTGTTTGGTTTGTCCCCCTTTGGGTGTTGTTCAATGCTTGGCAAAATCCATCCATTGACAGACACACAACTGTGTACAATACATTATGTACCAGCCCATGAATATAGCAGAGTTACTTTTTTTAGACTACAGCTTCCAGAATTCCCAGTGGAAATTGTATCTGGGAAGTCTGGGAGTTTTCATCCAACCCCCCTAAAAGCCCAAATTATAAAGTGGGGTGGCAAAAATATGGTCCACAAATTCCAAATTGTTCCCCCTGAAGTCCCCTGATGACCAGCAAATTACCCCAACAAAGCCTCCCCGCCAGATTTAGTTTAAAGCCCTCTTGATCAGATTCACCATGCTTTTGCCAAATACATTCTTCCTGGTCTGTGTGAGGTGTAGCCAGTAGCCCTCCATCTAAGAAGTGAAGACAATGGTTCCAGAATTAAACCTCCATCTGCATAGCCAGTCATTCACTTACAGTATTTGCCTGTCCCTGTGTAGTCTTTCATTGGCAAGAATTCAGTGCCTCTAAATTCTTTACTTTCCTGCCCAGGGCTTTATAGTCCAAAGTGATCTGCTCAAAGATGTTCTTTGCAGTGTTGTGGGTGCCTGCATGAATCAGGAGAAAGGGGTTCTGCTCTGTGTTTTCTAGTGAGCTTCAACAACTTGTCAGTGACATCTCAGGGGCCATTTACACGGCAAAAAAATGTGACAAAAATTCACCCAGATACCTAATAGTTCCCACTACTTTCAGGTAAAAGTCACAATATTCAGTATGAGGGGGGCCAAAAAACCCATAAGTCATGCGGTTACAGCTGTCACTATTTTTTCTGACTTTTAATTTTTTTCTCAGAAGGTTGCGCAGTATTGGCTGTGTGATCTACCCACAAGCTTTTTGAAATAGGGGCTCACAACAAAGCTGGGTTGTCATTGGTCTGACCTCAAAGGGGGTGGGCTTGCAATGGATGCAGGATCTGCCATTTTTTAAATGACACACTGGCCCCAGCGCTCTCCCCATCCCCAATTGCCCAAGCAGCCCAACCTCTCTGCTGTTGCCACCCTTTCCACCCTGCACCTGTCCTTGGTAGCCCATACTGCCCTGCGCAGTGGCAGAGAGGTCTGGAATGTGCACAGGGCAGTACGGGCTGTCGAGGGCTGGTGTGGGTACTGCTGCAGCCTCTTCCTCCCTGGCCCTCTCTTCCTCATTTGCCTCAGCAGCCCATTGCCTGTCTGTCCTCCGCTGCTGCCTCTTCCTCTGTGCTCCCCCTCTCTTCCCCATTTGCCCCAGCAGCTGAACGGGGAAGAGAGTAGGGCCAAGGGAGGAAGAGGCTGCTGTGGCAGACAGGTGGGCAATGGAAACTGTTAGTCACCCGCCCCCCTTGTGAACAGCAAGATTGCTACTTCATCGTGATTTATCCAAAAGGCCAAAATTGTGTAAACTGCTCAGCTCTGAATCGAAATGGAGGTAAGCCAGCATTTTTCACTTTAATACAGTCGTGTAACTGACCCCTTGTATATGCGTGCCACGAAGACAGCACACTTCCCAATTCCTCTTGTCCAGGTGGTACATAGTTCCCTCTATACCCCTGAGCAATGACTTGCCTACCCCTAACACCTTTCTTTTCTTCTTGTTGCAGTTGGTACCGTAGTTAGGTTGGCTCCTTCCTTGCCATGTGGTGTCTCTTGCTGCTGGTATCCTGTTTGTGCCTCTTCACCACCATTATCCTCAGGACAATGTAGGAAGCGATGGCTTAGTTGGAACCATTCCATATCCCTTGTGCATGTTCTGCTCTTGGTGATGACTGTTCTCCAGGGTGCTCCCTCAGTATTACAGCCCTCTTCATTTTCATTGGTAATATCTTCTTTCTGCTTCTGTAGGACCAAGTTCTGAGATGATTTTTTTTCTGTGCATAAACCTTCAACTTATTTTTTTAAAAAAGATATTTTTTAAAATTAAGGTTACAAAGGTACAGACAAGATATAACAGATATCATCCAAGTCAAACACAGAGAAGAAAACAAAAGTAAGTATTGCAGTTCATTAAGATTATATATGAGAGATTGTCTTGCAAATGTAAAATATGGCAGACACTTGCTGGCAGAAGACTTTGGTCTTTTATATGTGTAAACAGTGGCCTAGGCAATCATGTTACTGTGTCCATCCGGACATCCCTCCCAATTTTCTGTTGTACTGATGTAACATTCATCAATCCTCCGTTCTTGTTCAAAAAGTCAATGGAAAGATACCAATGTTCATTGAAGTAATCTGATTTCCTATCTCCTGGTGTATTTAATTCTTGCTATTAGATTTTAATTGAGAACAATATTTAGAATGCTTTTTAACCAGATGCCCATGTTCAGGTCCTTGTCATATTTAATTTTTTTTGGCACAGTCATGTGGATTTCTTTCATTAGGTAAGAGATTAGAGGTTAAATCCTCATTATTTTCCATGTAAATTGACAATAAAATTAGTCCACCTGTTAAGCCCATGATTCTTGATAACTGCAATAAAAGCATCAATACCACCTGCACACAATTGTCCCAGTCCAAGTAAATTCCTGTGATTGTATATTAACTCCTATATAGTTAAATGTTAAGATTTAACATTATGCAGAGTTTGCTCCAAAGATTTTCTATTGGTCAGGATCAGGTACCTGGAGGGTGAACCAAACATAAAGTAGAATGTCTATTTCTTGTAATTACTCTGTACACCCTAATTCCTCCCCTACAGCAGCATTTATTTATAGATACATGCCTCAACAAGCAGACTTACCAGTTATGCTCTTGTTCACCGTCACATGGCAAAGCAGTTAAAAGCAAATTACATAAGTGAGAGAAATCATGTGCTATGACCAACAGACATTTTTCACCATTTGAGGGACCACTTCTGCAATCTCTCCCCCTGCTAAATGTATTATCTAGTTTGATCCTGAGGGTGTTTCCTCCCTTCTTCTCCATTTATGATTCTATAGTATTCATTAAAGAGAGTGAGTGAGCATTAATCCAACCTTTATTTGAAGAGGAAGTGCATCCAAAGTAATATGTATCATTTCTGTTGCAGTATAATTAGAAACCAACAGTGATCAACCAACAGCGTTAACTGTTGCTATCATCTTTAGGCTCAGGAATCAAGCAGCGTAGAAAGTAATACCATTTAATTCTTGTCACTCCAGCAAATTAGTGGGAACATGACAACACTTGTAATACTGTCTAGAACTAGTAAATGTCAGGCTCAAATGGTACCAAATATCAGAATATCAATGTTTCTGTTTTCGGTATCAAGCCTAATTTTTATGTCTGGAGGTTTGAGTTTTTTTTTAAAAAAAGGAATTATTGAATAAGTAAACAACAGAATTAGCCAAAACAGACCTGCAACTACTGACAATTCCTTCATTTCCTCAGTCCTGAAGTGCAAGTGATTTTCAGTGATCAATACCACTTATCAGTCATGTGACCATTCTTATCCAGTTGAATATTTTTGCTTACCCTAGGAATCAGGATGGGCTTTTCTGCATTTTTCTCTTTTGGGGATTGGATCAAACTGTCCAAGTTGGTTGACATGGGAGTGGCATGGCCCAGCCCCTACCTCCTCTCATACCATCTAGACTCCTAAGCTCCCAGGGACACTGCACCAACAGGATCATGGTCTTGATACCAGGGGAAGTAGGAGGCTTGGTAGCATGAGTGGTGATAGGTGGGAAAGGGCTGTCGACAAAGTGGCCATGACGGAAGTAACACAATGAAGAAACAGGCTGCTCCAAGCCAGCAGATTTTTGTCTGCAATCCTGGATCAAATGGGTGAGCAAAAAGTGCCTTATCACTGTCCTAGCAGGTCCCAAGCTTTGGGGGAGGGACTCTGCTTTGGTTGTTTGCTGGCTCAGCCAGTGAGAAGGGAGGGAGGACACTCAGATAATGAAGAAGCAGCTGGTCTTGGCTGCAAGGAGAAATGAAATGAGGAAGCTCTCCATATGGCGTGTGTCCTTGTTTCTCTTTGCCATACAGCTTAGACCAGCTACTTCCTCATTGCCTTAGGACTTTTACAGATAGGACTTACCGTGCAAAAAGACTCCGGAACAGTTATGAAAGTGTCGTGTGGCAGGGGGTCCGTTTCGGATGCCGCCATCTCTCTCTCGGCGTCATCCGTGACTATTCCGGGTATGATTGAAGGCAGCCACACCATTTTTTACTCACTGAGAACTTCCATGAGTAAAAAATGGTGCGGCTGCCTTCAGTCTTACATGGAACAGTCATGGATGACACCGAGAGAGGGACAGCGGCGTCCAAAACGGACCCCCTGCTGCGTGACAGTGTCGTAACTGTTCCGGAGTCCTGTCTGAAAAAGTCCTTAGTCACCACCTCCTTCCTCCCACATCTGATAAAGAGCAAGAGCAGCAGCAGCAGAAGTGGCGGCTTCTCAGGCTTGACAGCTTCCTGGGGTGGAGAGAAATTTTAGACATGGCACGAGGAGCTATCTGTTATCTCCAATCTCAGAAAGGAAGTAGCAGTGCATTTCCCACCCATCACATCCCTGCATTCCCCATTGGGAATGCAAGTGTGTGTGTGTGTTTGTGTGATGCAGAATACCAAGTTGAGGAATCCCAATTTCAGATCATAAGAATCCCTTGGCTGCATCTTGCTTTCCCTGTTGACTGGCAATAGTCCAGAGGTGCCACTATCCTGCTCTAGATGACATTTTCTTTCATAGTACTGAAGGCATGAGGGACTTTTATGGGAGTAAAGAACATAAGACTTGGCTTCTGAAGAGAAAACTGCTAGTGTTGTATGGGGGGTGGGTACCATGTACCAGAGGTTCCAAAGACAAAGGTGTGTTTGTGTGTTAGAAGTGCTACATATTCCAGTTTGTTAAGGGATATCTGTTTGGGAATAAGCATGTGTATTGCCTCAGAAATTTCCAATGGTGATATTTCCTCCCATTAGCTATGTAGTTCTTATCCTGTTGATCACATGCAGCCTTCCTCTTCCCAGTTCACATACAAGCTAGGCTCCACGTGGAAGGGAAACTGGTTGAGTTTTGTGATGAGTGAATGTTCATGTTTTGAGATAACTTAAGGTTTTCTCTTCTCTTTTTTAAAGACAATAATAAAAGCAGGGGAGAACCTTTTGCATTTCATATTTGAAAGTAAGCTGAACATTCTTAATACCTGTCCTCCTCCTGAAGAGTAAGCCAATCTTGAGGGGATGTTCCTTAAAACTGGCTATTTCTTCAATGCCTGACTCCCAGGGGTTCTTGGATCCAAGGTACTATGGGAGGCATGGCTTGAGAAACTACCTGTACAGTCAATTCTCCAAGACAGCCATTCCATAGCACCTTGGTTCTGAGGACCTTGGGAGTCAGACATTGAGGAAATAGTCGATGGTAGATGCGTGACAGTTGGTCATCTCTTTCTTTGGCTGCAATGATGGCATGAGATTGTATGGGTGGCCAGGGTTGCTTGCCACTTTTTTTTTTTACCTCCACTGCTTTTCCACTCATGCAAGGAGAATACATCCTTGTGCGACACCCCAGACTGTCAGACTGTTCATGCTAAAGTTCTTTGTATGGGTCAATAGATCCTGGCCTGTGTATATTGTTCAGCAAAAAGGCTTATGAGAGGGAGGGAGGGAAGGAGTAGATAATACAAGCTTCTCTGAGCCAAACACACCTGCCACATAATAAATACCATTTTCCTCCAAAACCTTAGGTTAGTGTCTCAAAAGGAGCAAAAAGTCTTATTTTAAAGATGTCCACATTTATTATATGGCATAAGCTTTTGAGACTGCAGATTACTTCATCAGAGTCATGAAATAATATCCTGAGTTAAAAGAATATACAAACTCTCTTAATGCTATGTCACCATAATGTCTGTGCTAAATTTTACAGGACTGCTGGCACAGGCTGATAAGTGAATTGTCATGAGGCCTTTATTGTGAAGTTTTTAATTATAGCAAATCAGTACCGTAATCCATAATTCAATACCATGCTTGCAACAGCAGCATTTCTGCAATAGAAAGAACAAGCAGGGGTATTTGTTTAAACATTTATTTCAGCCTTCTGCATATCCTGAAACATTCTAGCACCAACAATTTAAAGGTGACTTTTTTTTCCCATTTAGCACCAAAATGACATGTTTTCAAACAAACAAACAAACAAGCAAACAAGCAAAAAAAGGGACTGCTCTTAATTCTGTTTGGATATAACTGTCATTTAAGGCTTGGCTGGGGCTTTCTTACATGCAGCCAGTTGTGAGGTAAATTGCATTGCATCTAAGCAGAGGCTGAGGAACTTGTGACTCTCTGGATGCTGTTGTACTCTACTTCCCATCAGCTCTTGCTAGCCTGACCAATAGTGAAGGATAATAGAAGTGGTAAGTCATATTGATATCTGGATTTCCCAGTCCTGTTCTAGACCACTGCAGTGGCTCTGACAGATAAAGAGAGAATGGGAGCAGAAGCTGGGAGCTGACAGTTTTGCAGACAAGAAGCTCTGCTTTTGTGGACTAGGGAAGAACAAAAGGCCATGGATGGAACATTATTTCCACCCTGCTCTTCAGCCAAGTAGGATTTCATTTCCAGTGAATAACAGAAGATCAATAACAGAAAGAGCAATCTGTGCTCATGGGCAGGAACACAAAAACATATGGTAGACTTAAGGATGAAGAGGGAAGAAGAAAAGCAAAGAAACATCAGTACTCATTCTAAAAATGACAGATTTCAAAGAAGTAGCTGTGTTAGTCTATCGCAGCATAAAAAGAAGGAAGGGTGAGTGGAGGAAAAAACGGAATGTAGCAGCATCTTTTAGACTAACTGGTTTCTGTTTTAGCATGAGCTTTCATGAATATAAACCCACTTCTTCAGATGCAGTACAAAGTGATACCAAAGCATATCAGGTTAAAAAGCATATTTATATAGTTGTGGGGGTGGGACAGAACAGTGGTTCTTAACCTGTGGTCCACAGGCCTCCAGAGGACCCAATGTCCTCACAGGGGGTCCATGGAAACTTGAAGTCTGCTTGGCCCATCCCCTCCCTGGGGCAGTGGACTAGCCACATGACAGGAACCAAGGCAAAGGCTGGCTGGCTGACTAGCTTAGCCTGTGCCTTGCTGTTCAATCTGCTTAAGCCACAAACTTGCAGGAAAAAGCAGGAGAAAAGTCTTCCCTCCCCCTCCAGTGCTACTTGAGGGAAGGTTTAATGGATGGTGTAATATATATATATATCTTGGGTATGTTGCCATTCCCAGTGTGCTGATTGGCTGCTTAGGAAACATACCCAACCAATAGTACCATTCTGTTGGCTGGCCAGTCAGTAGCGTGAGTGCATTTTTCAGCACCACCTCCTTGGCCTACAGCCACATCTTTGCCTTTCTGCTGTGTGGTTGTGCTGTTTTGGCTACTCCTGGGTTACTTTGCTCCCAGCCTGTGCCAGGTGCCTCTCAGTTAGCCTATACTGAGTGTACACCTTCTGCCCCAAGGAACTTACAGGATGCAAGTACAAAAAAATACAAAAAAAAAAAAAAACCTGGGAAGGAGGTGGGAGGCTGCCTGGGGGTTCCAGACCCTCTTTTTCCTCCTTGGGGGACCCCTTGAGGTCCTGCCCCTGGCTCTGCTTCCTGTGGGGAGAAAGGTTTTCTTTGCAAATGCTGCACTGGATGGGCTTCTGCCTGCTAAAAAAAACCCTCTGGCCAGTGGGAGGAGCCAAAGCCAGTGAGGGAGGGGGAATTGAACGGAGCAAAGTGGACTCTTATTGTGTGGGAAGGTAATGAGTCTAAAAATAAAATTGTATTAAAAATTCCAGGATCTAGTCCTTTTTAAAAACAACAAGAATTATTTTCTTTAAAAAGAGTTAAAATCATTCATTCACTTCTGACTTCATGTTCATGCAAAGTGCACTTAGGAATGCAGACTTGTAAGCTCAATTATCATTTAAAAGAAAAGTGTATTCAGAGGTCTGGGATCCCCCAGTTAAATTAGACTCATTACAAAACAAAGGAGTTAGTTTAAAATGCAAATCAAAGTTTACTGAAGGTATATCAATCTCAATCTACATACTAAAACATACTTAAAAAGAGGTCCCTAACTAAAGGTATTTAGGTAATAAAACTCACTCAGCCTACAGCAGTAGGGCTGGCTTCCGATGCATCATGGCATGCTTTCAGATGAGGATTGCAAATATCGCTTAAGATGGCTAAGATGGCTCCAGCCTCATGGAGACTCAAACTTAAAAGAGAACTTACACAAAAGCAATAAAATTTAAATGAGGTCATGTGTTGAATGACCCAGCACTCCAGTTGGCTGGAAGTGCCCAGTGAAATAAGAGAAAGGGAACTTGGGATAAACAAAGGCATGCAGGGAAAAACCCTAGACTTATCTTAGGATGTGAATGAGGTACACAAGATTGCTTTTACATTACAATGATTATTTCCCCACATACTACATATTGGCCACCAGCTTCCCCCCAATGGGAATCCAGCATGCTGACCTCAAAGGCATTGGGTTGGAGCAGAAGGCTGAGGCTCTGCAGTCTGTGGGTGGGGCAAAGGCGAGCCTAAAGACTCATGAAAAAGTTACAGGTGACCATTCCACCCCTTCCTGGTAGAGACTCCTTTGCTCCCTTTTCTATTCATTTCTATTTTAACAAGTGGTAGACAAGGGTCCCTGGACCCCCTCGTCTCTAATCAAGGCAGAGCTTTTGCATGCTACTTTCACCAAGTATCTAGACCACTGGTTCTTAACCTGGGCTCTGGGGAGCCCCAGCAGTTCTTGATGCCCTCACAGAGGGTCTGCAAAGGCTTGAAGGCTGCTCAGACCACCTCCTGCATGCAGTGGAGTGGCCATGTGACAGAAGACAGGCAAAAGGCTGGCTGGCTGGCTCGGCATGCGCATTGCCATTGAATCCACTCCAGCCACAAACCTGAGGAAGAAGCAGGAGAGGGAAGATTTCATGGATGGTGTAATTGTATGATTATGATTATTAGGGTTTTAAATCTAAAGTCTTGGGGTTCCATGGCAGCAAAAGATATTTAAAGGGACCACTGGTAAAGAAAAGGTTAAGAGGCATTATTATACTTGTACTATTATTGTTATTATTAGGTATTATTATTATTGTTAGGGATTAAAATCTCGAGTTAAATCTTGGGTGTCCATGGCAACAAAAGATATTTAAAGGGGGTCCCTGGTAAAAAAAAAAGGTTAAGACCCACTGGCATAATAGTATTAGTATTAGTATTGGTATTGGTATTGCTATTGCTATTGCTATTGCTATTGCTATTGGTGTGCCTGGCGTAACATAACCATTATGTGCCCTGCTGGGGTTTCAAACGGTGGTTGTAGTATGGAGCGTGTCCAGAGAAGGGCGACTAAAATGGTGAAAGGTCTGGAAACCATGCCTTATGAGGAGAGACTTAGGGAGCTGGGTATGTTTAGCCTGGAAAAAAGATGGTTAAGAGGTGATATGATAGCCCTGTTTAAGTATTTGAAGGGGTGTCACGTTGAGGATGGAGCAAGCTTGTTTGCTGCTGCTCCAGAGATTGGAACACGGAGCAATGGATGCAACTCCAGGAACAGAGATTCCACCTCAACATGAGGAGGAACTTTTTGACAGTAAGAGCTGTCCGGCAGTGGAACACACTCCCTTGGAGCGTGGTGGCGTCTCTTTCCTTGGAGATCTTTAAACAGAGGCTGGATGGCCATCTGTCGGGGATGCTTTGATTGTGATTTCCTGCATGGCAGGGGGTTGGACTGGATGGCCCTCGTGGTCTCTTCCAACTCTGCAATTCTATGATTCTATGATTCTATGAGAACTAGACCAACTTTTGATAATGGGTTTTGATATCACCTGGGAGCCCAGTGGGTCACATCACCACCACCACCACCCGCTGCCACTGCAACAGGACCCAGGCAGTAAACTGGTGATGGCAGCAGAGCAGGGCAACAGAGTGACTCACCCTTAATGCACCACCGGCATATGTTATGTTGGGTACAGCTAGTTGTATTATTATTATTATTATTATTATTATTAGGGTTTTACATCTTGAGATAAGTCTTAGGGATCTGTGGCAACAACAAATATTTAAAGGAGGTCCCTGGTATGGAAAAAGTTAAGAGCCACTGGAATAGAATGTAATAGGATCCAGAAATCACAGAGGAGTCCTTGAACTTGTCTAGGCATGATGATATACTAAAATGCATGCACGTTTTTGCCCATTCGCAGCAACGCTGTCTTGTCTCCACCATTTTTTCACCTATTCGTATCTGTTTGCATCTATTTCAATGGAGCAGGCACAAGCTCTGATAAAGGACAATATAGTGAAAATGTGCAGCGATGCGAATTTGGATGTCCGCACATGCGAAAATGTGCAACTACGTGCATTTTCCAGAAAACTTTGGGGGAAACCACAGATCCTTTTATGGTTTGTGGAGTTTTTAGCCCCCCTCCTTCCGAATACTGTGAATCTCATTCGGATCATGTTAGGAGACATCATATTCTCTGTGAATTCTATGTGGAGTTTTTTCATTATCTAGATAAAACTACTCATAATGATGAGCTGAAATGGAAGACAGTTCAGACAGATGCTGTTGTCTCATCAAAGTCCATGGAGTTGCCTTCTGTCCCCTCCCTCCCTCTGGCCTGACCAGTCCGGAGCATTCTTCCTGCCTTGTCTGCCACAAGCATCAAAGAAGGGCAACTGCATTTATTCTGAAGCTTGAATAGAGACAAAGCCTATATAGATGTTCAACTGCATGTAGCCTCTATATGCGAGGAGCAGGAGTGAGGACAAGTATGCTGGTGCCACCTTCTCTGTTGTGGTGTGTGTCATCCTCTATACATTGGTGTGGGCATGACTGTAAAAAGCAGAAAACTTCCTCTTTCTGAAATTCTAATTTCCAGGATTCTAAACTATGCAGAGCAACACTATGAGCAGAGGAAGCTTTCAGCTGCAGATAACTGGCCTCCATGGGTAGAGGGTAATGAGAACAACAGGGCAGGGATGTGTGGAATGGGTGTGTTCAATCTTGTTTGCTCTTTTCTCATGCAGTGGCTCCCCTAACAGAGGGACAGTGAATCCTCATGGGGTTTCTGTCCAGACTTTAAATGTGCTATCCAAGGTGCTGAAGCTTTGGGAAAATAACCTAGATTGCTCTTTTAAAGTCCAGGCTAAAACTCAGAGCAGCCTCACTACCCCAGCTGCCACTGGCGACTGCACACTTTTAAAGGTCTGCCTAGGACTTGAGCTGCATGTGTTCCAGCATGCTAGATTCTTAGATTTCCCTTGGTTTTTTCCCAGGCTGTGAGACCGTGTTCTGGAATAGTTTCTTTCTGACGTTTCACCTCCATCTGTGCCCGGCATCTTCAGAGAATGGTTGGGTAGGAGTATATGTGGACTTGTATATGCTGTGACCCCTGTTGGGGAGTATATGTAAATTTGTGTAATTGAAAGGTTAGTTTCTGGGTATAGAAATGCAAGGCTCTTAGTGTCTGTTTGGTTAATGATTGGTTGATGGGCCATTATCTGCGGCTGGAAATCCCCCTGTCCCTGGGAGGAGTTCCTTTGTAAGTGTTGAGTTTTTTTCCTATTGTTTTTCAAAACTGGCAGCCAGATTTTGTTTACTTTTAAGGTTTCTTCTTTCCTGTTGAAGTTGTCCAGGTGTTTGTGGATTTCAATTGCTTCTCTGTGCATTCTGAGATGATAGTTGTTGGCCTGGTCCAGAATTTCTGTGTTTTTAAATAGCATTTTGTGTCCAGGATGGTTTATAATATGTTCTGCTACTGCTGATTTTTCTGGCTGGCCCAGTCTGCAGTGTCTCTCATGTTCCTTGATTTGTGTTTGCACACTGTGTTTAGTGGTCCCTATGTAAACTTGTCCACAGCTGAATGGTATGCAGTAAACTCCTGCAGTCCACATACACACCTACCCAACCATTCTCTGAAGAAGCCAGCCACAAATGCAGGCAGAATGTCAGAAAGAAACTACCCGGTATTCAAGAACACAGTCTCACAGCCTGGAAAAAACCCAAGGAAAATCTATGGATGCCGGCCGTGAAAGCCTTCGACTTCACATGCTAGGTTCTGACTCTGTCCTTGGGCTTGTTTGTTCCAGATCAGCCTTCTTTGCACTGCCTTGAATTGAATGTTCCTGATACTCTCTGCAAAATCCCATTGGACTGAGTGGACATCATCTCAAGACTGATAAAGTTCACACAATTAGAGCAAACATTATTACTCTTTCTTTCCTTTTTTTTTTTAAAAAATTAGGTTCACATGATTTGTGCACATAGAAGGTATCACTGTCATAGACAAGTAATTCTAAATCAAAACCAGATGTAACAGCAGTACATGCAAAGGCAAATTCCATTCATTCAAGGTTAAAACAGCTGAAGCAAAAAATGAGTAAAGTTTTCAATAAATGAGCTCTTGTCCTTCTTGTAACATCCAATCTGTATAGGGATTATTGCACAGGGAATCATTCTATTTAGATGAGCTTTGTTTTTGTTGCACAACTGCTGTTTATGTTGCAGTTGCTTTTATCAGATTTTAAAAAAAATCAGTTTGAAATCATTATTTGCTTCCCTTCATTTTTTCTCCATAGATTTGCTAATGTTAAAAAATAAAAAAGTAATTAAAAAAATTAAAACATAATCACAACTGTACTATACAATACTGAATAGGGTTTGAGGTGTAGACCATGGCATTTTTCAACCACATGAGAGAGAAAGATAGGGGAAAATGAAGTGTGACGATACCAACACTTCATGTTTCTGTTAACGGCCAGGTAGCATAAAGGATCACAAACACACATTTCTTCTTTTGTCAACGCATTGTAAGGAAAGAGCATCTGCAGGCTCTGGAGTACCCTTGAAATGGCCAAGAACGCCAAACGTATTAGGAATTCTGCTCAACGCTGCCAGTTTAAGTACGCACACCATCTCTGAAAAACTGTTCTTTGGAGCCTAGCAATTTTCTTCCCACAGTGAGAGGGGATGTTATACAGGGTTGTTTATTATAAACTTTAATAGAACTGAAGCCCATGGTACAGGCATCGTGCATTAGAGATGGCCTTATGATGAGAGTGCACAGTATGGCCTGTTATTGGAAGATCTGAATATAGTTTCCTGCATTCAGGACAGAATAAAGCCAGGAGCCATGGGTGTGTGAGTGGTCCCAATTATCCCCTTGAGAAATTGCTCTGCTCATCTTCGCTTAGATAAGAATATACAAAATGCAGCATTCTGCCTGTCAGGGCTGCCTGATGGAACTGCTTCTGTTCTCTCCTTCCAGGAAAAAAGATGAAATGAATATTACAATCTACAGCGTGGCACCTGGATGCTAGGCATGTATGCGCTATGGACAATACACGTCTGGAGCAATATAGAACTGGCTTTGCTGCATAAGGAATAAATGGAACTGGTCTCCCCTGCTATTTTGTCTGTCAGAGCTAATCCTGCTCTCACAATTCCCTACCAGCTATCTGATTGCCTAAATTGGCAGCAGCATAAGTTGAGTTGTGGTATCTGGAATCAGTTTAGGACAATCTTAGTCTGCGCCTGTCACCTCTGTGTCTGTCCACTCCCAGTTGAGCTTCTCCCAAAGTCCGTTTTTTCTCCCAGTGTATTGATCTGTGGGATGTTGCCACAGCATAAACATCAACGATGGTTGTTTCCACCATAGAATAATAGAATCATAGAGTGGGAAGAGACCACAAGGGCCATCCAGTCCAACCCCCTTCTGCCACGCAGGAATACACAATCAAAGCATTCCTGACAGATGGCCATCCAGCCTCTGTTTAAAAACCTCCAAAGAAGGAGACTCCACCACACTCCAAAGCAGTGTATTCCACTTTTGAACAGCTCTTACTGTCAGGAAGTTCCTCCTAATGTTTAGATAGAATCACTTTTCCTGTAGTTTGAACCCACTGCTCTGTGTCCTAGACTCTGAAGCATCAGAAAACAAGCTTGCTCATCCTCAATATGATATCCCTTCAAATATTTAAACATGGCTATCATGTACCCTCTTAACCTTCTCATCTTTTGACTAAACATGCCCAGCTCCCTAAGCCACTCCTCATAGGGCATGGCTTCCAGACCTCCCACCATTCTGGTCACCCTCCTCGGGATGCGCTCCAGCTTCTCAATATCCTTTCTGAATTGTGGTGCCCAGAAATGGACACAGTATTCCAGGTGAGGTCTGACAAAAGCAGAGTGGAGTAGCACTATTACTTCCCTTGATCTAGACACAATACTCCTATTGATGCAGCCTAGAATTGCATTGGCATTTTTACCTGCTGCATCACATTGCTGACTCATGTTCAGCTTGTGGTCCGCTAAGACTCCTAGATCCCTTTGGCATGTACTGCCATCAAGCCAGCATCACCCATCCTATATCTGTGCCTTTCATTTTTACTGCCCAAGTGTAGTATCCTACATTTCTCCCTGTTGAAATTCATTTTGTTAGTTTTGGCCCAGCTTTCTAATCTGTTCAGGTCATTTTGAATTTTGATTCTGTCCTCTGGGGTGTTAGATGCCCCTCCTAATTTGGTGTCATCTGCAAACTTGATAAGTGTGCCCTCTATTCCCTCATCCAAGTCATTGATAAAGATGTTGAATAGCACTGGGCTCAGGACAGAACCCTGTGGCACCCTACTAGTTGCTTCTCTCCAGGATGAAGAGGAGCCATTGGTGACTACCTTTTGGGTTTGGTCAGTCAACCAATTACAAATCTACCTAACAGTTGCATTGTCTAGCCCACAGGTTACTAACTTTTTTTTCAAGAATATCATGGGGGACCTTGTCAAAAGCCTTACCGAAATCAAGATATACTACATCCACTGCATTCACATCATCTATTAAGTTGGTATCTCTATCAAAAAAATAGAGAAGATTAGTCTGGCACGACTTGTTTTTAAGAAACCCATGTTGACTTTTAGTGATCACGGCATTCCTCTCTAAGTGCTTACAGACTGTCTGCTTAATGATCTGCTCTAGAATCTTTCCTAGTATTGATGTCAGGCTGACTGGGCGGTAATTATTTGGGAGTTCTTTCTCTCCTTTTAAAAGATGGGGACAACATTTGCCTTCCTCCAGGCTTCTGGGACCTCTCCTGTTCTCCTGGATTTCTCACAGATTATTTATTCCCAGTGGTTCTGAGATTACTTCTGCCAGTTCTTTTAGCACCCTTGGATGTAGTTTATCTGGCCCTGAAGACTTGAATTCCTTTATACTGGCCAGGTATTCCTGAACTACCTCTACCTATTCTGTGCTGCCTTTTCCCCTATTGCATCATCTGCTCCAATTTCTCCAGGTTGAGCACTGTTCTCCTTTTGGGAGAAGACCGAGGCAAAGAAGGTTGCGACCGAGAGTCAAAGTGGCCCCCCGCCCTGTCCCAGCTGAATAAAGAGAATAGACGCAAAGTAACATGCACAAACGGATTTATTACAATAAGTAAAAGGTTGGCGGAAAGGCCACAACTTTCTGTCTGGTGATAGGCGTAGGAGGTTGGTCTGGGCATGAGTTACCTGGGGGGGACAGGAGGAGAGCCCTCCACCTGTCATAGTGCCACAGTCTGCCAAGCAGGCGAACCAGGCCGCTTGGGCACGTGAAGATCACGTGACGGATCATGTGCCGGGCCGTGAAGCCAAGTCACGTGACCAGTCACGTGACCGGAAATGTGGAGCTCACGTGGCCAGCACGTGACCGCTCACGTGCCCAATAGGAATAGGGCGGAGGGGGAGCCGCCCCGGGGTTAGGTACCGACCCCGGAAGCCAACAGTAGCTTCCAGCTCCCCCCCCAAAGGGACAAAAAACTCATGCCCACCGCTCAGCCAGAAAGTTGTGACAAGGTAATACAAAGTAAACAGCAGAACTAGCTAACAAATAACAACTGACTAAAGGGTGGGTGGGTTGGGTCTTCGGCTCGCAAGAGCCAACTGCTGAGGCAGGGAGCCGGCCGGGAATATATACTGCATTGGGGACTAGCCCCGCCCCTTGACCAATCAGAGGCCGCGCTGAGCGCAGACTCTGATTGGTCAAAACCAGCCAATCAGGTGGGAGCTGCCTCCCTCCTATTGGCTGGCTTACTATCCTCTCCCCGGCCTGCAAGCACAGACCGGGGAGAGGAAGGAGGAAGATGGCTGGCATGGCGGCGCCCATGCCGGCCCCACGCTGCGGCTGCCCGGGCTCGGGGGGGACTCCGGCCGCAAAAGCGGCCGCCTGGTAAGTCCCGGGCAACCGGCTATTGAGTAGCGCTGCCTTTTCTCTGTCCCCTGTTAGCATTTTGCCACCTTCTCTCCACAGCGGCCCTACCATTTCCTTGTTCTTCCTTTTGCTACGGACATACCCCCAAAAGTCCTTTTTATTGTTTTTATCCTCTCTAGCAAGCCTAAGCTCCATCTGTGCTTTTGCTTTTCTGACTTTCCCCCTACATGAACTGGCTATTTGTTTGAAATCTTTTGGTGATTTCTCTCTTTTTCCATTTCTTGCACATGTTCCTTTTAAGTCCTAGCTCAGTTGAAATTTCTTTAGACATCCATACTGGTTTCTTTAGACATCTGCCATCCCCCCCCCCTTATTGGCACTATTGGAAACTGTGCCTTCAATATCTCACTTTTTAGAAACTCCCATCCATCATGTACTCTCTTCTCTTTTACTATTCCTGACCATGGAATCACTCCCAGTAATTCTCTAAGTTTTCTGAAATCAGCTTTCTTGCAGTCTAAGAAGACATGTATGACTACGCTTGGCTTCCCCTTTCCTCTGTATCACAAACTCCAGGAGAACATGGTCATTTCCCCCTAAGAATCCCACCACTTTCAACCCTTTAACCAGATAATCTCTGTTGGTTTCACATGGGCAACACTTCGGCAGTACTCGTGAGAAGATGCGAGCATGCTTAAAAGTATAAAAAACACCTACATTAACAAAGAAAAAACATGAGTGCTGAAACACACTTAGGATAAGATCTAAAATAGCTGATCATATTTACTCTATTGATCTCTCCAGTTTGTGAACAGCGGTGGCATTATTCTGGTGAGCCTAATGCATCACATTTTAAGTACGGCATCATCCAATGGTCTTATAGTGTGCAAAGGACACATATAGGGCATGCCCTTAGAAATCAATAATCAGGGAAGTGCCCTGTGTGCTTGAAGGGAGATCTCCATTGTGTGCACTGAGTATTTCCTGTTCAAGGAGGTTGAGTGAACAAGAAGCTTTGTGTGTCTGGAGAGATTATACCCCTCATTGGCAAGCCTCAACATGGCCTTGTTTGGACCTACAATGGGCACTGGACAATTAGTCCCTTAAATTAGAGCTGTCTAGTGACTGTTTGCTAACAGATTAGACTTATATACAAGTTTTTGAACACTGACCGAATTATCAACCCATGTGTATGTGTTGGCCTGGGCAAGAATTGTGTGATTGCTGTTATGGAGAGGGGGAAAAACAATGTTAAGCATTAGTAACTTAAAAAAAAAATAGAATTCAGATAGCATTACACATTCCTGCTGAGCTGCACTCTCATTTTGAGCTTCCAGTATCCATAAATAGTATCCCAATATTTTGGAAACATACAGTATTTCCACTTACAAAATAGTGCAGTGCTTAGTGATTGTCTTGCATAAACCACCTAAAACAGTGGTTCTAACATTGGCTTTCAGCTGTGCCTGCAGATGTGGCAGCCACCCAACAAACTAGTGTCTTAAATTTTAGTTTGTCTTATTTGACATTGCATGCTTGTACACAAAGTTCCCTGGTATGAATTAAATTGTTGGTATCTCTAATCAGATAGCAGGTAATTGGAAAAACTTACCTCTTCCTGGAGAGCCACTGTCAATCTGCAAGTTGCCAGCTGCAGAAACACATGGTAACTGGTTCACACCAGCTTGATTTAGCTGTCATAAAGATGTTTCCTGTGTTTCCATATTTTTTATTATTCATTCATTTCTTTAAAAATGTAGTTTGGTATTTTACTGTGTGCAGCTTTAGGTCCCTTCCCCTCAAAAAATGTAGTTCAAATGATAAAAAAGAGTAAATACCCAAGGTCTGTCTATTAAATAATGAGACTGCGTCTCTGTCTTTCAGACAAATCAGGGAGAATTGATTGTGAATGCTTGAGTGGTGACTTTTAACATGTCTGAACCTGCATAATGAACATCAACACTCTTGGCCATTCAGCTAATTGTCAGTCATTGTTTAAAGCATCGGTGTTGTCTGTTGCGTGCTGGAAAAAAATGCTACGTTTAAAAGTTGAGCAATGTGTCAATTTGAAATTTTTGGTAAAATAGAACAAAACACCAATGAAATCTTTTCAAATGCTTACTGAGGGCTACGGGGAAGACTTCATGTCTCATGGGCGTGTGTTTGAGTGGCCCAAAAGATTCAGAGAAAGATGTGAGAATGTGAAGATGATGAATGCCCTGAAAGACCTTCTACTTCAAGAACAGAAGAAATTTGTGAAAAAAACCAGCCAGATTGTCTGAGAAGACTTCTGACTCAGTATCTGAATGATAGCTGAAGCCATGAACATTGACAAAAACATTGCATGGAAAATTTTGCGTGAGGCTTTCAACATGAGAAAAGTTTGTGCCAGGATGGTCCTGAGGGTTCTCACAGCAGAGTAAAGAATGCCACAAGGAAACTTGCACTGACATTCTGCAGCAGCTTGAGGTGGACCGAAACCTTTTTCAAAAAACCATCACTTGTGTTGAAACGATCTTCCAGTATGATCCTGAGACAAAATGACAGTCAATGCACTGGAAAACACCATCATCACAATGGATGAAAAAAGCACATCAAGGCAAATCCACATTCAAAGCCATGCTCATTTTTTTTTACATCAAGGATGTAATTTTGGCAGAATGGGCTCCAGAAGGCAGAACAGTGAACCAGCATTATTATAAGAAAGTTTTGATAAAGCTGAGAGAAGGGGTCAGAAAAAGAAAGGACTGTAGAAAAACATTCATTCTTCATCAAGACAATGTGCCTGCTCAAACAGCACTTTCTGTGAAGCAGTTTTTGGCCGACAAATGCATTACTACACTTGAACATCCTCCATATTTGTCAGATTTGGCACCATGCAACTTTTTTCTTTTCCCTAAAGTGAAATCAATGCTTAAAGGAACAAGTTTTGAGTCAACTGATGCATAAAGAAGAAAATGGCAGATGTGTTGAAACAGCTGATAGAAACTGATCTGCTCCATGCCTTCAACCAGTGGAAAATAAGACTGCATCAGTGTGTGAGTGTGAACAGGGAGTATATTGAAGGGAACAAGTATTAGAATTGTAATACATATAAATAAAGTTGGGTTATTGTATCAGTCTCATTACTTAATAGACATACTATATATCATACTAGAGGCTACACTTAGTGGCAGGAGCCAATGTGGTGCAGTGGTTTGTAGTAAGACTCTGGGAGATCAGGCTTCATATCTCACTGATGTATGGAAAACCCACTGAGTGTCAGGTGCTGGTACAAACAGCTTGCCTGTCATGAGATTGTATGGTGTAGGAATGATGGGATGTGTAATAGTATAGTTTGTTTTGGGGAACATATATCCAGCCTGCTTGGTGTTGCACTCCTATTTGATGATCTAGTACTGAAATACTCAAGGTCAGTGTGCTGGGCGAACAGTGTGTAGAAATGAAAGTAAGTTAGCCTGAGAAAATAGAATGTTTTGCTAAATTAAGAAATGAGATTATAGCCCACCAAAAGGTTTGAAATTGCTATGCCGTCAATGTATTGTGCTAATGAGGATTGCTCAGTCCTGACAATGAAAGTCAGTGAATTATGTTAGTGGCAGTCTCTGTAAGCCTGAATTTCTGAACTGCTGGAACTCTCAACTTTTCATTGGGTGATCTTAAACAAGTCACACTCTCAGCCTTAGAGGAAGCAATGGCAAACCTCACTGAAGAAACCTTACCCAGACAACCCTATTATAGGGCTGCCATAGGTTGGAGTTGACATGAAATCAGTGGGCAACCAACCAATACTGAAAAGTGATCCAGTCTGCACTGTAGAGGCAGCCAAGGATTCCAGTGTCCCTCTCTAAACGCCATCACCCTGAAGGGGTTCACCCTTACTAGCTATTGGTTTAAAAACCAGACATGCAGGAGTGAATAATGTTCTGTCTAGTTATCTCTTAGAGAGGTCAGGAGAGAGAAGTTCAATGAGAGCACATTCAGCCTTTGAAAAGTTTCACATTTAGGTCCATCTGTTTGAGCTCCACAACTCAGTCCTTTGTGTCAAAAATATAACATTGAACCCAAAATGAACATTTTTTTTGTTTGGAAAAGGCTGAAGCTGTGTGACCTCTGTAAGTTGGCCAAGAATTTTACCATTATGCCAAGTCAGGTGATTCTTTCAGTAGCTCTCTGAAATGCCATCTGATGATGAAGTGTCTTTCTAGCCCTTCAAGGTTGAATGCTGCTGCGATAACAAATCAGCAGTCGTCTGCGCTCTTGGAACTAATCAGGTAGTCAATGCAAAACTTTGAGCAAAGAACTTTAAAAGAGCAATAACTAATATTACATTTAGGATCCTGGCAGCCTATGAGATTTTTTTTGGTTGCCTTTCTGGAGATTTTGCTTTAGCTGTACAGTAAACGCTTGTAAATTTATATGGTGTTGATTGTTTCCTCCCCCTTCTGTTTTTCCTGCAGGTTTTATTTAAGAGTGAAGGACAAACTTTTTTATCTACTGCCAGCCTGCTGGTGTGACCAGTCAAGCTGATACAACTCACTTGCTGGAAATGACAACTGTCAATGGATTATAAAATAATTATAATCCAACTCTCTTGGATTATAAAAAAAAGGGGTATTGGGGGAGGATGGATGCCACATCACCGACCACCTTTTAGGCTGCAAGGTGCATGGATGGTAGCAAATATTAAGTTTAGTGGGTTACAGGTTTTAGAGGCCTGATGTAGAGTTCAGAGTTGTTACCAGGAGGATGAGGGAAGAAGCGTACATGTCAACAATGCGGGCCCAAAGCTGGACATTTTGTGCTTGGCTGGGTGGGTAAGGTTACATCCAGGTGGTGGTGATGGAGGAAGAAGGCAGCATTTAAATGAAATTCCTCCAGCACAGAGGAAGCACGAAGGAAGGATGGGAGGAGGATGGGGTGTGCTATATCGACAGCCGGAAGCATGACAGTGGTGTCCTGCCCCTGACCTCCACAGGGTTTTTTTTTTTTTTTGAGCATCTGAAAAAGTCCTATGTTTGTGGGTGAAAACTGCCGGCAGGTGGCACTCCTCAACCCCACTCGGACTCAAGTTCCCAAACAGAGGAGAGGAAAAGAAGACTCCTGTTCCAGGATGCCACCTCAAGGACCACTTTTAACTAAATTTTCTGAGAGGGGAGGCAAAATGACCCTCTCTAAATGTCTCCACTCTATCAATTGCCTTTTCCTTCTTCCCACAAACCAGTCTCACCCAGATCAACCAAGCTGTGCATGCTTGGCACCTGCAGCATCCCGTCCTGTCTTCCACCCACAGGGACTGACCTACTTTGCTTCTCATGTTTCCACAGGCTCAACCACTGACCCATTTCCCATGGTGGAGTGTGACCTCTCCATTGGAGTATTGCACACCGCAGACCCCTTTTTCTCCTTGGCATGTGAGGATAGTTTGGCACAGTGAGAAAGAAGATGGGGACAGTAATATTTGGGGTTGGAATGGTGGCCTTTCACCTCCCACCTAAGCCTCCTTTCCTTCTCCACTTCCCATTTCATATAACAAAAAGGTCCTTTCCCCCCACTCCTCTTCCTGGGGGGACACTCTAGCAGTTGCACCCCCTCAAACTAATGTTTCCAGCCCCTGTTGGCAGCATCCCACCCCTTTCCCCTCCTAGTGTGGTGATTGGCTCACCAACAGAGAGCTCTTTCCTAAACCGACCAATCAGCACACCGGGAATGGCAACACACCTAAGATATACAGTTGTCCCTCCATATTCACGGATTTGGGATCCATGGGTTTAAGTATTCACGGCTTGAAAATATTCTTTAGAAAAATAATAATCCAAAAAGCTGGATTTTGCCATCTTATATAAGGGACACCATTTCCTAGGCCATTGCATATAATGGGACTTGAGTATTCACGGATTTTGGTATCCATGGGGGGTCCTGCAACCAAACCCCAGTGAATATGAGAGGACAACTCTCTCTCTCTCTCTGTGTGTGTGTGTGTATACACAGTATATGAGAGAGAGAGAGAGATGAATATCAACCAATCAATTCTATACTGTATTAGGGTCCAGAAACCCAACAAGTTCAAAATGACAACATATAGATAAATTGAAAGCACACAGAGCAATTGGGTCAAATCACACAGGCAAAACTTATTTCACACACACACAGACACACCCCAAATGCAGAAGTTAACTGTTCTCTAAGCCTGACCACCTCAGACAAAAACTTAGCAACAACCAAGGTCACACTGGGGTTCTTATTTTCTAATAAGAATTTGGCATACAATTGGGTTGGCTCTCCTGGAAGATTCGCCAGTCATGGATTGATCTAACCTGCTTGTGGAATCCACAGGACAAAAGAATGTGCTTCATGGATTCTGTTTCCTGGTTACTACAGGGGCATAATTACAGGGGCAGCAAGAGGCATTTTTGTTTTTTTGGGGGGGGACCTTAAATTTTGCCTTTGTAAAAAGTCAACAGTAATTAATGACAGTCAAATTCTTTAAATAGAAGCTAATTAGAAAGGCCCAAAATATTCTATATTCAATGAGCTCAGTGAGCTAGGATGTGTGCAAACAAGCCTGATGGGCACAGAAAGCAGGGTTCATCCACAGTCGTACAGCTTTCTGTTGTTGGGGGACTACTATTTATACCCTGCTTCGTGTCCTGAAGAGGTACTCTGGCTAGGACAATGCCTAGATGGGTTTCCACTGGGTAAACAAAGGAAACCGAAGCGTAACTGATTGCTGTTTGTGGCTGGGAGACAGAAATTGATGGATTTACAACAACGTTGCAATGCAGAGCAGGAGGGGGTTCTGAGGTGAGATTTCCTTGGGATTGGTGTTGGAAAGGCTGCTTGATTGTTTAGTTGGATAACTCATTGCTGAGGTGTCCATGAAAAAATTAGCACATTCCTCTTTAATGTCTTTGTGCACAGGGACCTGGGAAAGTATCTTAGAAATATTTTAGCAAGCAAGCCCAAACTAGGATTGTTGGGAAGCCCCTTGGTAAACACATTATGTGTTTTATGGATTTTTGATATAAATGTACAAATGCAAGTTTTGATACATAATATAAACTAATGTAAGAATTCTTTATGAAAATAAAATATATTTTTTAAAAACCTCACCAGTCTTTAAGATATAACAAGGGTACAATTGCTCTTAGTGCAAGAGGCTAGCTCATAGTTTCCCACTACCCTGAAATTTTTCAGCACAGTGTTTCTGCACTGTGTTCAAAGAAAAGCACAGTCATCACGGTGTGTGTGTTTGTGTGTGGATTCTTAAATCCAGAACAAGTTGAAGCCATTTTGCTGACTGAAGGTGAAGGTGAAAAGTATCCAAGCAGCCAAGTTATTCTGAAACGTGAAGAAGCTCCCACAAAACCTATTCCCCTCCATAGCAGTAAAAATACAACAACGAGAAAGTAAATAACTGACAATCTTCTGTCCTTTTATACAAAGGTTTAGCTATGGGATAGGGCAAAATGAGCATTGCCTCCTCGATACGAATACTGCACCCCCACCCATGGAATTTTCCTTAATGCCAAATTTTTAGCATTGCAGTGTCTTAGAACTTCAGCTGAGGTCTTAGAAATGCAGTTTAGGCACCCCAAGAAAAGGTCAGGCAAAGTTTCCAAGGGAATGTGAACATACACACAAAAAATGTAAGCATTCTAGTTGTGAACAGTTTTCATCCTCTCCTTCTCTGCAATGCTAGAAATCTGGAGAGTGAAGGAATGTTTCATTAGGAGGCAGAATTCTTATTGGGGGTAATGCGTTTATTCCCTTCCTCCCATAGCTACACCCCCCTGCTTTCATGACACCTTGAATCTGCTACCTGAGATGGTCACCTTACTAAACCTAATGGTATGATTGGTTCTGCATTAACCACAAAACACATCACCACCGCCACAAAAATCAGTTTTAGTTATGAGTTCTGCCCACGATGTTTGCACTGCAGACTTTTAATGCCTATCGTTCAAAATGAAGTGACAAAAAATAATAATGGAGGAGACAAAGCAGAACATTAGATAATGCTGGTAGAATCACAGTTGACAGGGTTGAAAAGGACATCTCGGGTCATTTACTCCATATACTTGCAGTAAAGTGTGGAAGATTGTCCTCTACAGTAATCTCTTAAGTGTTTTATCTGATGCTGACACTCCGCGCTTGCTGGTACAAACAGTGCTAATATACTGGCTAAATTAATACTATTGGCAAGTACAGTGTAATGCAGGCAACTTTTCTCATGTGCAGCACTCTCCATAATATATAATAGCTGAGAATGGGTCCAAGAGTGGATTGGCTTCTCCTTGGAAAAAACTAGCTAAGCACACAGAAAAGCTTTTGCACTGAATGCTAATTTTCCTATTTTTTTCCTTTTAAAAAGATGGTAATATATTGGGCGCATATCCCAGAATTAGCTAAGGCCACAAGAACCAAAATCAGGCTCTAAGCCAGAGTCAGACAAGCTCTCAGGATCGATGGGTCATACTCCTCCCCCCAAACCTGTTTGGTCTTTACAAACCCCATTCTCCTGAATAAAGCCAGAAGTGGCCAGAAATTAACTTCCACTTTTGTTTTTGCCAGAGTTTTGGGGGCCTCAGAAATGTAACTGGATACCAATGATCATTATTTGTGCTCTAAACTCTTACAACCTAAAATGAGAATTTAGGAATTTGTAACTTTGTTTGACCCATGTACCACTTTACCTTGTTGAGATTTTGCCTCATAATTTACAAGGTGGCTTTGGGCTAAGCCTATGGTTTTGAAAGTTACCTTCAAAAAGCAATGAGCTATAGTTCCAAAGCCCCAAAGCGGTTACTGCAAATTTAAAGTAACTCTTTACTTTCTTGTTTCTCAATATTAATTAAAGAGTTCCTTTTTCATTTTTTAAAAAAAGGTTTGAATGCTACAAGTCACTTGCCTGACACCCTTTTGTCATTGAAAACGGTGTCATTTTTGAAGCCTTTTTTGCAGTTCAGGACTGATTATGAGCAAAAACTGCACAGAAAACAAGATTCCTGCACAGAAAGTAGCATTTTCATTATGCATAAATGTAGTTTTCTCTGCGAAAAATGCTACTTTCTGTGCAAGAAACTTTTCTACCTTGTCATTGCCTCAACATTAGGGTTGCCAGATCTCAGGGCCTGGGCCTGTCTCTCCAGTTTTCATGGATCATCTCTAGATAGGAAAAAGGAGTGCAAATTCTCCAGTTTTTTTTTTTTTTGAGGGGTGTGTTCCAGCCCAGGCAAGAAGAAAGGGCTGGGTGCAAATCTCCAGATCACCTAGCAAAGCAGCAGCTTGATACAATTTCCTGGGATTAATTGTTGCTACGACTTGCAAAGACTTCCTAGGTGGGTTTTTTAAGGAGATTATCAGGTGTGGCTAATGTGGTGCCAAAATGATGCCACTGGAATGCAAAAGGACACCAATATCACAGGATGTTGTCCTTTTGTGTCCCGCTGTCATTATTGTGGCATTTCTTTTTATTGATGGGCCAGAGCTGTCAATGGATCGGCTGTCCCATTTTGGTGCCGACATTGCTGGCGTCTGAAACCTCGTGCCATTTTTGACTCGTGAATACAACATCAATGGGCGGTCCTACCAGAACACTTTTGGGTGGGATCATAAGAACCAGGTAGGCTACCCTCTTTTTTTTTTTAATTTATTATAGTTTTTCAGATAAAAACATGTACATTTAAACATAACAAACAGATCAAGTTGACTGACAAATATTTCTGACATCCATGCTCTTCTCTCCCTCTCCTCCCTTCCTGCCCTCCTCTCCCTCCCTTCTTTTTCCTATTACATATAATGTACATTTTAATATAAATTATATAATTTATAAATGTCAATATTTTATCTTTCAAATTATTTGCTTCCCAGTGTTGGGGTATCAGCTAGAAAATTGCTTATAAATCACTTTTTTCATAATTTAGAAAATAAAAAATAATCAGATAATATCCTCTTTCTCTCACTTTTTACTCCCTTTTAACTATCTATACTTTTTCTACCTTTTATAAGTTTTTTCCTTGCCTACCATGTGCTATCATGAGTATACCACTTTAGATCATTAGGTCTAAATATAATAAATCCTTTTATTCTTTAAACCCAACAAGCATTAAATTCCCAGATCTTTCTTGCAAATATTTTTAGAATTTTCCCCAGTCTTTTATACATTTTCTATTAGGTTTCCCATTTAACATATATGTAAGTTTATTCATTCCTGCAATTTCCATTATTTTTTTCCAACCAATTTCTCATATTTAAGTACAAGTCTCCCAGTACTTAGCAAGTAGAATTCTGGCTGCAGTTGTCATGTGTCAGCTTAATCTACCAATTTCCTTTTCTGTGTTTTTCCCCCAAAGTGGAATATCCCCAACCAATAATAATAATAATAATAATAATAATAATCTGGTTTTAGTTCAATATTAATCTGTATAATTTTTGCATTTTAGCTCTCACCATAAACCAGAATTTCTTTACTACTGGGCAATCCCACCGCTCTCTTTGGCTTTTCTTTGCAAACGAAGATTCAGGAAGGACTCATCCCACGCTTTCTGCAAGCGCGCTGATGACTAAAAAGGCCAATCCAAGATAAACAAGTCCGGTTGCAGAAAGCACAGCAGAAGGTCTCCTTGGGTGATGTTTCTGGGTTGTGATTCTTTCTGTGCTGTCGTTTCTCTTCAAGACTTGTTCGGTGTGAATTCTCAAATAAGGCTGCAGCATTGTGGATAGTGCGTCTCCATGCCTCCCGATGTGTGGCGAGGGCGGACCATTGTTGGTGATCAATTTGGCCGAGCCTGAGATGTTGTTTCAGGGAGTCCTTGCATCACTTTTTTGGAGCGTCCCTCTTACGCTGACCCGTGGTGAGTTCCCCATAGAGTACTATTTTTGGGGGGCGATGGTCCTCCATCCTAGAAATGTGCCCTGCCCAGCACAGCCGTGTTCTCAATATCATGGCCTCAATGCTGGTGATCCCTGTTTGCTCAAGGACAGCAACATTCGTCACATAGTCAGTCCAGTGTATATTTAGGATTGTGCGTATTCAGCGCTGATGAAAGCGTTCAAGGAGTCGTAAGTGGTGGCGATAGGTGACCCATGTTTCAGACCCATAAAGGAGAATTAGACAGTACAGTGGCTCTATACACACTGATTTTTGTGCTTCGTCTCAGGTGTTTATTACTCCAGACTCTTTTGTGAAGTCTTCCAAATGCGCTATATGCCTTTGCTAATCTGTGATCGATCTCTTTGTCAATCTTGGCATCTGAGGAGATAATACTTCCCACCACATATGAAAGAAACTACCAATCATTTTTTTTTTGCATTTCCAACAGATGTTATTAGTATTTTTTTATAAATTCTAGTAAGTCTAACTGGTGAAAGGTACCACCTATAGATCATCTTTAGGAAGTTTTCTCTTAGGTTGTTACTTCTTGTATTAGTCCTGTTGTTCTTCCATAGTTTTTCCCATTCTTCGGATTCTATATTATAAGAGAGGCCCTTGGCCCATTCAATTACACAAATTTACATATACTCCCCAACAGTAGTTCACAGCATATAAATTCCACATACACTCCTACCCAACCATTCTCTGAAGATGCCAGCCACAGATGCAGGTGAAATGTCAGAATGAAACTATTCCAGAACTATTCCACATCCTCACAGCCCAGAAAAAAAACAAGGAAAATTCATGGATGCTGGCTGTGAAAGCCTTCGACTTCACATTGAGAAGGAATAATTTTCTCATTTCACCTTGATCTGGGGATAGCTCTCCTTTAGCTAAGATTTCTGTCTTAATGTGCAATCAGGAAAATATGTTTTCTCTCTCTCTCTGTGTGTGTGTGTGTGTGTGTTTGAATGACAAGCAGTGAGCAACTATGGTGCGTACTTAATTCATAATGCCTTAATGACATGACTAAGCACTGTCTGTGGGTCCCAGGTTTTGGCCTGGAAACTTCAGGGCCTGGGATAATCCCAAAGTGGCAACCCTACTCAACACTAACAACACCGTAAGGCAGTTAACAGAAGGCATAACACTGCAACAATGTGCTCTTTGACCTCCACTATTGGTTGAGGCTATGCAACTGCAACTAGAAAAGTAATTAGAAGTTACAGTTATATCATGCAAGAAGTGGAATTATCCATCATTCAAATATGAGTAAAAGGAATTAATTAGAACCAATTCATTATTTGTAATGTGCTACTTCCAAAGCTCTGCTTAATGTTCTCTCAGCTTGAACTGTGATCACTCTGCCAATGTGGAGATAATAGTATTGGCATATCTCACTAAATTGTGCTGAGGAGCACTGAGATAATGTCTGTTATTTTTTTTTCAGCTACAGAGATTAAAAGGCACTATATAAATGTGGGATATAATTATTATCATTGCCATTTTCTTTTCTTAAAGACTTATAATTCCAAAGAGACTGCTGAAAGGAATCTGATAAAAGGCAACAACAGAAGGAATCTCCATCTCAAAAGCAGGTCCTTATCTTCCTATAATAACTGCCACTAGGTCAGTGGTTCCCAGTGATGAGCCACAAATCCACCATGATTTGTTGTTCCAGGAGAATGTGTCATAAATGTAAGCAATTAAGTTGGCCACTAAAAGTCCTTGAAGGAAACCTTTTAGCTCATTGTGAAGCTTCATTTTTGGGGGGCCAAAAAATGTGAGCTGTGTGTGTGGGAGGGAGGGAGGGACAGTATGTCTTCTGTCTTTTGGGGACAAAGGAGAAGATTACAAATGTGTGGCTCAAAAACCCAGAGCAGCTTCTCACAAAAATGGACTCAGTTAAAAAAGGCATCATTAAAAATCCTCAAGATTCAAAAGTTAAAGTAAGATGAAACAATTAAAAAAAGGGTAAAACTAGGTTAAGACATACGTCATTAAAACACACACATTATATGCCAACATCATCCTACACATGGTGTGGTGCAAACAAACTGGCACAGTTCATAAAGAGAGTGTCCTATGGATAGGTTTCATGTTCTCACCTGGAAGTTTTCTCACTGGGAACAGGGAGATCACGTTGTAATCTCGCAATTACAGCGGGACCTGTTTTCGCACATTCTTCAATGCCGCAAAAAAAGCAATATTGAGAGCTATTGATGGCTTGCCCTGTGAATTAAAAGCAATGCCTTATTCGCAACTGGAACACATATTGACCATGCGAACATGACAAAATTGTGCAATAGCGGGAACCATTCACGCTACCGTGATGTCATAATTGTGTGATTTTTTTCCTCATTAATATTTTATTCAATTTCCATTCTCCTGATACATCTTTTTTCAACATATCGCTTATATGTTAAATTTTAGTTATAACTCTTATTTCTAATATTACATAGCCACATATTAATAATCTTGATTACTTTCTTTGCATTTTACACATTAAATACAGTAACCAAATAACAAGCACATTTTGACTTCCCATAAGGTGATGCTTTTGAAATCAACATCTTGCTTATTCCAATCATCTTACAACTTTCTATAGTTTCAAATTATATTAAAGATCTCTACAATATTCTCTTTTCTAATACAATACAATCCTTATTTCCTTTATCCTTCCCCTCTTTATCCCATTAATAACAAATTCTCTTCATCATAACACACTCCTCTTGTTTCCCAATACTTTAGTACTGGATTCCATTCCTCAAGTGTTTTCTTCTTAGGTAGATTGTGAACTTTTGAGGTCAATATGTCCATTACAAGTAAATCTTGAGATTTTCTTAACCAATCTTCTATTATGGGAGCCTTATGTGATTTCCATACCTGTGCAATTGTCAGTCAATCTAGCTGCTGATATTAAATACAGTATAATCCTCCAATTTCTTGCAACCACACCTTTTTCAAGTCCCTCAATCATATTTAACAAAAATATTTCAGGTTTTAGATCAAAGTGGAATTGAAAGATTTCTTCCAAGATTTTGTGTATTTTACCACAAAATCTCTTAACTATCTTACAACTCCACCACATGTGTATTAAGGTTCCAACATTTTCATGACATTTCTAACAATTGTTACTGATAGAGTTGTTAATCTTGTTAGGTCTTGCCGGGGTGAAATACCACCTGTGAACTACCTGCTGATAGTTCTCTTTCAAATTTTGACAATTTGAAAATTTGTCAAAATTCTGTTTCTGGCTTTTTCCCATGCTTCTAGTTCTAATGAATATCCAAAATCCTTAGCCCACTCGATCATATAATTTTTAATATTGTCAGCTTCTAAACTCGTGCTCAATAATAGCTTGTAAAATTTAGCAATCTTTCCCTTTTCTTTTCCTTCCCATAACCGTTTATCTAAATCATTTTCTTCTCTCTATATATTATCTGATTTCAAGTCTTCCTGGAATCTCACTTTTATCTGCAAGTAAGTGAACCAATTTATTCTACCTTTTTCTTCTAGTTCATCTATAGATTTCAGAATTATTGCTCCCTCTTCATTTTCCTTCAACAGATCTTTGTATTTTAACCAATAATTGGTTGTTTTCCACTTGTTTTGAAAAGCCTCCTGGGGGGAGGTCCAGTAAGGAAGTTTAAAATAGATTTTTTTTTATATTTTGCCAGGTTTGTAATAAGGCTCTTCTTACAAAATGATGATAAAAGTCTCTATTTATTTTATCCTTGTCATAACATAAAAAATCATGCCATCCGTAACGGTTTTCATACCCCTCCATAACTAATAATTTCTCATTTTCTAATTTCACCCAGTCCTGTAGCCACAATAACGAGGCTGCGTAATAGTACAGTTTGAGATCTGGCATGCCCCAACCTCCTCTTTCTACTGAATCTGTGAGGTATTTCCATTTAATCCTGGGTTTCTTGTTTCCCCAAATGAAATTTTTCAGATCTTTCTCCCATTCTGTCCAACATATATTATTTGTAATAAGTGGTACATTCTGGAACAAAAACAGCATTTTGGGCAGTATACACATCTTACATGCTGTGATCTTCCCTGAAATTGATAAATCCAATTTTGACCATCTAACCATATCTTCCTTGATTTCCTTCCAGGTTTTTTTGTAATTAGTTTCATAAACATCTATATTTCTTTTTGTTATCCAAACTCCTAGGTACCTCACTTTTTCCCCGATTTTACAACCTGTCTTTTCTACTAGTGACTGATCTTCCTGATCTTTCATATTTTTTGTTAATATTGTTGATTTTTCTCTATTTATTTTAAAACCTGTATGTTGATCAAACTCTGTTATGGTCTCTAATAATTTCTCAATATTGTCAATCAGATTTTCCAGAAAGATAACTATATCATCTGCGAATGCACGCAGTTTGAAGCTATATCTTCCTATTTTCACTCCAGGCAAGTTCTTATCCTCTTTTATGTTTCTGTTTAAAATTTCCAATAAAAGTATAAAGAGTAACGGTGACAAAGAGCACCTTTGTCTTGTGCCCTTAGTTACCTCTATTGATTTTTACCTCTTACCATTTATAATTAAGTTTGCTGTCTGTTTTTCATAAATCTTTTCAATCCTTTTGTAAAAATTTTCTCCACCTTCCAATCTTTTAATCACTTCTAGTAGGCAATCCCATCTTACGTTATCGAAAGCTTTTTTAGCTTCAACAAATAACATTGCTAATTTTTTTCATTATTCTTTTCAAATGCTCTATAATGTCTAGAATTACTCTTGTGTTATTCTTAACCTGTCTCCCAGGAATAAACCCATTTTGGTCTTCATGTATTATTTTGTCTATGATGTTTTTACATCTTTCTGCTATTATTGCTGTATATATTTTGTAATCTTGGTTAAGCAGTGAAATAGGTCTGTAATTGGCAACATCCTTATTGTCTTTGCCTTCTTTTGGTATTAGTGTAACATTTGCCGCTTTCCATGATTCAGGTATTCCATTTTCTTCCACTTCTTTGAATGTTTTCTGGAGAGGTAGAATTATTTTGTCTTCTAACAACTTATAATGTAATGCCACAAATCTGTTCGGGCCTGGAGCTTTATTTGTTTTTAGTCTTCTTATAGTTGTTGATATTTCTGCTACTGTGATATTTTCATTAAGTTTTTCCTTTTGATCTTTAGTTAGTTTCGGAAGGTTGTGATGGTCTAGATATCTTCTCAAGAATTCTCCAGATTCTTCATTGTGTCTTTCCTCTTTAAATAGTTGTTTGTAGTAGTCATAAAAGGTTTCCATTATCTCTTTAATTAGTAATGATTAGTAATGATTTTTCCCTTATTTTTTATTTGGGTAATTAATTTCTTTTCTAGTTCTTTTTTTAGTTTATAAGCAAGCCACCTTCCAGATTTGTTTCCATATTCAAAATTTCTCTGTCTTGTTCTTTTTAATTTCTTCTCGATCAGGTTTAAATCCTCCAAATTTAATTGCTTTTGTATCAGTTTGATTTGCCAAATCATTTTTTATATTATTCAGATGTTCTCTTAATTCTCTTTCTTTTGCACCTAGTTGCTTAGTCAAAAACCTATATCTTTCCGATTTGGCTTTTTTAACTTCTGTTCCTCTTTTAATTAATATTCCATGAACCTTACTGGCGTCCCACACCATTCTTGTTTGAGAATCAGTCGTCATGTTCCCTTTAAAGTAGAATTTTATTTCCCTTTTTAGAGATTTCAAGAAAAACTCATCACGTAACAACCTTTCATTTAATCTCCAGTGAAACGATTTTTTATATGATTCTATCTTAATCTGTAGGGGGTTATGGTCAGATATGGATTTTGTCAAGATCTCCATTTTTGCAATAGCTGGGATAAGGTTTTTAGATACTAAAATCAAATCAATCCTAGACAAGGACTTGAATCTGTCAGAGAAAAAGGTAAAACCCTTTTCTTCTCCTTTAATAGATGTCCATGTGTCTTCCAGATTGAGTTCTGTTTTCAATTCAAAAAAACTCTTCGGCAGTTTCCCTTTAAATTTTGACTTTTTAATTGTAGTTCTATCTTTGTTGGGATTGATGACTTCGTTAAAATCCCGTATTATCATTAAATTTTCCTTATCATATATTTCAACTCTTTTATGTAAATCTCTGTAAAAGGATTCTTGATTATTGTAAGGAGCATAAATTCCTATAATTACCAATTTCTTATCTAGACTTGATACCTCTACTCCTATTATCTGTCCTTTGTTATCCTTGAATAGTTCTTTCACCTCATAATTCTTATTTACAGAGCTACTCCTCTCTTCTTATTATTGGCTGTTGCTGAGTAATATAGATTTCCTAGCTTTGCGCTTTTTTAGAAAACGCATATCTTTCTCTTTTATTCTCGTTTCTTGGATACAGATTATGTCTGAGTTCAATCTTTCTAAATGATGTAACACCTGCCTTCTCATATTGAGTCCTTTCACATTCCAAGTTGTTATCTTAAGATTCATCTTCTTTTCCTGAATTACTGTGACTCTCCTCACCTCGCTTCCTATCTTCTAGTTCTTCTTCTTCTTCTTCTTCTTCTTCTTCTTCTTCTATCTCTTCTTCTCCCTGATCACTTCTCCCTTGATCTTCTTTTTCCAGTACCTGTTCTTCTAAATATTTCTTGCTTTGATCCTCTTTTTCTTAATCTTCTGGTAATTCTTCTGACCTTGTCTTGGTTTTCTTATCCTTAGGTTGTTTCTTATTTTTTTCTTTTCCCCGTTCTTTTTCAATTTTTTTGCAGAAATCTTTAGCTTTAGGGATTGAATTAATTTTGTATCTTTTTTGATTGTATGTAAAGGATATACCCTCTATTCTTTCCCATTTATAAAATATCCCATTTCTGAACAGTAATTGTGTAATGAAGTTGTAATCTTGTCTTTTCTTTAATATTAGTGGTGGTATATCTTTAAAGATTTTTACTTCATCCCCATTTATGTGCAGTTTGTTCTTGTAGCTTTGTTGAATAACCAAGTCTCTCATTTTTGTCCTAGTGAATGAAACTACAATGTCTCTAGGTAATTTTTTATCTCTAGCCACTGATGAATTAACCCTGAAAATTCTGTCCAATTCTTTTTCCAAATTTTCTTCTGTGTATCCAATGAATTCCGCTATGGGAGATCTGAGTCTTTCTACTAGATTTTCGTTTAATCTCTCTGATATCCCTCTTAATTTGATGCTTTTTTCTCTATGTCGTAATTCTTGACTCAACATTTGCATTTCATCCATCTCTTGTTTTTTTGTTATATTCTTTATCTTCTCAGATTCTTTAACATTTCCTTTTAATCTAGTGATTTCACCCTTCATTTCTTCTACATCTTTGTGAATCTTATCAATTTTTTTCCCCTAGTAGGTCTGTTGCTTTCTTGTTGTCCATCTTTATCTCTTTCCTTAGTTCTTTGAGTTCTTCCCTTATTTCTTGTCTGAAATTTTTCAATTTTGTTTTTAAATCAACAATAATCAAGATATGTAACTCTGATAATTTCATTGCCTCTATAGATCCTCTTGTTAAAACCTGAGTTTGTGTTACTGTCTTCTTGATGCCTGATGCCATCTTTATTGTTTTATTTTATACACTAGAGTTGTTGTTTATTAATGCCAGGGAGAGAGTACCACAACTTTATGCAATAGCTAACAACTGTTAATTTTTTTTATATAACTCTCAGTTACCTAAGGTGTATGACAATTTTCTATATGTGGATATCTGTATATACTCAGGTAAATGCCTATATAATCGCTGTGTATATATATTTACTGTTCTGGATAATACCTATAAATATATGTAGGCAGGTATATATTTATATGCCTATATTTATAAGTGTATATTTACAGATATAGTGTTTATATAATTGTATATCTGTATATAAATATCTCTCTGATATCTCTGTGTATTTGTGTGTATATATATATATGTATATGTGTATATATATATATATATATATATTTCCCTTGTGTATCTATTTTGTATAAATATTGATGATCTTCAATTTATGTAAATATTGGTGTTCCTCAATTTATATAGATATAGTATTCCTCAATTTTCTTATGATTACTTAAGCTGTATATTTTTGTAATGATCCGCCTGTATGTCCAAATGAATTATCTTCAAAGTTATCTTTTATTTTACCACTTTTTCTCCCCTTAGCACCAAACACAATATGCTCTGGACAATACACTCTATTAATCTAGGGAAGAACTCAATTTTCCCAGCAAAAAATCAACCTTTAAGAACCTTCAGAAATTCAGAATTCAGAAATTCAAACAAACTCAAACAGCCCTTCTATGCCTCCTACAGTCCATCAATTACATTGTATGAGTTTTTTAAACTGAAAAGTATACCTTCATCGAATGCCTCGGGGGGGGGGAAGGGTGTATGTCTCTTCAAACTGGAGGCGAGATTACCAAACTCCAGGCACTCCCTCCTTTTTCCGTGTTCCTTTACAATTGATATTGGAGATCCATATATCAGTATCGGTAACAATATAATTTCCTCTTATATTCCTTTTATAGTCCCCAACTTTAATATTGTGGCCAAACCAAACTGCGTTAAATGTGCCAAAGAAAAAGTCTTTCTCACATGAATAACTTGCCTTTCTTGTTATTCTGTCCTGCCTTTCTTTATTGTTCTGTTGTTCTGTCCTGTTTTCACATCAGATGTGAAGACGCACTATATTCTTCCCAATTTGGCTTCAAATGCCCAGCAGCTGCCTCAGTCCCCTAGAAGGCTTCTTTCCTTTCCTTTCTTTAATGTTTTTTACTTTACTGTTTACTTTCTTTACTGTTCTTCTCCTAGTTATTTCTCCTGCTTTAACCCCAGAGCTCTTACTTCCCGTTGTAGTTATGTTGTGATTCTCAGGTTTTAAGCTCACGCTCAAACAGGGTGGGGCAAAAAGAAAGTTCACTCCATTGGGGAGGAAAGCTTCGTTACCTCTGCATCCGCTCCTTCCTCCTTCCACCTTCATCTGTGATATCCAGTTGAGAAAGTAAAACAAAACACATTCATCATTTCAAAAGTATCTCTTCAATTTTCTTTTTTCTTTTTTTCCCTCTTGTGTTTTGCCCATCCGAGGTTGGCTAATGGCTCAAGGCAAGTCTTTCTGCTGTGATGCGGGATGGCTCTTCGTCCTCTTTCCCCGCCCGGGGGTTGTTTGGGGACCTCTACCCCCAAAAAACCACTCGGGTTCTGGGTTTGGGGACAAGCTTCGAGCCCACCTTTGCTCTTCCTCCTTGCCGGAGAGAGAGCCCTCCAAATATCTGGGGAGCTGAGAAACTACCGCAGCAGTAGGGCATTTGGATTAGAGCATTCTCTCCAAACAAGCTTCGCCTCTCAGAACAGAACCAGAAGTCATAATTGTGTGATTTTTGCTACATCTGATAAGGTCTTAAAATGAGATGGAGAATAGCTCATATCACTGTAAACTACATTTTAAAATGCTTTACCCCCCCTCCCCAAATCCCTGCAAATAGAAAACTATCGCAAGAAGGGTAAAACTGGTTTGGAAATCTCTCTTATGTACTACTAAAGAAAATATTGTGGGAACATGAAGAAGTAGTACTGTATAAAAATAACATTACTGCTGCTAACAAGTTACTTCTAAATAACAAGTTATGCCAATGAACAGCCTTCAAAAATTAAAACAATGACTTTTTAAAAATAACATTCCCAAGCTCTAGTAGTGCCATTTTAGAATCTCCCTCTGCCCTGCTAAAACACTCTCTAATTATTATTTTTTCACTCAAAAATAGACTGGTGAAATGGGACATCTTATGCTGGTAAGAAAGCACTTCTGGGGAAGATATTTCCTCAAATGAAAGGTGTGAGACCAAGTGGGTTCTGATCCTGCATACATGTACCCTTGATATTAAATTTTTGTTAAATATTTATAAGAACGTAAAACAAATGTTAAGGAAGGAATAAATTATTATGGATCTTTGGGCAGCACTGAAACATACACATTATGGATGTATCTACACTGTAATAATGCAGTTTGATACCACTTTATTTGCCATGGCTCCATCCTACAGAATCCTGGGATTTGTAGATTTGTGAGGCACTAGAACTTTTTTGCAGAGAAGGCTAAAGACCTTGTAAAACTACAAATCCCAGCAACCCATAGGATGGAGCTACAGCACTTAAAGTGGTGTCAAACTGCATAATTTCTACCATGTAGATGCACCCTATGTTGATGTTATTTGTCTTGCTGTTTAGTGTTCACATATAAAACACAATTACTTTGACAAGCTCTGTGGTTGCTGATTTTCAGGTCTTGTGTCCAAAGTACATTTGTGACCTCAGACTCAAGGCATCTACAGATGGAGCAAACGTCAGGAAGTTGCTATATTTGTTGCTGTAGTTCATAATTTTTTTTTAAAAAAATCCAAATTCCATACTGCACACTACATGTCTCAATGTGCTTTAGTAATGATGTTGTGTTGTTGTAATGAGTGTATTTGTGTGTACATGCATTTGTATGAGTGAAGAGATTTGCACCCCATATATCTTGTCATCTAGAAATTATGCACACACACATGCCTGACATCTATTTCTACTTGGATTGTAATGCACTACATCTTTTTTTGGAATGCCAATGTTTTGTGATAATCTCGGATTCTTTCAGTATAACATACTTTAAAAACATCTGCGGCAAGTCTTCATTTTGTGAAAACTTGGAATGTAGGGGAAAAGACAGCTATTCAGATGCAATTGTACATGGATGAGATCTCACACTTTAAGGTGGGTGTAAACCAAATTGCTAGCTGCAGAAATTACATTGTTTACTATTGTGATTGTTGGATTTTCAGCCTGGATTAATCTTTTAACAGTACAACTCAATGCATGCTTACCCACAAGTAGATCTCACTGTGTTCAGAGGAGCATATTCCTTTATAAGTGGAAGAGGAGACAAATCTGCAGGTTAAAAACCCTGCCATTTTAAACAAATCAGCACAAAGATTTCTTGCCATGCCATCAATAACTACTGTATTTTTAAAAAACATCTTAAAAAGTGGTATGTATGTTGCCTATTGCTTGTTTTCCGCAAAATTCTCAAAGAAGTGAACATAATTCAACAATGACTGATTCACTTCTTGGGAATTAGTGATCTCCATACTAGGGATGGGCAACTGTGGCCATTGAGATATTGGCTACAATTCTCTTGGTGTCTTCTTCTTGTTGTTGTTAATTGCCTTCAAGTCAACTTCAACTCATGGCAACTCCATGAATGAGACATCTCCAAGACCCCCTGTTTTCTACCGCCCTGCTTATGTCACCTAAGATTAACAAGAAATCCTTTTTGGGTGTGTTTTGTTGTGGCCTCTTACTGGACTTCATCATAGAATCTCGCTGCTTCCTCTGCCTCTGTGGTTGCTGCATAAATTTGTATTATGGTAATGTTCATTGGTTTTCTCTGAAGTCTTATAGATATGATTCTGTCTGACTTTGCATTATATCCCTTGACTGCTTTTATTATGTCTTTTCCCAGTATTAGTGCCTCCCCATTTTTGTCTTTTTGTTTCTTGAGTAGTACACTGTGTAGTTATCAGATTCAAAATGTTCCATTTCTGTCCATTTTAACTCACTCATCTCCAGAATTGCTATATTAATATGATCCATTGACTTTTTTACTATGTCTAGCTTCTCTTGGCTCATGCTGCTTACATTCCATGTTCTTATAACATGTGTAGTACAGCTTCGAACTGTCTTTCCAGTTTTGAAGCTGTTTGCTTCCCTCAACGTCTCTGCTGCCTGTGTTGCCTTGTCCTTTGTCTTCTCTGCCTCCTTATGCACCATTGTTGCCTCCCCCTCCTCTGCCATCATCCTGCTGCTTCTACTTCCCACTGCCTCTGGGTTGACCTCAGGTGCTCTCTCTTGTCTCTTCCTCACCCTTCTCTGCTTGCTACCTCTGGTGCTCTCTCTTCCTTCTCTGTTAGTGCCCATAATGATCCTCCACCTCCAGAAACCCCAAAACCGGCTTATTAATAATTTGGCTTATTAATGTGGTCTTCCACTGGGAAGAGCAGTGAGGTTTTAGGGACTCACTGTATGGACCCCAATAGGCATGTGTTGTAAGCCATGCATTGCCCAAAGGAAGAACTACTGACAAATTCCAAAATGTTAGGAAATATAAGGTCAAAAGGACATTGTCTCCACCACACACTCAAGTGACAGACAATGATTCCATTAAGCAGATGGTTTATTCCTTTGTCTGAAGGTATTGAGCTTCCCTTCCCTAATCACCTAGCCATCAAAGAGGCAACTCAAGCTTTGTAAATCTAATCATTAAGACATTTAAGGCAGTTGCAAACCCATTAGCATCTTTGGACATCTATCGTCAAGACCAGGAGTCTTCCTAAAACTCATTGTGCAATCTTTGGAATCCATTGTTTCAACCCATGAAACTTCCTCACCTCAGGGCATATTTTTGGTATAAATATTGGCCGAAAATCATGCCTCATTGCATACAGAACCTTTGCTTGGGGACACTGTTTCTCTCTTTGTGTTAGCCACTTCAGATTCATCCATCCATGCTGCTGGTTTGCTCGATGACTTCGAACTACAAGACAGGCATTGTATCACCTAAGAAATCCCCCTCTCTATCCCTCTGGTAACCTCTCTTCTTCCATTCGTAGTAGTCTTGTGTGAATGTTTTTTGTATGAACATGTGCATGCTTGGTGTCATTATTTTATGTCTTTAATAAATATCATTGTTAATTTTTCATCTTGCATTTGTGTGTGTCTGTTCAGAGTTAGTAGGGGTATAGTTGGTGTAAAGATTCCCCTCTTTGTTGCCCCCTTTCACATTCTAAGGTCAAGTTGCTACTAATTTCCCCAACATATTAGAAACCCAATATTTTCTTGGAATATTCAAGGGCTCTATGCGTAACATCCCTGTTCTGTTTGCCATTGCCATTCTCTTCCCTCCCCTCTTTTCCTTCTCTCTTTCTTGCCTCATTCAGCTTGCTCCTTCACTCACCTCCTTGCTGTCACAAACCGTAATCCATGGCCAAGTGAGCAGGTAAAACCTCTGTTTCCCTCTGCAGTCCTAGAATCCATGCCTCATGCATGAAATTTTCTTTGTGCTCATGAAGGGAAGGAGAGAGTTGTTTAGTAGCATGTTCACATTTCAATCAACTGCTGTGTACCCCACAATTCATACCTCAAATTGTGGATGTTCCTGCCAGTAGTATCATAAGTCAAACAGGATAGGTGACAGAACTCCACTGTGAGGAGCTCTCATTGAAGCAAAGCAGGCTTGGCACTAACTAGTTTCTTGATCTCCTGTTTAAAGTTCTGGGAGTTCAATGGAGCTTACCTCTACATAGCCCTATACATGATTGCATTGTCTTGGTGTCTTACATATGTGTAAATTCCCCTTCAGAAGCAGCTGGAAAATTTTGTCTGATGCAGAATGTCTGCATCCAATTCAAGGTCTTGGAAGCAGAGTTCCACATTCAGTGCTATTGTGCATTCTGCCCTGGGCAGGAATACATATTGTGTTTTGCACTTGGATCCATACACACATTTAGTTGTTTGTTTTGTAGGGCGTTTGGAGTCTTGATTCACTTGCACAATGTTGGTGTTCTGCCACAAGGTTTATGTAGCACATGCAATAAGTAGCTCTGTGTTAGAGATACATTCTATGCAAGTGTTGTAGGATCTGAGCAATTTGTAACTGCTGCACTAGCTAGCAGAGTCAATAGTTGATTGTGCAGTCCAAAAACATCTGCTGGACCACAACTGCCCACTCCTGATCTGTGATTATGGGCTTATTAAATCCAGCATGAAAAGGCTTTTTTTTTGTGATTATCTAGTTGGCCAATGTTGTCTAATAAGATCCTTAATTCTCTTTTTTGTATCACTCTTAATGACAGATGCCTAACACATTCTTTTCCTACTGACTTCTTCTAAAATGCAGTGTTTCTGTGAATGCCAGGGATGGGGAAATCTCATCTGCCCTTTCATCTTAGCAATATGGCAATTATGATGTCTGCCCAGATTGTCTCCTTTGTCCTGACATATTTTTATTATTGCCCTTATTCATCTTTGTGTTGGCTGGAAGTGGATGAGTGTGGAACATGGTGATGCTCATCCAGACCCCATGTAACTGGTAGTATAGATTATTAATTTGTGAATTTATCATTTATTTGTCTATATTATAAAGGACATTGTGGGAAATATGGGTATGTAAAATATAACAGAAAAATACCAGTGATAAAAATAATATATATATATTCATGGTGAATTTTCTGAGATGCTAATGTAAAGGCAAGGACATCATCTGTGATGGATTTACTGCAATCTGTCAACAAATCTCAGATAACATCCACCAGAAGCTATGATGTATAGCTATTTGTTCACAGCTGGGGAACTTTTGTACAGTTAAGTATAGTGTACCAACAGCATCAATTCCTGGTGGTTACAAATCTTGCCACAGTGATACATAAGCCTTGGTTACATCTCATTGAACCACTCTAATGTCCTCTATGTGAGATTACCTTTGAAACATTTTCAGAAATTTCAGCTGCTTCAGCAAGCCGGGGCATGATTATTACCAGGGGTCAAATACAGGAGGAATGTGATATACTTGTTGTGATAGGTTCTCTGTCTACCAATCTGTTTCAGGGCACAATTTAATGTGCTTGTCATGACCAAGGAAGCCATGCATGACTTGGACTTTTTACAGTCGAACCTGTCCATCTTTTAAGATCTCCAGAAGAGCTCTCTCTGTCTGGCTCAACAAGCAGATTTCTTATGGCCATTGTGAATTTTTCACAATTGGTTCAACTGTCTGCTGTTCTCTCTCTCTCTTTTTTTAAAATCTTTTATCAAAATGCTTCACATTGTTGTTGTGCGCCTCCAAGTCATTTTCAACTTATGGTGAACCAAAGTCAAACTGTAGGAAATGTAACATTCTTCTTGCACCCCCTACTTAATAAGTTTAGGAAATTCCTTGCATGCTTGAAGTCCCCTTCTCCTCTCAAGCTATCTTAGCCATTTGGAGGTATGGGGTGACCATTGAGCCATTCATCACATGACCTCCTAATTTAAATACTTTATGATTCTTTGTTTCCCCTGTTGGGGTGCTGAGATTTATGTGGGAAGACATTTATTTTTACGAGTACTTAAACAGAAACCATATTTCACTGAATCGTGGCAATGAAATGGATTATAACAGCAGATTAGAAATGCCAGAAGCATCATTTCAGAGTTGGTCTATGCATTAAGCGCACCAGGAAGTGGCATCTCTAAAGCAAACTCCCTTGCCCCCTGCTCTGTTGGTTGGTAGGCCTCACGGCATGAGTTCTACCAATTACTTATTCTACATCATTGGTAACTGTTGTGAATAGTGGGGAATTCTCCATTTATCTGATGGGGGAGGAGTCATGTGGTGAACTAAATGGGTTTGAGGGTAGGAACATTGTTATGGGGGGAGAGGAAGCACATTTGAGCCCCAACAAATCTAGGATTAGAGTGTAGACCTAGAGCAGAGGGTATGATTTTGAACTCAGCTTGAACTCAGTAACACAAAGGCAGTCATGCTATGTTTGTCATTCTGACTGGGTTGGATCCAAAGGTGACTTTCTGGTAGGGTTTGCCAGATTAGATCTGGGAGGGGCATCTAAAACATTAACATACCTTGGAGTAAGATGAGATATGATAAAGTTCCATCAGGTGGGGTGATACCTGTCCTTTCTCTCATTCCAAACCCTGACATTCAGCTGCAGCATCTCCTTCTAACACAGAAGCAGAGAGAGGGGATGTAGAAGAGCCAGCAACAAAATCAAAGCTCAGTGACAACAGCAGAGCTGGATACTGCTCTGTGCCCCTCCCCTCCATTTGTGAGGGACCAGCCACATTTGGAAGGGATGGCTGTGGCTGAAAATTCAGGTTTGGAAGGTGAGGGAGGAGAGATACTCTCACCTGGCTTGATGAAGCTTTATGGTACCTCATCCTGCTCTGAGATCTGCTAAGATTTAAAGCCGCAGGAGCCTGGTCCTGGAACCATTCTCGTAACCCCATCTTCCAGTCATAGAAAGAAGGCTTCTGTAAAAGTTGCTTACCTTGTGGAAGAGACTTTGATGCAACCCTTTGCTTTAAGTCCATCCTCCTCTTATCAGAATTTCATAAAATATTGGGCTGAGTATGTTTTAAAAAGTCATAGGTATGATAATCTGCTTTTTTAAACCTAACATTTCTGGGGGAGGGGGGAGAGCCAAAACATATCTGTTGAACATTATGTTCAAGTTTGACAAGTGAGAAACACATGTTTGAGGTTTAAAAATTTGATACATATTTATTTTGCTCTCCCCCCATTTCCTCCCAGAGCCACCCATTTGGAAACAAAGTTGTTCCTTCTTACAAATTATAGCAGAAGGAAGCACGGGGAGAGGCCCTTCTCTAAGGACATTAGTAAAAATACAAGATCAGCTTGCTATGGGAAATAGAGCAGTAGGAGGTTGTCTTGATATAATCAGAGGAAATCCTAGGAATGTAATTGTTTCTGGAAACACTGGCAGTGTGTAAGAAGGGACAAAGCCTTTAGCAATAATTCCACGTAAGAGCCCAGTCCTATTTGCTTAGAAGCATGTCCCACCCCACAGTGGTATACTGGGAAATCCTGAAGTGTGAATGCTCATAGTGACAGTCCCTACGGGTCCCATCAGAGTCTAGCAATGCAGGCAGCCAACAGCAACCTGTAATTCAAGAAAGGCAGGGTGGGTGAAAGATGAAAACTCTCCTCCCATTTGGACATTGGGCCACAGATGGAGGCAGCTGTCTATATTGGCATTAGGGTTACCAGGTGAAATAAGAGATAGGGCTCCTCTACTTTTAATAGCTGTGTAGAAGAGGAGATTTTGGCAGGTGTTGCTTGTCACAACTGATAAGGAGCCCTGTCCCTTTCCCCCTCTAGCGACTTTAACTGGTGTATTTGTGAGTGATATAATGTGCATACAGGATTACAGTGGCAGCTGGCAGTGGGGTGATAGAACTGTTTCAGTTTAATCTGAACTTCAAAGGAGCTTTCCAAAGTGCTGAACCTATTTTGAGGATAGGATTCAGAACCATGGTTATCTCTTTTAAACGTTTAGAATGTAAAGCCTAAAGTGGATTCACTGCTCCAATGAAGGGGAAATACCAACCACCACTATGCACACACATGTCAAATCAATATTTTCCATAAATTTCTTTTCCAAGCACTAAGGAGAAACACTACATATCAAAGCCAGGAGACTTGTTATATCTCACTCTGTTGGGTGGAACTGACCCCTCTAGAAAGGGCCTTTAGGACTGGAGCCAATGTAACTTTTAAGATGGAATGCATTTGTTCATTCATTCATTCATTCATTCATGACATGCCTTTATTGCCTCTTGCCCCACCAGAGCCCCCAAGACAATCCACAAGCAATAAAAACACTTTAAAGACATAACTAAAAACCAATTAAAAACAAACTGAATGTGACTTTAAAATAGGTCTAACACCAGACAGTTTGCAAAACAGCCAGAGCAGAAACCCCTAAGTTTAAGAGCCCAAGTCCACACAAATAGCATAGACTTCACTGCCTACTGGAAATGTATTTATTTAGTTAGTTATTAAAATCATATCCTGCCCTATATCCAAAGATCTCAGGATGGCTTATCATAAAACCAATGTAAAACAATTAGATAGTAATATAGATCAACCCCTGTATCTGCAGGACCAATACCTGCAGTTTCAGTTATCCATGGCTGAAAAAATAAGGACACATACCATAGAGTCACACTGGAAAAAGCATAGAGAGGTATCCTGTCTAGGAATCACTAGGTCCTCAGACAAAACTCGATGGTATGTTCTTTATTTTAATAGGGTTTGCTCTTATCCACAGTTTCACTTATGAACACTAAGTCCAGGAACATATCCCCTGTGGAGATGGGGAGGCACCTGTAATTTTAAAAGATTAAAATATTTTAATAGTTTATCAATTAAAAACCAGACTATTTAGACTATTTAAAATTGGTTAAAACCATAAATCATAGTGCTGTGGTAATGTCTGGAGCCAATCTGACTTTCTTTGGGACAGAGCTCTACAGTCAGGATGCTGCTACAGAGAAAGCCCTGTTTTGTCGGACAGGGTGGTGGGATATGTAATGGGGCCACTGCTGATGATCTTAGATTTCAGGTAGGTTCATATGGGAGGAGGTGGTCTTTCAGATATTCGATCCCCAAGCAGTTTAGTAGATGAATGTCCTGATTTAATAACTGTGCCTTCAGAAAAGTCAACAATAAAACAACCTGGCACTTACAAGAGTGATCGGATGATAACTGGAAGAAAAACGGCAACAATGGAGCTTTGGGGAGGACGTGGGCAACTTTTAAATTTACATAAACTTTAGGAGTGCAGTCCTGACCCTGTGATGCTGATGGTTGGAAGAGTTTAAAATGGCCACTGTGTCCCTTTTCTTTTCTTCTGCTGAAAGAGACATGTATGTTCTTTAAGGATCGCTAGGTGCATTTTCTGACATTTTGATTACAGCCTGTGATTCATTTACTCCAGAGTAACCCTGTTAGTCTGAGAAGGGTTACAACAAAGATTGGGAGCAACTTAGAGATTGATGGCTTTGTGCCTATGCATAGATTTTTTTCCCTTTCCTGCAGCAAAATAGAATGGTGTGTGTGTGGGGGGGAGCTGCAGTTGAGCAAAAGAAAATGGAGAAACTGAAGATTTATTCCTGGATGGGGAAAAAAAAAAAGACTAAGATTAGCTTTACCATGTCTTGTAAAGTCAGTGAATCCCTTCAGAATTCCTGACCATGAATGAAATAACTCTTTTTTTTAAAGTTACTCAATACTCTGGCAGGCTGTTGACTGTGTATGGATACTTTATGAGCAACACTTTACCTGTAATTCAACACAGTGTTCACAGGTACTGACAATGGTTGTATTTTCCCATTTTCCCTCCATATTTTTCTATTTTTTCCTTTCAAGTTGGAAAGCACTATTATTTGAGATCATTTTAAAACATTTCTATAGAATAAAAGAACTGTGGTTGCTCAAGCACCAGCACTGATGATGAGAAAGTGATGCGAACACAAAACAGGAGGCTTAAAAAAATTGAAATACAGTTGTCCCTTCACATTCACGTGTTTCACATTTGCGGTTTTGCGTATACATGGTTTGTAGCTGCTGCTCAACTAGCTCAAACTCCGGGGAGATCAGGACAGAAATGGGGCTGTTCTGGAAGCAGTGCTGTGTTTCTCATGCCCCCTTCCCTCTCTGATCTCCCATTGTCCTGATGCTGTGCTCGTTCTTTCCCTCCTGCTAGGTTCCACAATTTTTTATTAATGAGGGTTCATCGTTAATAAATAGAAATAGAGTGAGCACAGCGTGAGGATGACGGGAGATTGGGAGAGCGAAGGGGGCATGCGAAACGCGGCGCTGCTTCCAGAACAGCCCCATTTCTGTCCAAATCTCCCCAGGGAATAATTTCCCCGTGTGAAAATCTCCTCAGTAAGGCTGTGTAGTTGGCAGGGCAGAGGGAGGGAGAGCTGGGGGGGGAAGGTGAGTGTGGGTGAGGGGCATGATTTGTGTTTCCGGGTGGGTGGGTGTTGCTACAGTTGCAACTTTTAGCTTCCATTTGGGAAAGGAGCAACCTTACTGTTTTAAATGGGCGGCACTGTTTTGGTGCAAGGTAAGAAAGCAAGATGGAATTGTGTTGTTGGCAGGGCAGAGGGAGGGGGAGCTGGTGGGGAGGCGAGTGTGGGTGAGGGGCATGGTTTGTGTGCCTGGGGGCGGGTGTTGCTACTGCAGTGGCAGATATCGGTAGTTCTGTTGGCGGGAGAGGAGTCTACAATACTGTAGTGTAGTATGTATATTGGGTGTGGGGCTTAACTTATTCACGTTTTTTTTCACTTTCATGGTGGTGCTCCACCCCTAACCCCAGTGAATGTGAAGGGACAACTGTAAATGTCAAGAGGCCACAATGGTAAAACTATTCCACTTTACCTGAAACTTGCCCCCCCCAACCATATCCTTGTCTTTTAATTTAGACAGTCAACTCAAAATGTCCCCCTGGATCCATGCAAAGGAAATAGAAGGGGACTAGCCCTTGTGTATTTACATGTTTCCGACCCTCCGAGCTCCAGTGGCCACCAGCTTGAATTCCTGAATGCTACAGGAGCATTTCAACCTTTGAACCCAGAAAATGTGGTCATTCCTAAAGGGGATGTGTGCGCACGAGAGAGAGAGAGTGCCTGAATGAGTGTATGCAACCATATACATACATTTGCATCCTGAATAATAGGTTAGCTTGAGAGAAAGGAACATGCTCACCTCCACTGTCTATTGGCATTCCATGGGTGAGCAGGAATTTGGCTCTAGGGACGTTATCAGACTAGCATCTAAAAATGCTGTAATTCTGCGATTGAGGAAAGCAGAAACACAGTGGCATGATTACAGTAATTATCACATGTCACTGTAATTATGCAATACTACTGCCACAGCATTATTGCATGACCACCACTAGTGGTTTAAGAATGTTTAAGACATTCTTAAATGTCTTAAATGTTAAGAATGGTTTAAGAATACTATAGCTCATGCTATAGTAACACTTCTCTTCACATTGCTTTCTTAATGACAGAGTATTACCGCCTCCTGCTGGCTGGTGCATGTGCCTTTAAGAAAAATGTTCTCTTCTGTGATTTTGCATGGGCAAGATTTTGGCTGTTCTCATGAGAAGATGCAAGACTTCACTCTAAAAAACTAAAAACAAATAAATAACCAAAGAAATTCATAAATAAACACTTAAACAAACATAAAAAGGTACCAGGAAAAGGTGACCACTGATTAACAGAGCATCCTGTAGGTCCTCTTCATGTTCTGCCCCAGAAGTTTAATAATGTGTTCGTTGTGGGAAAGGGGAGGGGAAGAAGAGGACCACCCTGTGATTATAGCGGGATGTGATTTTTGCACACTCATCAAGACTGTGAAAAGAGTGATGTTGAGGCTATTGATGGGTTTTGCCAATCAATGAAAATGTACACATAATTAATGGATGAACCATGGAAAGACAATGACATCATGTGATAACGGTAGCGTGTTTGTGCTATTATCCTACTGTAATCACACAATTTCAGCCTCGTGGTAAAGTCCTAGGGCTCCCATATCACAAAGTAGTCTGTTTTCCACCATATTATGCTATACCAGCCGCTAGTGAGGACCTCCAAAATATGGTCCAGCAAAGGACCCCCATATATTCTTTAGTCCAGTGTGGTTAAGGGTGTTCTTTTCACTCTGGTGTCAAAATAACACTACCTGAGACATTTTTGAAAGGATAGATTTACCTGTATTAGCCATGAGAACTAAATGAAACCTCCCACATTTAGAGCCAATATACTTCTGCTCACCAAGTGCTATGAACAAACAACTGGAGAGGAAGAAGTCAATAAAGTATGTTATACTTTCACATTTTGAGGACATCTAGCTGGCCAGTGCTAGATGCTAGAAGCAGAGTTAGACACAGGAGATTATCAGATGCGGCAAATGTGACATGATCATGACAACAGGATACCGTGAAAGGGCTCCCCATCGCACAACGTTGACTCCTTGCATTCTTGAAGCGTCCCGCTGCCATGAATAAAGCATTCTTTCTTATTAACAGGCCAAGCCATCTATTGATCACCAATGGCATTTTTTTCACAGTATTGTAAGTGTCTGAAACCACGTCCCATTATGCTCTCGTGAATACAGTGTCAATGGGTGGTCCCCGCCAGAACACTTCCAGGTGAGAACACAAAAACTAGGCACGGGACACACTTTTAATGAACCTATCCATGTTAATGGCAAATTGTAAAGTGTGTTTCAGTGCTTGTGTGTTCATCTTCTTTGTTAGTGTTGGTGTTTTTTGATTTTTAAGCCTGCTCGTATCGTCTTGTGAGAACTGCTGAGATGATGCACCCTGGTGAATGTGGAAGTAAACAGTGCTAGCATTCATGCTCCAATAATGCTGGGGCTGCTCTTTCTTGTTATTACAGTGACATGTGATAAAAAGGGTTATTGTGCCAGGAGATGTACACTTTTAAATATAGTGGGACAAGAATGTTTTTAGAGCCTCGTCTGATAACCTCCTCAGATTTAGTGCTGTTTAGAGGAAAGCAATGGCACATGCTAGCCTGGATTAAATTAAGTCAAATTTATTTTGATGGACCTTGTGATGTCCAGCCAGGACTGTTTGAATTTCCCCTGCATTTTCCTTTATTTTGATTCAGGCCTTAGTATGTCTAAGCTTAGGAATGTTTCATTGTATTAGAGTTGTGGGAGGAGCTGAAGAATTCCCCTGCATTTTTCCAGGTTTGGTTTGTCCCTTCCCAGCAAGCTCTGTTCTAGCTAGAAGTTTTTAGTTTTGCTCAGTCTTTGCTGTGAGCTGGCAGGGAGCTGTTTTATTGGTGGCAAACAGGCCCAGACAGCCAGGAAGGGCATTTCTTACAACAAGAAATAAATCAAAGGAATCAGGAGCTGAAAGATCCTGCACCAGCTCCATTGAGTGAGGAGATCAAACCAAGATCAAACCCAGAGAGATGACACCCTGAAGACTGCTGAAACTCAAACTGTAAAGTACCTTTTATTTCAAGCTTTTTAGAGCTGGGGAGGAGAAAGCCCTTTACTTTTGTTCTTTAAAATAAACTTCCTCCTTTTTTGAACTTTATATTCAGCATCAGAGCCTTTTTGGGTAAAAGAGTTTGATCTCACCAGGGTACTGGCGTTGCACATCCAAACCTGCCACCACTTTTAGTTGGGTGTGTCTTCACAGCGTAAGAATACCTGGCGGCCTTTGCCGCTCCCGTCTGTCAAGAGAGAGTCCCAGTGCATGGCCCTGCATTGACGCACGTTTCCCAAGACTCACATAGAGGGAGAAGAGGCCTTTCTGTGGCTGTGAAAGGGGATAAGCATAAGTTGCTCTGTTAAGACAGCCTGTCTTGCCACAGCAGCCATTTTGGGTCTACTTCTTCCTGCAGAATTCTGAGCACATGGTTGGCAGCCATTTTGGGTCTACTTCTTCCTGCAGAGTTCTGAGCACATGGCCGGCAGCCATTTTGGAAGAACTTTTTCCATTTAAGTATATGGATAGAGCTTTATAAAGAGAATAACGTGTGTTTTATGTTTGTTCATGTTGCAAATCTGAAGAAAGGAGCTAGAAGACTCTTCAACCGACTCCAGGTCTGGCTGTGCTGAAGTAGCATAGGAGTGGTGATAGCAGGAGAGAGGAGCAGTAGCAGGCTGTAAGTAAAAATCAGCACTACACCGTTTAGTCCTCTTCATCCTTGCTGAGTTGTTGCTTTGGTGACTTGGACCAGCCAGAATGGATAGGCTTTCTGAAGAAACAGCACATGGACACACACATGACACTCGCTCCCTCAGAGACAGGCGCATGACTGAGAAGGCCCTAAAACAGCTGTTGGAGGAGGAAAGGCACTTAAGTGTGAAAGAAGTGGAAGCCTGGAAGAGTTTGCAGCATGCCATGTCCTTGCTGTCAGTAGTCTGTGGCTCAGAAGACATGCAAAGAAGAGAGCTTGCCTAGCAATCCAGTTTTCTACAGTGGAAAGAAGTGGTGAATAAAAGGATCCAAACACTTCAGACCATTAACAATCCCAATGGAGAATCCAGACTAAAACAGTTCCTGGAATAAGTCATGGATAAAGAAAAGGAGTACAGTGCAGTTTTGGACATAGTCAAGTTCCGGCTGCAGAGTCTGGAACTTAAAAAAGAGAGTGAAAAGTCCCCTGCTGGCAGTGCCAAGTCCAGCAGAGGAGTATACCCAGGGAAACCTCAAAGTGCAAAGAGCTCAAAAACCTGTCACACCAGCAAGTCTTCTTTGCACAGACATGGTTCCCGTTCCAGTAAAGGTTGTAGTAGCAGTTCTTCCCGTGCTAGCTGGAGTTTGTCTATGGCAGCCCAGCAGTTCAAAGAAGTGGAAAGAATGAAATTGAAGTCTGAAATATTGCATGCCGAAGCAGAAGCAGCAATGGCCAGTGAAGAACTAACCTTTTCCCATCAAGAGGTTGATTTAGAAATGCAAGAAGCTGCCCGCAAAGCAGAGCAAGAAAAGCAAGAAGCTGCCCACAAAGCAGAGCAAGCGAAGCAAGAAGCTGCCCGCAAAGCAGAGGAAGCGATGCAAGAAACTGCCCGCAAAGCAGAGCATGCAATGCAAGAAACTGCCTGCAAAGCAGAGCAAGCGATGCAAGAAACTGTCCGCAAAGCAGAGCAAGAAAAGCAAGAAGCTGCCCGCAAAGCAGAGCAAGAAAGGCAAGAACTTGCTCTTCAGAATGAGAAGAAACTTCTACTCAAGGCTAAGGAGGCTTCAAAACTGTCCATAAAGGCCAGGGTTTTAGCCAAGCCTTCCAAGATGATCTGAGTGAAGAAAACTTGAGGAAGCTCCCTACACAAGAGCCTAGAGACAGGATGTCTACCTTGTTCTTTGTGGGTGAGAGTTCCCCACAAGACCCAGTGGTCAAGTCACCTCCTAACTTAGATGCTAGCAAGACACAATTGCTTGCCGTTCCATGGCTTCAGCCTGTTGAGGAATTTGTCTGCAAAGAGAAGGTCATTCATCGTGACTGTCTACCTATAAATATGCCAGTCAATGAATCCTTTGGAGACCAGAAGCCCATGGTGGGGAGCCAAATTCCCAGCCATGCTAGTGTGACCATCCAGCAAGCCCCGGCTGCTGAAGCTCTTAAGACATACAGGCCTAGAGAATCTATGGACCTGCCTGCCAGTCAAGCTGATTTGCAGACTAAAAGGAGTCCACACTTCTTCCAGCCTGCAGAGACGATTCCCACCTTCATGGAGTCTTGTTCACCACTTATGTTTAAAACTCCCAGGAAGGACCTTAGAGACAACGGAGTCCAGGAATTCTCAGACCTTCCTGAAGACTTTATCTTATGGAAGGTAAGTTTTCAGAGAGCCATTAGAAACTTGAAGCTGCAAGCAGATGAGGAGCTCACCTTACACATGGCATGGTTGGGTCCCAACTCATCCTTTCAGGTGCAGAGAGTCTACGCGGCCTACGTGTCAGACCCGGTTAAGGCATTGCGGACTGCGTGGAACAGATTAGAGGAGCGATATGTTGCATCAACAGAAATAGAAGCATCCTTATTGAATTGGCTTTATATGTTCCCAATCCTCAAGTCAAAGGACCACCGTCAACTTTGGGACTTAAGTGATCTTTTAGTTGAACTTCAGTCTGCAAAATGTAATCCAGAGTTACCTGGTCTAGCCTGTTCAGATCAGTACATCACGCAGAGGCAGGTGCACCAAAAACTACCCTTTCAGCTCCAGGAGATGAGGGGAAGAAAGGTGTTTTCGTATAAGGAACTCAACATGCAATGCTACCCACCCTTTAGTTATCTTGTGACCTTTGTGACAAGAGCTGCAAAAGAAGAAATGACCCACAGACTGGGTTCCCAACCCTTTACCAGAGTATGCATCCAGGGAAGACTGTAAAGGTGGACAAAAAACCTATCAAAGAGATGGGGAAGAGCACGGTTGTAGTTAAATCTACTGAGGTCACTCAGTTTAAGTCAGATAAGAAGCCAGAGACCAAAGAAATTCCATGTCTCATTCATAATAAACCACATAGACTTGCAGATTGTAAAGAGTTCTCAAAAAGGCCTTATGACGAAAGGCTGGAAATAGCAGCTAAAGCAAAGTTTTGCTTCCGATGCTGCGGTTCAAGAAGTCACTATGCCAAAAACTGCAAAGTAAAGGTGAAATGTGCAGAATGCAGTAGCCCACAGCACTGTTCAGCAATGCACCATTTTAAATCACCTTCAGTGTCACCTAAGCTTAAAAAGAAAACAGAGAGTCCTAAAAGTGAGGCTGCAGAAAAGGCAGTTAAACCTACCTCAGAAGCAGAGTCAGTTGTGGCATGCACAAAGCTATGCCAGGACTCAACACAGACTAGGATATGCCATCCGATTTGTCTAGATGAGGTTTTCTCAGAGAACAAACCTCACTTTAGAAAAAGACTTTATATTGCCCTAGATTCACAGAGTGATGCATCCTTGGCCACACCAGAGTTCTTCAATACTTTTGCAGTCAAAGCCAAGAGGCTTGAATACACCATAGCTACCTGCGCTGGATGACAACGAATGCAGGGTAGAGTGGCAACTGAGTTCATGATTTTGCCGTGCGATGGCAAAAGGTGCATTAAACTTCCTCCATTAATAGAGTGCCCTTCTATCCCAAGAAGCAAGAACCAAATAGCAACCAAGGCTATAGCTGAAAGCCATGCACACCTGAAGGCTATAGCAAAAGAAATTCCTGCATTGGACAAAGATGCTGAAATTTCCCTCCTGATAGGCTCAGACTACCCAGAGCTGTTTCAGGTCTTGAAGCAAGTAAATGGACCTCCAGGTGCACCAATAGCACAGAAATTGCCACTAGGATGGATAGTAATTGGACCTGTGTGCATCCATAGCAAAAGTCCGCCAGCAGTGTTTAGCAACAGCCAATTTCCAAATTCATGACCCACGCAACTACAAAGTTGCCTAAGCCACATTAAAGTCTGTTGCCTTGGTATTATCCCAGACAACAGTGCCATTTTTGAAACTTCAACAAGAGACGAGGACATAGCCTTTTCCCGTGAGGAAAGAAAGTTCCTAGACATAATGAATCTAGAGACAGTCCAGAATAGTGAAGGGAGCTGGATGGCACCCCTTCCGTTTAGAGAAGATCAACCAATTTTGCCTAACAATCGTCAACTTGCTGAGAAAAGACTTTTTGCTTTGAGAAATAGAATGCTTAAAGACGCCACTTTAAAGGAACAAATTGTGCAGTTCATTGAAGATCTGTTTATAAGCAACTATGCTGAAAGAGTTCCTTTGTGCAGTGAACCCCAAGAACAATGGTTCCTGTCATAGCATAAGGTAACTCACCCAGAAAAGCCAGAAAAGGTGAGAATAGTTTTTGACTCAAGTGCAAAGGTGCAAAACATCTCACTTAATGATGTTCTTCTTAAAGGTCCAAACTTGCTTAATAGCTTACTAGGAGTACTTCTGAAGTTTAGAGAAAGGAGAATAGTGGTGACAGCAGACATACACAAAATGTTCTATGCCTTCCTGGTTAAGCCAGAGCATCGCCACTTCCTAAAGTTCCTGTGGTTCCAAAACATGGAAACCTTGGAAAATATCACCGATTTCCACATGAGAGTACATGTCTTCAGAAATACCCCTTGCTCAGCAGTAGCTAACTACTGTCTTAAAAGGACTGCAGAAACTTATAAAAATCAGTGTAGTACAGAGGCTTATCGAGCAATCAACTCAAACTTTTATGTGGATGACTTACTGATTTCCTTTGACTCAGCACAGGAAGCTAGCTGAGTCATTAAAGAGGTACAGTCTGTGCTAAACATGGCTAACATAAAACTTCATAAAGTAGTCTCTAAGAACAGAGAAGTTTTGGAGACTTTTCCTAAAGAAGAGCTTGTTGAAAAGGACGTCACAACAATCTTTGAAGACAAGCGCACACAGAGTAGCCTTGGTATTTTGTGGAATGTCTTCACTGATAGACTTTCGATCAGGATCCCAAAACTTGAACTTCAGACTACAAGGAGGAAAGTACTCTCCTCAATTAATAGTATTTATGACCCCGTGGGTATTGCAGCACCAGTGCTTATAGTAGCCAAAAACATCTTTAGAGAAGTAATAAACCAAGTTAAAGACTAGGATGAAAATCTGCCCACAGCCCTGGACTTAGCATGAAAGGCCTGGGCATCTCAGATCAAAGATGTTGAACACCTTACTGTACCCAGACAGTATGTTCCTGTAGAGCATGGACAAATACCGTTTATGAGTTACACATTTTTGTGATGCCTCTGAAAAGGCAATTGCTGCACTAGCGTATTTGAGAGCAAGGAGTAGTACCGAGAGGCATATAGGATTTATTATGGCCAAAGCAAAGGTAGCACCCAAACAGACAATACCCAGATTAGAGCTGTGTGCTGCTTTGCTAGCTACCCAACTTCTTCAAAGCATTTGTGGAGAGGTGGAAACAAATTTCCATAGAATATTATTATACACTGATAGTATGGTTGTATTAGGATACCTCACAAACACTACAAAGAGATTTAAAATGTACATAACCAACAGAGTGAACAAAATTCTTTCTTGCACTCAACAAAGTCAATGGAAATATGTTCCTTCTGAGTTAAATCCAGCTGATATTGCTACAAGAGGAGCTTCAGCCCTAAAGGTGCAGTCATCCACTTGGCTGACCGGTCCAAAATTCCTGATGGAGTTAGATATTCCTGATCACAACAGAAGTAGAACTGAAACATGCTCTGAATTACCTGAGTGCCTGCCAGAGATCAGCAGCTGCAAAATAGACTTGGTAAATGCACCCAGCATAAGGTTGCCTCATTTAGATGCCAGGAAATTCACATAGTTCTCTCAGCGGCTGAGTCTTCAACGTGCTTTCGCTAGAGTCATCAATTTTATAACTTTCAGAGACAAAGCAGCACTAACAACTATGGACATGGTTAAAGCGGAAACCCTGATCTACTGGTCTGTACAGAGATCTGAATTCAAGGAAGAATCCAGATGCAAAGAAAGGCAACACTATTTACCTAGGCACATTGTCCTTAATGATCTATATCCGGTTATGGACAGCAGAGGTCTTCTACGTGTTGGAGGTAGACTTCAAAGAGCTAAAATCAAGAACAGCTTGAAAAATCCTATCATTCTGCCTGCAAGTAGCCATGTAGCCCTTCTAGTAGTCAGACACTACCATGAAAGAGTGCATCATCAAGGGCATACCCTGACTGAAGCAAGTGTCAGAAATGCTGGCTTGTGGATTATAAACTGCAGAAAATTGGTCATTAGTTAAGCCTGTTCAGAGTTAGATAAAACATTTTGCTGTATAAGTGGATAAGATAGGTCATAAGATGGCAACATTTCGTAGAAATTTTGAGCGGGGAGTGTGATGTCCAGCCAGGACTGTTTGAATTTCCCCTGCATTTTCCTTTATTTTGATTCAGGCCTTAGTATGTCTAAGCTTAGGAATGTTTCATTGTATTAGAGTTGTGGGGGGGGTGATGAAGAATTCCCCTGCATTTTTCCAGGTTTGGTTTGTCCCTTCCCAGCAAGCTCTGTTCTAGCTAGAAGTTTTTAGTTTTGCTCAGTCTGCTATGAGCTTGCAGGGAGCTTTTTTATTGGTGGCAAACAGGCCCAGACAGCCAGGAAGGGCATTTCTTACACCATTTAGCCAAATTAGTTACCAACAAGAAATAAGTCAAAGGAATCAGGAGCTGAAAGATTCTGCATCAGCTCCATTGAGTGAGGAGATCAAACCAAGATCAAACCCAGAGAGATGACACCCTGAAGATTGCTGAAACTCAAACTGTAAAGTACCTTTTATTTCAAGCTTTTTAGAGCTGGGGAGGAGAAAGCCCTTTACTTTTGTTCTTTAAAATAAACTTCCTCCTTTTTTGAACTTTATATTCAGCATCAGAGCCTTTTTGGGTAAAAGAGTTTGATCTCACCAGGGTACTGGCGTTGCACACCCAAACCTGCCACCACTTTTAGTTGGGTGTGTCTTCACAGACCTACTCTAGTTCTAAGTGCGAGTTGGTTCCAACTCTAAATGTTGGACTAGATGAATCTTTGGATTTCTGATCACCCCTCCATCCAAACTTTGTTGAGCTGTTAAGGTGGGAAAGGGAAACCAACATTTTCTAGTAAAAATACTTGTCAAGACGTAATCTGGAAAATCAAGTTATAGTATACCACATCTGTTATAGTAAACTAAATTCCTAAGACCTGTTTCCATTTCTCATCCTGCTGGCTACTTAAATCAGTTTGAAATAATTCATATCTTTAGGATCATCAGGGTAAAAACAGAACATTCATTGAATGTCTAAGATGGCAACCACTCACTAGCTTATTTTGCACATTGGGGCAAATTTTTAACATGGTGTGTGGTAGATTAGATAGATGCACAGCTCCAAAGTTGTACTAAAAGGGATTTGCATTTTAAATCACTGCATATGACAGTAAACATTTACACTTTTTATAAACTGCTGGAAGCAACAAATGTTAGGCTCCAGCAGCATCACCACATGCTCAAATATTGAGAAAGGAAGATAGGAGTGTATTAATTTTCATCTGAATTAGAATTACAGTCTGCTGAGTTAACTGGCATCATGAAATTCCTAATGGAAGCTGCACCCAATAGAGAAAATCATTATTTCAGGTATAGATGAGCTAACCTTTTGTTCTAAAAGAAAATCCAGTACACCAGTGAGAAAAGTTTGGCATTTTATAAATGTAAAATGTTAAACAATAATAAACAGAAAGGAAGGATGGAGGTGTGAAACAGAAAGGAATCCAGGGTTTAACCATGAAGAAAGTACAGGTCGACCCCTGTATCCATGGATTTGGTATCTACAGTTTCACTTATCTACATCTGAAAAATAAGTTCTCTCTATGCATTCTTAGGTCCTCCAATGCAATTCTATGGTCAACTTCTGGCATATGTCTTATTAAAAACAATAGGGTTCCCATTATCCACAGTTTCAGGTATACATGGGGGGATGTCTTGGAATGTATCCAAGACATCCATATTGAGAGAGTAAGGATGACAAAAGGACAATACAAGAGAAAAGATGGACAGATGGACAGACAGGAAGCAAACAGAGGGTGAAGCGATTTCCAGAAGAAGAAAAAATACATTCTCAAGAGATGTAATTGGTCTAGAAAGGAAATGAAACCCAAAAAAGGAAGTAAAGCAAAGCAAAGTAGAGGAAGCTTGGTGGTGTAGTGTCTGTAACTTTAAATGTCTTCTGGCAAAAATGTTCAGGAAATATTTGCTTGAACCTGTTGTTAGCATGCCCTAATACCCCCTCCCCACAATAACTCATAATTGGAAATATTGGATATTTTTTGGGGTCAGGTTGGCCGGGGTGAACCAAAAAGATCAGGCGGAAGTCACAATGACTTGGGATGTGCCTTAGAAATACTTTGGCAAACAAGCCTAAATTAGGATTGTGCAGAAGCCCCTTAGCAAACACAGTCATTAAGGAGGTATGTGTTACCCTTTCCTCCAGCCTTGGGCACCTCAGCAATGATTCATTCAAGCAAGCAACTAAGTGACCATTCTTGAATCTACTCTTAGGAAATCTCACCTCATACTCCCTCCTGCCCAGCCTTATGAGGTTGTCATAAACCCATCAATTCCTTTCTCCTAGCTATTAACATAATTAGTTGAGTTTCGGTTTCCTTTGTCTATTTGGTGGAAAAGCCATCCAGGCTTTCTCATAACCAGAGTACCCCCTCAGGATATGAAACGGTATAAATATCCCAGCCTAGACCCCAGCAAAGTTTGCCACAGACTGACAGACCCCTCCATTCTCCCCCAGGATGCCAGTCTGAGCATCTTCACTCTACAGAGCTCTTCTCTCCAAGATTGGCAACTATAACCCCATCTTCACAGACCTCTCTCTATCCAACCTCCTTGCCTTTCTCCCCTATAGCCTTGTATGGTTTTTAAGAGTGTATGTTTTGTATGCTAGCGTTTCCCTTGTGTTATTTCCAATAAAAACACTTTATTACACTTTAACTAGAGTGCCCTCTACAGTTAGTACAGTTCACCTATGGTATACATAGGTGAAAAGACCCCCAAAGTTACCCTCCTCTTGCTGGTATACATAGGTGAAAAGACCCCCAAAGCTACTCCCCTCTTGCAGGCTTCTGTTTGAGCTACAAATTCCCACAAATAATAATAGAGATTTTGGAATCATAGATGGGGTTCTAAAGCACCCCCCCCTGTTAGGGTAACAGTGTAGCTTAGGGCCAGTGACTAACAACACAATCCTGTGCATGGCTCTTCAGGAGTCCCACTGAATTAACTCCCAGTAAAGTGATTCTAGGACTGCAGCATAAATCTAGTAAGATATAGCAGCTTCCAGACAGCAGAGTAAAATGATTGGACAATTGTTACCCAGTGACCTAATTTGAGGAGGAGTTCAGGAACAATTGGCTTCAGGGTTGGAATCAGAAAAGGTTATTATCAGGATTTTTTTTTAATGGGCAATCCCCCCTTTTTATTCAATAATCAGCAGCTGGTAGGTTTTAAAGTTTTGGCTTTCAGTTTCCTACAGATAGTGAGCAAGAGACAAGTTGAGGAAAGGGTTTTTGCCTCACATCTGTACAATACTTGGGCTTTGACTGTTAGCTGTTGACACATGAATTTGGAGGTTATCCACAGTAATTTTTTTAAGCTTTTGTTTTGGACAGTAAATAATACTGGATATATTTCACATATTGCAGGCTTTAATTGAATTGTTTTAATGGTATCATTGGAAACCTTGTCACCATCAGGTTAATTCTCCCAGGTTACATGTTGGACATTTGACAGTTGGGGCTTTTCTGAGTTGGACGTCTGCCTGGTACTGACTCCAGCATTAATTAGTTCATTAGTTACATGAAATGGGCCTAGACTTGATGAATAAATTTAATCTCTGATTCATCAAGATTCTACTAAGCTGTCAATAAAGAGTGTAGCAGCAACATGTGAGATTCCATTGAAAGGTCATTAAGCAGGTCTAGAGTCCCCACACAGTTTTGGCTGGTATATTCCCATGTACTTCCAAGGCAATGAGAAATTTGCGGGTCTTACTCCATAGTTAAAGTAATAGCATTTCCTCCAGAAGAGTAACACTGTAACTTGGGGCCAGTTGGAACATATTTGTGTGTGTGCATATGCACATGTCTGTGTATGTCATACCATTCAACATTTCACAGATGAAAATGAGGACATGTCAATAAGCAACATCAAAGTGTGGTCAAGATGGCAGAAGTTATTAATGAGGAAGAAAAGACAAACCCTTCCTCACTGCTACATTAATTGAATGGAAAGTACTTTTGCACTTTTGAACTCAGTTTGAGGCAATAAAAATAAGCCAAGGACAAAGGGGGAGAGTGGAAGATGAGAAAGAAACTAGGACATTTTAAAAGCAGCTGAAAAAGTGGGAGGACAGAGGATTAATCAGGACTGTTCCTGACACATTGGGACAGTTGGAAAGTAAGGCACGTGGGCAGAGTTTCATGCTATGAAAAAGTAATAAACTTCAACCATTTAGTTTCTTTGTATGCACACCTGAAGCCATGTTAAAATTCAAACCCCATGATTCTCATTTATTGACATTTGTACATCCAGTTTCTTCTTTTGACTGGTGATTGCTATGATGACAGAGTACCGATGGTAATTGATACATCTGGATGGGAGAATGTTAACTATATCCAATATCTCAGCAATTCACCCAGCCAAATATTTTCTCTATGAAAAAAATAATAATAAGGATGTCATGTAAAGGAAATATTTTGCTATCATCATCTCTCCAATTGCTATGATGTTTACAACCCCCTGCATGCCCAAAGAAAGCTGCTGTAATTTTCTTTTATTTAAGAGTCACCAAAATGAAAGCTACAATAGTCCTCTGATTATTTCTGGTCCTCTGGAAATGGCTAGGCTCTTCGATCTTGATGAGTGGCAGACATTTCAGGTTCAGGGCCACTTTTCTAGCCTTTGATTTAAAGTTTGGTCAGCACACGCTGTATATCATTTTGCTCTTGGACAGATTATTTGCAGGGGAAAAAACACTGCAAGGTTTCTGGAATACTGAGAAACTTTATGTGTGGTAAAATGAAGAGTTTGCATCTATTGGCTGTTGTTTCTTCTGCATAATCCTTTCTCTCAGCCTAAGCAACATTTATATTCTTTAGCCCATTTCCCACCCCTCTCACCCCAAGCTTGGAAATACTGTGTTTAAAGTAGAGTTGGAAATCTTCATGTGATACATTATCTTGAGATTCAGAAAATGTTACTATTAAATAAATAAAATAAAACCAGGAGAGGTATGGTGAACAGTGTTCTGTAAACTGCTTTTTCGCTGGGTTATGTGGGAATGAAATGTTAAAAAAATAGATAACTCCTTGATAGGTTTCAGACAGATAACAGATAGATGACGTCTAGATAGGTTTCAGCGCATAAAATATCTTCTAGGTTTTGCTCTAGTGTAATAAGTCTTAAAAGAAAAAAGAATCTACCCAGGTGGCACAGGCATACATCAGTGATTTAGTTCATTACCTTCACCAATAGATGGCACCAGAATTTGCTTTCTTTAAGTATACTTGTACATCAGCTGCTCACCGTAGTAATATAATGGGACAGAAATAAAAGTGATTTCCTTCTTTTTGTGAATCTGTAATGGGTCAACAAATTTATGTTAGTCTTTGCTAATGTACTCCCATTTAATTTAGAATAAAAGGTCTCAACCACTGTATGTTCTTCTGCAAGGGATCTTATTCCATCAATTGCAATTTCACACAAATGTGAGAGTGGATGAGATGCAGCTAAAGTAAAAGATACCTAGGATGGAGGTTCACCAAGGGTCAAAAGCCAGAGTCTGTTTCTGGTTTAAGATACATGAAGAAGGAATGCAAAAAAATGCTGCTTATGAGTAATGTGGTTTGGATTGTGTACTTTATGCTTCACATATTTGGTAATAAAAATGATCCACCTACTACTGTATTGTCCTCAGATTATGCAACTGTGGATAAGAAGACAACCAGGGAACAACACTTCCTTCACTCTACATTCTGTACCCTTTAATAAGAATTTATGAATATAATAACATCTCGGTAAACAAACAGATAAGCCAAGTTCCTATATGATAGTGCTTATGAGTTGAATTTATAAAGTGTGGAAGACAGCAAAACACTGGTAGCTAAGATGAGAAAAGACAAATGTGAACCGAAGCAGGTACAAACTTTTAAAGTAAGTTGTTTCCTTTGGTGAGAAATATTAAGGTGTTATACTTTTGCAGAAGAAACAGATGAGAATAAGGCTGCAGTCTAATCCAATATGCATTTGCTTGCAGGCAGTGGGTGCTGGTGGATCCTGAAGACCCTCTGAGAACCCTCCAAAACCTGAAAGCCATCCAAATTAGTTAAAAACTAATTGCAAATACAGCGGTTTGTTCTCACCTCAGTTACCCAAACTACGTGAAAAAAGAAACAAACAAAATGGCTGAAACTTGGCCAAAATGGTGGCTGGAAGTAATGCAGTGTTACTTCTGGCACACTGAAATGCAATGCTGTGGCCTGGTCATGGAGGTGGGAGGTGCAGATGCCAAAATATTGCCCACTCTTGATCTAGTTAATCCATCACTCTATTCACACAGTAGCCAAACAGTTGCCTTTGGATAGTCCATCAGCAGGACGTGAGTGTAACTGCATCTTTCTTTTCACATCCCACACTGTTTTGTGAAAATCTACCTGGAAGCCAACATGGTGTAGTGAATTGAGCATTGGATTATGACTCTGGAAACCAAGGTTCGAATTCCCAGTCAGCCATAGAAACCCACTGGTTGACTTTGGGCAAGTCACACTCTGTCAGCCTCAGATGAAGGTAAAGCAAATGCAAAACCCCTCTGAACAAATCTTGCTACAAAACTCTGTGAAACCTTAGGGTCATCATAAGTCAGAAATGACTTGAAGGCACACAACAACAGCCACAACCTAGAAGTAGCTCAAAATTCATAATGACTGGACTAAGCCAGCCTGACTTAAAAACAGTTCCACTGTTCATGTCTAAAATAAGGTAAGTCAGAATTCTGGTTCCATTTGCCATATTTCTAGGTGATGTTTGCTACTTCCCCACTAACCTCCTTGATTCTTCTGAAAAAAAAATTCTATGAATGTCTTGTTCCTTATGTTACCTGATGTTACCTGCCTTTTGTGGTTCTCATTTTTGCTTTCGTGAGAGACTTCTCTGGATCAGTCTCTGACTTTCTTTGAAAGCACTACATACCCATTGCCCTTTCAGAAAGCATCTGATTTTACTCTTAAACAGTGTTTTAATAGTATGCTATTATTCATTTTAGAGTTTCATTAGTATTTGGTTTGGTTTTACTGATTTTTGAAGTCTTTGGGTATATATGTATTTGGGGTTGCCATACCTGGACAGTGACTTGAAGTCACATAGACACATTAGAGGAGCATGGGTCTGCATTTGTCAGGATCGGTGCCTTTAGCTCCTGATCTTGCCATATTCATTAACTTCTGTGTGTGCATAGCAATTTGTGTAGGGGTGAAATGATGTGTGTGTAACTATTTGGGCTTTTGCTTGGGAGAGGAGATAACACTGCATTTGCAATTAAGGGTTCTAGTTTCAAGGTTAGAAACACTGGGAAAATGTTAACTTTTGTTTTAAGGAATGCCTGTGTCAGTGGATGATAGACAACCAATAGCTATGCAGCTCACCAGGTTTTGTTCATTGTAAAATGCTTTTAATTTAGGAGATTATCAGATGTGGCAAAAGCCGTGTCAGAAGAATGCGACGATAACAGAAACAGATGACATTATCAGATGATGTCATCCTTCAGCATTCTGGGAGTGTAGTGTGGGTATGAATAAGCATCCCTTTTTATTGATGGTTTAGCCCCATCAATAAAAAAGCGAAGCCTTATCTGCACCAGCACTACGTCCCGGGAATGGCTGAGGATGCGGGCATGTAATAATGTCACCCATTCTGTTATTGTCGCATTCTTCTGACATGGTTTAGGATGTATTTTTTTGCCACGTTTTCCAGCATCTGATAAAGTCCTTAGAGTGTAACCATTACATTCTCAGTTTCATCAAGGACTTTGTATTGTATGCTTCCTGGATTTCTGGCAATAAAGCTTTCTGATGAAACCTGAAGCATGTGCTCTATGAGTCTGGGAATGCTGGTACACGACAGAATTACTGTATTATTAGCAGAAGGAGCAGGAGTATTAAGAAAAGAGTTGTTGAGAGAGTTTAGTCAAGCTTGGTAAGCCCATTCAAATTAAGATCTCATCTTTTATATTTTCAGGCTTGATAGATATCTCAGTTTAGTTCTCAATCAGCTGAAGTGCTATGCAATGTTGATAATAGGTAACATTATGTAGTATTGAGAGAAAATCTTGTGCAAAAGGTAGAAGATCAGTTTTTGGAGAAAACCCCCCACTCCTTTTCCTTTTTATTTTTATTTTTTTAAATCGGTGTTGAGTGTGTTGAATTGAGTTTCATCAAGAACAGGCAACTGGCCTCCATGGATAACTTTCTATTTCAGGGGAAGCTGGACAATTGTCCTTGGAACCAGGCTAGCAGTGAACTCTATAAATATCACCATCTGCACTGTGAGTCATGGTGGCATTATGTGTGGTGGCGTCTTATCAACATCCTTTTGTTTCCATTCAGCGCCAGGGTTCAGAAAGGTTGCTCATATTTATTTCAGAGGAAACTGAGTAAAGCTCGTCTTGTTTCTACAGCTCTAATCAATACTGCCGACATTTTGTATTGACAGTCTCTGTGTAGTGTTTATATTTTACAATGGTGTATGTTTTATATGATTTTATACAGTTTTAAATATGTCTTGTTAGCTGTGTCGGAGTCTTCTACCTGAAAATGGGGGGGGGGGTTACATATATATTTATAAACAAACAACAACAACAGGATTCGGCTCTGGTGGGATCAGCCCAAGACATTTTGCTGTCTGAGCCAGAGCAGCAAGTGGTGTCTGTCCACCCAACCCCAGGCAAGGTCCAAAGTCAGGCATGTTATTTTGGTAACGTGAGGCAGAAAACCCCACAAGTCTTTCTTCTTATCCCTTGGTGTAAAATAAGAAATTACACAACTAACAATTTTCTGCATGATGCCTCCATAGGATCATAGAATCATAGTGTTGGAAGAAGCCTCAATGGCCACCCAGTCCAACTCCTCACCATGCAGGAATGCACAATCAAAGCACTCCTGACAGATGGCCATCCACCTTCTGTTTAAAAACCTCCACAGAAGGAGACTCCACCACACTCCAAGGTTCCACTGACGGACAGCTGTAAGCGTCAGGAAGTTCTTCCTAATGTTTAGGTGGAATCTCTTTTCCTGCAGTTTGAACCCATTGCTCTGTGTCCTAGTCTCTGGAGCAGCAGAAAACAAGCTTGCTCCCTCTTCAATATGACATCCTTTCAAGTATTTAAACATGGCTATCATGTTACCTCTCAACCTTCTCTTCTCCAGACTGAACATGCCCAGCTCCCTAAGCCACTCCTCACAGAGCATAATGGCTTCTGGACCTCCCACCAATATCTTCTGCTTTTCCAAAAGATAGAGTCTGAAGTTTTCTAGGCTGCCTATTGTAAGTTTTGTGGTATCACTCCATGGTTATGTGACAGAGCACAGCACTGAAGGCATAGAGTGGTCATATCACTTGCATAAGAGGGGATGGATAAAAATAAAAAGTGATGCCACATTTTCATCCGTGAAGGGGCTTTCTGTGTTGTTTTAAGGCAAAATTTCCCCCAAATTGTACCATTTTTTAAAAAATGGGAGTTGTGAGGACTTCTGAGGGTTTTCAGGGGCCACAGAAGTGGGGTCCAGGAGCTCCATGTGCCACAGTTTGCCCACCCTTGTTGTATAGGATCTTGACCAATAGGTCCCATTACTGTGGGAACTCAGGCTTTTACACTTATATTTCCAGTTCTTTAATCTCAAGAAAAGCAACTAACAATGGCATTATATCCTGCTTTTTTCTCCCCCGGGGTAAAACTCTCAAGTACCATCTTTATTCATACTGTGCCAGTACTGTAACGTTCACAGGAAGCTGCTGGATCTTCCCAACTCACTTTGAAGGAAGCAAGACTCAGGCTTCCATTAGGCAGAGTAAGGTGCTTGCCTTGGGCAGCAGAATTTAATGGGCTATTGCTAGTGCATATGTGTGTGTGTGTGTGTGTGTGTGTCTGTGTGTTTGAGGAAGCAGAGCTGGCTCTGCCATTATGCAGAGAGAGGAAACTGCCTCAAGCAGTTCTGAGTACCATGAATGGACAGCTAATTATTAGTTATTTAATGGATTTATAATTTTGTTTATTTGTTTGTTTACTGCTGTATTATTAGCAGAAGGTGCAATTTACTGCTCAGCCATGGGTAATAGAATGTTGTGGGCTGCCCTGAAGAAAGAAGGAGCTTCTCAGAGAGATGACTTTGTCGAGATGGACATGTGCATTGGTATACTTATGTTCATGTAGCCTTGGTCCATAGGCCAAATCCTGGGAACAGATGGTAGCCTGCAAGTTAGAATTGATTGGAAAAGGATTCTTCATTTGCTAAGGAAGTTTGCTGAAGCAAATACTCCTGCAGAGTAAAGACCCCATCTTTTAGCTATCATATAGAAGCAACACTGCTCTCTATTCATCTTTTGTCCTATGGAGTTTTGTTACCTACCCTGATAATTCCCATCTTGGAATATAAAATAATTGGCTATACAGTATTTAATAATTTGGCTTAAAGTGGCCTTCCACGTGGTTAGGAGGTAAATCAGGAACCCAGATAGCAAGGTTGGAGTCATACATAACCAAAGGAGGGGCCTTTGGAAATTCCCCAAACTAATACTCAGGTCAGAGTTAACACTTGGAGGTGAATTGTTAACTAATCTACTCAATGATAGCAGAGTCCTTGCTGGTTGTAAAAGGGCTTCTTCCTCTCCTCTTCCCCTTCCAACAAAAGACCTTGCCTGCTCCTATTCAATTCTAAATGCACCCATAAACGATGGTTAGCTCTTCCGGAGCACCCATTGTCTAGTCCTGGGAACCTTCGAGAAACATTGTATTCCACTCAACCCCCACCCCTTGAGGGGAATTGTTAGATATAAATATCACCCTGAAACACCACCAAAAGGTCCGCAGTTAATCTTCCTACATCCATACTGCCTGTTTGCTGTGAGACCCTCAGAACGCATCTCTGAGAACCTTCTGCTGCATGAACTTCTGCTCTTCTGATAGGTATTGGATCACCCAAGAAGCCCTTACTCTAGTCCTCAAACCAAATGCTTCCTACTATATTTGATAGCCTTGTATGATTGTTGGAAGCCTGAATGCTTGTGTGAATGCTGTTACTGTTAATTTACAACAAAGAGCATTTAACTGACCATTTTGGCTTACAGTCTCCTTTGTTACTATTGGTATACACAGGTCAAAAGATCCTCCTGTTATCCGGCCTCTCACTGCCATATCTGAGATAATTATTCCCCATATTTATTTTGGAAATTAGAGGGTCCCCATGGACCCCCACACAATTTGGATAACAGTCTTACAGCCAAAAATGGAAGCCCCTCCCTGAAAATACAGGGGGAAATGTTCTCTAACTAGCTCTTCCATGAACCACTCTTAACAGTTTGTGCCAAAGCCTGAAGCAAAATATTTTTCTAAGGCCAAATATTATCAAATGTAAATTTGCATTCTCTCCTTCTTGTTAGCAGACTAGGAGAAGAGATACAAGAAGAGTCTTGTAAAATTACATGTGAATGCATGGATCAGCAACTCATTCTAGACCTCCTGTGCTTATTTTCCAAAAAATGATTTTAAAACGTGGCCTTTTGGCCTGTTTGTTTCTACCCCCAGGGTTCAGAAGCAGAGTTCAGACAGCTAATACTTACTTCAGAGGGAAAATGTGCAACATCCAGATTTTCAAGACATTTAAGTGTTATTCTTGCACTTTTGAAAGCCAAACATTCACTGACTCCCCACTGAGTGCAATATTCAGTTTTGTAATGATAATAGTATTGTGTCATTTTGTCTGTGCTTAGAATCAGTTTTTTTCTTAAAAGCTACATTCATTTCATTTAAAATAATATTCTGTTTATTTAAATCATCATCATCATCATCATCAACAACAATAACAACAACATTTAGAAACCAATGGTGAACTAAGCTGGAAATTGACATGTCATTACAGTTGTCCCTCCACATTCGCTGAGGTTAGGGGAGCAGGACCCCATGTGAAAGTGAACATCTCTAGGCCCCCCAAAAATCATATTTAACACACAAAAAAGTATGATCCATGGAGTCAACCCACTGTGGATACTTTCAAGGGGGTGGAGTTCCCTCAGAAGGCAGAAGTGGGTGGCTGGTGGAGCTTGTTGCCACCTCCGTTGCTATCCTACATCATTTTTAATAGGGACTTGCAAGCCTCACTGCACGCTTTCAGTCTCTCTCAGTCTTGCAAGGCTTGCAGTCCCTATGAAAAATGGCACATTTTTCTGGTTTTATTTTGGAGATTTATACAGGTTTTGTTTATCCCAGAATATTTTTTGTTATTGCCTAGTATGATCAGAGATTTTTCAGCTCTGCAGTTAGGTTTATTTTAACCCAGTATAAAATCAGAAAGAACAGGGACAAAATCTGGGACTTTTCAATCAGTCTGGATGTGCCCATAAAATGTTAGCATAATGAGTGCTGTTTACTTGTTGATGTAAAAACTTTAGCAAGGATTTGGAGTGGCTGTACAGTTTTCGCCAATTTAAATTATTTTTTTTTGGGGGGGGGAAGGATTGGAAAAATGATGTCTTTCAAAACCAAACATGACTGGAAGGCCTATCATAAAACCAGAAGTGACTGGACCTATCTGGCCAGTAATGTCACTGGAGGTTTCCAGACTACTTTTGGCCCTCAAATATTTGGGTGTACAGTGGTCTGGGGCAGGAACAACAAAAATGAAATTGTTGTTGTGTGCCTTCAAGTTGTTTCCGACTTATGGTGACCCTAAGGCAAACCTATCATGGGGTTTTCTTGGCAAGATTTGTTGGGGGGTTGTATTTGCCTGCCTCTGAGGCTGAGAGAGTGTGACTTGCCCAAGGTCACCCAGTGGGTCTCCATGGTTGAGCGGGGATTCAAACCCTTGTCTCTAGAGTCATAGTCCAATACTCAAACCACTACAACACACTGGTTCTCTAAAAATGAACTTGGGGTTGTGGTTTTCCTAACCTGTGATAGGATTTAATAGACCTTGGGAGCAACTTCTCATGCCACAGAATGTATGGTGCTAAGAACCGGGAAACTCTGGAGTAGAAATGAAAGTAACTAGCTCCACCTGTTCTGTCCAATCAACTGGAGGAGATGGGAGGGTGTCCAGGGCAAGCATTGGAGATGGTTGGGCTGCTGCAAAGGGCCACACCAAGGCAGAGGGCCCAGTGCTAAGTTCAAGAGCCTCTTAGACTGGGCACTCCTCTTCCTTGTTGTCAATGATAATTAGAAATGTAATGAATATTCATGAGAGCCAGTGTGATGTCCCTTCATATTTACTGGGATTTGGTTCCAGGACCCCCCATGGATACCAAAATCCATGAATACTCAAGTCCCATTTTATGCAATGGCATAGCAAAATGGTGTCTCTTATATAAGATGGCAGAATCAAGGTTTGCTTTTTGGATTATTTTTTTTAAAGAATATTTTCAAGCCGTGAATACTTAAATCCATGGATACCAAATCCATGCATACATAGGGACAATTGTAGTGGTTTGAAGGCAGGACTATGGAGTTTATCAGACGCATCAAATACAGCATCATAATGATGCTACATAACCATGAAAGGACGCACATATCAGATGACATTACCCTTTCGCAGTTATGTCCCTGCCAAAACCTGTACTTTTTAATTGACAGCTTAAGCTGTCAATTGATCTCGTCTGCCATTTTTTTGCTGGCATATCCGGCATGTGAAACCTTGCGTCCTTTCTCCCCTGAATTACCCTGTCAGTGGCTGGTCCGGCGTGAACACCTTCAGGTGAGATCATGACATCCAGGTAAATTATGAACTTTTATAACCCTCCCCAGGTTACTTGTAAGTTTTAAAGTGTGTTTTTGTGCTTTTAAAAACTTTTTTGTGTTTTTTGTGTTTTATTTTTTAAATTTCCTGCGCGATGATATTTTGCAGGATTTCAAAGGAGGAAGTGAACGGAGCTCACCATTCACTTCCTCTTTCATTGTCAGAGCTGCCTTTTTCTGGGATTGAAGGTAAGTGCAGGGAGGGGAGAGTTCTTTTGCTGACATAAAAATGGATTTATTTTATGCCAGCAAAAGAATGCTTTAAAGTTATAGTCTGATAAAGTCCTAGGACTCTGGAGACCAGGGCTTAAATCCCCTCTCAGCCATGGAAACTGACTGAGTGACCTTGGGCAAGTCACATGCTCTCAACCTCAGAGGAAGGCAAAGGCAACCCCCTTCTGAGCAAATCTTGCCAAGAAAACCCTGTGAAAATCCTTACAGTTGCCATAAGTAGAAAACAACTTGAAGGCACACAGCAGTGACAAAAACCACGGTAGGGCTGCTGACCACTATGGTACTACAGGTTGACCCCTGTATCCATGGATTTGGTATCCACAGTTTCACTTATCCACATCTGAAAAAATATGTTCTGTCTAGTTCCTCCAGTGCGGTTTTATGGTCAACCTCCAGTGTTTGTCTCATTGAAAACAATAGAGTTAGTTAGGGGAACAATATTTTATATGCTGACAAACAATATTTTATTTGCTGACAAAATGCAGCACCCTTGGACAACGAAAGCTTTCTTACTACAGGGCTTCCAAAAAACCCCAATGAATCTTAGCCAGAATAATATATTGACCAGAACTCTTGATGGGTATTTTTATTAGGTTTCTCTGATTACACATCCCAGCAATTTATTTCCATGAGCTATTGTTAGCCTACGTAGTTTGCTTCATAAGTGCTGATCCAGCACTTATTTTAACCTTTGCAACCTCATTTAGTAAAGCTATTTTATGTCGTTATAATTATAATTCTCTGCATGAAAAAGTGCTTAGCCACATCTGCTCCAAATTGGGGTTTTTGTTGTTCTTGTTGTTGTTTAATTAACATGAAATGCTCTCTTGCCCTATACCTTTTGCTAAGCTGGAAATGACAAATCTCATTGACCTTGTTTTTTGCCCCCTCCTTCTCTATATTCTCCATATTTTAATCTATCATTTCCCTTCTCTTCCTCTTCTGCCACCACCACTCTGATGATCTTTAGATGTGTCATTTGGAGCTCATGCAGCATGAATAGAATATAACAGATGCCTTCATTTGTTACTGAACCAGAAGGAAGGAGGATTCCAAAAACCAAGACTTAGGTCCTGGGTAACTATGGACCACTGTTATTAATTTACATTAGTTGTGTAGGTTACAACTAAGGTGGAACTGGGGGCAACCCCCTCTTCCCTCCAGGGAGGGCTCCATTGTTAGCATGCCCTATTACCCCTCTCTGCAAGATTCCATAACTGGACATACTGGACACTTTTCAGGGTCACATTGGCTGTAAGGCTAGGTAGACTGGGGGGCAGTCAAAGGTCACAAAACCTGAGGCGTGTCTAGAAAAATAATGGTGGGAAAGCCCAAGTTAGGATTATGTGGAAAGCCTCCATAATGGGTTCGTGCTAACAATCTAGTCATTAAGGGGTATGTGCTAATCCTTTCTTCCAGCCATGGGTGTTCCAAGCAATAATTCAATCAAGCAATCAAGTGACCATTCCATATGCTACAGAAATCTCTCCTCACACCCCTCCTGTCCAACCTTATGAGGCTGTGGCAAGTTAATCAATATTCTTTCTGTCTACAATTAAAGTCATCAGTTGAGTCTCAGTTCCTTTTGTCTATTCTGTGGTAAATCCACCCAAGCTTTGTTATTAATAACTTGCCCTTCCAAGGCATGGAACAGAGTATAAATATCATAGCCCTAACAATAGCAAGGTGTGCCACAGTATATGGACCTTGCCACTCTCTTTCTCTGTGTGTCAGGAGATCAGAACCTTCTGTGCCACCCTCAGGTGCCTGTCTGAGTATCTTCGCTGTACGGAACTCTTTTCTCTTTGAGATTGGTAGCTATCACCCTATATTCCTGGACCACTTGGTATCCAGCCTTTCTGCCTTACTATGCTATAGCCTTGTATGGTTCATAAGAACATATGTTATGTATCTTAGTTTATTTTCTGTATTATTCAAACAAAATACTTTATTTTACTTTAACTGGAGCCTCCTCTATAGTTAGTACTAGTATACATAGGTGAAAAGATCCCCAAAGTTACCTTCCTCTTGCAGACCTCCTATACCTTACCTCTTAGGGTAGCATTATCCTCAGCTCTGTTATGTGTAGCATTGCCCCCTGCTCCATTTCCATTATGTTCCTTACCAGAGCCTGCCAGGAAGAGGGCCTCTAACATCACATGTGCTCCTGGCCACATAAACCCCCTGGATGACACAAAAGGCTGAAATTATCAGATGACATCATCATTCTGCTGTTCCTGCTGCATCATGTGGGCATTAATGAGGCATCACTTTTTATTGACGGCTTAGCCCATCAATAAAAAAGTGATGCCTCATCCACGCCAGTGCTACACAATGGGAATGGCTGAATGACGAGGGTGTCTGATGTCACTCATTTGTGTTATTGTTGCAAACTAAATGACATGGGTTTTTTGGGGGTATTTACCTCATCTGATAAAATCCTACCTTTTGTCCCAACGAGATCCCATGTGATTTGCTGTTTTCAGGAGGGGGACAAAAACTCCAGATACCATGGTGGACAAGCCTTTGTGGGTTTCCCCAAAGTTTTAAAAATAATGCATTGAAATGTGCATTACCACTCATTAGGACAATCGATTCTGACCGCTGCACATTCTTGTAGAGGAATGAAAGTGGAAATCTGATTGGTCATGTGCGTGGGGGGGGGGAGGCGAGCTTGCCAGCAACGAAGCAGTCAGAACTGCCATTTTAGGGTTTCGCAGTATCAATTGTGGGATTTTTTTGCTGCACTGAGGCAATGAAACAGCTTGTTTAAGCAGAAGATGGCACTTGCACACTTTTAGTTTACAGTTAAAAAAATACTGTATAGAGGTGGCAACTTGTAGAGAATAATAATGCAAACAATTCACTTGCAGCTACCATCTTGATTCACAAGCATGGCTGCATGTGAATTTCAAACATGGATAGTTTCACATACCAGTGATTTTGCCAAACACATTATATTGCCTCATCTAGACAAACCGTAAGTCATCTCTCATGGCTGAAACCTGGTTAGATGAATCACCTTTCAAAATCTTCTAAGGTCTGTAAGCTCAGAATTTCCCTTTTAATATGCCAAGGTCATACCTCCAAGAGTCCTAGTCTTCAGCAGCCCTGCACAGGTATTACAAAACCAGGTCAGCCAAGGCTTCCTCAATTAAGCCAGTCTATCTAATGCAGTCTTCCTTGTTTCTTACTACCTTCAACTTGACTGAGCATTATTGTCTTTTATAATGAATCATGTCATCTCAGGATATGCCCAAAGTATCATAGCCTCCATTTAGTCATTTTGACTTCTGGTGAGAGTTCAAGCTTGTATTGGTCTTGGGCCCATACACTGTATTTGATTTTTTGGCTGTCCATGATATCCACAAAACTCTCCATCAGCACCATATTTTAAAATATTTTAAGTTTATTCTCTTTCTGTCATCTTTCTTCACTCTCCAATTTACATAACCATACATAGAAATAAAAAATACTATGATGTGGCTGAGAGCCCACCCAAGGGCATAAGATTCTCCCCTTCTTCCCCACCCCCATGTTGTTCAATAACTCAGCATCCCCTCTGCCCCATAATTTTCCATCTCTTCAGTCACACACATAGGCCAAATCCATGCTACACAAATAATCCAGTTTGAAACTGGATTATTTTCCATGGCTTCTTCCAATGGAATCCTGAGATTTGTAGTTTGGTGAGGCACCAGCACTCTTTGGCAGAGAACGCTAAAGACATTTTAAAACTACAAATCTCAGGATTCCATAGGAAGGAACTGTGGAAAATAATCCAGTTTCAAACTGGATTATTTATGTAGTATAGATTTGGCCTAAATCATGTACTCTTGCTCTTGGACTCTGCAGTTTTGCCTCCCAATGTCTCTCTTCTTTCACTGCAGTTATGTTGATTTTCCATATCAGAGCAACAGAACATTTACTCTCAGCACTTACATTTATATTACAATATGTTGGTGGAAAGAACAGATTATTCCATTATGGCAGTGGCATTATTTCAATACACAGTAGATAATAAGCATTTCATCTGCATTTCCAGATATAGTTGTGGGAAACTGGAAAATGTGAGCTGAACAAATGAGCAAACCAGTTGGCTTTATGATGATGAAAACAAAGAAAAAGTGCATAATTATCAGAATGTGTTTGTTGGCAGTTTCTTTAAAAATCAGTGCGATGCAACTTTTCTTTTATTTCATTTACTCTTCCTCCCTCCTCCATATTCAATCTGAGAAATTTAGAATTTGTACCTTGTTGCTTTCTTTCCGGTTTTACTTCTTCTGGCTTCAGTGACTTTTAAAAATGTCTCTCCCCAATTGCCAGCTGTCATGGATGGGGCACCGTTGTGCTGATGAACTATGCCACTGCTTACTCTCTGCTCAGCTTGGATCAGGTAAGGGACTTTCATGATGGCTAGGAATCTGGATGAAATCTCACCTAAGTTCTTGTGATGCTGATTGAGTCCCAAAAGACCTCAGTGGGCTTTATGTAGGCCTGATGGGGCTTAGGATCAGCTACTTTGGATGACAGTTCTGGCCAAACCCTCCGCACCCCTTGTTTTTTGTTCTATTATTTGTGTATTGTCCTAGACACATGCTGGTCACCCATTTGGGAGCCAGGATAGTTTTCCCCCCATGTCATTTTGGCTTTCCCTCTCCCCCTTAATCACACTTGACTTTTTTCATCACTTGCTCCCTTTTGCACATTATATTGTAGTAAGAGGGCATATCCAGTCTTTATGGAACTACCTAAAGCTCTATATATGTCTTTGCCACAATTAATAACAATGATAACCATAACAACAATAATATCCCTTCTTTCTCCAATATGGAATGCAAAGTGGTATGAAATTGAAGCCCCCTCCCCTTCAAAGGGAAGCAGACCACCTTAAATGGGTGGGAGGCAATTTAAGGTGAAACTGGAAGGATGGATGGCAGTTTTGGGCAAAACTGGAAATATGGACCATGGGCAGGGAGCCACGTCTCCAGACATGGCCCACATTGGCTAGTCCCTGCATGAACATATCTCCTTTTGGTCCTGCCATCTTTCTGGGACACCTGCCTGCTTGACATGAACATGGGTAACACAATAGACAAATGAGTTCTTTGCGTTCTGTTCATGTGGTAGAATCCAATTTTCCTTCTGTTCCAAACCAAGGTGTGCCTTACTATACCTTTGGAGCCTACCGTCTCCTTTTCAGCACAACATTTGTGTTCTATAGACTTTCATGCTTGTGTCCATCTGTGCCTTCCATCCATCCATTACTTACTTTATATCCCTCCTTTCTCTCAGGCTGGGACTCAAAGCAGTTTACAAAAAGACAGAATACAATAAAACACATGCAATTAAAACATCATACAAAATCAAGAATAAAACTGTTTTAAATAACAACAGAATTAAAACCAATTAAAATCTTACTTTAAAACATATTAAAAACAGTACAGCAGCACCATAAAAGCCATTTTTTGTTAAAACCAGTTTCCAAAAGCTTGCTGGAAAAGAAAGGTCTTAACTCGTCACTGAAAGGAAAACAAGGAAAGAACCATCCTAACTTCCCAAGGGAAGAAGTTCCAAAGTGTGGAAGTAGCTATGGAGAAGGCCTTCTCCCATATTTCCACCTACTGTGCCTGTGAAGGTGGTGGGATAGTGAGAAGTACCTTGGCCTATCTCACTGTCCAAGCTAAGTCAAGAAGTGGTCAACATGAGTGCCACCATTTTATTTATTTATCTGTTATTTTTACAGTCTACCTTTCTTTCAAGGAACTCCAAGGTGGACCTTATAGGGAACACTCCCAGTCTCTTTGAAACTGCCTCAAAATGTACTCGTATATGTCCTTACTTTTAGTCTCATGTCAGCCCTATCAGGTAGGTCAGAGTGACACATGCACACACAATTACACACTGGCTAACTCAAAGTTACTTAGTGACTTTCATGGCTCAATGAAGACTAGATCCAAGTCCCAGTCCAACAGTCTAACCTTGGGATGGGCAAAGTTAGTCAACAAAGAGCCTCAGGGTATGACAGATCCTCCTCTGACCCCCAATCTCCTGCACCCCTCATATTGTACCCCCAGAAGCCTTAACATGCAATTTTGCCCTTGTTTTGGCCACAAAGGCTTATTTTAAAGGGAGTTTTGCTATTACAATTGTCCCTTCATATTCAAGTTTTTCACATTTGTGGTTTTGCATATTTGTGGTTTGTAGCTGCTGCTCAACTAGCTCAAACTCCAAGACTCCACCCTCCTCCCCTCTCCTCCTGTCCTGACAACAACACAACTCCGGCTTGCTTTCATTCCTTGCACTAAAACATCACTTCCCATTACTTTAAACCTTACTGTTTTAAATGGGCAGTGCTGTTTTGATGCAAAGTAAGAAAGCAAGGTGGAGTTGTGTGGTGGCACATATTGGCAATCCTGTTGGCAGGAGAGGAGTCTACAATACTGTAGTGTAGTACGTGTGTTGGGGACAAGGCTTAACTTATTTTAATTTTTTTCACTTTTGTGGTGGTGCTCCATCCCTAACCCCAGCAAATATGAAGGGACAACTGTATTTGGAAGGGGTCTGTGCCTGGATTTTCTGAAAACATGAGAAACCACCATGGCAGTATGAGACCTGAATGCTTCCTTCTACTCCAAGCACAATTGTGTAAACTGGGGGTGGAGAACAGGCGTGGCTGGACTGCAACTCCCATTGACCCCCAAGAAAGGATAAGTAGAGTACACCCTGTTGTCTGCATGTGACTCCTAAGGCCATTTTTGCATCCTCAGTACCCTAGGAACTCCACATTGTAAAACCTTTTTTTTTTTACCAAAAGAAGAGTAATTGCCACTCCTACAAACACTTCACATTTTAAATAGGTTGTGGCCCTCCCATTTTACACTAACCCTGTTTTCTCAAAACTAGAGGTGGACTTCCATTTTTTCATGTTTTTATTTGCATAGGGAGGGGTCTGCTTGCTCTCCAATGTGTCCTAGCAGCAGAAAATCAACCTTGCCTCAACCAATGGCTATTCTGGTTAGGGTGGATGAGAGTTGCTGCACTCCAACATCTGGAGGGCCTCATGTTATTCTTGCTCTAATTCAGCCCTCCAGATGCTTTTGGTCTTCACCTACTATCAGCTTGAGCCAGCATAGCCACTGGCAAAGAATGCTGGAAATTGCAGTCCAAAAAATCTGGAGTTCCATGCTATTTCCAGTCTTACTCTGATCCTCTGCTGAATGGTTTCAGAATGTGTCTTGCTTACTTGATAATGTGCCTCAAACAAATATGTCATTCAGAGGATTTTGCTCAGCATCCATGTGAAACTTCTCTCTGTTGAGTGAGGCCTTCAGGAAAGCCCCAACAGGATTCTTTTGTATAACACTTACAGGCATGGGATGAAAATTCTTCAGAGTTCAATAAAAACTATTTAGAAAATCAATCCTAATTCAAAAGACCGTGCAAAACATCTATTGTCATCAAACAGAGAGGACATGCAGTTCCTATGACTAAAAAGAGGTAATTTGAAATGACAAGCTGATGATTCAACTTTGCTGATGTTGCAAATGCGTGTCCGTGTTAAAAAGCTGGTCCTTGGAGTTATGTTGTGGTTTTGTTGCTATGAAGAACAAACAAAAATTCTCAGCAGTGGCCAGTCTTAAAACACAGTGAATTAGATTCTGGTTTAGAGTATATTTCTGCTGCAGTGTTTCAGCCATTTGATACCACTGCAACTGCCATGGCTTCATCTTATGGAATCCTGGTATTTATAATTTGCTGAAATACTTAAAAATCTGTTAGACAGAATTATTCCCTGCATTCCCCTGAACTACAACACTAGAACCCTTTAGCAAAGAATGCTTAAATCTCCCACCAAACTACAGACTCTCCACAGGATCCCATAGGATGAAGCTATGACAACTGAAGTGGTCCCAAAATACTATAATGGTGTACAATTTCAATCCAAATCTAAAGTACTGTATAGGTCACTCCCTGTATCTGCGGGGTGGTGGTGGTGGTACATTCATGGACTTACCATTGATAAGTGAAACAGTGGAATAGCAAACCCTTTTAAAATAAAGGACTTCTGGTACAAACATACCATAGAGTTGTGATGGAGGACCTGGTGATTCATAGAGAGGACACCTCTCTAGGCATTTTCCAGTGTGACTCTATGGTATGTGTCCCTATTTTTTCAGCCATGGATAACTGAAAACATGGATATTGGTTCCATGGCTATGGGGTGGGTGGGGGCAACCTGTATTTTAAGTTTGGCTGATGCTATCATCAGTCCAATCCTGCATAGACTAGACTTATAGAATATAGTAGAACTTAAACTGAATATGATAAACACGATAAAGTCCTATTTATTTATAGACATTGGAGGTGGGCTAATCTAGGTATTCTTAAATCTGGAGCCAACTGAGTAACATTATTTGGGGCAGAGGCAATATGAAGAAAATCAAACATTTGTATTTCCAGCATCAATAAAGTAATGGAAAATATCACTCTGTCATTCACCAGCCCAACACCATAATAGATCTTAGGCTGCTTACAATTTTACCTTTCAATGCGATTAAATATGATCAAAGGCTTTGGATTTAGAACTAGGTAACTTAAATGACTGCAAATAAATTCTTGTATTTAAGGGCATTTTACTTGCTTTAAAAAAAACCCATACCTTTCTCTCTCTCTCTCTCCCCACAGCACACACTTTTGTTAATCATGGGATGAAGCTTCCTCCTTGTCTTTATACACCTGTCTAATTATATATGTATATATTCAGACTCTTATATCCACAGACTGTACGAAGAGCTCTGAAAAGTTTTTTTTAGCTTCGCATTTAAGTTATTACTTAGATTAACAGTATCTTCTCTTAAACCAAGTATTAAAGAAAGAAGTGTTCTCTTCCTCTCTTTGAGGCTTAAGCAATAGATTTAGTGCTATTTTGTTGAAAAGGGGAATACAGTTTCTATAAAATTGTAAAGAGGCTTTGCGAGGCTGTGTTCTCCCATATAAGCCTGCTCAGGTGTTAAGATCTTCAGGAGGGGGTCTGTCTCTTAGGTCTGCCACTAATGGAGTCAGGTTTGGTGGTGATAAGAAAGAGAGCCTTCCTGTTGGCCACTCCTGGGCTTTGGAATGCCCTGCCAGGGGAGGCTGGGTTGGCCCTCTACCTACGGTTGCCATATTCCTCCCCCTCAAATCCAGGTGACTAATTTACATATTATAAGCATAAGTACTTCCAAAGCAACTGCATTCTCATTAGGTCATTGTGGTATGGTATGGTATGGTATGGTATGGTATGGTATGGTATGGTATGGAGGGTTTTTTGCCATTTTTTTTTACTGTTGTCAAAAGGGTAAATTAAAATATCACTGAGAGTGACTGCCATCTGATTCACATGGAAAATGCAAAAGAAAGTAAGGGCAAATGTATAAACCTAACCTCTTTATCTTGTACTTTGCCTTATCATGTACCCTACCTCTCTTGCTCCTTCTAGTCTCACTGAACCACACCTCATTCTCTCTTCCCTCTTCTCTAGTCCTGCCTCATCTCGTGCATTCTCACCGCCTCCCTCCCTTACATTCCAGATACATCTCTCTCCCTTCTTTGTTTCTCTTTCATCTTTGCCATGCACCTCCTACCCTCCATTCCCTCTCTGCAGGGCTGGTTTAAGGAATTTTGGGACCCCCTGCAATGCTTTATTTTGGGGCCCCATATGTTTATCTCGGGAAAATGTAACCTAACCTATTCACCGTACAGGATGTTCAGATTACAGTAGGACCCCCGTATCCATGGATTCATTATTCATGGGACACAAAACAGCACACCTACCATAGAATCTTCCTAGAAAATGTGTCCTCCCTAGCCGTTTTCTAGGCCCTCCAAGGCAACTCTATGGTATTTTAAACCAGAAGTCCCATTATTTTCAATGGGGTTCACTATTATTCATGGTTTTCAGAATCCACGCCCCCTCCCCCCCGAACCAATCCCCAGTGGATAAGAGGGGTCTACTGTATTACATAATTTGCCACCAATAATTTAGTTTAAAAACTATATTATAAGCACTAACATAATATTTTTTGTTTATTAGCAGTTAACGTAATGGTGTAGATTTCCTAAAAAAAAAAAAAAGAAAAGAAAGAGTGGACTACAAGCTGAATATGAGTTAGCAATTTGATGCAGCAGCAAAAAATGCCAATGTGATTCTAGGCTGCATTAATAGGAGTAGTGTCTAGATCAAGGGAAGTAATAGTATCACTCTATTCTGCTTTGGCCAGACCTCACCTGGAATACTGTTTCCAGTTCTGGGCACAACAATTCAAGAAAGATACTGAGAAGGATGGTGGGAGGTCTGGAAGCTATGATGCCCTATGAGGAATGGTTTAGGGAGCTAGGTATGCTTAGCCTGGAGAAGAGAAGGTTGAGAGGTGACATGATAGCCATGTTTAAATATTTGAAGGAATGTCATACTGAGGAAGGAGCAAGCTTGTTTTCTGCTGCTCCAGAGACTAGGACACAGAGCCATGGGTTCAAACTACAGGAAAAGAGATTCCACCTGAATATTAGGAAGAAGTTCCTGACAGTAAGAGCTGTTCGGAAGTGGAATACACCGCCTTGGAGTGTGGTGGAGCCTCCTTCTTTGGAGGATTTTAAACATAGGTTGGATGGCCATCTGTCAGGAATGCTTGGATTGCGTGTTCCTGCAGGGCAGAAGCCGATTGGATGGGATGGCTGTTGGGATCCCTTCTAGCCCTATGATTCTAGGCTGCATTCAGAGGCTGGGAAAATTACTCTTGGATTATACCTCCCAGAATCCCCCTGCCAGCCCCCTTCTCAAGGTCTGGTTGCATTGTTCCTTTTCCAGCACTCTCTAGCCCACTGGTTCTTAACTTGGGCTCCACAATGTCCTCACAGGGGGTCCACAAAGGCTTGAAGACTGCTTGGCTCACTTCCTCCCTGTAGTGGAGTAGCCACGTGACAGAAACCAAGGCAAAGACTGGCTGGCTTGGCCTGCACATTGCCATTCAATCCACTCCAGCCACAAACGTGCAGGAAGAAGTAAGAGTGCCTCTGAGGGAATAATTGTATTGTTGTTGTTGTTACCTATTATTATTAGGGTTTTAAATCTTAAGTTAAGTCTTGGGGCAACAAAAGATATTTAAACGGGGTCCCTGGTTAAAGAAAGGTTAAGAACCACTGCTCTAGGCCAATGCCTCTCACATAACACTAATGGGATACTGGTGTTTTAGTGACAACAATAAAACCATTGTTCCCAGTAATAGTACTCCAAATTTTAATTTATATTCTTTATATTCTTCTGTTAAAAGAGCCAGAGTGTTGTAGAAGTTTCAGCATTGCACTATGACTATGGAGACCAGGGTTTGAATCCTTACTTAGCCATGAATGCCCACTGAGTGGGCTTGGGCAAGTCACACTCTCTCAGCTACAAAGGAAGGGAAAGGCACACCCCCTTTGAACAAACCTTGCCTAGAAACCCCCATGGCAGGTTGGCCTTACTCAGAAATCACTTGAAGGCACATAGGCAAACACACACAAATTTCTTTTGCAGGCTGAACTCAGTTGGCAGCAAGGGGAGGAAGCTGAAGAAGACCAAGAGGGAAAGGGAGGGGAGAGGAACCAAGACATGTTAAAAGCAGCTGGAAAGATGGATGGAGGGGATCTATGTGCAAGGAAGGAAGGAAGGAAGGAAGGAAGGAAGGAAGGAAGGAAGGAAGGAAAGAAAGAAAGAAAGAAAGAAAGAAGCCCTTTCTGAGGGAGACAACCCTCAAATTCCCTGTCTCTCTCACACACAACACTCACCCTCTCCCTCCAGCTTCTGCCACAGAGGGCTGCTGTTTCTTTCTCTTTAGTTTGGGAAAGTCTGTTTTGTTTGTGTTTTTTAAAAAGCCAGCAGGAGGTTTTTGGAGGAGGAGGGTAGGAGGGGGCTCCTACTGGCTGTCTCCTGGCTGTCTCCTTCGTCAGATTAAGGAGGCCAGCATGGGGCCCTCTCTTGACCTCAGGGGCCCCTGCCAATGCTGATTTGGTAGACAGGTTGACCTCGGGGCCCCCTGCCTCTCTGTTTCACCTTATGCCACCACAATTCCTACCCTCCTTTCCCTCTCTGTCTCACCTTCTGCCACCACAATTCCCACTCTTCCACCTTTCATTACCTTATGCCTACCTCACATGCTTCTTGCACTCTCCCACTACATATTTCACAATCCCTTCTCTCTGTTTTGGTCCCTTGGCTCATCTCACACATTTGCCAGGCTTCTCTTTCTTGCTTCTTGCACCCCGTTGCTTGCCCTTCTCACACTCCATTTCCTCCTTCCTATCCCTTTCTCCTCACTTTGTGCTGCCATACTTCTCTTGTACCTTGCATCCTGCCATACCTCCTACTCTCTCCGTTTCTTCCAGCTTGCTTCACCTTGTCAGCATACTATTGTTACATGCCGTTACACCCCTCCCATACAATAATTTATTGATTGACATTACTGACAGTTCATGTAGGTCTGGTAGGCAAGGCCATCCATAGAAGGGTTCTGCAGAGGTCACCAAAGACCTAAATGAAGTTGTCTTGGAAAATCCCCCAAAATACAGACACGCTTAGGACTGGTTATGTGGAGGTTCCTTATACAAGTCATTAGGGAGAATTGTGCTGATCCACCCCGGATACACCTTGCAATGAGTCATACTCCAAAGCAAACAAGAGATTGGAACACCCAATACTCTGCAAAAGTCTCCCTTCACACGTCTCTTTACCCATCAGTCTTTTACTGTTCCAACCAACGTAATTAACAAACCTGGAGCTTCCATTGTTTCACTCTGGGGAACTCACTCAATCATTGTTCTCCACTCAAAATACCCCTTAAGGGTATGATATGGGATATAAATATCACCCCAAAACACAGTCAAAGTATACACAGTCTTCCAGACACTGTTACTCTGTTGGTTTGCAGTGTCACTCGGTGAGCCTATTTCTTTGCTGCATGAACCTCTGCTCTTCAGACAGGTAAATTATAGCCCATCATCCCCTGAATCTATTCCTCTATCTCAATACTTCCTACTAATTCTTCACTAGCCTTATATGATTGCTTGAAGTGTGAATGCACATGCGTGGTTCTGTGATTATTTTCCAATAAAAACTATTTTATTTTACTTTTTGGCTTGGAGTCTTGTCAGTGAGTTGCCCAGCCTCTCACAGCCTAATTTGAGCTAATTAAATTTCCCCATATTGGAGGATGGATGGAATAAGAGGGCAAAGTATGTGAGGAAAGGTTTGTGTAAGTGGAAGAGGGAGTGAGAAAAAAAAGAGAAGAGATTTGAAAAGAAGTAGAAAGAGGAAAAGAGTGAGTGGGAATGAATTGGCAGATGTTGCATAGGCAAAGAGAGATTTTATTTTATGTTCATTTGTGTATGGATTGTAAATATGATGCACTAAACTGTTCTGGTATATATATATATATTTGCATATGTACTTATTTAAGCTTGATTGTGATTTTGTGTTTTTGTAAAAATATTTCTTTAAACCATTTCCCCATATTGATATCTTAATTTGAGTGACAGAGTGGGTTCCCATGGACCCCGTGCAATTCAAGTAACACTATGCTTCTGTCCCTTGAGGCTGCACCAACCCTCTTTTCCTCCCTCCACCTTTGCTTCACTTCATGCTGCTGCTGCTGCTGCATATTCTCTAAAGTGCTTTAAACAGAGGACATATAAATAGACATATGAAGACAGTGGTTTTGCTTCTGTTGTAAGACAAGGAGCTGGAAGAGAGGGAGATAAAGCAAGATAGGCGTCTGTAGCAGGAGCAGCAATGGGGGAGAGACAAGGTGGGGTGTGAAAAAGTGGCAAAAACGGGGAAGGATCTTTTCCTACCACATCAGGCAATGGGAGAACATTAGCTTCCCTCTGTAAAATGGAATTTTCTTTTTGTGGGCCATGAAATATTGTTACATCAAGCAAGTCATGGAAAACAACAGGCTCCATGGAATCTGATGAACTAATTTCACCCTGCTTTGTTGCAGCCCTCCTACACCACTCTAATGGCCTCACTATCCAGTCTCTGCAAGGAGATTTGCAAAATAGACTTCAGCTAGACTTTAATCCAAAAGTTACTTTTCTGCACAGTTGAAGTTTTGACCCAGGGAATTGAGAGAGGAAGTGAGAGAGGAGGCCACAAATGTCAATCATAGGTGAAGGACCTCACTCATTGGTTAAGCATACTCAAAGGTTTGTTTCTCACAAAACAATTGGACAGAAGAGTATCTACACATTTTGCCTCAGTAATTCTATTCCTGCAAGGGCTAGAGGCTTGTTTTTTTTAATTAAAATAAAATAATGAAAGCTAGAACACCAAGAAACCCAGCCAAGAGGTGTTATGGCAACTCTAGCTCTACCTGATGTCCTTCCACTAGCAGGAAAAAGATATATTTAGATAGTTGTTGAATATCATTTACATTCCTAGTTACTGCTACATATATGTCTTTAAACCTGTAGGAAGATCAGGGAAGAGATAAGAAAATATAAGCACATCTGGCTGGCAGAGAATTTATGTTGATTCGTGACATAAATCCTAAAATTCAGTATCACTGAATTACATAGCTGAATCTACCTTATAGGTTTATAAGAAAAAAAAATTGATAAACAGCACTGAAGAATTAGTTAATACCACTTCTGATTACCACAAGTGTTGGTCTTCTTAGCTCATAAGTGATTCAGCAGAGTATGCTTATTCATTTTCTTTACATATATTTGTCGCTCCACAATTGTTTCAAGCAGATGTTGGAAACATAGATACAAGAAAAAGCGTATTGGGCTTTTTCAGTCCTAATTACAGCTGGGATATTTGCAAACAGCAAGTGCAAATTGGACAAGAGCATTCATGAAGAAAAGTGACACTACCATAAACTACACATGAAAATACTCTGAACAGCTAATTATCACTGTAGATACCTATTTATTAGAAGTGAAGGAAAGGAAGATTTGTTGAAAAAAGGCATTATGAGTATGGTGATAATATTACACACGTAAAGGAAGGAAAGGGTGAGTATATGAAGGTTATTATAACAAATGATTTCTGTTGTCATGTTTATGATACAACTGACTACCCCTGCAAGAAAGTAAAGGGGGGGAAAGGGGGGGCTAGAAGATTTTATTATTCACATTTGTTAGATCTTTCATTCTAGGGATGCAATTCTATGGATGCCTATCTGGGAATATACATGGTAGAACACAGTGTGATTTACTTTTGAGAAAACATTCACACACTCAAGTTAGTAGAGTCATGAAACCATTTTAGACTGCAATGCTGTATCCATGAACAAGGACAGTAACCCTATTGTGCTCTTTGGGGGAATTGTGAGTAGACTTGCTCTATTCAGGCTGTAATCCTATGCAGTAGGAATTATTTTGAGCTCAAGGGCTGCGTTGCCTGAGGCAAGCTTTCAGAGACATATGCCTATAGCAGGTGAGGTTGGAAGCAAAAGTGATCTCAGCATCATTCATACATGTATGTCTACACACATGCAGAATATTTTTTTAAAATATCCAATTTTAAACAGGAGTGTAGTGGTAAATTTTGAACTGCAGGTTGCAATTCTCCATAGATACTTCCCCAGAAAGAAATGTAAGAGACTATGTAAAGAATTTGATTAGCCATCTTACCCATTTTTGACGAGCTCTTTGCGGGCTGTGTCAGGTCCTTCCCCTTAATCCCTTGCAATTTCTCCAAATGTTGTATTCTATTCATTATTGCCTGCCAAGGGATAACCTCATCATCCTCACTGGATGAATCTGGGGGGGGGGGGCGCAGGTGTTGGGGGAACTGGCGCAGGCCTTTTAGGAGCGGGCCCCTTACCTTTGCCACCCCCTTTTCCTTTCTTGGGAGCCATAACCCAATTAGTGCTGTTCCAATCACAGACAAACGCTGAATCACTATCACTATTGACACTATTATTATTATTATTACCAGTATCAGTAGTATATCCCGTATATCAAGCCAAGGCCTACTAGGCCACAGTCCAAACAACTAGGCCGAGGCCATCAACTAAAGCCGAGGCCTGCGGGCCAATCACAGACAAATGCTGAATCACTATCACTATTGACACTATTATTATTATTATTATTATTAATTATTATTATTATTACTAGTATCAGTAGTATATCCCGTATAACAAGCCAAGGCCTACTAGGCCACAGTCCAAACAACTTAGGCCGAGGCCATCAACTAAGGCCGAGGCCTGCAGGCCAATCCAATCCAATCCCCCAAGGCCGAGGCCTACAAGGCCTTAATCTACTCAAAAAAGGCCGAGGCCTGCCAGGCCACAATGCCACCCAAGCAAGGCCGAGGCCTACCAGGCCACAACCCTGACCCACTAGGCCGCAACCCCCCACAGCCCCACAGCCAAGGCCCCCGCAAGGCTCGACGAGGCCCAAAAGCCCAGGAGATATGCAGCCAAGGAAGGCGTAAAGCAGTGGGCCCTGTGGGCAGCAGGGTTGTTCCTGGCCCCTTAACCACCCCGATCCCCCCTCAGGCCTCGTCCGAGGCCCGCTGAAGCAGAGAAGGCATGCAGCCGGGCGCACGTGGCCCCACTGAAAGTGCCGCTCTGAATGGCGGAAATAGGCCGCCGCTCAGCCGTGCTCGAACCCCAGGCCAAACAGCCACGGCCGTCAGTGAAAGCGCGCTGCTTAAACAAGCGGGTGGCGAAGGAGCTGCCGCAGTGCCACAGTGCCCGCCGCGATCCCAGCCAAACACAGCCGTCCAGCCGGCTGAAACCCTCCAAGCCAAAACAAAGTTCAACCCCCCCGACAGTGGGGAACCAGCAAGCCCAGTGGCCAGACGGCCAAGGCGAACCAACTGCCCCCCCCCCCGCAATAAGGAAGCCCGTTCGATCGCCCGCGGAGCTACTCATCCGATCCTGCTCAATGAGACGCCGATTGCAAGAGAGGCCGAAGAGAGGGGCGGGGGGCCTTTTATAGCCTCCGGCCCCGCCCCTCTCTTTGAGTCACCAGCGCTTGCCGGCGACGTCATCAGAGGGCCTGCTTCCTCCTCCGCTGCGCCCAAAGGAGGCTCCCTGGCCGCAGGCTTCGCATAGCGGCCGGTGGAGCCTGAGTCTACACACATGCAGAATATTTTTTTAAAATATCCAATTTTAAACAGGAGTGTAGTGGTAAATTTTGAACTGCAGGTTGCAATTCTCCGTAGATACTTCCCCAGAAAGAAATGTAAGAGACTATGTAAATTCAGCTAACTGTATCTGCTGTGTATTGACGTGTACATATTCCATAAGGCTTTTACTATGAAACTCCTATGATGAATACATAGCCTGTTCCCCAGTTATTTCCATAATCATGGAATAGTATGCAGGCAAAGGGCAGTGCTATTAGTACATTGGACGGGGGCTTGAGGAACCTGAGACTGTATGAGAAAGGCAAAGAAAGGGTCATAACATGTCTCCCAGATCTTCATAAGACCACCAATACATGATTTCCCAAAAATTCCTTTTCCTAGTACTGTGGAAAAACACAAAGTCAACAAAGTCAACAACTGTGGAAAAGCTCAAAGTCAACAAAGCAGTTCTAGCAGTTTTCCTGCCTACCAGGAGCAGGTCTTTTGTAAAGTTATTGTGTCTCACTTACTCAATCAAGACCCAGGCAAATCAAAGCATTTTACAACAGGGAAGTCTCACAATTTATTGTCACTGGGAAAATCCACCCACCCCAGCTCTTGTGAAGATGGAAATTAAGCTCAGTGGGAACAAGACAGTCTGACGGGGTGGCAGATGATGCTAATAATAATAATAAGAAGAAATCATTAGCAGATTATTGCTAATAAAAATAAACCCAACAACAATCCTGCAGTTTTGATTCTGAGAGCCCTGGATCTACTATACCACTGGTTTTAAGATTTTTTTTTTAAGTACATTTGTATACTATAATCCTTTCTAGAAAGTAAATCTGATTGACCTCAGTAGGATCTAACTCCATGTAAAGGTGTTTACAATGGTACTGCTCAAAGCTACCCTTTAAAGACGTATTTACATTCCATTGTGAAGCAGGGAAGTTCCCACAATCTGAGATTCATATCTCCACTGGATTATCAATGTAATACTCATAATTAAAGTGTTTTACTGGATTATTGGACTAGCTTCCCCATTGACAAATTATCAAGAAAATATAGCATATCTATCTCTATTTATTTATGGTGGCTGGTAGTTCAGATGTTAGTTGGCACATTGAAACTACAGTACTTAGACTTAGGTTTTAGTCGACATTTTAAAGGAGCTATCCAAGGTGCTGAACTCTATCCCCAAATATATTTTGATATACAGTCAGACCTCCATATCAGTGGGGATTTAGTTCCCAGATTTACCATGGATAATGGAAACCACGGGTTATAGCAAACCCTATTAAAATAAAGGACCTGGTAGAAACATACCATAGGGCTGCATTGGAGGACCTAGAAGATGCCTAGAGAGGACTAGGCATTTCCCAGCACAAATCTATGGTATGCATCTCTATTTTTTAAGCTGTGGATTACTAAAATTGTGGATATTAGTTCTGCAGATATGGGGATCTGACTGTATTTATAACCAACTTTCCATCAACTGTAAAGAAAAAAAAATCTTGCCCTCAGATCAGCCACTTGAGCTTTAAGGGCTTGATATTGCCAAACACATTGGCCTGTAGACAAATACCGAATCCACACTACAAAAATTATCCAGTTTGAAAGTGGATTATTTGCCATGGCTCCTTCCTATGGAATCCTGGGATCTGTAGTTTGTTGAGGCACCAGCACTCTTTGGCAGAGAAGGCTAAAGACCTTGTAAAACTACAAATCCCAGGATTCCATAGGGAGGAGCCAGGGCAGATAATCCAGTTTCAAACTAAATTATTTGTGTAGTCTGGATTTGGTCAAAGAATCCCTACCACAAACAGAAAGCAATTGTAGAGTAAAAGGCTTTCATGGCTGGCATCCATAGGCTTTTTGTGGCAGAAAAAGAAGGAATTTCCAGCAGAAGAGATGATGCCAACCACAGATGCAGGCAAAAGTCAGGAATAAACTCTTGCAGAACACGGCCTCACAGTCTGGGAAAAATCACAAAAAATCTAAGAAAGCAATTCCTTTTTGGGACCACTCTGGTCTCTGCCAATTCACCTTCTCTGTTAATTGCAGTGACTCACACAGCAATTTAGTCTGGTCCCTCAGCACTTAAAAGAAATGTCTTTCGGACAAGCTGATATATATAGAGTGAAATAGGTGAACAGGAAGTCCCTCTGCATAAATGGAACACATGGTACTTGGGTCTTCTTGGATTGGTTTGGAAAATACCGTAGATTCTGCTCTTATTTTAATATTAGGAGGGACAGTTATTTTATTGTTTACTGGGATGTCAATAAAAATATTTTCTTTCTCCCCGCCCCACACCTGTGTGTATATGGAGTAAAAGTAACATTTGATCAGAAAATGTATATGTTGCTTTTCTTCCAGTGTCTTTCAGATTACTTTGCATGCTGCAATACAGTACATCAGCAGATCTACAATATCTTGTTGTATACATTCATAGCAATAGGCTTGCTTCTCTTATCTGCTACAGTGGGCGAGAGGCATGGAAACTACACAGACTCCTTCAGATATTAACTCCTCTTCCTATTAGCTTAGCTCAAGCCCCTCTAATATCTACCCCGGTTTCAGATGACTATAAAACATGGCAATTTACAAGTTTCTATTCTGCAGTTTATCTCTTCTTTGGGTCTGTGGGCAATATTAAAATGATGCCATATTATGTATGGGGAATAGCTTTTCTATCAGCTCAGAACAGTCCACCTTATTGCAATTTATTAAAAAAAAATAGAAGTGCATTTTCTGCTGGCATCCATGACTTATGATAATAACTGTTATCAATATGCAATTACCTCTGTTACCCTGGAACATATTGATATTCATTTATTTAAAGATAATGTAAGACATTTATATTCATTGAGGTGATCTGTTGATATGATTAAATGTGAATGGCCATCTTATACTTGAGTTGTAAAATGAAAAATTGCCACTCTGATCTTCAATGTAGCTAAAAATAGGTCACATTAAGTAATGGAGGATTACATTTTTCTTTTAATTTAAAACTGATTAAAAAAAACCAAACAAAAATACCATAAAATGAACAACAGAGGTGATTAATAATTGGAACAGGCTTCCTAGAAGAAAAGAAACCAGCATGATGAATCTAGAGTTCCTGATGAATTGCAGTCACTCCTAACACACATTGGAAGCTGCTTAATCCAGTGTAGATGTGTAAATTGCTATTGCTTAAAACAATTTGTAAGCCACTCTGATAGCCTTGTGACTGAAGAGTGGGGTATAATATATATATATGTATGTATATATATATATATATATATATATATATATATATACATGGGTGGATATTTGTGTGTGAGATTCAAGGACTAGATGGAATGCCAGAATGCAATAAACCTATATAGACCTGAGGGTTTGAACAAAATATTTTACTCTGTATTTCAGTGGAAAGGGAGAATTTCCATAGCACTTTAGTGTGGAAAAGAGCCATGCCAAAATTAGAAGGTAAATAATTTGCCTTTTATTGCTCCTCTGTGACATGATATATAGAGAGCACTTTTCTGTAATGGGGAGTGAGGCTGTGGCGTTACTAAGGCTGGTGTCACCCCTCCCTCCAATGGTGTTACCTGGTATGGTTTGGTCTCTCACACCCCCCTAGTGCCACCACCGAGGTGAGGGGATACCTTGGCAGTAAAATATTTAAGCTTGAAGCATCCTTTTATTCTTTCACATTCATGAAAAGTTTCATTCCCTCACCTGAACATGAAGACAAACAAAAGAAAACTGAATGCTTGGAAAAGTTTCTAACACATCTTTACTTTTTTTTTATTCTTAGGACTTTATCAGACACACTAAATATGGCATCATAACGATGCCACATAAACACGAAAGGGCGCACGTACCACATGATGTCGCTCTTTCACATTTGTGTCCTGTCAATAAGCTGATCTATTTTATTGATGGGACATGCTGTCAAGTGTGTATGTGCTTTTTTTTTTTTTTTAAACGAGAAAGTGAATGGAGCTCTGTTCACTTCCTCTTCATTGCTGGGGAAGCCTTTGCCAGGAGACAAAGGATTCTGTGATTTAATTATGCTGGCAAAAGATCGCTTTTAGAGGCTCATCTGATAAAGTCCTTAATCACTTTTATTTGATTTCCAATGAAGTCATTGACAAAATAAATAAATAAATCCTCCCTATTTTCACAGTCCCTCATCTGAACATGAACTTAGAACAAGGCATGTTTCATGTCTCATATATTTTCCAACTAATCTATAAATGTATTGCTTTTAATCTCTACTTCACAATACATAGAATCTGAGTTAGACAGGAAAGGAAGACCACCTCCTCTGAGTGATTCACATTTCTGGCCTCCCTCCCTCAGGATGAATCCCATCACCGTGAGGTGATATGAAGCCAGATCATGCTAGGGCCATGGAAAGAGGTCCTTGTCTAACAACGTCAAGGACAGTGTTGGCCACATGACTTTACCTGTTGCATAACTTTCAGTCATAGAGCTTGGAAGTGCAGAGAAGCCCGCCTGAGGCAGGTAGGTTGACAACCCCACAGGGTAACATCAGGGAATGTCAAATCACTGCCAGTTGTCACAGGAAGGGCTTCTTATGGTTAGTGTTAAACAGGATGCAAGATGGACCACATCCCTGTGGGAAAACAAAGAGAGACACAAAAGGAAAACAAGGAGTAATCAGTGTCACTTGATGAAACATTTTTCTCCCCAGAGCTAGATGCCTAGTAGATGTTGTGAAGAGGCAAGATAGGACCCTCTATGAGGAAAAAAAAAGGTGATGCTTCACAGGTGGCAGGGAAGGTAAGCTGTCATAGGGACTATAAGTATGACCTTTGGTGTAGTGACCCTTGGTGACTGTTGTGTATCTGGGCACTGTTTGCTGTGCTCCAAGAAACCTGCAAGAGGAAAGTACTCGTTGGAGCAAAGTGCCTGCCCTTTGCCAACAGACGGCTTCCTATCTGTGGGAGACTGCCTGGAATCCTCTTGGTGACTCGTTCTGGTCCAACTGGGGAATCTTCCAGCATAGTGACTTTTGAATGTTGGATAAGTAGGCATCCAGTATCTTCTTACACAACAGCTTTGAGAGGCTAAGTCAGTGGTGCTGGGTACATGTCCCTTTATTCTCAGCCTGCATCCTTCACCCTCTTTCTTATGCAACATCAGCCTCTTGAGATAGGAAATCTTTTCTGGCTTTCCTTCATTTTGAGCTTTTGAGATCCTTGGCATAAGTGTGCTAGCAGAACTTTGCAGTCTACCAGCTTCAAATAGAATCTTGGCTTCTGTCACCCTGCTCTTTGGGGTTTGTTGTTATGTGCCTTTAAGCCATCTCTGACTTATGGTGACCCTAAGGTAAACCCATCATGGGTTTTCTTGGCAAGATTTGTTTAGAGGAGGCTTACCATTGCCATCCCTGGGCCTGAGAGAGTGTAGCTTGCCCAAAGCCACCCAGTGGATTTCCATGGATGAGCAGGGTTTTGAACCTTGGTCTCCAGAACCAAAGTCCAATGCTCAAACTTCTATATCACACTGGCACTTTGAGGTAGGGATGTTAAAATCCATCCATTGCATTTTTGTTGCCTTTCTCAGAAACCCACCACCATTCTCACTATGTCCAAGTTATGTTACATACTTTCCCTAACCTATAATTCTTTTTCATATTTCCCTGCTATTCACTGAATTGTAGTTGTGGCCATTTTTCAATAATATATTGATTTTTTTGGGGAGGGTCATTCATATTTGTGTGTGTGTGTGTGTCTTCAATTCACCTTTCAAATTATGATGACCCCATGAATTTCATAGGGTTTTCTTAGGCAAGGAATATTCAGAGGTAGTTTTGCCAGTTCCTTCCTCTGAAATATAGCCTACATCACCTGGTATTCATTGGCAGTTTCCCATTCAAGTAATAATTAAGGCTGACACTGCTTAGATTTCAAGATCAGATGGAATCTGGTGCCTTTAGGGTATTTAGGCTGACCATTCACACTCGTATATGATTCAGAAGTAGGAGAAAAAGACCAGGGGTCAATTAGGAGCCTCTGGAGACCAGGGTTTAAAATCACCACTTGGCCATGGAAACCCACTGGGTCACCTTGGGCAAGTCACGCCCTCTCAGCCTCTGAGGAAGGCAAAGGCAAACGCCCTCTGAACAAATCTTGCCAAGAAAACCCCATGATAGGTTCATCTTAGGGTTGTCATAAGTTGGAAATGACTTGATGATACACAACAAGAAAAAAAAAAAGAACCGGATGCTTTGTATGATGGGGAAAATGAAACATGTTTGCTTTCATTAATAGTCCTATAAAACATGGATTGGCTAGACATATTGTTCCCGTGTAGCAAATGGAATGGGTGGATGGAAGTCAGTCACAGTAATTATATGTTGCAACAAGTGCTATCCCTTCTGTTGCTTGTCTGTGTCGGGTATTCTATCCCAGTTCATCCACTGGTTAAACTGGAAAGGGATAGGTCTTTGTAGTCCCAAAGTGAAATATCCATGAAGGTTCTAGGAAGAGAAGTGTACGCAATGTATCTTCCTGTCTGCTTGTTCCCATTGGGTACAATTGCTTTTGTTCTCATTGTTTTCCAAGGTTCCTGCTTGTGTGCAATAATTGGCACAAAATGAGACCACAGAGGTATGAGTCCATGTCATGCATTCGGTTATCTGAGTTGTGGTCTCCCTAAGTAGAGTTTTCACACTAGTGATGAAGTGCTGAGAGCAGGTGCTGATTTACACCATAACCTACATACGGTGGGTGAAGATGCTATCACTCTGGGGGCTGCTCTTTTCAGAGTCAGTGGGAAGGACATTTCCTGTAACAAGTCTGAAGCTTGTGTCAGGTTGTGCCATTAATGATGGCATGGCCATGGACTGAAGGATATAAATGTGATCCTCTGTGTGTCACCCTCCTTACCCACATCTATGTCCAGTTTTAGCCATTATACTGGAAGATTTGTTTCACCAGCACAGGTATGTTAAGAGCAATGCACTGGGTTTACTGGTTTTGGGGAAATGGCTCTCCCAAGCACAACCCTCTGCAGGACCCTTACAGTTTAAAGTTTTTAAAAACAGATAATCAACCAGATTCCAAGTGATTCAAAGTGAATGAAATTGGGTTGAGGGCAAGCTGATTTTGCAGCAAAAACAATTATTTCTTTATTAAAAAGACAGAAAAAGATAGCAGTAGAAACCAGCAGAACCATCTATATTCAATACAAACTGTTCATAGCAGTTTCTCAAAGAAAAAAGAGAGGGATAATGGATAATTGCTGAAAACCCTAGGCCTGACCAAACTAAGGGGAGAGCTAGACGGGCATGGCTAAGTTTAAGGTACCTTAAACTAAGGACTTTATCAGACAGACAAAATACGGCGTCATAACGATGCCACATAACCATGAAAGGGTCTGCATATCAGATGACATTGCCCTTTTGTGGCTATGTCCGCACCAAACCCTGTGGTTTTTAATTGATGGCTTAAGCCGTCAATCAATCCTCCTGCCACTATTTTGCTGGCATTGCTGGTGTGTGAAAGCTTGGGCCATTTAACTCTCATACTTACCCTGACAATGACCGGTCCGGCACAAACACCTCTGGGTGAGATTGGGACATCCAGATAAATTTTGTTCTTTTTATGACCCTCTCTGGGTTACATGGGGCTTTTAAAGTGTGCGTGTGCTTTGTGCAACTTCTTGTGTGTTTTTCTTGTCTTTAATTTTGAATTTTCTGCACAACAAAGTCTTGTGGGATTTTGAGAAGGGAAGTGAACGGGAGAATAAATTGCCTGGATCCATTTGTATATATTTGCACCTAGTTCCATTTTTTTCTATTATCCTTAGCAGAAGTGTCCAATTTAGGTTATCAAAGATTTTTTTTTTTAGCACTGAGGAAGATTGAAGCTCCTTTAGTTTCATTATGATAATTTAAATATTCTATTGCATTGATAACTCTTCTGATATTCTCACTAATTTGTCATTTTGGTAAAAAATCATTTTGGTCTTCCTGTATGATATTCTGTAAAAGTGTTTTAAGCTTGTTTACCAAAATGGATGCAAAAAATTTATAATTCTTATTCAGTAAAGAAATAGGCCTATAATTCTTTAATAATAGCAGGTCACGGTATTCTTTAGGTATTAAAGCTGTATTTGCTTCTTTCCAACTGTTTGGTACTGATTGATTATGAATAATATCATTCATGACTGGAAGCAGAGGGTCTACTAATTCTGTATAAAATTTCTTATAGTATTCTGATGAGAGACCATCAGGAGACCTGGAGTTTTCCCTTTTTTATCTTTTTAATTGTATCTGTAATTTCTTCCTTAATTATATCTCTATTAAGTTTTTCTTTCTTTCTGTTATTTTCTGAATTCCACATTTAAAAATATAGTTATCAATTTGATCTTGTGTAGTGTTGCATTTTTTATATAGTGTCTCAAAATAATTATGAAATAATTTCTGAATTTCAACCTCGTTTGTTGTGATCTTATCTCCTATGTTCAATTTAGTAAGTCTTTTCTTTGTCCTTTCTTTCTTTAATTTGTAAGCCAACCACCTTCCTGGTTTATTTGCCCATTCAAAATTTTTCTGTTTTAAAAAATCTAGTTTCCTTTTAATTTCCTCTGACATTGTCATCTTTAATTGATCTTGTAATAATTTTATTTGATTTTTAATTTTTTTTATTACTTGGCTCTTTCTTTAGATCCTGTTCTTTTTGTTTAATTTCTTCCATTTTTATTTATTTATTTATTTATTTATACCCCGCTCTTCAGCCACAAGGCTATCAGAGCGGCTTACAAATTGTTTTAAGCATCTTTGAGTCCATGTTCTCCTCCTATTTCTTACCATTACTGGATTATGGTCTGATAAAATTTTTGGTAAGATTTCTACTTTCCTAATGCTATTAATTAAATCTTTAGCGATCTAAATAATATCTATTCTGGGAAATGAGTTATGAGAGTCCAAAAAAAGTATAATCACTTGTTTCTTTTTCTTTGTGCCTCCAAATATCTATCAATTGTAGTTCTTCAATAATATCAAAGCAGTCTTTTGTTAATTTCCCTTGGTTCTTCTTTTTTTGTTGTTGTTGAATATCTATCTAATTGTTTATCTACTACTCCATTAAAAGCACCCAATAATCACCATGTATAACTGTCTAATTCTAATATCTTCTTTTTTAGTTCTTTATGAAAAGTGTATGTTTCACCTGTTGGAACACAGATACCAATTAGTAATACTTTAACATTTCTAAATATATTTCCACTGCAATAAATCTACCTTTATCATCTAATAATACTAAATTTGGTTTAAGATTTGGATTCACATATAGAACTACCCCATTCTTCTTTTTCTTGCCCAATGATGAAAATTTTTCTCCCAATTTTTTTTTGATTCAGTAAATAATCATGTTTTTTTTCTTAATTCGAGCTTCTTGTAAACATATAATTTCTGCATTGGTCTTTCTAAGGTAATCTTTTTTTCCTTTGAATTTAATCAATTAACATTTCACATAATAAATTCAATACCTTTCATCTATTATAATTAAGTACTATAATCAATCTCCTATTCTATACCCCTACCCACCCTCCCATAACCCCCTTTGTTTTGATCTACTTAGTTGTTTCCTCTTCCTTCCCCCTTCTTTTCTTATTTTCTCTTCCCCCCCGCCCAACTCAATCAGACTTGCTCAAGTCCAACAAGCTTATTTCTCTCTGATCATTTTTTTCCTTCTTCTTTCTTGAGGCTCTTCTTTTATCTTGATCTTTTATTTCCTCATTTAGATTAATGTCCTCTTGGTCATCATATTCAGAGTCTGACTTCCCCCCCCTCTTTATTCTTTTTTGCTGGTCCAAATTATTTTCTGTTTTTTAAAATAAATTCTTTGGCTTTCTCTATGGAATTTATTCTGAGACTTTCTCCTTTGTATGTAAAATTTACTCCTTCTAATTTGTCCCAGCTGAAACGGATCTTTTCCTTCTTTAATATGTCCACTAGAAAGCCATAGAGTCTGAGCAATTTTGGGAAGGTTTCTTGTTCAGTGGAGAAAATCCAGAGTTAAGCACCAATTGCTCTCAATGAGACAATTTCCTTGTCAGCAGAAAAGAGGGAAATTCCAGTTTGTACTTTAAAAATGAGGTCTGACTCTCCAAGATGACCAGGGATCCAGGCTTTTCACTGCCCTACCCTTCCAATATTTGCCTCTTTTACACTGTGTGTGGACTCTGGCAATAGGCAGCTTCCTGCCTTAGCATCAAAATCTACTTGCAATTAATATTAATTGAGCATAACTCATAACAGGTGGAACAGCACAGGGGTGTTCCTCCAGCAAAGGGTTGGCTGCATGTAGTATTCCTGCCCATGCTTGCATCCCCAGGCCTCTTCTAGACTCCTCCAGTTGTCCCCCACTGGGAAAAAAGTCAGCCAGAAAAGGGGGAAATCACCCCCACAAGCTCCCAGGAGTGATTGCTCTCTTTTAAAACAAGACTGAGTTCCTATACCTTGTTTTGCTTCCAAAACCTTAAAGGAGTTTTTAAAAAGAAGTTGAGTTCTAGGCATTTTCAGTTGGTTTTTGGGATGGATGGGGATGTAGATTGTAGTGGATCCCAAGAATTTAAAATTGGTTCCTGGAGCTTGTCAATCAATGCAGTGGCATATCATGGTGGCAATAGAGTGAGGCATCCTCTGAAACCTACGGTGATTCCATTTGTAAATGTAATGTATGGGAGAGAACTGCATCCTAAAAATGTTATCCTTAAAGCCAGATTTGTAAAGTGAAGCTCATCTCACTATCATGCACCTCTGCTCTGATTTAAATTTTCATATTAAAATGTTATTGGAAATTTGTAATGAAAACAATACAAGGAAAGTGATTAAAGCAATGCAAGATGGTAACAGAAACAAATTTTTTAAATAGGTTTTTCATGTTTTTTTTTCCAGGCTGTGAGGCCATGTTCTGGACGTGTTTATTCTTGAGGTTTCACCTGCATCTCTGGCTGGCGTCTTCAGAGAATGGTGGGGTAGGGATGTGTGGGGTTTATATACTGTGAGTCCATGTTGGAAAGGATATGTAAATTTGTGTGTTTGAATGGCTAGTTCCTAGGGTAGGAGGATTAATGTCTGTTTGGCTAATGGTCCATTGTCAGCTGGAAATCCCCCGTCCCTGGATGGAGTTCATTTGCAAGTGTTGGGTTTTGATTTTAGTGTTTTTCAGGACTGGCAACCAGATTTTGTTTACTTTTGGAGTTTCTTCTTTCCTGTTGAAGTTGTCCAGGTGTTTGTGGATTTCAATAGCTTCTCTGTGCATTCTGAAATGATAGTTGTTGGCCTGGTCTAGAATTTTGGTGTTTTGTAATAACATTTTGTGTCCAGGTTGGTTTATCACATGTTCTGCTACTGCTGATTTTTCTGGCTGGTCCAGTCTGCAGTGTCTCTCATGTTCCTTGATTCATGTTTGCACACTGCATTTAGTGGTCCCTATGTAAACTTGTCCACAGCTGCATGGTATGCGGTAAACTCCTGCAGCTGTGAGAGGGTCTCTTTTGTCCTTCGCTGAGCGTAGCATTTCTTAGATTTTCTTGGTAGGTCTGTAGATTGTTTGGAGGTTGTGTTTCTTCATCAGTTTCCCTATTCTGTCTGTAACTCCTTTGATGTATGGTAAAAATACCTTCCCTTTGCGTGGCTGTTTTTCTTCATTCCTGTGGTGTTCTCTGGGTCTGGCTGCTCTTGTGATTTCTGATCTGGAGTAACCATTAGCTAGTAGGGCCCAGTTTAGGTGCTTCAGTTCATCCTCCAGGTAGTGGGGTTGGCAGATCATTTTTGCACAGTCTACCCATATTTTTATTGTACTTTTTTTTGTCCAGGGTAATGATAGGAGTTCTTGTGTAGGTATCTGTCCATGTGTGTGGGTTTTCTGTATACCTTGTGGCCCAACTGTTGGTTTGGTTTGCGGATGACTAGGATATCCAAAAATGGCAATGTTTTTTCCTTTTCTTTTTCCATCGTGAATTGGATGTTCGGGTGGATGCTGTTCAGGTGGTTCAGGAATGCGGCCAAATCTTCTTCTTCATGGCTCCAAATGGAGAAAGTGTCTTCCACATATGGGAACCATGGTGTGGGCTTTTTCGGTGCTGTTTCCAGGGCTTGCTGTTCAAAATGTTCCATGCCAGAAGACTCTGCAGGGCTGTGAGGAAGCTTCCTTCCCTATTACACCGGGGTAAGGGCAGCTGAGGCAACAGGGAGTTGGGGTGTGGCCAGGAGTGGCTGGCCTTAAAAGTCACTCCACCACCCCCACCCCAGGAAGACCTACCAGCCAGCCAGCCAGAAGACTCTGCAGGGCTGTGAGGAAGCTTCCTTCCCCTTTACACCGGCGTAAGGGCAGCTGAGCAGGGAGTTGGGGTGTGGCCAGGAGTGGCTGGCCTTAAAAGTCACTCCACCACCCCCACCCCAGGAAGACCTACCAGGGGCCGGGAATGACTTGGGAACAGGAATTGAGGTTGTGTGGGGGAAGGGAAGGTATGGCAGCAACAGAGTGAAAAATTGTTACAAAAGAAGGCAGGATCGATGTTTAATACCTATCCTGCCTTCAGTTCACTCTGTTTCCCAGAATAAATTGGAGAGCGCACCAACCATTCTACAGACCCTTACTCTGCTCCTTTGCAATGCCAGGTCGGTTAAAAACAAGACATATATTATCCATGACCTTTTATTGGATGAGGCTGCCGACCTGGCATGCTTTACTGAGACCTGGCTGGGAGAGGCCAGTGCTGCGACTTGGGCGCAGGCACTCCCGGCCGGGTACTCAGTTAGTGAGCAGGTAAGGAAAAGTGGGCGGGGGGGGGGCAGAGTGGCTCTGGTTCATAAAAACAATCTAACCTTGACCAGGAAGCCTATCTGGAACACAGTCCACATCGAGTGTATGTACCTAAGCCTGAGGTCCAGGGGTAGCTTAGGGATTCTGTTAGTATACCGGCCACCCCATTGTCTAACAGACTCCCTAACCGAGCTAACACAGCTGGTCTCAGAGTTGCTGCTGGAGTCACCCAGACTTTTAGTTCTTGGCAACTTCAACATCCCACTCGAGACCAGTTTGCTAAACCTAACTGGCGCAGCTCGGGAGTTCATGGAATCCATGACAAACATGGGCCTATCCCAATTGGTTGTCGGGCCTACTCACTGTGCAGGTCATACCCTCGATGCGGCCTTTAGTACGGAACAGGAATATCCGTGGGCAGAGGTGACTGAAACCTCCGCATTGTCATGGACGGATCACTTCCTGGTCAAGATGGAGCTAAAGGCCACTGTCTGCCCCACCGGGGGTGGTGGACCCATTAGAATGGTCCGCCCTCGAAGGCTAATGGAACCAATTGGATTCCAGAAAGCCTTGGAGGGTTTAATGGTTGGTAACGCCAGAGATTCTGTTGAAGCTTTGGTTAATATTTGGAACACCGACCTCACCAAGGCTATTGACACAATCGCTCCCAAGCGTCCTTTCCAGCCTGCTCCTAACCGTAAGCCCTGGTACTCAGAGGAGCTTAGGAAGATGAAGCAGGCTGGACAACGACTAGAGCGCACCTGGCGGAAGACTCGACTCTTAGCTGACAAGACTCGTCATAGGAATTTCCTTAATTCTTATCGAGAGGCGATACGTGCAGCGCAGAAGTCTTTCTCCGCTGCACGTATTGCATCTGCAGAGTCCCATCCAGCAGAACTGTTTAGGGTGGTGGGGGAGCTGACGCAGATTCCACCTGCACAGAACCCCTTACTCAACCCGACAACGGCCTGCTGTGATGAATTTAACATCAACTTTGCAGATAAAATCTCTTGGATAAGAGCCGACTTAGATGCCAGTGTTACGACTGAATCTATAGATGAGGTGTCCAGCAACTCCATTGATGAAATTTTATTGGATCAGCTTCAATCTGTGAGTACCGATGACGTGGACAAGCTCCTTGGTAGAGTGAGGAAAACGACCTGTCCCCTCGATCCCTGTCCATCTTGGCTGGCCACCCAAGGGGGTGACGCATCGAGAGTACTCTTTAGGGATATTATCAATGCGTCCTTCAGGGAGGGGTCCCTTCCACCTTGTCTGAAGGAAGCAGTGGTTAAGCCGCTCCTGAAAAAGCCTTCCCTGGACCCCTTGGACAGGAACAACTATAGGCCAGTCTCTTTGATGCCTTTTCTAAGCAAAGTGATTGAGAGGGCGGTCGCTTCCCAACTCCAAGCTGTCTTGGATGAAACCAATTATCTAGATCCATTTCAAACTGGCTTTAGGACGGGTTATGGAGTGGAGACTGCCATGGTTGCTCTGGCTGAGGAGCTCCGCTTGGGTATCGACAGGGGTAGTGTGACCCTGTTGGTGCTCTTGGACCTCTCAGCGGCCTTTGATACAATAGACCATTCCATCCTCTTCGATCGCCTGAGGGAGTTAGGAATTGGAGGCACTGCCTTGCAGTGGTTCCGTTCCTTCCTCTCGGGCAGATCCCAGAGGGTGAGGCTTGGGGACAGTTGCTCTACTAGAATAGAGCTTAACTGTGGCGTTCCTCAGGGTGCCATCCTGTCCCCGATGCTATTTAACATCTATATGAAGCTGCTGGGAGAGGTCATTCGGAGGCATGGAATGCGGTGTCATCAGTATGCGGATGACACCCAGATATACTTCTCCATGTCTTGGTCATCGGCTTCGACTTCAGATGGCGTCTCTCCTCTCAATGATTGTCTTAAAGCAGTAATGGACTGCATGAGGAAAAACAAATTGAGACTGAATCCAGACAAAACGGAGGTACTAACAGTTACAGGCCCAAAACCAGGTCTGGGAATACAAACTCCAATCCTGGATGGAACTAGACTATCCTCCAAGGATTGTGTTTGCAGTCTGGGGGTGCTCCTGGACCCGTCGCTCCAGATGACTAATCAGGTTAATGCGACGGTCAGGAGTGCCTGTTATCAACTTCGGCTGGTACGCCAGCTGCGCCCTTTCCTGGAAACTAGGGACCTCGAAACTTTGGTACATGCACTGGTAACCTCCCGTCTGGATTTCTGTAATGCCCTCTACATGGGGCTACCCTTGTGTTTGACTCGGAAACTTCAACTAGTCCAGAACATGGCAGCCAGGTTGATTTCTGGCGTTTCCAGAAGAGAGCATATAACACCGGTGCTAAAAGCTCTCCACTGGCTGCCTATTAGTTTCCGGGCACAGTACAAGGTGTTGGTTATGACCTTTAAAGCCCTACATGGCTTGGGTCCAACTTACCTCCGGGACCGCCTCCTTCCGTACGACCCTCCCCGCACACTTCGGTCCTCTGGGAGGAATCTGTTACAGCCTATGAAAACAAGGCTGTCGGTGACCTCCCAGAGGGCCTTCTTTGCTGCTGCTCCCAGATTATGGAATGGCCTGCCGGACGAGATCCGTCTTATTAACACCTTAGACAGCTTTAAAAAAGCTGTCAAGACGGATCTTTTCCGGCAGGCCTTTCCTGAATAATTATCCCGGCCCAAGACTCAGCTGCCCTTTCTAGGCTATGATTGTATGTTTTAAATGTTTTTTTTCTTCTAATTTATATATATTTTAATTAATGCATGTTTTTAATCCTTTGTATTTTAATATTATTTTAAGGGGTGGGTGGGCTAGGGTATTGTGAGTATGGGGTTTTTATATTGTAAGCCGCCCCGATTGCGTTGCAGAGGGGCGGGATATAAATAAAATTTTATTATTATTATTATTACATGTAAAAGTTTGCTATCATGGGGCTCAGAGGGCTGCGTATGGCTACCCCATCTATTTGTTTGTAGAATTCATTATCCCACTGGAAGTAGCTTGTGGTGAGGCAAAGTTTGAAAAGGGCTGTAATGTCTTCTGGAAATATTTGTTGGATGAGTGCCATAGTGTCCATTATGGGGACTTTGATGAACAAGGAGACCATATCAAAGCTGATCTGTGTGTCTCCAGGTTTCGGTTGGTCACTTTTTCTATGAAGTGAGCTGAGTCCTTGATGTAGTATGTGGGAGGGTTGTCATATGTGGGTTTGTAATTGTGTGGCCAGAACTTGTCTACGTCATATGTGGAGGATCCAGTGGCGCTCACTATGGGTCAGAGTGGAATGGAATCCTTGTGGATCTTGGGAAATCCATACAGTCTTTGTGGGAGAGCCTCAGATCTTCATAGATTCTGGTGTATGATTGGCTGAATTGATGAGTTCTTGATCAATGTGTTTGTTTTTCTGGTGATTTTCTTGGTTGGGTCTTGCTTGAGTTTTATGTATATTGCAGGATCCAAGAGTTCCCTTATTAAATCTTTTTTTAAAATCATAGTCTGGTTGTGCTACTACAGAAAGGACTTCCTGTCTAATATTTTCATCTGGCTCTACATAACTTACTGTGTTATGGGATTAACCGCAGGGAATCAAGATTTACATGTACTTAAAATATGGTAGCATGTTCATTAATATGGTATAAAACAGTTTGTTTATCCATACCTCCACTGTCAGTCAGTAGTTTCCTCTGCTTCCACTGTTTTTGCAAGCAAGAGTTGGGATGTAATTAATTAATTCACAATCAGAATCCTGTGTTTTCTCCCCACAGTGTTTTTTACAGTGGGCCAGCAAAATTACTAATGGGATTTAACATCCATTAATGACATTCCGAAGAGTTCTGCATATCCGTACTGCTACCACCAAATATGTATGAAACTAGCTTTCATATGATCACATCTTCAGCACTGCCATTAAAAAACCCTTATGTACAATAGAAAAATATCAGTATAAATTGTATAACAGTGTGCCATTCAGCTGGCATCTATAGACTCTCTTGGGACATTTTTGCATCTGGACTACTGTTGCTCTCAGCCTGGAAATGGTAAGACACCTTTCCCCAACAGGATTCATATTTTAAGTCATTACCCCCTCATCATGTTTCTCCTTATTAAATTGTCATGTTCCCACCAGATGAATCACATTCTAGCTGTTATAGTCAGAGAGCAGAATCATTAGAAATATCAACACTATTTCTGGTCTCTTATCTGCATGTTCTGATTCAAACAGAGCTTGTTTCCTGTTCTTCACAGTCAAAAATATGTCAGTGTCTAGCTTTCATACATTTAATGAATTGTGCTTCAGTGTATAAGTAAAATTATAATAGAAGACCTAAACCCAATTCTTAGCCCCAATGAGAGTAGAACTATTAAATCAATGGAAGTTTGACACATCAACCTTTATGCAGATTCAATTGATACAGCTTATCTAATATAGCTGGGACTAAAAATAAGATCTAGGCTGAGGACTGAAAATGAATTAATTAGACAATGAAATGCATGATACAGCCCAATGAAGCATATTAAATTTCCATAGATTCCAATAAGAAAATTTATGGGAGTTAAATGTCCTCGCATTTAGCTGGATTATGTCTGATTCTTTGAAAAACTGTAGCATGAAATTTTCAGAAGGTATCAGACAACATCAAAATTAAAGAGAGTCCAAAATCTCAATAACACTTGTATAACAAATATCATGTGCTGTTTTCCATTTAAATTGTTGTTTTTCATCAGTGTAAAATCATTGACATTTTCTTCACACACTGTAAATACATGAGTTTAATGAATTCCAATTTTCTTAAGTGCTGTTTTATAGCTAACAATAAAATTGCAATAGTCTAAATATCCTTATTTCCAGGGCTGCCCTTTACATATTCTTCAAATCAAAAATAAAGTTGCAAATTATTACAAATATCTAGGAGACTCAAAATCCTAAAAGCAATGTTACATTTCACAGGAAATCACAAAACTGTAGGGCTGAAAGAATTGGAACACCATGTAGTGTCAGCACCCCTTGGATCCATTAGGAACTTACCTCAATATTTTCTAAAGAAAGTGTGGTTTGCTTCTTCATGAAGACCTGATAAACTTCTCCCATGGTTGAAGATTTCTTAGAAGTTGTAGAAAGACACTTCATATTGGCCAGATGAAGGAATCATCCACTCTTGTATGGGATGTGACCTTCCTGGAAAGACTGATTTGTGATTCACAGTTGTAAAGAAACATGACCAAATCCCTTAAGTTCTACTGTATAATACATGATGGTCATCCTTGCAGTTCTAGAGTGCAACATCCTCAGGTGTTGTTTTGACCAGATACTCTTAGAATAAAAAACTCTTAGACACTGGGTTTGTCTATACCAGCTAGCTTCTGGCTGGCATATTCTTGCTCCAGAGCTGGCCCATTCCCCCCCCATTACTGAGAAGAAACAGGACCAAGTCCACACACAAATGCCGCCTGCCTCATGCACACAGTAGCTGGTATTGTTGGGCACCACCCCTGCTGTCATGTGTCACACTCTCTGAAGTCAGGAAGGAGGCCCTCAGCATATGATCAAGGCTGGTTATATGCAGGGGGCCTTGATCACATGCTGGGGGCCCTCTTCCCAGCTGCAGAGCAACTACAATGGCTCTGGTGGTGGTGTCTGGCTATACAGGCTGGCGTACAGGTATGGACCCTGTGTTCCTGCACTAAACCCATCTGGGTGTTCCCACATAATGTGGGTTTCCCCCTGTGTTAATGCTGTAAAAAGCTTTACCGTAGCTTTCCCCCAGCTTTGCCTTGGGCATTATCAGGACCGCCTGGAGGCGAAATGGGGCAAAAGCCCTGTGTCATTTGGACTGTGCAGGGCTTCAAGCCAGAGGAAGCCAGGGTGAATTTCCCATTTAGACAGCCCACTGAATTGAAACTTCTATATGTGAGAATTTACAGGCAGTAATTTTTTCTCTGTTTCATTATTAGCTTTGAACTTGGTAAAGTTTTTTTTTTTAATTAATAGATACCCAGATGGCTTAAGAGAAAGAGAGAAGATACCTAAAGATGTATAAGGCAATTTTCTATTGACCCAGACACACAACAGGTTTTGAGGCATATTGAACACTTTCCTAGTCAAGCTGAGAAGATTGCTGGATGCCATCTACAGTCAGAATTAAGTCAATTACTAGTGCAAATATTTTCTTCCCACAAATTTGGAGACTGATGCTCTACTGATAGAACAGTAAGCTTTATTCAAAGGCTCAATGCTTTACTAGGTTTCAAAGACTACATGCCTAAGGGAAAGCACTTCCATACATCCATACAGCAATGGAAGTTGTTGATTGCCCCCTCCAGCTTCATCCCACCACTATATTATGAAGAGCAGGGATGAGAATGGTGTGTGCCTACAGATGTTGAACTGCAACTCCCAGCTATCCCATCCAGCATAGCCAATGGTAATAAATGAAGGGAGTTGTGACCTAACAACATCTGCAGGGCCACTCAGTTCCCATCCATGGCATAAAGCTTGGACATAAGGAGGGACAAGTAATGATATAATTGAGCAACATATAGTATAGTAACAATGCAATGTAAGTAACAGTTAAAGTAGTTGTAACTTGTAACCAATTATTTTTGACATGTAATAACAACATTATGGCTGGAATTTGGGATCACTGTTACAAATGCATAACCTAGGGGCCGGTTCCATGACAGGAAAAAGTTTGCGAGATTCTGGATTACCGTTCTTTTGCATCAGGAGCGCATAAATCACACGAATTCTGGCTTATTCGGAAGATGCAGCCTGATGCAGCCAGTTTCGGTTTTTCTTAGTTTACACAGGCAAAGGTTGGGGGGGGGATTGCCTCCAGATGATTAAAACCAGGCAGGAGGCGGGGAGGGAGCAAGGAGGGGGTCATGGAGACCATAAATAATGAGAGGAGGAAAAGCACAAACAAACAAAAGATCGAAAGAGCGATCTGTCAACTTCCCTCGTCTTCCCCTGGAAAGGCTTCTATAAAGAAAGGAGTGAATGAAAGCACAAACAAGCAAAAGTATGGTGGAGTGATCTCCTTCCCTTCCCTTCCCTTCCCTTCACGCACACACACACAAACACACACCACAGAAGCAGGGGCTAGCCCTGTCTCCGAAGCCTTGAATAAAGGCAAGTGAAGGGAAGGGCAAACAAACAAAAGGATGAACATGTGATCGGCTGTTTCCCCGCCCACACGAATGCACACACATACACACGCACACACCAGCGAAGCAGGGGCTAGTAGCAATTGTCTTCCCAACCCCCAAAGCCTTCCTTTGAAATGGACAGGAAGGGCTCAGAGCTGATTTTCCAAAGTGGGCTGCAAGCAGAAGAAGGGTGAATTTCTTCTCTCCAACCCCTCAGTCTATTCAGATAAAGCACAATGGTCACTCCAACCAATCAGGATTCAGCTCTGCTCACAGTAATTCGAAAAGGTCGATGCCAGTTTACATGATGGTTAGTTCCCATGACAAATTATGCACATTTTCACAAACTTAATCAAAAAAGTCTGGAAAACTAGAGAAAGCTGATACTGCGCGACTTATGGGTTTTTTGCACCCCCTCCTTCTGAAAAGGGCGCTGTTGCTTTGAAATGCGTGGGAACTATCAGGCTTCTTGTCACATTCTTTGAGGATTTATTTTGCCATGTAAACAGCCCCCAAGAGTTACACATTCATGACTGACTCATATTTATGATCCCTAAGTATTCAATTGTGTAGGGGAATGTGTACAGATCATGAAAGTCCTCCAATCGTGACTTATTGGATAGCAACCACTGTGAGCAACATGGGTCTATTCTCCTCTTGATTGGGAGGCAGCTGACTGACATTTCCACACCCCCTTGTGAACAATCTCTGGTGTAACAGTCATAGAATCATAGAGTCTGAAGGAGCTCCATGGACCATCAAGTCCAATCCCCTGCTCAGTGCAAGATCTCCATTTCCTTTACTTACAGAATTGGAGTGAGACACTAGGCTGAGGTGATACTCTCCCATGGTTCATGAGCCACATGTAGCTTTTGATATATAATTTGCAGCTCATGGAAGTATGTTGGCTCAATTCTTTTTGCATTACAATTCATATAAAAAAATTTTTTTTGAAGCTGTATAATTATTTTCTGGGTAAAAGCTGAGAGTCCACTGGATTAAAACATAAATGTAATGTTCATGATGAGTAATTAAATATAATTAAAAATCCTAATTTTAATGTTAGATTTGAGTTAGTGATTAAAGAATTTTGGATTAGAAAGGATTATTATTGGTTTATATATTTTTCTTCATTTTTTGATTGGATATTTATTAAGACAAATTAATATTATTTTTTAAAAAACTGTTTTTACCCCTTTTATTTTTATTTTATGGCAATCTCATTTAAAGTTTAATGACAAGCAAATCTGCATATTTTCTTAGATGTTTCCTTACTTCATTACTGTATTGAATACACTCAGTATAGTTAAAACACTAATCAATCAGGATGATGAAAACATTTGGAATAGATAGGTATACTTTGTGATTATTGAAATTAATACAGATTAATGTGAAGTTGAAGGCTTTCACGGCTGGCATCCATAGATTTTCCTTGGGTTTTTCCCCGGGCTGTGAGGCCGTGTTCTGGAATAGTTTCTTTCTGACGTTTCACCTGCATCTGTGGCTGGCATCTTCAGAGAATGGTTGGGTAGCAGTGTGTGTGGAGTTATATACTGTGAACCCCAGTTGGGGAGTATATGTAAACATTTTATTGTTAATATATGTTAATAACATATATTAACATTTTTAAAACTACACACTTGAATAAATATTATTATGAACATATGTTTCTTACTATTTATAATTTTTTAAAACAAAATGTGCATGTAACAATAGCAATGTGTGTGTAATATCTGTTCATGTTAAGATGCTCTAAATCATTTGAAGTTTATTGTATATGGCTCTTATGTTAAGCAAATTTGGCCACCTGTGATACAATCGGATTATTCTCTTTACTTGCAAACTATGCTGTTATTAATGCAGCTATTAATTAATGCTGTTATTAATTAAAGGCTAAGAGCCTTCGCCTTCTTTGCTGCAGCATCACATTGCTGGCTCATAGTCAACATATGATCAACAATAATCACAAGATCCTTTTTGCATGTAGTACTGCTAAGCCAAGTACCCCCCCCCCAATACCTGTGCATTTGGTTTTCATGGCCTAAATGTAGAATTTTGCATTTGTCTCTGTTGAATTTGATTTTATTAATTTTAGCTGAGTTTTCTAGCTTATCAGGATCCCTTTGTATTCTGTTCCTATCTTCCAATATGTTAGTTGCCCCTCCAAGTTTTGTATCATCCACACATTTGATAAGGATTCTCTCCACCCCATCATTTAAACCATTGATAAAAATATTGAAGAGTGTTGGTCCCAGAACAGAACCCTGCAGTACTCCACTTGAAAGCTCTTTCCAGTCTGAAGCACAGCCACAGATGACAAGACTTTGAGCATGGTTTTCCAACCAATTATAGATCCATCTGATGGTGTTTCCATCTATTCCATATTTTGTCAGTTTGCTAATGAAACCTTATCAAATGCTTTGCTGAAATCCAGATAAATGACATTCACAGCATTCCCACTATCTCCTAAACAAGTGACCTGATAAAATAAAGATCTAAGGTTAGTTTGGTAAGATTTGTTCTTGACAAACCAAAGTTGGCTCCTACTAATAACTGTATTATTATCAAGATACTTGCAGACAAGACTCCTGTAAATCTGTTCTAATATGATGCTTGGTATTGAAGTCAGGCTGACTGGCCTGTAGTTCTCTGGATCTTCTTCTCCCCCCCCCCCACCTTTTTTTAATAGAGGGGCAGTGTTTGCTTCTTTCCCATCCTTTGGTACTTTACCCATTCTCCAAGATTTCTCAAAAATGATGGCAAGTGGTTCAGAGAGTACGTCAGCAGGTTCCTTCAAAATTCTGGGATGCAGTTCATCTGGTCCTGCATTTTAATCCATTTAGGTTAATTAGGTGATTCCTGACTATCTTCTTGTCAGTCTTGATTTGTAATCTGGATTCCTTGCTCTGGTATTGTGCATTTCTCTGAAGAGCTGCTGAATCTTTTCAAGGGAATGAGCAGCTGTGGTGGGATAGATAAACTCCAGTGTAAGTCTAAAACTCCCCATTAGATTCTGGGCTTCCATTTTTATCTAAGCAGAATCAGGAGCTGAGAAATAATGAGTTGAAAGTAGTGCTGTTATATGAAATAGTTACTTTTGGGAAGGTAACATGGACTTAACAAAGAAGTGTAATGAGTAAAAGTGGCATAATGGTTTCTATTTATTTTCAAAAGTTACATTAAGAGGCATTCTTATAGGAACAGGAATTTTTCAAATTGGTTTCCATTCTCTTTTCAATTCTAGGAGGGTTTTCCACCTTAGAAAAGTGATAAAAGTCATTCAAAAATAATGAGTAGTGCAACAAATAATGTAACAAGGTACTTGTTTTCCTAGTTGCAATGAATTACAGCAGTGGGTTACTTTTATAACAGTGGAATGGCTAATGGGTCAAATTACCTTTTAAAAAGCAATATTCCAAGTGCTGGGAAGAATACCACACATACAAAGCCATTTCTCCTTCAAGGACATCAATAATTATGCAGATATTTACAGGCAGATGTAGTGGCTCAAGAACACATTCAAAATTATGTCTTTTCTGTTTGAACAAGGGGATGAATTTAATTTGCTAATTTGCCTGCATTTCTTTTAAATGAGTGTGTGGTGTTGCTATTGCTGCTGCTGTAATTTTGCTGCCTTTGCTGCCCTTGCAATCAAAACATATCTGACAAAGATTAGTCATGTTGTGCGAAACACATCTCTGCATTATGCTCATTCTATAGATTGAGTCTGCAGGCAGGAACTCATTTCTTTTGTTCTGTATACATTTATACTTCTTGGTACTGCTATGGATGACAATAGATATGTGCTATTTGAAAAAACAAAAGCGAAAACAAACAAAATAATACAAAACAATGTTAGCTGTCCTGATACCTCCATCCTTCCAATAATTCGTCAACTGGCTATATTTCATATATTGGCTTATTCATTGACACTTCACAAGGGTAGCATTAGACCCACACTTCCCCAGAAATAGGGACTGAGCAAAGGTTTGCTCAAAACATAACAAAGAGGTCTTTCCAAATTCCCAAAAGACACACCTCGGTAGTAATTATGCGGACCTCCCTTGGACAGTGACTTAGGGTGGAAATGTGCTAATTCTCCTGGATTCACCTGGAAGTGAGTCATTCACTAATTCAATCTAGTGGCTGGAACACTCATGACTGCAACCTGGTTTTCCTTCGCACCCTCTCCTTAACAATAGAAGGTTGTTTGACGCCCATCAATCTTAATGTCTCAGCCATTAGCGATGGTTAACATAGCGAGAGCTTCCATTGTCTAACTGTGGGAAACTCTAACATTGTATTCCACCTATAACACCCCTTAAGGGTAAATATTGGGTATAAATATCACCCAAAACACAGTCAAGGTGTTCACAGCTTCCTGCATCTCATCACTCTGTCCACTGTGTGACCCTCAGAGCTCCATGTGAGTATCTTCTGCTACACAAATCTCTGCTCTTCAGACAGATATTACTAGCCCATCATCCCAAATTGTATTCCTCTATCCCAGTAGTTCCTGCTTTCTTCGATAGCCTTGTGTGATTGCTTGAAGCCTGAGTGTTGGTCTGAATGCTTCTGAGGTTATTTTTCAATTAAAAAACATTTTATTTTATTTCCTGGTTGGGAGCCTCATCAGTTAGCACTGGTATACATAGGTCAAAAGGTCCCACAATTATCCGGCCTCTCACTGCCATATTGAGTTAATTAAAATTCCCCATATTAATATCTAGACATGAGTGGGTTCTTCACGGACCCCACGCAATTCCGGTAACAACAAAACCCCTTCCCAAAATACCAAACCAAACCAAATAAAAAACAAGAAACAAAACAAGCTTACAAACCCCAAAACCCACAAACCAAAAAACAGCACAAACCAAAAAAAAAACACCACACACACACAATGTTTTTGCACAGGAAACACTGTTTTTCCATAAAGACCGTTGTGCATTTTTTTAAAACAAAAACCATTTTTTCCCATCAGTAAACAGAGAAAATGAAAAAAAAAACAAAACACTCATCCTTTTGATCTGCTCAAGGGTTAAAAGTCTTGTGGTGATTTACAATTCGATTCACATGTCTCAATGTGTTTCATCAAGTGAGAAAATCTGTGACTGTTCTTTGTTGTTGTGTCCTTCAAGTAATTTATGACTTATAGTGACCCTAAGTTGAGCCTATCATGGGGTTTTCTTGGCAAGATTTGTTCTGAGGCTGAAAGGGTGACTTACCCAAAGTCACCGAGTGGGTTTCCATGGCTGAGCGAGAATTTGTCTCCAGAGTCGCAGTCCAGTGCTCAAAGCCCTCCATCACACTGGCTCTTCTGAATATTCTTAACATTCCTTATTATTGACAACAAAGAAGAGGAAAAAGAATTTCTTAGGACTTTATCAGACCACCCTCCAGAAACGTTCTTTTGCTGGCATATTTTGAAATATTCTTATGCTGGCAAAAGAACCCCTTTTATTAGACCTACCTTGAGCAGCATTAAAGAGGCACCCCCAGGAGAAATGGAGCATGAATGGAACTCTATCTTCTTCCTGGTTGGAGATCTTGCTGATTCTTGCGAGAAGACATGAGCATGGCAAAGTCAAAAAATAAAGCAAAATAAACACATAAAATGTTCACACAAGCACAGAAACACACTTTAAAAGTCCCAAGTATATGTGGGAGGTTCATAAAAAGAGTGTCCCCTACCTGGCTGTCATGATTTCACATGGAAGTGTTCTGTCATTGATGGTGTAATTACAAGAAAAAAACAGTGTGACATTTCAAATGTCGGCAATGCTGGCAAAAAAAGCACACAGGAGATCAGTTGACAGTTTGATATGTCAATAAAAAGGAATGGCTTTTTGACAGGACAAGCTCGCAAAAGGACAATGTCATATGATATGTGCATCCTTTTGCATTCATTAGGTGTCATTATGAAACCATATTTGCCTGGTCTGATAAAGTCCTTAGACTTATCAGTGGGCCCTCTGACTTGGTGTGGCCCTTCACAGGAGCCCAGTCATCTCCTGGTGCTTGCTCTGGACACCCTCCCATCTCCTTCAATTGAGTGGACAGGGCAGGTGTAGATTTTTAACTACTTGCAGAGCTGGGCAGAATGTGGCTTGACTATATATTCCAGGGGCTCTCTGCTTTTCTTTATGAATTCAGTCACCATTTTATGGAATGCATGGCTTTGCTGCAATATTGTATTATGGCTAGAAATATGCACCCAATACTCTATAGTGGGTTTTATAGCTCAAACACTTCTTCTCAAAGGAATAAGAAAAAATTAGGGACAACCCAATTGTTCATGTAAGTGCAGTAGGGGCATGGGAGCAAAATAAGCCTGAAATCTATCAAACACACTTTCTTACCTGTGCAATGACTTGTCTAAGCAAGACTCATTGAGCATAATTGCTCTCTTCTCTCAAGCTTAAATGTCTTGCTTTGAGGAAAAAGAAGATTTGGAATGATTTGGAGCAGAGAAATTGTGGGTGATCATGAGGGATCATTGTAAAAGTTGAACGGATCTGTCTGTCTGTATTCTTCCTCCTCACCTCAGTGCTAAGCTGATTCATGTGATTCAAACTCCATGATTGCTTGGGGAAGCATTGTGGGATGGGGGGAAGAAAGAAAGAAAGAGTAGAAAAGTAATATGTAAGAGAAAGATTAAGTACTCCTTTCCCCTTTGCTAAAAATTGTCCCCCCCCCTTGAAATGTCTTTCACCCTGGATGAAGTAGATATTGGATTTATAATGCACCTTTCCCTGGTTAGACTTTTTATTGTAAACATTGTTAGCTAGATCTGGGGTTTATCAGAAGAGTATGGTGATAATATGAAACTTTAAAATGCTTAATATATTTTTTATCTGCTGAAGAATTCTAGATGCATTTTGGAGAGAGGAATTAAAAGCCATTTTACTATTATATGCGTGATTGTATTCCTTATCAGTCTTTCTTTTGTGGAATTCTGTAGATATGCTGTGAAGGTCAGGTGTTAATTGCACTTTTCCTGTCAATGAAGGCTTAAAGCACAAAAGGCTTGGCTTATTGAAGTAAGGATTCATTTAGATGTCCATTTTATTTTGTCAAAGAGGAGCAAGAATGTGGAAGCGCTGCCACTCTGAACAAATGAGAAGGAGGATAATTCAGCATACAGTTTTCTCTTCTAATCTCTCATTTTGGTGTGAGGATTAAGAATTTTGGAAACCTGAGAGAGGTTCTAAAATATTTTAGAAGTTTGGATGAGAAATGTGAGGACTATTCACAAACCTTAGTATTAAGAGACACTCTGCAAAGAAAATGAACTACTATGAATTTTTGCAATTATATAAAAAATTCATCTGTGCACAAAAAGTTGTACCTCACAAGCAATTTTTTTTTGCACAAAGAACAGCATCTATTTGTGCAAAATGCACTGGGTTTGTTTTGTACAAAAATATTTTTTGACCTAAACAAGAATTTTATGCAATTGACTTTTTCTAAAAATGCTGAAATGTGAAAAAAATCATAGAAAAATATGTAAACATTTTTCATAATCTCACCTCACTAGGGGAAACCTCCCCCCCCCCGAAAAAAGTATTTGTTCTTGCATGTGAGAATGAAATATAGTGGGCCCTCAGTATCCACTGGGTTTGGTTCCTGGTCTCCCTGTGGATACCAAAATCTGTGGATACTCAAGTCCAATTATATACAATGGTATAGTAAAATGGTGTCCCTTATATAAAATGGTGAACAGCTAGGTTTGCTTTTTGGAATGTTTTCCCCAAATATTTTTGAGCTGTGGTTGTTTGAATGTGTGGATGCAGAAGCTGTGGATATGGAGGGCTGACCGTGTTTTACATCCCTAGTTTGTGGGCAAACCAAAACCAAGGAGATTGTGGTCTTTTGGCACTGAATGGAAGCCCTCTTCAGGCAGTCAAAGAAGAATGAATGTGTGAAGGGAAAAGCAAGTGCTGGAATGCATGTTATGAATACATTTGTAACTGGTTTGTATTCATGATCCTATGTATGCCCTAGTTTAAAGAATACAGACTTTATCAGATGCGGGGAAATACAGCAAAAAACTGCATCCCAAACCACGTCAGAAGAATGTGATAATAACAGAAAAAACAACATTATCAGACTCCCGTGTCCTCGGCCATTCCTGGGGTGTAGTGCCAGCATGGACGAGGCCTCACTTTTTTATTGACGGGCTAAGCCATCAATAACAAAGGACACCTTATTCACACCCATTCTACACCTCTGGAATGGCTGACAGATGACGTCACCTGATAATTTCACCTGTTTCTGTTATCGTTGCATTCTTCTGATGCATTTTTCGCCATGTCTGATAAAGTCCTACATAGGGACCACGAGAGTCTGCTAGTCTTCACTTATTGGGCAGCTGTCATCATGAATAACTAGAGTGTATTCCCCTGCTGATCAGGAAGCAGCTGAATGATGTTTCCACCCACCCTCTCACGAGCTATCTCCAGTGTGAGGGGACACCGGGACAGGGACCCTGCTTCTGGCTATTGCACTGGAGACTGCTCATGGGAAGGAGTGGGAACATCAGCCAGCTGCTTCCCAATCGAAAGAGAAGCAAACCCCTCTTGCTTGCAGCAGCTGCTGCCCAGTAAATGAGGATGAGGGGGTGTGTGTCAAACTGGGAGACACTATGGACTTTTTCGGACAAAGAAAAAACAACGCTAGCAGCCTCGCCACATTGCGAGGCTGCAGCGCTGCAGGGCGTCCGTTTCGCATGACGCCCGTCCCTAGCGGTACTGTTGCAGTACCGCTGGGACATTTGAGCATTATATTTAGCAGATTTTTACTCACGATCAACGATACATATTCGTAATTGCCTTAGTGAATTACATTCAGCTAAATAGACCTCACTGCCTCTTCACTATTGGGCAATGGCCTCTGTTACTGCAGAATTCCCAGTAATGTGAGGGCTTCTACCTACATTCTTCTGAATGTGCTTTGATGCCAAGGCCAGAACTTGGAAAGTTACATTTTTGGACTAAAACTCCTAGAATCCCCCGTTGTGGCAAGAGGCTGAGGGATTCTGGATGCTGCAGTGAAAAAAGTGACTTTTTAAATGTTATCTCCAGTCTTCACTCTGATGCATGGAAGTCTGAAGAGCCATCCCTCGGGAATAAGAGTGTAGGAAACACAGGATGCTACGTTATACTGTATCAGACCAACGGCCCATTTGGACCACCTTTGGCAACTCTGACTGATAGCAAAGGTTGTCCAGAGTTCAGTGCCAGATTAATCCCTTGCCTTTGAAATCTAAGCAGGCTCAGCCTTGGTTAGTAGTTGTAGATGATGATATTATCTACAAGTTCTAACCAGGGCTGACCTTGCTTAGCTTTTCATATTAGCTTTCCAAGATCAGGAGTGTTATGGTTGATATGGAAAGGTTGTGGTGGGGATTGGGACCATAGCTTCATGCATTCACTTTAAATACCTAACAGGGTTGTATCTAGAGAGTGTAACATCTAGAGAAAATGGAGTGATGTTTTTCCCCTGGAAGAAAAGCAAAACTGCTCAGCAAAACAAAAGAAAGAAAACACCAATGGGCAGAAACCAGCAAGTATACACTATTTTTTATTGTCGAGCTGCTTCTAGATGCATTTGGGAAATATTCTCTCTCTCTCCCATTCATCAAGATGAAAATTAGATGGTTATCTTTGACAGTATTAAAGGTAGCAGTTTTTTGCATACTACAATAGAGAGTGGAAAGCAGAAGACCTGATCCCAACCCAACTGAACTCAAGTTCAGGCATCCATAATTTACAGCACGGAGGGCAATGGGTCACATACTCAGTCCTTCCACATCCCTCTATTTCTGACTTTCCTGTGTTCATAGGGAAGGTTTGCAAAGGGCACTGTGCCAAATGGTATAGCCAATCAGATTGTGCTGCCTGTTCGCATCTGCATGAATGCAACTGTCCAAAGGATTGCACATTTGCATGTCATACAGAGCTTTTTAGAAAGTCGCCAAGGTGCGGAAGAGTGATCTTCCACTTAAATAAGAAAATAAAAGAAAAAAAGAAAGATTGTTCTGTCATCTCAGTGCACAATTGCGACTGTGAAAATCCAATATGGCAGTTCCAGGTGCTGCCTTGTTAGCAAGCTCTGCCCCCATCCCCCATGCACGTCCAACCAATCAGCTATCTGCTTCAGGAATGTGCTGCAATGCAATTTGGTTCTCCTAATGAGCAGGAGTGTGCATTCCCCCCACAGTTTTTTTTTAAAAACTCGAGAAAAGCCGCAAAGGCTTTTCCCGTGTACATATCCCATCCTGTTAGCCAGCATAAAATGATACTGCAAATGGAGGGAAGGAAAAGGGGAGTGCTATCCCCCTCTTTCTCTAGGGTGCTTCTACTCTTACTACCATTGTCTGCATGTTGTGAGGAGGGGAGGGGTTTGGGCAGGTTTACTGATGGAGCCTTTGAAGTAGGGCTTTTAGAGGTAGGATGGGGAGCATCCAAGAATTCTTCCAAGGCTTATATTTTGATCCAAGCCAGAGAAGAATCCTGGAAGAGGTAGATCTTACCTCTGTTTTGAGGTGGGCTTTTAAAAACCCATCAATTTATTCAGAGCTCAGTTTTGGAAAATCGCACCTATAGCTGTAGGTTCCAGACACACTTTCTGTTTCTTGTATTGGCACAGAAACGGCTGAATTAGCTGGGGCTCAATATGCAGTCTAAACCACTGTTTACATGAAACAACATGGTACATTGAAAGCTGCCATACAGATGCAGTTTCATATTGTTTCCACATGGAGGCAATATCATGTACAGAGTCCCTGAAGATCACAGCAACAGAGAAACGTAAAAATAATTGTTGGCACACGAGGTATTCACAGTGAGCCATCAATTCTTAATGTGTGACATTTTAAAAAATCTTGTAAACAACTTTTTCTTTGGCAAGTACAGTTGGTTAAAGAGGGAGGAAATCCGTAGGAAATCCAACTCCCCCTTCGTTTCATTGTTCCACAAGATGATTGTTATTAATGAAGATGTTAATGGGAAGCCTGCATTTATCCTAAAGCTTGACTTATCTCCACGGTATAATGAGTACATCGGGTTAAGTTTGGAAATTTGGCCTCAGAGACAGGGGCACACACAACTGCTTACTTTATGTTATTGGTTGGGTACAAAGACCTAACTGGGCTCCTGCCATTTGTCCATTACTGTTAATTCCACTCTAAATAAATCACAGTCAACATGAGAATGGGGAGGACAAGGCTCAGGGTTTTATCAGTTATAATGAGCAAGGAAGCCAGCGCCCTGTCAAGAGGCTCTCTTCATCTTGTTTCATTTTCCATCAAAACTGCTCTCTTGTCAATGAACATTTTATAGTCCTCAGATTAAGGAAAAAAGGCTGCTTCCCACTCTTCCCCCCCCCTAATATTTACCTGATCCTGAGAACTGAAGTGACACCAAATGAATCGAGAGACTAGGTTCTGGAATTATTGCATAGGTGTTGCTTGTTAGCTCATTGCATGACACACAACACAAGCTGAAATTCCTTCTTCTACACAACTGTTTAAAAGCATAGGAGCCCTTTCCAGTTTGCAGCCTGGTAACCCTAAGTGGAATGATTCAAGCTACTTGCCAAAGATGATGTTTTATTTATTATATTTGTGTCATGCCTTTCCACTAAACCAGAGATGAGGGAACCATATTGAATTGAATGTTTTTGAAGTGAAAATCCATCTCTGATTACTGGCCATTCTGACTGGGACTGATGGGAGTTGCAATGCAACAACATCTGAAGAGCAAAATGTTTTCTCCCCAAACCCTGCACTAAATGTTACTTCTGCCTGTCTTTGTAGACTCTGTGTAAGTACTTAGTATATGAGAACTCAGGTAGGGCCAACCCTGTAACCTAGATGGGAAGGGTCCTACACAGTTATGCATGTGAAATACATTGTTTTGTCATATCCCTATCCTTCCCCCTTGATATAGGTACAGAGATTGAACTGTTGCATTGAGTTCTGAATGTGCATACTAGCATTCATTCTGACATCTTTCTTTTTAATAAGATCTTTTGTTGCACTTTGTGTTACTCAAATAACCTCAGGAATCTTTTCCTTGGTTGGATGGGTTTCAGAGTCAAGGTAGCTGGCACTACCCCTTGCCACTACTGCATGTATCAGAAACCCCAGCTTACTCGGTTGCAGATTTTGCAGTCATGTGATGAGACCATACAGATATATACACATAGGAGTCCTCCCTGTGAAAGATAAGCCTGATTGTCACAGGATTCCCCTTTGCATGGAAGATCCCTATATAAAGAACTCTGTCCATATGTTTAGTAGCTGTCATGTAGCAGCCAGATATGTGGCCAATATGCCCAGTAGGGCAAGACTAGCCATCACTAGCTCATGATCCCTTCTTTTGTTGAAAGAACACTTAAGGAGTGTGGATTGAGTTTCTACAGAGAATGCCAAATGGGTAAGTCAAATCTGAACTTGGTTAGTTCAGCTTGGCTGTAGGTCACTCCTTCTGAAGCTTCAGAGCTTCTCTGTGAGCTATGTCTCATGCTTTGTGAGTGGACTGCTACTTGTATGGAGGACCTCTTCCACCTTCTTCCTCTCCTGTAACCCCTGTGCACACCAGTGTCTGTTCTGGAGGGCTCTCCAACCCTCCAGAGTGGATTTTGGAGAGGCATGGGCTGGTGGTGACTGCTGGGGGTAGATGGGATCCAACACATGTTATTCCAGCTGTAGGATACTCTGTTGTCTATATTGAGCAGATTGCAGCAGAGCCCCAGTGCATCATGAGCTTCTGGTACAAAAACAGGACAAAAAAACATGCAGGATGCTCCAGTAAAGTTATAATGCAGAACTTATATTAATTATGGTAGGGAATACATCTTAGATAGGAAGAATAGATAGAGAGAAGAGCGTTATCTAACTTGGATGGAAGAGTCCCTAAAGCTGACTCTCATGTGTGTGTAAGGCATCTGGAGGCAGAGCTGCCTCATGCATGCTAGCTTCTAGCTTCTGAGACAAAGGATTATAAAACACTAAAACTGCTTGGAGCAAAGAGAGGGGAAGTGACCTCTGCATGCTATCAGGAAGTAAACACAGACCAGGAACACAGACACAGAGCGTAAACAAGCATTGATGCTTTTTCACTTCCCAACAGTGGATGGACACAGCTTGATTTTACACCAAGTATAGATTTTTAGAGCTGGTTCCAATGCACTTTTTCAGAACATAAGTAGATGGGATATGGTGCCCCCATCAGCAAAATGTCACCAGCTAATGCCAAACAGAATTATAAACTGAAATTATCACATTGATCCTGAGTTCCTTCAATGACACTCAGTGGAAGACCATGATTGAAGGGAATGCTTCTATAGTTGGGACAAAAAATATAGTGGCTTTGATGCTGTATCTCCATTAGATACAAAGTGGATCTCTAGAAAACTTCATGAAGAAGGACATTTCCATTCCACAGTTCTTGTTACCTACCAAACTCACAGCCATCAGATATAAGAACTGGAATGAATGTTCAGTTTATCTTTTGTAGAAACAAAATTCGCAACGACTTTTGGTGTAATGATAGTTTTTCTAGATACAAAAGCATACTCAATAATAATAATGAACTGAAGCTATGTAACATATACAAAAATAATTAAATAAAAATCAATCAACAGTTTAATTAAAAAATCACATAATGACCCCAGCTATTCAGTGTAACCAAAACAAGGTAATTAATTCAGTTCCCAAGTTAATCCTCTTCTTCTGCAATTATCCAAGAGACAAGAGGATGAATTAGAATCTAATCCAGTTAACCCTATCTTTCACCCTCATTTGAGATATATGAAGCTTTTTAATTACTATTCACGTACTTCAATACAGAATTATTATGTTGATATTTCCAGATTACCAGTACCTCTGAAATGGCCTGGTAATGCTGTAATAGGAGCTTATCAACAGTAGCATCCAAGATGGAATGAAGCTGAGCAATTTTATCAGCAAACTATCATGCAAATTGATCCCAGTGGACAGCTAACAGTCTACATTTCTTTCTCATGGGTCTAAATGCAGTATGTCTTAGGCCAAATGAAAAGGTTGAATGACTTTTTCCAAATTCAGCAGCAGCAGAGAAGAATGATATATTTGCCCCCACTACTGCCATTGAACAGCCTTTCAGATAGGGTATAATCCATGTTCAGTCACGCTGAGGTGTCTCCCTTTGTCAATGTACTCACCATCCCACTTGCTTCATCATCCTAGCTCATTAGAAAACTGGTGAGCTCTTTTGGATTACTCAGGGAGAAGAGATGCTCAGGAACAATTATGTCAAGGACCTGGGCCATTCTCCAATTCGAGAAATGAAAAATGGCTTTAACAGAATACCCTATTTGGGCAAAAGAACAATCCTCAGCACCAGGAAACTGCTGTAAAACTTGGAGCAGCTGCCAGAAGAACAGCAGTAACATCAAGTATGGATTTGCCATCTCCACAGCAGCAGACACATTGCACACTCCTGAGAGGCAGTACCTTCCCTCTTCCTCTCTCTTGAACATATGGGATCACCCTCTTCTTTGCCTTCTGACATGGCTACCCCAAAGTACAAACCCCTTGGGTAATGAACCTGGTTGTAGCAATGGGCTTAGACTCTCTCCAACTGGTCCTGACAGGAGGAGATAACTTCTATGAATTCTCCTAGGAATGTGTTTTCCCAAGATGTGAGGGCTAGGGGGGGAAACCAAAACAAAATGGCAGCTGCCACAACAAGAATGGTATCCCAATAGCAGTGGACTTTTTCTTCTGGAATGTTCTGGAATGATGCAGTGGTCCTGTCTATATGGGGGAAAATGCAGCCATTCACAATGCTGTGACCTGTCTTAATAGTTAAAAGGGCCCCCATAAACTTCACATGACCCCTAGCCAAGATGGTAGACATGAGTGATTTACTCGCACTTTTAAATCTGCCACTGCCAATTTTTTTTAAAAAAGTTTACCATGGTGCGCACAAGCGATAGTTCATATTTACAAAAAAGAGAGAGAGAGAGTATAAGATCATCATTTTATCGATTTACTGGACTCTCACTTAGCTGAAAATCCAATATGGTGGCAACAGGTGGTTTCCCTGTTTGCTAGCCCTGCCCCCATGCTCATCCAACCAATCAGATTATGCTCCCTGGTGGCACTGATGTGAATGCGAGTGTCCAAATGAATGCACATTTGCATACCTTAGGAAGCTTTTTAAAAAAAATTAGGAGAAGCCCTGGAGGTTTCCCACATGGAGTTTAAGGTAAATTTGGCTGCCCCCCTTCTGAATGACATATATTTATACGAATGTCTGTTTGTACAGATCACCTTCCATTTGCACCCCATTAAGATTATTTTCACCGTTTAGACAAGCCCAGTGTTTGGCCATTCTGAGAATGGTAGCACCCACTGGAAACAGCTACATAGGCAGGCTTCCCCCATTGCTGACAGCAACAAAATGCCCTTTATAAAAAGATGTGCCAGCTCATGTTGCTCCAGACAGAGGGGGGAATCCCTGTCCATGAATGGAATGAATAAGCACAAATGGGAACTGGGAGCAGGACTCACATGCATTCCTTCTAAACACTTTCGGTCAAATGGAAATTAAGCCAAACAAGATTCATTCAGGTTTGTTTTATATTTGTTCAGAAATGAATTCACATCCCTGCTATTGTTGTAGGTTCAACAGCATAAAATGAGTATGTCTTAATGTACTCCAGTTGTCTAATTTTATTAGCACCATTATTTGCTGAAGAAATCCACCTATGCTTTTGGTTTGCACATCCATTACAATGAAAGTTATAACTTTTCACTGTCTTTTATGAAACTGTGCAAATGAATACTCCATAAGTCCTTTTCTTGCTTCCCCCCACCAGCAGTGATAAGCTAAGTACTCGAAATGTATTGTTCTTCATCCTTTTTTCAGATTCTTGAAGATCTTTCCACTAGGTATATTATCTTCAAAAAGTCATAAAGGTATACTTTATTGATAGGGGTATTATATAAAATAACGTGGAAGTCATATTCTGTTTACTATATAACAGTTGTAAAAGGTATAGGAGGAAGCGCTTACTCTTTCTCCTCAGATTTAAGGCTTGAACTGCATTTCATTATGTATGATTTAGCAGAGTCCTCCAAACCATTAATAATGGAATGGGCAGCCCTTAAAACAGAAAGTGTGACTGCAGTAATTGCAAATGGATGCTTAGATTGTAAGGTGCAGGAATTGCCTTAGCAGCTGGAACAGTATCATGTATATTTCTTTTTGCTGCCAGAGCTACATGAAAAGTCAAGTTGTCATGCAAGGGAGATGGAAAACTTGGAGATGAGAAACTGAAATGGAGAGATAGCAACTTGCCCAAGGCTGAACAAGTTTAAAAGCATCCTTCCATATTTGGGATGAAGAATATTTTTTACAACCATCTGGTACAAGCAGCATGTAGTAATAGTAATGCAACTGTAGACATTACAGCATGTTGACTGCTAAGGCAATACAGGAAGCACACCCCGTGTCTCTATGTATACACTTATACATGCATAGTTCTTTTATTTTTTGGTAAAGTGCAAAATCACTCATAGAGCATTTATCAATTAATACAAGAGTTGGTGTGCTGCAGCCCTAAAATAATTTAAAATATAACAATGATACCAGATCTTACACTTGCAGAGTATGCTCCCTCAACTTGATGCCCTCCAGTTGTTTTGGACTATACCACCCATCAGCCCCATCTGCACAGGACATAACAGCATCCATATTGACCAGGAAATGTGTACAATTGCCTCTGTAGATTATGTGTACGTCCTCCATTAGGCATGTCCACAATTGTTACGTTCATTAGCCATTCCACTTACATTATGCCCAAAGTATACAATTATTCACATTGCTACCTTAATCCCTTGTTTCCTGCAGTTGGCAATCAAATTCATTTTAATTCTAGGGTTTATGTTAATATAGTACATGTTCTACCTCCTCTGGATGCAACCCCATGGTTCCAGAGTGGGAGAATTAACAAGAAATATTCCAACTGCTGAAACATTTAAAGTGATGTTAAGGTGAATTAAAAGAGGCAGACCAATTGTTTATTCTCAGAGGACAAGCAACAACATCCTGGTACATGTCAGAAAATTGTTCTTACAAAACCATACAAGTGAATCCCTTAGATAGTATTAGAACTTGAGAACATAAACCAGAGGCCTGTACAAATGGAGTTTTGCAGCCATTTCCCGTAAGAAAGATGGCCACGTTGATAGAAAGACAACTCACTGAAAAGTCCCTCCCAACCTCAATTGTGCTTCTTTACTGTTATCTATATGATTTAGTTTTGTTCCCAAGGTAAAGTAGTTGCCACCAAAAAGTAGTTGATATAAATAAAATTTAGCTTCAGCAAACAGAGAACAATGTATGTAGTATTGTTCCATTTATAAACTAGCTAGATAAGAAGGATTTTAATGCTCAAACCAGACAGAGTTTTTACCTATTCAAGGACATCTCTTCCTCAACTATGCATGTTCAAAGGCTGGAGAATGTCCTAAGACAGTGATGGGCAACCTTTTGAGCTTGGTGTGTCAAACGTCACCAGAAAACTGAGCATAACTCAGGTAGTGTGTCACTTTGAGGAAAAAACATTTCGCAATATTTATTGTTTAAGCAACAATATTATTAATTGTTTATTAATAATTAATAAGTTGTCACAACTCATGTGACAACTAAGTAATCAAAATGTACAGTCATCCCTTCACATTTGTGGGGATTAGGTTCCAAAGACCCCCGCGAATGTGAAAAATCCGCGAATAATAACAGCCCCCATGGCCTCCCGAAAGTGGTGACGGGGCCTTCAAAGTCACTGTCGCTACTTTCACCCCCACCCCCACCCCAGCCTACCGAAAATGGCAACGAGCCTTCGGAGGCCCTGTTGCTACTTTCCCCCCACCTCCCCCAGCCTCCCTTTGACCCATGGGTTTATTTTTTTGGGGGGATACCTTGCCCATGAGTGAAGCAGGGAAAGATATAAAAGAGGTAGACTTACCTGCTGGAAGTAGAGGAAGGCTGGGGGGCACGGTAGCAAGTGTGGGAGCAAGGCGGAGTTGGAGATAAGGAGGCAGCCTGAGTTAGCCATGGAGCAGACCATGTGTTGCCGGCTAGCCTAGGAGCGATTACGCGGGAAGCTCCTCAGCTCCTTCCCTTCACAGCACTTACTCCCCCACAACACCACGCACGCACGCACGCACACACACACATGCATTCTCCCCTCTTTTGGTAGCTCCCCTGTGCGGAGCTATTTAGGAGGGTTCCATTGGAGAAGCTGCACGCGGAGCCCTGGGCTCAAACAAGAGGCCCACCTGCCCGCCGCCTTCCCCAGCCTTTCTGAGGTGGTAAGGCTCGGGAGAGGTGGGGCAGAGTCCTTTCCCAGCCTCCCCGAGGTGGCTCCGTAGCTTCAAAGCCATGGAGCCCCCTCAGGAAGGCCAGGGAGAGGCCAGGCGGTCACCGTCCCACTCGCCTGCCATCTTCCCTGGCCTTTCTGAGGTGGCTCTGAAGTGTCGGAGCCACCTTGGGGAGGCCGGGAGGCCACCTCCTGCTCACCCACTGCCTTCCCCGTGCTTTCCGAGGCTTCAGAGCCATCTTGGGAAGGCTAGGGAGAGGCCAGGCAGCCACCCTCCCGCTCGCCCGCCATCTTCCCTTGCCTTTCCGAGGCAGCTCTGAGGTGTCAGAACCACCTTGGGGAGGCTGGGGAGAGGCCGGGAGGCCACCCTCCTGCTTGCCCGCCGCCTTCCCCGTCCTTCCCGAGGGGGCTCCAAGGCTTCAGAACCAGCTTGGGAAGGCCGGGGAGAGGCTGAGCGGTCATCCTCCTGCTCACCCACCACCTTCCCCAGCCTCTCCAAGGCGGCTCCGTGCCTTCAAAGCCATGGAGCCCCCTTGGGAAGGCTGGGAGAGGCCGGGCGGCCACCCTCTGGCTCGCCCACCATCTTCCCTGTTTTTTCTGAGGCAGCTCTGAGGCTTCAGAGCCACCTCGGGAAGGCCGGGCGGCCACCCTTCCACTCGCCCGCCACCTTCCCCAGCAGAGTCCCACCTGCTGGCCACCTTATCCAGCCTTTCTGATGCGGCTCCGGGGAAGCACGGCAGGCCTCAGGGGTGGTGGTGGCCAGGTTGGGGGGAGGCTCCACCGCCCCGCCTCCCTAAAGTGGCAATTGGGGCTTCGTAGCCCAGCATGCCACTTTCCTCCACCCTCCCTAAAGTGGCGATCGGGGCTTCATAGCCCCGCCTGCCACTTACCTCCCCCCCTCCCTAAAGTGAGGCTTTGAAGCTCAGATCACCACTTTAGGGAGGGTCGTGAGGTTGCGGGCGGGGGCAGGGGGGAGGAGACCTACGGCCACATGTCAGCACAAATGGCTACACGTGTCAGTGCTGACACGCGTATCATAGGTTTGTCATCACCGGAATAGCTGAATAATTTCGGAGTTATCCCTAGGGAAGCTTCAGAAGAATTGTTCCCCTCCAGTTCATTGCCTACATATATTTTATGTGTTGACACCAACTCTCTGCTTATGACATGACTGTGATCAGCCAGGTGATCTGGACTAATCTTGTAGGAGTCTGCTTTCTATCTCATTGCATAAATTCAGATAAATGAGGCTGAATACCTTTTCCACTCTTGAGACAATGGCAATCATCTAAGACCTATGACTGGAAGGAGAAAATGTGTTCATGGCATTCCATAAACAGCTGTGTAAAAGCTAAGATGAGATTTCTCACAGTACATCATGAAAGCATATAATGGATTAAACTACAGAAAGGGTGGGAATTATGCAGCCATCCAAATGTTGTTGAACTTGAACCAACCATTAGCTACGAGGGCAAGGACTGTCAGGAATTGTAATTCAGTAACATCTGGAGAGCCAGCATGGTGTAGTGGTTTGGGCATTGGAGTATGACTCTGGAGGCTAGGTTTTGAATCCCCACTCAGCTGTGGAAACCCACTGGGTGCCCTTGGGCAAATCACACTCTCTCAGCCTTAGAGGAAGGCGAAAGCAACCCCCCTCTAACCAAATCTTGCCAAAAAAAAAAAAAAACCCAAACCATGATAGGTTTGCCTTAAAGTCACCATAAGTCAGAAAAGACTTGAAGGCACATAACAACAACAACAACAACAACAACAACATCTGGAGGGCCAGACAATTCCCACTACAGTATAAATGTTGTACTATAGTATAAAAAATCATGAAAAAGGAAAATATAGTTTGTGTGGAAAATCTAGCAGCCAATGCTAAGTGCAGGAAAAACGAAATGCATAGATACAGGTTGGAGGAGACCTGGCTGAATGCAACTACGTGTGAAAGGGAACTAGGAGTCCTAGTAGGCCAGAAGTTGAACATAAGTCAACAGTGTGATGCGGCAGCCAAAAAGGCCAATGCGATTTTGGGCTGCATCAATAGAAGTATAGTGTCTAGATCAAGGGAAGTAATAGTGCCACTCTAATTCTGCCTTGGTGAGGCCTCACCTAGAATACGGTGTCCAGTTCTGGGCTCCACAATTCGAAAAGGGTATTGACAAATTGGAGCGTGTCCAGAGGAGGGCGACTAAAATGGTGAAAGGTCTGGAAACCATTCCTTATGAGGAAAGACTTAGGGAGCTGGGTATGTTTAGCCTGGAAAAAAGACGGTTAAGGGGTGATATGATAGCCCTGTTTAAGTATTTGAAGGGGTGTCACATTGAAGATGGAGCAAACTTGTTTTCTGCTGCTCCAGAGACTAGAACACGGAGCAATGGATGCAAGCTCCAGGAACAGAGTTTCCACCTCAACATTAGGAGGAACTTTCTGACAGTAAGAGCTGTTCGGCAGTGGAACACACTCCCTCGGAGCATGGTGGGGTCTCCTTCCTTGAAGGTCTTTAAACAGAGGCTGGGTGGACATCTGTCAGGGATGCTTTGATTGTGTATTCCTGCATGGCAGGGTGTTGGACTGGATGGCCCTCGTGGTCTCTTCCGACTCTACAATTCTATGATTCTATGATTCAATGCAAAGGTCTTGAGAGTTAATGCTCTCATGGAAATAAGTGCCCCACTAGAGGTTGAGCAACAAAAGAAAAATTCTTGAACTTTTCTCTTGCTATACTATTCTTCCATTAGCAAAATAAGGTTCCCAATACTGAAAGGGCTCCTTTGCATCCAGTCTAAGGTTCAAGCACACACCAGACTATCCCCAAAGATTTTGGCCTGGCTGTTGTATTTCATTTTTAGAAGCACAGTGTTTGAATTCCTAGATTGCAATAGATAAAACAACACAGTTTAATTGGTATGCTGACGTGTGGTTCTTTTCTTCAAAGTTGCTGATATTTTACAGCTGTTGTCTGATTTTGAAATCCTTTAAAGTCCACAAATGCTGACTGCAGCCATATATCATTTCTGCTCTGATCCAGCAGTGAGTCAGAAAAAGAGACAAAATAAAGAGCAGGGGAAAGGATAATATAATTGGCTCTTTATTAAAAATTGAGAACTTATCTAACTTTTTGAACAATTCTGTTTCCAGGGTAGTATCTGTCCCAAAATATCTGAATTCTTCTGTTATCCATTTGTGAAAAGGTAGTATCTGTCCCAAAATGTCTGAATCCTTCTGTTATCCATTTGTGAAAAGGTAAGGAGTGTTTCTCTTCTCCTTTAAATTTTATGGGGGAAGGGTGAGGGTGTAGCATATTTTGTTATTTATATTGAGCAGATATTGAGAACACAGCTGCGCTGGGCAGGGCATGTGTCTAGGATGGAGGACCATTGCCTCTCCAAAATAGTACTCTACGGTGAACTCGCCACGGGTCAGTGTAAGAGGGGTGCTCCAAAAAAGCGATATAAGGACTCCCTGAAAGAACATCTCAGGCTCGGCCAAACTGATCACCAACAATGGTCCGCCCTGGCCTCACATCGGGAGGCATGGAGACACACTATCCACAATGCTGCAGCCTTATTTGAGAACTCACACCGAACAAGTCTTGAAGAGAAACAACAATGCAGAAAGAATCACAACCCAGTAACATCACCCGAGGAAACCTTCTGCTGTGCTTTCTGCAACCGGACTTGTCTATCTTGGATTGGCCTTTTTAATCATCAGCGCGCTTGCAGAAAACGTGGGATGAGTCCTTCCTGAATCTTCGTTTGCAAAGAAAAGCGAGCGAGAGAGAGAGAGAGATTGAGCAGATTGCAGCAGAGCCCCAGTGTAGCATGAGCTTCTGATACAAAACAGGACATAAAACATACAGGTTGCTCCAGTAAAGTTATAAAGCAGAACTTGCACTTATTATGGCAGAGAATACATCTTAGATAGGAAAAACAGATAGATAGGAGATAGTTATCTGACTTTGGGTAAAAGAGTCCCTAAGACTGACTCTCATGTGTGCATGATGGCTGTTGGTTTTTTGCTTCTGAGACAAAGGGTTGTAAAACATGAAAAACGTCTTGGAGCAAAAGGTGGGAAGTGACCTCTGCATGCAAGCAGGAAATAAACACAGATCAGAGACACACACAGAGAGCTGTAAACAAGTGTTGATGCTTCTTCATTTCCAACAAAGGGAGGGGTCCAAACTTCAGAATTAAAACAGAGTATAAATATTGAGTGACATTATTCCAACTGAGCTGCATGGCATGGCTTGATATTAGGCATATTTAAGCAAGGTTAGCTGTAAAAACCCTTAGCCCACTTGGTCTTTGATCTAGTCAATTAGACTCAGCAGAGTGCCGCCTTTAAAAACAGCCATCATGGAATTTTAAAAGACACTAATCTTTTGAAGACATTCTGTTGTGATCACAAGTAAAGAGCGTCTGAGTCTTAAAGAGTGGTCAAATCAGAAAAAGGATGGAGACAGGAAAAGGCTTATGATAATGAACAGCCATGTCAGGAGGAGAGTGTCTGTGGGTGGGTGGATTAATGAATATATGAAGCAGTCTTCCTGTTGTTGTAAGCACTTAACCTCCAATCACCCAATGCATAGGGTTTTCAGATCACAGGGTCTGGCCCTAAGTATCCAGTTTTCATGGATCTTCTTCAGGTGGGAGATGAGGGTGCAAGTTCTCCAGTTGTGGTGGGCTCAGCTCCAGGCAAGAGGAAAGGGTTGTGTGCAAATCTCCAGCTCAACTAGTAGACTGGCAGCTTGCCACAGTTTGCAAGGATTAACTGATCTGTTGCTGCAACTTGCAAAGAGTCTGCAAGAGATCTATGTATTTAGTTAGCTTCTTCCTTCCCTTCCAGTTGTTGCAGTGCCAGCGATCACTATGCACTTTGCTCTGCAGCTACCTTCTGGCTAGAAGCATAGGCCAAAATTCACTAAGGACTTTATCAGAAGATCTTCTTTAAAATGTTCTTTTGCTGGCATTAAAAAAAAAAATCCATTTCTATGTGGGCAAAAGAATGTTCCCTCCTGCACTTACCTTCTGAAAGGTAGAAACATAGTCTCATTATTTAATAGACAGACCTTGTACACAGCCTAAAAACAGCTAAATATTTTTGGCAGATGAAGCAGAAACCTCATATGTGCCAAAAATATGTCTATTTGTTGCTGTGTGCTTTCAAGTTGTTTCCAACTTATGGCAACCCTAAGGCAAACCTTATCACAGAGTTTTCTTGTCAACATGTGTTCAGAGGGGATTTGTCTTTACCTTCCTTTGAGGCTGAGGGAATTTGTCTTGTCCAAGGTCAGTGTGTTTTCATGCCTGAGCAGGGATTTGAACTTTATTCCCCAGAGTCCAGTGCTCAAAGCACTATCCCACACTGCCTCTGGTAGTAAACATACAGTAACAACAAACTGATTAGCTAATAATGGGGTGCCCTTTTATGACTCTTCCCATCTGTTGTCTAAGGCAGCTGCTGAACATTGCAGGTGACCTCTGTTGAGTAGGGCTGGCCCTGGGTATTATAGGCCAACTTTACAAGTTGACATATATATTGTGATGTGTTGGAGAATTTTCCCAAATCAGGGAATTTTTGTAGCTTCACTGATTATTTTAAAAGGTTTACTGAAGATCCTGCTTCTCTGTACGGCTGTGGTTATATTTTATCATGTTTATTGCATTTTCAGTTTGTATGATTTCTTACAGTTATATTTATTGCATACTGTCCTAATATCTTTAAAGGTAATTCTGTGTTTGTAGCTGCAGTTATGCTTTAGATTTTAGGACTGTTTGGGCAAGTTGGCTCATTGCTGGTATTTGTCGATTGTGTTGTTGTGATTATGATTAGGATTATTATGAGTTAATGTTAGCATTACAGTCGTTCCTCCACATTCGCGGGGGTTACGTTCTTGAGACCCCCGCGAATGTGGAAAAACCGCGAATAACAACTGCTCCTGTGACCCCCCCCCGAGGGAGGGAGGCTGTGGGAGGGTGTCTGGCCAGCCTGGCCGGCCTCTTCGCAAGCCTTCCTGATGGGACTACGGGCCTTAGAATACCCGTAGCCCGCTTAGGAAGGCCGGGGAAGACAGCAGGTGGGCGGGTGGGGAGAAGGCTGCGCTGCCTCTCCCTGGCCTTCCTGAGTGGACGCTGGGGCTTTGGAGCCCCGGAGCCCGCTTAAAAAGGCTGGGGAAGGCAGCAGGTGGGCAGGTGAGTAGGCAGGCGGGCGGGCAGGGAGGAGGCTGCGCTGCCTCTCCCCGGCCTTCCTGAGTGGACGCCGGAGCTTTGGAACCCCGGAGCCCGTTTAGAAAGGCTGGGGAAGGCAGCGGGCGGGCGGGTGAGTAGGTGGGCTGGCGGGTGGGGAGGAGGTTGCGCTGCCTCTCCCCGGCCTTCCTGAGCAGACACTGGGGCTTTGGAGCCCCGGAGCCCACTTAAAAAGGCCAAGGAAGGCAGCAGGCAGGTAGGTGAGTAGGTGGGTGGGTGGGGAGGAGGCTGCGCTGCCTCTCCCCGGCCTTTCTAAGTGGATGCTGGGGCTTTGAAGCCCCAGAGCCTGCTTAAAAAGGCCGGGGAAGGCAGTGGGCAGGTGGGTGAGTAGATTGGCGGGCGGGCAGGCAGGGAGGAGGCTGCGCTGCTTCTCCCCGGCCTTCCTGAGTGGATGCCTGGCTTTGGAGCCCCGGAGCCTGCTTAAAAAGGCCGGGGAAGGCAGCGGGCGGGCGGGTGAGTAGGCGGGCGGGTGGGAAGGAGGCTGCACTGCCTCTCCCCGGCCTTCCTAAGCAGACGCTGGGGCTTTGAAGCCCCCGAGCCAACTTAAAAAGGCCGGGGAAGGCAGTGGGCGGGTGGGCAGCTGCCTTCTTCTCCCCGGCCTTCCTAAGTGGACTCTGGGGCTTAGAAGCCTTGCAATCCCCTCAGGAAGGCCGGGGAAGGCAGAGGACGGGTGGGGAGGAGGCTTTCTAGGCGGACTCCGAGGCTTTGGAGCCCCGGAGCCCACTTAGAAAGGCTGGGGAAGGCAGTGGGTGGGCGGGAGGGAAGCTGCCCAGCCTCTCCCCGGCCTTTCCTGAGGGGATTCCAGGTCTTAGAAGCCTTGGAGTCCCCTCATGAAGGCCGGGGAAGGCGGAGGGAGGGAGGGAGGCTGTCCGCCCCGCCCCCCAGCCTTCCTGAGCGGACTCTGGGGCTTTGACGCCCTAGAGCCACCTCTGGAAGGCCAGAGAAGGCGCAGGCAGGAGGTTGCCCTGCCTCTCAGCAGTCTTCCTTAAGGGGATGGGGCTAAATCGTGAATAATCAAAACCGCAAGTGTGAAAGCCGCGAATGTGGAGGGGCAACTGTATTCATTATTTTGTGACAATAAAGAATTTTACAGTACAGGAATTTATTATATAAGTACATGTACAGGAATATGTACATATGTATTAAAGTATAGAAATGAATTCTGTAAGGCACCTTGGGACAGTTTTTGCCATTAAAGGAAGCCTACTAAGAATTTAAACAGATAAATAATCCAGATTGGAAGCTCATTGTTTTTTGCTTTTGTAGGGTAGCAGAAGTAGGCAAACCAAAGGAAATGAGCAAGGTGAAAAAGGGAGTAATCAATTTTCTTCAAGTTTAAATAGGTTCCCCACAGCATACTATAAGTTGCGGTGGACAACATTTGTGCAGCCTTCCCCAGAAGGTCTCTGGTGACCCCCTCACTACTGGAAATAAATTTGTACAAAAGAGGGGGAGAATCACAGTTCTGGAAATATTGCACAATCCTGCAAAATACATTTACCTCTAAAGCAAGATGTGCTGCTTTGCCTTTTTAAAAAACAGGAACTTTGGTATGAAAAAAATGGAAGTCAGACTGCTGGGGCTGAAAATGGCTCACCGAACCTGCTGAAGTTACCCATCCCTGTTGTGTGAAGTTGGTGGTGTTATCAATGGTTTGGTTAGGGGTCCATTCATGGAATAAAGTGTTAGTTTCTGAACACAGAAGAGGGGAAATGATTTTTGCCAATACCTCCTTCCCCTGTAGGCCCATCATGGACCATTGTTGTGTCAGGGGATGATAGGCCACTCAGTCCCCAGCAGAAGCCCAAAAAGCCTGTCTCAGTAGACCCAGTAGCAACCCACTCCCAAGAATACTCACACACAGAGTGTTTGATGTCCAAATAAGCAGGAGGCACTTTTATCTTCAAACTCAGTTGTAATTTATACAAGTATTTACAATTCCTGAAGAAACTGCTTCACCAGGCCTCAGCACTCACAGAAAGAAGAGAGAGCTGTGCTCTGAGCCCTCCCATATACACAGTAACAGGGCAATGACTCACTCAATCACATGATTTTACACACCAAAAAGAACCCTCCTTCTGTAGCTAAGGAAGACTAGGCAGTTCATAGAGTCAGCCATTGTGACTAGGCATGACTATGCAGTTTATTTGGCCATTTTATAATGGAGTTCTAACTCCTGACAATCCCCTCCAAAATGGTCAAACTACTGAGCAGGACACATGTTATCATCACGACATAACATCATTAACATACATTGTTGGACATTAATCATCTTTTGGTTGACCTTCCCTTTTGACACCTTTCACTTTACACACTAGTGACAAGGCCCAGTCTCTTTGCCAACTCATCATGGCTTCCTGCTGGAAGGGCTTTTGTGAGCAGGTCTGCAAAATTGTCCTCAGATGGATAGTACTTCAGACACAAGACACCTTCTTGTATTAACTGCCTCACATTTTGGTAGCATACCGCAATGTACTTTGTCCTGCATTTCAGGTTTTCTGCTTCTGCCATCGCTATGCAGGCTTGTTAATCCTCGTGCACCTCAACAGGCATTTGGCATGCTCCCCAAGGTCTGCAAGCATCTGCCTTACCCATTGTACCTCACTTGCCATCTCAGACAAGGCTGCGAATTCAGCTTCAGTGGTACTAATGGCCACACAGTTCTGCTTTCTTGATCTCCACACTGTGGAGCTCTCTGCATACCTGACCACCAACCCAGTCACTGACTTCCTGTCTGAAGTCTCAGCAGCAAAAGAGCTGTCCACATAGCACACCGGGGTCACCTGACTTCCTGTCAGATTCAAATGCATGTCCCTGGTCCCCTTGAGAAACTACCCTCTTTAGGGCTTCCCAATCTGCCCTCCTTGGCTTGGAGACTCTTCTGCTGAACACCCCAACTGCAAAACTGATGTCAGGCCTTTGTTGTTTGCAATAAACAACAGACTGCCCACCACTGAGTGGTACAGATCAGGCCTTTCAAATTTCTGTTCTGCCTCCAAGTTCACAAAATCAGTGGTCATTGGTGTCCTGACCACCTTAGCCTCACTAAGCCCACACTTGGCCACAAGACTGTCAATCTTCTTCTGGCTTAGGAAACATTCTCCAAGACCGGTTCTTTCTACCTCTACACCTAAATAACATCTCAGGCTGCCTAAGTCCTTCAACTTAACCAGTTTTCTAACTCCACTTGCAGTTACTTGACATCACTGGTGCTCTTTGCAGCCACACAAAGGTTGTCCACATAGATAACTAGCATGATAGCACTATCACCTGCCCCCTTGGTGTACACACAGGTGTCTGCGACGCTCCTTGTGTAACCTAGTGACACCAAAACTTGGTGTATGCACTTGTTCCAGCAACGTGCACTTTGTTTCAAGCTGTAGAGTGCTTTGTGCAACAAGTACACCTTGCTCTCACCTGCACTGTCATACCCTAGTGTCTGTTCCATGAACACTGTCTCTTCAAGATCAGCATTCAGGTATGGTGTTTCAAAGTCAAAGTGTTGCACAACCATCTGCCTCTTGGCTGCTAAAGCTAAACACTAACCTAAGACTTTCTGGGTTTGCTATGGGCGAAAAGGTTTTGTCAAAATTGGTGTAGCACTCCTGCGAAAAGCCTTTCGCAACTAAGCGTGCCTTACAATTTTGTGTGTCATCAGGTATGTCCTTAAGCTTGTATACCCACCTGCAACTAACAACCTTTTGGTCTTTGGACCTCTCAACTACCTGGAACACTTTCCTCTCAACTAGTGATTCGAACTCAGAGTCCATGGCTGTGTTCCACTTCTCCTGCTCTTCCTGGAGAAGTTTTAGGAGATCCTGAAAACTTGCAGGCTCCTCTGCCATGACATTGCATAGCCTGGCTTCCTGAACAACAAATCTGTCAGGAGCCTTTCTGACCCTTGTCGACCTTCTGGGGATGATCACCCTAGTTCTGCCTGACTCATCCTCACTTGCACTGCTGCTGCTATCTCTCCCTGTGTCAGGTTCAATGCTTGTTTGTGGTGGTGTGTGTGTTGGAGTGGCATGTGAAGTGTCAGGCTTTTCTTCCTCTGCCTCCCCTTCATCATCAGGCATTACCACCCCTCCATTTGTGGGACTTTGAGGAGTTGTTGACACATCCCTCCCCAAGGGAACAAACACCTCCTGATTGCAATGTAATCTGTCCCACTCTGAGTGCATTTCAAAGTTTGCACTCCTGGAGAATGTAAACTTTCCAGGATGCAGAGAAAACACGTACTTATTACCCTCATAGCCTAGGAAATGCAGTCTCCTGGTTTTAGGCTGCCCAGGCTTCCTTAGGCTCAGGTGAATCAGTACATTTGCATATTGTCCAAAACCCCTCAGGTGCTTGAAGTTTGGTGCTCTACCATACAATAGACAATATGGGGTCTGGTTGACACTAGACATCCACAGTTTATTTAAATGGTAAGCAGCACTCTTCACTGCCTCCCCCCACAGCCCAGCTGGGGCTTGTGCATCTTCCATCATGCACTACATCATGCACTTCAACATCCCAATTTTCCTTTCTGCAAGCCCATCCTCCCCTAGAGATGCTGGGTTTGTGGTCTTGTGACTAATGCCCCTCCTACGCATCCAGTTCTACAGAGTGTTGGATAAGAATTTCCCTCCCCTATCTGTCACTAGAATGGAAACCTTATGAGAAGGAAATTCACGTTCCACCATGTTCACCCACTCACGGAACCTGTCTGCAGCCTGATTTTTCTCCTTCAGTAAATACATGTAGGTGTACCTAGTGTGTCTGTCCACAATTACAAATAAATAATGATTACCCCCTTCAGTGGGCTTATAGGGACCTGCCAAGTCAGCATGGATAACCTCAAAGGGTCTTTTGGTGACATACTGGGTCTTTTGGGGAACAGGGAAAGCTTTCACCTTAACTTTCCTTCACATTGCACATTCTAAGAACCTTGGGCAGTGTTTCATGCTTCAACCAGGGCACACTTTTGCTATCTCCTTTATCCCTTTATAACTAGCATGTCCCATTAGCCTGTAGTAGTAATGAACACACTTATCATGTAGGGGCACATTGTCTACAGGGTTCACATTTGCCACCTTCCCTTTAGGCAACATGTAATACAACCCATGTTTCTTTATCCCTCTTGCACAGACATTATTCATGTTATGCCTTTTTGTTACTATACAGTGTTCCCCCTCAAATATCACTTTATAACCATCAGTAGTCATTTGGGACACACTTAATATACAATTCTCTAGTTTGTTAATACATAACATATTTTCAAATCTTTACCAAAATATGGCACATATGCAGTGCCCATTTTCTGCACCTTGCTGGGAGCATCAACTGCAAGGGTAATATTGGTTATGAAAGCATTTTTAACATTGCTTAACAACTGCAAATCATTAACCATATTGTGTATGGCCCCACTATCAAGTAACCAAATTCTTTCCTCAGTACCATCAGGATGGTGCTGTGCTACGAAGGCATGGCTTGCAGCCTGAGAGGATGCACCCCTCCTATCTGGTGCAGGCATCTTATAGTCCTTCTTAAAATGTCCAGGCCCTTTGCCATTGAAACAGTGTTTCACGTACCTGTAGGCTCCCTCCTCCAAAGGTGTCTCTGTTTCAGTGCTCTCCTGACTGCATCTGGTAATTTGTGGCTGTTTATTCCCCTCCATCTGGGAATCAAATTACTTGTGTTGGACCTCTTCCAGAATACGCCCAGCTACCAGGTCTACAGACAAATCACTCTCCCTGGTGGTCTGCAGATTGTACATTAGGAAATCCCATTCCTTTGGCAAATTGCCCACTAAAATAAAACACTTACGGGCTTCTGGAATGTACACCCCTCTATTGGCCACCTCTTGAAAAAGCTGCCTCATTTCCTCCAATTGGGCTTTCACGCAGCCTCCAGTAGACAGCTTTGTGTTATAAAGTCTCTTAGTCCATATCATCTTGGAGATGCAGGACGAATTCTGATGAAATGTTTTCAAAGCTGTCCAAAGCTGAAAGGCTGTCTTTGCTGGGGCCACATGTATTAACTAGGAGGGGCTGAGTGATAAGAGAATTGCAGCTCTAGCTTTCTAGTCTGCTAGGCTGAACACTGATATTTCAGCTTCTGAACCCTCTGGGATCACACTGTCATTCTCCAAAACATGCCACAAATTGTCCTTAATTCATAAAGCCTCCATGTTTAAACTCCATACTGAGTAAATTCCATCAGCCAGCTTTTCAAAGTGGACGAGATTATTACCTGCCATTCTGCTGATTGAGTCAACAATTCTCCATCTATGAAGGACAAATGACTGGCAGCTGGCAGCACTTCAAGGTAGCTTGAAGATATTACAGAGCCTGGCTGAAACTTAACTGTTTCTCAGCCAACTAGCCAAAAACAAAACAAAACAAAACAAAAACACAGCAAAACAAAAGAGTTTCTGGGAAATTTTTTAGGTGCACCTTATCTAATCTGAGATCAATCAGCTGGGCCCATAACCACTGTCAGGGGATGATAGGAAACTCAATCCCCAGCAGAAGCCCAAAAATCCTGTCTCAGTAGACTCAGTAGCAATCCTATCCCAAGAATACTCACACACAGAGTGTTTGACGTCCAAATAAGCAGGAGGCACTTTTATCTTCAAACTCAGTTGCAATATATACAAGTATTTACAATTCAGGGAGAAACTGCTTCACCAGGCCTCAGCACTCACAGGAAGAAAGAGGGTGAGCTGTGCTCTGAGCCCTCCCATATACACAGTAACAGGGCAATGACTTACTCCATCACATGATCTTACACACCAATAAGAACTCTCCTTCTGTAGCTAAGGAAGACTAGGCAGTTCATGGAGTCAGGCATTTTGACTCAGCATGACTCTGCAGTTTGCTTAGCCATTTTAAAATGGAGTTCTAAGTCCTGACATGTTGGACCACAGCTTTCATTACCCTCAGCCAGCATAGTCGATTATGATAAAGTTGCAGCCCAATCAGTTCTGGATTTGATTTCCCACCCTTTGCTGAATTGACTATACCATACCACTGCATCGCTTCAGAGGCTGAGCTTCTCCTGTCCTTTCCCCTGAAAATAGCTACCACATGTGTTTTCTGTTCATACATTTTAAGAGTCCTCAAAATAACAAATTTGTCCATGCCCACCCCTTTTGAAATTTTCAAAATGAGGACTTCTCACCTTACTAGTGGGTGCAATTGTGGATGAAACTGGCAAAACTGACTGACTGTGTAAGCTGTCTGGGTCCAGTGAGCTAGCAAGTTGATGGTTCAAACAAAACTCATTTCCAGTGTGGTGTAGTGGTTTGAGTGTTGGGTGATGACTCTAGAAATCAGGATTCAAAAACCCATTCAGCCATGGAAACCCACTGGGTGACCTTGGGCAAGTCATATTCTCTCAGCCTTAGAGGACGGCAAGGGCAACTCTCCCCCTAAACAAATATGGCCAGGGAAACCCCATGATAGAGTCACCATAAATCAGAAATGAATTGAAGACACAAAACAGCAAAACAAACACTTTTCTTGTTGCTGGTACCAACCCAGTAGAGGTCTGGAAGCACATTCACCAGTGAGACCAACATATTGACTGACATTCTGTTGATGAATTATGATGGCATGTTAGGCTTATACTATCCCAAGTCAGTTTTATGGTTGTTGTGGAGGTTTGAATTCTCTACTGACTGTGCAATGACCAACCCCACACCCCCAACTCACCCTTTTCCAGCTATAGCTTCCTAGAGAAAGCCATTTCCTGGCTGGTGGAGGTAGGCAACAGAGAAGCATCCAGCTAAGTTCCTATAGCTGGACACAGAGAAATGACATCATCTTCTGGGAACAACAGAGGTCCTCGTGGATTCCTGTTACTGTGCATCCAACTATAGGAAAGTCACTGGACATGTCTCTGCTATGCCCCTCACTGTCCACCAACCAGGAAATGGCCAGGTTTGGGTGGCTGCAGCTGAGAAAGAGAGTCAGCATGGTGTAGTGGTTTGAGCATTGGATTATGACTCTGGGGACCAGGGTTCGAATCCCTGCTCGGCCATAGAAACCGTTGGGTGACCTTGTACAAGTCACACTCTCTCAGCCTCAGAGGAAGGGAAAGGCCACCAAGAAAACCCTGTGATAGGTTCACCTAAGGGTTGCCATAAGTCAGAAACAATTTGAAGGCACAGAACAACAACAAGCTGAGAAAAGATGGGCTTTGAGGGGAGGTAGAGGGGAGAGCAGCATAGTTATGTCCTGTAATTACATCTCCCACTGCAAGATCATGGCCATGAAACAGGGTCCCAATTCTCACAAGCCAGCCCTGTGTTGTAGTAAAATTCAAGTGCATTCCTCTTGGCAACTATATGTGGATAGACAGGAGGGCACCTTGTTTTCCTTCTCCTCAAGCAACAAGATGACTCGGGCGAGTCCTATGTATGCATAAATGAACTAAGGTCTTGTTGAAAATCAAACTGGAAAAATGGGGACACTTAGGCAAAATACAAGACCAAAAGTAACACAATTGCCAAGTGCAAAGGCATAAAACAAATAGATTTGCTTTTTGTGATTAGATTGCCCATGTAAATTATGACCCAGACTGTGGCTTGTAGCCAAATGCCAGCTTTTCTCAAAAACCCATTTGATCCGTCACACTGCAAATCAAAGCTGGTTACTGTGCTCTTGCTTCTTTCAGGGAAAACAAAAAAACAAAAAAAACCACCCAATAATTTCAGAGCAAGATGACATTCCTACTCCTTAGCAAAATATATCCAGCTAGTGTAGTGTCCGATTATCCCACAGTCCTGCTGGTGCTGTAAAATTGTCAAGCAAGATATATTAAGATGTTTGTGCAGGAATGGAAGGGAAGGAGGAGGAGGTCTGTGAATACTGCTAGTAATAGGAAAATAGTGGGATGGTTGTCTAGGCAAGACATTCTATATGCACAAACAGTTGTCTAGCAGCCTCCCAGAGCTATTTCTTTTAAACTGGCCAGAGTTTTTCATTTGTGCATGTGTGGATACTATCTCATTTTTTTAAAGGAACGATCTCTGTGAGAGCCAATATGATGTAGTGGTTTGAGTGTTGGACTAGGACTTTGGGAGACCTGGGGCTTGTCTACACAGGCAATATACCCTGTCTTGCCCCCGTCTCACAGTCCTGCATCCATACGACACAGGACATTTACCCCCTTCTGCCCCTAGGCAGTCCTCACCGCCCACTGGGCAGATACAGGGCTGAGACAATGGGAAGGTGGGTTAGGGCTGATACAACATTACAAGAAAATACCTGTGACATATTAGGTTACCTAATTCTTTGAAGCAATACATGGCTATGAAATCTTATGTCATGTATCCCCTCCATCAGTGTAAATGATGCTTATAATGCAGACAAGATCCTGAGACTAAGCTCTAATCAATATTAATATTTAGTGAAGAGAGTCAGGACTTTATCAGATGCGGCAAATATGGTGTCATAAGGACGCCTAATGATTGCGAAAGGGTGTGCATACCAGACAATAATGCCCTTTCGTGATCATGTAAAGTCTAAAACTGATTTCTTTTTATTGATAGCCCAAGCCATCAATAGATCTCCTGTGGCACTTTTTTTGCTGGTATTTTCCTGGCATTGCCGGCATTTGAATCCTTGTGCCATTGTACTCAGGTGAATACAGCATCAATGGGCAAACACTTCTGGGTGAGATTGCAACAGTCAGGTAGGGGACACTCTTTTTATGACCCCCTCCCTATGTACCAGGAACTTTTAAAGTGTGATTCTGTGCTTGTGTCTACGTTTAGTGTATTTATTTCGTTCTAATTTTTAAATACCCCGTGCTTGTGTCTTCTCGCAAGAATCAGTGAGATCTCAACCCCAGAAGTAAACAGAGCTCTGTTCGTGCTCCGTTACTGCCAGGGAAGCCTCATTGATGCTGCTGGAGGTAGGTCTCATGGTGGGAGGTTCTTTTGCCGGCATAGAAATGTTTTAAAATAGGCTGGCAAAAGAACATTAACAAGGGGCGGTCTGATAAAGTCCAGAGAGTAGCAGTATTAATATTGAAGAACATTAGGCAATAAAAATGACAGATTATAGCAGGCAGTTGTATGTACAGGTGAACATACCAACATACCAAAATTCCAGTGTGAAATGTTTCAGTTTTTCTGTGTTAGCACTGGAACATTCTATCAGTTTTGCCTTCTCACGCATCTGAATGTTTTTAATCTCAAGTTATTTCATTCTTCATTGAATTTATGAAGACATTTCCAAATCTGATTGAATGAAATTCTCAGCCATTTCTTCTTTGTTAATATTAGTACATATGCATGTACATATTGTTGTTATGTGCCTTCAAGTCATTTCTGACTTATGGTGACCCTAAGGTGAACCTATCACGGGGTTTTCTTGGTGAGATTTGTTCGGGGGGGGGGTTGTCTTCACCTTCCTCTGAGGTTGAGAGAGTGACTTGTTCAAGGCCACCCAGTAGGTTCCCATGGGCAAGCAGGGATTCAGACCTCCTCTCCCAGTGTCCTAGTCCAAAACTCAAACCACTACATCACACAGGCTCTGTATGTATATACATATACATATAGATATACATATACATATACATACAGAGACCAATTAAACTTTATAGCTTGTCCTCCTCATTTATTTCAGGGTGATTCAAGAAAAAGTCCTGTGACACCTTAATGATTACTACATTTATTTTGAAGGTGGCCTTTTTAGTCATCAGCACACTTGCAGAAAGCGCGGGATGAGTCCTTCCTGAATCTTTGCTTGCAAAGAAAAGCCAGAGAGAGAGAGAGACGAACTTTTGCAGGCAAGACCCAACCAGATAAATGAAATTAAGATGTACATTTCTCTGTGTGTGTGTCTATTTTATTAGGTGCAGTGAAATGATGATAATTATATATTTCTTCACTCTTTGTTCAAAGAGCTCAGAGCAAAGTACATGGGGCTTAGCCAATTTAATTCTTTTACAACTTGAGCTAAGATAAACTAAGAGATGGCAGCTGGTTGAAGGCTATCTCGTGAACTTTCTGGACAAGGTACCAAGTTATGCATTGTGTCACAACATTTTTTAAAAATGAAACTAATTTTGGGTTTATGATTTTGATTCACTCGGATCATTGTTGTCTCTTTCACCCTGGGTTGAAAGATGTATGTTGGGGTGGGCAAAGGGCTGGCCTCAAGGTGTTGTTGGATTGCAGCTTCAATCAGCCATAGCCTGCATAGCCAATGGTGAGAGATGCAGTCCAAGAATCTCTAGAAGGTTGTACTTTGTCCACCCCTTTGTGGATAAACACAGAGAAAAAAAGCCATTTTTCCATCTCCCCCCCTCTCTTTTTCTATATACCACAGATGCATAAAGACATTCTATTGTCCTGGTTAACCCCGCCCCCCCCGACTCATTTAGTTAACTTATTAGAGATATGAACTGTTGAATCAGCTTCATTTACCTGTGGAATTAGTTGAGCCCATATATATTATTTTAATGTATCTCTCATCATTACCTAATTTAAACAAATCTTCCCTCCATTTTCCATTCCATTTCTCTCACTTCCTCTAATTCGATGTCTCTTCCTGAAAGTCACCAGAGAGATTTCCACTGGTCCATGTTCAAGTTTCTAACCTGATAACACTGAAACATACAGTTTTATCTTATGATGGCTGCTTACTCAGACAAGTAGATTTCATATCAGTAAGCATGGATTCTTTGCCTACTCTGGAGGACTCAATCAAACCAGCTACCACAAACCACTGAGAACTATAGAGTGTGAAGGAGAGTCTCCATCCAGTTGCAAATTTGGCATAAATATATCATCATAGATGTGCAACACATCAACAGTGATTTAACTATGCCATTTTTTATCCTATGGTTAATTAACTGATTAATCTAGCAATTAATCTATGATCTAGCATGCATTTATATACAGGTAAAACCAATAGTATTATGTCTTGGTATTTGCATGTGTATCATCTAAGAAAAGACTTTAGGATGTGAGAGAAAAGAGAGGAAGGAGGAAAAAGCTGAATTGGGGTGTGTGTGTGAAAACATCTCCAAAAATGCATTATTTTCAAAAATGTTCCAAAAGGTTATGGTGGGCGAATTGATTAAATGATTCTTTCTCCTGTAGGAAAAAATAACTTAAATAAGCACTTCTGTTACCCTAAGAGGTGGGGAGGGGGTAGAGTCCCACCTGTGATGTCAAAATCTCCTTTAATATTTTGGGGAATCATTAGCTCAAAAGGAGACCAGTGAGAGGAGGGTAACTTCAGGGATTTTTTTCACCTATGTATACTAGTACTAATTGTAGAGAGCATTCCAGTTAAAGTGAAATAAAGTATTTTATTGGAATAACACAAAAGTGAACTGACATAGATAACACATGTTCTCAAGAACCATACAAGGCTATAGCAGAGTAAGGCAGAAAGGTTGGATAGAAGGAGGGAGGTCTGGGAAGATGTGGTGATAGTTACCAGTCTTGAAGAGGAGCGTTCTGTGCAGTGAGGATACTCAGACAGGAGTCTGAGGGTGGCACAGGAGGTTCCAATCTGGGGCACACTGAAAAAGAGAGTGGCTGGGTTCATCCACTGTGGCACACTTTATTATTGTTAGGGGTCTAATATTTATACCCTATTCCATGCCTTGGAGGGGAGAATCTGGTAAGCTTGAATGACTTTCCCACGGAACAGGCAAAGGAAACTGAAACTCAACTGATTGCTTTAATTGCTGGAAGAATAGAAATTGATATGTTTGTGACAACCTTGTTAGGTTGGGCAGGAGGGGGTATAGGAGAAATTTTTGTAGGGTATAGATTAAGAAATGGTCACTTAATTGCTTGATTGAATCATTGCTGAAACACCCAAGGCTGGAAGAAAGGATTAGCACATACCCCTCTAATGACTGGGTTCTTAGCATAAACCCATTATGGGAGCTTCTGGCTCAGTCCTAATATGGGATTTCTCACCGTTCTATTTCCAGGCATGTCAGGTCATTTTGACCTCCAACTGACTTCTGGTCTGCCCCAGCCAACCCTGACCCTGAAAAGTGTCCAATAGTTCCATTTATGAGATACCGTGGGGAGGGGGTAGTAGGGCATGCTAACACTTCCTTAACCAGCACTGCAAGGCCACAATTATGGACCTGGAGGTAGTTGTGTCTCTCACCCAAGAAATAGTCTAGCTAGGTACGAAGATATTTGTCACCAGAAGGATGACCACCAGGTCATAGCATAGAATAATTGTGCATGGAATAATTGTGATCTGCAGCAGCAATGATGAAAACAGAACTATTCAGTGCTGTCTGACTAATTACGTATCTCCCTAGAAATTAAAAAAGTTTTTAAAAGAAAATATTATCCATCTATGCAGTTAATAAACTAACCACTAGGAGACCTAGATGGAAGAAAAACACTTGGTCCACCCCCTGCTCATCTGATGATGGTAGCTGGTGCTTTTCTTTTACCCTGTAATCTCTTCTTCATTGACACTTCAAAGTTAAGACCCCATGCTTACTTCCTTGGTTAGGATTCCCCTGTTGTGGCTAAGTCCAATATCTTCAAATCCAATAAACATATCCAGGGGAAGCCATGTTGGCCATACAGCAAAATAAAACAAAATCCAAAATCCACAAAAGAGCAATACGGTTGGCCCACCACATTTGCTGGGGCTAGGGGCACATGATCCCCACGAAAGTGTAAAAACTGTGAATATCTCTAGGCCCCCCAAACCAAATCCAACATACAAAACCATGTGATCCACAGATTCAACCCAACACAGATGCCTTTGAGATAGTGGGGTTTCTTTGCAAGGCAGAAGTGGGCAGCTGGTGGGGCTTGCTGCTGCCTCTGCTACTGTCCCACACTGTTTTTATTAGGGACTTACATGTCTTGCCCCACATTTGTAGCCTCTCCCAGTCTCACGGGGCTTACAGTCCCTATTAAAGATGGCATAGGGCAGCAGTAGAGATGGCAAAAATAATCCAAGAATAATCAAATCTGCAAAAGTTAAACCTGCAAATGGGGAGGTCTGACTCTACTTTTATTGGCCAACCAAAATGCACAAAACACACCATGCAGGCTTTTGAAGCTCCACTGACTTCATCAGGCAAAAGAAGTAAAAAAAAAAAAATCATACAGGTGAAAACAGGACTTAATTCTTTAAGTTTCTATCTCCAAAAAAGGTAAAACATTCTCTTTTGGACTATAATTGACATAAGTGGTGTTTTTTTTTTGTTTTTTTTTTACCTATACAGCATTTGAAAGTTTTTCCAGATTTACACGCTACACATGTAGCAGTAGACAGACTTCTTGAGAAATAGTGTTCTCTACTTAAGAAAGGGGCTTGTGGCTTCAGAAAAGACAAAGGACTTTATTAGATGCATGAAAAAATGTGTCATAAGGATGCTCTCTTTCTCTCTCTCTCTGGCTTTTCTTCACAAACGAAGATTCAGGAAGGACTCATTCTGTGCTATCTGCAAGCGTGCTAATGACTAAAAAGGCCAATCCGAAACAAGTCAGGTTGCAGAAAGCATAACAGAAGGTCTCCTTGGGTGATGTTTCTGGGTTGTGATTCTTTCTGCATTGTCATTTCTCTTCAAGAGTTGTTTGGTGTGAGTTCTTAAATAAGGCTGAAGCAATGTGGATAGTGCGTCTCCATGCCAATCGATGTGAGGCCAAGGCAGACCATTGTTGGTGATCAATTTGGCCGAGCCTGAGATGTTGTTTCAGGGAGTCCTTGTATCGCTGTTTTTGGAGCGCCCCTCTTATGCTGACCCGTGGCAAGTTCACCGTAGAGTACTATTTTTGGGAGGCGATGGTCCTCCATCCTAGAAATGTGCCCTGACCAGCGCAGCTATGTTCTCAATATCATGGCCTCAGTGCTGGTGATCCCTGCTTGCTCAAGGACAGCAACATTCGTCACATAGTCAGTACAGTGTATATTTAGGATTGTGCATATACAGCACTGATGAAAGCGTTCGAGGAGTCGTAAGTGGTGGTGATAGGTGACCCATGTTTCAGACCCATAAAGGAGAATAGACAGTACAATGGCTCTATACACACTGATTTTTGTGCTTCGCCTCAAGTGTTTATTACTCCAGACTCTTTTGTAAAGTCTTCCAAATGTGCTATATGCCTTTGCTAATCTGTGATTGATCTCTTTGTCAATCTTGGCATCTGAAGAGATGATGCTTCCCAGGTAGGTGAACTGCTAAATGGACTTGAACACAGATTTGCCTACGGCATGTGGGTATGGTGGCATTCGTCCTGTGGTGCAGGCTGGTAAAGAACTTCCATTTTCTTAAGGTTGACTTCCAGCCCAGCAACAATAACACAAAAGGGCAAAATTATCAGATGACGACATTGTCCAACCATTCCGGGGTATAGCATGGGCGTGAATAAGGCATCACTTTTTATTGATGGCTTAGCCCATCAATAAAAAAGTGATGCCTCATCCATGCCAGCGCTATGCCCTGGGAATGGGTAAGGACATGGGAGTCTGATAATTTTGTTCCATTCATGTCCTCCTTTGAAATCCCACAGATTATCATGAGACTTCACCAATGTGGGAAATTCAAAAAAGAAAACAAAAATAACACTAAAAAAGTTAAACAAAGCACAGGAGCACACTTTAAAAGTTCCAAGTAACCCTAGGAGGGTCATAAAAAGTGTGTCACTTACCTGAATGTCATGATCTCACCTCAAAGTGTTCGTGCCAGACCGGCCATTGACAGGGTTAGTACAAGGAAAAAAAAACATGAAGTTTCACACACTGGCAATACTGGCACAAAAGTGCCACAGAGGATCTATTGACAGCTTCAGCTGTCAAATAAAAAGTACAGGTTTTGGCGGGGACATAAATGTGAAAGGGTGATGTCATATGGGACACACGCCCTTTCACAATTACGTGGCACCATTATGATACCGTATTTTGTGCGTCTGATAAAGTCACAACACTATCACCTCTTTCTTCTCCTGTATGGTTTTTAACATTTTTTGCCTGATGAAGAACCCAGTAAAGCTTTGAAAGCTTGCATGATGGATATCTGTCTTTGTATTTTGGTTGGCCAATAAAAGTATCACTCTTTTGTGGATTTTGGTTCCTTTTCCTGCATGGCCAACACAGCTACCTTTGAATATGTCTTCTGGGGACTATTAGTAATTAGACATTGGATGCCTCATCTCTTTGCAGCAACCATGATCTGGGTAGTTTTACACACAGGTCCAAGAGCTTCTGACCTTGGTAGTCTCTGAATTCGTCCTTTGAACTTCAGTTCTTTGTGTCACACTGAAGGCTGACTCAACATGGCCTCTGAATTTCAGAATGGCTTCCTCGAGGTCATGATGGGACTCAGAAGTCCTGCAACATATGCAGAAAGCCTGTAACATATGCAAATATTCTATCTGAAGTTCCATAGTTCCCATATAGTATTTCAAGGTGTAAATGAATGTGAAACTCAACTGATGATGCTGACATAGGCTGTGGCATTTCTCTTTTCAAAATGCAGTGATTCTTTTCAAACCTCAGGAATTCCTATCACTGATCAGACTGCAAAAATGAGATATTAATCTGCAACTCTTCCAGGTTTAGTAGTTTTTCTCTTTCTGTAGCTTTGGAAGTAGTTCTGTATGTCTCTGTATGGAAGTTAGTCCATCTTTTTTTGGTTCTTTGAAGCCCATGAGTCTATACAAAAAGCTATACAACTGCTTTCACCCTTTGCTCCTGGAGCATGTTAAAGCTGATCCGGCCCTGTGCAACTTTCCTTGATCTCCCTGGGTTCCACAGTAATTGCCTGGGATGAGAGATTTTTCCTCTGCCCTCAAGAAACATATTTCAGCTCTTCTTTTAGTTGGGGGGGCAAAGGTGTTCCCCAATTATAGTGCCAGATTCATAATAATTGGACCTGGATTGACATAATGAAGTCACTATAGCACTTATTAGGCTACCATTGTTACTTAGAAAAATGTCTGAGTAGGTCGTGTCCTGACATTTAACAGTTTATGAGTCACTTTGTGCTCCACCTTTTAATTCAAAATGAGATATTCTGTATAGTTTCCCATTTCTTCCAATACTCTATATGAGACCTAGTGCTCAAAAACAAAACAAAGCAAACAAAACTTCAGGAATTTGAGCATGAGGGGAAGGAAGCAGTGTGAAACAGACTGAAGTATAGTATTCCTCCCTGGTGATCTGCCTTGATTTGAGCATATGGATTCTTGGAGTGGATGGGTAGAGACTCTGCATATACAATGAAAAGGAGGAAGGGAAGGAGAAGGAAAAAAAAAGAATGGGGCCACACCTTTGAGGATTTTATCAGATGTGGCAAAAATAGTGGGATAATGATGCAATGGTAGCACGAATGGGCTCCACTACTGTATGATGTCATGGTTATCCCATTCCCCAGCTGCAAAAAATCTGTCACTTTTAATTGATCGGTTAACCCATCAATAGATCATCAATAGCAATTTTTTTTTGTGCTATTGAAAGTGTGCAAAACCATGTCCCATTGTAATCGCGAGATTACAGCATGCATGGACATTCATCAGTGAGAAAACTTCTGGGTGACAACATGAAAATAAAGCACAGGATGCTCTTTTTATGCACTGCCCCATTTTTCTGGCAGGTTCTTAGGTTTGTTTCAGTGCTGTGTGCTCATTTTCTTTGACTTTTATGTGCGCTCACATCTTCTCATGAGAACCGCCAAAATCTCACCCGTGCCAAACTGCAGAAGTCAATTCCCATTCTTAAAGTGTTAGTGGTCATTGTGCAATGATTCTGTGGCTGTTCTTTCACGTGATTACAGCAACGTGCAAAGGTAAGTGTTATAATGCCACAATGTTTCTGCTACTGACATTTGTGGAATTTCAGCATTTTTGGATGCTCATCTGATAAAGTCCTGAGACTAATTGGTGTTGATTTTAGCATGAACTTTCATTGATATTACTTCTTCAAATGCAGTACCAAGTGGTATTCTAGTTAGTCTTAATGGTGCCATCCTGTTTCTTTTTTTCTGCCCCCTTCTTTCTCCTTTTTATGCTGTAAGAGACTAACATGGCTACTTCTTTGAATAGTATGCATAAAATGAGGTTTACTTCCACCAGGTGAGGAGAGAGATGCACAGATAGAACAGTAGGTGGAGCCTCCTGGATTTAAAACAATCAACTAAGATTATAAGCAACTAACCAATCAAGTGAAACTTAAGTTGTTGATGGTGGGCATAGGTGAGGAAATGGGCAAGAGAGTGCATGGACTGGGGAGAAATGTTGCCCACCTTAGTGATGGGCATCCACTGCCAACCAAGAGGATTTCTGTGCAGACTCTGGGCACCCAAGTCAGAAAAAAATTGTATTGGCAAAATAGCAAAATGTCTAGCAAACCAATCACAAAAGGTGAATGATGGTTCTATGAATTCACCAGATGGGTTTTACTGAACAAACGTCACATGAATCTATGGGATAACATAATGTGTATGCAAAACTAGCAGAAAAGCACAATTACTTTGGGGAACTTGGAAGTAAGGAATTACAAGTGACACAGTTACTTGTAAGTAGTTACTTTCTCAGGCAACAAGTGTGCAACGAAGTCACATTTTGAAAGAAATGGAATGGCCAAGGAAGTTATTTTATTAGGGTTTCATGTGAAGGTTTCTATTTATTTTAAAATTTACTAAAAGAAGCACTTTTAGGAATTTTCCAAGTTGTTTGTTATTCTGTTATCAATCATTTTTTTCCCTTAAAAAATGGTAACAAAAGCTAGAAAGTATTGTTAAAGAAATGCAAAATGCAACGTGTAACATAACACATTATTTTTTCAACAGGCTGCTTTTCAAATCTTGTAATGAGTAATGGGAATATATTGCTTTTTAAAGTAACTTCCCAGTGGTCTGGCTAACTCTGAGAAGCTTTTGACTTCTATCTTTTCACATTGATCTCAATGAAACCTAACTGCAATAAATGCACAGCCTTGTGCAGTGAACTGCTAGGAGGCAGAACCATTGGAATTAACCCCCTCCAAAGGATGCTTCATTCAACTACCAGGTTCCATGCCCTGCTGGGCAGAGACAGCCACTGGCAAAAAAGGAGGACAATGCTTGCATTGGTGAGGGTGGGAGAATAGCCACAACATCAATGAAAATTATTCTGGTCACAATCAGTCAAGGGTTCCCACTTTCATGCAACAATACAATCAGGCAACGTGGGAATGATAATCACTGCATGTACCTCTCCTGCCAACATCACTGCCATCTCATATAAACTACTTAAGGAGCAGAGAAAGTAGCCAGGAAATGCAGACCCACAGATTTTCAGGATCTTTCAGGTTCAAATGTTAGACAGACCCTGGCTCTCTATTATTCTCAGCTCATTCCACCCTGGCAGAACATAGAAATCTCCCTCCCCCTGAACAGAGCTTAGAAAATTTACTTTTTGATTACAACTCCCATGGGGGATTCTGGGAGCTATTGTCCAGTGCTATGAAAGTTTTATTCCAACCACCTGTACAGTAAACTTCAGTGATGGCACCTCAAAGAAAGCTATCCGTCACCTCCTAATCTCATTCATGCTTGGACATTTCATTCTGGATTGCACTGTTTGCCTGGATCCAGCCCATGCATTTGCAAGCACACGCTATGATATAAGCATCATGGGGACAATCTGCACTCACAAGAAGCATGGTGAGTTGTGGGTTCCACAGGTAACTATGCTAATGTCACCAAAAGAACCACCACCAAACAGGCCAAGGATACTCAGAAAACAGAATTGTACTATTGTGTGTAATATGGTTGATACATGTCAACTTGTTGGTTTCCACAAGATTTTTTTTTTACTACTGTTCACATGGAATAAATTGTTTTCCTCATACATGCAAATCACTAATGTGAAGACTGGGACTCCTTTTACTTGTTGTCGCTGAGTAACTTCAAGTTGTTTTCAATTTACAGAAACCCTAAGGTGAACCTATCACTGGGTTTTCTTAGGAGTATTTATTCAGATAGGGTTTGCCATTATCTTCTTCTAAGGCTGAGAGAGTGTGACTTGCCTAAGGTCACTCAATGAGTTTCCATGCTCAAGCAGGGATTCAAACCCTAGTCTCCCAGTGTCCTAGCCCAGCACTCAAACCACTACACCATGCTGGCTCACCCTTTTTACACTGTACTGTCACAGCACTATGATTCCATTTGAACTGCCGTGGCTGCATCCTATGGAATTCTGTGATATGTTGTTTGGTCAGAGGCACCAGAAGAGCTCTTGGGCTGAGGATTCCAATTACCTGGTAGAACTACAAATCTCAGGACTCTATAAGATGGAACCATGGCAGTTCAAGTGGACTCAAACTGTACAGTGTAAAAGGAAGGGGGCTCACCGTTTGGGCGGCGGGCCGTTTTGCAGCCCAGCTGGCCACCCGACAGTGGAGCCCTTGAGGATGGCGGCTTCCTTGCTCTCCCCCCCTTTTTTCCGAGGGGGCCACCATGACAGGCCTGTCTCCTTTCCAGCAGGCACAGTTGCTAGGGAGAGGCGAGAAGACGGTGGCCAATCAGGGCGACTCAGCCAGGCCCTGATTGGCCAGCTAGGCTTGAAGGGGGAGGGTCATCCGGCTGGGCTGTGGCATGGCAGGATTACGAAGGCAGGGGGCGATGGAGCTGTTAAATAGGCAGCTCCATTGCCGCCCCTGCTCAATTGGGCTCGAGGTGAGCCGAAGACCCACCCACCCTCCCTCGAAATCTGCTATGCTGTCGCAGTTGCGGGCCAGATGTCATGGGTTGTGATAGGGGGATTAAGTAAGGGGTCTCCATCAAGTGCAAGTGCAAGTTTAAGTTCAGGTTCAAGTTCAAGGAGACCCCTCCCCTTGCCTATAGTTTACTTGTTTACAGGGGAGGAGAGAGGGTCAGGCGGGTCGGCTTGGCCATCACCTCTCTCCTCCATGGGGTCGGGATTGACCGACAAGTGCCATTGATCCGCATTGGGCTGAGCAATGAGGGATCACAACCCAGGCATGGCCGCCAACCATTTAGAATGCAAATTATGGCCATTTTATTGCCAACAACAATTACAATGTATTATTCTACTATGTATTACTAACCTGTACTTAACCTTTGTTTTCCAAAGATGTAGAAAACATAACTGTTAGAAGTTACCACAGTGTGTACTCGTCTCATTATTTGAGGGCGGAGGGGGCGGTACGGTCTGGATCTATCTATGACTCAAAAAGATCTGATGCCATTAGAAGGATACAATGACTTTTTAAATAGAGCATAAAAAACTCTTCCCCTGTACTGGGAATGCATATGGTTTGTTATTGTTTGTTATCTTTTAGCTATAAAAAAAAAATATTGTTCAGCCCTGCTGTCACCTGGCAGAATGGTTTATTGTCCCTCCTGGGTTATGATACAAACAATGTGCCTGTGCCATCCTCTGCTCTCAGCTTCCCTGTGTAACTCTAACCAGAATAGAAGGTTCCATGTGCTAGAAGGTCTCCAGCCTGTATTTTTGTTTTCCAGCATTTTATAAGCTGAAGCAAGGGTTGGCCTTGTCAGCTTTTAAAGTAGTGTGAGCAGAAGGATGTCAGCTCAATTAAGGTATCTTTATGAACACTTGGAGATGCTGTGAAGCAGAAATGTTGGAACACGAGCCAATGAAGACTAGTAGTAAAACAGATAATGCTGGTAAATGTTAAGGGAAACATTTTGTTTACTTGTTGGAACCAAAATGACTCTCCCTATCTATCTATCTATCTATGCACAAAGATATATTGAAAAATCCTATAATTTCATTAATCACTCATGATTGAGTTGTTTGAAACATACAAAGTGGAAAAAGAACACTCTCCTCAAAAACCAACCCCTGGGATATTTAAAATAATGAGAAACCTTAAATTTGAAATAAATCCCTCCTCCACATATGTCAGTCACCTCACTATATAAATTTAGAAGCAAAATTCAGGGTTTTTAAAAAGATGGCTGTGTAAAAGACCTCTTCATCATGGAGAAGCTCACTTCTAGTCAAAGAAAGAAGGGATGGGAAAAGTCTTTCAAACTTGAAGTGTACAAAAATCCAAATGCCCTTCCTGTGTGAATCAATCCACTCCATTTTTGATTTGGCTCATTCTTTTGTTAGGCTAAAACTGGCTTATATCCCATCTGGTCTGTCAAGGCTTGTGCGCGCTTCCCTCCTGAACATATGCAGAGGGCCAAGCTGCACTACAGCTGTAGGCACATGTGGCCTGCCTAAGGCTGTCAAGAAAGCTCTCAGACACAACATGTGTCTAAACTACAATTCTCTACTACAGCATAGCAGAGTATATACAGAGTTCATCCATCTATTATGATTTTATGATTCTATGAGGATCTATAAAGGCATACATTAAGAGAACTGAAGATAGCTGAAGAGACTGGGACAAAGGATTGCATTGCTGTTTATACGTAACAGGATGGGTTCTACAATCATACCCACATAGCTGTTCCCAGGCTCACAGTCTATACAATCCTTTCCCATGAAGATATGAGTCTTCAGATAGTACTGCAGCAACTCCCACATGTCCTGCTCTGAGCACCCAATAACAGTAAACACTAGCTATGCTCATAGCCCTCTCTACTGGCCTCTACTGGACATTGCTCCTTTTATTGTAAAATTTTCACACATGGTTTTTACAATCCCTGACATGATCTGCTTTAATGCTTTCTGCCAATCTCTCCCCTTCTCCAAAAGAAGAAGAAAAAGGGAGGGAAGGTAGAGGGGGTGCCATGTGATTGAGAAGAAAAAAGTGGACCATAAGAGGCCCCATGGAGAAGGGGATGGCCACTCCCCAACCGGCATATGACACATTCCTGCCAACATCACTGACCACATATATAAATATTGGGCCATTGTATTTGACCACAAGCTTCTGTATCTCCCACAGGAATTTATAAATGGAACATGTTGATCACACCAAATTTTCCTGGTCTGCCTATCTCGCCCTCATGGTGGAAGCAGAGCTTGGAAAAGTGCTGTTTTGGAAAACCACTGCCAGGATTTCCCCAGAGCGTGGCCATTAAGCCACCTTACTGCTTGGATGATTCTGGGGTCTGTAGCCCCCCCAGAAAGTATTTCTTTTTGAAGCGGTACATACACCATCTCCCTGTTCTCCTTCTCTGCCCCTCAGTGCTGCTGCTTCTTCCATATGTCTTCCTCTGTTTATTGCCTCAGGTTGTTTGCTGGAAAAGTTCTAAATTGCTTTTTAGATTATGACAGCTCTGACAAGGTGATGATCCATTCTGTGAAAAAAAAATTAAACCCCCACCTTAAAACAACAAAGACCCTATCCAGTCTTTAAACTGAACAGTATAACTTAATCCTAAACATGTCAGTGAATAAATTGCCCTCTGAAATAAAGATTCTATTGTAAGGAATCCACAGTTAAAGTATGCCGAGCGGATGGTCTTAGTTTAAAAAAACCTCCAATAAAGGGGAGTTTGCCACCTTTCAGTGTTGAGCAGCTCTTGTCATCAAGTTCTTCCTAATGCATATTTAGAGTCTTATTTTTTTGTAATTTGAATTCACTTGATCAGGACCTATTCTCTATTGTATCAGAATACAAGTTCACTCCATCTTCCACACAACAACTCATCAGCTATTTGAAGGATCATAGTATCTCACCCCTCCCAGTCTTAATTTCTACAGGCTAATTATACTAAGCTTCTTTAACCATTACTCATAAGGTTTTCCCCCCAGAACTTTTACCATTTTTGTCACCCTCTTTTGAACATGTTTCAGTTAATCAATATCCTAGCATTTTTGCTGCCACATCACTATGCTTAGATCATGGTCTACTAAAACTCCCAAGCCAGATGACACTGCATGTCATTTATCCTTCCTAACTGCAGAATTTAATGCTTATTCTTGTTTAAATTCATGTTGTTAGTTTCAGTCCACTTCTCCAATCTGCTAAAATCACCTTGAAACCTGTCTTCTGAGGTATCAGCCACCCTATCCCTTTCATGTCACCTTTACATTTTTTGAGTATTCTGCCTATATCTTCATCCAAGTCACTTATAAAGATGTTGAACAACACCATGCCCCGAACAAAACCATGTTGCCTCCCACTCATTAGTTCTCTGCAGGATGTGGATGAACATTGATGAACTCTCTTTGGTCTTCATCCATTAACCAACTACAAATCCACCTAAGGCACAATCTAGCTCATATTTTGCTAGTTTATCTGCAATAATATCATGAGGAACCTTGTAGAAAACCTTATCGTAATCTAGATTACAATATATCCACATCATTCTCCTGATCCACCAAGTTTAGCAGTGTTTCAGAGAGAGAGAGAGAGAGAGAGAGAGAATGTTCTGGCAAGACTTGTTATTGAAGAGCCCACACTGGGTCTTAGTAATCACAGCATTGTTTTCCTAAGGGTGCACCTGCACTGTAGAAATAATGCAGTTTGACGCTACTTTAACTGCCATGGCTCCATCCTACAGAATTCTGGGATTTATAGTTTGTGAGGTGCCAGTCATTGTCCATAGCCTCTTTTTCTCCTTTTGTGGAAAACAATGTGGTCTTGTTGCCAGACAGTATGGCAAAGCTTCATAGCCACATGTTTAATTTGATGGAATCCTCCCCCGCACTCCAAAAGATCATTCTTTCTGTACTCAGGTCACTCCCATACTGCTTCTTTTATATTATTCCATTTTCAAAGATAATATCCGCAGTAGCAATGATGGGTCAAATCTAATGATAATCAGTCTAATTTTATGTGATAAAACAAGGAGAAACTGTGAGCTGCATATCATGCTTTAATGAGAAGAAGCAGTTTCAAAGAAGCCTGCACAACTCAAGAAATGAGTTATTTTTAAAGAAAGTTGAAGTTAGCCTTATCATTATAAGTGATAAGAGATGCAGCTATTGTTCCTTAAAAAACTCATCAAAGAACATTTGCATGAAATATTTGACTTTAAAAATGTTGCATTATGAGTAGCGTTGTCTCTGGCAAATCCTCCCACCCTACTGTAAATGTTTGAGATACTGGTAAAAGTTACAGTGGGATGTCTTTTAAGGATCTCTCTAAAACAAAATTCCAGTTCACAGTGGGAGTATCCAGTATCTCACAAAGAGATGTTTGGTCTTACAGTGCCTCCCCATCCTCCCTGTGCCCCGCAACTCTTCCCTGAAGAGTCCCCTGACTCTTCAGGGCAGGAGAGTTAGAGGGAAGGTGGAATCTGCCAGAGATGTCCCATTCAGTTGCGGGACAGACACTATGGGGTTCAACCCTTAAAACAGGGCTGGAGAAAGTATGGCCCACAGACCACAATCAGTTCCCTTGTGCTGTTTTTGAAGGCCCAGTTCCACTCAGTACTTCATAATTTGGGGCAGTAAAAAGATTTAAACATTAGAAGTGTGGTGTAGGGGTGAAGACACCAGGATCCCATGGGACAGCGATGTGCCCCCCCTAACTCCCAGCAGTTGTCTACCCCTGCCTTAAACATAATTGTACAAAAGCAACTGGTGGTGAGAACAAATGAAAAAAAAATGGCAGTGTGTGGAGGAAAAATATTATTGCAATTATAAATACTGTATATATAAATGAATTGGGGTAACCCCCCCTTCAGTGTAGAGCAAGACAATTCATGCTAACTGATATATTAATGGACCTTTCCAATTCCTCTACTCCCTACATAGTGCATCACTGTTGGTGTGGAAAAGCTGAAATGAAACATAGGACATTTTCAGACAGCGCTAAACGGAGCTTATTGCGGGATGAACTCCCGGGAGAGGAACGGCACTCTTGCGTGGCAGGGGGTCATTTTCAGATGCTGCCGTCCCTCTTCCGAGATCATCAGTGTCACTTCCATTAAGGTTTGGAAGCGGCCGCGCCATATTTTAAGCACGGAAGTTGCCCGTGCTTAAAATATGGCGCGGCCGCTTCCAAAGCTTAACAGAAGTGACACTGATGATCTCGGAAGAGGGACGGTGGCATCCAAAAACGACCCCCCACCGCGCAAGAGCACCGTTCCTCTCCCGGGAGCTCATCCCGCGATAAGCTCTGTTTAGCACTGTTTGAAAATGTCCATAGGCCCTGGTAGCGCAGTAAGCTAATGCAGCCAAAACTGCAGCCAACAACTCATGTTAGATCTTGAGGTCATAGGTTCGATTCCAGGGCCCCCCAGGTTGACTCAGCCTTCCATAAAATAATTGGTAAAATGAGTACCAGCACACTAAGAGCTGGGGCGACATGCTGTGAAACTACTAATATGGTTTCCAATAAGAAAAACAACAGCAGCAGTTGCTTATTTAATGTACAATGCATTCTGGAAAAAAAGTGTCACTTCTGCATGCCAGCAGCACCATCTACTGGCACTTACATTATCTGTGTTGTGCAATTGTCTATAACTATTTGTCATGTATAACTGCTGTACTATGTTTGTACTGATTTCTGATCTGTGTAACATTGTATAACTTGCTGAACTGTATTAAAAATTGTATGTGATGAACAGTACTGTATTACTGTGTGTATTGCAATGTATGTACCCCGCCCCGATCCTGAGGGGAGAGGCGGGTAATAAATAACTCAGTATTATTATATTATTATTATTAATAATAATGTTGAATAATGTTGCTATCCACGATCAGCAGATTTTCAGCATAGTCCTATGGACCATTAAAATATCTGTACTAGTTCAGCCCAGTTGATCTGTATCTGCGAAGTGATGTGCTGTATTTTTTAATTTTGTTATTGGTAATTATGCTTCAAATGTCTTTTTAAGTGTTTTAACCATAGTTTTTAATACTATATTTTTTTAACTTTTGTAAAATAAGATTTTTACTTAATCTTCTTTTAAATTACTGTGTCACCTTGGATCCCATCACAAAAGAAAGGTGGGATATAAATGCAATAACTAAAATAAGAAATAAATATATCTGGACAAAAGATAGGAAGACATATTATGAAAAACATCACAGGCTGACAATGGTGTAGTGTGGTGTCCTTATAAAAATTGAGTGATGCTTATTACAGTTTCAAGAATCTACTGTGGAAGCAAGCTTGCTATGTAAATAGCCACATTGATTCTTCTCCACTATCCCTCCAAACTACTTGACAGATCAGGGCTTTCTGAATTATTTTTGACTTCCTTTGCCTTTTTTTTTTTTTTTTTTTGCTGAAGGCATCAGAAAAGCATAATGATAACATAATCCAAGATTCTTTCAAAGTGTTTTAAAAGCTTTAAGGCAATGAGAAGAAATGGTAATGAGCGACAGCAGATGTTGCTGCTTTGGAGCAATTATGGAACGGTAATTACAGATACAAATAGAAACTTGCAAAAGCAAGAATTTGATCAGCAAGTGTTTGGGAAGATAGCAAAGAGATGTTAAAACCTATGGCACCACCAAGGCAAATGAGTGAAAACTGTAAGGAGCAGCGAATATTACCAGAATGGCTGCTGATAACCTAAGAAGTGAATATTGTTTTAGATATCTCTCACATATAACAATGGTCTTGAACATTTTTCCTTAAAATTTACAGAAAAAGAAGCAAGTTTTCCTGGATAGGCTGAGATGTGTACTAAAGGGACCCATCAAGTTCTTTTCCTGTTACCATGCCCTACTACCCCCTCCCTATAATATCTCATAATTGGAAATATTGGACACTTCAAGGGGACTAGTAGACTGGGGTGATCCAAAGTGAGGTCAGATGGAGATCATAAGGACCTGGAAAGGTGTCTTGGAAATATTCTAGCAAACATATCCAAGACAGGATTAAGAAGAGCTGTCCTATACTTTTTGAGGCAAGCTACAGAGTCCCAATAAATCAGCTCACAGTTCAAAGGAGAAGCTGAGTCTTATTCATCTTACAGCAATGTAGAATAAATGCAGTCTGTTCCAGTGTCATACATGGTTAAACAACAAGCCAGGCAAACAATTCAGAGGGGTATTCCAAGGCAAGGTCACAAGTCGAAGGCACAATCGAAGGTAGCAGGCAGACAGACACAAAGCATAGTCTGGTGTGGCTTTCACCCCAAAAGGTTTGTTGTCTTCCATGCTCTTCCAGAGGAGGTGCTGCTTATTTATGATCCAGCTGAGTCTTGCAGGTGATTCCTAATTGCTTTGTGCTTCCTATATAACCTCTGTGACTCCTTTTCTCATTGACGCTGAGCAAAGCTAGGTAAATCTGTACTCTCTTCTTCAAGGGTTTGTGGCTGTTGGACATTCTGTTCCTCAGATGAGTGAGCCTGATGAACACCCTTGTCCCTCAGAGGTCTGTAGAGGTTGGACACTCTGTTTCTCAGAGTGTTGTGGCTGCTGGTCACTCTGTTTCCCTGACCCTAGCCCTGGCATGCTTTCTGGGATTTCAGGCTCCTCATCACAGTCCCATGAGAGGCAGGGCATGACAGGAGACCCTAGTAAACAACACCATTAAGGAGGTATGTGCTAATTCCTTCTTGGGCCCCTTGGCAATCAGTCACACCTCCTGAAAAATCAAGTGACCTACATAACTCATATTCCCAGGAAATATCCCTCTGCATCCCCCTCCTGTCCTACAATGCGAGGTTGTTATAAACCCATCAGTTTCTATCGTCCAGCCATTAACAGCAATCAGCCAAGTTTTGGCTTCCTTTGTTTAAACTGTGTGAAATCCATCTAAGCGTTGTTCTAAGCCCAAATACCCCTTTAGGACACAAAATATAGTATAACTATTAGCCCTAAACAATAGCAAGGTGTTCCACTGTGGATGACACCTGGCTACTCTCTCTGTCGACATCGCCCCCCTCCCGATTGGACTTCCAGTGCCACCTTCAGACTTCTGTCTGAGTCCTTCGCCTCTCTTCAAGACTGGTTACTATTGCCCTATCTCCCAAATCTATTCCTCTATCAAGCCCATCTGCCTTGAACTCTTTGATAGCCTTGTGTGGTTCTTGTGAGCATGTGTTGCACGTGTGAGTGCTTCATTGTTATTGTCTAATAAAAACAATTTATTTCACTTTAAACTAGAGTCCTCTGCAGTCAGTACTGGTATACATAGGTGAGATGATCCCGAAGTTACCTGCTTCTTGCCGCATTCCATTTTAGCTAATAATAGTTCCCCCAAAGATTAATATCATGAGTGGGGCTCTAAAGCATCCCCACCTCTTTGGGTAACATCTCTGTATTTCAGCTTTCCTTGTCTTCCTCTTTCTCAAGTGCCTCATGCTGGGTATAAGACAGTGATGGGGATCTCTTGGTCTACCAGATGTTTTACCCACAACTCCAACTAGTCTCACCTAGAACAGCAAATGGCAAGGGATTATGGGAGATGTAGATAAAAACATCTGAAGATGTAAGATTCTATATATTCTTGTCCCTGGGCTATAGGTGGTCTCCCTGAATCCTCTTCCATTTTCAAGGAAGTATTTCTTTTAAAATAGTAGCTATTTTAGCATGGAAAAGAATGCACAATTCATATCTACAGTTGTTCCTTCATATTCTCTAGGGTTTGGTTCCAGGACCCCCCATGGATACCAAAATCCATGAATACTCAAGTCCCATTATATGCAATGGCATGGCAAAATGGTGTCCCTTATATAAGATGGCAAAATCCAGGTTTGCTTTTTGGATTATTATTTTTAAAGAATAATACTTAAATCTGTGGATACCAAATCCGTGGATATGAAGGGACAATTGTATTTAGTATACCACCAACTCAGCTGAATTCCAAAGTGGTTGTGACCTATTTGTAACAGATCAGATTGGCCCAATTCAGTTTCTGAGCAGAACAACACCACCCAAAGAAATTCAGAGGGATCTGGAGATGTGAATCACAAAAATAAGCAGTGGAAAGTGAGATGGTGGATTTTCATCATGAACATATGAGGAAAACACCAAGGTGGTGTGATGCAGAAAGACCGGAGGGGAACTAGACTTTGCTCATTGGTATTTCTAATGCATAACCAAGGGCAAAAATCTCACTGTGCTCTTTGGTCACAGTGGCTGCTGCCACACTGCAGAAATAATGCAGTTTGACACCACTTTAATGATCATGACTCCATCTGATGGAATCCTAGGATTTGTAATTTGTTGTGGCACCAGAGCTCTCTGACAGAGAAGGCTATAACAACAACAACAAAATGCAAATCCCAGAATTTCATAGCACTGAGCCATGGCAGCTAACATTGTGTCAAACTGCATAATTTCTGCAGTGTGGCAAAAGCCAGTGTTTAAGGAGAGAGGCTGTGTGAAGAAATTGAAGTTATTTAGCCCATTATCTCACACTTTTTTTTGTTCATTTTCTAGATTTAACTGTTAGTATCAAATAATTGAAAAACCTTTTGTGAGGGTTTGGGTGGTTGTTGACTGTAACCTGAGTACAGTATCTTGCAGTCTTTCTGTATTAATTTCCCAGACTTTCATCTTTTTAAGCTCGTATAATTCTCTGTTTGCCTTTGCTAGTTTGTTACTTTGAGTAGTTATCTGTTTATTATGTATGGGCCTGTATGTGTTTTGGGGAGTGAAACTTATTCCTATCCCCACTGGGTCTAGTTATTGCTAGGTCTCTGATCTGCTATCTCAGGGCTTATCTACATGGGCAATTTACCCCATCTTGCCCCTGTCCCAAAGTCCTTTGGTCCTGATGACGCAGGGCATTTGCTCTGTTTTGCCCACGGACAGTCACCACAGCCCCCGGGCAAAGATGGGGCTAAGACAGGGGCAAGGAAGGCTAAGGCCCATTAATTTTTTTAAAAAATACCTGGTTAACTCTGATTTAGCCAGCAAAAACAAAACAAAACAAAGCAGATCAGTCCCCATGTGACCACAGAAGCCTGTCCTGGCACACCAGCACATTGCTGCTGCTGCCAGTCTGCTGTTGCTCTGCCACAGCAGGAAATAGTCCTACAGCATGTGGCCAAGGCTGGTCACATGTTGTGGGCCAGCTTCCTAGCTTCCATGAGAGTGAGGGAGACAATGGTGGCAGCAGCGGCAGCTGCAGTGACAGGCTAGCGTGCCTGTCTGGACTTCCTCCCATTTGGTGATGTGGGCAGGATATTGGGCAGGATACTGAGCCTTGTAGATGAGTCTTCAGTGTGATTCATTTTTCATCTTGTGCAGATCTCCACTGCAGGTCTTAGAAGGAAACAGCCAGGCAGAGTAGAAAGTACTCGGTCAAATGGATTACGAAAGGTTTTGTGCTGAATCTGACCAAATAACTGTTGCATACTGTTTTGAACAGCCAGAAGATTCTAATCTACTAGCTACCCATGAAGGTAATGGCTTTTTTTTTTGCTGTTACTTAGAGGTATATGAAGATGGATGTTCCAGTGATCTGACTCAGCACAACACAGCTCCTTTCCAACTTTATAAATGGTCTCTGCACAGTAGGAGGTGGGCTGGCAAATGCTATTTGCTTTATACCATTTCCAGTCATTTTGCTGCCCCAAGCAAATGACACAATACCCACCTCTACCCTACCTACAGAAGTCAAATAGACTACTGCTTGCTGCTAACTCCTCGATCCTGATGATAGGATAGCATCCTCCACCATATCTGAGGATGGTAGGCTAATCTAGAGAGTGCAGGGGAGGTTGTCTTCTCTGTCCTCCAACAAAGAGGAACAGTCAGGCAGTTACTGCAGCTGCCTCCATATCACCCATCATCTACCTCCTGAAACAACTATCTTGCTTTGCCTATTAGTAGGGCTGAACCTAACCATCTGATATCACCAGGGCCTTTATCTAGCTTTGGACTCCTCCTATGCTTTTCAGTGAGTATGAGGACACGTTCAGGCAAGCTTCCAAAACAAAACTAGCAAACAAAGAGGATGACATTATTCAGAGGAAAGGTGTGTGTGTGTGTGTGTCTCGAATCCCCTCTTTTCATTTTTCTTTACATAAGGTATGAATGTTGTGAAGGAGGGCCTATGGGGGGAAGGTTGCAAACTAGAGACTTGTCTGCAAAGAGAGTCAGGTAGTGATGGCGCAATGGGTTACATGGTTGGAAAGCTATGCAGTCCCCCTAGAGTTTGATTCCCCACTGGGTCTTCTGCAAAAAGGTTGCCAAACGCAAAAGAGCTTTCGGAGCCAGTGTGGTATAGTTGCTTGAGCATTGGGCTATGACTCTGGAGACCAGGATTTGATTCCCACTCAGCCATAGAAACCCACTGGGTGACTTTGGGCAAGTCACACTCTCTCAGCCCAAAAGGAAGGCAAAAGCAACCCCCTCTGAACAAATTTTGCCAAGAAAACCCTGTGATAGGTTGGCCTTAGGGTTATCATAAGCTAGAAACAACCTGAAGGCACACAACAACAAAGAAAAAAGACGAAACAGAATTAGGGCAGTCAGAGAGAGGGTGAAGATCAGAATAGGACTTTGGGAGCTGGGCATGAGGAAAGAATTCAAGGAATTCATGGTTAACCTAATTGTTATATAATAAATCTATATTTTGTTTTATTTGCTACAACTATATTTGGCTGTTTCATTTAAGAATTGATAAGAAAATTAGCCACACATTACCACATTGAACCCACTGATCAACGCAGTCACTTGTCAAGTGTGGAGGTTACTTTGAGACGTGAGTACCAGATCCAGAGAGAGATCTTGAGGGTAAAACAGCAAAGTGAGTGACAGGAACCCAAGGATTGGAACTGTGGGGCAGCCTAGAGAGGGGCTTTGCCACATAAGTGTATACTTCAAAGTGTCTTTTTAAAAAGCTCCCAGCTTTGTCAATGACTTTGGCAACACAGTGATAGCAGCAGCTCCCCCATTGAAGTTGCCTTCATTCTTCCTTCCTTCCCATAGGCACTCTGGAAAGGCTGCTTGTGTGGGTGGTACTGATGTAATTCTTTGCTAATTTTGTTCTCAAAGGAAGCATAGTTTTAGCATGTTCTTCCCCTTGTGAGAAAACATAGGGGCCGGTTCCACGATAGGGAAAAGTTCGCGAGATTCCAGATTACCGTTCTTTCGCATTAGAAGCGCATAAATCACACGAATTCTGGCATATTGAGAAGATGCAGCCACTTTCGGTTTTCCTTAGTTTACACAGGCAAAGGTGGGGGGGGAGGGAATCGCCTCCAGATGATTAAATCCAGGCAGGAGGCGGGAAGGGAGCAAGGAGGGGGTCATGGAGACCATAAATAACAAGAGGGAAGAAAAGCACAAACAAACAAAAGATCGAAAGAGTGATCTGTCAACTTCCCCGTCTTCCCCTGCCCCGAAAGGCTTCTATAAAGAAAGGAGTGAATGAAAGCACGAACAAGCAAAAGTATGGTGGAGTGTTCTCCTTCCCTTCCCTTCCCTTCCCTTCCCTTCCCTTCCCTTCCCTTCCCTTCACGCACGCACACACAAACACACAGCACACAAGCAGGGGCTAGCCCCATTCCTGATCGTCTTCCCTGCCTCTGAAGCCTTGAATAAAGGCAAGTGAAGGGAAGGACAAACAAACAAAAGGCCGAACATGCGATCGGCGGTTTCCCCGCACACACGAATGTACACACATACACACGCACACACCAGCGAAACAGGGGCTAGTCCCAATCGTCTTCCCAACCCCCAAAGCCTTCCTTTGAAATGGACAGGAAGGGCTCAGAGCTGATTTTCCAAAGTGGGCTGCAAGCAGAAGAAGGGTGAATTTCTTCTCTCCAACCCCTCAGTCTATTCAGATAAAGCACAATGGTCACTCCAACCAATCAGGATTCAGCTCTGCTCACATTAATTTGAAAAGGTCGATGCCAGTTTACACGATGGTTAGTTCCCATGACCAATTATGCACATTTTTGCGAACTTAATAAAAAAAGTCTGCAAAATTAGCGAAAGCTGATACTGCGCGACTTATGGTTTTTTTGCACCCCCTCCTTCTGAAAAGGGTGCTGTTGCTTTGAAATGCGTGGGAACTATCAGGCTTCTTGTCACATTCTTTGAGGATTTATTTTGCTGTGTAAACAACCCCATAGTGTGATTTTTTAAAAAAGATTATTTGCTGTTCAGGGTTTGTTATGCACAAAGTTTTCATGGTTTTCTTTCTGTGTGTGCATATACAAAAACAAAACAAAAGCAGCAACATTTTCCACACAGGAGACAACATATTATTTTCTGCAAATAAAATGTTGTTCCCTGCACAGGAAATGCTGTACAATGCCCCCATGTCATGCAAACAAGCAGGAAAAATGATGTAAACCTGCCTTTTCTACAAAACATATATCGAGTCACCAACATTGCTTATGAAAGATTATTCTCTCTCTCTCTCTCTCTCTCTCTCTCAAGCGTGCCATGGGGCTCATTGTCACTTGCATATGCTTGGGGATTCTGGGAGCTGTAGTCTCCAAAAATGTCTCCAAGCTCTGTTCACTGTAAGTCGGAAAAGTTGTTAGCATTTGATGGAGATGAGAAGTTCAACATCTGATTTATTCTGTGGGCTGTATTATTGTAGAATCAGCAGTTGTTTCTGAAAGCACTCCACTTATACCGAGTTCAACCCTTTCCCCCCTGCATCAGAAGTGCTAACAAAGTAATCACCCTGTAATGTTTTGATGACTGCACCATCATTTTGGAAATAGTCTTGCATTATCTCAGCTTGCTGATCCAATACGTCAACACACTTTAAAAGGCTCCGAGCTGCTCTCCACAGACCAAGTGTGGAAACCGCTACATTTCCAATCATTACCACATAAACTGCGGCCTGATTTCTTAAAAAAAAAATCTATTCATCAACAGCCACTTTGTGAAAAAGATCATCCCACCCAGGAAGTCAATTGATTAGCAAGCGAAAATATTCTCCTCTTGTGCAGCCTTCACTTTTTGTTTTAGAAGGGGTCACCCTTTCTGGTACTTCCAGTGGGAATGGAAAACATTCTCTGCTGCATTGCTTTTTTGTAGCCACATTGGAAGCAGAGGTTTTTATGGCATTGTATAAACCAATTATGCACCAATTTTCACAAGCCACTGTTTGAACTCTTCAAGACCTATTTCAGATTGCCTTTGTCCTTATTGGAAAATAAGAGTTGATACCTGGGTTATTAATGAATTGTAATGGAATGGACTGATACAACTTATGACCCATACAGATTGGCAAATCAAAGCACTTAGACATTTATCAAGTCTCTAGTGTTTCCCCATATATGTCTGATGCTTTATGTTCACCTTGGTGAGTTATGTCCTTAATTATTGAGTTAACTTGGGCCAGCTCTACCATGAGGCAAAATGTGGCCCTCACCTTAAGCATCTTATATTGGGAAGCACGGGAGCAATGGAGAACCTTTAGCCCTTTCTGGCTGTTGGAGAATAGAACTGTGTGTTCCACACAACTTGTTCTGCACTGCCTAAAGTAGCCTGCTGCTCCCAATGTGATGCCAGTCCAGATGACTTCTGCACATGGGATTTTGTGTTTTTGACAGCAAAATATTGAGCTGGCCTTGAATCTATCAGTAAGATTCTTCCCTTCTTATTTATGTATCTTTGTTGACTTTGTATATATCTGGGGACTCAAGCAGCATAGGATTCTTCCACACTTGAGATGGTACAATCATTATAACACATTATCTGGAATGTGTGAACGGGCTCCTTTGAAGTGCATTGCATCTGAGGTGATATCACAGTTCTACCTACCTGTAGCGATGGCCCAGTAAGGCATATAACAGCTAACATTGCAGCCCTCCAGTGACTAAACACACAAGTGTGCAGCAGCCCTGGGGATTGTTGGCATAAAATTTTCCATGTGAATAAAACCCAATTTACACACGATGCTAAATGAGTGGAGGTGGTATGTGGGATTATGTTTCTTACAGTTGCTGCTGGTTAAAAGCTGTTAACAATTAATCAGTTTCAGTGGGACTACTGTGAGGAATAATTTACTGTTAGGTATAATTTCACTAGCATTAAAAAATAAAATAAAAAGAACAACAAACATGCCCAACAATGAAATCTAATGGCTCTGGGTGGACCTTTCATTGGATAATCATGCCATCAGAAGCTGGCAATCTGTGTGGCTTCAGTAGATAATGTAACCAATTTTAACTACAGTATGACCCTCATATGATTCATTATCTACTGATTCATTATCCACTGATTCAATTACCCACTGATTCAATTATCCACAGGACACAATACAGCACACCTACCATAGTGTCTTCCTAGAAAATATGTCCTATCTATCCATTTTCTAGGTCCTCCAAGGCAACTCTATGGTATTTTAAACTGGAAGTTCCATTATTTTCAATGGCGTTTGCTATTATCCATGGTATACAGTATCCACGCGCCCCCCCAGAACGAATCCCCAGCAGATTTGGGGTCCTACTGTATAGAGGAAAAAAAAAAAGGATTTTACATCCTATTTTAATAAACTGTGTTGGGGGGCAATCTTTCCTGAGCTCATAATACTGACTCTGATACTGAACCACAATTGACATGGGCAAGATTTACACACCAGAGTGCCTCTATTGTGAAAGATTGTCATGTAACATCCAAACATAACTCCCTTGGCTACTGACCTTCTCACCTCCTCCGTAAGTGATAATGGGTGGCTTACTGAGAAACTAGCTTTATCACATAAGAAAATGGGCATTTGAAAAAATATTGGTTGTGACAACTTGTCATTTTGCATGCAATACAAGCCCAGATCCTTAGTGTGAATGTCTTAAGTGTACTGTGGAGAGAGAGAAAAATCAGACACTGTAAGATCTAACAGTACAACACAGCAGCCAGGAAGAATATGTTTTGACACCACATAAAACAGTTGGTGAACTTGTAGCATTCAGAGGATGAATGGCCATATGGAAAAGATGTTAAACAAATGGAGAGGTATAAACCTAACTATTCACAATCTTGATTCATTCTTTGATGCTGGCCCCATCCGTTCACTTCAGTATAGAAAGCAGAACAGTAATATTTTAAATTAACTAATGGAGGATTTAAAAGTCTGACTGCATCCCTTTGCTGTTCACATGTGACTTTAGGCTAAGGGTGTAATTCTTCACTAATTCCATTCTTGAAGTAATTTCAGCAGTTTCCTTCATACTATGAGAAAGGCTTCGAAACCCAATGAAGACTATTCAGAGTTTGGAATTTATTCTGTGTAAAATTTGCAGATCATTTTATTTGCACAGGAAGTAGCATTTTTTATAAAGGAAACGGCATTTTCTGCACAGAAAACAATATTATGCTATTTCATGAACAGAAAATGCTACAGTTGGGGCTTTGTTCCATGGAAAATTTGCATGTGTATTTTTTTAAATACAGAAAACAGCACCTGCTGTTTCCTGTATGTAAAAAATGCTGTTTTGTTTTTTAAAAAAATCTGTGAATTTTGTGCAGAATAAGTCCCAAACTGTGATGATTCTCAGCAGCTTACGATTCTCATCAGGGTTTCCTGAAACTCATGAAACATGTTTTTCAACATTTTTTGGAGTGGGGATATTTTCAAATACAGGTCAACCCTCGTATCCATGGGGGATACATTCCAAGACCCCCCGTGGATACCTGAAATCATGGATAATAGGGACCCCTATTATTATTTTCAATGAGATGTTCGCTCGAAGTTGACAATAGAATCACATTAGAGGACCTAGAAATGCCTAGAGAGAACACATTTTTTTCAGATCTGGATAAGTGAAACTGTGGATACTAAATCCATGGATATGGAGGTCAACCTGTATTCTTTCCATCTCCACTTTGGGCATTGTTTGCGCATGGGAATGGTGGTGAGTGCTAAAATATAAGAGATGTGATGTTGAATGCCTACTGGCTGCAAAACTTTCCATGACAGAATCCTCTGATATATTTTAGAAGTTTGTGATGGAACAGTTGTGCCAGATGTGAAATTATATTTGGATTCCCTGAGTTTAGTATGACATGACAGCATGAGAGCCTGGATGGGGAGATGGAGCATAAGGTTCTTCCCAGGCAAAATTACAGGCCCTCTCATCTCACACTTGACTTGCCTTTCTCCTCTTGGGGGCCTTTCACATGTTCATTTAGTAGCTGGTGGGGAGTAGAGATGGTGGAGGTGTACCCAGCTATGTCTCTATTAGCCGGAAGCACAACAACAAAGGCATTCTCTTGGATCTTCTGGGGTTCTCTGGAGGTTTTGGAGAATGCCTTCTCATTGTATGTACAGCTGCTGAGGCCAGCTAGTGACTGGCCACTAAATGGAGTCCTTGCAAGAGACAAGTGATTTTTGGGGGGTGGGGGTAAGTCAAAATCCCCATAGAAAGCAGTGTTCTGGTCATATATTTATATAGACCTAATGATCATGTAATTCTGAATATATCTGTATGGAACTAAAGCCCACAATTGCTTCTAAGTAAAGCCCAGTGCAGTAGCTCTAACTTCATGCAATCTCTACATATGGGGAGTGAGAATGGGGATGAATGTGATATTCAAATGCAGTTTGAGACAATACAGTTCGATACTGCCTTAACTGTCTTGGCTCCATCCTATGGAATCATAGGATTTGCAGTTTCATGACAGATATTTAGATTTCTTTGCTACAAAAATCTAATCAGCTCCCCTAAACTACAGCATTAGAGCTCTCCAGCAGAAAATTCTCAATACCTCCCAAAGCTACAAATTCCAGGATACTGCAAGATGGAGCCATGACAATTAAAGTGGTATCAACTGCTATAACTGTGTAGGGTAAATACACTCAAGAGTCAGCATGGTGTTTATATCTACTTTTGCATGGCCTTGCAAGCAGAGACCAAAGTAAATGCAGAATATGACATAGAAATAGAGCCCTGATCTGCGCTTTAAGTTCCACTGATGTGGATAAAGATTTTGGAGTGTGGAGATTTTTTCCAGTGTGTTAGCTATTTCTCCCAGTTTTCTATCAACTACAAATGTGATAAGGATTCCCCTTATCCTATCATCTAAATACTTGATAAAAAAAATATTGAATAGCCTTAGCCCTTGGACAGAACTCTGCAAGTACTCCACTTGAGACCTCCTTCCAATTTGAAGCACAGCCAGTGATGACAAGTCTTTGAGAAAGATTTTCCAACCAATCATGGATCCACTTGATGGTGTTTGCATCTATTCCATATTTAGTCAGTTTGCTAATCAATATATAATGAGGAACCTTATCAAATGCTTCACTGAAATCCAGATAAATTACATTCACAGCATGCTCACTGTTACCCTAAGAGGTGCGGGGTACATCAGAGTCCCACCCATGATGCCAAATTCTCCTTAAATATTTCGGGGAATTATTACCTCAGATAGGAGTGCTATAGGAGGAGGGTAACTTTGGGGATCTTTCTACCTATGTATACCAGTAATAACTGTATTTTATTGGAATAATACAGAAAGTAAACTAACATGCATGAACATACATTCTTATGAACTATACAAGGCTATAGTAGAGGAAGGCAGAAAGGTTGGATAGAGAGAGAGAGAGACTGAGGTCCGGGAAGATAGGGTGATAGTTACGAGTCTTGAAGAGAAGAGAGTTCTGTGCAATGAAGATACTGACACTGGCATCTGAGGATGACAAGGTCCGGCCATATCACACCTTGGCTGAGACATACCTAGCTATAGTTGGGGCTCTAATATTTATACTCTGTTCCATGCCTTGGAGGGGCAAGTTAGTAATAACAAAGCTCAGATGGCTCTCCAACAGAATAGACAAAAGGAACTGAAACTCAACTGATTGCTTTAATTGTGGAGAAACAGAATGTTGATGGGCTTGCAATAACCTCATAAGGTTGGACAGGAGGGGTTGTGAGGACAGATTTCCATAGGGCATGTATTGAGGAAAGGTCACTTGTTTGCATGATTGAATTATTGCTTGAAATGCCCAGAGCTGGAAGCAAGGATTAGCTCATACCCCTTAATGACTGGGTTGTTATAATAAACTGGGAGCTTTCTGCATAATCTTAATTTGGGCTTTCTCACCATTATATTTCTAGACATGTTTCAGGTTATCTTGGCCTTCAGCTGACCTCCAGTCTGCCTAAGCCAATGTGACCCCAAAAAATGTCTAATATGTCCAGTTATGAAAACTCGTAGGGAGGGGTAGTATGATATGCTAACACGACCATCTACTAAACTAGTTTTCTGATAAAAAAAAGATGTAAGGTTAGTTTGTCAGGATATGGTAGTGTTTTGAGGTTATATTTATATGAAATAATTCCTTTACAGGTATGGGAGTTGTGGGTGAAATACAATGGTTCTTGGAGACTCCCAGGCAAAAAAAAAAAAAGTGCTGAAAGAGTTAATGGTTGCTAACAATCAATACTTTGGAATTGAATAGGAAACAGGCCATGTCTGTTGTTGGAGGGAAAAGGAGAGGAAAATCCCATTTACCAGCCTTAAGGGTCTCTGCTATCATGGAGTGGATTAGTGATGACTCACTTCCAGGTGTTGGGTGAAATTTCCACTGGCCCTTCCTTTGGTGCATACATGAATCCCACCCTGGTATTAGGGAGTCCCTGATATACCTGCAACCACGTGGATGGCCACTTTAGCCAAATTATTAAATATAGCCAATTATTTGATATTCCAAGACGGGGGCTGTCAGGGTATGTAACAATACATATAGCAGCATACCTATATTGTTGGACACCTGCAAGTTCACTCAACTCTGAAGCCATAGGAGCTCTTTACGAGTCTGGAGTTCATGACATGTGGCTCCCTACTTTTCTGATTTGCCTCCAAGAAGTAATTATGCAAGTCAGTGTGGTATGTAGTGGGTTGAGTGTTGGACTAGGACTCGGGGAAATCAGTGTGTGAATCCACATTCAGCCATGGAAACCCACTGGGTGACCTTGGGCAAGTCATACTTTTTAAATTTTTTTAATTTATTTTTTAATTTATTTTTATTTAGTTATTTATACCCCGCTCTTCAGCCACAAGGCTATCAGAGCGGCTTACAAATTGTTTTAAGCACTAGCTATTTACACATCTACACTGCATTAAGCAGTTTCCAATGTGTGTTAGCTAACATGTCATACTCTCCCATCCTCAGAAGAAGGCAATGGCAAAGCCTCCTCTGCAGAAATCGTGCCAAGAAGCCCCCATGATAGCTTTCCCTTAGGACCTCCTTATGTTGGAAATGACTTGAAGGCACATATCAATGATGAGAACAACAATTAAGTACCTATGCATATTGCTTTCCATCTTGCATTGTGTGAATTTTTCTTTTGTGTATCTTTGAAATTCACTAGGGAGCCTGGTATATTTATGTCAATTAAAAGGGTGAGCATGAGTGTGACCACATCATCCATTTACAAGGTGCTGTGGCCTAGAGTGCATAGTTGCCTTCAGATGTCCAGTATCCTTATGGTGCCTGCTTCTGCTTCTATTGATTGATTGATTGATTGGATATATATCCTGCCTTTCTCCCAAAATGGGATTCAAGGTGGCTTACAATAATTTTTAAAAAGATGTAACTAAAATATTAATTTTAAAAGTTTAAAAAGAATTAAACATTACCATTATTAAAACATAATTATAACAGCTAAAGCATAATTATAACAGTTAAAAGCATAATTACAACATAGTTGAAAACATGATTTCAATAAAAAATTAAAAACATTTTTAAAAACATACAATTATGTACACCCCCATTCCACATAGTTCCATAACGAAAATTCCACATAATTCTCTCGCCATGGATGTGGCTTCTGGGGATATGGGCTTTGTAATCTAATTTGATTTGTCTTATGATCAACACAGCTATCCCCACATTTTTATTTCCATAAAAGAATTATGCTTCCACATCGGACTATTCTGTCCATTGGAGTGTCTGTTATATCTTTCTCAATGCTCTGTTTCTAACTGTGGTCATCTCTAGCTATGAGCAATCTGAAGACCTCTTTCTTTGAGTTTCGAAGTGGAAAATTCTTCTGGAAAATGCAATCTCTTTTTTCCTCGGTAGCCTATTGGGTAAGGAGAAACCACACACAAAGAAGGGGCAACAGAAAGAGAAGACTAAGAGAACGGGTGACAAGCTTCATTTTGGTTTGTCATTACACTATTGGTTTCACACACACACACACAGAGCATATGACTCTTGACAGATTCTCCCTTACAGAATGCAGCTCTCAACAGAAATAAAAATAGTTGCCCCATCCTAGTGGACAGGATAGTTATCATTATATCAATTAGATGATATAATTCTTCTCTGAATCCAACATCAGAACCTACTTTCTGCTGCTCCTGGGTGTGTTTTATTGAATTTTACAGCTCAAATATCTTCTCCTGGGTTTCATTCCAAATGTGTTAATGTTCAATTTGTAATCGTTAGTTTTACCCACAGCTGCCCTGACTTTATCTTAAATAGCTTCCCACATCTATTCATTATCCATTCTGATATATTTATACAGAGCTATCATATTCCTACTCAGGCTATTTTTTTCTTAGCTAAAAATGTTTCGATGTAGCCAGCATAATTTTCCAGCTGTGAAAAGTTTTTGCATAATCACTTCTTCAGCCAAAGTGTCATTCTACATTTTGAACATACATTGATAGGTGAGTAGGCAAGTCAAAGTTAGGCAAATTTGTCTTCCAAGTAAATGCAAGGCTCATCCCTCATTTATCAAACAAGTATTCAAAAGAAGCCTGAAGATATATGAAAGCTAGCAAAGATTTTTTTTGGTGATCTTTAAACCTATGGCAATGGAAAAACTTATGTGTTCTATACAAACTTGTTTAAAAAAAGAAAGAAATGCAGAGTTTAACCAGGATTCAGTGGGGTGCTTCCACTGATGGAACAGCTTCCATGAGTGGACTGGGAGAGAATTGAATTCTATTCCACTGGAATTTCACACTCTGACTTAGTCTCTCACAGTTCCTCTCCCCAAAACACAACTGTTGGAGAGCCACCAATAATACGTGCTCTAGGATTACAAGGTGACCTATCATTCCTTTACACTCGTTCTCTGCCCCTCTTCCCCACCCTGAGAGTTCCTCACAGAAATCATGCTGGTTCTCTTCCTTTCTGAAGGATGAAAGTGGGCTCTGTTTTTGGTTCTGTTAGCTTTGGAGGAAATCCCTCTTCAAAATGGGCCACCTCTACACGCTGCTCTAAAAAAGCATAGTTCTTCTCAGATTGCAGAGTTCAGATGAATCCAATGAATGTCCTGTTTAACTACTTGCATGTTTATACATAAAAACGTATAGACTGATGCACAAATGCACAGACATTTCATTTAATCTGAAATCCTGCCCCAATCAAGAGTCACCAGCTTATTTACATGGGTGTTTGAAAGTATGGTTATGGCATTCATGTTGCTGTTGCTCTCTTCCTCCTCCACCTTCATATGTTCCTGGACTTACCATGTATAAATGAAACCAGAGATAATAGCAAACCCTATTAAAATAAAAGACTTCCGGTACAAACATACCATAGAGTTGTGTTGGAAGACCTAGCAATTCCTAGACAGTATACCCTGCTAGGCATTTTCCAGTGCATTTCTATGGTACTTGCCCCTATTTTTTCAGCCACAGTTAAACCATGGATATTAATTCCATGGATGGGGGAGGCAACCTGTAATTGTGTCTTTCATGTAGCAAAAGAAAACTGTGGTTCTATTTCACTCGTTCATAAAGTGTGCTGACTAGCCCTAGCACTGCCCTTCCATCTCCAGTGGAATGTTAGAGTCTCTGCTAGTGGCTCTCAATGTGAGTTGGAGCCCTGATTTTTCAGGGGTTCAACTCACGTGGATGGCTTCCATGGATGGTGGAGGCTTTCCATCTCAGACCCTCTGGCATTGCTTTCCATATATAGAGGGTGACAGAACTGACAACAGACCAGGCTGGCACATTCTCCTCCTTGCATGTTGATCCAACAGACTTTGTGAATATCTCTTGCTACATGAAAGACAATTAGAAAATCTGTGTCACTCACAGTTCCCTCTATTTCTGCATTAATCCCTTATCTTTTAAAAATTCTGCACCAAAGTGACATTTAAACACCCATTGTAAAAAGTGCATTTTAGTATGTACTTCAGAGCTGCATGGGGACATTTGGGGATATAGGAAAACAGCCCTATATTTGCATACAGCCTGTACCAATGCAGAGTAAAACGGTACTAGGAAAGAGGGGTGAGGGCATTCAGGTAAGTCTCCAGCAAAGGAGGGGTTTATCTAAAGACCGTGGTGCAAACGTGCTTGCATCTTTCCATGCATTCAAAAATGTTGCCTTAACAGCGCTTCTAAATCACACTTACAAACTCCATCCAGATCTTCATGTTTGACATGCAAAGAATGACAGAGTAACCAGCTGCATGTGGATCATCATCATCATCATCATCGCCTCTCCCCAAGGGTTGAAGGGGGGACAACACAAATTAAAATGTATGTGTGTAGGGGGCAGGGCTTGTGCTTGTCACCTCACCCCACCACACTTTTAACCCTTATGTGTGCAGTTGGATAGTGAATGGAGGTGCTTAGCACTGAAGATATTTGGAGGATAGGGTTCATTTTGGATAGCTCCTTTAATGTTCAGATTAAAATCCAGAACAGATGCACCATTCCACTCCCATGAAGCTACCAGCTCTTACTGGTGGGAAGACTCCACCAGTCCATATGCTCTAGGCGGGGATGTGAAAATCTTTTAGTCTCAGTTTTGCTCTGATTCACTGAACAGCACCTGCATTTTCATCCTTGAGAGAGTCACGAAGCTCAGGATGTTAGTCTTTGTGTGGGCTTTATTCTTTGTATGGGATTTTGTTTTTTTGCTTAGTTGTTTAAATAAAAACTTTTATAATTGTGCATCTTTGTTTACACATTTTACTTTGCTTACAGATTGTTTTCATTGACTAAACCATGCATATGCTTGCCCCCCTCCCTGCAACTGTGTGTATTTTAGCTGTTCATATTTTAAAACACAGCACAATGTTTTTGTGCACAATTTATTTCCTGCAAACTCTCTGTAAGCTGATGTGATTATTCTTGAGATGAGGTGCATTTTTTCTTCCAATGAGTCTTGGGAGGTGCAAAAACCCTACCTGAATGAAGACTGTCAAATGCAACAGAAGTCTTTTCTGTTCCTAGCTCAGAGTTATTGAGCGATGATGGCATGTGGAGAGCCTAAAAGTGCCACAAATCAAAGCAGGTGATTTGGGGCCTGAACCAAATCCTGTGGCCAGTGTGTACATCCCTATTGTTCAACCAATTGCATCAAAAACAAACAAAGACTGCCAGACAAATAGGTGATGAATAGATGAACTTTGATCTGGAACTTTTGTCTGATCAAGGCTCCCAGCCAGAAGCTTCCTCCTGTGAGAGCCAGTCTCTTGACACACTCCTTAAGATATCAGAGACATGATATGTACTTTTTCTTACATAATGAACAGCCAACAAACTTCTCTGATGAAGAAGCTGGGTCACAATGTGAATGGAAATGCCCATGTAATGCAATCCTGCTTCCCTAATAACATGAGAAGAAGACATTTTGCTGCAGGCAAAGGATAAGATGATGCACTCTCTTCAATTTGTGTAACCCATGACAGGGCAATCTGTCCTCAATACTGGTGTAACAGGGCAGCATCCTTCATTGCACTGGAGTGTAGTAGGCTAGCTGAGGAGCCAAAGGCAGATCATGTAACCTAAAGCTCAGTTTGCTCCCCATCCTTCAGCATCTGTTACCTGAGATGGATGCCTCAATCTGCCTACCCAGAATTAACACACACAGTTGGGGGCTGCTGTTGTTTTTAAGAAATGGATGCATTGGATTATTATACAGTTGGCCCTCCATATCCACAGAGTCTTTATCCACAGATTCAACCATCCACAAATTATAAATATTCCAGAAAAAAACAATTCCAAAAAGCAAACCTTGATTTTGCCATTTTATAAGGGACACCATTTTACCCATGTCATCATATATAATGAGACTTGAGCATCCATGGAGACTTGAGCATCCAGGGTGGTGGGGTGGTGGTGGTGGTCATGAAACCAAACCCCAGTGGATACCAAGGGCCCACTGTACAACAAAAGTAGGCAAATGAGCAAAATCAGCATGAATGACTGCCATGAATGATATCACTCACTTGTTGGTTTCTTCCAGGTGGCAACCAGTCGAGGGAAGTGAACTTCATCATGTGCCACTGCTCCCCATTTTTAAAAACATATTAAAAACATTATTAATGAATATTGTCATGTCTCTCACCAAAAGGTTACATTTATGCACTCAACATGGTGAGCTAGAACAATATTGACTTATGTTTCAGAATTAATTTTTCTCCATGCACGGGTGATGCTTCTAAACTTTAAACAACTTGATGGATGACTTGGTTGTGAGTTGCAGTGTCAAATAACAAATCACATCTCCTCAGGAAGTCCCAAAAGAAACCGAGTGCAGCAGCGTGATTGTTTTAACAGGTGGATGTTATACTACCTGACTTCTGCACCATACATCAATCCTAGATGCCCAGTTTTTTTCTTTTTCTTTCTTTCTTTCTTTCTTTCTGATAACCACTGGAATAATATTTCACTTGTTGAAATGTCCTGAATTACTGAAGCTAGGAGAACATTTGTGTTTGTTTTAAAAGTGCAGCCACATAAACAATCATGATCAGCAAAGCAAAGCTTGAACATACAACTGAGGTTCATGACTATTCATAAACCAAAAATGGGAGACTAAGCTCAGAGAAGCCATTTCCATCTCCTCTCACATCTCTTTAGTGCCAAAGCTGCTACTTTGAACAAGGGTGGGGATCACACAGAACTTCGGGGTCCCTATCACATTACACAGAGCACTGAGTCCTCCTGAACTGCCATGGTTGCCTCCTGTGGAATCCTGGTGTTTATAGTTTGGTCAGAGGCACCAGAGGAGCTCCCTGGCTGAGAATTCGAAAAGCCGCTAAACTCCAAATCCCAGGAATCCATAGGCAGTTAAAATGGAATTATAGCACTATAATTATATAATGTGAAAGGGCTCCAGAAGTTGCTGACTGCTCCTCCTAGCATTCCTCACCCATTGCCCATATTGGCAAGGTCTAATGGGAGTTGCAATCCAACAATATCTGGAAGCCCATCCCTGTGTCCCATCCCTGACTTTGGGGATCCTTTGAGAGATGAGAATTTGTCTCAGAGTACAAATCTTCTCAATATCTTCTGAGGGCAGCTTCCCATTTATAGGACAATTATAGTTGTCCCTTCATATTCACTGGGGTTTGGTTCCTGGACCCCCCCCCCCCCGTGGATAACAAAATCCATGAATACTCAAGTCCCATTATACGCAATGGCATAGCAAAATGGTGTCTCTTATATAAGATGGCAAAATCAAGGTTTGCTTTTTGGATTATTATTTTTAAAGAATACTTTCAAGCCAGGAATACTTAAATCCGTAGATATGGAGGGACAACTGTACTTGCTTTTACCAATCCCAGCACAATTATTGGATTAAATACATTTGTAAAGACTCTTTTATAAACCCCACCCTCATTTGGGCACACTGGCTGTTTATCTGTAGGCATATTACCCTTGTGAACCAGCACAGAACATTTTAATCTGCCAGGATCGTGTTTTCTTGCAGAATCCACACAAAACTAGATCCATGATGTAGGTGTTTTAAAGTGTTGTCACCTCCGCAGTGGTAAATTACTGGAGATCCTCATATGAGGCCTTGTTTTATGTCCCAACACCCTGGGAGGGTAAGTTGGTGTGTACACATGACTGGGCTTTCTTTGCAGCAGCACCCTAACTGTGGACCTCCACGCCAAAGGAAGTTGGGCTGCTTCCATCTCTTCTGGGCTTCCAGCCAGCAGTTAAGACAATGCTGTCCCACATGGCCTTTGGTCCTTGAGATTTCTCTGGCTGTTTTAACTGTCTAGTTTTGAATGATTTTTAAGGAGTTTGTTTTGAGAGGTTTTATCTAAATGTTTTATATGTGCTATCAGTTACTCCTCACATCAAAGGCCCTGGTGGACTGAAAGGTGAAACATAGATGCCAGTAAATAAATAAATATGCCAAATATGCCTGTAAACAAACAGACTTGTCCCAACAAACCTATCGTCTGGCATTCTCTTAGTTACAATGTCATAAGTTAGACTTACAACCTTGTAAGTGTTCCTGATTCACATTTGTGATGGTGGTTCCATTATCACCATGGGAAATGCCCCCAAAATCCAGCCAGCTGCACTGGTGTGAGCAAGGTGCTGAAGGAAGATGTGCCCAGCTCCCTCCTGCTGGTGCACTGAGGAGTTGTGACAGGACCTTGCAGGGCTCCTGGCTTCTTCTTGGCACACCACCAGTCACTGATAGGAAAGAGTTGGATGCATTACCCATCAGCACTGTGTTTGCCAGTGCTGAAGAATTCCATCCCTCAGTGCAGCTGTCTGGGTTTTAAAGTGGGTTTTAGGGATCAGATTGGGAGACAAACTGTAGCCATAACATCATGGGTATTTGTCTGATGCAGGTTTTAGCCATTGTTTTTCTCCCTTGGAGTACTTTCCCCCCTAGCTCTTGTACTGTATTGGGACAAAAAAATAGTGTCCTATGCATTTTTTTGGGGGGGAGACCATGATGCAACAAAACAGAATTGACATACTCTGGTTGTCAGTAGGTCAGACCCATTCAAGGAAAAAAATGTTTTTCCCCCCAAGGGGACATGTTGTACATTCAGAATCAGAGTTTTTCCCCCCAGGGGAAATGTTGTACATTCAGAATCAGTAGAATCAGAGAATTTGAGGGGACTCCAAACATTCTTTGCCAGGGCCAGAATTTGGGGTCTTTGGCATTTGACAGTGGCAGTCTGGAAATACTCCATAGTACAAGAAGTATACATTTAGTTTTATTTTACCAAATTTTATTTTATTTTTATTCCACCTCAAGTTTCCTTGCTCTTGAGTGCAGCACTAACTGAGGATGACAGGAAGAATAGGAAGGCATAAGGAAGAAGAGGACAATTTCATTGCTAATTCTTGCCTGCTAAATTATGGCTGAGGAGGTCAGGAATTCAATGTGCAAACTGGACATTAGGATTGAACTAGACAACATGTTTGTCATAATTTCTGAAGAGGTGTCTCTTCAGTTTATTTACCGAATATTCCGGCATATAAAAAGAGCAGCTTAGGGGTTCTCAGGAGTTTAAAGAACCCTCAAGCAGTGTCACAACTGGGAATCAACTGTATGGGGAGAAGGCAGTCCACTCTGCCAGCAATTTTAGTATGGGTGTATGACCTTTCCATCAGGTTTGTGGAAATCAAGCTAGGATTAATTACAGCTGGCCCTGAGCTCAACAGACTGAACTTCATGTCAGTGAGTAGACCAGGGAATGTACTAGTAAGATTGAGCTATGGAATTATGTTTATTTTTCTAACTTGGCTGGAAATGACTAAACTCTTCTGTAACTTGCAACTTAAGTGTACCTGGGAAGTGGGAGCTTCCCATGAGAAAAATATCCTCTGGTGATAACTTTGCTTAGAATAAAGTCTTTTTCTATCTTTCTATTAGCTAATGCTTCATGCACCTATTTGCTCAGTTGGTTCCTCCCTCTAGGCTCAGAAAGGAGGGGGTGGCATCCCTGCAGAGTTAGGGGTACAACTATTAAACCCCACAGTCTCTCTTTGCGCTGTGTTGAAAGGGTTTATAAAGATCAAAGGGTGGTGGCAGCTATAGAATAAAAAGAGCAGCTTAGGGGTTCCCAGGAGTTCAAAGGACCCTCAAGCTGTGTCACAACTGGGAATCAGCTGTATGGGGAGAAGGCGGTCCACACTGCCAGCAATTTTAGTATGGGTGGATGACCTTCCCATCACGTTTGTGGAAATCAGGCTAGGATTAATTATTTTGGTATACATTAGGCAACTGAGGGCTTGTCTACACTGGCCAAATACCCAGGCCAAATGCCCCTGTTCCAGAGCCTTGCAGTCCAAGACGCAGGGTATTTACCCCATTCTACCCCTAGGCAGTCCAAATGAACCATAGGGCAGATATGGGGCTGGAATGTGGGCAAGTCAGGAGAGGGCATCATCATCATCATCATCATCACCATCTATTTCTTACTCACCTCTCTCTGTGGATTGAGGTGGGGAGCAACACATCAACACATAAACATAATATTAGTTAAAAACACATATCAGTTAAAACTGCATGTTAAGAAAATACCTGATTTAATCTGTTTCCACCAGAGGGCTCCAAGGTTCACTCAGCCTTCCACCCTTTTGTAGGTCGGTAAAATGAGTACCCAGCTTGTGGGGGGCAATTAGCTAACACACATTGGAAACTGCTTAATGCAGTGTAGATGTGTAAATGGCTATTGCTTAGAACAATTTGTAAGCCACTCTGATAGCCTTGTGGCTGAAGAGTGGGGTATAAATAAATAAATAAATAAATAAAATAAGAATGGGCCCCATGTGTCTGCAGGAGTCTGTCCCAGAAAGCTGCTCCTCTCTGCTGCCACCAGCTCCCTGGTTCTCCTGGAAGCCAGGAAGGAGGTCTGCAGCATGTGACCAAGGACCCTTGCCTGGCTTCCATCTTAGTGAGAAAATAATGGTGGCAGTTTCAGTGATGGGCTGGTGTCCTGTGTGGACTCTGGCACATTTTCTGCAGGTAATGAGTGGGAAACTGGCCAGTCCCAGAAGTGGGGAGCTGGCATATCCTGCTTGGTGTAGATGAGCCCTGAGTAGCTGATACAGAATACTGGCTATAATTTCTGTCCTAGCCCAATTTTAGGGCAGAAAAGGCATTTTTCAGAGAATGGATGTCACTTCTAGCATCTTTTTTAAAAAAAAAGTATTTTCTGGACAAAAACATTTTGGGGGTACATCTAATAATATATTGTGCTCCCTAGAGGTTTCTAGAGGCACAATTTGTTATTTTGGGGACTTTTTTTCACATTTTAGGGGTTGGGAAAAGAGATTATTGCAACTACACCAGGCACTCCAAAAGCTGCATGCAGTTTCCAGGTCCCATTTTATCCACCCCTATATTAGAGCAATTTCAAAATAAGACCAACTTAAAGAAATCTTAAAATATGCTGATCATCTCCCCCCCACCCATTTTGATAATTTGGACACATTTTATTAAAAACAAAGGAATGCTCCTACTTTCCACGTAAAGTGTATCAAACACACACACACACACACACACACACACTCTAAACTACTTTTGCTTGGTTTAATACTGAGGGGAAAACTAAGTTTTGGCTTTTAATTGTCTTTTAGTTGTAGTAGAGTAAGTAAAATCTCACCTAAAAACATGGGCCGTTCTTTTAACATGTTAATTTTCACCAAATGTCAGTACAATCAAATGATGTGGTATAAAGACAAATACCCTGCTTTCCACCACCGGAGAAATTCAAATGCAATGGAGTGCTAAAATCAAGGCTTCAAGAAAGGCGCTGTGGTTAGAGGCTCATGGAACAGTGCAAGTGGCAATGATCTCTGTTCACTTAGTATATGTTTAATAAAAAAGGACATAGCTTTAAAGCAAGGTGGCATGGGGAATGGATCATTAACTGAGATAAAGCAGCAGTAATGTAAAGAGAGAGATCAATAATGACAATGATGATATCCTTGATGATGATGAATGCAAAAGCAGTGGCATTTCTCAGTGGTTTTTGTCCCTATATTCCATTCAACCTGTCCTTTGCATGGACCATTTTTACATGCCCATGCACACTACTCAAGGCCCTTACCAGCTTGCATCCAGATGTATGACTTCATGGAGTAAAGTCAGCATAGGCAGCAACAGTGATGCAATTCTTCACTGATTTCAAAATTGAAGGGAACCCCCCCCCCACACACAAGTAATTGTAGCAATTTTCTTCCCACTATAACAGCATCTTTGAAAACTGTACAGTTTTGAAGACAGTCTCAGCCGGGTTTTTATTCTGCACAAAATCCACACATATCTTTGAAGAGAAAACAGCCTTCTCGGTGGAGGAAACAGCATTTTCTGTACAGGAAAATAATATTTCTGCACAGAAATAAAAAATATTATTTTCAGCATAGTAAAGGGTATTTTCTGTGTAGAAAATGCTGTTTTCTGTTTAACTGCCCCCTTATTCTATGTATTTTGCACGGAATAAGTCCTGAACTAAGGGGAGGTGGGGCAGAGACTGCAGAAGAACAATGGTCATAGATGCAGCTTGAAGTTTGTTCCTTGTCCCAGGAATTGGCGGACATATTCTGATTGGGCTTGTCTATACGAGCCCCCCCAAAAAAGTGGATTGCTCCACAGTAATGGCAATTTGCAGCAGCCCCTACTTGTCTTAATGTGGTTTTTTTTGCAGATTGCAGGCATAAAAAGCTATCCACGTTTGCTATGCAAATGGGCATGCCTGCGAATCAAGATAGCAGCTGCGAGTGAATTACTTGTGTTTTTACTTACCTCAGTTTGCCACTGCCAGACAGTATAGTTGTCCCTTCACATTCACTGGGGTTTGGCTCCAGGACCCCCCATGAATACACAAATCCGTGAATACTCAATTCCCATGGTATACAATGGCACAGCAAAATCAAGGTTTGCTTTTGGGATTATTAATTTTTAAAGAATATTTTCAAGCCATGAATACTTAAAACCATGAATGCCAAATCCATGAATGTGGAGGGACAACTGTATTTTTCTTTTTAAAAAATATATATCCAAGGTGCGAAAGAACAATCGTTCGCTTTAACAAAAAATGAAACCAAAAAAAAAAAGCCATTTTATCATGTTAGTGCTTGTTTGATAAGGTGAAAATCCAACATGGTGGCTCCAGGCGCTTGCCTTGTTAGCAAGTTCCACCCCATGCACATCTGACCAATCATCTTTCAACTTCTGCTCATGTAGGGAAAGCAAATTAAATTGAATTGCTTGTACCAACAAGCAGGAATGCACTGCCTGGGAGACTTTGGGAAAAGCCACAAAGGTTTTCCCCACGCAGTATATGGTGGATTTGCCCCCCTTCCCAATGCATCAAAATTACATGGGATGCCATCTAGACTGATTGTATTCACCTTGCATTCTGTGAGGAGTATTATTGTCATTTAGACAACCCCTTAGTGATAGATTTTGCCCAGTGGCACTACCCACTGCTGGCACTGCTACATAGGAGGCAGGGATGGTCCCAGACATTTTGCTGCCTGAGGTGAAAGATGAGGAGGATGAAAGAGGATGGTAACTCATGGTGCTGCCATGTTGTTGTTATCTTTTATTTCTATAGCACCATCAATGTACACAGCACTTTACAAGAAAAAAAAACACAACAAAACAGTTCCCTGTCCTAAAGCTTACAATCTTGCAGGAAGCAACTGGCCTGGCACCTGAATCTTAAAGCTCTCTCAACAGGACAACATTTTTCACCACACCTGAGGGCAGCAGGCCCCTTTGCTGGGAATGGGGCTGGCTAGCTGGCACACATAATTCTGCTGCCCCCCTTGCCCTCTGCCTGGGATAGGTGCCTCACTCTGCCTAATATCAGGTTGGTAAACCAAGATTGACAAAGAGATCGATCACAGATTAGTAAAGGCATATAACACATTTGGAAGATTTTACAAAAGAGTCTGGAGTAACAAACACCTGAGATGAAGCACAAAAATCAGTGTGTATAGAGCCATTGCACTGTCTATTCTCCTTTATGGGTCTGAAACATGGGTCACCTATCGCCAACACTTACACCTTGAACGCTTTCATCAGCGCTGTATATGCACAATCCTAAATATACGCTGGACTGACTATGTGACGAATGTTGCTGTCCTTGAGCAAGCAGGGGTCACCAGCATTGAGGCCATGATACTGAGAACACAGCTGTGCTGGGCATGGCATGTTTCTAGGATGGTGAACCATCGCCTCCCAAAATAGTACTCTATGGTGAACTCACCACGGGTCAGCGTAAGAGGGGCGCTCCAAAAACAAAACAAAACAAAACAAAACAAAACCACGATACAAGGACTCCCTGAAACAACATCTCAGGCTCAGCCAAATTGATCACCAACAATGGTCTGCCCTGGCCTCACATCGGCAGACTATGTGAGGACAAACTAACAAAGGTAGTACTATCCACAATGCTGCAGCCTTATTTGAGAACTCACGCTGAACAAGTCTTGAAGAGAAACGACAACGCAGAAAGAATCAAAACATGGAAACATCACCCAAGGAGACCTTCTGTTGTACTTTCTGCAACCGGACATGTTTATCTCGGATTGGCCTTTTTAGTCATCAGCACGCTTGCAGAAAGCGCGGGATGAGTCCTTCCTGAATCTTTGTTTGTGAAGAAAAGCCAGAGAGAGAAACCTAGTGATTTGGGTTTTTAACTCGGTGCTATTTAGGCACACGGCTACTGAGCATCTAGCAGAAGCATTCAGCAACTGTCATGACCTGTATCCACGCTGGATTCTATTGGCCATAAAACAGCTATAAATAATCATTCAGCTGAACTCACAGATTTCTACTGCTAGCTTGCTATGTCCTCATATAAAGGCAGTGGGTTTCTTCCAGGGATACTGCTGGAGTCTTGCACATTTATTCATTTTCATTAATTTCCATGATGCTTCAAAGGTAGCTGCTGAAGCTGCCCTTACTAGCTTTCCATTTTTGATGTTGTTCTATGTTTTTGTTTTACTTTGAGAACTGGAGATTTCCATCTCAAAAAGAAGAAACTAACTCAAGGGGACACTGTGGAGGGAATGATAGACCTACAATTGATTAATTTTGAAGGTGCACCTAAAATATACTGGTTAGTATTTTTGAATAGTTGAGGTCAATGAGTCTTAAGAGCAGATATGATTAGCTGCACTGTTGTTACACTAGACACCTCTCAACTGCTTAACCAGGAGATTGCAATAGACTACCCTCTTCTCGGTATAGATCTAATCTGAAAGCAGTCAAGGTCTGTTGAATTTGTGGTTTGTTAAATGAATGCTTAGTTGAGAAGCTCAGACAGTTTTATTGGGAAGATTAAAAGGAGGGTGTGAGGTTGATACAGGGGAAGGCAAGGCACCCATAACATTAAAGGAGAATTCTGGAGTATTCATGGCTGGCCTGTAAGGCTACCTATACTGTTTGGTATTTTTCAAAATCCCCCATTACTAAGACAAACTAACAAAGGTAGTACAGGATTTTGGAATTTGTCTTCTTGCCAACATAGCTTTGTTTGGTACTTGAGTTTTAACTGTGCTTTTTATTTGTTTGCTTGCATTTTGGGATTCTACATACCAGCAGATGTTCTTCCCATTCTTGCTTAAGAAAATTGTATGAAAATGTTTTCCTTTTCAATAAAAAACTGAAAAGAATAAACAAGTTGTATTGTAGTCTTCTCAGATACATATTCCATTTATGAAATATCTAAAATGTTATAGGCACTTTTAAAAAAAGAATAAATAACATGTCAATCCCTGTTTGCAAGTCTGTTTTGGAACAGAAATGATACCAAAGGAAAAAGTGGTGGAGGGAAGAAAATAACAACAACAATAATAGAATAATCCTTTTTTTCCCCCAATGACAATTGCAAGTGGGTCCCAGGGTGCTTTCACACCACACAGTTATAGCATGATGATTGCACTTTAACTGATGTGGTTCCACCTCTGGTTTTACAGTTTAGGAAGGGGTGAAAATTCTGGGTTCTTTTTCTATTCCACTCCAGGTGTATAGCTCCAATGAACAGGGAGAATGATTTCTGAACCAACAGCACACTCAAAAGTAAAGCACATTCAAAATTTATTGAAATGATAGACAAATTTGTGAAATGGTGAGTAATATAAAATATGAGGTCATAATGATATTTGTGGTTACAGCACAACAATTTAAGCACCTGTAATATGACTAAGAAAATAATACAAAATATTGACTAAGGCACATACTAAAACTATGACTGCACAGAAATTACAATTGAACAAATGCAAAATAACAATAAGAATGTTACACACTCCAGCCATCCTACTTCAAGAGTCCAAGCGTAAGATGTTAAATTTATTAAATTGTGAAAGGCTAAATGAAATGTGGCCAGGCATAATCTTTCTTCAATTTATTTACTTATTAATTTCTAACACTAACAATCTAATTTAAAATCGAAATAACACACATTCAAAAAATAAACAGAAGAAAAAAAGAGAGGGGGAAAAAAAGGAACGAAGGAAGAAAAAGATATTTATATAATTAGATATATATATATTATTATTATATAATTAGAATTCTTACTGCTCAAGAAGTCAAAAAATGGTTTCTATTTTTTAAAAAAACACTCTTCAATTGGCTTATCCTTTAGAATCCACATTTATTTGGCAATTTGGGCTGACTCAGTAACCTTAACAATCCACTCTTCCATCATTGGTACTTCAATCTGTTTCCAAGTTTGAGCAAACAATATTCTTGCTGTTGTTCTCTGTTAAAGAGCAGTGTACTGGGTTTAACTGGTTTGGGAGGGAAAGCTCTCTCAGACATTAAGGACAGTATCAGACGTGGCAAATATGGCTTCATAATGATGGCTAATGAACACAAAAGGGTGCACATACCACACAACACCATCCATTAGCATTCTGCTGCCATTAATAAGGTGTTCTTTTTATTGATGGGTCAAGCCATCAATAGATCTGTCATGGTATTTTTGTGCCAGTACTGCGAGCTTTTGGAACCACGTACCATTTTCCTCTTGTGATCACAGTGTCAATGGGCAGAACGCTTCTGGTTTAGAACGAGAAGGCCAGGAACAGGACAGTCTTTTTATGAACCTCCCTGATTTATAGATTTTCCTTGTTGTTGTTTTTTTCCAGGCTGTGAGGCTGTGTTCTGGAAGAGTTTCTTTCTGACGTTTTGCCTGCATCTGCGGCTGGCATCTTCAGAGAATGGTTGGGTAGGTGTGTGTGTGGAGTTTATATGCTGTGAGCCCCTGTTGGGGAGTATATGTAAATTTGTGTAATTGAATGGTTAGTTTCTGGGTATAGAAATGCAAGGCTCGTTAGTGTCCGTTTGGCTAATGGTTGGTTGATGGGCCATTATCTGCTGGAAATCCCCCTGTCCCTGGGTGGAATTCTTTTGTAAGTGTTTTGTAAGTCCTAACTTTCTGCAGGACCTTACAGGCTAAAGGTTTTTAAAATGGATAGATAACCAGAGTGACTCCAAATGAAAGAAATCGGGTCAAGGAGAAGCTGATTTTGCAGCAAAAACAATTATTTCTTTATTAAACAGAAAAAGATAGCAGTAGAAACCAACAGAAGTCTATATTCAATACAAGTTGTTTCTCAAAGTAAAAGAAGGGAAAAACAGCAGGGGTGCTAAAATCCTACCCCTTACCAGTCCTGTGGGGTGGGGTTAGAGAGGTGGAGTTGAGCTTAAGAGCCTACAGTCTAACCAGTTTATCACAGTGCATTGTTATAGCCCTATTATTCTGCTTTAACTGCTACGGCTGCCTCCTGTGGAATCCTGGAGTTTGCAGTTTAGAGAGGAACATTTAGAACTCTCAGCCACAGAGCTCTTAGGCCTTCCTAAACTGCAAATCCCAGGATTCAACAGGAGGCAGCCATAGCAGTTAAAATAGAATAATAGGGGTATAATAGGGGTATATTACTGTGATAATCTCTTAGGACACACATGGATTTTCTCACCCTCTTGATGCAGAGAAGATTCCAGGTCTTCTTGGGCAGAGCTTCTAGAAGGGAAGGTGGAAGAACAGAGAGGGAGAGGAGCCAAGGGAGCCAACAATGGGGAGCCAAAAGGCAGCCAAAAGGGGCTGACCCTTCCCCTTTCTTGCTAATATACAGCCTTTTTCTAACTTGGAGGCTCTGTCCTGAAGTAGACACCCCTGGGCAGGGAATGTTATTCTATTGGAGGGCTTGAAAGGCCCCATGTGCCTTTCGTGCCTTTGCATGATGTGTGCAAAGGTCAGGTGTCAATGTGACCTCTATCTTTCAGCCTCTAGGCACTGGTAATGACTCTTAGATGGCCTAGAGTTGCACACCTTGAGACAATGCCAATCAGGTATCCTCTTTGAAATCCAATCAGGGTTGCCCAGTATCTCTGAAAACTGCAGAACAACTCACAATGGGGGTTTGTGTACCAGTCTGATCAGTTTGAGATGGTTTCCTTATGTAGAGCTGTTAGGCATTGATTTTTCTCCTGAACATATAAATGGGACCATTTCCTTGGAGGAAAATTCCAGTTTGTACTTTAAAACGAGGCTTGATTTCTCCAAGATGGACAGGAATCCAGGCTTTTGCCCTACCCTTTCAATTTATGCCTCTTATTATATGTGCAGACTCTGGCAATAGGCAGTTTCCTGCCTTAAGCATCAACAGTCTACTTGAAATTCATATTTATTGAGCATAACTTATAACATTATCACGTATCATAGAAGTAATCCATATCTACTCTTCAGTACTTTATCTATAATGCCCAACAAAAACATTTCTGGTAACATTAGAAAACCTACCTTTAAATATTTAAAAATGAACACATAAATCTTAGACTAGTAACTTTTTGCCTTCTTACAAGTTTACCACATATGATAAAAGGAGCCCTCCTTACTTTGACAACCCCAGCATTGGTTTGAAACATTCTAGGACATTTTTGACAGTTTATTTGGGATTATATACCATCGATACATCACCTTACATGGGTTTTCTTTTAAATTACAGTTGCCCCTCCACATTCGCGAACTCGACATTCACGGTTTTGGTTATTCACGGTTTTGGGAGGGCCCCCCTGGGCCCCCCCAACACTGCGAGACGGGGCCTCTGGAGGCCCCGTAAAAGCCCTTGGATGGAGCGGAGAGGGCCGGGGAGGCCTTCACGGGGCCTTCGGAGACCCTCCGAAGGCCCTGTGAAGGCCCTGGGAGGGAGGGGGGCCGTGGAGGCCTTCACGGAGCCTTCCAAGGCTCCGTGAAGGCCCCGGGGAGGGTGGGGGGAGGCACTGGGGAGGGTGGGGGGAGGCCGCGGAGGCCTTCACGGAGCCCTCCAAGGCTCCATGAAGGCCCCGGGGAGGGTGGGGGGAGGCGCTGGGGAGAGTGGGGGGAGGCCGCAGAGGCCTTCACTGAGCCTTGGAAGGCTCCGTGAAGGCCCCGGGGAGGGTGGGGGGAGGCGCTGGGGAGAGTGGGGGGAGGCCCCGGGGAGGGTGGAGGGACGCGCTGGGGAGGGTGGGGGGAGGCCGCGGAGGCCTTCACAGAGCCTTGGAAGGCTCCGTGAAGGCCTGGGGAGGTTGGGGGGAGGGCCGCAGAGGCCTCCACGGGGCCTTGGGAGGGAGTGGGGAGCCCGGGAAAAGTGAGTATGGGGCCTCCGGTGGCCCCATGGTCGCTTTAGCGGGGGAGGGGAGGGCAATCAATATTCGCGGTTTTTTGACATTCGCGGGGGTCCGTGGAACCTAACCCCCATGAATGTGAAGGGACAACTGTATTGCATAAAGTACATTTAATATCTTTGGACCATTTTTTCCCCCATACATCCATATGGACTTTATGCCCAAAATTTGGGGTCTACTTTATCATATTCTCTTTTACAGGCTCATCTTGTGTTTCTAATTTCCAAAGCCATTTATACACTTTAAAAATTACATTACTTCAGAGAGACACCAGCAGTGGCTTCAGTGGCTGCAGATATAGGCCAGCATGCAGGTATGGAATCTTGTATTCCTGCATGGCCCAATCCAGGTTTTTTAAAATTACATGGTTTTTCCTGGGTATTTTAATAAAATGTTGTAAAGGGCTTTACCTCATCTCTCCCCCCCCCCCATCTTTGCTTCAAGCATAATTTGGACTGACCGGGGGCAAAATGGGGCAAGAGCCCTGCATCGTATGGATTGCAGGGCTCTAGGGTGGGAGCAAGATGGGGTAAGTATCCCATTTAGACAAGCCTTTTGTTCACTAGAAATGGCTAACATTTGTACCTCCAATAGCTTTTCTTTGCGTCTGGCACTCCATGGTCTTATGTACACCAGCCAGGATATGCTGGTTGCCCACCACTGTATCCTGACTGCGGAGGAGGCCTGTTTCCACCCATTACCTGCAGAAAATGGGCTAGAGTCCAAACAGGATGCCGAACCATTGCTGAAGCCCCCGCTGCCATTTTCTCACTAACATGGAAGGCAGGGGGCCTGCAACATGTGACTGCAGGCCCCCTGCATGTGACCAGCCTCCACATGCTGAAGGATTCCTGCCTGGCTTCTGGAAGAAATTACTAGCAGTGTGCCAAACAGACTTCTCTGGACATGTGGGGCCTCATCCCATTTTTCTCAGGTAAACTGGGATAAACTGGATATTTTCTTATGGTGGTTTATTGGGCCCTATCCCAGCTTGCCGCTGTTGCAGTCCTTTATCTGCCCTGGGGTTATTTGGACTGCCTGGGGGCAGATCAGGGTAAATGCCCTGCATCAATTGGACTGTAAGAGTCTGGAACGGGGCAAGCTGGGGTATTTGGCCAGTGTAGACAAATCCCACAACATGCAATGAACACAACTCACATTCATGTTCTTCTGTAGGCTTTCAATAGAAAATTGGACTAAAGAAGCCTTTAGGCAGATCCAGCATTTCTCATGGTATGTTGTTATTGTTTTTTGTTGTTTATCATTTATAAGGAGTACTTAGAATTTTCAGCCAGAGGCTCTAGTGCCTTCCGAAACTACAAATCCCAGATTTCTATAGGATGCAGTCATGGCAGTTAAAGTGGGGTCAAATGTTTTAATTGTATAGTGTGAAAGGACCCCCTGATAGGTTAATGTTCTTGGCCTGAGGTGGAGTGTAAGAAGGAAGCATGCCCAGAGGTTGAAAAAGTTACTTTTTGGACTATAGGTTCCAGAACAAATTAGCCAACATAGGCAGGGACCAGGCTGGTTGGGGTATTTTGGAAGCTCTAATCTGAAAAAGTATTTTTTCTAGATGTAAGCATGACTGTATTTTACCTTCTGGAGAAAATGTTCCATGTCCCTTAAGGCCATTGAGGTGTGATGCCAGAGTTCTATAATGTATTCTTTTGACATCTTTTTCATTTGCAGAAAAAGCAACTATAGAGAGTCATTTGGGGCCATGCCATAGGGTGATATGGTTTAACCCTGTTCTGATTTTATGATGTGAATGCAGTATACACATGTGTTTCATAACTTGTGGCCAATAGTAGCTCTGAGATGTATTTTGCTTACCACTGAGAATCAGCAGGGCAGGGCAGGGCGGGGGGAGGATGGAATGGATCAATCCAGGATGATCCGTCACTGTTTTGCGGGGAAAGAAAAATCACGGATCTTCCACTTCACATGTAACATGGACCCTCAGCTACCAGACATTTGAGAAACACTACTGTCAAACTTTTCAGATATGTGTAAAAAATAAAGGTACTGAGCCTATACTACTAAGGTAAACAGATAATGCCATTTATTACTGCTGTGGACAAAGTCACAGACTGACAAGCCTTTGAAAGAGGAAGCATTTCCCTTTAAACAGTCCAGAAGTTTCTGTTTTAATATGCTCACCACACATCTCAGGGGGAAAGCATTTTCATTTTATTCTCTCCTCCCTCCTTTTCTTTCTGCACATTGTCTAGAGTCCTTGATGCTTCAAGCCCCAGGGGAGAAGAGACTGGCTTGATATTAACTGTTATGGCATTTGCTGATACTTTGCAATGGCTAACTGGTGTGAAAGAAACAGGTTATAGAGAAAACTTGACCTTTCTGATTACTAGCTGATTTGTGCTGTCAGTACATATTCAGCATTCTGCAGTCTAGATTGAGGTAAATAATATAAGATATTGTGTGTGAGGAGCGATTTTGAAGAAAAGTGGTCCAATATTTGGTTGAAATCATCATAATAAAACCTTAATCCTGCTAATGACTGGTAAAAGGTGGGTTGAAAATAGAGCTTAACTCTTACAGGGGGGAAAGGATGATCACTGTGTTATCATCATGTTTTAGAGGCTTTTATTGAAAAATGGGAGACACAAAACAACAGTAAGCAGCAGAGATTACAGTAAACCAATTTGCTTTTTATATGGCTTGGAGATTTCTTGCAGGACTGTTTAATGAAGTGAGGAGGTTTCCCACTGACTTTGTACTATCGTGCTGAATATTTTTTCTTGACTTAGAGTGATTTGTAAACAGATAAACACTAACACACACACACACACACACACATTGTCCTTGTCATGTGCCTGTTCTTTATTGTACAGTAAAGAAGCTATAATTAAACACAGAGCAATGGATGCAAGCTCCAGGAACAGAGATTCCACCTCAATATTAGGAGGAACTTTTTGACAGTAAGAGCTGTTCGGCAGTCGAACGCACTCCCTCGGAGCGTGGTGGAGTCTCCTTCCTTGGAGGTCTTTAAACAGAGGCTGGATTGCCACCTGTTGGGGATGCTTTGATCAAGATTTCCTGGGTGGTAGGGAGTTGGACTGGATGGCCCTCATGGTCTCTTCCAACTCTACAATTCTATGATTCTATGAAACACTTTCAAATTAAAACAGAGATAATAAAATTAAGAGAGAGACTGTGAGTACAAATGAAGTGAGACAGGATATTTTAGTGTCAAGAGTGGGCCCTGGATATATGAACAGTAACAAAAAGGTTTTTAATTATAGGATAACTATATTTAAGAAAAAAAGATTATCATGGAATCACAGAGCTGGAAGAGACCACAAGGGTCATCTAGGAGATTTTCACACGGGCTATATACCCCGTGGCAGGAACAGAACAGGGTCGGGAAAGGTTTTCCCTTTCGGACAACATTGACTCCATTCTGTCCTGCATCCATCCTGCTCCCGTGATTGTTCCGAAACAATGTAATCATGATTTTTCATAGGAGATTTTCACACAGGCTCTATATCTCATGGCAGGAACAGAACAGGGTCGGGAAAGGTTTTCCCTTTCGAACGATGTTGACCCCATTCTGTCCTGCATCCATCCTGCTCCTGTGACTATTCTGGAACAATATAATCATGATTTTTCATCGTGAATAGACCTCCCATTCCATTGTTATCACGCAATCACGGGTGTGCGAACAGGAGCCCCGTTCCTGTTCCGAAATGACAGCCGCAGAGGGGAGGTCCTGAGCACTTCCTGGTACGATTTGGACATCCAGGTAAGTGGGACCCTTTATTTTACCCTCCCTGTTTTGATTGTGTGATTTAAAGTGTGTTTTTGTGCTTGGTGAACTGATTTTATGTTTGGGGGAGTTTTATTTTTTAAATTTACCGCCAGCCATTATCACGTGATAACGTTTCAGACGGCTGGTTGTAAAAGCAGCCTTACGACGGCTGCATTTATGGCTGGCCAATGAGGGGAGGGGGAGCCATGGAATTAAGGTAAGTGTGTGAAAGATTTATGTTATTCCGTGGGAGGAACGGGAGAGGAGGTGGCGAGGCAGTAACAGGGCATTTTGGCCCCGTGTGAAAATCTCCATAGTGAATAGACCTCCCATTCTGTCGCTATCACGCAATCACGGGTGTGCGAACAGGAGCCCCATTCCTGTTCCAGAATGACAGCCACGGAGGGGAGGTCCGTTCCAAGCACTTTCTGGTATGATCTGGACATCTAGGTAAGTGGCACCCTTTATTTTACCCTCCCTGTTTTGAATGTGTGATTTAAAGTGTGTTTTTGTGCTTGGTGAACTGATTTTATGTTTGGGGGAGTTTTATTTTTTAAATTTACCATCTGGCCATTATCACGTGATAACGTGATAACATTTCAGACAGCCGGTCTTAAAAGCAGCCTTACGATAGCTGCATTTACGGCCAGCCAGCGAGGGGAGAGGGAACCCGTTCCTGCCATGGAATTAAGGTAGTATGTGAAAGATTTACGTTATTCCGTGGTAGGAATGGGAGAGGAGGTGGCGGAGCAGTAACAGGGCATTTTGGCCCCATGTGAAAATCTCCCTAGTCCAACCCTGTGCCATGCAGGAATACCCAATCAAAGCATTCCCAACAGATGGCCAACCAGACTCTGCTTAAAAACCTCCAAAGAAGGAGACTCCACCACACTCTAATTGACAGATCAGGTTCTGCCAGATTATTCTGGGTGCATTAAGAACATACTTGTTGACAAATGGTGCAATGAGGCAGTAGCGGTACTTGGGGGTGGATATGGAGAACCCAAACCACACCAGGTGACACCATCCGAGGGAGGGGGGTGACACCAGCCTTAGTGATGCCACAGCAATGAGGTATGTTGAAGGAAGCTTCATCTGCCACTTTCATTTCTTTCATACATTCAGCAGGAAGGGGAAACCAGTTTGTCCTTTGCTTCGGGATGCAAAACATCTGGGCTTTGAATCCTGGAATGTTCCCCCACAGTAGAAATAACTAGACTCGCCTAACAATGTCCCTGGAGAAGTAACTAGATGTCAAGTCTATCACAGATGTGCAGGACTTTCTCCCTAGTTGGATGTGCACTGGGCACAATCCTATGCACGCTTACTCAGAAATAGATCCCACTGTGTTCAAAGAGTTTACTTCCAGGTACGTAAGTGTGTATTGTGTGGCTGCATTAATTTTTTGAAGCACAGTATTTATCAACATGAGGGACTGTACGTTCACATTTTTTACTCTAAGGGCAATCATATATTTTTTAAAGTAGTTAAATGCCTGCATTGAAATCATTTATTAGAAGTACTATTTATCTTTTTATTTGTTATGTGACCCTCTTAGCTTTTGTAAAATTGAATGTAATTTGAAGAGTTGGGCTGCAATTCCAAACACATGTAGTAAGGAATAAACCCTACTGAACACAGTGGACCTTACTTCTGAGCAAACCTGTAGTTAGGATCATGTTGGTGTAGCATAGATGTTAAAAGACTGAGTACTGGGAAGACAAACATCTCACCATAGTTTCTAACATCCTAGGTCACCAGAGACAATCTAGAGTCCCCTTCCCCATGCCATCCCCAATAGGAGGATAATATTTTTGCTTGCTTTATAAAGTCATTTTAACATTCTGCTGAGATAAATATATGTTAAACATATTGAGTATCTGTAGTATTTTGTGCAAATACATAACAGTGTGTTGTATTGTTTAGAGCAGAGGTGGGAACTGTGTGGTCTTCCAAGGTGTATACACACTGCAGAGTTATAGCAATCTGACACCACTTTAAGTGCCATAGCTCCATCCTATGGGCTTCTGGGTTTTGTAGTTTTACAAGGTCTTTAGCCTTCTCTGCCAACGAGTGCTGGTGCCTCACCAAATTACAAATCCCAGGATTCTGAAGAATGGAGCCATGGCAGTTAAAGTGGTGTCAAACCACAATACTTCTACAGTGTGGATACATGGCCAAATGATGTGCTGCAGCTTCAACAATTCTTCACCATTAGCTGTGTTGGCTGGCTGGGGGTACTGGGAGCTGCAGTTCAACAACTTCTAGAAGGCCACATGATTTCCACTGCTGGTTTGAAATGCTGGCTAGCACTGGAGTGATCCTAACTGTGATTTGCTATCAGGCATGAAGCTGCTGGGGGCCAATTCACACTACACAGTGACAGTTCGTACATTCTCATTCTCCATCACTATTAAGAATGTACCCATTTGTCCTGTGAAGGAAGCACAGAGTCTTGGCTTTATTTTTGACTCTGCTTTGTCTTTTATTCTTCGTATTGAGGCTGTAGCAAAGTCATGTCACTTTTTTCTTTACAACATTGCCAAAACCAGACCTTTTCTTTCTGCTTCCTCTGCTAAGACCTTAGTTCATGCCTGAGTAATTTCCTACCTTGATCCTTCTGATACATCTTCCATTATCTCATCTTAGTCCTCTGGTCTCCATTCAACATTCTGCTGCTATGATTATCTTTTTGGCCCATTGTTTTGATCATTTTACCCCACTTTTGCTATCTCTTCATTGGTTACCCATTCCTCCTAGGATTCAGTATAAGCTTCTTGCTTTAACTTTAAAAGCCCTACACAACCTAGCTCCCCTCTATCTTTCAGCCATCGTTTCTTTTTACTGGCCTGCTTGAGATCTGCTTTCTGGGAAGTCTAGGCTTCTCACCCAACCAAGGGTTTCTCCTTCCCTGGCTCAGCTTCGTAACTTTCTCACTCGCTGTCCCATATTCTTGGAATTCTCCCCCTCAACATTCTCTCAGTGTTTTAAAATCTCAATTGAAGACTTTTCTGTTTTCCAAAGCTTTTGGAATTTTAGTCTGATACTGTTTTGTAATCTTGTATATTGTGATTACATATATTGGTCAGTTTGTTTTATTTTTTATATTTTCTTGCTGTTTCATACTATATTGTCATTGTTGCTTTTGCAGTTATCTGGATAATCTGTTTTGCAATTGTATTCTATAGTTTAAGTTTATTATTCCTTCTTTCCCTCTGTGTGTTTATATATATGCTTATTTTAGATGCTTTTGGCAGAAACCAATGTTTTGTTTTGTTGCTTGCTTTAATGTAAAGCTTGTTTTAATGTAAAGTTCTATGTACATTGATGATGCTATATAAATAAACATCATAATCAACAATAATACTATTATTCCACTTCAGTGGTTGCATCCTATGGAATCACAGCATTTGTAGTCCATTGAGCCACAAGAGTGCTCTGGCTGAGAATTCTAAATGTCCCTCTGCAAACTGCAAATCCCATGATGCTATAAGGCAGAAATATGGCAGTTAAAGTGGAATAATATCACCATAATTGTGTAGTGTGAATGGGCCCTGTGTGAACCTTGGGCTCAACACCACAGTCTGTTAACCTCACCTACCTCACCCAATTATTGTGAAGATAAAATATGTGTAGAGACGACTTTGAACTTACTGGAGAAATATTGAGATATAAAGGTCATAAATAATCAATATGCGGTTGATATGCATTAAGGGAAAGCTTTATAATGCATACTCTTGTGAAAAGGGTCTCATAATGTTGGCTGCTGATGTGTTTCCCCCTCTCTTACAAGCAGAGATTCATAGCTAGACCATGCAAACATGATTAGATAAGGAGGCAGTTTTTCCCTCAGAGCAATTGGTTCCTTCAGCCAAGTAGCCTACTACCTTTGAAGTAAATGTCAAGTGTAACAGGTCGGCACGTCTAATCACCTCATTTATTACAGTTTATTCTTCCTCTCAAATAAAACCAAATTAATAATGTTTGCTTCACTGTTATTGTCATACTCTTGTGAAGGATATTTAGGAGAAAGATTCACTGGGTTGCTAGTGATGGCAGTGATGGGGCGATACATCATCATTACCGGCAGGGTGGAGATGATCATTACAGAACTCCCAAGAGCAGTCATGGTTATTTTCTTCATTTTATAATAGGGGAATATTATCTTGGAATATTTTTCTTGTGGCCCATTGAACACACTAGAAAATGCTTATTTTAAACCTTGAGAGCTCCTTGCGGAGTAACTTACATGCTTCGTAAAAGATAGGAAGGCTGTCTCCCAGGTACTATCTGCGTTTTGTTAGTTTGTTCTTGTTTTTAAGAGAGACACATGGTCCAATCCTTTGCTAAAACAGGAGTACATAGCTTGCAGATGGAGTCATAATACTCATGAAAGAACATAGGTTGCTATCTTCAGAGGTTGCCTGATTTCCCCCTCTACCTAGACTGATGTATACAGAGATGCATTCCAGGATCTGTTTTACAAGGAATGTTGGGAGAAAAGGAAAACTCTGTTTGGGTAATCTTATACCAGCATGACACAATTGTCATAAAAAGGGAACCTGCACTTCACATTTTCAACTGCACATTGATTAATTCATACACCTAGAAATAATGATTCCCAAGGGAGTGCTTGTAGGATGGCCATGTGTCCTAATCGTATGAGGACAATCTGCAGATTAGAAGCATCCTCTATTGACATGGAAAGCCTTTGCTCCTCCCCCCGATGTATTGTCTTACAACTTCCATAATCATTCACAATTGGCTCTGGAAGCCAATATCTGGGCCTTGGTGGAAGCAAGCAAATAGGTGCACAGGAGAGTTTATATACTCTACAGTCATAGAAGTTTAATACTATTTTAACTAGCTGCATTGTCCATGCCATCATCTTTCCAATTTCTACACATGGTTGTGAAAGCTGGAGAGTGAAGAAAGCTGATAGGAAGAAAATCAACTGATTTGAAATGTGGTGTTGGAGGCGAGTTCTGCAGATACCATACACTGCTAAAAAGACAAATCAATGGGTCCTAGAGCAAATCAAACCTGAACTCTCTCTAGAAGCTAAAATGACTAAACTGAGACTGTTGCACTTTGGACATATTATGAGAAGACATGACTCATAGAAAAGACAATAATGCTTGGGAATGTTGAAGGCAGTAGGAAAAGAGAAAGACCACCTTTCAGATGTATAGACTCAATCAAGGAAGCCATGGCCCTGAGTCTGCAAGAGCTGAGCAGGTCTGTTGATGACAAGGTGACTTGGAGGTTTCTCATATTGGGCTGCTATAAGTTGAAGTAGACTTGATGGCAGTTAACAACAACAACAATGAAGCTGCATTCTATGTAATCCTGGGATTTATGGTTTGGGGAGATGTTTAGAATTCTCAGCTAGAGAGCTCTAGAAGCGGTTAGATCATGGGAGAGCACTGGAGCTCTCTATCAAAGAATAACTGAATTACAAATCCCATGATTCTGTGAGATGGAACTATGGCGGTCAACGTGGTATCAAAACTGCTATAACTGAGTACTGAAAATACACTCAGAGTGTCCCCCACTACCGTGAAATGTATTATATTTCTATTTAATGTAGTTACTATATGCACATCAACAACTTGTACGTAAACTTCTGTACATTTTTGTCCTATTGGGCAATGATGAGTAACTTTAGTTGCTTGTACAGTTATGCTGGTTCTATGCTGTCTTCTAGCCCTAGTGCTGGTGCAGCAGCTACCTTGGTTCATAACTGGAGGTCCTTTTCATTCCCATTTTAATGAAATTAAAAATAAAATATAAGACTTAGCTCTTGGAGCACCCTCATACATGATGATCCTAGAGGTGCCACAAGGGCAACTGTTTCCATGCAATCCCAGTTCTTCAGTGCTGCTGAGGGAAATAAAGCCCACAGACTATTTTATGAATGGAACTTGCACAACCATTCTGGAAGGCACAAGGATGAGACAGCATATAGTTCATCTTTTGCTATCACAAGAGTTAGTGCTGGCCACCAATGTGGGCAGCTTCAGAAGAAGAGTAGATGAATTCACCAATAGTTGTTAGTCATGATAGATATGTATTTCCTCCAGTATCCCAGTATACCAGTTTCTGGGAAACCTGAGCAAGAGGGAGCTATGACATTCATGTCCTGTTTGAGAGCTACCCATAGGCCTTTGCTTGGTCATGGTGCCTGGCTATATAAACCTTTGGTCTGTTCCAGCAGGGCTCTTATTATACTTTTATGATTGTGATCATGAGTCTGGCAAATAGAGTTCTGAAACTAGGAACATCAGATAACCATTGTGCCATTGTTATTAAAGGGGCAAGCAAGCTTCATAATCTTTTCCTCTCATAGGAACCTTGGCTGTTTGCTTGCTTGGCTGTTTTTAATATTATGAAGAAGGCTGGGAATCTTGAAGAGAATTCTCTGAATAATAATAATAATAATAATAATAATAATATTTATTTATACCCCGCCCCTCTGTCAAAATAATTGGGGCAGCTTACAAAAATTAAAATACAATACAGATAAAATCCCCAAACACCCCCCACCCCCACCCTCCCCCATAAAAAAATTATTAAACAATTATAAAATGAATCCTTGGCACATTATAATTCTCTGGATTACATGTGGGAGGCCATGACTGTTAGATGGGCATAAAATGGGTATATCTTTGTGGCATAGATATGGTACTTTCGAAGTAGATTATATTGGTCTAAATGGAAAAAAAGTTTGATTTGTTGTCTTGTGTTCCTATTCCTGATATGTTTTGCTTTTCAAAAACAAAACCAATAGTTTGCCAGTTCCCTGATATGAAATCCTGGTCAAATTAGTCTGTTGCATAAAAAGCGAATGCAATATAACAGGGGTAGAGGAGCTGTCAAAAATGGATAATCCTGAGTGTTTTGGGGAGGAAGGATGGTGGTCTTTTGGAATGACCTGTCAATGTGAAAATAGGGTTGTTGTTGTTTTTAAATAAGTACAAATTTTATTTTCCATTTCCATCTGCGAGATGCTGGAGAATACACAACTGTAGAAAACAAGGGCATTCTGCTCTGCTTATAAATATTATATTGGATGGCACCCTGGAAACATTTTTTTTTAAAGGACACTTTCTTAGGGTTGGACAGGATCTCTCATATTCTTTCAAGCAACTTATCTCCCCTTTGGCACAAGCTTGCATGCATGCAGTGCAACAGGCCTTTATACGTAATGGGTAGTGAGAACACTTCATCCATCCATCCATCCATCCATGCTAGTAGTTTGAATTCTGGCTTGCAATCCCAGAACAGAAGGGAGAAACAGGGATATGAGGATTCTCTTGTGTGGTACAATTATAAAAAAGTGAACAACAGCATAAAGTAAAGAAAGAATGGATTGATTAAATTGCCTTTGTACCAGTATGAAAAAAGGAAGAAAGATCTATCTGCAGCTCCTCCTAATTGCCTAAACTGATTTCCCCCCTACTGACTTCAATAGAATCTCAAAAAGATGTCTCAGCAAAAATAAAAATTATCTGATTGGGAACTTAAATGGTTCTTTAAGAAATAATAACTGAGCAGGTAGCAAAATGTTCTTGCAATTCTAACATAGTAATGATAATGGAATCTACATTAAATAAACAAACAAAGAATGCCCTGCCAGACCAGACCATAGCTGATCTAGTCCAATTCAGTTTCCCACAGAGCTCAGTGACCATAAGCTCTTGCTTAATAGGAATTAATAGACATTTTATTATTATCCTCTGGGTGTGATATGGCCAAATTTAAGCATCTTTAAGTCCTCATTGATTTCAACAGAGAAGAGAAAAGTGTGTGCTTAATTCCCCAGTTCAAAAGAATGAGACTTAAAACTACTTAACCTTGGATTCCTCCTATTATTTTTTTTTTGACACCTGCTTTACCAATCCACTCTTAACAGACACCTCCCAAAGGCCATGAAGTATGTTTTATAATGAACTTGAAATGAACTAACCAAGGTGCCAAGCCTACTTTGGAGATAGGACTCAGCACCTTGGATACCTCCTTTAAAGATCAGACTAAAACTCAGGAGGGATTCACTGCTCCGCTGACATGGAAACCAGCAGCCTTCATTGAATCCAACACCGGTGGTGGGACAGAACATCTTCCCCACAAATGAAAGTGTTAGCGCCCCTGACAAGCCCAACCCTCAGGAACCCCAAAAATTGGCTTAGTAATAATTTGGCATATTAATATAGTCATCCATGTGGGAGGACGGTAAAACCCAGGGACTCACTGTAAGGATCCCAAAGGCAAGTACTAAGCCATGGATCACCCAAGGGAAGGACTATTGACAAATCCCACACTGAAGGAAACACAAGGAGATCAAACTAGACCTAAGGACATTGCCTGCACACTCCTTGGTGGCAGACAATTGATCCCATCATCAGTGAGTGGAATATTCCTTTGCCTGGAGGTATCACTCTTCCTTTAGTCCTCAGACCCCACCATCAAGGAGGCAGCTCATGCTTTGTAAATTTAATCACCAGAATATTTAGGTGATTAACATTTTCAGTTGCAACACATTAACATTTTCAGAAACCCATTGTTCAATCTCTGGAGCTTCCTGAAATCCATTGTTTCAACACACAAACCTGAGGGCACGTTTTTGGGTATAATTACTGGCCCCAAACCCTGCCTCAGTGTGCACAGATCTCTTCCTGGGGACACTCTGTCGCTCTGTGTAGCCATTCCTGCTTCATCCATCCACACTGCTTTATGATTTTGGATTACAGGACAGGTATTGTAACACCCCAGAAAAGCTCCCCATCTATTCCTTTGTCAACTTCTCTTCTTCCATTCTTAGTGGTCTTGTGTGAATGCTTTGTTGTATGATTGTGTGCATGATTGGTATTATGATTTTAAAATCCTTGATAAAAAAATCATTGTTAACTTTCTCATCTTGTGTATGTCAGTTCAGATTTAGTAAGGGTAAAAACAGGCGTAAAGGTCCCTTTTTGTTGCCCCCTTTCACATTGTTAAGTCAAGTTGCTGCTAATTTCCTCAACGTATTAATAACTTGACTAGCCATTTGGGTAACAAAGACAGCAGCCCAGCTTAGGAGATGAGGTCAGGCTATGCAACAGACATAACTCTCTCCTCCATCAGATGAGATCATCCAGGAGGCACAGGGAGAACAGTCAACAACTGCTGTGTTCACCCAAGATCTGCTCCCTGAAGCTGCTATTTCACTCTACCTAATGGTAGGGCCAGTCCTGCTTGCCAGTGCTTTTCTATCCTTACTTAGAATGTATCTATGCTACACAGTTATGGTAGTTTGATAACATTTTAGCTGTCATGGCTCTGTCTTGTGGAACCCTAGCAATTGCAGCCTGAGGGAGGTACTACCAGACATAGCCCTAGTGCAGCAGTTTGGGGAAGTAAGCTAGAGCTTTGTAATCTCTTCTTCAAGGATTTGAAATTAACAGAATCTGTGTAAATGCCAAATTGCAAAAGTGAACAAGGCATATTTACTGCTGACAATGGGCTTTCAACATCCATATCTTTGATATGCTGGATAAAGCATATCATAACATAGGAAGAAACAACACAGCAGCAACAAACAAACCCCAGCATTGGAGAAAAGCCTAAGAAATTGTACACAATGCTTGTGAAATAACAATTAAAAATCAGATGAAAAAACAGAAAGAATGAAAGGAAGCCAAAGTGTCACTGCTAGAGAAGGAGGGGTTTGCACCCAAAAAAGTTCTGCCATTTTCCAAACTCAGTAACTTCATGAAACTATGCCAAATGCTTTTGAAATACAAATCTCAGGAGTCAATATACTGTTTTGTTTTACAAATGTCTGCCCAAATGACTTGAAAAATTCTTACATTTGGGGTTTTCAATATTTTGTTTAAGTATTATTGCATTTAAACTCTACAGGTTTAACAATATGGCTTCTTGCTAATCTCTTCACTTTTACAGCTTTCATTGTAAACCAAAAGCAAATCTTATCATTCTTGGGACAGCATTTTAGGGGCTATAGGAAAGAGTGGATCTCTCTCTCTGAGAGACTCCTATTTGTCCCTTGGGAAAGTTCTGTGGCCCTTCTCCTTCATGCTTTTTGGGCATTGAAGTTGGAGAAGGAAGAAAGATATGCCAAGTAAACTTTGGATACACACAATCCTAAACCCTCTGAGTCTGTGACAATGGGGAAGTACGTCAGTCCAAAGTGAGAAACGGGTGGGAAACAATGATAAAAAATCAATGGCAAGGTGGTGAGTGCTACTTATTCCTCCTTTCAACCTTGCCCACTGAAGACCAACAAGACTTTTGACACCTTTGGCACAGTGTCCTTACAATGTTCTGAGTTAAAGGATACAAGGAATTCTGTCCAGTAGCAACTGGTTAACGTTAAAATAGCTTTGTTTCAAGCAGAGACATAAATGTGTACCAGCTCAAAATGTGTACCAACTTAAATATGTATCAAATGTGTAGCAGTGGGGGGTGGGGGAGGAGGAGAATTATTTTCACAAAATTCTGTATTAGGCTTAATGTTGAAGAAAAAAAGTGGATATAGGAGTGTGCAGAATATCTGAAACTATATTGTTCTGCAGACTGGGTTTCTTCACCATGCTACCTACTAGCAATTTTTTTTTTTTTGCTCCCTCTCCAACTCCCCCACCCCAATGGAAGAACCCTGTAAAACCTGGAAGCCAACTCATTTCATTGATTTCTAGTTGGCGAAAGTATTCTGATATGATGAGTGTTTGGATGTTATTTTTTAGTGCACTGACATGCTTGTATTTTTAACAAAATTATTTGAAGATTCCTTGCAATATAATATTATATATTGCAATTCACAGAGGAAACTAGGCATCTACAAAGGAAATACAATCTTTCTCAGAACCCCTGCCTAGGTTTGTATGGTATTAACAAGTATCCACACACCCCAGTGCATTGACACATAATTGTCCTGCAGGTTTAGCAGTGGCCCTCCAGCCTTTTTAGTCTCAGTTATAAACAGCCTCCTGTCTCGATCCAGTTGCCACTTAAGAAAAATGTTCTTTTTTCATGCCTCAGCTGTAATCTTATATGAAAGGCTTTCAGGTCCATTATAATCAGTAATTGGCAGATTGATGTTGCCACTCTGTAGTACATTATGAGGCATCTTTAAGATTGTCCCCCATGGGCAAGGGAGGTAATGAATACCATGGACAATTTAAAAATTGCAGCAGCAGGGTCAGGAATTGTATCCCCTTTGTGTGATGGACTGGAGCTGCTTTGTAAGTGGAACAGTGCACTATTTAATTGTTTCTTTCAATAGACAACTCTTAAATGAAGAGATTTAAGGACAGCTTGGCTGTAGTATTAGCACACCACCATTCTCTTAGTATTACACACACATGCACATGCACACACAAGATTGGAAAGGACGGCAGCCCAACCATTTGGGGAAAAGATTGGGAGCTTGGTCACTCATTGGCCTCCAGCAAGTTATCTGACCTTTGTGTGGATCAGTCAATCCAGAAAGAAAATTGGTTTGAAGTTAAAAAGCAGACCTCAAAGGAAAGCTAGATGCTGAGTCTGAGTTCATTACTATTCCTGGTGAACTTAGACTTTGAGTGATTCTCAGCCTGACCCCCATTTTCAAGTTAGCCTGTGCTAGAGGAAGCCCATGAGAGAGAATAACTCCAGTGAAATGCCAATGCAGTTGATTCTGGCATTGGCCTTTTGTTTGAATTGAGCCAAATTCTTGTACATTTTGATTTTTGTATCATAATTGGCATACATGGTGAGGGAGAACCTTTTCCCCCTAAGCAGGGATGGAAATAGTATTTTAAAATATTTGAAAAATGTGTGTGTGTGTGTGTGTGTGTGTTTAGTATCAACAAACACTGATGAAAAGAATCCTGGACTGACGATAATCTTCACAATTCAGGACTTACCTACTTTTGTGCAAAATTTGCATGTGGTTGTTTGGCAATGAAATCTTTATTTTCTGTTTAGGAAACAGCTTTGTGAGCATAAAATATTATTTCCATACAGAAACAGTATTTCCTGCACAGAAAAAGCTGTTTCTTGTGCAGAAAATGATGTTGTTTTGTGCCAACCAACCATGTGCAAATTTTGCACAGAATAAGTACTGAATTAGGAATATGCTTTGAAAACTGTGGTTTTTCAAAGTCTTTCTTGCTATGGCAAGAAAACTGCTAAAATTATTTGTTGCTTCCTTCAAGAAGAAAAGTGGTGAATTACATCCCTATACCTAGGCAGCTAAGCAAACGACATGCAAAGTTATTTCTTTTCCTAAAGATTAGAGCTAGACTTAGGCATAGTTAGAGTACACTCACTGAAGGTAGTGGATTTCAGTGGATCTACTCTAAAGTAAGCATTTGTAAATCAGCAAATCCTGAATTGGACAAAGTTCTTTGCTTTGCATCTGAAAACTACTGACTTGAATCTGTATGACATCGTAAGCATTTCTTCTTTCTCACATGTGGAAAAGAATACATATTTCCATCTGCCTCCCCCACCCTCCAAATGTATGCATTTGGGTACACGTCTCTGAAAAGTACTCTTTTGTCTCTGATTGACAGAAGTGTGGTTGTGCACATGGCTTTTTCAAAGATATCAAATTTTTGAACCCAACTTTTTTGATGTGCAGATTGGATCAGAAGCTTGGAACAGTGGAGATTTCCAACTGCAAATTGCACTGGGGCCCATACTCAGGTTTAGGGGTTATGAGTAGAGGATTACATTTGTGAACCCAACAAATTCCTCACCCAACCTTCTCTAACCATGACTAAATCTAGATCCACCCTTATATCACATACATACACAAATTACTTACAGACCAGTTAGAGCTGTGCAAGACCTGGAAGGCAGGTTTTAGAGCTCTGAGCAAACCCCATCAACATGCAGCCTTAAATTTGTTTGACCATCCTGACGGACTAAAAGCACATAATAAACTTTATAAAAACAATAAAGAGTTTAAATAATAAAGAGAATACAATTAATCCTGCATTCTGGTGCCAAATGAGCAGTGGTGGCTCCCATGTTAACGAGCAGAGAATATGTTGTGGATTTCAATGTGAATCTTAAAGGAGCAATACAAGGTTGTGATCCTATTGTGGGGATAAGGTTCATCATCTTCAATAGATCCTTTAAAGTTTGGACTAAAGTCCAGAGCAACTGGACTTCGCTCCCTCAGTAACACTGAAGCCTTTAGTCACCACTGCCAACTGGTACTACCTGCTACCTTAAATGTTTAGTGGGACAATATTTTCTTTAAAAAACCTTTAAAATAAGAATGACATGTGCCTTGGTCCTGACATAAAATAAAATGACATGTGCCTTGGTCCTGACCAACCCCCCCCCCTTACACACACACACACACACACACACACACACTTTGAACTTGATATTCCTTCTAGAAAGGAACCTTATACTGATGCCATCAGCAGCTTCCTACCTAGAGCAAAACACAATTCAGGGGTAGGGGTGAGAAATCCACTCACGCTGAAGCACAAAGCTAAAGGGTTAACATCCCTAACTGTTCATGCAATGGACCAATCCTGGCTGATGTCCTTGGCAGCTACTATTATTATTAAAATAAAAATAAGACCAATCAAATTAATACACTTATTTAACACATCACATTATCTCTCCATTTCCGTGCCCTGTTGGCTAGCTGAAAGACTAGACAGCACACTGGAAAATGTGAACACTTAAGTAATAAAAGGGGGAAACAAATGAAAAAAAGATGACTGTGGTACAGTGTTATGTCTTCCCACTGCATCTCTCTCATGGGGAAAAAAAGGCCCTATAAACTCCATACAATATAACGACTGGGTATGGAGGTGTGCTCCTCTTCAAGTTCCAAACATTTCATTGCATTTTATCACCTTCCTAGCTTTTCATTTGTACCCATAAATAAAGAAGCAAAAGACGGGTAAGGAACGGAACTACAGCCACTTTCATTTAAACCTAGGTACCAGACCTGTAGGGGCGAGGGATGGTAACTCTTAAAGAATCTGGCAGACAACTATTCCTGATGTTGTTCAGATGAATCTGTCCTGCCCTAGGGGAGAGGAAGAAACATTCCTTCTCTAAGTCACATCTTTTCATGTGAGAAGGAGGCCTTTCAAAGTCACTCCAATGACACATAATCACTTTAGTTGATGAGATACTTTGGCACCCTGGAAAGTCCATAGCTGGATAGGTAAATCTCAGGATTTCCACAACACTGCAAAGTAAGTCAGAATGCATTTGCCTGTAAAGGCGCTACAGAATATTCTCTAATACAGTTGGAAACAATATCCATGGTTTCAGTTATCTGTGGGACAGAAAATAGGGACACATGCCATAGAGTCATGCTGGAAAATACCTAGATAGGCACCCTTTTGAGGCATCTTCTAGATCCTCCAACACAACTCTATGGTATGTTTTTTACTAGAACTCCTTTATTTTAATAGGGTTTGCTGTTATCCGTGATTTCCGGTATCCATGGTAAGTCCAGGAACTGAAACCACCCCCCCCCATGGATACACAGGTCCAACTGTATAGGTAAATTTTGTATAAAATTTTGTCATATTTCAAACACACCACTGTTCTGTTTTAGGCCCATTAGGGACTTTTTCAGAACCACAAGGGACTTTTGCTTCCCCCACCCAAAAAATTCCCCAGGCCTAAGACAGGGTTGGGGAAGGGAATTCAGGGAATCCCCCCCCCACACACTTCTTAGAGGAAAGAGATACAGACTTAGATTCAGATATACAGATATACTCAATTTCTTTCTCTTTAGAGATTTTCAGACCGCGTTTTACCGTGGCTTATGTGGGAGGAGATTCCGGGAGAGGGACGGCGGTCTTGCGCAGCAGAGAGTCATTTTCGGACGCCGCCGTCCCTCTCCCGAAACCTTCCGTGTCACTTCCGTGAAGCTTCGGAAGCCGCAGAGCCATATTTTAATCACGGGCAACCTCCGTGATTAAAATATGGCTCTGCGGCTTCCGAAGCTTCACGGAAGTGACACGGATGGTTTCGGGAGAGGTACGGTGGCGTCTGAAAACGATCTTCTGCTGTGCAAGACCACCGTCCCTCTCCCGGAAGCTCCTCCCGCATGAGCCACGGTAAAACGCGGTCTGAAAATCTCCTTTCTCTCATGTGTATGCATCAAGAACACCCTACTAATCCAGTGCAAATTTCTTTCCATTCATTCACTGTGAAAATATATGCTGTAATATGTGGATTGCCATAGAGGCAATATAAGTAAGGGAACTCAGAATCTGTCTGTCCCCATTTCCTCACATCTTGACAATGAATCATTGCCATGCTTTCTAAGATAATAGAAATTAGGTTGGTTCTGGCGCTGGACCAATACATTTTCTATCTCAACACAAACCTCTCAGGAGCTGGTACAATTAAGATGTTAGCAGCTAGTTGTTTATTGTTATCACACAAAATGAATAAGCAATCAGTAATCATGGATACTATGACCCAAAAGATTTTTTTTCAAAAGGATGATTAATTGTAGTCTTGCCCTGGAGTATCTTTGAGGAGATTTACATCACAATACCTGGTTTTTGGACCTGAGGCATATATTTCAAATCCATTGCTGCTGTCATAGGTATCAGCTCTTGTTAACATTGTGGACACGTAGATATTCCTATCAACAAGAGAAGAAAATCAGTACACTTCTGAATCTAACTGGAAATGCCTTGAGTTACTTTGACTGCAACACTTTCTATGTTCAGCTATTGAGAAGGGACTGAACTGAGTTTCATAACATTCCAAAACTTGTGACAGCAGTAGTGGGATGACTCAGGACTTCATCACCTCATCCCTAAAACCTGACAGCCATCAGAACACCTTGTAACAAATTCCATACTTTAAGCTCTGCAGTGGAAAAAATAAAGTTCTTTCCTTTTATCTTCTGGCCAGAATTTCCACAGTTTAACAATACACTGTGTGAAGACATACTTCCTTTCAACTGTCCTGAATCTCTCACTATTCTCTTTCACTGGGTGACCCTGGTATTACCAAAGCAAAAACAATTTCTCCCTATTCATTTTCTCTTCATCGTGCATAGTTTTTTTTTCTTTTAAGCATATTTTTATTAATTCATGTAGGAGTCCTGGTGGCACAGTGGTTAAATACTGGTAATGCAGCCACAATGTTGTGAGTTCAATCCTGCAGGGCTACAAGGTTGTCTTAGCCTTCCATCCTTTCTTTCATAGGTTGGTAAAATGAGTACCTGGCTTGTGGGGACAATTAGCTAACACGTTATAAACTGCTTAGAGAGTGCCTAGCACTATAAAAGTGGTGTAGACGTGTAAGTGCTATTGCTAAACAATTTATAAGCTGCTCTGAGACCTTTAGTGACTGAAGAGCAGGGTATAAATACTTTAATAAATAAATAAATAAATAATCTTAAAACAATCCAGACAACCACATAAACTAACATAGATCAACTAGTTTTTACATTTTTTTTCTTTCACAAAAACCCTTTCCCCATATCCATTTACTAACTCACCTTCGTCCTTATAACTACACACTACAAACTATCATGCATAATTTTCTATCAACCCATTCATCATATTTCCCTACAATCACTTTTTTTTCTAAACTAAAAGGCCTCCTGTATACCAAAGGTGCAGCCTTTCTTCACATGGCATGCATCATCCAGCCCCTTGATCATTTTTTGGATCTTTTCTAGATGTTTTCCTACTCTGCAATACCTTCTTTGCAATACAATAACCAAAACTGTATATGCTATGACCACACATTTCATTTTTGGACAACGTGTCCCAGAATCTCCCAACCAGCATGGCCATACCTTGCCACTGATAGTGGAGGGTTAGAGATTCTAGCCCAAAACCACAATGTTTCCAAGCTCTACTCTGAAGGGCTAGGGATAGATTTGGAACAGTGCGGCTGGTGGCATGGGGAACTTTAAATTCACATTGCTATAAATAATTTCCTTACCTGTTCCATTGCTAGAAATCTCCTTTGGATCAAACATAACTGTCCATAGTGACACCAGTTGGATATACACTTTTGTATCTTGTCTCATCTGTGTGCTTGTGCTTTTTAGATAACTAAGTGTTTTACTATAAGGAAGGAACTGGAGGGAGTAGAGATCTAGCCATATCTTTGAGACTAACTGATATAGGATCATATAGAGTTGGAAATGACTGCAAAGGCCATCTAACCCAACTATCTGCAGGAATACATACCCAAAGCACCACAGATGCACATCTAACCTCTGTTTAAAGACCTCCAAAATAGGAGAGTCCACTATACTCTGAGTCAGTCCACTGCTGAAAAGCTCTTACTGTAATAGGTGTAGGTGGAATCTCTTTTTCTTGTGATTTGAATACATTGGTTTATGTTCAGCATAAGGTTTTGTGGACTCCACTCTATTGGATATATGCATCTGTGGACACACACACACACACACACACACACGGAGGGGGAGTGTGAAATCTAGTGGGAATGCAAAACAGGTTGATGTGCTGATGAGGTGACAAATATTTTTTTAAAAGTGGCCATATAGAGTCGTTAAAAGGACAAAGATGGGAGACAGGTTTTGCATACAAACACACATATAATGGAAAAAAGTATCTGTCAAGTGTATTGTTACTAGCAGAGAAAGGGTAAAATACTGTCATAAAACAAAAACAAAGAAAGGAGAATCAATTTGTTGCATGTATAGCTGTGATGAAAACCCATGTTTTAATATACGGTATCTAATATTCCAGAAAACTATTCTCTTTTCAAACCACTGCTAATGGACAAGAAATTGTGTATGTATTCCAGTTCAGCTGTTTCTCATATTGAAGCATCTTACTAACTCATGATTCAAAAACTTCTCAAGCTCCACATTGTGGACATGAAGCACTCAGCCATAAGATACTACTGCTAATGAAAAACCCAGTCAGAAACTCTGAATGCTGGAAAATCTTGGCTGTCTACATTAGAAGAGGACAGATGGTAGATTTGGATCTGCTTGTAGATGTCTGAGTAATTTGCATAAAAATAGGTTAGGATTTCTGACTCCCAGGTGTTGAACAACATTATTCCCTTCCCTCATCTTCATTATATAGCTGAAATAAAGGTAACCAGATATGGATTTGCTTGTGGAAGGACTGAGAGTGCCATTCTGTTCTGGTGCTCAGAAAAAATTCCTGAGGCCCATTCATATTTACAGCATCATAGTGCTATTATTCAACTGTCCTGTGAAGCCTGAGACTGAGAGCTTAAGAAGGGACCTTTAGAACTATAACTACAAACTGCAGGATAGAATCATGGTAGTTAAAGTGTGATCATAGCACTATAATTCTGTAGTGTGAATGGGTCTCAGGGCTCAGAACGCTAAGAATCTATTCGGTGAATCTTGGAGTTACACTGTAATACAAACTAGAGTTTATTCCACAAGCCTGACCCACCTCCCTCCCCTATCTATGTATTTGCTCATATAAAGCATACATCTCTCTGGTTTGCATGTGGTTTTTATGGCTAGACATGCCTTTTCTTATAATGTGAAATATGCCACAATACTGGTGCCAATGGCAGTTGGCAGCTTTTATGGAAATTATCAGATGAGTGCCTAAAAACATGATTATGTCATTATATTTTACAGCGTTGGTGTTCCAGAACAATGACACACATTTTTGCACTCTGCTGTGATAATGGACTTTTTCGGACAAAGAAAAATAACGCAAGCAGCCTCTCCAGCTTGCGAGGCTGCTGCGCTGCAAAGCACCGCTTTTGTATGACGCTCGCCCCTGCCGGTACTGTTGCGGTACCGCAGGGAGAGCTGAGTGTCATATTTCGTTGATTTTTACTCACGATCAACTTTCGTGAGTAAAAAATCAACGAAATATGACGCTCAGCTCTCCCTGTGGTACCGCAACAGTACCGCTAGAGGGCGGCAGCATCCGAAACTGACACTTTGCAGCGCAGCAGCCTTGCAAGCTGGAGAGGCTGCTTGCATTATTTTTCTTCGTCCAAAAAAGTCCTATGATACATAATCTCCCCAAGAATCCAGCAATAGGAGCGTTTGTACCACTTACTTCCACGTTTCTCTATGAACGAGATTTTGGCATTCTTCTGAGAAGATGCGAGCATGCTAAAAAGCCACAAAACACCCAAATTAAAAAAGTAAACATTCAGAAAATCACAGATACACATTTAGAAACTTGCAAGCAAGATGGGGAGGTTCATAAAAAGAGCGTACAATACCTAATTTTCCTGTTTGCACCTGGAAATGTTCTGGTGGGACTGTCCATTGATGCTATAATCACACCAGCACACACAAAAATCCGGAACACAAACACTACTGGAGATCAATTTTCAAATCTCCCCAACAATAAAAAAGAACTCTCTTGTAACAGGAACAGAACAGTTGCATAATGCAGGGGCACAATGTTGTCTGATAAGGAAGCCTTTTGGCGATTCATGGCATTGTTATAACGCTGTTTTTGATGCTTCTGATAATCTCCTATGTTATTGGGGACTCGGGATTTTACTTAGCATTTTAAAGTAGCTATCAAAGGTGCTGGGCCCATTTGTGGAAATTTTTTTTAGCACTTAGGATAAGTCCTTTAAACTTCAGCACTAAAGCTGGATATCTCTGTCTCTCTGGCTTTTCTTCGCAAACGAAGATTCAGGAAGGACTCATCCCGCGCTTTCTGCAAGCACACTGATGCCTAAAAAGGCCAATCTGAGATAAACAAGTCCAGCTGCAGAAAGCACAGCAGAAGGTCTCCTTGGGTGATGTTTCTGGGTTGTGATTCTTTCTGCGTTGTCATTTCTTTTCAAGACTTACTCGGCGTGAGTTCTCAAATAAGGCTGCAGCATTGTGGATAGTGCGTCTCCATGCCTCCTGATGTGAGGCCAGGGCGGACCATTGTTGGTGATCAATTTGGATGAGCCTGAGATGTTGTTTCAGGGAGTCCTTGTATCACTTTTTTGGAGCGCCCCTCTTATGCTGACCCGTGGCGAATTCACCGTAGAGTACTATTTTGGGGAGGTGATGGTCCCCCATTCTAGAAACGTGCCCTGCCCAGCACAGCTGTGTTCTCAATATCATGGCCTCAATGCTGGTGATCCCTGCTTGCTCAAGGACAGCAACATTCATAACATAGTCAGTCCAGTGTATATTTAGGATTGTGTGTATACAGCGCTGATGAAAGCGTTCGAGGAGATGTAGGTAGTGGCGATAGGTGACCCATGTTTCAGACCCATAAAGGAGAATAGACAGTACAATGGCTCTATACACACTGATTTTTGTGCTTTGCCTCAGGTGTTTATTACTCCAGACTCTTTTGTAAAGTCTTCCAAATGCACTATATGCCTTTGCTAATCTGTGATCAATCTCTTTGTCAATCTTGGCAACTGAGGAGATGATGCTTCCCAGGTAGGTGAACTGCTGAACAGACTTGAGCAAAGATTTGCCGACGGCAATGTGGGGATAGTGGTGTTTGTCCTGTGTGCAGGCTGGTAAAGAACGTCCGTTTTCTTCAGGTTGACTTCCAGCCCAAACAGCTCTGCAGCTGTTGTGAAGCAGGATGTTAGGCGCTGCAGAGCTGCTTCTGTGTGGGCAACAGGGGCAGCAGCAGCAGCGAAGAGCAGCTCACAGACTAGATAGTTTAGAGTCTTAGTGTGAGCCCTCAGATGTCTTAAGTTAAACAAGCTACCATCAGTACGGTAACGTATATAGATGCCATTTTCTTCCTTGAGCTCTGCCGTAGCCCTTTGGAGCATCATGCTGAAGAAGATTGTAAATAAAGTTGGAGCAAGAACACAACCTTGCTTCACTCCATTAGTTATTAGAAAGGGCTCTGAAAGAGCATCGCCATATCTGATGACCGCACTGGGCCTCATGTAGCAAGATAATCATTTTAAGGAATTTGGAGGGACATCCTAGTCTTTCCAGGATCTACCACAGACCTTTTCTACTCACAGTATCGAAGGCTTTGGTGAGGTCGACAAATGTTACATAGAGACCCTTGTTCTCCTCCCTACATTTTTCTTGCAGTTGTCTAAGGGCAAATACCATATCTGTAGTACTCCTATTGGCTCCGAAGCCACATTGGCTTTCAGGGAGAAGTTCTTCTGCAATAGCAGGAACTAATCTGTTCAGGTGTATCCTTGCAAGGATTTTTTTCCAGCAATAGAGAGCAGTGTTATGCCACAATAGTTTGAGCAATCGGATTTTGCTCCTTTTTTCTTGTACAGGGTGATGATGACTGCATCTCAGAGATCTGATGGCAGTTCCCCTTTTTCCCAGCAATTCACAAGGAATTCATGGAATTTATCGTGGAGTGCATGACCTCCGTGTTTCCAAACTTCAGGTGGGATTCCATCAATCCCAGCTGCCTTGCTGTATGGTCTTAAGGGTCTCTTCCAAAGTGGGAGCTATGTCCAATTCATTTTTCATTGGTTTTTCTATCATATGTTGGATAGCTGAGCCTTGGACTACTCGGTTGGCACTAAAGAGACTTTGAAAATGAAAAGCCAATCGATTCAGGATGGAGGCTTTGTCAGTAATTCATGTTTGACCATCTGTACTATATAAGGAGCTTTGGACCTGATAAGTAGGTCCAAACACTGCTTTAAGAGCTTCATAAAATCCTCCATGATCACTCAGATCTGCACAGTGTTGTGTCTTTTCTGCTATATTGGTCCACCACTTGTTCTGCATGTCTCGGGGTTTTTGTTGAAGTTTACTACATGTGAGGCGGATAGCTGCTTTTCTTACATGACAAGTTAGCTGGGCGAGGTATGCCTGATGAGCAGTTCTCTTCTTTGCCAACAGCTCCTGGATCTCTTGTTTGTTTTCGTCAAACCAGTCTTGATTTTTCTTGTGGGAGGACCTGAGGGATTATTCTGCAGACTGGAGGATACTGTTTTTGATATGTCGCCAAAGCACTGTAGGAGAAGGATTTGTAGGATGGTCTTCAAGTTTTGTTTGCAGATTTGCCTGGAAGTTGTCTCTCATGGTAGCTTGTTGAAGATTGTTGACTTGGAGTCTCCTCTTTAAGATGCCACCCCTCTTAGGTTTGAACTTAAGATGAAGATTTAGTTTACCTCTTATGAGATGATGATCTGTCTGGCATTCTGCACTGGGCATCACTCGAGTATGACGGACATCGCAAATGTTTCTCTGGCGGACTAGAACATAGTCAATGAGGTGCCAATGTTTGGATCAGGGATGCATCCAGGTTGTCTTCAAGCTATCTTTCTGCTGAAAGATAGTGTTTGTAATAGTCAGCTGTTGTTCTGCACAGAACTCTAGCTAGAGGCATCCGTTACCATTGCAGTTTCCAATAACATGCTTCCCTAAGACACCTTTCTAGGCTTTGGAGTTCTTTCCTACTCTGGCATTGAAGTCACCAAGGAGAATAATTTTATCTTCTACAGGGACTTTTTGTATGAGTTGGCGTAGGTCTGTGTAGAATTTGTCTTTCTCTACAGGGTCGGCTTGCATAGTTGGGGCATATATACTAAAGAGAACAACATGTGGGAGGCGTAAGGAAATAACGCGATCAGAGTGTCCTGTTGGCAAGGTTTCGAGTTTGGAGGCAATGGAGTTTTTAATCATAAAGTCTACTCCTGAAAGATGTTTTTCGGTTTTGGGTTTGCCAGACCAGTAAAGTGTGTAGCCAGCACCGTGTTTTTAAGGCTGCCTTCCTCATGGAGATGAACTTCACTAAGAGCAGCGATGTCAATACTAAGTCGTGATAGTTCATGGGCTATTGGAGCAGAATGACGCTCAGGCCGTCCATTATCTTCAGAGTCTCGCATGGTTCTGATGTTCCAGCATGCAAGCATCAGTTTATTTACACCCTTGGAGGACGGTGTGTGCCTTTGTTTCTTTGCCTTGGTTTGACCGCATCAGAAGATGCCCGTTGGCCGCGTCTAGCCAACCAGGTGGATGGGGATGAGCTTTTGTTAGGGCACCTTTCCTAGGCCCCTCTCCATATGGAGCAAGCAGTGCTCTCCTTAAAAAAGGCTGCTTGGTCATTCAGGATGCTGCTGAACAAGACTGTCATCTCCCAGGTCAGCCTCGAGCGACCAAATCCTGAACTGCCTGCATGCAGGGTTGGGTCTGAGGCTTCCAGTACATCTTTACACCTGCCGTTTCATCCCTCACCTATTGCTACAGGGCTTTTTCGGAATTGGATTTGTCCTTCGAGCCTGTGCAATGGATTTTTCTGGTGGAGTGCAGCATGCACAGAACTGGCCTCACCCTTTAAACGAAAGGTTCATCTGCTGTAGCCTTGCAAGCATGGACATAGCAGCGAGGTCCTTGGGTTTTAGGTTTGATTAGGGTTTCCTTCTCTTAAATGGTTGACCTTACAGGGTTGGACGAGCACCATCTGCCCGGGTTTGGGATTAGAGTTTTCCTTCTCCTAGGATGGTTGCCATAAGGCTAGAGAGCCCATCCTGCCCTTTGACGGTCTTTGTCAGACCCTTCGGTTTTGACCTGTCTGGCATGGGAGACCCTACAGTGGCTATTATTCCACCACCAGCATAGCTCAAAACATCATTAGGGTACGCAAGCCTCTCTCCCACCACAAGGGGGCGTCAATGGAGAGGTCAAACTAGTGAATCCAGCACTAAGGCTGGATATAGGGAGCACACAACTCCCTTGTTGGAATAGCTCTACTGACTGCCAGACTGTTTGTGTGTAGAATTCAAAGTGCTAGTTATGACCTGTGACACCCTTTACAGCTCAAGGTAAGGCTACATATCTTCCCATATGAGCCTGCCTGAGGTTTAAGATCTTTGGAGGAGGCACATCTCTTGATCCCACTCCCTCCAAAGATATGTTTGGTGGGAATGAATGAGAGGGTCTTTTCTGTGGCTCTGGAAACTCCCTTCCTAGAGAGGTTAGGGTGGTGCCTTTGTTGCCTTTTTGGCAGTAGGTGAAGACTTTTTATTTCTGGTAACATTTGGGAACCGATTGTTTCAGGGGAGAAGGGCTTTTTATGATGCTGTACTGGTTTTATATTTGGATTTAAAGTAATATTTTAAAAGGTTTTGATCTTGTTGTTAGCATGATACTGTATTCCTCTCAATATTTAAATATGACTTTACCATATGTATTTTTATTGTAATTTTCCATCTTTGGTAAGATGCCTTACCAAAAGTGGGTAAGAAGTCATTATCCAGTCAAAGGTGGATAATAGGGCATTATCCAGTCAAAGGTGTGTATTTTAACCTCTTGTTGAGTCCATCCAGTATGTGTAATGCAATCCTATAATTTTGCAATGTAGGACTGAACTTCAATGCACACAGACTTAGGAATAAGCCCTATTAAACATTCTTGGTCTTATTTCTGAGCAAATAGGCATAGGACATCACAGTTAATCTTTTTTTAAAAAAGTGCTTATGTTTGCAGGGATTACGTCCACGGTACTTAGCTGCAGTGATGCAACTAAATACAGCTAGGTCTGGTCAATAGGATCAAGCTGACCCTCATGAGGACCAAATTCACTTTGTTAAACTATCAAAATGTTATATATATCACAACACTGTCATTTTTATTTTATTCAATTGAGTAAAACAACAGACTTTCTATAGCTGACAGCACTGCTGTTGATTTACTGCAGTTTTAGAAGGACACTTTCCGCTGGTCTATGACCATAATAAATCTTTGATTGATGGTAAAAACAGTTAAATGGGAAAAAGATTGGGGTTAACTTGCTTTCAGTGGAGCTCTGCCAGTATCATAACAGTGCAAAATGTTTTCCTGTTATCATGTCAAATAGAAAAAGAAAAAAAAAACCAACATTGTGTTCCTTGGAATGAAAGGCCACATCTTTCAACATCTTTCCAAAACTATAAAAAATTAACTTAAAAACTACTGTTAGCGCATGGTTTTTACTAGATAATGCTCCTGTCCTTCATTCAGTAGGCATGGATGAATAAAAGCAAACCAGCAACACTTCTTTCAGGTTTGTCCAAGTTTGTACTTTAGAACATGGGAAAACAATCACAGACCTGCATACATGCTTCAGGAACAAGAGGTCTGCCATCATGACCCGGAAGGTGGAGCAACCAGTGGCCAGGCATTTCAGCTCAGAACATCACAGCTTCCCTGATTTGTCCCTGAGTAGTATTGAGTTGCCATCTCCTTCAGGCATTTTGAACACAAGGGAGAATTTCTGGAAGACCCTGACACCACAAGGCCTCGGCCTACAGGATAATACCACCATCCCCTGAAGAATCTTGAAAACAGAGTGTTCTAAATGACCACCATGGCTGCAGCTCAGTTTCATCTTCAGCAACTGAAAAAGGCAGAAGCTGAAATCTTTTGTTCATTTTATATTTTTAGTTCTGTTGTTAATCACTTCAACAGACAGACAGACAAGCAGACAGACAGACAGACAGACAGATATGCTAGTCTAAAGTGTCTATTAAGAAGGCACAGGAGGATCCTGACAGCTTTTTTTAAAAATAAGACCCAAAGAACACCCCCTCCCATGAGTGTCAGTCTAATGATAAGCTAAGCAGCTTATCCTAGAGATGCCAACTATAGATGACATATTTATTTACACTGCATATGATCTTCCTAAGTAACCCTACTTGCCGAAACTTTGACATACTCTGTGGGAGCTTGAATGTGCCACCCTGAAAATATAATGAAGATTACATTTAAAAAAAAAAACCCAAATATTTGAAGAGGCAATACAAACATACTAGCTGGACATGGCATACCATATGCAATTAAAAAAAACCCCTCCCCCCCAAATCAGTAGACCTCACAACAATCCTGTAACGTAGGCTGGTGGATTAAAATTCCTCCTCTCCCTTCCCAGTATTCCACACTTTCCCCGGAATTGCTGAGGGTGACTTGCTTTGTTGCCCTGCTGCTGCTGCTGCCACCACCGATTTCCTTTCCTTTTCCAAGATGGGACTGACTACCTGGGTCCCATCGCAAGTGTCATGTCACCACCACCAGTTTACTGTCTGGGTCCCAATGTGAGCCACAGATTGATAGGCAGGAGTGGATTGTGAGGTGGAGAGGGAATTTGATGGTGGCAATTGGTTGAGTGTGTTTCCTGAGCAGCCAACCAGCACACTGGGAAAGGCAACATACCCAAGAGAATTAGATAGATAGATAGATAGATAGATAGATAGATATTTGCATTAGGGACACAGGAGAATTTTTGTTTGGTCCACGTTTAAGCAAATGTCTCTAATTCACACTTCCTGGGTGACTATGCAGATATGTGTTGGAAGCAAATAGGCATCAATGCTTGTGGAAAGTGATTAGTGAGAGGAAAGTCTCTAGAGCTAGCTTGCCATTTTGTTTCACCTCTCTGTTTATTTCTTTGACCTATGTACTCAAGCCTTTTAGCTTCCTTCCTGCCTGCAGAAATCATTTCCCCCTTCTTCTAAAAGTTTGTTGATCCTTTGTCTCCCTTTGTCGGGGAAGGGAGCATTCATGAGGCTCCTGCCACAGGATGGCTTACATCTGCACAAGAGAGCCAGTGTTAAGGGCTCTTCTACTGAAATTTAGGGAATTGTCTTTTGTCGATTTCCTTTCCTTTTCCAAGATGGATTTCATGAAACAAAAAATGTCAGTTTTTCTTTTTTCTTTTTTACTTACAAGAGCATCCTGAATATTTTCTCCTGTTTCCTACCACAAGCTCATGTTGCATTGGCTATGCCACACTCTGCTTCATATAGATACCAAATATTCCTATAGTAGACAAATTGGAGCGTGTCCAGAGAAGGGCAACTAAAATGGTGAAAGGTCTGGAAACGATGCCTTATGAGGAGAGACTTAGGGAGCTGGGTATGTTTAGCCTGGAAAAAAGACGGTTAAGAGGCCCTGTTTAAGTATCTGAAGGGATGTCACGCTGAGGAGGGAGCAGGCTTGTTTTCTGCTGCTCCAGAGACTGGAACACGGAGCAATGGGTGCAAGCTCCAGGAACAGAGATTCCACCTCAACATGAGGAGGAACTTTTTGACAGTAAGAGCTGTTCGGCAGTGGAACGCACTCCCTCGGAGCGTGGTGGGGTCTCCTTCCCTGGAGGTCTTTAAACAGAGGCTGGATGGCCATCTGTCGGGGATGCTTTGATCAAGATTTCCTGGGTGGCAGGGGGGGTTGGACTGGATGGCCCTCGTGGTCTCTTCCAACTCTGCAATTCTATGATTCTATGATTCTAGAAACACAGCTATCTTTTGGAGTGTGTGCTCCTTTGAATTTCACGTGGCAGTTCTTGGATCAGAAATAGCAACAGCATTGCTAAATGTGTATATGAGGGGAAATCCCAAAATATGTATCTGAGGAAAAACTGCATATGAACATAAATGTCAATTTTCATGCATTTTTTGTTTTGCCTTTACATGTAGACTGATACAGAAATTGGTTAGGCTGTAATTATGATTCAATGCACATTAAACTGGTATGCAACAGAAAAAGACTGAGGCACACATCACTGGTTACCCCAAACTGAACTTTTCCATTTCCTATCTGCAGGCAATGGTTCACTTTTAAATGTACCAGTTGCATGACAGAGAAAAGACCAAGAGGGGGATAGCTTTGTTACTTATTCAAAGTGCTGGCTATAACCTATAAAGGCCTATATGGTTCAGGACCAGGTTATGTGAAGGACAGTAGCTCCCTATTTGATTCTCCCCATGTCTTGAAATCTTCGGGAGAGGTCTTTCTTTCTGCCCCACCATCCTGGCAGGTACATCTGATGGGAACACAGGAGCGGGTCTTCTTGGGGGCTGCCCTAGGCTCTAGAACTCCTTTCCAAGAGAGGTCAGAGTGGCTCCCTCACTTGCTGTCCTTTCATAGGAGGGTGAACTCTGTTTGGCAGACTTCTAAGAGCTTCCTGCTCAGAGGGGAAGAGTTTTTCATATGCTGTATTGTTTATATTTGTTCTTGTTCTTTTTAATGGCTTGTTTTATCTGCTTTTTATTTTATTCATAGTTTAATTATATTTTTAACTTTTGTACAATGCAATTTTTAAAATCTTTATCTGTTTTAACTTTTATAAACCACCTTGGGTCCCAGACTGAGAAAAATGTGGGATCTTCTTCTTCACCATCATCATAATCTTAGAGCCAGAGCTTAGAAACCTACTGGTACTTGTAAAGTGAATAATAACCACTGTAGTTTAAAATCTGTCAAAAAAGCTTGTTACTTTTATAGTCACTTTTTAAAAGATAGTGGTTGGAATCCTGTTGAGCACTTAATTTTCATAAGTGGACTTATGCTTGCAGGAATTACAATTACACAGTGATGTAGCATCCATATGCAGTAGAGGGCTGCTCTGACATTACTACCTAGCAGAGCCTGCAAAGTACCCGATGTACATTGGTGCCTGATGCACAATTGAACTGATGTGCATTGGTCCTGACGCACATTACGTTAGTCCTGATGTGCATTGGGCATCAATGCTGGTGTCCCATTACACACCTTTGCAATTTAGTAAAGGAGTTTCTTAGCACCTCTGCTATGGAGCCAGGTATACATAAAGTTATGTGACATAACAGGTGTTATAGGATTCCAGTGAGCACTTGTTACTTTCCTGTTTCATGGAAATAACTTGGAGTAAAGAAATTATTTCTTGGTTGCTTATAAAGAAATCTAAATGCTGCCAGCCACTGCCATATAGTACAAGTACGTTCTCCTTTTTATTGTTCCCTCAACACTCAGAGTTGGGCACAAGGCAGTAGCAAATGGTTATAATTACACCACAAAATGAGTGATCTAAGTTACATTACATGGAACGCCTTGGGCATAAAACTAGTTACCTGTGCCTAAACCCACCAACAGGTATGTGAAACTACACACTTGCTTTTATAGGAAACATTGTTCTGTGTCAGAGATAGGCATCTTTTTTTCTATTGAGGACCACATTCCCTTTGAGGTAATCAAGTGGGAGGCAAATGGTGGGTAGGACCACACCCAGCAGTTGCTGGGGTCAGTGCCAAAAGTGGACAGGCCATCCTTTTCTCTCTCTCCTCTGTCTGCCCTGCTTCCCTCACCTTTTTCTTTCCCTCAGTCTTTTTCTTTCCCTCAGACCCTACATTGTCTCTCCTGCTTCCTCCATACCCAGTGGGGTGCTGGGGAAAAGTCCAATCTTCCTTGCCAGAAACTAATCTGAGGGCTGCATGAAAACAAGGTAAGGGCCACGTGCAGCTCCAGGGATGCAATGCCTACCTTGGTTTGGCAATTTGTTGATGCTGGACTTTCATTGGTTGCATTGCCCAACCCAATCAACCTCCACATCAACCCACCTGTGGCATTTTACATATAAATGAACAAATTAATGTAAGTTTAACTGCACAGTTTCAGTATAGCCAAACATCTATAGCACTGACAAGGCATGTAAATATGTAGGAATGCATGTTATTTTATGGATTTAAATTCTTCAGAGCTTTTCACAGTAACTACTACTGTAATGTAATGCCTCGGTCTTATTTTAGGGTCCTTGTATAGGTTGGAATTGTGTGTAACAGGAAAGAGTCGCTACATGTTGGGCCCATAAAGAGGAAATATTTATGGCAAAGGCTTACTAATACAAAAATACTTAACTCTATTTTATGAGTCACCTGGGATATGACACTGATATGCTGCTACTAAACTGGAACCACATACCTCTTGAGCCTTCTTCCTCACCAATTTGAGAAACAGATTTGGTTGACTTCCTTTCCTCAATCTTCAGTCATTAAAATGATTTATTAAGTTGTTTACCAGGTTTAGGCTTTTTGGAAGAACGTCTAGTCCAATGTCATTGTGCCCTGTTATTAAGGTTTTGGCATTTCTTTTGTTCCTGGCATGTTCTGTGTCATTTAAGCAAAAGGCTTGGATTTGCATATTCTAGTATTTTCTTGGTTGCCTGAATTTCCCTGTCAGTCACAGTCTGAGTTGTTTTTAATTTAATTAAATGGGTGGGGGGAGACTGTGTCATCCTCCAATTGCTGGACTTTAACTCCCAGTAGCTAATACTGAAAAATATTGACAAATGCAATCTAACAAAAGCTGGAGGACTATGAATTCCTACCTCTGAAGGACACCACTATGGATGACTGGACTGAGGTTTCGAAGAAGAGCCTCAGTGCACTCAGAGGAAAAGCAGCCAAGCAGCAGGAACGTTTTGTCTTTCCTGCTGCCTTCCTCCATGATGTTGGTGTATTTCTGGTGTTCTTTCATTCCACTCCCATGGGGGACTGAGCTAAAACCACACCTTTTTATAAATGGGTTTTTCTGGTTAGCAAAAAAGCACAGTTTTACCTTGATTCCTTATGGTAGGGAATCTCTGGCTTTTCTTCGCAAACGAAGATTCAGGAAGGACTCATCCCGCGCTTTCTGCAAGTGCGCTGATGACTTAAAAGGCCAACCCGAGATAAACAAGTCCAGTTACAAAAAGCACAGCAGAAGGTCTCCTTGGGTGATGTTTTTGGGTTGTGATTCTTTCTGCGTTGTCGTTTCTCTTCAAGACTTGTTCGTCGTGAGTTCTCAAATAAGGCTGCAGCATTGTGGATAGTGTGTCTCCATGCCTCCCGATGTGAGGCAAGGCCGGACCACTGTTGGTGATCAATTTGGCCGAGCCTGAGATATTGTTTCAGGGAGTCTTTGTATCGCTTTTTTGGAGCGCCCCTCTTACGCTGACCCGTGGCGAGTTCACCGTAGAGTAGTATTTTTGGGAGGTGATGGTCCTCCATCCTAGAAACGTGCCCTGCCCAGCGCAGCTGTGTTCTCAATATCATGGCCTCAATGCTGGTGATCCCTGCTTGCTCAAGGACAGCAACATTCATAACATAGTCAGTCCAGTGTATATTTAGGATTGTGCGTAGACAGCGCTGATGAAAGCGCTCGAGGAGTCGTAGGTGGTGGTGATAGGTGACCCATGTTTCAGATCCATAAAGGAGGATAGACAGTACGATGGCTCTATACACACTGATTTTTGTGCTTTGCCTCAGGTGTTTATTACTCCAGACTCTTTTGTGAAGTCTTCCAAATGCACTATATGCCTTTGCTAATCTGTGATCGATCTCTTTGTCAATCTTGGCATCTGAGGAGATGATGCTTCCCAGGTAGGTGAACTGATGAACGGACTTGAGCACCTACAGATCCTTCTCCTACAGTGCTTTGGCAACATATCAAAAACAGTATCCTCCAGTCTGCAGAAGAATCCCTCGGGTTCTCCCACAAGAAAAATCAAGACTGGTTTGATGAAAACAACCAAGAGATCCAGGAGCTGTTGGCAAGGAAGAGAGCTGCTCACCAGGCATACCTCGCCCAGCCAACCTGTCATGTAAGAAAAGCAGCTTTCCGCCTCACATGTAGCAAACTACAACAAAAATTCCGAGACATGCAGAACAAGTGGTGGATCAATATAGCAGAAAAGACACAACGCTGTGCAGATCTGGGTGATCATAGAGGATTTTATGAAGCTCTTAAAGCAGTGTTTGGACCTACTTATCAGGTCCAAAGCTCCTTATACAGTACAGATGGTCAAACATTAATTACTGATAAAGCCTCCATCCTGAATCGTTGGGCTGAACATTTTCAAAGTCTCTTTAGCACCAACCGATTAGTCCAAGCCTCAGATATCCAACATATGATACAAAAACCAATGAAAAATGAATTGGACATAGCTCCCACTTTGGAAGAGACCCTTAAGGCCATACAGCAGATGAAAAATGGCAAGGCAGCTGGGATTGATGGAATCCCACCTGAAGTTTGGAAACACGGAGGTCATGCACTCCACGAAAAATTCCTTATGGTACAGGAAAGAAAAAAACAATGATGACATGTGGGAAGACAGAATGTTCCTGCTGCTCTGCTGCTTTTCTTCAGAGTGTGGCAAGGCTCAAAGTTACTATTTCTATGCTGGGTCAATGTGTTTGGAATATGTTGTTTGCCCCAGACCTTACACACATGTGGTACCAACTGCAGGGATAATCCAAGTCAGATCAAGATAGTATACTGCATAATTGCAAGGTTTCTTCACAATGCCTCTCACCTAATCTTTCCAGTAACCCTTCCTATTTTTCAGACTGAATTGCAATTTATATTTATTTATTTATATAAACTTCCATGCATATCATTTCTTACAGCTAATGCACAATAGCCATGTTTAAATATCTGAAGGGATGTCATACTGAGGATGGAGTGAGCTTGCTTTCTGCTGCTTCAGAGACAAGGACCTGGAACAATGGACTCAAGCTACAGGAAAAGAGATTCTACCTAAACATTAGGAAGAACTTCCTGACAGTAAGAGCTGTTCAGCAGTGGAATGCACTGCCTTAGGACTTTTTTGGATGCGTCAAAAATAACGCAAGCAGCCTCGTTGCGTTGCGAGGCTGCTGCGCTGCAGAGTGTCGGTTTCGGATGACACTCTCCCCTGCCAGTACTGTTGTGGTACCGTGGGGAGATTTGAGCGTCATATTTCATCAATTTTTAAGCACGAAAGTTGATCATGATTAAAAACCAAATCAGTGCAAATCAGTTTCCATTCTGCTTTCAGAATTCATATCGGTCATGGGTACTCCTCTGTGAATCTCCATTGCACCTCTTGTATGGATACGCAGAAAGAAGTTAAATATGTACCAGCACATACATATGTTTGTCTTCAAGGTCCCAAGTAATTCAAGGTTTCTTGTACCTTCAACATTAAGTATTTGGCAGTGACCACCAGCATAAACTACTGTTGCTCACTGAATTAAGAAATACATAGGAATTTATTTCTTTTTTTTTTTAATTCTCCTGAAGACCAAAAGATTAACCTATTGGCCATTATATTTTCTTGGGTACATTTAGCTATGTTGGAGACCCTAGTTTCTAAGGAATTTGGTTCTAGAAAAGATAAAGAACATTTTCAGTAAAAGGAAAACTTTACTGGCATGAATTATACATTTGGGACATAGAAAAGAGAGAGGAGAGGAGAGATGTGTTTGGGATGAAGTGAAATCAAGAAAGAATCATAGCCTATTCGTGAGAAGTAACATAGGAGAAAAAACACACCAGGAAACCTGAAATACCTGTTGCTACCTCTCTTGTTTCCTGGTGGCATTTGAATGCAAGAGGACTTCTATAAAATATATATGGTTGTTGCATGTCTTAATGTTGTTTCTGACTTATGACAACCCTAAGACAAACCTATTATAAGGGGCTTGTCTACACGGTGAAAATACTCATAGAATCATAGAAACATAGAGTTGAAAGAGACCACAAGGACCATCCAGTCCAACCCCCTGCCATTCAGGAATACACAATCAAAGCATTCTCGGCAGATGGCCATCCAGCCTCTGCTTAAAAACCTCCAAAGAAGGAGACTCCACCACACTCTGAGGCAGGGTATTCCACTTTCGAACAGCTCTTACTGTCAGGAGGTTCTTCCTAATATTTAGGTGGAATCTCTTTTCCTGTAATTTGAAACCATTGCTCTGTGTCCTAGTCTCTGGCGCAGCAGAAAACAAGCTTGCCCCATCCTCAGTATGACATCCCTTCAAATATTTAAAGATGGCTATCATGTCCCCCCTCAACCTTCTCTTCTCCAGACGAAACATGCCGAGCTCCCTAAGCAGCTTCTCACAGAGCATAGCTTCCAGACCACCCACCATTCTAGTTGCCCACCTCTGGAAACGGTCCAGCTTCTCAAAGTCCTTTTTGAATTGTGGTGCCCAGAACTGGACACAGTATTCCATGTGAGGTCTGACAAAAGCAGAATAGAGTAGCACTATTACCTCCCTTTATCTAGGCACTATAATAGTATATAGTATGTAGTACTATAGTATACTATATATAGTATACTACTATAGTATACTATAGTACATAGTAATGCCTATAATATAATAGGGACTATTAATGCAGCCTAGAATAACATTGGCTTTTTTTTAGCTCCTGTATCACACTGCTGATTCATGTCAGCTTGTGGTCCACTAAGACTTCTAGATCCCTTTTGTATGTACTGCCCTCAAGCCATGCGTTGCCCATCCTATATCTGTGCATTTCATTTTTACTGCCCAAGTGTAGTATCCTACATTTTTCCCTGTTGAAATTCATTTTGTTAATATTGGTCCAGCTTTCTAATCTGTTGAGGTCATTTTGGATTCCGATCCTGTCCTCTGGGGTATTAGCTACCCCTCCTAATTTGGTGTCATCTGCAAACCTGATAAGCATACCCTCTATTCCCTCAACCAAGTCATTGATAAAGATGTTTAATAGCACTGGGTCCAGGACAGAACCCTTTGGCACCCCACTGGTCGCTTCTCTCCACGATGAAGAGGAGCCATTGGTGACTACCCTTTGGGTTCGGTCAGTCAACCAATTACAAATCCACCTAACAGTTGCATTGTCTAGTCCACAGGTTAGTAAATTTTTTGCAAGAATATCATGGGGGACCTTGTCAAAAGCCTTACTGAAATCAAGATACACTACATCCACTGTGTTCCCTTCACCTATTAAGTTTGTAACTCTATCAAAAAAAGAGATGAGATTAGTCTGGCACGACTTGTTTTTGAGAAATCCATGTTGACTTTTTGTGATCATGGCATTCCTTTCTAAGTGCTTACAGACTGTCTGCTTAATGATCTGATCTAGAATCTTTCCTAGTATCGATGTCAGGCTGACTGGGTGGTAATTATTTGGGTCTTCTCCCCCCCCCTTTTAAAGATGGGGACAACATTTGCCCTCCTCCAGTCTGCTGGGACCTCGCCTGTTCTCCAGGAATCCTCAAAGATTATTGACAGTGGTTCAGAGATTACTTCTGCCAGTTCTTTTAATACCCTTGGATGAAGTTCATCTGGCCCTGGAGACTTGAACTCATTTATACTGGCCAGGTTTCCTGAACTACCTCTTTGCCAATTCTGTGCTGTATTTCCCCTACTGCATCATCTGCTCCATCTTCCCCAGGTTGAACACTGTTTCCCCTTTGAGAGAAGACTGAAGCAAAGAAGGTGTTAAGTAGTTCTGTCTTTTCTCTGTCCCCTGTTAGCCTTTCGCCATCTTCTCTCCATAGCGGTCCTACCATTTCCTTGTTCTTCCTTTTGCTACGGACATACCTCCAAAAGCCCTTTTTATTGTTTTTAACCTCTCTAACAAGCTTGAGGTCCAGCTGACCTTTTGCTTTTCTGACTTTACCCCTACATGAGCTTGCTGTTTGTTTGAATTCTTCTTTGGTGATTTCCCCCTTTTTCCATTTCTTGTACATGTCTTTTTTGAGTTTTAGTTCAGTTGAGAGTTTTTTCGACATCCATCCTGGATTCTTTAGACACCTCCCCTTTTTCTTCCTCATTGGAACTATTTGAAGTTGTGCCTTCAATATCTCACTTTTTAGAAACTCCCATCCTTCATGAACTCCTTCATGTTTTAGTATATCTAGCCATGGGAACACACCCAGTAATTCCCTAAGTTTTCTGAAATCAACTTTCTTAAAGTCTAGAACGCGAGTCTGACTATGCTTGGCTTCCCCTTTCCTCTGTATAACAAACTCCAGGAGAACATGGTCACTCCTCAGTAAGGATCTTGCCACTTCTACACCATTAACCAGGTCATCCCCATTGGTCAGGATCAGATCTAAAATAGCTGATCCCCTTGCTGTCTCTTCCACCTTCTGGACATCGAAGTTGTCTGCAAAGCAAGTCAGGAATTTGTTGGACCTTAAATTCTTGGCAGAGTTGGACTTCCAATAAATATCAGGATAGTTGGAATCCTTCATTACTATTATATCTCCCCTTTCTGTATGTGTGGTCATCTGTTCCAGGAAGGCATCATTCAAGTCCTTGGTTTGGCTTTGAGGTCTGTAGTAGACCCCCACAATGATATGTTTCTGTCCCCCTTGATTTTTACCCAGATGCTCTCAATCTGGCTCCCACGATTTAAATCATGGATCTGTTCACAGGTGTACACATCCTTAACATATAATGCTACTCCACCACCCTTCCTGTTTGGTCTGTTTCTCTGAAATAGGCTATACCCCTCTATTAGTACATTCCAATCATGAGATTCATCCCACCAGGTTTTAGTGATGCCTATGATATCATATTTGTTTTGCTGTGCTAAGAGTTCAAGTTCATGTTGTTTATTTCCCATGCTCTGTGCATTCGTATAGAGACATCTGAGACCATGGGCCATTTCCCCTATCTGCCTTTTAAAGGGTTTATTCCTCCCATTGTTGGGTTGTTGTGTTATTTGCCTTGTTCTCTGTGTAACATTTGGACTATTGCCTCTAGCACTCGATGATCTCCTGCCTTCAAGAATACTGTCCCCCTCCCCATACAACTCAGTTTAAAGCCATCCTGATGAGATCTTTCAGACTCTTCCCAAAAACATTCCTACCAACTGTTGTGAGGTGCAGCCCATCTCTTGCCATCTTAAAAACACATTAGCAAATAATACAGGAATTGAATAGATGAACCACAGCCTTATTGCACTACACTGTTATAGCACTATTATTCCACTTTAACTTCTATGGCTGCCTCCTGTGGAATTCTGGGGTTTGTAGTTTAGTGAGGCCTAAGAGCTCTCTGGGTAAGAATGCCAAATGCCCCTCCCTAAACTGCAAATCCCAGAATTCCACAGGAATCAGCCAGAGCAGTTAAAGTGAAATAATAGTGCTATAATAGAGTAGTGTGATAAGGCTGATAGACTAAACACAGGCTAGAAACAGACTGATTCAATCATCCCTAATGAAAATGCAACACTGTAAACTGCTGATTTATATTTATTAGAGATTTGAAGAAACACAAACACACACACACACTTTACTACAGGAATATGTCCACAACAATATGCCTGCCACCATCCCTTTTTGTCCCCTAGAAACATGTCAGTATATCAATTAGTTGTGACTTAAGTAATTGTAAGATGGAGTAGCAGTAGGCACACACCTGAAATGTGTTGCTACAAAGAGGACACCTATCACATTCCACTTGGCTGCAGTGAAAGCTATAAAGGATTTATATTCCAGAGGTGGGGGGGGGGAAGGGAGAGGAAAGGATGATTGACTGGGATGTAGAGGAAGAGAATGATAGATGACACGCACTGGTAACCTCCCGTCTAGATTTCTGCAATGCGCTCTACATGGGGCTGCCCTCATGCTTGGTCCGGAAACTTCAGTTGGTACAAAATATGGCAGCCAGAGTGGTCTCGGGAACATCTCGGAGAGACCATATAACTCCAGTATTAAAATCTCTCCACTGGCTGCCAATCAGTTTCCGGGCCCAGTATAAGGTGTTGGTTATTACCTTTAAAGCCCTAAATGGCTTGGGTCCAACTTATCTCCGGAACCGCCTCCTCCCATACAATCCTCCCCGCGCACTCCGGTCCTCTGGGAGGAATTTGCTTCAGCCACAAAAATCTAGGCTGTCTGCAACCTCCCAGAGGGCCTTTTCGGTAATCGCCCCCAAATTGTGGAATGACCTGCCGAATGAGATCCGTCAGATAACAAGCCTGAGTGGCTTTAAAAAAGCACTAAAGACGGATCTCTTTCGGCAGGCCTTTCCTAATTAGATCCCGGCCTCAGGGGATCGTGGCCTCTTCTAGGCTGCTGGCCATTTATTATATTTATTGTATTTATAGTTTTAAAAGTGATTTTAGATTAGTTGTTTTAATTTATATTTGTTTAATTTTTTTTATGGGGGAGGGTGGGAGTTGGGGTGTTTAGGGATTTTATTTGTATTGTATTTTAAATTTTGTAAGCCGCCCCGATTGTTTTAACAGAGGGGCGGGGTATAAATAAATTTTATTATTATTATTATTATTATTATTATTATAGAGAGAGATTGGGATTCAGATTAGATTAGACTCCTTTCACTGGATTATTACATCCAAACTAGTTTAGAAAATGATAAGGCGTGCTTATGACAGATATACCTTTTTTTTGGTCACCTCAGTGTTTTAGAAGATGTGTTTATGACAGACATTCTCTCTCTCTCTCTCTCTCTCTCTCTGTGTGTGTGTGTGTGTGTGTGTTGGGGGTCACCCCAGTGCTTTGGCAGATGAGATCTGTTACCAAGGAACACCTTGGTTTAGATCCTGATGCTCTGTACGCTCAGCAATATGTAGAGTACTACTTTCCCCAGAAGACAGCTTCCAAGGCTTGGGGGTCCTGGCATGGCCATTTCCTAGTTGGTATGGGGGTGGGTTGCAGAAGGCAGCCAGGCAGCACCTGATTGTAATTCTCACTGGTCTCACTGGAGATTTGGAAGAGTGATCTCATTCTCCCCCCACCACACACACTGCAGAGGTGCAACTGGAATAGTTGCTGCTTGGTTGCCTCCCATTTTTCTCCCTCTGGCCAGAAAATAGCTGTGGCAGCGACCTTGGATCTCGGTGGTGCTACTGATGTGGATGTTGCTAGAGGATCTAGTGAACATCTCCTTGCGCAACATAAAAAAAAGACGTATACACCCGTAAATTAGAGTTACCTGTGTATATGTCAACAGCAGGATTCCAGGCTTTATGTTCTACTTGCTAGCAGTAATTTCTAAGCAGCAGTTGCCTTCTCCTGCTCTTCCACTTCTTCCTTCTTTCTCATGAGCACAGGAAAAACCAAAGATACCACCAACTGTTGGCCACTCTTCTTGAAAACCTTATGGTGGGGATAGGCAACCAGTGGTCCATCAGTCATTGTTGGACTGAATCCCCCATTGCCATTGGCTCTGAGGGCTAGGGCTGATTGGAGATGCCATCCAACAAGCCCACCTCTATGTCATGGTAGAACATTTTAGGTAAATCCTTGACCAGCAGCAAACATAACTGATGAGGAAGAGAGGAGCTGTAGGAGTCAGTATCAGGGAATAAAAGTGGTATGAAACACGTCTTCCAAAAATGATTTTAGATCTCCTCTCCCCCTTTCTTCCTCCTTTTTTAAAAAAAAGGTCCATCTATGCAATGCCACAACAAATAGGCCATGGCAGATTAAATTTTGTGATTAGCTTTGCCAGTTTTCTGGTCCTGAAGGCCTAGTGTTCAAGCTCAGTTTTGTCATGTCAGACAGCTTGTTCATTTTATTTTGTCTTGCATTGATCTGTTGAAAGCCAACCGGTACTTTTTGCTCATAGCACAGCAAAAATAAATATATCTTCAGATATCTCCTTTTCAGTTTGCTTTGCCTTTTTAGAATGTAAGCCTAGGGATACATATAACCTCCCTCCATGTCTTCTCAGTTGATAGCACTAAATAACACAAAAGGATAATTAACCCTAAAATCAATGGAAAATTTGGACCAATTACAGGATTGTTCTTTCAATGAGGATAAAAGGAAGGATAAAGCAACTACTTTTTTTTTTAAACTGGAAAACGCTAGCATTTGCATATATATGGTGGGAATTCGTCTTCTGTACCTTTGTTGAATATAAAGACTAAGATCCTAGACTGCAAGCTGTATCTATGATGTAGCTCTTTCATAGTAGCTACTTCTGCTGATGCCACCCCCCCCCCACAAAGCTACCTCTTAAATCAGGTAGTGCCCCAGCCTAAGGGTTTCTGAGGCACTGTAGACTGAGACACTGGGAAATGATGACTATAGTACTCTCCTGGTCAGGGGGTGCATTGAGACAGGCAGTTGGAGAGACCCCACAGATTCTTACTACAGCTGCTTGTCTCAATATGCCCCATGACTTGTAGCCCTTTTACACCACATAATTATAGTGCTATGATTTCATTTGAACTGTCAAAGCTCCACTCAATGTAATCCAGGGATTTCCAATTATTTTGAGGTATCTGGAACTTTCAACCAGAGAGTACAAGTGCCTACCCACATTACAAAGCTCAGGATTACAAAAGATAAAGCCATGACAGTTAAAGTCAGTGGTGGCACAAGGGAGGTGCGGAGAGGCTGAACTGCACCAGGTAACACCTTTGAGGGGGAAGTGACACCAGCCTTAGTGATGCCACAGGTTAAAGTGGAATCATAGTGCTGCTGGGCTTAAGAGGTAGGTTTTTTTTGGGCTCATGTCCAGTGGTTAACCACTGTTATCATAAATACTAAAAGTTATGAGATTATAAATCCAGCTAAATTTGTAAATATTCATAAATGTTGAAACAAATGCTTGGTAATGTTTTGTTCATGGACCAATTCAGAGGATCTTTTAAAGATGCTAATGTGTGCATTTTGGGGTTAACATGAAACACTCATCTCTTGTGAGCAGTGCTATGTAAGAGGGCATGATTCATGAAATACTGTAGTTGAACTGTTTGTTGAATAGGGAAACACATCATTTGAATTATTCTCATCAATATTGTACTATTTAAAATGGACCATATATAATCTATACAGTAAATAACTAATATCTGTGTAAGGGAGCACAGTAAGCAAATCCATAGATAAGCACTAATATCCAGCAACCAAGTAGGCCAGTATCTCAACATATAGCAGAGAGGAGAAGGAGGAGGAGGAGGAGAGCAACAAGAAAAATAACAGATCAGTACTACAGAAAATGGTGCCCTTGAGTAGAGCTTGGTGAGGATTTTGTTTCAGTGTGTTTCTGATAATAATTTACCAAGATATGCAAACTTCATATTTGGAATGGAAAGAGCTTGAGGTTTTGTTTAAATATTAAATGTTGTAGAAACTGAAGCTGACTGCTGTGTCTAGAACCTGGGGACAGATTGTGGAGGACAGGTAAAGAAAGCTTTAGAGCTTTCCACTATCAAGTTTGTAGCACACCTCTGACAGTAGCAAGGCGCTTCTTGACCTGTTCATGATGTGTAGTCTAATGAAGCCATGAACAATGTAACCACCATTGCTCAACTGTCCATTCTTCAGCTTCATCAGTCCAGAGTATTTTGGCACTGAAAACCTTAGAAGTACACAAGTAAGTCACAGATGAATGAAAACAACATCAAACATTGATGTGCAAGATGTTGTGTTTAAAGGATCTATGAGACAGAACCTGGAAGTTATTAAGGCTCATAATTTCTTTGTACAATAACAACCCATGACTATGTTACACAATGAGTGTAAGTTGATGAAGGATGTCTTCACTCCTTTTGTGTTGTCATGGTAATAACGTTTTTAGTTACTTTTAGAAGCAGAATCTTGTTACGGAGTTATGAATGTGTAAGCACTGTAGTTATGGTGCTACATAGTGACTTTCGTCCTGATCCTCCCAATTCCCACTTACCAGGCAGGAGTCACTAGGATCAATGGGGGTCTGTTCCCTTGCCATTTGGGAAACAGCTACCTGGTGGGCTCACCCCCTTCTATGAAAGATTTCTGGTGTGACAGGTAGAAGTGTGTTCCCTGTTGCAATTCCCTTCCCCATTGTATTAGAAGCTACAGCAGAAACACAAATCTCTTATTGGTAATTGTGGAGGGTACAGGCATTCAACAAGAAAAAAATGACCCATTTTTGTTGGGAAGAGTTTCTCATAGTTAAGCAAATGTTGTACCAGCAAACATTGTATCAAAGAAAGTGTCAAATATATGCCCAGTGTTAGGTGTAAACTGAGCATGTCCAAGTGACTGAGGATGAAACAGGAACATATTGTACCAATTAAAGAGACACAGTTGGATGATTGGACAGAGTCATAGAAATGTAGCATATGGCTGCTGGTGATGATGGATATGTACCAGTTATCTTGATACTTGCTATGGCAACTTTTCCAGCCTGATAATGATCTCTTTGTCTGCTATAATTAGTCATACAAAGATAACAAAACAAAATTAAAAGAATGTGATTTCCCTGTATTTGATAACAAAGGCTTCTTCCAATATCCACTGAAGTGGCTAAAGACAAAAACACTCCTGAGTTTTCTAGTATGTTATTAGAATCTATTTTTGTATTTAGATGATCACTGAGATGCAAACACTACCAGACCATCTTTCTAGAAAGCAACTGTGGACAGGACTAGAAACCAGGGTTACTACAAAGGAGAGAGAAATCTGTCATGTTCCATGCCCTTGAGCTATCATCAGGTTCAGGGGAGGATACACAGGGAGTTGAGGCTCCTACTGAAGAGTCCCCACACTGGGTTCTTCTTGTTCAGGTGGCATTGTTTTATCAAACATGGTAGATTTTAGGAGACACTACCAAAGCATCCTCCATTACCCCATACCTGACAATCACTGATTGCATTTGAAAGCAATAACCCCATGAGAGTGCAGACAGCTCCTCAATGCCAATTTAAGTCCTAGTTTTGCCAGCTTTCAGAAGGCCTCAGATGGCATTTGCACTTTGCTGGAACAACAGCACCCCTTCAGTAGATGAGAACATCCCAACCAACTTTCTCAGAATAATCTATTCAAGGTCATGACTGGCTTTGTGTTGTCCAAGTTAGATGTGACTAGACCTGTCATGATTTTACCTTGTTTGGTATGATAGATGCTGTGATATAATCTTACAAGATTGGACTGTGGAAGGTAATGAGTCTAAAAATAAAATTGTATTAAAAAATTCCAGGATCTAGTCCTTTTAAAAACAACAAGAATTATTTCCTTTAAAAATAGAGAGTTAAAAATCATTCATGTACTTTTGACTTCATGTTCATGCAGAATGCGCTTAGGAATGCAGACTTGTAAAGCTCAATTATCATTTAAAAGAAAAGTGTATTCAGAGGTCTGGGATCCCCCAGTTAAATTAGACTCATTACAAAACAAAGGAGTCAGTTTAAAATGCAAATCAAAGTTTACTGAAGGTATATCAATCTCAATCTACATACTAAAACAAACTTAAAAAGAGGTCCCTAACTAAAGGTATTTAGGTAAGAAAACTCAATCAGCCTACAGCAGTAGAGCTGGCTTCCGATGCATCATGGCATGGTTACAGATGAAGATGGCAAATATAGCTTAAGATGGCTAAGATGGCTCCAGCCTCATGGAGACTCAAACTTAAAAGAGAACTTACACAGAGTAATAAAATTCAAATTAGGTCATGTGTTGAATGACCCAGCACTCCAGTTGGCTGGAACTGCCCAGTGAAATAAGAGAAAGGGAACTTGGGATAAACAAAGGCATGCAGGGAAAAACCCTAGACTTATCTTAGAATGTGAATGAGGTACACAAGATTGCTTTTACATTACAATGATTATTTCCCCACATACTACATGGACTCTGCCCCGTCTGCCATTTATGCTAGCACACAATGCTATTGCTTTTTGTTTCCCCTGCAAACTTGGAGCCTGGCCAGAAGAGGAATAATTCAGATGGAGGGAAGCAAGTGGTGAAATGCAGTGCACACAAATAGGCATAGCCAATGAGCTTTTGTAGAGAAAAGTTGGTAGAAGAGGCCAAAATCACACACTCATTCCCAGTCTACCTCTTCCGTGTCACTTTGAATGCACCAATTTCATGTGATTTCAAAAATTAAACAGGGTTGGCCCTGGTTAATGCTTGAATGGGAGAACACCAGGAACACCAAGGATCTTCATTACAGATTAAGGAAGGTTTGTGCCAGAATTCTTGAATGCAACACTGACAATCAAAGTTGTATTGGGCATGATGAGCCAAGGGTCTGCCTCTGTATAAGGCAGCTTCCTATATCCCTTTAACCTATAATGCTGTGCTTCTCAGGCATTCTGATGTGAGGGACCAGCAATTATATTTTCTCCCAAGTGTGCCAGGGATTGGCACTATATTTGTGCCCACTGGGCACAAATTCTTTCCTGGAAACTTGTGAAGGGCCAGCAACTCATGACTCAGGGACAGTCCAGGGACCACCACTTAGAGTAATACTGCTATAATATAAACAGTTGGAACAGATCTGAGGAAAGACTCTACTTTCCATACCTGCTCTATTGCCAAGCCTACCCATGGAAACCAACTTGGGGGAGATACAGCACAGAGTGGGGGGGGGGGAACCACAGAGACTGTCTGGAGGCTGTAGGAAAGGTTGCTGTTTGGTGGGCGGGTGGGTGGGAAGGTGTGGGCATAAAGCTGGTGTCTCTTTCTGGTGGTGATGGTGGCTGCACTGAGGGAAGGCCAAGCACCAACTGAGAGCCCGGGTCATGCAGACCTCTCCCTTTGTCTCGCTTCCCTTCAGGGGACAATAATGGGGCCAGGCCCTTAAGGCAGGGAGCGGTGGCAGCGGCGGCTCCATGGAGAAGGCAGTGGTGGTGGCTGAGGGGCATGCCCGGCATTGGCTGGAACTTGAGGGTAAGTTTGTGAGGAGAAAGGAGCAGCCAATGGAACGGCACATGGGAACGATATAAGGGGTGTGTGATGAGGAGAGCGGTGGAGACACGTGAGGTAAGGCTGCCTAGGGAAGAAGCGAGCGATCACCTCTTGGACCAGGCTCTCTCCCCTTCCCTCATGGCAGCGGCGGAGGGACATTAGGCCCAGGCCTGGCTTCTTCCCATGCCTCTTGTCAGGCCAAAGGACCAGGATTAGTTCCCCGGTGATGGCACTCATGGTGATGGAGGTGGGGCTCTCCTGCCCCAGCTTCAGCTTTGGCTGGCAGGCAGGTGGGCAGGGGTGGGTGAGCAGTGATGGTGGCAGGGCTCTCCTGCCCCCGCTTTGGCTTTGGCAGGCAGGCAGGCAGGCAGGTGGGCGGGCAGGTGCAGATGCACAGTGATGGCGGAGGAAAGCTGCACGTTTCCTGTGGTGGGGGGAGCTGAAGGCTGAGCAAACCCTCAGCGGCTTTCTGCAGATACACAAAACCATGAAAGGGAAGCCTGCAAATAGGAAGGGACGACTGTATCTCTCTGCAAGTTTTTGGTGACAGCAATTGTTGGAAAAGTAACTATGGCATTCTGTTTTTTATATTACCATGAAGTAATCTCAGTTTCAAAACACTAAAATATTTAATATTTGCTGAGGGGGAAAAGACTCTGATTTGGAGGAGGTCTGGGGTTCCTTTAAATAAAACCCAAACCTCTCCCATGAATGAGAGCCTGCTTGAATGCCAGCAATGTGCATGCAGAGTAGTTTGCAATTCGTGTTTGAAGAGATTTAATTCAGCTAACTTTAGAAACTGCTAACTGCTCAGATGTCACATTAAAATACTGGTAACATCATTGCAAAGAGGAGAATATGCTTTCTATAGAAAGTTATGTTAACAGAAACTGACACCTGGGCATAAAATATAATCATATAATCTGTTCTCCAGAAAATTTGTAGATGAAAAGGCAAAATACTAATTCTCCTGGCTTGCAAGTTGGAAGCTAAGCCCTTTAAGGATTAATTGTTTGAGACAAATACGTTGTCCTCTCCCCTTTTGCAGGGAATAAACTGATCGCTGCATATTTTCATATGGTAATGAATTTCAGTACAGGGAGATTTCAGTCTGCTAGTTCCATAATATTTGAGGCAACAGGGACTGTCTTTAAGCAAGTGGCCTGAGGAGCATCATTTCCTTTTCAACACTGCAATCACCGCCCATATGGTTGCCTGGCCCCTGTGAGCCCAATCCATACCATTTTTAGAGAGTGGTGGGCAACTGCAGGAGGCTAAGGGACCTCTTTAGCCCCCCAGAAAACCTTGGAGGTTGCACCCCCCCCAAACCACACACACAAAAATTTGTGCTCCCAAATGCCCTTCAGGGGCCTTGGGGGTACTTTTTGCCCCCTTGGGCAATTTTAGGCCTAGTTTTAGGGGGGAAAGTACTCTCCTGGACCTAAAATGAGGGCATTTCAGGATTACCCCCTCCCCATTTTTTTATCCTGGAGGGGCACAAACTGGCCCTGGGGACTACATGCAGCCCATGGGCTGCAACTTGATCAGCCCTGGTTTAGAAGAAAATACAAGAAATAGAAGCTGTTCCTCTTTCTCCTTGCTTTTGTCACTCTCACTTGCTTGGAGAGGTCACCTAGAAACAGTGAGGCTGAAAAGCAGAAGAGATAGAGGGTTGAGAATCCACAGGCCCTTTGCTGGGACATGAAGCTCAGCAGATGCTGGTTGATGCCAAACCTCAGAGGACAATACTGACTGCTGACGTAATTAATTTTCCTTTAAAGCCAAGGGGAGTTTCTGACAGGAACTGGCTATAAAACAAGGATAGTAGCTGCTAGCAAATGCCATGGGCTACATTGCCCTGTACAGTGGGCTTTTGGTGTCAAAATCCTTAAGATGCCAAAGATCCTGCTAAATCAGAAAAGCATTTTTTTGTCATGTTATATTTGTAAACAGGGTGAAAATGTTCAGGCCACCATCAGCCTGACAGCTTTGTCCCCTGAGGATTTGTCACGGGACCTGGCTGAGGCATAAACCACTTCTGGCATCACTAATAACTTTTCAAAAGCCCCCTCTACAAGGAAAACCTTCTGCTTGCTTGTTTCCTGTTTAATGACCTGTAAATGAATCTGTTATTGCTCATTTGCCTCCTGCCTTGGCGAGCGCCATTAACTTTCCAAACTGTGTGTTGTCTTTGTCAGGCATTGCGGGAGAACTCTTAAACCCTGTCAGAAGAAATTATTGATATAAATGAGTTGGAACTGAGAGGCAAAATTAATTACAGTGGATTTCAAGCCAAAAGGAAAGGAAAGGAAAAACATTTCTGTGTTACAAAGGAAGATTTCTTGGAGAAATGAGAAAAGGGGAAGAAAGGGAATATGCAAGAGAGGAGGGACAGTGGGAAAGAAGGAGGGATAAAGGAAATAATGAAGAATGGCCCATTTCAATACAGTCTTGTAAAAACCAAAATAACTTCTTATTATCTTATTACTTACAAGATTCTGAGTCATTGGTGCTGGGACATATTACATGTGGAGAAAGTTGAAGACATATCATTTTGTCCATGGGGATGATCAGCTGAAAATGCAACTTGTATAAAGTTTAAGGGTCTGAAAATCCTATTTTCATACTCATGTCAGTGGTATGACATTTTTCCTGACATGGTTATGCTGACTATTTCTTGTTCAGCTGAGTCCCATAGAACATATGGAAGATAGCTTCTTCCAGAACAGGCAAAGCTATGATTGCCAGACAGTGGAATTTTTCAAATGGGGACCCCCCCCCCCGAGGAGGTTGGGATAAGAACAGTGCTGTTCTGTTTACAGTGACCCGTTTCAGACGGTACCGTCCTCCTCCTGACCTTCCCCTGTGCTTCCTCTGTGCTGCAGGCTCGAGAAATGCACCACTTTCATTGACAGAAAATCCCCATCAATAAAAAGCAGTGCCTGCAGCATGGGGGAAGCATGGGGGAAGGTTGGAAGGAGGACAGTGCCGTAAGCGGATCAGTACCATTCTTCTCCCGACCTCCTCAGCTTTTTTTCTCCTTGTTTGAAAAAATTCAGTTCCAAAGACGTTTGGTGTGATCACATGCAAGGCCAGCCTGAAATATTTTGCTGCCTGGGGCATCAAATGAGACCCAAACACAGCTTAAGGTAGGAAATGACACTCCAACCCCATACATTCACCCATGTCCAGGTGTATTGCATCCCAGAAGCAAGCTATTTTGGTAAAAAAAAAAAAATGAAGAAAATCCCTCAAAAATCATCCCTGGAATTAGAAATGTAATAAAAACAAATCAAGTAGTTAACAATTTGCTGTCCTTTCCCATCACTCTGGTGATTAGCAGACACAAGGAAATGCACCAAAAAATCGTGTTCCCAACCACATGAGAAGATTACTAAAAGAGCAGAAAGGGTGACCTTACCAGACATCCGCATTCTACTGCTGTTCCGGGGGCATAGCGCTGACACAGATGAGGCCTTTCTTTTTATTGATGGGGACAAGCCACTAATAAAAAGGAACACCTTACTCATGGCCATGCTACACCCCTGGAATGCTGAAGGACATTTTCATCTGATAATCTTTCCCCTTCCTGTTCTCATCGTGATCTTTTGATATGGTTTTTGCTGTGTCTGATAATCTCCTCTGTCTTGTGGCAGAGGCAGCTGATAGTTCCCATGTAGGTGGGACAGTGAACCTGTTTCCCATTTTGGTTTGAATTTTAAAGGATCTATCCAAAGTGCTCAAAGTGCTTAATGTATCCCAGAGATAGGATTCAGCACCTTTGATAATTGCTTTAAAGTTCAGACTAAAACCCAGAGCACAGTCATCACTTCACTGCCATGGAAGCCACCAGCTTCTATTGCTTCATGGTATGGACAGCTCTGAGTCATTGCCATTGTAATTTCTTGTAGTAAGAGCTTTAATAGGTAAGAAGGAAGGGAGCTGGCTGGACAGCCCTTGTTGTCTGGTTCACATGCTTACACATTTGCAGAACAAGAGTTGGGCATCCTTTTCTCCTGATTTTTAATTAAGCCAAAGCAGTGGATGAATTAAGAATCACCTTTAGGCTCCACTGCACATTGAGTGATATAACTAGATGCACAGTACAAAAAGGTCTAGGTCCCTCTTGGCTCACATGGAGTATCTCGCTTATGAGCTTTACTGTTTGAAGTGGTATCTTGCATAAAAAGGCAATGGGCTAAAGACCTACCAGTTGATTTCCCATTGTGTTTGTTGAGATACTCTTTAACTAACTACTAACACCCTACTGGAATTAATAGCTGAGTTAAAAGTTTGGAAGAAAAAACAATTAACAGGTGACTCTTTTTCTGTTGTATTCTTTGAGAACAAGACTAGATTATCAGATGGAGGTGTCATACAGACAACTGCCCCAAACTACCAAACTGGGGCTAATATGTTATCAACTTCCTGATTATTTATATAACATGCTAGAACATTTAGTATATATATACTGATCTTGTAATTATAATAATTTATATACTGCCATATAATTAATGTATAGTCAAGGACTAATCTAAGTACATGCAGTCTCAAACCAATATCCAAATTAAATATTACTGATGTATCATAAATTCATGAAAAATATGTATGGACTAAGACTTCTTATTAAATTCCTTATATCAGATCATTGTGATTACCTGGAAGGGTCTCCTGAAGAATCCACACAATTAAAGATGACCATCTCAGGGAAATTTTATGGGCATTTCGACATAGATCTTTGTCAGTTGGTGATTTCTTAAAAATATGATAACATCCACACCAATTTAACTGCCTAAGTATATTGATAATACAGACCTATAAACAGCCTTTTATTCCAAACATCTCCTGTCTAGTAAGCCATAAACTAAACAGCCTCTTTAATGTTACATCTAGCCCCATTCCTAATGAGGTGGTTTGACAAAGCTATTGCAACCTACTCTAATAGTTCATAAGGTATGGCGTAGACACAACTGCTTCAGGTCTGCATGCCCATGCACACCCACACTCACACCCCTCACCTCTTGTACTGAGATTCTGCCAAAAGAGAAATGCTCCTGGGAATGGGAGGGATGTAGATCACTCTCCTCATCCTCTTCAAGTACTGGTAGCATTTCCCCCTCCATTTCCCAGCCACAAAGTCAGGGAAGAGGTGGCCAATCTGTCATGGCCAAGGTGATAAGGACGTTTGTTTAATTTTGAAAACGTGTGGTGGAGATACCCCAGAGAAGATACCCCAATAGGGCTGATACAGAGGCAGAGACACCAAATATGGATTTTTTTTTCACTTTGTATGTAACATTTATTCATAGGATCATACACATAACATTTAGTACCAAGAGAGCTCTCTCATTCCAAGCATGCACTCACACATATACTCACATACACACCAAGTGGCTCTTCACTGAAGATTGTTGATCAGGCAGACTTCATGAAGACCATTGGAGTCCTGTTGCCATGGAACAGGAACACACCTGCTGGTTAGAAAGTCTCATCTTTTTAAAGTCTTTTCATCGCATCGGACAGCATCACCCTTTTGCGTCTGTCCACAAAATCTTCAACCAGCTCTTTCTGGTCTTTTGCTGATGTTTCAGAAGCACTCCAAGTCTTATCAGTTTGTATCCTAACGTTCTGGTAGCTTATTACTTGCTGTCCATATTGTATGAAGGATCTGTTCCTTCCTAGAAACAGGCAGCAGCATCCTGCGTATCCTAGGATATGTCAATGCCACCTCAGCAGTTTAAGACTTCTCGCTTCGCTGCCCAGGTAACTCCCATATCATGCATTGTGGTTCTCCATCTTTTTTTTTGTTTTGTTAAGTTTCTTAGCCAGTCTGTTAGTGCCACTAAAACAGAAAACTCATTTGCTCTTCACACACTCCCCCTCTTGATACTTGATTGATTATATAATTAATCAAGTGTCATCTTCGCAATTAATCAAAAGTTGTTATATGATACATATGTATGTGTTCTGTCTTAAATTACATATCTCTAACAGAATAACATTTCTAATGATATTTCTCTATCATCTCCATCCGATCTTCAACCAACTCCAGTCTTTGCGAAGCTCGCCTTATTTTTTTTCAGCAAGTATATCATCGCTGTCTACGCACAATCCTAAATATACACTGGACTGACTATGTGACGAATGTTGCTGTCCTTGAGCAAGCAGGGATCACTAGCATTGAGGCCATGATATTGAGATCGCAGCTGCGCTGGGCAGGGCACGTTTCTAGGACCATCGCCTCCCAAAAATACTACTCTACGGTGAACTCGCCACGGGTCAGTGTAAGAGGGGCGCTCCAAAAAAGTGATACAAAGACTCCCTGAAACAACATCTCAGGCTCGGCCAAATTGATCACCAACAGTGGTCCGCCCTGGCCTCACATCGGGAGGCATGGAGACGCACTATCCACGATGCTGCAGCCTTATTTGAGACCTCACGCCGAACAAGTCTTGAAGAGAAATGACAACGCAGAAAGAATCACAACCCAAAAACATCACCCAAGGAGACCTTCTGCTGTGCTTTTTGCAACTGGACTTGTCTATCTCGGATTGGCCTTTTTAGTCATCAGCACGCTTGCAGAAAGCATGGGATGAGTCCTTCCTGAATCTTCGTCTGCGAAGAAAAGCCAGAGAGAGAGAGAGAGATATCATCCAAACAATCATTAACAACAATATCAAACTAATCCATACAATAGGGTGAATCAAAACATGTAAAAATGCAGTAGCTTTTGGTGAGTATTCCTTAAAAATGTCATACCAATGATGTTCAGTGATTTTACTTTCCTCATCAGCAATCCTCTGAAATGCTCCATTCTCATACTGGATTCTCACAAACTCCCTTTTCGAATTTCTAACATATTCTCGCAAATGTGCCCTCACCTGTTCGTTATATTTCAATAATAGGTTCAATTTTTTCCAGTCTATCCCTATACTAATATTGTAATCAATTTTATCTAACTCTATCATATTAGTATTGCAAGTTTCCATAGCATATACTAGTTTACCAGTTTTGACACTTTGAACATAAATCATGTTACATTTGCATTTCATCTCTCCATTATCATGATATTCTCCATCTGACCAAAAGAAAGGGGTAGGGGAGATACCACACACACAACCTAACCCATTATCAAAAAGTAATGTTCTTTTTGGCATCCTCTGCAGTCTGCACAAACCGTCTGGAAATTCTAAAGCACATGGTTCAATTTGTTTTATTTCTTGTGGACACATGTATCCCGTTTCCCATTTCTCACAACGTTCTACATCTATGGTCTCATTAATTTTGACAATATTGGAATTCATACAGATTGCATGCTTTGATAACAAATATGGTTTCCAATAGTTTCCCCCCCATATTAAAAGGGAGAGATTGACTGTCCCAAATCCAGTTTTTCTCTGTATCATCCTTTCCTTCTAAAGTCATCATTCTAATTTGCCAGATAGTTTTTTGTACTGAAAAGTCCAATATCCTATACCAGGGAGGAAAATCTGTATGAATCCATTGTCCAAGTCCCCCAATTTGTACAAATGCATCCCCATGATTTCCATACAAAGCAGCCAACATTTGGTTCTTCCAATTCCACAAGGTGGTCTGGATTACTAAACATGATAGAGCCTTAGATACCACCCTTAAAGTTTGGTTGTCCACTTTTCTGAAAGCATACAAGGTTTTATTCAGTTGGTCAAAGGTCATTAATTGTAATACAGTGGACACAACATGGAGATGGAAGGTGGACACCAAATCATCTCCTGCCATGTGAACAACCTTCTACTGTAGGCCCCCAAGTGAGGACAATTTGTTCGCTTGTGTTTCGATATCCCATGAATTAGCCACACCTATCCCTGTACCAATCCCTCCCAGGATTGTGTCCAATAATTCCCTTTTTTCCCTTCTCCATAATTCCCCCCTCCCCCGCAAATTCCAAATAAGGGTTAGTATATATAATACACTCAGGGTGTAGATTTGTCACGTTAAACATAGTCATATTTAACCTTATATTCCATAGGTGTAGATTTGGTCCCATCACAACCGGAATGGGTGTATGCCATTGTTTCATTATCGTAGCAACATTTCTCTCAACAGTCTCTTCAGTCATATTTGGCATCTGGAAAAATATGTATCCCAACAGTCTAATTTTCCGGGTCTTTGGATCTTCACACTTCCCTTCTGTTGTATTTTTCAAATATCCTGAAACGACTGTTATTTGTATATTAGGACAATTAAAGTCAATATCACATTTCTGATGGCAACTCTGGTTTTCTGTCTTTAGCCATGATTTCCATTGTTCTGGGCACATGTGTTCAAAATGGTCTAGGCATTTTGTTACATACATTAACTTTGTGATTTCTGTTGTTCTACTTATCCAAATAGTCCCTTTATAAACTCCAAAACCCTTTTCTCCCCAGATCACTGACCTAAACTTTCCCACCCGATACCCACCATATGATCAAATAACATGGTTCCAAGCCTTAACAGTAGTATTAATGCAGTTTATCAGACTATAAAATCCCCCTATACTACATTGTCCCATTTCCCAGTCAGGCATCGCATGGTGTCTCTGCAAGGTCGCCATTTCATATGTCACGGTTGAATGCTCTTTCGCTCCAAGGTTTCCTAGGCTAACAAAAAAATATTATCGTCCACCATTTTACCATTTTTATCATTTAACTATTCCAATGAAATCTCACCCTTTTACCTGGCTCACATCTAATTCGTAGCTCTTCCTTTTCATTTGAATGTTTTAAATGAAATTTCCCTCCCTTCAATTTAGAGACCCAGGCAAATATTGGATATCTGATAAACAATCATACAAAAAATATTAAAACCTGTACCCTCGTTTCTGGGATCCCACTTCTTCCTCTTGCTGGTCTTTCCATTTACAAGTTGCTCGTCCTGATTTCTTCTTTCAGGCTTTTCCTGTTACAATCCCCTATTATGATTTTCTTTAAAGAAATAATTATTGTACTTACAAATTATGCCACAGAGAATCAAGATGAGCAAGAGTAAAACAAATTTTACAGTATCAGTGTTCCAGAGTCCATCATTCTGAAAAATACAACATATGTCATTAGTCATTTCCCTTATATAGTTTAATTTGGTTACGATGAACCCATCTAGATTGTTTGTCCTTTTCAATCAAATAATTTGTGGGCCATATTTTGTCTAAAATTACATAAGGACCCTTCCATTTTGGTCTCAAAGCATGTTCCTTAGTGCCAAGACACAAATAAAGGACTTCGGATCCTACTGGCAACATCTGATTTTCCGTTTTCAATTGAGTATCCATCGCCTTTGACATTTGTCCCTTAATCCATATTCTGGATGTGTCTCTTTGTTTTTGTTCCTCCAACCATTTTCAATCTGTCATGTCCTCATTATACTCGTGAATAAGGCCTAAATTCATCTCATGCCCAAACAAGATTTCATATGGTGTCTACCCGTGTTTCCCCACCGGGCTACTTCTCATAGCCATTAGTACTAAGGGTATTTTTCCCCTTTCTCGTTAACCAGTTTCCTTAACATATTTTAACTTATTTACTGTTGTAAATAATGTTGTCAGCATTTTTCCAATTATCATATGCCCAAGATTGAATAAATTTTGTACATCCATGATATACATATTCATTACTATATAGGAGGGTTTCCTCCTTATTCCCTCCCCCTCTTGTTCCTTTAAAAATAAAACAATGTTTAAAATAACCTCCAATTCCACTTCCTGCGCTCCCAAGCTATTTGGTATTATTCCCCTAGCTTCTTTGTATCTGTTAGGATTGTACCAAGCCCACACTATTATCCTTTCTCCACTATTCCACCATGAACCACCATCAGTGTAAAAAAACATCATCCTCCCTTTTTAGTTGGTCAATGGGTTTGGAAAAATTGTTTTCCAGACCGGGATCTCTGAACAATCATGTGCTCCACCAGAGTGGACTATACTAATCATAAGGTCTGGGTTGGCTAGCATCTGGAAATCAATAATTGCTTTTGAGCTGGGTAAAAAGTGACAGTCTAATAAGTCAATTGTTCAGCTGTGAGTGTTTAAAATTTTTCAACATACAGCCCTGGGGGGGGGTGTTGCAAGTCTTGCTTCCCCCTCCTCCCTTACTTCCCACCTAATTTTAGACAAAGACAAGAGACAAAAGGATAAAAGGGGGTCTTGATCAGTGGGTGAAGGGGGTCTCATTGATCGACACAGGATGGATATTTACGCCACTCACTCCCTACTGGCCTGGACGTTCCAACAGCCTGTAAACAGGAACTGCAGTAGCATGCACACTTCACACAATCCACAATCCAAACACTTCACTCATACGTCCCTGCCTCCCACTTTTTCCAAATTGCCCCAAATTATAATATTACCATTTTAACAACTTCCCTTCCTTGCAACAATTGTTGATAGTTCAGAAAGCACAAGGCAAGATAGCTTAGGAACACTTGGGTACAGTTTGTGCATTATTAGAGAAATAATTGTTTACATCAGCATATCATATGTTTATGGAACATAGAGTTGATTAGTAAGAAACATTGACTAGGCCTGTGAGTTAAAGGGAAAAACACTTTGCAGAGTCCCAGAGTCTCATGGGCTATCTAGTCTGACCCCAAATAGTGACTGTAATGCTGACAGCATTCAGCAAATAGACATTAGAGTCCACATGGCTACTTCATTCCTCCCTTAAATTAAATGATTAATTTCAAAGACAATACATTTCAAACAAGTAAATCCCTACTTAATCCATCAAAGCATATTCAGTATTGCTAACTGATCTGTGTAGGATAGCAGGCAAGAAACAGAAAATACATGATATCAGCACGCATAGCAGAACAACAATGAACAGTGCCAACAAGGATTTTAACCATCCTAGGTCTGTTATAATTAATCTTCCTAATAAGCAAAAAAAAAAAAAAAAAAAAAAGAAAAAAGAAAAGAAAAAAGAAAAGAAAAGAAAAGAAAAGAATATTTCACCCCTGAAACATTTGCCAATTGTAACCATATGTTTTCTGAAAACTTTTGTAACAGCGGGTTGTTCGGTTGGTCACACTTCCCTGCACATCCTACACATTTAGTTCTCTTAAGTACTGTTGTCAGTTAAAACCTCCTTCAAAACATCAACTTTTTGTTTCTGTAATTTACACTCCTGCTCCTTCTCTTCCAAAGCCTCTAAGCTAGCCTGCAAAAGCTTTGTCTCTTTTTCTCAAACTGTTATTATCATCCTCCAAGCAAATGGTCTCCTACATTCTAGAAATATTTTGTAATGTCAGTGTTGCATTTTTAGATTCCTCCTCAGCAACCTTTCTTTCCAAATCTCTTCACTTTTGACAAAGAAAATCCATGCCTTGTTGAGCCAATATCAGCCGTACTCTTAACTGGTCTGGTTTGTCGGTGGCCGAAGTCTCAAAGCAAAACATTCCAATATCTCTGTACAGGTTTTCCCAAGGTTCCTGTGAATCGATAGTCTGTATAAACCATTTGGAAACCCTCCATAAGGCTTCCTCTTGTTTGCTCCCTGTCAAAAGGGAACGTTTCAAATGCAAACTCCAGTCCTTACTTTCCTCTATAATGACTTCTGCAGGGGAGATTTTCCATACTTACCCCCAAGAGTAAGGAAAGGGTTTTTTTAAAGACAAGATCCCTACTTTCACTTGTCCCCTTCTTACTCTTTTTCCCAAACATTTTTGTGTATCCTATATAAGGATGTCTGTGGGGGAAATTTTCCGTACTTCCCTCTCAAGAGTATGGAAAGGGTTTTTAAAACAAGATCCCTATCTTCACTTGTCCCTTTCTTACTCTTTTTCCAAAATATTTTTACGTATCCTAGCAAGGGCGTCCCCTTGCAACCAGTCTTTGGGTCTGTCCCCCTTACTCAGGGATTCTCAAAAGAGTCTCCACCACGTTTTCAAAATATCCTGCCAACTACGCCAATCTGTCATGGCCAAGGTGATAAGGCAGTTCGTTTAATTTTGAAAACGTGTGGTGGAGATACCCCAGAGAAGATACCCCAATAGGGCTGATACAGAGGCAGAGACACCAAATATGGATTTTTTTTTCACTTTGTATGTAACATTTATTCATAGGATCATACACATAACATTTAGTACCAAGAGAGCTCTCTCATTCCAAGCATGCACTCACACATATACTCACATACACACCAAGTGGCTCTTCACTGAAGATTGTTGATCAGGCAGACTTCATGAAGACCATTGGAGTCCTGTTGCCATGAAACAGGAACACACCTGCTGGTTAGAAAGTCTCATCTTTTTAAAGTCTTTTCATCGCATCGGACAGCATCACCCTTTTGCGTCTGTCCACAAAATCTTCAACCAGCTCTTTCTGGTCTTTTGCTGATGTTTCAGAAGCACTCCAAGTCTTATCAGTTTGTATCCAAACGTTCTGGTAGCTTATTACTTGCTGTCCATATTGTATGAAGGATCTGTTCCTTCCTAGAAACAGGCAGCAGCATCCTGCATATCCTAGGATATGTCAATGCCACCTCAGCAGTTTAAGACTTCTCGCTTCGCTGCCCGGGTAACTCCCATATCATGCATTGTGGTTCTCCATCTTTTTTTTTTGTTTTGTTAAGTTTCTTAGCCAGTCTGTTAGTGCCACTAAAACAGAAAACTCATTCGCTCTTCACAGTGGGTGATGTGCTGAGATGCCATAGTGAGTTATGTTTTCAGAAGACTGGTGAGAAGGGGGCTCATCGCTTGCTGGCGGGCCTATTTGGGACCTGGTCATTACCCCCTGTGTGACCCTCTGGGGGAATCCCCTCTGGTGACCGTATGGCTGGTTGCCGTGGGGGCTGCCATCTTCACCCGTCTCCTTCCTGGCATGCTTGGCAGCCAGGAGGGGCAGGGGAAGCGGGGGCCAATTGGGGCAGGCCAACTCTGCCCCAATTGGCTCCCACTAGCAGGGAGGCGGGTCATCCGGCCATGCCTCTGGCTCAGCTGGATGTTGTCAGGGGAACTGTGACAGAGCTGTTATAAGGTAGGTCTGTTTTGGCTCCTCCCAAGTTGGCTTGTGGTGAGCCAAAGAGGACGGACAGGAAGGGAGGTGAGGAGAGGCCCAGAGGACTGTGCAAGGACAGACTTCCCTCCCTCCTCTCCCCTATGACTAGAGTTGAGCAGGCTGTGGCAGTGGCAGGAGCTCGGTGGCAGCTTCCAGACCACCGTGCCCCCCGCCTGGCAATGCAGGGCCAGAACAGTGCCTGGCAGCACTAGCCTGGGGTACCGGCAGCTTTGACAGGGCTACAACGGGAGCAGCATATGGGCTGTGGAGCCAGTGGGGCCAGGGCCACGGAGCCAGCGGACACCGGGCCAATGGGCCACATCAGCAGCAGGGACACAGTGGTGGCGGTGGCAGTGGAGGAGGCCAGGCCATGGCAGCAGCAGAGACCACACCAACGGGTCATGGTGGGTAAAGATGGTTGGGCCGTGGTGGTCTGGTTGGAGGGTGGTGGTGGTATCCAGGCCGGGGTGTGGGTGGCAGCAGCCAGGCCACCAGGCAAGAAGATTGCACCCTCCTGCTTTCAAAGGTGCAGTGTGGGGGGACAGGTGTGGGGGGTGTCGTGCCTCCCATTTCCCCTCCTCCCTCAGGGTATTGGGCCACAGGACAGCAACTGACATGTAATAATTTTTTTAAAAAAGGGGGGGAAGGCAACACATCCAGGGTGTCAGGCCAAGGGTTTGGGGGGGGGAAGACCCAGGCAAGGGGCTTAGGGTTTCAGGCACTCTCTCAAAGGAAAGGCAGCCCAGGGGCGACAGGCTTGGAGGTAGCCTTCATGGCACATAAGAAGGCTGCAAGGAAGCAGCACCACATTGACATGCAGCCCCAGCCTGGCACCGAGCCTTTGCCAGATGGGACAGGGTCTGCACAGCCAGACCAGGGGCTGGAGCTGATCAACAACCCCGATTCACTTCAGACCCTAGAACCCCCATTGAGGGTTTTGCTCCCCTAGCACCTAGCATAGCGGACATCATCGGGACTTTGTCCATCATGATGCAGAGGATGGACAAGTTTGACCCCCCAAGTGCAGGCGTGGAGCCAGGTTTTGCCTGCATCACGGCTGCTTTGTCTGGAGGGGGGCTTCCTAACACGTCATCCAACATGGGTGCAGTGAGTGGCAGCAGGCATTCATGGTGATCGTGATCCAGGGACAGGAGTGGCTCCAGAGATTCCAGGCAATCAGACTCACATGACTCCTCATCTTGACAATGTAGTGGATCATGGAGGGGACAGAGCCCGAGACAAAAGTGCAGAAAGATGGAGAGGGTCAAGGTCCAGTTCAGGTTCCTCCTCAGGTGAGTCTTCAGACAAGAAGTGCAGCAAATTCATTTACTGGGAAAAAGGAGCTTTCAAGCCAGGCTTGTTGGGGTGGGCCCGGAGGCTGTGAAAAGGCAGGGCGAAACCAGAGTTAGAGAAGAAGAATGGAGGTAAGAGCACCCTGGGGGAGGAGCTTAGGGAATCCAGTCCAAGGAGGACCCCCCGGGAGGCAACCTGGATCGAAAGGTCCATTCCAAGATCCTGCAGGGGTTTATATGGACGTCTTTTTGCTTGCACCTCTTCCGGGAGAGGAAGCAAGGGTCCACAAGGAGGACAAGAAGGAGGGCGAAATGTCCGGCTCTGACAGTGGAATGCACCTTTGGCAACTGGCTGAGTGGGTACACGGTTTTCATGGGGGTGGTCACTTTGGTATTCCTGGTGCGGGCATGGCACTCGATCAACCACCTTCGTCAGGTTTTGATGGTAAGGGCACAGGCCGGGGATTCGGCAGCCATCCTGTATGATGTGTAATGCAGAAAAAGGCATCCAGGTCACCCATGCACAGGTGGGAAACCATTGATTACCCTATTTGGTTGATGGCCATGGGACCCAACTGGAGGGTGAAAGGGGGGGCCTCCAAGGTGCCCAAGAAGAAGGAAGGGAAAAACTGGTGTGTTGGGAATATAATGGAGGTAAGTGTAACAGATACAGATGCAGGTTTGAACATGTGTGCAACAGCTGCTGAGGTGGACACCCAAAAGTTAATTGCTCTCAATAGGTTGGGAGGCAGTCCTTTCATAGCAGTCACCCTGCCTTGTCTGGTGCGAGAAAGGAGGCACAGTCCATCAGCAGTGCCAGAACCAGCAATGCGAAGCAAGGTGAGAAGTGGGGCATCTGGGGGGCTCGCATGGCCTTCATGCCCATGAAGCTGGATGCCATACGACCTCTTCTAGTGGCATACGCCAAGACGGAGGCTGTGGGCTACATAGATGATGGCTTTGAATTTGGTTTTCACATCCCATTTGAGAGCCCCGGAGAGGCTTCCATTTTGGGCAACATAAAATCTACTGCGTAGTTGCCCAAGGTGTTGGCACGCAAAATAGATAAGGAGCGGGACACGGGGCGGATCGCTTGCTCTTTTGACAAGCCTCCAATGCCCAACTTGCACATATCCCCATTGGGGGTTATGCCCAAGAAAACCCTGGGGGAATATAACCTCATCCACCACCTATCCTACCCCAAAGGGTCATCTGTCAATGATGCTATCCCACTGGAGCTTTGCACGGTGAGGTATGCATCATTGGATCACGCAGTTCGGCTCCTCCAGACTTGCAAGCAAGGGGCCATTATGGCGAAGTGTGACATACAATCAACATTCAGACTGCTTCCTGTCCACCCAGATGATCATTGCCCGCTAGGTTTCAAATTCTGTGATAAGTGGTACTACAACATGGCCCTGCCCATGGGTTGCTCGATCAGCTGTGCAGCTTTTGAGGCATTCAGCACATTCCTAGAGTGGGCTCTTCAGCACAGGGCATGATCCCCATTTGTCACACACTATCTGGATGACTTTCTAGTTATGGGGCCAGCTGGGGGGGCAGAGTGTGGGTTTTTAGTCTCTTCCTTCCAGGCTCTGGCTGAAGAGATTGGGGTCCCTTTGGCACCGGACAAGACGGTCGGGCCAGCAACGTCCCTGGTGTATTTGGGGATACAGCTGGATTCAATGATGGGAGTGTCCTGTCTGCTGGAGGACAAGCTGGCTGTGCTGAAAGCGATGCTGAGCGGCCTCCTGGGGAGGGAAAAAGCCATGTTGAAGGATGTGCAATCGCTCTTGGGTAATTTGAACTTTGTGTGCAGGGTGGTGTTGCCAGGGAGGACGTTCTGTGCATGAGTAGCGTGCCACACTGGAAGGGTCAGATCTCCCCCCTCACCACATTCATTTGACCAGAGGGGTGAAAGAGGACATGAAGGTGTGGCTTTCTTTCATGGAGCTGTACAATGGGGGTCACAATGTGGCAGGGCCACTTGGAGTTGGGGGGTGGCCTTCAGGTACATTCTGATGTGGCAGGCAGCCTGAGATTTGGGGTCTAGTACAACGGCCACTGGTGTGCCCAACTATGGCCTCAGGAGTGGCCAGGTCAGGGTTATCCAGGGACCTCTCATTCCTGGAATTCTTCCCCATCATGGTAGCTGTCACCTTGTGGAGGGAGGAATTCAGGGACAAGAAGGTATGCTTTTGTTGTGATAATTAGGCTGTGGTCAGGATCATCAATAGGCAGTCCTTCAGGTCTGAGAGGGTCATGAGGCTGGTGCACAGGTTCATGCTGGTTTGCCTGGAGTCCAACATCAATTTCTATGACTGGAACATTCCGGGTGTGGTTAATGAGATAGCAGACACTTTGTCTCAATTTCAGGAAGAGCGGTTCCATACACTGTCCCCAAACACCAATGTAGCAGTGGTCCCATTCCCAGATGACCTCTGGAACCTAGGGAGCAGAAAGTGATTCTGGGTGTGGCGGACTCCCTGGCATTGTCAACGCAGGCTAGCTACAAGAAGGCGGTGTCCCAGTTCCTGTCCTTCAGGCGCCGGCATGGCTATGGGGCAGCCTGGCCAGCATTGGAAAGAGAGGTACTGCATTACTTGGCTTCCTTAAAGGAACAAGGCTTGGCAACCAGGACCATCTCAATACATGCAGCAGGTATATCCTTTTTCAGCAAATCGGCTGGGCATGGTGATCCGTGTGACACCTTCATGGTAAGGAAGGCAATGGAAGGTTGGAGGAGGATGACGCCCAGAGTGGGAGATGTGCGGAGACCAGTGTCATACAGCATGCTGGTGCGATTAGTTGAGATCCTGCCAGCTATCTGTCATCCGGGCGATGAGGCCTTGCTTTTCAACACCGTTTACACCACTGCCTTCTTTGGGGTCCTGAGAGTGGGGGAGGCAGTCTGTTCCTCCAAGCGAGGCGCGTCTGTCAGGGCCCTGCAGCTGCAGGTCGTGGTCATCACGGACAGAGTCCTGATGCAACACATACGGCATTCAAAGTGTGACCAATGTGGCCTGGGGGCTACTCTGCACATGTGGACTGTCAAGGCCTCCTCCCCGTGTCCAGTGGCCAGCATGCAGGAGTTCCTATGAGCAAGTGATGCTGTGAGTGGACCCTTGTTCAGGCATTTGGATGGGACCCCACTCACCAGGTTTCAGTTTGTGAGCATGCTGAAGATAGCACTGAAACGACTGGGGCTGCCGGCAGAAGAGTTTGGCAGCCACTCATTACAGATCGGGGAGGCTACCATGGCAGCGCAAGGCGGTTTGTTGACAGAGACCATCATGCGACTGGGGCAATGGCGGCCTAGGGCCTATGCAGCATACATATGAACAGAAAGGACGCTGGCTTCCTGGCATGGAGCCCCGATGGAGCTGTAGGGCTGCCTGTTGATGGCGGGGGATGGTTAGTGGAAGGCGGTTTCCCATGGGGAACACCTTTGGTGGCAGATGGCATGGGTCATGATCAAGGCTTAAGGGAGGAGGTCTCCATCAAGTCCAAGTCCAAGTCCAAGTTTAAGTCCAAGTTCAAGTTCACAGAGATCCCCCTAATTGTTACCTTGTTTGCAGGGGAGGAGAGAGTGTCAGGCAGGACAGCTTGGCCACCAGCTCTCTCCTCCATGAGAGTCAGAAGTGTCCAACGAGTGGCCATTGACCAACATGGGTTGAGTCAATGATGAGATCACGACCCATGCATAATTGCCAACCATTTTGCAGCCATCTGCAAGTTAAGGCCATTTTATTGCCAATAATGATTATGTACTAACCTCTACTTAACCAATTTTCTGAATATGTACTCAGTATAATTTGTTACTCCACTATAAGTATATGTGTCTGCTTTAAAGGAGGGGAGCAGGCATTGTATGGTCTGGTTCTGCAAGAATAGTTGTTGGGATACTAACCAACCCTATACCATTGCTACAATGCATAGCTCTCTCTCACACACTCTTGTTCTCTCTCTTCTAAGCCATTTGGAGGCCTATAGGAACTAGTTTAGCAGACTTCTTCTTCTCAGCCTCAGTTTCTTGTAAGCCTTGTGGGACTCCAGGGACAAGCTATGTGAAGTAGAGGTACTAAACCTCTTTGCTCATGTTGCTTTGGAATTCCAGCCTTCCTACTGGTAAGAAAACTTTCCCCTTGAGAACAGGAACCATCCCCTCTCTCAGCTCCAGAGAGGAGTGACATCTCCCCTTACCAACCTGTGAACATCTAGAAAACACCATCTATTGGGGTGCCACTTTATACCAGTTCAAGGAAAAGGAGAACAGGCTTCTTGTCTCGGTGATCAGGTGGGCCCAGAAGCATAAGAAGTCCAGCATATCCCTGGAAACCAGATACACACCAACTATTTCTTCTTTCAACTGAAGGGATTTTTATTTCTGTTAATGGTATTCACTTACCACCTACATGTTATCAATAAAGGTGTAATTTGCATCAACAGTGGCTTCATTTTACATTAGCCTGCCCTTGAACTTAGGTTGGCTAGGACTTGAGTGGGGCCTGAAAGGAACTGGCTCTGGTCCCATGAAGGGCTCCCCTAGGCCTGGCATCACTGGCAAGCTTCATCTGAAGCACAAAAGCCATAGGCGAGGGAGCGAGAGAAGGTTGCTATTCCAAAAAGATTGTACTCTGTGTCCAAAAGGTGGCATTCCATGTCTTGGTGAGTATTGCCTCTTACCTCACTTGAACTAAAACTAGGAATATGGGCCCTTATGTGTGTGCATGTGCCTTCAGGTTGCCTGTTGATTTATGACAATTCCATTAATTTCATAGGATTTTTATATGGACCAAAATAGCAAAGAAGCTGGATTCATCAGTTCCTTCTGTCTTCTTGGTACACTGATAGCACTTGGCCATGTTCTGGAACAGTTGTGGGTGAACATATGGCACCCCAGAATTGGTTGGGCTGCACCTCTCATCATCCCCACTGGGAAGGGAGCAAGGGAGAGGTAGTCCAATAACCCTGGAGGAGTGTGCATTCAAATCTCATATGGTTTCACACCAGAGAGACACATACACTCAGCCTTGAACAGGTTAGTTCAGAGATGTTGGACTTTTTCGGACGTCTCAAATACACTGCAAGGAGCCTCGTTGCATTGCGAGGCTGCTGCGCTGCAGGGCGTCGCTTTCGGATGACACTCTCCCCTGCTGGTACTGTTGCGGTACCGCGGGGACATTTGAGCGTTATATTTCGCTGGTTTTTAAGCACGAAAGTTGATCGTGATTAAAAACCGGTGAAATATAATGTTCAAATGTCCCCGCGGTACCGCAACAGTACCAGCAGGGGAGAGTGTCGTCCGAAAGCAACGCCCTGCAGCGCAGCAGCCTCGCAACGCAACGAGGCTGCTTGCGGTGCATTTGAGACGTCCGAAAAAGTCTGTTGGCTGCTTCTTTTCTCTCTCACTAGCAAAAGTTCTGGTGATTGGTGTGTTTGTAACAGTAATTTGATAGGTCAGATAGCTTGAAACAGGCTCAGTACATTGATATTGTAGCATTATCTGAACAGATACTCACAGTTCAAGATATAATAAGAACTTTGCACTGCGTTGTTCATTGGCATTTTAAATGGAACAAGTAGATTTGTGGCTTTCTCATAATGGATGGCGAGGCTGGAGGGAGAGCTGAATCTGCATATCCCTAATACATTTTTGACAAAAGCAAAGCCCCAGATTTTCAGAATTCTCTGTGGGAATGATTTCAGTTGATAATTACCAATATTTCCTTCTTTGTAAAAATCCAGCATTCACATTGATAATTCCCTCTGGAAATATATATTAAAACTTTAAAAGTACTGTATATCCAGCATAGAACAAATAAGAACTTCAATTGTTTATTAACATCAAAAGGGTTCACTTGTGCTCTGCCTTTGATTAATCCAGCCCTACATATGCTCACAGTCTGCTAATTGTGAATCTAAACAGTGATGTCAACAGCCTTTAAAAGACTTCTAAAGCAACAAACTCTTTTAATAGATACTTAGTTTTGAACTAGTTGGAGTACTGAATTTTTAATCACCCTTGTCAGTTGTACTAAAAGCGGACTCAGTGGCAGAGCTCAGAAAAATTATTTCTTGGAATGAAACACCTAGAATCTCTTCACCAGAATGGCCATTGCCAATTTAGCACTAGCATTTAGCTTTAGCATTTTGGGAGTTACAGTAAAACAAAGTAACTCTTCCTGGGCTCTGCTCAACAGGTAGTGGCTATACACTAGGATCTTGACAGTGGAAACCAAATACAGTTGTCCCTCCATATCCAAGTATTTGGTATCCACGGATTTAAGTATGCACGGTTTGAAAATATTTTTAAAAAATAAATATCCAAAAAGCAAACCTTGATTTTGCCATCTTATATAAGGGACACCATTTTGCTATGTCATTGCATATAATGGGATTTGAGTATTCACGGATTTTGGTATCCACGGGGTGTCCAGGAATCAAACCCCAGCAAAAATGAAGGGAAAACCGTATTCTATTCATACTGAGGTCCTGTCTATATGAGAGGGAAATAATACATACTCATCTGAAAAGGCAGGTGGTCACAATGATGTGAACAGTCTACACAGCTAAAACTCCCCCCTAAACTCCGCATGACCCCCTAGCCAGCTGGTGGCTGCCAGTTTTTTTAAAAAAAGGTTTCCTGTGGTATGCAGAAAATAAACAAACAAAAAAGGAAAAATGCTATTTGGAAGAGGGAATAAAATACCTGAGAATGAGTAGTCCACTTTGTATCCTCTGCCTAACCTCCAAGAACACCTCTGGGGCCATGAAGGCAGCACTAGGGATGAAGCTGATGCAGGAGGCTCACTGAGGAGATTCGGACTTGCCCAGGGAATGAACCCACATGGGGAAGGAGAGCTCAACCCAGGAAGCGCTTCTGCTCAACTAGCAACAGAGAAAAATTGATTGCTTACCAGACTCTTGCTTTCCCCAAAATCCAACATCCAACATGGTGGCTGCTGCTGCTGTCCCTCTTTGCTAGCCCCACCCCCTGTACTCATCCAGCCAATCAGATTCCCCTGCCTCTGTGCATATGTGTGAATGTGAGCAGTCAAACAACTGCTCATTCGCACATCATATGGATTTTTTAAAGAAAAATCCATACAAAGCCCCAGACATGCCACAAACTGACTTTATGGAGAATTTTGCTGCCCTGTTTTCAAATGACACATATTTGTGTGAATAGCCATTTGCACAGATTGCCATCCATTCGCACACTATTCATATCCCCCACCCCCCATAGATGGCCCCTGAGTAATGAAACTTATTTGGTAGGCTTGGTGTCTTGCAGTCAATATCATTTTGTATTTCTGTATAGAGGATGTTGCGGAATCTTTACAGCCATGATCTTATTTATCTTTTATAAATACATTCTGCTATTTCTCCTAAAGGAGCTCATAGTTTTGTACATGGCTTTCCTTCCCATTTTATTTCTCACAGCAGCAGTTCTTAAACCTTTCTTTACCACAGAAACCCTCTAAATATCCACTATTGCCACGGATCACCAAGACCTAAGTAAAGATTTAAAACCCTAAAGTGCATTAAACATTTATTTAAAGTTGCTCATCAAGGGTCTTCAGATTTGGAGAGAAGAGACAAATAAGTAAACACACACTCTTATTATAATATTTTATTGGAATAATTTCATTAATAATAATAATAATAATAATAATAATAGATGAATACCAAATCATGACCTAATATTACTTGTTAATTTTAATTAATTAATGAGAAGACTGGTGCTGCATTTCACTTGCAAACCTTGTTGTATCAGGCTTAATAGATGCAACTTGTATTCTGCGCTCCCACTCTATGTTTTTCAAATGGTTTCTATCCTTATATTTAGGATAAATGAGAGCAGAGAATGATTTTTCACACAAGTATGTCATTACAAAAGGCATCAATACTTTCATAGATAGCACCCTTCAAAGTTCTGGAAAATCTGCTTGGAAGGGCCTATTCCTTGAACTGCAGTTTCAGAGCAGCATTCATGGATATCGTTATGAGCTTGTCTTCCTCTGTTGCTATGAGCCCCTCTAGTTAATACACATTAACTAAAAATGGATCCAGATCCAGTTCTTGCTTGCATCAAGAACAGAAACTATGCTGCAAATCTTTCAAATGTCATATGATAAGTGATGTGTCCTCCTCAGACAACTCTACATTGGTGGAACCAAGAAAATGTGTGAGGTTTGGAAATGTCTCATAGTTTCCATTTGATAGATCATAATGTCACATTTCCAACTTATTCATCATTGCTTCAATCTTGTCTTCAATTTGAATAACTGTAAATTTTTCTCCTTGAAGGTTTAAGTTGAGCATATTTAAATGGGTGAAGATATCTGACAGATATGCTAATTTTATTAACCAGGAAAAATCTGTCAAATGATCGCTGAGGTGAAATTGCTGCTCCATGGGGAATAATTTTATCTTGTCTCTTAATTCCCTCAAATAAGACAATACTTTACCTCATGGTAGCCAATGAACTTCACAGTGTAGCCCCATTGCTCAAGAAGTCTTGAATTCAGTGATTTGCTTTTTATAACATTAACAATTTTGACTGATTCATTTAAGGTCAGTTTAGTTTTTCTGGTATCTTCTTAGCAACTGGAGCTTGCCTATATATGCAGCAATGGTACCAAGTCACCGATGGTATGATATCCTTAATCTGTGCTACAAGTCCTGTAAACTTTCCAGGCATTGCTCATACTCTGTCTGTGCTAATTCCAACACATTTTAACCAATCCATGTCATGATGTTAAATAATTCTTCAGTGGTAGTTTGTATCAATGAGGAGATAAACAGTGAATCTTTGAAAATATTTTTCTTGTGCTTATATCTAACATAGCACAATATAGTTGCTTTTTTTTTGTTATGCTTGTGTTTTCATCCAATTATTAAGTAAAGGGGGTACATGCAAATTCTTTCTAATAACTATTCCTTGAAATTGGCTGACAAACCATCAATTCCCTTCTTAACTGTGTCATTTGACAAAGGTATTAAGGAAAGGTCCATGGCAGCTTTCTCTTGGATCAATGCAGTGTTAAGGAAAATGCAACATGGGACATACAGTGAAAGAAATAAAATATGTATGTGAAAGTCACAATGACTAAGCAAGAGCAATTATGAAGCTACACAGGTGAAATTGCTAATGTAATCTATAAGTCCTGAGAGCCAAGGACAGAGGTACTGAATGCAGAATGGAAACACCTGAGAATCATTAAGTGTACAAGGTGAAATGTTGAAATACATGGGTTGGTCTTAAGTATGGGTGGAACTACGTGGACCAATCAGAATGGAAGTACACACCCACTGGGTGGAAACTAACTAGTGGGTGGTGATAAACAATGGCTATAAAATTGCAATGTTTGCCAATGTATTGTTGGTTGAGTAGAGTTGGAGTAGTTTGGAGATATTGTGGAGTAGTGTGTAGAGATTGTGATTTGTTGACCATATAGTATATTTATATAAAAGAATAAAGTAGGTTTTATATAAAACTACTGAGTTGCCTGAGTGAATCCTGGAGACGTTTTGGAGACACCTGGAGAAGAGTGAGAAGGCTTGGAGAGTTTGTCAGGATCTTCAGCCTATTCTCTGAAACTCTGCTGCTTTGAAGGAAAGCATTAACCACTGATCTAAGCTGGTCAGCTCTGCTGCATAACAAGGTGGTGAGTTTGAGCCAGAGGTGAAGAGATACAACTCCCATCATCCTTGACATGCAGAAACCTTTTTTTTTTTTTGCAGTAGGTTATTGTCTGAGGTTTTCTGGTTTTTGCATTGAGAAACTTCAAATAAGGCCCTAATTGCATTTTCATTTTTACAACCAGTAGCAGTCTTTTTTTTTTAAATCATTTTTTAAATCATTTTCTTACTTTCCCAAAGCTTCTGATCCTAACTTGGTGTGTGTGTGTGTGTGTGATGTTTTTTTGTGGCATGTTCTTTATGTTTAGTACTGAGATGTCTTTGCAACTTTGATGATTTCATGACCTCATTGGACAATATGTCATAACATAACACATACTGCAGTGGTTGTTTGTCTTCTGGGCCTGTACACATGAAACCAATCAACAGATTTCCATTACTATAATGGTAGTATTTTTAAGATGACCAGTAGAAGCTTCATTTTCCTTCAAACACGATGCTCCCTCATCAAAATCATCAGTACTTTTAGATTTCATATTCAGCTACTGATCCACCCTGAGGCTCAGCCAAAATGCATTGTGATGAAATTCATTGTGATAACATTGAAAAGTCACTTTACGCAAAATAACCAAATGCTCTTATTCAAAGAAACTGAAGAAGAATCAGGATCATTTTCAATAATCCACAGTTATCATTCCAAAATCCATATGAACACTCACACTGCACACTGACTGACTTCAGCACTCTCTTCCCACAACTATGGTCTTCATTTTATACATAAATTTCTTCAAGAACATTTCTGACACAGCTACAGAATTCTGGGAAGCAATAGGTATTCTGAGAATATGGTGGCACAACTTGCGCAACACTAAACTTTGGTGCAGCTATGGAGGTGGCTTCTGGCTGTATGTGTGCTAGCAAGCAATGTGAAGTGCTTTCTCTCAACCACTCAGTGTCATTTACTTGCATGTTCTCACTGCATGCAGAAGTAGCTATCTTTTTTTTGCTATCAAACAGTTCTTTTCATAACTTTTGAACAGCTTGAGGTATTGTAGTGAAACTTTATACAAATGATGTCTATCATTCACAAAAGACTCCTGCTCTTTGAGATCTAAGTATTACCATCCATCTGTCTGTTCATCTGCCTTCCTTCTTTCCTCCCTCCCTATTTTAACTGTAAAAGCTGCTAACATTTCTTCAAGCCTTCGCAAATACCCTGTGAGGACATTGTGGCCCCCAGGAGGTCCGTGGACTACAGGTTAAGAACTGCTGCCTCACAGCATTCTTGTGAGTTAGGTCAGGCTCAGGATAAGCACCTGGTCAAAGATTACCCAGTGAGCTTCATGACTGAGCAAGGATTTGAACCTAGGGCACCCATCCTAAGCTGAACGTTTAACCAGCATACCATATTGACTGTTTTATCCCCCAGCAGCCAAATAAATAGACCCAATTAACATAGGTTTAAATTCAGCTGTTGGTCCCAAGCAAAGTATGCCTATGGAATAAATGGGAAGCTGCTAAGTGAACACTTGTGTAAATTCTATTGATTCTGTAGGTCTATCCCAATTGAAACTAACTTTAAATTTACATTAACAAATAAAGTTCAATTATTGTGAACTACATCTAACCAAGACAAACTGTTAATTTACTACAGCTAGCTCACCTGCATGAAAATAATATTCATGGAAAAGACTGGGCAGAAGAAATGAACTTAAGTTTCTATAGAATAAGATCCATAGGCCACTCTATTAGCAGCACTTATCCAGGGACATTTAATTTGCCTCTAATACTTCCCCTTGAGATTGCATGAAGAGTTACTTTATTAATACTGAACAGACTCTTAGTACATTAAGTCTCCCTGTGTCTGGGGACATGACCATTGCTTTCTGATCACTGGATAGAGAAACAGCGGCCAAGTTAAGTTCTGGGGAAACACTCCCAACCCCATCACTACTTTCAGTACTAAGACACTTCCAGTACTGTTTTTTTTAAAAAAATAATTGCTTTTAATTTTCTTTAAAAAAATAAGTAGAGATTATTTGCTCTTCTGTTCTCCTCTGCCACCAAATTTGTGTTGCTCAGATTTCGGTTGTTATTTGTGTCATCATTTGAAATGTAATGGGGAGGCAGTATTTGAAACAGCAATGCTGTTGCAGCCAGCATTCTCTGTGTGGGGATGTAGAGAACATTCACAAATTTCCTCATCCTTACTGAGAAAAAGGACATGGAATTTTTGCAAATGAGAAAAATAATTGAATAATGTCCAAAAACTGAGTAAACTTGCCTAGTGGGAAGAAAACACTTGAAATCATTTGCTTCATGATGAGAGAATGAAGTTGGTAAGGATTAACATCCTACTTCAGAGTAATTCCAGTTAAACTAACAGGATACTCTCAAAATAAAGTAACTTTCTACAGATTGCCCTGACCAAATCCCCATCTCCCTCACCCTGTTTGGTGATACAGCTACCTTCTTCCCCACAGTGCTTTCCTTTATAAGAAGAGGGTATTCTCCTTATTTTGCCTATTCCACTATCCCACAGGTGAGTTGCTAGTGGTGGCCTTAGCATGACTATCTTCACCATGAATCAAGAGAGAAGGAACTGATTTCGGAGCATGCAGTTTAAATCTGCAAGTGAGAAATAATGTCCCAAACAGAACCTAGAATGCTAGGCTGGAAAATTAACTTGATGACGTTAAACATTAGAAAATGGGAGGCTGATTCACTGCCACTAACATGAATAACTGGATTTGTGGAATTAATTGATGTAACAGCATTTAATTAGTTATTTATAACATTGGTCTTTTATAAAGATGGTGGGATTGTAGAGAATGGCATGGAGGTTGTCATTCACCCATTGGGACACAGTTACTGACATCCTGTTAGTGACATACAGTACATGGGTATAAGTCAATCTTACATTTGTATATGCTTCCTTTTGGTCAATGCAGAGATTGGTATTTTCTTTCTCCCTCTGCACTACCATAGAGTAGCTGCAGCTCCTCATAGCCATTCCATTCCTGATTAGGGGAGTCAGAAAAGCATCTGGACATGTCCCCACAGCCAGACACAAAATGCTTACATCATCTGCTGAAATCTCCGGAAGAACCCAGCAGAGCCCAGCAGATGAGGTAATCATTTCATGTCTGACTATGGCTGCTGGTTTGTGTGTGTGTGTGGAGTTTACAGCAACACTACAGTAGGTCTAGTGGTTGCATAATGGTCAGCTGTATGCTGGACCATACAATATTGTGGCATTTTGTCATTGGCCTTTCAATCATGCTCTTTTTTTGTTTTAAAAATCATCTTCCCCCAACTTGAATTTTCCCCCCAAGATGGACTACAAAACTCTTAATAAATTGTTGCCTGGGGATGTGTCATGTAACTGCTTGTTCAGAGTCAGTGAACAGAACTTTCAGGGTTAAACAGCAAGCTTTATTGTCACAGGAAATTAAAGAGCAAAGTGTACACAATTTTTGTTTCGAATAAAGTTCATTGGCAACACAGTAAAATAAAAAGTACAGTTGTCTGTCCATATCCACGGATTTAAGTATTCACAGCTTGAAAATATTCTTAAAAAAAGAATAATCCAAAAAGCAAACCTTGTCCTTCGAGCCTGTGCAATGGATTTTTCTGGTGGAGCGCAGCGTGCACAGAACTGGCCTCACCCTTTAAACGAAAGGTTCATCTGCTGTGGCCTTGCAAGCATGGACAGTAGCAGTGAGGTCCTTGGGTCATAGGTTTGATTAGAGTTTCCTTCTCTTAGATGGTTGACCTTACAGGGTTGAACGGGCACCATATGCCCGGGTTTGGAATTAGAGTTTTCCTTCTCTTAGGATGGTTGCCATCAGGCTAGAGAGCCCATTCTGCCCTTTGACATTCTTTGTCAGACCCTTCAGTTTTGACCTGTCTGGCATGGGAGACCCTACCGGTGGCTTTATGCCACCGCCAGCGTAGCTCAAAACATCATTAGGGTACGCAAGCCTCTCTTCCACGACAAGGGGGCATCAATGGAGAGGAAATCTTGATTTTGCCATCTTATATAAGGGACACCATTTTGCTATGCCATTGCATATAATGGGACTTGTTCACAGGTTTTGGTATCCATGGGGGGTCCTGGAACCAAACCCCAGCAAATATGAAGGGACAACTGTATTCCCAATCAGTCAAAATCTGGCAGGCAACTGAGCCATTGGCTACCCATCGTCCATCCACCCTGTTTTCACCCATCTGTGGCTCCACCTATTGACTCTCACATCATCTGAAGCCGCAAGGCCATCCCATCCGTTACCAGCAAACTCTATCCTCCCATGTCTATTCACAGCACACCAACTTGTTATATTGGTAAAGAATGCAAAAACATCAGACAGTCTAACATGAAAGTACACAGTGACTGGACACAACCAGAAATCAAAATTGTTGTTTGGGACTGAACCTGACAGGATAGCGGGATTCAATATGGTTACAAACTGTCAAATTTCCTAAAGATCTCATTTTGCAACCTATTCAATTAAAATTTGTTACTGATCTTCATCTCTTCTTTCCATCCCCAACCAACATGTACACTTTATTCACCCTTCAAACTACCCTATTTGTGAATGATCAATAAAGAGTGATGTTAAAGTTTAGTAAGGAATGATGTGTTAATTTCTGCTAGAGGACACTGGTCCACTACAGCTGCATGGCTAGGAACTGACTAGAAACATCAGTCAGTGAATCAAGGGGTGCGGCTATACGATCATAAAAAAATCCATATGGGGGGCAAAAAATACGAACAGTCTGTCATTCGTATGCATACGAACCAGCTATACGATTTTTTAAACCCCCTAAACTCCATATGACTCCCTCTTCCCAAAGCTGGCTGGAGTGAGCAAGCCAAGCGGCAGTTTTAAATCTCCCGCTGCTTTTTTTTTTTTTAAAGGTTCCTGGTTTGCGGACAGTCGGTTTTCCGTATTTACAATATAAAATAAAAATAAATAAACATATAAATTCACGGACTTACCAGACGCTCGCTAGCCAGGAAACCAACATGGCAGCCACTCCCAATTTCCCTCCATGCTAGCCCCGCCCCTTCTACTCAGCCAGCCAATCAGATTACACAGCCTGTTTGTATGTGTGCGAACGGACCATACAGACCTGTCAGCCATCCAAACGGCGTACGGATTTCTCTTTGTGATCCGCTTTCCCTCCCGAACGCCGCGTGTGCGTATTTCAGGGTGGAAAACCGCCCCCCCCTTTTGCATTCGTGTGCATCCGAACGGCCATTTGTACCGAAGTGCGAACTTTCGCATGCCGTACGTATTATTTAAATCGTGTAGATGGGACCAAGGATGGAGAATACTTAATTGAAATGTTTTCAATGCCTTTGAACATAGGCAAAACATTTTTTCTGCATGGTTGAATTATCACAGCCTATTTTCCTTCCTCCTTCCAATGAAAAAGCGTGGTTTAGTGGTAGAGTACATGTTCGACATGCAGGTGTCAGAGACCCTAGGTTCAGTCTGACATCTCCAGTTTATAAGATCAGGTATCTACTACTCTAGGTAGGGGATTTAACTAGCTGTTTTTGTTGGCTCCAAGCTCCAGCCTTACCAAATCCCTCCAAATATGTGGGCCACTGAAGAAGGAAGTGAGTGGAAAGCACAATGGGTGTAGAGCGGTGAGGAGAAGCCAACAGAAGAGGAAATGAGAGATGAGGAAAACTTTCCCTTCAGTTATCCAGGTGTCTAGCATTATGTGAATGATAAATCCATTGAAGAAGCACAAAGGCATTTATTGTAGTTCACTTCAAATACTGTAATAATAACCAGAACTGAATAATAAAATATATTACTAGAGAATTGATAAGACAACCCCCCCCCCACATTCACTTATTGTCCAGAAAGACGTGAAAAACACTAACACTTTCCATAGGGAGGAGTGGACACCAGCTTTTGATAGGGCCATAGTTTTCTGAGGACCCTTTGCTGAGCAAACAAATCACCCCTTCCTCACCTCCCATTCCTCCATTCCAGATGAGCCTCACCATTTTCTTGCTTCATTATAATAAGCCAGCCAGCAAAGAACCATCTGATCCATTTCCTCCAATCCAATTCTATTCCTCCTTCCTCCAAGGTCTTCTTGTCATTATTTATCAGGGGGAGAGAGAGAGTCATTCCATCCCTTAATGATTACTGAAGACTTAAATTAATGCATTCATTAAAGTGCAGGATTAATTTCAGCCTTAATCAGAAAAACATATGGTGTTCAGTCATGTGAGGGAAAAAATCTAAGATATTAGTAATTTAACATGTTCATTAACATTTTATCAAACTTTGGCTCCATCTATTTAACAGATTAATCTGGACAACTTTTGGGGACATGGGGCACATTTCCCTTCAACCCATTAGCGGGTACATGTCTCACTGCTTCTCCCACTACCAAATTTCATGTCCACACTTTGTTTTGAAGTTAAACTGTTCTCCCAAGAGGCTTCTGGAGGTATGATTCTGCATCAAAACAAGGTATGATTCCCTCATACCTTGTTTTAAAGTGGAACTGTTTGCTAAGGGTGATCTTTTTTTTTTTTTTTTTTTTTGCCACACTACAGAAATTTTGTCACACAGCAAACACATCTCTCTATATAATTCTCTTGGGTATGTTGCCATTTCCAGTGTGCTGATTGACTGCTTAGGAAATTGACCAACCAATCAAAGCTTGGTTGGGCAGCCAATCAGTACACTGGGGGTGAGATCATGTGGACCTTTAGGGCAGAGGAGGTGTGAGTAGCATGTGTGTGTGCGCACACCTGCGCGCGCAGGGGAAGGGTGGCATAGGGCGTGGGGGTCGGCCCGGGGAGGGCAGTGCATGGGGAGGGTGGCAAGGGTGCGGATGATGGTGGTTCAGGCATGGGGGAGCAGCATGGGGGCGGGGGAATTTGGAGAGGGCAGCAGGGGTGCAGGGTGGTGGTGCGAGGGTAGCACAGGTTTGGGGAGGGCATGGGGGAATGCAGAGATGGCGGCGCAGGGATGGTGCCATGGGTGAGGAGGGTGGGTGGCAGGAGGGCCGCGCGGGCATGGGTGAATGTGGGGAGGGCGGCACAGGCAGGGTACAGCACAGGCACGGGGAGGGTTTGGGGAACACAGGGAGGGGCTCCAGGGGAAGGCAGGGAAGGCCATGCAGGGCATGAGGGGGCTGTGTGGGTGCGAGTAAATGCGGGAAGGGAGGTGCAGGGAGGGCAGCATGAGGGTGGGTTTGGGGAGGGCATGGGGGAATGTGGGGGTGGCACATGGAGGGTGGCATGGGTGCGGGGTGAGGTGTGAGGGCAGCACAAGCACAGGGAACTGCAGGGAGGGCAGCGCGGGGGGGTGGCACAAGGGTGGCACAGGAGTGGGGAGGGCACGGGGGAATGCATGGAGGCTGTCACAGGCACAGGGGGTGGCACAGGGAGGGGCATAGGGGTGGCATGTGTACTGCCAGGAGGGGGTGTGGCTTGTGTACTGCCAGGAGGGGATGTGGCTTGTGGGGGGAATGGTGTATCTTACACCAGCTATAGCTAGTTATAAGAAAAGCTGTGCTCCCCCTCCCCCACTGTTGTGATAAATTCAGAAGTAGTAGTAGTCGGAGGGAGGCTGCAAACATGATTTGTGTTACTCATCCTGGTGTAGAACTTTGTGAGAACATCACTTCCTTTGTTATCAGGCCATGCACTGCCTGTTTTGAAAGGAAGCAAAAGAGAAGCAGTTTTCTTTCTATTCCTGGCTTTGGAAAATGTGTATTCTGTAATGGTATTTGTAGTGGAGTGAGGAGAGGCCATGGTTGAGGGTGGGAAGCACTGAAATTTTCTTGTTCTTTTCACACTTCAGCTTTCTCCATGGCCACTCCCAGACTCTGGAGCTCCTTGACAAGGACAAGTTAGCTTCTTCTCTGTTGTCCATCCAGTGCCAGGCAAAGACCTTTTTCTAGGCAAACCTTTGACAAATAAGCAGGTCTGTTCTTGAGGCATGTTTGTGTCCAACTGGCTGTTTATGTCTTTTCTTGTCATATTTGATTGGGCTTTAGATTTATCTTTTAATCAAGTTTTTTTTTGTTTCTACTTTGCATTTTATTATTGTTAGCTTACCTGAATGACCTTTTTCAGTTGAAAAGAAATAAATATTGGAGCACAATTCTATATGTGTCTACAAAGAAGAAAGTCCTATGGACTTTAATGGTGCTAACCCCCAAGTAAATGGATCTAGGATTGCAGCCTTAGAATATTATTTTCCACTGACGTTGAGGGGGGGAAATATATTGACACTGTACGTTTCTAATAAGAATCATGATATGAACAATTGTATTACAGGTTCCATCCTCTTGCCCTCTTTGACTTGATTCTGTTATTAATGAAAACATCAGTGAAATGAAATATCTTTCTTGAGACTTCTTAGAAATCTAAGGGGAAAAAAAATATTACAAGACAGTTTCATGTGAAATAATATCCTAACAGACAGTAAGTGCCTGAGTTGAGTGTCAGCATATGAGCAAAGCTATTCAATAATATTTCAATCTTTTGATTTTTTTTTAAAAAAGATAACAAATATTGTAAATCTGATAATATACCTTCAGGGGACTAAATTTCTTTGCAAAGTTGTGGTTTTACTAAACCAAGACTGGGTGAAAACTACATTAAGCTGGATGATTAATGTGCATATTGGACTTCAATACAACACAGTCATCCGGCAGAGTGGTTAAAGTTTTATAATAAAGATCCATACAAAAATGAGGCACTGAGCCAATGCTGTCTGAAGTCACACTAGATTTGGCTGAAATAATACAGTATATCTTAAAAAAGAGGCTGTGGAATATTTGCAGCTAAACGGATGGATTTATTTAGCAGTGAGAGGTATGATTTGGGAAACCAAATATCAACCTGTTCATAAAGGGATGTCACAAGTTCATTAACAAAACAATGGTTTGGATGTGAAGCAGAAGGTGTTAGACTTGTGACCTTCACTATCCTTTTACCTTTCAATCCATATTGAGGACAGACCTGCATGATTTTCATCCTGATCAGCAATCACCTTCAACCTTCCAAAAACAAAATGGCAGGCATTGTGCTGGTGTCATACATATGTAATTTTTTGTCACTGTGGATGGAAATATTCAGCATTGCCAGCAACCCTCCGTGCTCTGTACTTCATGTTCTGCATCTGGGTTGTCCCTCTCATGGCCAGTTGGTGAACAGGGATAGTGGTGGCCACACAGCATCTGGCTCTGTTCTTGCAACAAGGCACACAGAGAGGACAGCATTCTACTGGACCTTCTGGGAGTCCTTGTAGGTCCCCAGGAATCCAGGAGGATAATATCCTTATGAGTCTAGCTACAGGAACAGCGATAGATGTGGTTGTGCCCACTAAAGGGCAGTGGCAGGGGGTGAACCAGCTGCAGGATCATGAGTACAGAACATGACGCATGGAGGGAGCAGAATTATACCTGGCAAAGGTTTATGCACCACCATCACAATATAGAATCTTAACCATCTTCTGTTTGAAAGTATGACCTGTGTAGAATTCAATACTGAGCCTACAGACTTAGAGTTAGATCAATGGAAACACTCTCAGTGATATCCATGAACACATACCTCTACCTGCACAATGCTTACTTTAGACCATGCAAGTGTGTGTGTATGTGGGAATATATGTGCACACAGTATAAATAGTTATACAGATATAAATATAAACATTGGATGTTGGGGTGTTGGAGTGGTGAAGTCACCATACTTCTCAGCAGAATGAGCAATTGGTAATCATAGAATCATAGAATCATAGAATCATAGAATTGCAGAGTTGGAAGAGACCACGAGGGCCATCCAGTCCAACCCCCCTGCCACGCAGGAAATCACAATCAAAGCATCCCCGACAGATGGCCATCCAGCCTCTGTTTAAAGACCTCCAAGGAAGGAGACCCCACCACGCTCCGAGGGAGTGCGTTCCACTGCCGAACAGCTCTTACTGTCAAAAAGTTCCTCCTAATGTTGAGGTGGAATCTCTGTTCCTGGAGCTTGCACCCATTGCTCCGTGTTCCAGTCTCTGGAGCAGCAGAAAACAAGCCTGCTCCATCCTCAGCGTGACATCCCTTCAAATACTTAAACAGGGCTATCATATCGCCTCTAAACCGTCTTTTTTCCAGGCTAAACATACCCAGCTCCCTAAGTCTCTCCTCATAAGGCATTGTTTCCAGACCTTTCACCATTTTAGTTGCCCTTCTCTGGACACGCTCCAATTTGTCAATATCCTTTCTGAATTGTGGTGCCCAGAACTGGACACAGTATTCTAAGTGAGGTAATCACTGTCTTCTGTTTAGTTTAACTTTTACACTTCACTAGAGCTTGAAATACTGCTATTCAAAGCATGTTTATTACTAGTATAATATATTAGTAATAAAGATATTTTATAATTTATTACTTATTTATTTTTGTAATCTACTATTGATTTATTACTAATTCTTTATAAATTTAATTTATGTATTACTAATATAATCATAGTAATTATTATTCATTTTGTAATTTATTACCAATCACTTGATAATTTAAAGAAATCAGTTGCCATTCTTTGTTGCTTTTGTTTGTGGTACATTACCAACACTACTTTCTAGTTACTTTTTAAACTAATTCTTTAAAATATACTTTAAAAAAAACCCAAAATTGTCCCAGATGTACAAAGATACCTGAACAATTGGGAAATTTTGGAGTAATGAGTAAACATATACAGTTGTCCCTTCACATTTGCTGGGTTTTGGTTCCAGGACCCCCCGTGAATACCCAAATCCATGAATACTCAAGTCCCATTATATGCAATAGCATAGCAAAATGGTGTTCCCTATATAAGATGGCAAAATCAAGGATTGCTTTTTGGATTATTATTTTTTAAAGAATATTTTCAAGCCAGGAATACTTAAATCCGTGAATGCCAAATCCGTGAATACGGAGGGAAAACTGTAATTCTTTACACTAAAAAAAGTAGTGATATTACCAGTCATTACATTATTTTACCAAAGGTATGCCTTTGTTACTTCCCAAAGTAACATGTAATATATAGGCGAAGGGTCTGAATTTAATGTAACACTACTGGAAACATTAGGATTTGGGGCTCCTCCTTTCTGCAGCCTTTTCCTGTACTGAAAATCTGTTCCAGAGAGTTTCCTATTGTGACACTGGGCCTTTCCTCTCCCGTGATTTGTGATGCAAGGGCCTTTCTCTCCCTCTGCTTCCATCACTTTGGGGATGGCCAACCATGTCACAGCTGAACTATGGTCCCGTCTACATGATTTAAATAATATGTACAGCGTGCGAAAGTTCGCACTTCCGTACAAACGGCCGTTCAGATGCACATGAATGCAAAAGAGGGGGGACGGTTTTCCACCCTGAAATATGCACATGCGGCATTCGGGAAGGAAAGCGGATCGTGAAGAGAAATCCGTATGCCGTTCGGATGGCTGACGGGTCTGTACGGTCCGTTTGCACACATATGAACAGGCAGGGTAATCTGATTGGCTGGCCGAGTAGAGGGGGCGGGGCTAGCACGGAGGGGAATTGGGAGCGGCCGCCATGTTGGTTTCCCGACTAGCGAGCGTCTGGTAAGTCCGTGAATTTATATGTTTATTTATTTTTATTTTATATTGTAAATACGGAAAACCGAATGTCCGCAAACCAGGAACCTTAAAAAAAAAAAAAAAGCGGCGGGAGATTTAAAACTGCCGCTTGGCTTGCTCGCTCCAGCCAGCTTCGGGAAGAGGGAGTCATACGGAGCTTAGGGGGCTTAAAAATCGTATAGCCAGTTCGTATGCATACGAACGACAGGCTGTTCGTATTTTTTGCCCCCCATACGGATTTTTTTATGATCGTATAGCCGCACCCTATGTCTCCCACAGATGGATAATATGTGTAGTGTGGACGTTCCTTAATGGTTGTGAACTAATTGTCAGAAAAGTCACTCATAACCAGACGGTATGTAAGAATTAACATAAAGAATGATTTCTTGGTGAATAATAGAAATATAACTGAGTTAATAATTCATTTCCCCTGCACATCAGTTCCCTTTAAGCCTCTCATATCAAAGGTCATACTCCAAGCCTCTTAGCTGTTCCCCAAGCCATCTCTCACTCCCCTGCTTCAAGCCTCTCTCTCTGACTTCACATCTTCAGCTGCTCCACTAAACTCTGCTACTTTCCTCTTTCTTCACACTCTCCCTTAATCCTCCAGAAGCCCCTCCCCTTTTGGCCTTCTCTCCTAGGATTGGCTCCTGAAGCACACCGTTTCCATTTGTTCCCTTAACTGTCTGTCACACCTACACTCTGGAGAAGGCTTGAAGGGCTTCAGGGAAGAGGGGAATGGGAAGCAATCAGCTGGGCTAGCCTCAGCAGAACCAGCCAATCACAGTGGAATGCTGTGATGGGGGGCGGGCCTAGAGGGGCGGGGAGGATATAAGAGCGATGCTTGCCTGGTAAAGCATTAGGGTGGTCAGAGGTTGAATCTACACATGGGCCATAGACCAGCTCCACACACTTACACACACACACACACACACACACCTCTGTTTTAATCCAAAATGAAATTGTATTAGTCTCTCTCTGGCTTTACTTTGCAAACGAAGATTCAGGAAGGACTCATCCCACGCTTTCTGCAAGCGCACTGGTGACTAAAAAGGCCAATCTGAGATAAACAAGTCCGGTTGCAGAAAGCACAGCAGAAGGTCTCCTTGGGTGATGTTTCTGGGTTGTGCTTCTTTCTGTGTTGTCTTTTCTCTTCAAGTCTTGTTCGGCGTGAGTTCTCAAATAAGGCTGCAGCATTGTGGATAGTGCATCTCCATGCCTCCCGATGTGAGGCCAGGGCGGACCATTGTTGGTGATGAGAAGCCTTTAATTGTGTCATGGCATCTCCTGCCATGATGTAGGAGGTCTGGGGTGGAGCAGAGGCTATTTAAACAAGGGCCACACCTTCCCTTCTCCTCTTCTTTGGGTTGAATTTTTCTCGCTGCAAGGAGGCAAAGAGTCTCTCTCTCTCAGTTCCTTACAGCCTGGTCTTCTCTTCTCTTCTCTTTTGCTCTCTGCCTCCCTTTGTGTTGTACATCGTCTCTCCTGTATAACTGCAGTTGTCCCTTCATATTCGCTGGGGTTTGGTTCCAGGACCCCCTCGTGGATACCAAAATCTATGAATACGCACATGTCCCATTATCTGCAAAACGGCGCTTCTTATATAAGATGGCAAAATCAAGGGTTGCTTTTTGGATTATTATTATTTTTTTAAAGAATATTTTCAAGCCGTGGATACCAAAATCTATGAATACGCACATGTCCCATTATCTGCAAAACGGCGCCTCTTATATAAGATGGCAAAATCAAGGGTTGCTTTTTGGATTATTATTATTATTTTAAAGAATATTTTCAAGCCATGGATACTTAAATCCGTGGATACCAAATCCGTGGATATGGAGGGACAACCGTAATTGCTTTCTCATTTGTTTGTATCCTCCTCTCCTGTCTTCAGTTAGAGTGTGTTGGTTGCATTTTCTTATTGTTATGTTGAGGCCTGATTCCCCTCTTGAATCACTCTCCTTCTGGCTGTTTGTCTTTTCAATTGCTTCAGATCTGGGGCTGGCATGTCTATTCAGTAAGCACATAATCTGCCCTGCATGAGGGGGAGGCCTCTGTTTGTGTGTATATTTGGGGAGGGGGGAGATCATCCATATAAGATCTCTCAGCCAGAGGCAGCCAAAGTAGCTCCGCTGGAAAAGTGCCAGCTTCAGGAGCTAAAGATCCCTGGTTCAATTTTGGGTTTCCATAGAATTTTCCTCTTAGGTTCCTTTTGCATTTTAATTTGGCTGGAGAAAAGTTGGGTTGGCAACAGGCATAAAAGAATGGGGTTCCCCCCCCCCCGGCCTCTGGGATCAGCCTTATTTTGTGAAGGGGCTGCAGGCCCCATTTTCGGAGGGCTTGTCTGAGCCATTGGGCCTTGTGGCTGCACATGTTGGCAGCCATCTTTGCCTCGTTTGTCAGGACACCATTTTGTTATTCTGCAGGCACCATTTTGAAGAATAAGATAAGCGTCATCTTGCAGGACATTGAAGTACTGCCTCATTGTATATTAAGTTATTGGGTTGTATAGTAGATCGTTAATATTATTTATGATTAAATGATAAAAGGTCAAGGACCTGAGCATATTTTTTTCATCTGGCTAATTAAGTCAAGCCTATTAATTATTCCCTAGAGGGCCTAAATACCCTAAAGGCATCAGGTCTTGTCTGACCTTGAAAGCTAAGCCGGGTCAGTCTTGGTTGGTGCTTGGATGGGAAATCACCAGTGAGGGCTGGGTGCTGTAGGCCCTTATTTTAGAGGCAGAACTGACAAAATCACCTCTGAGGATTCCTTTCCAGTCCTTTTTTATTTGATACATCAATATTGCCTTAATAAGATACTTGATCTGATAAGACTCTTAGTAGTGAAGTCATGTACCCTTGTGACCAGGTAATTCACTACTATATATTAAATTGCATTCTACGATCTTATTTTTAATTGGCTTGACTCTTAATAGTGCCAGATCTCATCGGATATTGGAAGCTAAGCAGGGTCAGCTATGGTTTATGTTTGGTTGGGAGACCGATTATATCACTACATAATTCATCATTATGTATTACATTGCTACTTACTATCTTATCTATAATTGGATTGACTTTTAATAGTGCCGGATCTCATTGGCTCTTAGAAGCTAAGCAGGGTCAGCTGTGGTTCATTTTTAGATGGGAAACCAATTATATCCCTACATAATTCATTACTATGGGTGCGGCTATACGATCATAAAAAAATCCGTATGGGGGGCAAAAAATATGAACAGCCTGTCATTCGTATGCATACGAACCAGCTATACGATTTTTTAAACCCCCTAAACTCCGTATGACTCCCTCTTCCCGAAGCTGGCTGGAGCGAGCAAGCCAAGCAGCAGTTTTAAATCTCCCGCTGCTTTTTTTTTAAAAAAGGTTCCTGGTTTGCGGACATTCGGTTTTCCGTATTTACAATATAAAATAAAAATAAATAAACATATAAATTCACGGACTTACCGATGCTCGCTAGCCGGGAAACCAACATGGCAGCTGCTCCCAATTTCCCTCTGTGCTAGCCCCGTCCCCTCTACTCGGCCAGCCAATCAGATTACACAGCCTGTTCGTATGTGTGCAAACGGACCGTACAGACCTGTTGGCCATCCGAACGGCGTACGGATTTCTCTTCGCGATCCGCTTTCCCTCCCGAACGCTGTGTGTGCGTATTTCAGGGTGGAAAACTGCCCTCCCCTCTTTTGCATTCGTGTGCATCCGAACGGCCGTTTGTACGGAAGGGCGAACTTTCGCATGCCGTACATATTATTTAAATCGTGTAGACGGGACCTATATATTACATTGTTTTCTACTATCTTATCAGTAATTGGATTGACTCATAATAGTGCCAGATCTTATTGGATCTTGGAAACTAAGCAGGATTGCCTCTGGTTGGTACTTGGATAGGACACCACCAATGAGTAGCAGGTGCTGTAGGCTATATTTTCACGTTTTAGAAACACTGCTCTTTCAAAGGTCTCCAAGAAGGTTAAAAGGTGTTGTTGTTTTTTGCCCCCCCCTCCCTAAATTAAGTTAATCTTACCACATAGATGAAGTATGTGAACATATTCACACTTCTCCCTTATGCTTTTTAGAAATGCCTGCCAGTCTATATAGGGTTACATTATGTGCTTCTCATGTGTGAGGAAGTTTATGCTCTGCTTCCCCATCACAGCTGTTGCTACCTCCTACTCCTTTCATTTGTCATTTTTGGAGAAATTTATGAATACTATACTATACTATACTATACTATATGCTAATAGATTTTATTATTTAATATTGAATAATATTTTGTGGTAAATCCATTGGCTTATGAATTATCAACTCAAGTCTTAACAAATAGGCAAATAAATTTGAATAACGGTAATAATGAAAATCATTCAAGACTTATCTATTTTTTATTGGAAGATTTTTATACCCTAGTGACACAATATCTCGTTGGATCTTTGATTCACTTTGATATTAATCTTGATTTGAGTTAACCTGGTCCTTGATTTGATCACATTGACATAACCTCAAATACACAATTCATACTTTTTTTTGAAAAAGGTGGTTTGTCAGTTTAATAAGTTTTTACATAATTGGATAAATAAATACATTGTGATCAATAGATTACCACTTTAGCTAACATAATTTCTGTGGCTTAATGCCCTGGTGTCATCAGATCCTGTCTGATCTTTTGAACTGGATTTAAACCAAAGCTAGCTGCATTGGGGTTGTGGATAGGGTTTTTGCCCCGTCCTTACCATCACTGCCATCATTGCCTGCTGACCAAATGTCAGTTTGTTGTGTCAATTTCAAAGTTTGAGCTTTTTGGACTAGAACTTGCATTATGACCTTTTTCACATATGGATTAGAGGTTTGACTGCTGGACTAGTACTTGGCTACACGATTTATTAATTGATTTACATTGAATTTTACTTTTGCATCTTAGTTTGTTTGACTCCCTTTACGGTGACAAATCTCCCTGATTTTGGAAGCTAAGCAGGGTTTGTTTTGGTTGGCCCTTGGATGGGTTACTGATTCTTTCCTTACACAATTTGTTGCTATTTATATTGAATTTTACAATCCTATATTTAGTTAGTTTGACCCTCTTAATGTGGCTAGTTACGTCTATGTAAAATAATGCTGGAATAATTATTTGTTTTCTATTGGCCTTCAATACCCTGGGGGTACCAGGCATTGTTTGATTTTGGCAGCTAGGCAGGGCTGGCCCCAATAGGTTCTTGAAGAGGACAGTAGTGCATTTTACTATTATTCCTTTCCTTGGTTTTCCTGCTCCCTTTGGCAGTTCAGGGTTTTGGTTTTATTTTACCAGACACAATGCTGATAACTCTGCGGATTCATTGAGAGGTAGTCAATTACGGGCAATGGGCTCAGTTGATGGCTTCACTTCTAACCTGTACAATTTTGTTTTACAGGGTTATTGGGCTGTGTGATGGGCCCATTAAACCACTTGCACTTGCCAGATAGATATTAAGAAGAGGCCTACACTGTCAAAACTTGATGCTCCTTCTGTGCCTGAAGTTCTAGGACGTTCTTGTGGTACAGTTGCCCCTCCACATTCACAACTTTCACATTCGCGGTTTTGATTATTCGCGGAAAGATGCCTGGCCCCCCTCTCTCCACCCCATCCCTTCCCAAGGCAGGGAAAGGTATTCCCACGAAGCCCATCGGTGCCTTCAGAAGGGGGATGGAAAGCCTCCCTCTCTCCATCCCAGTCCCTTCCCAAGGCAGCCACTTTGGGAAGGGCGGGGGGGTGGGAGAGAGTGGCGAGGGGGGCTTCTTAAGCCTCCTTCACCACTTTGGGAAGGGCGGGGGTGGGAGAGAGTGGCAAGGGGGGCTTCTTAAACCCCCTTCTCCACTTTGGGAAGGGCGGGGGTGGGAGAGAGTGGCGAAGGGGGCTTCTTAAACCCCCTTCTCCACTTTGGGAAGGGTGGGGGCAGTGGGAGAGAGTGGCGAGGGGGGCTTCTTAAACCCCCTTCGCCACTTTGGGAAGGGCGGGGTGGTGGTGGGAGTGAGTGGCGAATGGGTGGGTTGTTGCAGGTGGGTGGGGGAGGACTATTATTATTTGCGTTTTTTTCACATTCGCGGGGGTCTTCCGCCCCTAACCCCTGTGAATGTGAAGGGATGACTGTATTCTGTTCTTACATTTCAGGATTGCCTTCAGACTCTACCTGATACTGCTCTGCATTGAAGGCGGTATCTGCAGAAATAATGTCCATAGAACTGAAGGTTGTACATAGGTCATTTTTAAGAGTGAAAATGTATAAGTGTCACTAACAAATATCTCTAATTTGAAGATGAACGTCTCATCCAATCAACCCCCAAATGACTTCACATTGCTCAGCATGCTAATCTATATCAGGCAATAAAGGAAGAGAGAAAGGAGAAAGAGTTGAAACATAAATTAGGCATTAGATGTTTTTTGCAACAACTTTGCTTATATGCAGGTCGTCAAAGCATATGTTACTTTGCAATCTGAAATGCAATATAGCAGTGAGGAATATCTCCAGGAACTTCTGGAGATATTTTCTGTACAATATTTCACAGCAAATGTGTTATTTTGACAATTTTCAAGGGTATTTTCAAAGTGGGAAAAATCAGAAACATACATTTATCCAGTTGATATTTTCTCTCGTGAACCCAGGTTTTTTAGCACTGCTTTTGCATTAAAAATGCTTCTTGGAGTACTAATCTTGTACCTCTTTGTAAATTAATCGTTGTATTACCAAAATATTTTGTTTGCTAGCATTTTTCACATAGCTAGACATGTTGGATTAATTTTACTCCATGCCCACTTAATCTTGTTTTTCACCCTCAAGCCTCCTTTGGTAACTTAAAATGATCCATAATTTTCTTGCGTTTCACACTTCCTGCTGTGCAGTTTGGCCCCATAATAGTTGTCATTAGGAAACTCGTAACTACACAAAAATGAGCAAGACACACTTAGAAATATTATATGGCTTAAAATGCAACCCAAAGCAGATTCAACACAAGCTGCAATTTATTTTTATCACAGTCTGGCAGTGCAAAAAAAGAAATGCTAGGGTTGATGGAAATATCCTCAGTGAAACGTGTTCTTATTGTTGGAATGAGACAATTTAATGTATGTGTGTGTGTCTAAGAGAGAGAGAGTACATGTAAAAGTTCACTGATATTCTACATCAGTTACTTAGTTACATATGCGTAATTAAGTAAAATCTCCTGGTCCAACCCTCCCACCTTAACAGCCAGCAGCTGGATGGGGGGGCAGCTGATGTTGTTTCCAACTCATTCCCACCAGCAAGCAAGGCTGTGACAATCGGAAGGAGGACCCCTGTTGCAAGTTCTTGTCACAGCCTCACTCACTCAGGAGAGGGTTGGAAATGTCATCCTTGTTGCCCTTTATTGGCAGCTGAATGGATCTCCATCACCCAATCCAGCTGCTGGCTAGTAAGATGGGCTGGGGGGAACAATTATGTAGTCTTAAGCATGGTCTACATTGTCTCTTTGAATACAGAGCATTATGGATCCATAATTCTAAGGTTATGAATCTGTTACTGTAATACTGAATGCCACCCATTATTTTTTTCAGTGTAACTCCCAGAATCCTTCAGTCAACATGCTCAATGGGATTCTGGAAGCGATACTTCACAAAAAGTTAACATTTCCAATCTCTGTTATGTGTCTGTGTCTGCCAGGGTAGCACACTAAACCTTTGAGCATCTTAAGACGTTTAGGCAGCAAAAGGTTTGTAGCAGAGTCTTGCTCCTTCAGGCAGAAGAATAAAGAACAGACACAGGTTGTGCCAACCCCCCCCCCACAAAAAACCCTACTTTGCTTTATTGGAGCATAAAAATATCTACAATAATACAGAGTACTGCATTTAACATCTTCACAACACAGAGTTGCAAACATAACTGAAAACACAGTTACAGCCACAGCAACATAGGATAGACAGTCCCTTAGCTTTATAGAAAAACATAAGCTTTCCCTCCAACAAAGAGATAACATTTTCCAGACAACTAGACTCCAACCTGGACCGTTCAAGGTTTTGCTTGTCAGGTCATTAATCTCAGTTTACAAACTGGCTCCATTTCCAGCAAGCTTTTGTGCTCATTCCTGCACCCTGCAGGCAATTATATTATACTTCATCTCTTCTCAGCATAAATCTATTAACTGCATGTCCCAACATCCATAACAGTGTCTTTCTGTGTGTGTTGTTGTAACTGCTATCAAGCTGACTTTGACTCATGGAAACCCTATTAATAAAGAGACCTCCAAGTCACTGTATCATCAACAGCCCATCTCAGGTCTTGCAGATTTAGGGCCGTGGCTTCCTTGATTGAATCTATCCATCTGGAATGCAGTCTTCCACTTTTTCTATTGCCTACAGTCAAGGTACAGAAAATCTTGAACTATTTTAGTGCCACCATCATCTACTTTTAAAGTTATGTAAATCATTTGTGGTTATTATCTTTGTTTTCTTAATGTCCAACTGTAAAGCTGCCTTTATACTTTCTTCCCTGACTTTCTTCAGTAATCATTCCAAGTCTTTGATATTTTCTGCTAGTAGTATGGTGTCATCTGCATATCTTAAATTGTTGTTATTCCTTTCTCCAATTTTCATGTCTCCTTCCTCTGAGTCTAATTCTGCTTTGCGTATGATATGTTCTGCATGCAAGTTAAATAGGTAAGGTGATAAAATCAAGCCTTGCCTGATCCCCTTGCTAATCGGGAACCATTCTGTTTCCATATTCTGTCCTGATGGTAGCCTCTTGTCCTGAGTACAGGTTACATGTCAGGACAATCAAATGTAGTGGCATACCCATTTCTATAAGAGTAATTATGGTTTTTCATGATCTACACAATGAAAGGCTTTGTTATAATCTATAAAACAAATTTTCTTTTGATATTATTTGGTGTTCTCTATTAATTCAACATCTTTATTAATGACTTGGATGAGGGAATTAGGGGCATACTTATCAAATTTGCAGATGACACCAAATTAGGTGTAGTAGCTAATACCCTAGAGGACAGGATCAAAATTCAGAATGACCTGGATAGACTGGAGAGCTGGGCCAAAGCTAACAAAATGAAATTCAATACAGAGAAATGTAAAGCACTGCACTTAGGGCGGAAAAATGAAATGCATAGATATAGGATGGGAGAGACCAGGCTGAATGAGACTACATGCAAAAGGGATCTAGGGGTCCTAGTAGACCACAAGTTGAACATGAGTCAACAGTGTGATGCGGCAGCTAAAAAGGCCAATGCGATTTTGGGCTGTATCAATAGAAGTATAGTGTCTAGATCAAGGGAAGTAATAGTGCCACTTTATTTTGCCTTGGTCAGACCTCCCCTAGAATACTGTGTCCAGTTCTGGGCACCACAATTCAAAAAGGATATTGACAAATTGGAGCATGTCCAGAGAAGGACAACTAAAATGGTGAAAGGTCTGGAAACCATGCCTTATGAGGAGAGACTTAGGGAGCTGGGTATGTTTAGCCTGGAAAAAAAGACGGTTAAGAGGCGATATGATACCCCTGTTTAAGTATTTGAAGGGGTGTCACATTGAGGATGGAGCAGGCTTGTTTTCTGCTGCTCCAGAGACTGGAGCACGGAGCAATGGATGCAAGCTCCAGGAACAGAGATTCCACCTCAACATTAGGAGGAACTTTTGACAGTAAGAGCTGTTCGGCAGTGGAGCACCTCCCTCGGAGCGTGGTGGGGTCTTCTTCCTTGGAGGTCTTTAAACAGAGGCTGGATTGCCATCTCTCAGGGATGCTTTGATCAAGATTTCCTGCGTGGCAGGATGTTGGACTGGATGGCCCTCGTGGTCTCTTCCAACTCTACAGTTCTATGATTCTATGATTCTATATGTTTTCATTATGATTCCTAGTGCCTCTTCCTTTCCTGATCAGCTTGGACATCATTTCTTGCTCCATATATGGTAAAAGTCTTTGTTGTAGAATTTTGAGACCACTTTGTTTGCATCAGATGTTAAAGCCACGGTCTTGTGGTTACTGCAATTCCTGGTGTCCCCTTCCTTGGGGACTGGAATGTATACTGAGTGTTTCCAGTCTATAGGCCATTATTATGAACATAAAGATGGACATGTGGTAAGGTCCTACACTTTAGGAGACACTAGGACAAAAAAGTCCTATAACAGGACTGCCTTCAAACACAGGACTGCTTCCTGATAGACCTTCAAATAGAGACCTGTTGAGCAAACCATGTTTGTTGATGTGTGCCTTTGAGTTGTTTCTGACTTATGGGGATCCTAATGCGACTCTTATCACAGGGTTTTCTGAGGCAGAGAGTGTGTGATTTGCCCAAGGTCACTCAGTGGGCTTTCATGGCTGAGAGAGGATTCAAACCCTTGTCTCCAGAGTAATAGTCCAACACTCAAACTACTACTTCAAGCAGCCACATAGCCACCCTATTAGTAATATAGTCCTACAGTGTTGTTTGCTCTCAAACCTTTTGATGTTCCAGATGGTTTGAGCTTCAACTCCCAGTAGCTCCAGTGAATATGACCAATTGGTCAAGGATTCTGGGAGCCGAAGTCCAAAATATCTGGCAGGCCAAAGGTAGAAAGACACTGGTTAATAGATTTTAACTGTTTTTATTTTTGTACATGTGAATAAAGCCTTGCTGTCACTCCAAAAATCTAGGTTTACTTTCTAGTAATAATGAAATAAAGGCTGGCATCATGTTAATAAGTGATGATGGCATAAATTGGATTTACACCATTGCAACTCACTTTTTTGGGTCATCGTGAAGCCTGGAATCCTGCTCTAACTATGCAATGACTACCTGTCTCCCAAACCCACCTTGTAAGCAGCAACATCCCACCCCCCGCCCGGCATGGCCATTTCCATGTTGTCAGAGAGTGGCAGAGGGATGAGCATGGCCATGTCCATCTAATTTCATATAGCCGGATGTGCTGCAAGGACATCATCTACAGGGACCTCCTGAGTATTCCTGGAGGCCTCTGCAGATGCCTCTTGCAGCACAGCCAGCTAAAGAAAAATAACTGGATGCATCCCCACTTCTCGAACAATACAATAATGGCTCCATTGTGGGGAATTTTGTGGGGAAGTTACAGCTACATCTCAACCGCATATGTCTCCCGATTCAGGATCTTGGCCAAAATCTGTCAACCAAATCAAATATGAGGAACTTATGTTCCCCAAAATCACTGTACCTGGACAAGAGGGTTTTTTTTTTAAAGGAATAACAGCTAGGTTACTTATTTTTCTGCAGTTGACAGGCAACACTAATGAATAATGAGAAAACAGGTGCAGTTGCTATTAAGCTGGTCCAGCTGGATGTTGGCTTGAGGGAGGCCATAGATTGTTCTGACTCTGTAAAGGTATCCATGGCATCATTCCTTCCTCTCCCTCCAAATGATATGATCTCTCTCTCCTCTTACTTCCTTGCCTATTAATAAACCCATTCTTGTGGGAGGTTTAAGAGTTCATATTAAGCAGCATATTTCAATCTTTGCAGCCTCATTCCTGGCTTCTATTTTTAGATCATTGTGTTCTGAATTTTGAGGTACAAGTTAATTAATATGTCAGCACTATCTCATTTAAATGGGAACAGTACAACACTTAGACCTATTCCTTCATATTGGGTTATCTCCAATTTGGATGGTACAGAAAAAATTTCCATATTTTTAGAGCATGAAAACTATTAGCTGTCCCATGTCAAGTCCATATCCAGCAAATCCCTCCCTCCCTCCCTCCCTCCCTCCCTCCCTCCCTCACACACATGTACACATGTGCACACATGTACACGCGGTCCTGGTTAAATTTTATGCAAATTTTATGCAACTTTCCCTCTCAGATTTTGCTGTAATTCTTCTCAAATTGTCATTGCAATAGAAAGCCAATGGCTGAAGTCCTATACACAAATGTGAGATTAAACTTGAGCACGCTGAGACTTAGTTATAAATAAACATGTGGAGGACTGAGCTGTTTTAGGCCAAAGCAACCAGACAGTGCCAGTCCCAGGTATTTTGCTGCCTGAGGCAGAGCAGCAAATGGTGCCCTCCCCACATCATCCAAGTCAAGATGGGTAAATAATACATACCTAAAGTGAGCCAAATTATTTTAGTACCAGAGAGAGAACTTTTCCCTATCTCTGGCAGTAAAGCAGCCACCCACAACATAGTAAATAACTTACAATTGTCTGCTCTTTCATTTGTTTCCTGAGATGGCCACCTTACTCTGCCTAACTGGAAGCTTGATGTGGCAGGGCATCTGTTATTGGAACGCTCAACTCATTAGGTGAGAATAGATAGATAGATAGATTCCTCCAGAGGTATGGCACCCAGGATCAAGCCTGTAAAACTCAGAGCAGTGACAGGAGTGGTAGCAATCTACAGGATGTGGGGCAACAGATTCTTTCTGATTCAAGAAGGTGCACAATTGGGAAATGAAGGAGGATGGCTGTGGAGTTCTTAAGTTGGTGTGTGTGTGTGAGAGAGAGAGAAAGTGGGGGGGCAGAGATTCTCCCAAGCACAGGAGCCTATTGATTTAGTACAAGGCCCTACAGAATTTTTTTAAAACTCAAGATAGATAGATTGAAAAGCTACAACATCGGGAAAGGGAGGAAGAAGGGGGATGTTACTGGAAGCTTGAGTTCTCTGGCTGATGTGTGTGTGTGGTGATTTATCTAAGCACAGAAGCCACCTGCTTTAGTGTCAAGGCTGCAGAGAAGTTTTTTAAAAAATAAAATAAATTAAAAGTATTGAAAGAAGATATGTGGGGAGGGGGAGTTTGTGTGTGGAGAGGAGACATGGTGGAGGAGGAATGCTAGGAAAAGAGGACTCTGTTGATATTGCTCCCATCCAAACTCCCTTGCCATCCTTTTCATTCTTAGCAAAAAACAAAGAGGGCTCGAAGGGGAAAGCAGAAGAAATGACAAGAAGAAGCAAGACACACAGTGAAAAGATGTTGAACGAATCGCTAGCATGGGGCCGTCCCAGATCTTTTCAGAAATAAATCCCAGCAGACTGGAGGAGGGCAAACGTTATCCCCATCTTCAAAAAGGGGAAAAAAGAGGATCCCAACAATTATCGTCCAGTTAGTCTGACATCAATACCAGGGAAGCTTCTAGAGCAGATCATTAAACAGAGAGTCTGTGAACATTTAGAAGGCAATGCCATAATCACAAAAAGTCAACATGGGTTTCAGAGAAACAAGTCATGCCAGACTAATCTGATCTCTTTTTTTTTTGTGATAAAGTTACCAGTTTGGTAGATGAAGGGAACGCTGTGGACATCACATACCTTGATTTCAGTAAGGCCTTTGACAAGGTTCCCCATGACATTCTTGCAAACAAGCTTGTAAAATGTGGGCTAGACATGTTGACTGTTCAATGGATTTGTAATTGGTTGACCGGCCGAACCCAAAGGGTGCTCAGCAGTGGCTCCTCTTCGTCTTGGAAAGATGTGACCAGTGGGGTGCCACAGGGTTCTGTCCTGGGCCCAGTGCTATTCAACATCTTTATCAAAGACTTGGAGGAGGGAATTAGGGGCATACTTATCAAATTTGCAGATGACACCAAATTAGGAGGAGTAGCTAATACCCTAGAGGACAGGATCAAAATTCAAAATGACCTGGATAGACTGGAGAGCTGGGCCAAAGCTAACAAAATGAAATTCAATACAGAGAAATGTAAAGTACTGCACTTAGGGCGGAAAAATGAAATGCATAGATATAGGATGGGAGAGACCTGGCTGAATGAAACTACGTGCGAAAGGGATCTAGGAGTCCTAGTAGACCACAAGTTAAACATGAGTTAACAGTGTGATGTGGCAGCTAAAAAGGCCAATGCGATTTTGGGCTGTATCAATAAAAGTATAGTGTCTAGATCAAGGGAAGTAATAGTGCCACTCTATTCTGCCTTGGTCAGACCTGACCTAGAATATTGTGCCCAGTTCTGGGCACCACAATTCAAAAAGGATATTGACAAATTGGAGCGTGTCCAGAGAAGGGCAACTAAAATGGTGAAAGGTCTGGAAACCATGCCTTATGAGGAGAGACTTAGGGAGCTGGGTATGTTTAGCCTGGAAAAAAAGACGGTTAAGAGGCGATATGATAGCCCTGTTTAAGTATTTGAAGGGATGTCACACTGAGGATGGAGCAGGCTTGTTTTCTGCTGCTCCAGAGACTGGAACACGGAGCAATGGATGCAAGCTCCAGGAACAGAGATTCCACCTCAACATGAGGAGGAACTTTTTGACAGTAAGAGCTGTTTGGCAGTGGAACATACTCCCTCGGAGCGTGGTGGGGTCTCCTTCCTTGGAGGTCTTTAAACAGAGGCTGGATGGCCATCTGTTGAGGATGCTTTGATCAAGATTTCCTGCGTGGCAGGATGTTGGACTGGATGGCCCTCGTGGTCTCTTCCAACTCTACAATTCTATGATTCTATAAAATCTTAACTGCATTCAGTGAACTTACCCTGAAGTAAGTCTACATAGGGTTTCAAGCTTTGTTCAGGAAAACAGAGTGGGAAAGGTCCAAAATTCTGCCTTCCCAAACACACCCACTCTTCTGAAATGAATAAAGTTACTGGAAAATGTGATCATGGCTATTCCCCCATGTCCCATCAGGTTTGGCTCCCAGATTGATTTGGCTCCTGCATTTATTTTGTTTGTTTTAGACCTGCGTATGCAGACAACTGAGTAGTGTATTGTAGCACAGCCTTTCACAAATTGGTACCCAGTGATGACAACTGACTCCAGCATTTCAAGAGGGTACCACAGTTGCCCCTTGATGAACAGAATATCTAGGAACTCCCTCTGTCTCCCCACTTTCTATAAACAATTCACAGAGTGTTATGTTATGTCACAAATGATTTACCACAGCAAAGTGATATGCTATTCAGTACAGAAGATATATGCATCATTGTTGTCTTTATCTCTATCTTGGTGCCATCCTGGATTGGAGGGCATTAGATAGCAATAATAAGAATCAGGTCTTCAATTGAAAAGATAGGGTTGGACAGCAAGATTATTGTTGTTCAAACGCCAAGGTAGCAGAGATACTACACATATTAAACAAATATTCAGTGTTTCCTAGAGTCTCTTACCTTCTTGGATCCTACATCTGCCTTTGAACACCAGTTGCTCTTGTCATCATGTCCTGTTGTGGCCCTGGACCTCTTGTGAACAGAACGCTGGACTAGAAGAGCCTTTGGGCTTCTTCATCATGGCTCATCCTCTGTTCCTAACCAGACAAATACAAATGTCATGTTTTATTCTTACAGGAAAATCTGTTTTTGAAACTGTTTCAAGGAACCTAGGAGTTCTCTTCATAAGAAGACCCATAATGGTGGGTACATTATGTATCTTCCCATGAAATGTACAGCAGTAGAAAGCCAGTATGGTATAGCAATTTGACTGCTGGGAGAATAGGGTTCGAATCCCTGCTTAGCCATGGAAACCCACTGGGTGACCTTAGGCAAGTCCCACTTTCTCAGCCTCAGAGGAAGGCAAAGGCCTTCTGAACAAATCTTGCCAAGAAAACCCCATGATAGGTTCACCTTAGGATCATCAGGGCCATGAGCCACCTGCAGTGTATTTGGCAAAGACACCCAAAACCCATTCAGTATTTAAGGTGAATTGAAACTGGATATAAGAATATGTTAAAGAATTCTCTGCAATATATAGATATTCCAACAAACCTCTGTGGAAGGAGTTCCCTCATGATAGGAAATTTGAACTTCGTTACATAATTGATAGGGAGATTCTGCTTCTTTTCTTTTGTTGTAGTTGTTTTAAAATTATTAGATCAGAGAAAACACTTACTTTATCTTTTGTTTTAATTCCCTTAAGCTTTGCATAATTGTTGTCAATATGAAATTTATTTTATTTACTTTTTGCTGTTTGCTTTCAAAAGGCACCACAGGGGTGAGAAAATTAAAAATGGCAAAGCTGTCACTTTTTAATTAACTCAAGATCTGAGCATACAGTAATAGTGTATATCTAGTGCATAAATACATGGGGAGGGGGAAGTCTGTCAAATTTGGTGACAATGATTATTTCATGCTCCTGCAGCTGCTGTCCAGCATTTTGCAGGGTAGATATTTAATGCCCCATTCAGCTTCCTAAAGCTGAGATAGTTCTGAAACACATATCATATTCAATCACAGTTTGCATTAACCACACCATAGAACCCAAGCCATCATCTGAGCTTCCAAATGAATAAATAAGCCATGGTTAAGAGTTGATTCTCAGATCTCATTTCTCACATAGTCAGCGCTCCCATTTTCTGGGTGCAGTGGTTTCTGGAGGTGGAGCAAGTGGCTTGTCAATTCAAACATCCCATCAAACTATAATTAACCCAAACTATGCTTTGCCATCCTACTTTAAATCATGATTTCTTTAATATGCACTTTGCTAGTTTAGCAATGTTGTTCTTGTCGTTGTTGTGTGCCTTCAAGTCATTGCTGACTTAGGGAGACCCTAAGGTGAACTTATCACAGAGTTGTCTGAAGCTGAGAGTGTGTGACTTGCCCAAGCTCACCTAGTGGGTTTTCATGGCTGAGTGGGGATTTGAACCCTGGTCTCCAGAGTCATAGTCCAACACTCAGACCACTATGCCACACTGGCCAATGCTAAGGTTCATTAACGATGGTTTTGTGTGAAATCTGAATTAAGCAAAACACAATCATCAGCCACAATGTCTTCATGTGTACTGTAAAAAAAAAAACACACACACAAAAAAACAGTTGCACTAGTCTGATCTGAATTTGTTTCCCATACACAGCGTGGTATTTGCACAGGTGGAGTGATTGTTCTGCCTGTAGAAGGAATTTGGTGTCTGTATGATTATGGTAGATCCACCTTCTGTGGAATACTGGACATGGTTGCACACGTGTAGGCCAGCTAGTGCATTGAAATATGATTGGAAAGCGGATCTTAATATGAATGCACAGCTGAAACATGGAAGTTGCCCATGATTAAAATATGGTGCAGCCGCTTCCAAAGCTTCATGGATGTGCCACGAATGATCCCGGAAGAGGGATGGCGGTGTCCGAAAAGGACCCCCTGCTGCGCAGCAGTCTCGTTATTGGTCCAGAGGCTGCTTGCGCAGTAAGGGGCGTCTGAACATGTCCTGAGTTTCATTCATGGGACAGTAACATCATCCTTGCATGCTGCTTAGGTGGTTTTTGCTGAGTCTGATAATCTGCTTGTTCAAGGGTTGAAAGCAAACACCTTGATCTTATAAGTCCACCATGGCTGCCGATACCACTCTGTACAGCTGCAGCTAAAGCAGAACTCCAGCTGCCTAAGTGGGAGCAAAGCCAGGTCTGCCCACTAATGCCTTGAGCTTAACTGATCCCATTCCAGAAGGAAAAGTAACGTTGCACTGCCTTAGTATTTGAAAGGGGAACTAGGGCAGATTAATTAAAATAACATAATGCAGAATAAAGCCAAATAACATAAAGAAGCTGAGCTCTCAAAAACTACTAGAAACCCAAAGCTGGGGTTGGGGAAAAATTAGTTACGTGCTTTATGGTCTGTCATTTGATAATTATATCTATCTAACTCTTATCTTATTTTCTCTCTCCTCTCCTTTTGTCCATATGGGGGAAAATCCTTTTATAATGCTAGTCCATTAGGACACAAAGGAGGGGATCTGGTTTGAACCTGGGTACTCTCCCTTCTTTGCCCCCTCCTACCCTAGAGAAGATTAGCACTTGATTCCTTCCGAAGATGTAGGAGAAAAAAATCATTTGTTTGTAGCAGGGGTGGGGAGACTTTCACCTGCCAGTGGTTTTACCCCATAAGCTTGAGGAATTATATGGCAGGACTAGACCATGGCCAACAGCCTGAAGCAAGTCAGGAGTTTGGAATCAGGACTAAAGTGCAATCAAGGCTCGAGAGCCAATCAGAACTGAGAAAAAAAAATACAAATTACACAGCTCTGGTAGAACTTGAAGTTCAGGGACAGCTCAGCTGTAACAGGAAATCTTGCCTAGAAGGATCCAATGGCCAGCCTAGGAGGGTTATTGCTGAGAGGTGTGCCTGAAGTCCAGTAAGAGTTTCAGTAAGAGTTCATTGGTCTCCCATGGGACAGCTGGTGCACTTTCATGCCTTTCACTGGGATACCCTGCTTACACACTTTGCCCCAGGGGACAGTAGTCAGTCGTTCCTAACAAAATACAAAGATCAGGAGGGGAGATGCTAGCTGCTGCAGTTTCACCCCACTCCCTATGTATTCACTTTCCCAAGGTCTCACTCATTTGTTTCCTTGTTCATAATGATTTCTTCTGTTCTCCATTCTTTTGATGAATGAAGCCAATCCTAACCATGGGAAATGAGAGCAGAATTCTGATGCTAGACATGCTACTGAGTGTTTTTTGTGCATGCAATGATAAGTGAGGAGCCTCTAACAACAGGCTATTTATGAAGTTATTACCTTATGGATTTACTACAATAATTACCCTGGTATCTTAGGAACAGGGTCATTCTTGCCATCTGTTAAATATAATTCATTTTCACGTTGAGAGATAATCAGCAATCTTTTGCTGCATTTCTTTTAAAGAAAGAGAAAACTTCTATATGAAGGATATAATTAAAGAAGAATCCTCATGTCTACAAATTAATTGGTGTCCTTTCCCTTCCCTTGTTTTGTTAAGTTTTGTAGAACTCTTAAAAAACCCAATCTCTTTATTGGATAAATGGGTCTCAGACAAAATACAATATGAGATATCTACAACAGTTTTGTAGCTTGTGATACCTAGGGGAACTGGAGGAAATCACTGCAGAGGTGAGAGCCAGACTGAATCCACATCACACAAATAATCCAGTTTGAAATTGGATGATTTGACATAGTTCCTTCCTATGGAATCCTGGGGTTTGTAGTTTGGTGAGGCACTAGCATTCTTTGGCAAAGAAGGTCAAAGACCTTGTAAAACTACATATCCTGGGATATAATAGGAATTAGTTCAAAATGTTCCATGTAAAAGTTTGCTATCATGGGGCTCAGGGGGCTGCCCATGGACACCCCATCTATCTGTTTGTAGAATTTGTTATCTCACTGGAAGTAGCTGTGGTGAGGCAGTGTTTGAACAGGGCTGTGATGTCCTCAGGAAATATTTGTTGTATGAGTGCCATGGTGTCCATTATCAGGACTTTGGTGAACAAGGAGATAACATCAAAACTGATCAGTCTGTCTCCAGGTTTCAGTTCGATGTTGTTGATTTTTTCTATGAAGTGAGTTGAGTATTTGATGTCATGAGGGGTTTGTCCTATGTGGGTTTGTAATTGTGTGGCCAGAAACTTGGCCAAGTCATATGTGGGGGATCCAGTGGCGCTCACTATGGGTCAGAGTGGAATGGAATCCTTGTGGATCTTGGGAAGTGCATATAGTCTTGGTGGGAGAGCCTCTGATCTGCATAGATTCTGGTGTATGATTGGTTGAATTGATGAGTTCATGATCAAGGCATTTGTTTTTCTGGTGATTTTTTCAGTCAGGTTTTGCTTGTGTTTTCTGTCTGTTGCAGGGTCCAAGAGTTCCCTTATTTTTTGTCTGTATTTTTCTGTTACCATGATTACTGTGGCATTGCCTTTGTCTGCTGGGAGAATAATGATTTCTGGGTCTGCATTGAGATCCTTGATGGCTTTTCTTTCTTTTATGGTTATGTTGCTGGGTGGTGGTTTTGCCTTCCTCAGGATCCTAGCTGTTTCTCCTCTTATCTCTTCTGCCTCTTCCTCTGGGAGACGGTAGAAGTCCCAGCAGACTGGAGAAGGGCAAATGTTGTCCCCATCTTCAAAAAGGGGGAAAAAAAAAGAGGATCCCAACAATTATCGTCCAGTTAGTCTGACATCAATACCAGGGAAGAGCAGATCATTAAACAGAGAATCTGTGAACATTTAAAAGGCAATGCCATAATCACAAAAAGTCAACATGGGTTTCAGAGAAACAAGACATGCCAGACTAATCTGATCTCTTTTTTTTGATAAAATTACCAGCTTGGTAGATGAAGGGAATACTGTGGATATTGCATACCTTGATTTCAATAAGGCCTTTGACAAGGTTCCCCATGACATTCTTGCAAACAAGCTTGTAAATTGTGGGCTAGACAAGTTAACTGTTAAATGGATTTGTAATTGGTTGAACGGCTGAACCCAAAGATGAGCCCCCATATCTTCTGCCAAAATTTTGAACACAGTCAAAATTTAAATTACACTAATTAGTTTAAGTCTAAATCTAAACAGTTCCAAAAAGAGGAAAAGAGCCAAAAATTTCAAAAAATTTTAAAAAAAATCCAAAAGAGAGAGAGGATGCAACCATTAAATCAATTGAGCAAAAGGGCAAAGAGCTGAAAATGCATTTACAGTTCAAAATCAATGAGAAAAGAGAAAATATATGCCACTCTCCATCAGGATGTGGCACTGTCCATTCACTTAGCTTAAAGCAATGCACTCTTTACAGAAGGCTCAATCCAGTTCCAGCCAGCCGAAGAGAAGGCAGACAAAACAAAGCTGTTTCTCTCAAAATTATGCACAATGTTTTATTGTTAGTTAGTCATCTTGAATTCATCTACTATATCTTCAAAAACTTTCTTAGGTAATTTTAGAATTTATATTTAAACATGAAAACTTTTAATCAGAAAAATAGGAAGAAGGCACAAAAGTTCAGTTAATTTCAAAGCTTGCAACTTCCCTTGAAATTGCACTTGTTACAGATTACACAGGAGTAAATCAAAACTTACTCAGTTCACTTTAATGCAGTCAGAAGAACAGTCCAGCGAAGAGAGCTAATTCTTGGTCTTTGTAGAGTTTTAGTAGCCTTAAAAAAATCAATCCAATTTGTCAGTCTATTGAGAGTTGCTTACACAGCACTGAATTAGCCTGGCAAGCAGTGGCTTCACTGCAGTGAGGCAAGATGGCGCCCATGCCCTACTCTCTCGTCCATGTTCAGTCACCACTTATGGGGCTTGCTGAGCACTAGGGACAGATCTGAGCTATCCTCAGTCTCTCCTTTCTTGGAGAGAAACATTTTGTCAGCTTTAAATTCACCAAGCTGGCAAAAGCTGCAGTAAGCATCCCCTTCACGGCAGCGTAGCCATGACTAGGGGTGTGTGTGTCATTCTGGCAACCAGGAACAGAAATGATTTGAAAGCCCACAGCAACAACCACAAAGCTGCAAAGGAGGTACATGATACCCTGCTGCTTGAGGCAAGAGGACTTACCACAAAGTATGCCACATCCCTTGTCACTCCACCTCCTCTTCCTTCAATGCTACACTTGGAGGGGTCCTTTCTCAGAGTAAGGAATTGTCGATGAGGTGGCCATAGAGGATACTGATGATACTGGAACATAGATGGTGTGTTACCTATGCTGACAGCCCCCCATCTTAGAATATTGAATAATTGGCAATATTTAATAATTTGGCTTGATGTGGCCTTCCACATGGTTAGCAAGTAAACCAGGGACCCCCAGATACCAAGGCTGGAGTCACATATAACCTAGGGAGGGGCCTTGGAAATTCCCCAAACAGGTAATACCCAGGTCAGAGTAACACCTAGAGATGAGTAATTCACTAATCCACTAAAAGACAGCAGAGTCCTCAATGGTTGCAAAATTGGTTTTTCCTCTTCCCTTCCCTTCAACAATAGAAGTTGCCTGCTTCTATTCAATTCCAAATGTATCACCCATTAACAATTGTTAACTCTTCTGGAGAACCCTTTGTTTTAGTCTGGGAAACTCCAAGAGACATTGTATTCCACTCTAAATCTCATCTCTTCAGGGGAATTATCACATATAAATATCACCCTAAAACACCACCAAAGTATGCATGGACCTCCTGCTTCCTGACTCCACACCAGCTTGTGTCACCTTTCTACCTTCTGGACCTCCGCTCTGCCAGTTAATTCATTATCGCAGCTCTCCAGGGGTTACAATATAACCCACAATCTCCTTACTCTACCCCTCTATCCAAATACTTCCTACTGTCTTCAATAGCCTTGTGTGGTTGCTTGAAACTTGAGTGTTAGCATGAATGATGTTAAGATTAATTTACAATAAAGATAATTTAATTTTACACTCTGTCTTGAAGTCGCCTCAGTTACTACTGGTATACATAGGTCTAAAGATCCTGTCATTTCCCAGCCTCTTGTTGCCATTTTGAGTTAATTAAATATTCTCCATATTAAGATTCAGACACTAGTGGGATCATTGTGGACCTCATGCAATTCAGGTAACAGTGTCAGTGGCCAGCTCACTTACCATATCTTGCTTTGAGGAAGGATCCCCACAAAGCAAAACCTCTGGAGTTGGTGAGTGTTTTAGTGCTCATGCTTCTCTTTGAGGATTCCTCAGTGTGGGATATCAAGACAGCTACTCTAGACATCTGCACTGGCTACTTTATGACTTTCAAGAAAACCCTCCTTTGCCCAGTGCCTCACTCTGAGAGATCCTGCTCACAGTAAGGCATGGAGCCACTGAGTGCTCCAGAAAGACTATGTGGTGGACAAGTGGGTGTGGTGCAGTGGGAAACTCTCCTTTTGGTTGGAGAAGCATGTTGTCCACCTCTCTTTCCAACCTGGCACATGAAATAAAGGGTCCACTTTGCCTCACAGGAAGAAAAGTATTGTATGAGGCATGAGATAAATAAATTTCTCAAAAAGTGCCACATTTTATTGAAGTCCAACTTCTTTCAGATAACCATTTTCTTTCCTTAGGAACCATCTGGAAATAATATGTGAAAATGGTGGACAATTTTAAAATATTTGTCCAGTGTTAAGATTCTGAAACCAGAATAATACAAATCCAATATGATTTTATAAAAGTACCTATTGTTGAAGTACTTTTTAAACATTTTGGCTGGCACCCTGTTAGGGACTTTACAACAGTGTAAGTAGATTATCGGACATGGGGAAAAGCAGCAAAAAACTGTGTCCCAAACCATGTCAAGAAGAACATGATGATAACAGAAAGGGAGACATTATCAGACTCCCGCATCTTCAGCCGTTCCTGGGGTGTAGTGATGGTGAGTCTTCACTTTTTTTATTGATGGGGCTAAGCCATCAATAAAAAGGGATGCCTTATTCACATCCATGCTATGCCCCCAGAATGCTGAGGGATGATGTCATCTGCTAATGTCACTCATTTCTGTGATCATCACGTTCTTCTGACGCAGTTTTTTCCATGTCTGATAATCTCCTAAATCCAACTCAAACCATCATAAATCTTTTTTTTTATTATTGTTACAGAGGTTAGAATTATTTACCAGCCTTGTGCAATGACAAAAATTCTTCCTCCTCCAAAAAACTTCTCATTTAGCTACAGGAGCCCTCTCTCCATGGGCATATAGTGACTGTTGGAGAGTGGGGATATTACAGAAATGTCCTGCTATGTCCCTGTAGCCAGACATGAAGCAATTACATCATCCGCTAAGAACTCCAGGGGTTCTATGGAGGTCTTAGTAGCCATTTTCTTCAGTGTGGCTGTAGGGACATGGATGGATGTCCCCTGCTCCCCACCAATCACTAAATACATAGTTGTGGGGAGGAGAGAAGCTCCTATAGGTGAAAGGTGGGTTGGAGAGATGAGAGGGGTGATCTTCTGTAGTTCCATATGCAGAACATTTATGCTATGCCCCTGTGGTGAAGGGTCTCATTCATTGGTTTCATGACAAAATAAAATAAAATAAAATGAAGCCAGCATTTTATTTCCAGTTTCCATATGCAGAGTGCATATTTAAAGTTTTAATATAGCAGCATAAATATTTATCAAATACATGTTTGCACATTAACATATTTTAGATTTTTGGTTTTTATGAGTATATTCAGAAATTTGTCAAACTAAACAAGCATTCACCTTTTTCTAGTCCTTCTATCACTGGACTGAACTGAGATTAAGTTTAATTTATTTATTAATAATTTAATAAAATTAAATACCACAGGAATCAATGGGGCCAGTTAATCATGACTAAAGTCCCATTGCTTTCAGTGAAAACTAAAATTCATCTCGTCAGGATCTAACTCTACTGTTTTCAGATTTTTCTCTGGGGAAGCAAACTAATTTTTCTGGAACAAATTGGGCTTTATTTATTTTATGGCTTTATTTATTTTATGATTTTTAAAAAGGCACAAGCCTGATTTTCATGCTGACCCCAGGTGAAATCATGTATGGCTCACATGCGGCTCCCTTGGTCTCTCCTAAGGTCAATCTACTTTTGAATGGAAGAGGGGACAGATGATGTATTTGAGGTGCAGTCTCTCTGGTTTCTCTCTTTCTCTCTCTGGCTTTTCTTTGCAAATGAAGATTCAAGAAGGACTCATCCCGTGCTTTCTGCAAGCGTGCAGATGACTAAAAAGGCCAATCCAAGATAAACAAGTCCGGTTGCAGAAAGTATAGCAGAAGGTCTCCTTGGGTGATGTTTCCGGGTTGTGATTCTTTCTGCATTGTCGTTTCTCTTCAAGACTTGTTCAGCATGAGTTCTCAAATAAGTCTGCAGCATTGCGGATAGTGCGTCTCCATGCCTCCTGATGCGAGGCCAGGGCAGACCATTGTTGGTGATCAATTTGGCCAAGCCTGAGATGTTGTTTCAGGGAGTCCTTGTATCGCTTTTTTGGAGCGCCCCTCTTACTCTGACCCGTGGCAAGTTCACCGTAGAGTACTATTTTTGGGAGACGATGGTCCTCCATCCTAGAAACGTGCCCTGCCCAGCACAGCTGTGTTGTCAATGCAGTAGTCCCTCCGTATTCATGGATCGTGTATCCACGGATTTAAGTATTCATGGCTTGAAAATATTCTTAAAAAAATAATAATCCAAAAAGCAAACCTTGATTTTGCCATCTTATATAAGGGATACCATTTTGCTATGCCATTGCATATAATGGGACTTGAGTATTCATGGATTTTGCTATCCATGGGGGTCCTAGAACCAAACTCCAGCGAATATGAAGGGACAACTGTACATACAAGCAGGGCAAGAATGCAACAGCCCTGGGTTATCTGTCCCCAACATCTGTAACTTGATAACAATCTGCTTTTCTGCTTCTACCAGTGGCTTAGTGCGAAGAAAGCAGCAGCTGCAGCATTCTAGTGCAGCAAGATTTTATAACTTGCTGATAAAGCTGCTTTCAAAGGCAGGGGGAAGGATAATAAAATGTCACTGACCTACCCCCTTTACAGATATTCATGACAGGGTGTTCTTTTAAGAAATGCATTCAATGACAGCATTCCCAATTCAGAGTAGAAAGTTCTTGCTCTATACAGCTATATGTGAATGTGCCCTCTAACATGCTACAATGAACACAAAGAAGCCTCTGCCCAATGATGTCACTCAGCTAGTACAAGCTGGTTGTACTAGTAGTTGCTTCTGGACAGAGCATAAGAGTACAATTTTAGAATGCAGGTGGGTGTGGAAAACAGTTGCTCAAGATGTTGTGCAAGCAACTGCACACACTGCCTTGTGCAAACTGGTTGTGAAATCAGTGGCACAAGCTCTCCTACAACTGCTTGCACAAGTCGTTATCAAATTGGTCATGCAGTCAGTTGAGCAGTGTCTGGTACAACCAGTTGTGCAAGATGTCACACAACTTCTTGTGCAACTGCTTTGAGGAACACTTCCAGAAAGTGTCATCCAGCACCACTGTTCTAGTGGAGATTTTCATTCCACTACTAGTAAATTAGGTTTAAGCCATTTATTGGGGGCGAATCTTGCTGCTTCTAATGCCACTCAGTGGTGCAGTTAGGTATTTTTAGACTCTGGACTTCATGGCTGTATTAGCAGGGTGCTCATTCAATGGTAATACAGGTCAACCCCTGTATCCACAGATTTGGTATCCAGATCTGAAAGGTTATGTTCTCTCTAGGCATTTCTAGGTCCTCCAATGTGATTCTATGGTCAACTTCTGACATTCATCTCATTGAAAACAATAGGTTTCCCTATTATCCATGGTTTCAGGTATCCATGGTGTGTGTGTGCCTTGGAACATATCCCCCACGGATACGGGGGTTGACCTGTATGTATTATTTCACTTACTTCAAAATGTGATAAGCCAACTCTGCTACATTTGGGAGGCACTTTTGTTGAGTGGGATCCTGAGCATTTGGCTCAAAGTTCTGCCCTGGCTGCACCACTCATCAGTGTAATATTGGCTCCTTAGCACAAATTCCTAGACCTCACAAAAAGGCTTAACGTAGATGTTCAGAAGTATGGGAGTGAAGATGGAACACAGTAGCACCTAAAAAGGCAATGACAACATCATTGGTTCTCCTCAACCTCACACTACTTTCTGAGACATCCTATAAGGAGAGAAGCTCTTATTAGCAGAGGAATGTATCATGGACACTTGGACAGTGCACAGAGCATTATAGCACAACCCTAAAGGAAATAGTAAAGAATGATTTTAGCTTGCCACAGGCAGGAAGCTTCATTCCACTATTTAGCCTGGCATGGCACTTCAGTAGATAAGAGGGCATGAGATCATGGCTTTCCTGTGTGAAATCAGGAGGAGAAGAATCTTGCTACAGTATCTATTCTTGGTGCTGCTAGAAGGAGGCAGAGAGCTCTTCCCTGTGCACTAGGAATTTTTTGGTCTAATCTTTGGAACATCCCATATAAACTCCTGCCTTTGACCATGCTTGGAACCTCTCCCCAAGGTTCGCACACATTTGGGAATATGATTCCTTTTGGGATGCATTTCCATAGCTTGCTGGAGTATGACAGTGTAGGGAGGGTTTTTTTTAATGTTAAACATCTCCTACATCCATAAAACAGCACTAAATCTTCTTTACACCAATGGCTTTTCTTCATTTCAATAGTTCTTGAATCTGCTTGAGTGTGTGGTAGCTTTAATTTCCAAATCCTCACATACTATGAAGGAACGAGAGCATACTGCTTCAAACTATGTTAGTGCTATTTTGAGAGGTTCAAAAGAACTGACAGAACCACACTCACACAGTCCATCTCCCAGTAAAAGTCATCCAGCATAACAACCAAGGGCAATTTCTGTTCCAACATCAGGGGAGAGGTGTACTCAGAGTCCATGTCTTCATGTCTACCTAACCAGATACCTAAACATGTCTAGTGTCCATTGTTGTCACTATCCAGTTAAAGGAATTGAAAGTACAGAATTAGTGAAACTTGAAGTCATTTCAAGTAGGTGCTGTGCAAAAATAGCTATGCACTACAGATTTTTGTGCATCATTGTCTGATGCCTTAGTGGCCTTGGAACAGAATATCTTCATCTTTTGCCCTTTAAAAAAAAAAACAACCCAGCAGCATGAAAGAGTCATGGGGGTGGTGGGTTCTTCATTTGTAATATACAGTCTGTTGGGTTTAGAAAAACAAAACCAGCTTCTCTGAAAGATGTCTCTTGTGCCTCTTTACTCCAAGGTCAAGGTCAACCACAAGTAATGCAACACCTTTCTGCTTGACATGGAGAATTTCTAATGGATTAATTGGCATCAGCCGAGCAGAGCCCTGACTCCATTCCCTGACCACAATCTGCTGCAGTTCCTGATAACAATGATTATAAGCCAGGGAGATGAATTTCATGGGCTCCCTAGAGAGCGCTAGGGAAAGCTTAAAATGTTCCTTCTTGAAAAGACATTTGGAACATTGAGTGCGGAGGTGAAATTCTGTTTTATATGTTTAGTTCTATGGCTCTGTTCACTAACATAAAGCAATAGTTTACATATCTGTGCAGAAGTAAGTCTTATTGAGCTCACTGGTGCTTGATCTCAAAGAAGTAGGTAGATATCAGGAAACTTTTTTTCTGGTGAGGGCAACACATCCTCAAGGATAATCAAGTTGTGGCTAGTTTGTTACTAGCCCTGATACCCCCTGCCTTCTTTTCTGTGGGTTCACATTATAATAATGGACAATATTTAATAATTTGGCTCATACAGCCCTCCAAGGGGAGTGGCAGGTAAAAACTCAAAAAATCCCAAAGCCAGGGGTACTTAAGATAGACTTGGAGAAATTCATGCACACTACAGTAGAAGCTAATTCTAAATTCCAAAGTAAGTCAAATGCAAATCAAGGGTGCTTCCTCAGGGGAACATCTGCTGATGAGTCAGCACTCTAATCCTGTCACCAAGTGCTGGGTGTTCAGAGATTAATTACCTTAGCTCTGAATCTTGCTTGCTCTATTCAAATATATATTTACATATATTTAATGACCATTAACTAGTCAGCCACTCTATTGTATTGGCCTGGGAGACTCCAAATATAATGTCTCCTACTCTGAATATGCCCTAAAGGGGATAATTGGTATATAAACCCCTTCAAAACTCCACTCAAATTGCACACATTTCACTTTCCTCTGGACACCATGCCAGACTGTGTAGCAATTCCAGAACTCAGACATCCACGCTGCTGGTTTTCATTGCAATCTCTGCTCTACAAGACAGGTGTCATATAATCCACTTGAAGTTCCCCACACTGTATCCTCTATCCAAATATTTCCTGCTGCTTCTGCTAGCCTTGTGTGAATGCTTGATGCCTGAATGTTTGTGTGAATGCTGTTGATGCTATTTTCCAATAAAAATATTTAATTAAATTATCTATCTTACGTCTCCTTCTTAGTACTAGTATAGTTGGTCACAAGGTCCTGCTATTACCCCCCTCTTGCATTGCCAAGTTGAGCATATTATTTCCCCAGTTTAATATTGATATTTAGCGGGTCCTTAATACCCCAGAGCGATTAGGGTAACAAATTGAGCTAGAACTAGATGGGCCTTAGTCCAAAAGGCAGAGCCCCTTTCCTCTTAGCTCCCCAGAGAATGTGTGAGTTAAAACTGTGATTATAAAAACACATTGTTGGGAGATGGAAAAACCATACCTTAAAGAACAGGGGTCTCTTGACACTACAAATGGTTTGGACTACACTTCCCACAATCACTTAGCACTGACTATGATAGTTGGGGCTTCTGAGAGTTGAAGTGTAAAACATCTGGAGGGCCAAAGTTTCTCCATTCCTATCCTAAGAGCTCATGGAGACCCTTCTGCTCCCCACATGGCATGTGACCGGCGCATGATCCTTGAAGGCAGCAAATGTTCCATTAATATGAAATCCAAGTTAATCATGTAGGCAGTTTAGTTAAATTTCTCTAGGCTATGTGGAGAACAATTAATTTAATTTGGGAATACCATCTTGTTCCATCTCCCCCCCCCCCGCTCACATCACTTAAAACAGATTGTCATCTTTCATTACAGTATTAACCTTTAGAACTAATAGTGCATGGGTTTCAATAATTAGGTAGAAGAAGATGAAAATGAATTTTTACCATGCTAGTGAAGTATAGATTGAAATGCTCACTTATTGAAGTACCCTTTTAACTAATTAGACCTCTTTTGTCACTATGCTTGGACTCTTTAAAAATTAGCAATTCAAATAACAGCATTAATAAGAGAGTCACTTTTGAGTGTATCAGGACCTTCTTTTTACAGGCCAGTCTGTGAAAAATCCTAATACAGCTAACAAAACCTTTGCAAAAAAGAAAACAAGAGAAAGTGAGTGATTAAGAACAAGAGTGCATTAAATCAGCCAAACAAAAGCCATCTGTTGACATTGGCTACTGTCATCCCATTGACTTAGGATCAGGCAGACACCCTGTCCAGGCAGACACTCACCTAACTTGTTCTGCTCTCAGCTTGATACCCTCACATTGTTGCAGGGTATCCCAAACCATTCACCTTTTTAGCTGCTCTGATCACATGACGGCCCTCCTCATCTTCTGATACTTGGTTTCTTGTCTTGTGCTTGGTACAGAATAAATTCCCGGTCCTTGATTTCAAAGCCCTCCATCATCTTGTGCACTTTGTTACCTCATCTTGCACCCCCTCCTTACAAGATTTCATAATTTGGCAATATTAAGGACAATTCATGAGGTCTAAGTAGACCAGGGCAGACCAAAAGTGAGGTCAGGTGGAGGTCACCCCGACCTAAATGACGGTGTCATGGAAAACTACTGACAGATATGTCCAAGATAGAATTAAATGAAGCCTCTAATAAACAAATCCATCACTGAGGTATGTGCTAATCCACTCTTGGGAGATTTTCAGACCTGCCAAAATGCCTGTTTGCCGCGCGAGCAGCCTCCTGACACTGCTGCGCGGCAAGGGTCTACTTCGGACGACGCTGTGCCTCTCGCGAAACCGTCCGTGTCACTTCCGTGAAGCTTCGGACGGCTCAGCGCCATATTTCAATCACGGAGGTTGCCCGAGATTGAAATATGGCGCTGAGTCATCTGAAGCTTCACGGAAGTGACACGGACGGTTTCGCGAGAGGCACAGCGTCGTCCGAAGTAGACCCTTGCCGCGCAGCAGTGTCGGGAGGCTGCTCGCGCGGCAAACAGGCATTTTGGCAGGTCTGAAAATCTCCTTAGATGCATTGGCAATGAGTCATTCCTCACAGACAAACAAGTGACTGAAACTTTCATTATCCCCAGAAAGCCTTTCCTTGCACCTTTCCTATCCCACAATATGGAGCTTGTCATAAACCAATCAATTTGAATCTCTCAGCCGACAATTAGTGAAGTCATGGTTTCCTTTGTTTAATGATAGAAACTCATCCAAGCATTTTTAAGCTCAAACACCCCTTCAGGACATGAAATTGGGTATAAATATTAGTCCTATAACAATAGTACAGTGTGCCATATTTGGACACCATCACTCTGCTGGATCACTGTGCACAAAACACTACTCTTCAGGACTGGTAATGATCATGCATACCTCCTGAATCTATTCTGCTATGCAACCTTTCTGCCTTAAAACTGTTCATTAGACTTGTATGTCTCTTGTGTGTGTGAATGCTTCCGTGTTATTTTCCAATAACTATTTTATTTTACTTTGACTCAAGAGTCTCAGCACTTAGTACTGGTATACACTAGTGTAAAGATACCGCAAGTTACACAACCACTCACAGCCATCCATTTGAGCTACTATAATTATCCCAATTAATATCGTAAATTTGGCATCACAAGTGGGTCCCCCACAGATCCCCCATGAATTTGGGTAACAACCTTATCTCTCCATTTCTATATATCAATATGTCTCTGCCTGGGAATGTCAGTCTTCCAACTTCTCCACCTCCAAACATCTCCTGCTTCCTCCAAGAACTCTGTCTTTTCTCTCTTTTTCCCCATATGTCTTCAACTTCTCAGAATATCTGAATGATGCCACTTTACTTATTTCCTTCAAATCTCCCATCAGGTCCCATCTTTTCTTTGGCATGATGCCATATTCCCAAAATCGAATGTAACAGACTGTGTAACTAACAGAACTCATCACACATTGCTCCTTTGTTTAAGGCAGTCTGCATTTCCTTCACTTTTTAGGGTGACGCTGCAATCCAACAACATTTGGAGGGCCACATGATTCCCACCCCTGACATAAAATATGATAGCAAAAATATGATAAAAAACAACCAATTGATATTCTGATTTGGGGACTGCTTGACTTCTTTGGGTGACGATGATGATGATCCCACCTTTCTCCTGCGAGTAGGACCCAAGGCAGCTAACAGCATCGTTAAAACAATACATGTTAAAAACAATACAAAAGTTAAAAAAATACATTAAAGTGTCCAGCAACAACAACAACAACAACAACAACAACAACAACATGGCATCTATCATAAATGCAGATGTTAATAAAGCCCTAGAGAAATGGTGTCAAACGTCTTTCGCTCTGCGGGCTGTCTTCACTTTCAAATAAATTCTCAGGAACTACATTATAGTGGTGAGCATGGCTAAAGGTAAAAGGTGGGACCAAAAATATTAGCATATTTTAGTTAAAAGTCTTGCTGCCCCAGTAAATAAGATTAGAACATTATTTGAATGGCTCAGACTAGGGGAAAAACCCATGCAATAGAACTGGGGGGGGGGAATGCCTATCAATTATATGTTGGGGAAGGGGAATGGACATCCAGGGTTCCCTGGAGTGCTGGATTTGTCCCCTAAGAGGGCCAGAGTCAACCCCGAGGCCTGAGGTTCCCCACACCTGCTTTACAAGAGGGAAAAATGTATATACCCAGATTTGTTTCTTTAGCCTCTAAAGTGCATAAAGGTCGGTGCACCATTGCAGTAACCAATGAGGAGGAATGTGTAGTTTAACACTGAAAAGCAGCCATGAATACCAAATACACTTCAAACTCTGAACTGCCTAGTGAGAAATGGCCTCAAATTGGGTTTAAAGCTTCTGATTTATGCTCCTAATAAGCTAATCTAACATCCCTTTTCTTAATTTTTGATAAATGAAATGTGTTGGGTGGGATGCTGCACTTCAATTTATTTTTGTTTTAGAACTTGTTAATAACAAATCTGACTGTGCTCCACATGCAAAAGCGATGCACAGGGCATTGGGAGCAAGAGTTCTCTTAATGAGATGGAGTGTAATTTGTTTAAAAGACAAATCTCACCCCTTCTCCTTTCCAGTCAGGATACTTAATTTAAATTGCTGAATCAAAACTAAATGTTATTTCCCCTCAGCTTTGAGTTCATTTCATTATATCATTTTGAAATGGTAGGGAATGCAAATCATTGGCTTCCTGGTTATATTATTTACATTTCAAAAAGCACCTAAGGTCCTGAATTACACACACACACACACACACATGAAAATGCAAGCTGTTGTACTAGAAATGCAATTATATAAATTATTACTATTGCATTAAGAGGCTTTCCTATTTGTTTGGACTACTTTTTAAATAAGTCATCTTCTTCTCTGGTAAAGGTTATACCATTGAGGTTTTGATCCTGCCAAACTATCTATTTGGTGTGAATGGGGAATACTCCTATTTCAAGTTATTTGGGCACTGGAAGGGTTCCAAGACTCAAAACCTCCAGTATTTGGAGCCAGAATGTGACATTTGTTTCAGTCAGTCAGTATATTCATTCAGTTCAGTGGAGTTAGAGATAAAGATCTGAATCCTATTGATTAATCCCAACTAGAGTAGACCTACTAAATCAATTGTTGAATAATGAGTCAACACATAGGCAAATTTCATCCATTCAGTTGGTTTTCTCTGCTTCTGACTACCAATAACATTTAGATCAATATTTCTGAAGGAACACTAATGTGTAAAAAAAAAATGGCAAGCTTAACACTAATAAAGCCTATTGGTAATGATCAAGTGTCATGTTCCCAGCAAGCATTGCTCACACACTTTCAGGGGTGGTACAGCTAGCAATTTTTTAATACACACACACACACAATTAAAACAGATCATCAGGAAGCTGAGCCCAGTACTAACTCTGAGCCTGATGCAAGATTTGAAAGGATATAGGACAGTAAACTCACTAAAGCAAAGCAAATTTTCATCTTCATGGACCAGAACACTCTGGCTCCCTATCTGTGCATTCTGCATGTGGATCTGGCCCGTTCCTTCCCCATTACTGGAATGAAACAGGCTGGATTCCAGATGAGCATGCTGTCCCATCTCTGTAGCCACTGCTGCCACCCTCCATACCACACTCTCTGACATCAGGAAGGCCCGCATCACGTGAGCAAGGCCCTCTGCATGTGACCAGCCTTGGCTATATGTTGCAGGCCTCCTTCCTGGCTATGGAAGAATGAGGCAGAGGGCAACTGCAGTGATGGGTTGGAGTGCTAGAATGGGATCCTGTGGTCATGTGGGGCCCAGTCCATTTTTCCCAGCTGGAACATACCAGTGTTTTTTTTTTAATGCTGTAACAGGCCCTACCTCACCCCCCCATCTTAGCCCGATCTTTGCCCAAGGGGTTGTGAGGACTGCCTGGGTGCAGAATGGGGCAGTAGCCTTGCATTGTTGGGACTGCAGGGCTCCAAGTTGGGGCCAAGAAAGCATAAATTGCCCATGTAGACAAGCCCCAAGTCCTGATCTGGCTTGTATCTTGATGTTTGGGATACAAAGAGTATTCAACAATTTTCTCAGAGATGGGAAAGGAATGTATTGAGGCATCCCATCTACAAAAACTGCAGCTATGGTGAGATTTTTGCCCCTGAACAAGAACAAAAACATCACATTTTTTTTCTCATTTTCTGCTAGTTTTTTTTTTGCAAACACCCAATTTGGTGCTAATACAAAGCTTACATCACAAAATTCATAATTTGTTTTGCTGAATTACAACATTTTTACAATATAAAATGTTCACATTAAGGACTTTATCAGACTAGCCCGTGAAAATATTCTTTTGCTGGCATAAAAAAACACACCCATTTCTATGCTGACAGAAGAACGTTCCCCCCTGCACTTACCTTCCTCTCCCAGCAAAGGCAGCTCCAGCAATAAAGAGGAGGCGTTCCATTCACTTCCTTGTTCGAAATCTCTTGAGACGTCGTTATGTGGGAAATTAAAAAACAAAAATACAAATAAAGCATTAAAAGTTTTAAAAAGCACACACACACTTTAAAAGTCCCAAGTAACCCAAGAAGGGTCATAAAAAGAATCCCAATCTCACCTGGATGTCCCAATCTCACCTGGAAGTGTTCACCTCAGACCGGCCATTCTCGCTAAAGTTACAAGAGTTAAATGGCCTGAGGTTTTGCATGCTGACAATGCTGGCACAAAAGCAACAGGGGGGATCAATTGACAGCTTAAGCTGTCAATTAAAAGGTACGGGTTTGGGGCTGTTTTTAACTGCGAAAGGGCAATGTTGTCTGATCTGCGCACTCTTTCACAGTTATGTGGCATCGTTATGACACCTTTTTTGAGTGTCTAATAAAGTCCCAAGTCTTGAAATATGGAAAATCTTTGAAAATTGTGACAGAATTCTTTTTTAAAAATGTTTTAGTTAGGATTTACAAATATATAAAATAGAGCAACAACAATACATGAGACAAAAAAGAAAAAGAAAAAACAGAGAAGAGTAGAAGAGAGATAGATACAAATGAAAAAAAAAGAAAGATAAAATGACTTCCAATCTTCACTTCAGCGGTTATTAAACCAAAACAAACCATAAGATCCATCAATACCTCTCTCATACAATAATTCCTCATCTCCTTTCTGTAAGATACAATTACTGATAATCCAAATCTTCTACCCTTCTAAGTGCCCTACAGAAAGTCCATCAATGGTTTATATGCAATATTAAACATTAATCATAATCATCATGTATTATTTCTAATTCTGTTTCCCCTCCCCTAACATAGGAGATTTTCAGACCTGCAAAATGCCGGTTTGCCGCGCGAGCAGCCTCCCGAAACTGCTGCGCGGCAAGGGTCTACTTCGGACGACGCTGTGCCTCTCGTGAAACCGTCCGTGTCACTTCCGTGAAGCTTGGGACGGCTCAGCGCCATATTTCAATCACGGAGGTTGCCCGTGATTGAAATATGGCGCTGAGCCGTCCCAAGCTTCACGGAAGTGACACGGACGGTTTCGCGAGAGGCACAGCATCGTCCGAAGTAGACCCTTGCCACGCAGCAGTTTCGGGAGGCTGCTCGCGTGGCAAACCGGCATTTTGCAGGTCTGAAAATCTCCTTAGATTTGAACAAAATTATAACACCTTGCCTCTTAAATATAACTACTACTATTAAAATAATAAATTTAACCTCTCTCACTTCCCCACTTAAAGTCAGTCTGTTATAACAACATCCCAACCACCCACAGATAAAAAGTTACATTCTTCCTTTCCTTATTGAAAACAGTTATCAATTCAACACTTATCAGAAGTTACCACAGACCTCTAACTTTTTAAAACTTATTTTTTCTATATATTCAAGTCACTAAAATCCATACAAATCAACCTCAATAACTTTTTTAAAATAATATCTTTTATCTCTCTCTCTGGCTTTTCTTCGCAAACGAAGATTCAGGAAGGACTCATCCCGCGCCTTCTGCAAGCGCGCTGATGACTAAAAAGGCCAATCCGAGATAAACAAGTCCGGTTGCAAAAAGCGCAGCAGAAGGACTCCTTGGGTGATGTTTTTGGGTTGTGATTCTTTCTGCGTTGTCGTTTCTCTTCAAGACTTGTTCGTCGTGAGTTCTCAAATAAGGCTGCAGCATTGTGGATATTGCGTCTCCATGCCTCCCGATGTGAGGCCAGGGCGGACCACTGTTGGTGATCAATTTGGCCAAGCCTGAGATGTTGTTTCAGGGAGTCTTTGTATCGCTTTTTTGGAGCGCCCCTCTTACGCTGACCCGTGGCGAGTTCACCGTAGAGTAGTATTTTTGGGAGGCGATGGTCCTCCATCCTAGAAACGTGACCTGCCCAGCGCAGCTGTGTTCTCAATATCATGGCCTCAATGCTGGTGATCCCTGCTTGTTCAAGGACAGCAACATTCGTCACATAGTCAGTCCAGTGTATATTTAGGATTGTGCGTAGACAGCGCTGATGAAAGCGCTCGAGGAGTCGTAGGTGGTGGCGATAGGTGACCCATGTTTCAGATCCATAAAGGAGGATAGACAGTACGATGGCTCTATACACACTGATTTTTGTGCTTTGCCTCAGGTGTTTATTGCTCCAGACTCTTTTGTGAAGTCTTCCAAATGCACTATATGCCTTTGCTAATCTGTGATCGATCTCTTTGTCAATCTTGGCATCTGAGGAGATGATGCTTCCCAGGTAGGTGAACTGCTGAACGGACTTGAGCACTGATTTGCCGACGGCAATGTGGGGATGGTGGTGTTCGTCCTGTGGTGCAGGCTGGTAAAGAACTTCTGTTTTCTTCAGGTTGACTTCTAGCCCAAACAGCTCTGCAGCTGTTGCAAAGCAGGACGTTAGGCGCTGCAGAGCTGCTTCTGTGTGGGCAACAAGGGCAGCATCATCGGCGAAGAGCAGCTCACGGACTAGATAGTTTAGAGTCTTAGTGTGAGCCCTCAGACGGCTTAAGTTAAACAAGCTACCATCAGTACGGTAGCGTATATAGATGCCGTCGTCTTCTTCAAGCTCTGCCATAGCCCTTTGGAGCATCGTGCTAAAGAAGATTGTAAATAAAGTTGGTGCAAGAACACAACCTTGCTTCACTCCATTAGTTATTAGAAAGGGCTCTGAAAGAGCATCGCCATATCTGACTTGACCACGCTGGCCCTCGTGTAGCAAGATAATCATTTTAAGGAATTTGGGGGGACATCCTAGTTTTTCCAGGATCTGCCACAGACCTTTTCTACTTACAGTGTCAAAGGCTTTGGTGAGGTCGACAAATGTTACATAGAGACCCTTGTTCTGCTCCCTACATTTTTCTTGCAGTTGCCTAAGGGCAAATACCATGTCTGTAGTACTCCTATTGGCTCTGAAGCCACATTGGCTTTCAGGGAGAAGTTCTTCTGCAATAGCAGGAACTAATCTGTTCAGGAGTATCCTTGCAAGGATTTTTCCAGCAATAGAGAGCAGTGTTATGCCTCGATAGTTTGAGCAGTCGGATTTTGCTCCTTTTTTCTTGTACAGGGTGATGATGACTGCATCTCGGAGGTCTGAAGGCAGTTCCCCTTTTTCCCAGCAATTCACAAGGAATTCGTGGAATTCTCCATTGACGCCCCCTTGTTGTGGGAGAGAGGCTTGCGTACCCTAATGATGTTTTGAGCTATGCTGGCGGTGGCATAATAGCCACTGGTAGGGTCTCCCATGCCAGACAGGTCAAAACCGAAGGGTCTGACAAAGAGCGTCAAAGGGCAGGATGGGCTCTCTAGCCTTGTGGCAACCGTCCTAGGAGAAGGAAAACTCCAATCCCAAACCCGGGCAGATGGTGCTCGTCCAACCCTGTAAGGTCAACCATCTAAGAGAAGGAAACTCTAATCAAACCTACGGCCCGAGGACCTCGCTGCCACGTCCATGCTTGCAAGGCCACGGCAGATGAATCTCTGGTTTAAAGGGTGAGGCCAGTTCTGTGCACGCTGCGCTCCACCAGAAAAATCCATTGCACAGGCTCAAAGGACAAATCCATTTCCAAAAAAGCCCTGTAGCGACTGGCGAGGGACGAAACCGGCAGGTGTAAAGATGCACTGGAAGCCGCAGCCCCAACCCTGCATGCAGGCGGTTCAGGACATTGGTCGCTCGAGGCTGACCCGGGAGATGACAGTCTTGTTCGGCAGCATCCTGAACGACCAAGCAGCCTTTTTTAAGGAGAGCACTGCTTGCTCCATATGGAGAGGGGCCTAGAAAAGGTGGCCTAACGAAAGCTCATCCCCAACTACCTGGTTGGCTAGCCGCGGCCAACGGGAATCTTCTGATGCGGTCAAACCAAGGCAAAGAAACAAAGGCACACACCGGCCTCCAAAGGTGTAAATAAACTGACACTTGCATGCTGGAACATCAGAACCATGCAAGACTCTAAAGATAGTGGACGGCCTGAGCGTCGTTCTGCCCTAATAGCCCTTGAACTATCACGGCTTAATATTGACATCGCTGCTCTTAGTGAAGTTCGCTTCCATGAGGAAGGCAGCCTTAAAGAACATGGCGCCGGCTACACACTTTACTGGTCTGGCAAACCCAAAACCGAAAAACATCTTTCAGGAGTAGGCTTCATGATTAAAAACTCCATTGCCTCCAAACTCGAAACCTTGCCAACAGGACACTCTGATCGCATTATTTCCTTACACCTCCCACATGTTGTTCTCTTTAGTGTATATGCCCCAACTATGCAAGCCGACCCTGTAGAGAAAGACAAATTCTACACAGACCTACGCCAACTCATACAAAAAGTCCCTGTAGAAGATAAAATTATTATCCTTGGTGACTTCAATGCCAGAGTAGGAAAGAACTCCGAAGCCTGGAAAGGTGTCTTAGGCAAGCATGGTGTTGGAAATTGCAATGATAACGGACGCCTCCTGCTAGAGTTCTGTGCAGAACAACAGCTGACTATTACAAACACAATCTTTCAGCAGAAAGATAGCTTGAAGACAACCTGGATGCATCCCCGATCCAAACATTGGCACCTCATTGACTACGTTCTAGTCCGTCAGAGAGACATTCGTGATGTCCGTCATACCCGAGTGATGCCCAGTGCAGAATGCCAAACAGATCATCGCCTCGTCAGATGTAAACTAAATCTTCATCTTAAGTTCAAACCTAAGAGGGGTGGCATCTTAAAGAAGAGGCTCCAAGTCAACAATCTTCAACAAGCTACCATGAGAGACAACTTCCAGGCAAACCTACAAACGAAACTTGAAGACCATCCTACAGATCCTTCTCCTACAGTGCTTTGGCAACATATCAAAAACAGTATCCTCCAGTCTGCAGAAGAATCCCTCTGGTTCTCCCACAAGAAAAATCAAGACTGGTTTGATGAAAACAACCAAGAGATCCAGGAGCTGTTGGCAAGGAAGAGAGCTGCTCACCAGGCATACCTCGCCCAGCCAACCTGTCATGTAAGAAAAGCAGCTTTCCGCCTCACATGTAGCAAACTACAACAAAAACTCCGAGACATGCAGAACAAGTGGTGGATCAATTTAGCAGAAAAGACACAACGCTGTGCAGATCAGGGTGATCATAGAGGATTTTATGAAGCTCTTAAAGCAGTGTTTGGACCTACTTATCAGGTCCAAAGCTCCTTATACAGTACAGATGGTCAAACATTAATTACTGATAAAGCCTCCATCTTGAATCGTTGGGCTGAACATTTTCAAAGTCTCTTTAGCACCAACCGAGTAGTCCAAGGCTCAGCTATCAATATCTTTTATATAACTTTTTAAAAATAATATCTTTTATAGCCTATTCTTTTACCTTAAATCTTAGCTTTTTACCTTTAACTAACACCAGACAATGAGTCCCAATATTAGTATCTCAAATCCAGAAAAATCCATTCCATTTTTTAAAATCTTCATATTTAAATTTCATCTCGAGTGTCTTGCCAAATCTTTGTAGATGACCAAATTGGACGTCAATGTTCAATTGCATAAAATCTAGGGCATGGGGAGACAATCTTCCAGAAAAAAACCCCTGTGGGCCATCCCACCCACCCCCCATATAAGCCCCCTCTCTGTATGGAATTAGATTCTCCCAGGGTGTTACCCCTTTTGGGGAAACTCTATGAAGTTAAAATTGTTAAGAGATAACTTTCTTGCCCTGGACTCAAACTGACTCAGAACAAAAGAGGCAGGTGGTTTCAAGTAAAAAACTTAAAAAGTTTACTAATGGCTATGCATTTACGTATGCCTGGAGAGCCTACATCCTAACTAATAAAATAGGCATCTCTGAGGATGCCAGCCACAGATGCAGGCAAAATGTCAGAAAGAAACTATTCCAGAACACGGCCTCATAGCCTGGAAAAAAACCAAGGAAAATCTAATAAAATAGGTTTGGGTAAGAGATAGTTGCTTCATCTAACTAACCATGTCTGATGAGATGTGAAGCATGACAGCTTAAGAAGAGAAGAAGAGTCGAAGTAGCATCAAAGGCGAACAAAGGTGATGTGCAGCTCAACAGTGTGGGAGCCGAGAAGGGCTATATCTTAATATGACCAAGGGCAAGGCCGCATGGTCTTGTTGCTTGGTTACAAACTATTACAACCATGTATTTCAAAGGTACAGCAAGCAAGTTCTGAATGAGAGAAACAAAGGATTTTAATATGCAGGAAGGCCTGTTCTAGCTGAACCCACTTGCCCTAATGGCAAGAGAGTGGGTGGGGTGGGCTGAGAGAGAATGCTGGATTTTTCCAACACTCTCCACATCCTATGTCACTCTTCCAGTCTATTTTGTTTCTGATGCCCCCATCCTCCTCATCCAGTTTTCCCAGGATTGCCTCCAGGACTCCAAAATCTTCCCAGTCTAGGCACAAACCTCCATTTGCAAATGTCTCCTCACACTCTTCCGACTTCAAGCTGACTCCTCTGTCTTGCTCTTCTATACCAGGTCCCATAGCTTCCTCCAGTTCTCTCACTTCATCTTCCTGTTCCTCAGCTAGACCAAATTTCAATCTAAAATTCACTCTAAGGTTCTTAAAACCATCTTTTCATCAATTTGCATTCCTCCAAAATCTGTTGCTGCTGTTGTCCTGTGATTTTATCTTGAAGAAGTTGCATCTTCAGCGTTCTTCTATACAACAAGATCTTCGCATACAAATAGTTAACAGTTTTATCTCTTCAACCCCTCCTCCAAAATGATGTAGAGATGACACAGGCCAGCACTTAGCCTCTGTTGTTATTCTAATTGGTTTCAGTGGGCTACCTCTCCCAACCAAAACAAATCTGCTTTCTTGAAACAAGCCAGCCTCTTTCGTTAAACCATTTTACTTGTGAGGTGCTACAAAAATACCTGATATTCCAACTTTAAAAATTACTTCCATTGTTTCACATTACTATGTTCTTTACTCGTTTAAGAAATTTAATTTTGTTCTTCCTTCACACAGTATATGAGACTTTGTGGTTTCAGTCTACAGTCTAGAAACTTTTGATGATACTCCTTAAGATCTCTCACATTAATATGAAAAGCTGGAAACTCATCAGGCATTAATGAGACCCCTGATTTGAAGATTTCTTTTTATTCCTATAGATCTGTTTAACATTTTATTTATTTATTTAGAGTATTTATACTCGGCTCTTCAGCCACAAAGGCTATTACAAAGATAGTTTTAAAATAGAGTGTGGTTTCTGGCTAAGTGCCCATTGAAAGCTTGTATGCAGCAGAGTGAGCTGATATAATTTGTCCCATGTTTTCCCCTTGCCACAATTGACTGTTGCAGTCCCCCAAAGTGGGGTTCTTGGATCATTTGTTGGGTATCTCCTTGATATTCCCTTGTCCAGAGAGATAAATCACCAGTTGGGACTTGCCTCCAAACTGGTGATCATGCTGCTGCCTCTCTCTCTTCCTGGGAGTTCCATGAAAGAGATGTCAATTGGCTATTTCTGCCCCTAGAAGTGAAAATTGTGCCAAAGTTCACATAAATTCACTCAGCATAAGGAAAGCTTGCGAGGGTAAAATGAGTGAAGTTTTACATCACTGCTGGAGAGCAGACCAATCTTGAAATTTAGAGAAAGTTGAAACATGAGTGCTGCTTACTATCCTAGCATAATAATACTTTGCTAGAATCTAGAATTCCTTGGTTGGTATGGGATGGAGCTCCAGTAACTTTAATTCTGAACAGATTGTGAAACAGGACAAGGTACCATCAGGCTTCTTCCAAATACCAACTTTCTGCTGCCGCTCTCCCCTAGCAACACAGCTAGAGAGTGTGGAGGCACTGGAGACAAGAACAGGTTTGGGCACTTCTTTACACTCCCTCCACATGCCTCCACTGGTAAGGCACAAGTGGTGTTAGGAGGGGATGAAAGGTGGGGTTTGAAATTGAAGGAGGTCAGGTACCTTCAGTCTGCTTGATGGAGCTTTACAGTGCTTTGTCCCCCTCCACAATATGCTCAGGATTAATGTTACAGCAACCCTGTCATGTATCAACCTGACAACCCTACTTGTACCCTCCATTCTGCCAATATGCCTAGTGGAAGAGTATGAGCAGCTAATCTTCCTGATGATCTTTGAATGTGTCTAATTGAGTGACTGGTGTTCAATTGACTGGCTGCTACAGAATAGGCTTTCAGCTTGTGGGTTCTGTCCTTTCTCAAAACTGTTTTCAAAGCTTTTACATTGTTTTTAACTGAATTGTATTTTAATTTGTAATAGTGTTTTAATGCTAAACCAGAAGCTATAACTATAACTTCTTTGTGTTTTTATCTGTACCTTTTAGGAAATCTTGTTTTGAGACCCCCAGAATTCCAGTTTTGGGAGAAAAGCAGGACATAAATGTAAATAAATAAATAGAGAAATGTTGCAGATTTAAGTAACCGTCATTCTGGGAATAACTGTCATTGGGCTGTATCCTGAGATGGAGATTTGCCAGTAGCTGCCTCCCTTCACGCTGCAATGATAGCGTGGTGGGAGAGCTGGTGACTGAAATTGAGAGAAGGCACTTTGGTGAATGGAGCATCCACAAAGTGCATTCATCAAATTCTGGCTAATACTCACACTCACACACCATCTTGCACCATTACATGACCTCTAGGAATAGGTCCTTTGGAGGACACAACGAAGCAGAAGGAAACTTGCCTATCATGAACTTCCTTCAGCAGATAAGTTCTAAGAATCTAAAAATACTCCTGTATTTAGAGTAGTGAATTACTGCTACTAGACAATGTATGAATAATTTTGTGAACCTTCTTCTTTCTAAAGTGAGATTTTAAGCTTTCTGTGTTACAGAAGGTAACAGTTACAGGAGGGGTGATATGGACACATAATCCATCCCCTCAAAATGGGCTCTGGCCAGTCCTATTACTGTGTCCTCCAAATCCTTCTCGTGATTCTGGCTTGGCAACTTGAATTTCCATACACAGCCAGTTTCTCCACATATTGATCCCAACAATGCAGGCTCATATCTTCCTGAATTTCTGAAAGATGGTTAGGATCCAGCCAAAGTTACCCAGTTATAATTTCCACTGATTTCAGTGCAAGAGGTGCACAAATCATTAAATCTCCCATTGGAATAAAAGCAGCTTAATTCTGGTGACCATGCTGTTCATTAGCAATTTATGGGGCCTGTCCTATAACGGGGATTGTTTGTCTGTCTGAAAACTCTACCTTTATGAAAGAAAAGTGATGGCAAGTTTATTTGCTGAAAAATCAAGCCTTCCTGTTTGCATAAGCTAAAAGCCGTTCAGCTATTTAGAATTCACAGTCATCACAGTGGGTGCCATTGATCTAGGAGATTGTACTTGCCTTGATTGTTTGACATGGAAGATCAATTTCACACTTTAACAGATACCCCTCCATGGGCTGATGAGAGTGAGGGGGATGATGATGAAATGTACAATCAATTAAAGCTGATTATGAGAGTTCAAACACTCTGCATTGGGATTGTTTACTGCCCATTGCTAGTTCAGTTTGAAATGATATTAACTGACAAGTCTTTTTTCTTCTTCTCTAGGATTATCCATGAACACAGGACACATACAATGAAGCGGCAAAAGGCAAAGAGGCTCGATCCATTTTCCAAGCCAGTGTGCTGAAAGATGGGCCTATAATGTCAAGACAGTTCAGATGCAGATGAGCTGTACAATCCAAAGAATGCTTACTCGGTCATTCTGAGTTTAGTAGGACTCATTCTATAAATATGTTTAGAATTTCACTTTCAGTTCGTTTTAAACCAAATAGTTACAAGGTGCTGGGGAAAGATGGATACATAAAGAAGACCCCAAATCTGTAAGTACAAATGCTTACAGTTTTTCTGTGATTTGAATGTTAATCCTACTGTGCAGAATCTGTTCTAAACACCATTCCATTTTAAACACCATTGACTTCCTTAGTAAAGAATTAAATTTGCTGTGCTTTCCAACTGCATAATGGGAGCACTAGGGTTACTTTCTGCATTCTGCCTCCTAGGGGATGGGAAAGAATTTCAATTGATCTCCATGTTATAACAAAATAAACTAATTTGCACTTCTGTGCAAACTGTGAAGTTCAGATACCCCTCACATCACACCTGTCTCCATATTTTTCAGAGGAGTTTGCAAGAACTGCATAGAGCAATCTGCATATAAGTTGTATACATAAATGAAAGCAAATGTTTGGAGCTTTTACAAAAAGAACAGCTGATGCAGACTGGTATATAGCTGAATTAAGAATGAAAAGAATATTCTCAATTTTTCTCATCCTCACCACCAAAGGGGGCTTGACTCAGGACATACATTTCCCTTATTTCATTCTTGCACACAGGAACAAAACATATAGCAACTTTCCACCCTCACGGATGAGAATAACTGCAGTTCAATGTGATCTGCTTTAGAAATCTGCATCCCAAATCCTACACAGAGAAGTCCAGATGCATACCCAGATAAAGCTCAGGTCAGAGGGCCTAATATTCTAAAGGCACCAGATTCCATCTGACCTTGGAAGTAAGCAGGGTTAACCTTGGTTAGTACTTGAATGGGAAACTGTCAATGAATACCAGGTACTGTAGGATGTATTTTAGAGGAAAGAACTAGCAAATCCACCTCTTAGTACTCCTTGATTAAGCAAACCCTATAGAATTCATGGAGTCACCAAAAGTTTACAGATGACTTGAAGGCACACATGCACACACACAAAGCTCAAATCAGGCACTTGGTTTAACTCAAAACTTAAACACAATCAGAATATTCAGAGACAATATTCAGAGTCTAGTGCATCAGTGCAAATGGAAACCATTTCATTATATAAGGCCAGAATCTGATACATTTTTTAAAAAAAATTAAAGAAGCTTTTTGTGTGTGAAAATTTTACCAGAAAAAAATTGAGAATATTACACAGATCTTGACCACATACAAAACAACAGAGAGAGAGAGAGAGAGAGAGAGAGAGAGAGAGAGAGTCAACCACCACAAGATTTTTAGCATTTCAGGAATTTTTGTGAAAATTTTGTGACAAGTTTCTTTTTACACATTTTTTTTTTGTATTCTGCACAAATATATGTGAAATTCATATGGACTGGGTATACAGACTGATTTACTCACCCCTAATCACTTTCCATATTATTCCAGTGAATATCAACTATAGATCCACTTCTAAATATAGCTGACATCTTCTTTTCTAGCTGTACCTCTTTCTTGTGTTCCAGTAGTCACTACACAAAAGGCTATCCCAAAGGACATTGTTGTCCTCTTCCACCAAGTGCACAGCTTCGGGAGGGACACACATGGAGCAGTGAAGGAGGAAGGGTATACCTGCCTAGCCAGCCAGATCAGCCAACCCAACCCTGGTGATCAATGGGGTGACAGATGTCACATCCAGATCACCCTCACATCCACCCAAAGGACATGCATAAAACATACGGACTTTCAATTCATATTGTTTGAAATTATTATATAGAAGGGAAAAGAGACTTTTTTTAAAAAAAATGACATGCATTTTCAATAATGTTGCACTGTCATCTGATTTACACATGCAGGAAATTCAAATGCTCTTCATGTGTTAAAAATGTCCTAAATATTCTTTTCTTGCTAGTAGCCAGGGTTTTTAACAAGCAAGCTAGGTCCCATGGATGTTGAGTCCATAGCATTAAATAGCACCATAATAGTGTATGTTAAAGTACCTATGGTTCCAATAACTCTCTCATTATGATTATGTATATATTTGCCTCTAGTTGAAGGAAACTGGGATCAGGCATTAACAAATGGAGCAGGCTTGTTTTCTGCTGCTCCAGAGACGGAACACGGAGCAATGGATGCAAGCTCCAGGAACAGAGATTCCACCTCAACATTAGGAACTTTTTGACAGTCAGAGCTGTTCGGCAGTGGAACACACTCCCTCGGAGTGTGGTGGGGTCTCCTTCCTTGGAGGTCTTTAAACAGAGACTGGATGGCCATCTGTTGGGGATGCTTTGATAGTGATTTCCTGCATGGCAGGGGGTTGGACTGGATGGCCCTCGTGGTCTCTTCCAACTATGCAATTCTATGATTCTATGAAATCACTGAAAGGACAGAAGGGAGTGTTGACCTAACTCAGTGCCTTGCCAGTTATAGTTCCTGAATTATCCCTTTAAGGGCCTGATCAATTTCATCTGAGATACTTTTGAGTGGGTATACACCAGGCAGAGAGCCAGCATGGTGTAGTTTGAGTGTTGGGCTATGAATCTGGAGACCAGGGTTCAAATACCCACTAAGCCATGGAAATCCACTGGGTGACCAAGTCACACTCTTTCAGCCTCAGAGGAACACAAAGACAACCCCCCTCTGAACAACTCTTTCCATGACAACCTTAGGGTTGTCATAAATTGGAAATGACTTGAAAGCACAAAACAACATACACCAGGGACAGGGAATGTGTGACCCCTCCAAATGTGTTTGAACTGTAATTCTCATTATCCCTCTCAATTAGCTATTACCCAGGACTGATGGAAGTTGAAGTCAACAACATCTGGAAGGCCACACATGTCTCCGCCCTGGTGTAGACTATATGAGTTTTAAAGGATTCCATACACTCTTGTTACCTTTATCACATGTAGCTCATGTCGGCCACTTGTGCCCTATGTGGTTTGACATAGGACACATAGGACATATTGTTTGACATTGTTATTGCATTTGTATTGTTCTGGTATTTGAAAAACAGAGGAACAAAAATCAAAGGAAGATTGTAATGATATTAGCCTTTTAGTAGAAGGGAATGATAGACTTTGAACAACACCCGCCTGGCCTCTCTAGTGAGGTTCCCTTTGGCTTAACCTTAATCTCTGGCTATAGGACATATCTATGCCTGTACAGTATTGTGACATTCTAACAAAGGATTATAGCAAGAAGAAAATGGGAGTCAATGGCAAGATTTTGCCAATAAACTTAAAATGTGTGTTAGAACAGTTGTTTCCTGCATGAAACATTTATTTATGAATATTTGCTCAGAACTAAACTCACTGTGTTCAGTGGCGCTTAGTCCCAAGTCATGGGTACAGAGTTGCAGGTTTACTCACTTGCCATGTAGTCACTTGCCGTGTATTGACTTGTTATATTTGTTTATGTACCTTGAAGATGACTGTTGCCTTATGACAGCCTCATGAAGTTCATAGGGTTTTCTTAGGCAAAGAATACTCAGAGGTGGTTTTCCCAATTCCATCCTGTGAAATATAGCCTACAGTACCTGGTATTCATTGTTGGTCTCCCATCCAAGTACTAACTAGTGCTGATCCTGCTTAGCTTCCAAGATCAGATGCAATCTGGTGCCTTTAGAGTATTTAGGCTGCATGCTATGTTTAAAAAAAGATTGTGGCATTCTCCAATTTAGCAGTTCTTACTGAGGATCAGTTAAAATTTGTCTTCTTAATCCAAAGCCTTTGCCACAGTCTGAGCTAGCTTTTAGAACTGAGTGATACAAATTCTGTGCTTTAATCTAATTAGATAGTTCTATTTAAATGAAAGATTGACACTTTGGCATTTAAAGCTGTGAGTTAATTTTCAGTTGTGAGTAACCATTGACTAATTGGTGGTGGGGGGAAGTGTTTTCAAAGCTGCAATAATTTCATTTGGAGCACCATAGAGGGAGAGGATGAGGTTTCCTATCATTATGAAATCCACCCTCCAAAAACACAGTAATTCCGAGACTCCAAAAGTGTCCAAAAACAGTGAGCATTATTATGGTGTTTTCACAGATAGAAGTATCCTTCCTTCTTTCTTCCTTATACCAAGAGTGAGTAGTGCATCTTTAATCATGAATGGTATGAAAACATGCAAAGTCACAGCAGCTAAATTGTGTTTTACATAATGGATTTCTAAACTAAAATGATTTTTTTTCATGACATAAACATTTTTTTCTAATATAATAAATAATAATCTGATATTTAAGGCTGCAATCCTGTGCTCAGTTATTTGCAAGTAAGTCCTACTGAACTCCTGGGACACACTTCTGAATAGGATCACTGTATTAGGCATAGCTGCATACTTTGGAGGGAGCCGCCCTGAATTCATTGGAGCTTGCTTTTCAGTAAACATGGTACGACCTGTTGTTTTGTGCCCTGCACCATCAAAACCATTATATGATCCAGAAATCTTTAGGGCTGAATCCTAAGGGTAAAAGCACTATACATAGTACCTGGTAGTAAATCCCACTGAACACACTAGGACTTGTTTCCATTGCTGATGAATATATAAAATAGGCCTGCACTATTAATCTCTCAATTTATTTAATAGTTAATTTTCTTTATATCCAGCCTTTCCTTCAATGTGCTCAAGGTATTGTTTAAAGCTCTTCTTCTTTCCATTTTATGCTTGTAATTATGAGGCCTAAGAGCAAATCAAGATTGAACTCTCCAAGATGACAAAGCTGTGACTGATGTACTTTGGACTTATGAGAAGACATGATTCATTAGAAAAGACAATGTGACTTGGTAGAAGGCAATAGGAAAAGAGGAAGACTGCATTGCAGGCGTATAGAATTAATCAAAGTAGCCATGGCCCTGAGTTTACAAGACCTGAGCAGAACTGTTGATAAAAAGGTGACTGGGATGTCTCTCATCCATAGGGTTACCATAAATCAAAGTTAAGGTAGGTCAGATTGAGAAAGGCTGACTTGTTTAAGGTAAATGGCCCCATTCATGGGTGTTCGTGGCTTAGTAGAACCTATGATCTGGATCTCACATATCCAAGTCCAACACACTCACCACTACACCAAATTGGTATGCTTGCTCCAATTCATGTATTATGTAATTTGTGTGCATTTTAATAAACACTGACATTCAGACATTATTATAAAGAGCAAATTATTATCATGATATCAGCTACTTCTTTCTAGTGAGTGGGCCTGTCATCTAGTCATTAACATTCGTTTCCAATATGGACTAATTCTATTTCGCACAGCCTAGTTGTAGATTGGTGTAAAAGTAATATGGTATGTCTGTATGTGCCTTCAAATCACCCCAAAATTGGTGGTTAACCTATGAATTTCACAGGGAATTCTTAGGGTTTGTCTACATGGGCAATTTACCCCATCTTGCCTCTGTCTTAGAGCTCTGTAGTCTGATGACGCAGGGCTTTCCTCACCACTCCCAGGGCAGATAAAGGGCTCAGAGAGGGGAAGACAGGGCAGGGCTCTTTACTGAGTTTTTTAAAAATCCCTGCTTTAAGCTGTTCCTGCTGGAAAGGAATGGATTGGGCCCCGCATGTCCACAGGAGCCTGTCCTAGCAGGCAGGCTCGTCACTGCAGCTGCCAATCTGCCTTGCCCCTCCAAAGCAAGAAGGAGCCCTGCAGCATGTGACCAAGGCTGGTCAGTGGCAGGGGGCCTTGGTCACATGTTGCAGACTGGCTTCTGCATTTCTGGGAGAGCACGGGAAATGTTGGTGGCAGTGGTGGCAGGGGTAGGCCTGCATGCCTGTCTGGACTCTGGCCTGTTTGGAGGTAGTAACTGTGGAGGAATGGGGCTGGCCTATGTCCAGGATACACTGGTGGGAGCTGGCATATCTTGGCTTGTGTAGATGAGCCCATAGAAAAGGCATGTTCATTGTTTTCCTTTGATATTATATCCTTCTTTTCTGCACATTTTATGCAGTAGTGGAAACCATGTCTATTAAACTGGGCAGGAAAAATCGCAGATAATTTGCAAGATAGGCCCACATAATGTGTGCTTTAGTGACAAGCAACACTTTCCCCTTCACCCACAAATAGCCTCAAAAGGTTGTCCCAACTGATAAATGAAGTTCAAATTATTCTATCGGTATCATTCTATGATATCCTGATCTACATTTTGTGTGTTTCCTTTTCTTCTCTGCAAAATACTGTAAACTATTTAGAAAAATGAACAAACCTGTAGAAAGGATCCTGCCTAAAACTGTATCCTAGTTGAATAATATAATTAGCCAGGATGGAAATATAATTCATGCCCTAACTGAGCACACTAGAAGTGAATGTTATTGGATGAACCTAAGGAAATGAATGATGCATGTTTGAAATTGTTACTTCAGCAACTTTGTACAGGTAAAATGGGATGAAATAAAACAGTATGAAATGCTTCCAGGAACACTAATTTAGGCATTGTCTTTCCTGTCTGATGATTATGACTTTTGAGTTCTTATATCACCACCACATTATTATATCTGCTGAGTGACCATCCTTGATTGAGATGATTGATTGCTGATAGAGAACCTTAGTTTGTAATTCTTTAATTCTTTAATGCAGTAGAGGACAACTGTGGCCCTCCAGATGCTGGTTTGCAGTTCCTCTCAGGTAATGGTGAAGGCTCATGTGAGTTGCAGTACAAGAACTTTGGGAAGGACACAATAGGAGGCCCTTAGTGGGAGATAATGACTGGGAAAGTTCTACTCTCCCCAATCTTGGAAAATAAATTTCTTCTGCTACAACAAAGAAACACTTTGTACAAATTTCAATTTGTTGCCAGAGCTGTGAGTTTTGAGCTGGAGTTAATGACATTAGAAGCTGAGGTGATGCGATTGGGTTGTGACATTGAAAGGATTCACCTGTTTCATTGAGGATTTGATGCTAGGTCAGTAGCTTTGCTGTCTGCTGTAAGAGCCTAATTGCTTCCAATATGTTCCAATAAAATAAATTAAATATTAGAAAGATGAATGTCCCCCCAATCTTGTTTTCTTATCCAGGGATGTGAGCAACTCAACTTCTTGAAGTGGACAATGTGTTATATAATGATGTAGACATTCTGTTTTCCATGTTGAAATGCCTCCTGCTTTGTATCTTTCTAATTTGGGATAGTATCACATCAGTTCATTTGTGGAGGAGTATTTGTAGCTTTTGCAAGACTATTGTTGCTAAGGAAACCATTTTTCTATTAACTCCCTGCTCAGTATATTTGTCTCATTTCATATTTTTTTGGGGGAAAAAAAGAAAAGTATTTGATTATGCCATCATGTCCGTGATACAGGTTAAGGATAAAAATATAAAGTACAATGGAAAGTAGAAGAAGAGATGTTTTTTGAAACATAAAAGAAATTCTATTCACTGTCATCACCCATTCATTTTCACGTTGAAAACAAGTAAGCCTCATGGAAAAGAACAGGAAAAATCCAGGTGCCATTGCCACCACTGTGCCAGAAGTGCTACAATATACACATGCACACACATTTAAAAAAAAGATATAGTACACCTCATCAAAATGTAAAGAGACCACTTCTGAGAATGCTGAGGCAAAAATGCTTAGGAATTGATCTAGGGATCCTAAATTTCATTTGGTTTACCATCACTCTGCTTCTGATTGTTGCAGCCTTTCTTGACAACTGGGAGTGGTGGCAGGGGAAACATTATCTACCTTGTGCCCCAGTCACTAGCTACTTGCCCATGGTGGGTTTTCATGGCCAAATGGGGACTCAAACCCCATTTTCCAGAACTGTAGTCCACCACTCAAACCACTACATCATGCTGGCTACCACTCAATATTTATTTATTTGTTTTTTTAATGATTTAGTACCATTAGTGTACATGGCACTTCACAAACTAAAACAACAACAACAAAAGATACAAAGCCCTGCCAACGGTGTACAACATCTCTCTCTCACACACACAATGCAATCACACACAATACAATTATAAAATGAATTATCCAGCTAGTAGCGCAAAAACCAATGTGAACATAAAGCAAACTGATACATTCAGATAATTAAACATGCAGGATTATGAAACAAGATTAAACTAAAATTTCTAAAGCTCTGGAAGCCAAGAAAGTTTTTCATTAAGAGCTTACAGTTCACGGAATTTGGTGTGGTATTGAGCAAGCCTCCAGTAATTGGGCAGACCATTTTTTACTCATATTTTGATGAGAGTGGGAGGCATCTTGGCAAAGACTTCATTCGTAGGCCATATGGCATGAAGTGGCCCTCGGCCTAGTTTCATACCTTGCTTGAAGTCTGTTTAAGAGATCACTTCAAGGTGTGTAGGGCTGAAATTGGAGACACATTCACTTTGCCCCCAATGTTCCTCAGATCTCAGAAGTAAATTAGTCCTTTTCGTGTTGAGTGTAAAGCTCTAAAGAGTGATCTAGTGCTCTTCTTCTTGCCTGGAACAGATTATGAAAGAGGGAAATTTGCCTTCAACAGAAGTGCCTTTAATTCCACCTGCGCTATGGGATGGAATAAGGTGCACATTTGTTTTAGTGTGTAAAATTCAGTGTAGAAAATATGAAGGATGCATCTATAGTTGCCCAAAAGAAAATGTGGATATTAAAATTCTGCTCACAAAGGCTTCGACAGCATAAATCATTTTGTTACCGCTACCTTTTGTACCATGCTGCTGACTTTCACAAGGTTTGTTACCCACTGTATTACTTTTCTCCTTTCCCAGCTCTGTTATTCCTCCTGGGTTTGCCTAAATACAGACATAAAGAGGGCCTGCGGTGACCAACAGTATAAGGCAGAAGAAGCACTGGCTCTGCCTGCCAAACAGCAGGACATTTATCACACAGTCTTTCTTCCAATGGATTTTACAAACTGCCCTTCAATCCAACAGTTGTTGCTCACTGTGCATTTATAAGATGAGGCCTGTCATAGACTGACAGGAGTTTTAATATATTCTAGCTGACCACCTTAGCTGAGATTATAGTATTGACAACTGTGTTGTAGTTTTTAGGTTGCATACATTCATAAGAATTTGGGAAGAGTGTTGGTGCTTTAATTAGGGATGGAGAAATGTATCATTTTCAGTTTCTCCCATATCTGAATTTTGCTAATCTAATTCTGAAGAAAAATAAACTGAAACAAAATTTTCACCTATCCCTAACAGGAATTGTGATGGACAGCAAGATGAGTGAAAGGGAGGAGTGTGTTTCAGGAACCAATCCCAAGGCAGGAGACTAAAATGGAAGGGGTTTCTGGATGTTTGAAGGTTGAATGACAGTTTGGAGATTATCACATGGGTCCCTAAAACTGTGCCTGTCCGACTACCCCCCCCCCCGCCCCACTCCTACCCCACTTCCATCCTTGTAACATTAAACAAACCTTTTAAAACACTTACCTTAAAGCAGGAGAGAAATGTCTCCCCCTCCCCTTGGCTTCCCTGCAGTAAATGCAGCTGTTGTAAAGCTGCTTTTATGACATTGAAACCAAATCCTGCATGTTCTTGTGAGAGAACAAGCGCATGGGAAATTTAAAAATAAAACCCAACCAAACATCAAAAAATAAACCAAGCCCCAAAACAAGAAAAAAACAACAACCCAAGTAACCCGGGGAAGGGGGGGGGGGAGTATGTCACTGACCTGGATGTCCCAATCAAACCCGGAAGTCTTCAGCACAGACCTCCTGCTGATGTCATGTCACAATGTCATCTCGCAAGCAGAACAGGGCATCTGTTCACTCGCCTGTTATCCTGTTATTATAATGGAATGGGCTTCTTATTCACAGATTTTCCCCATTAATAAGAAGAAGCGGGGGGGGGACAGGAGCAGAATGGGAGCATCACAGGAGAGGGACGACGTCATCTGAAAGGTAAGCCTTTTAGCGGTCTCCTGTTGTCCCCATCCTGGGATGTTTTCCCCTTCTGATAATCACCTTTGAGTGAAGTTCAGTTAAGAACAGAGGTCATCTAATGACAGTTGTCTGGAGCAGAGGGCTCCGTGTGTGTGCTGTATGAGAGAGGTTTGGATGTACAGTAGTAATATTGTGTGCAGAGGTTGAAAGACTGAATGAAAGGGTGATTGGACAAAGAGTGAAACAGTCTGAGAGGAATAAGGGATAACGTTATAAAAATTTATGAACCGTTCAAAACAAGATCCCACACTACTGTGGAATTTAATAAGGTTATCCTTGCTGTTAATTACAATACTCTGTCCATTCATATCTATTATAAATAAGTAAAGGGAAGCTACCAAAACACACTCCACACATTTAAGGAATAGAATAGAATAGAATAGAATAGAATAGAATAGAATAGAATAGAATCTTTATTACGGTCATAGACCAGCACAGACATTTAAGTAAAAGTAGTAACCCTGGTTCGAAAGTGGAACCAAAGGAACCATAGGAGTTGAGGTGGGAAAAACAGAAGGTAAAGAAGCAGCCAGGCTGAACACATTAGTAAAGTGGGCTGGCATTTTGAAGATTGCCCTGGACCACCGTGTAGGTACCTTGGTGTGACTGGGTTGTGTCACAGGAATAGCCAAGCCTGTCAGTTTTTAGTTTCTCCCACATACGTTGACAATTCTGATTTTAAAAATGATCTGAAAAAGATTTTCACCCATCCCTCTCCTTAATGCTGTGCCTTTTTGCAGACTGGGAGTATAAATAAGAATGTCATAAACAGCCTGCTGGATCAGATCAAAGACCCATCTAATCTTGCATCCCATTGTAAAAGTGGTGAGCCAAACAGTTACTGGAATTTGACAAGGAGAATATGACAGCATGATAGGGTAGCTTTAGGGTAAAGTCCAAAAGAGCTGGCTTCCATCCTGTGGGAATGTGCCAACTGATGACCTTGTTGCTGGCACTTCTTTATGTCAGGGTCATGCCAGAAACTCAGATCAAGTTGTATTCTTAAAACAAAACAAAGCCAGCCCAGTAGGTATCTTGGATTTTCTTTGCCTGCCTGCCTGCCTGCCTGTCTCCTTCTCTCAGTTGCTGCTAGGTGATGTGTGACTTGGCGTGGGAAGGGAACAGTTTAGCCTGAACAGGAGCAGGTGCCTGGCATTGTGTTCACATTCACCTTCAGGCTTTAAAGGTTAAAGCTAGGACTTATTAACAGGAGCACAAATGACAAGCTATACGATTTAGAGGGTGTGGGTGTGTGGATACCCTGCTTATGGAAAATGATTATTTGCTAAGAGTTTGAGAAACTGTTTATATGCTCAACTTAAGTAAGTGCATTCAGGTCAAAGAGTGTTGAAAGATTCTATTGAAAAGAAAGCCCTTTTGTTAGATATGGGAATGAGAGATTCATAGATAACATGCAACTTCCTATTCCGCTAAGAATGATGTAGAAATATTTCAGAGATCCCTTAAATATTTGTAGTACTTTGGTGATTCTTTCATAGTGCTACATATTCCTTTTACTCATTGATTGGGGAGGCAATATATGGATTTTTTTTTTTAAATTGAAACTACAGACTTTATCAGACTAGCGTCTAAAAACTGTAATTCTGTGAATGACAATAGTGGAAACATTGTGGCATTATAACACTTATTATCACACTTAGCTGTAATCATGTGGAAGGAATGCCACAAAATTATCATACACTGACCACTAGTGCTTTAAGAATAGAAGTTTACTTCCACAATTTGGCATGGGTGAGATTTCGGCGGTTCTTGTGAGAAGACGTGAGCACGCTTAAAACTCCTAAAACCTCTATATTAACAAAGTAAATGAACACACAAGCACTGAAACAAATATAAAAATGTGCAAACTAAAGGAGACAGTTCATAAAAAGAGCATCCTGTGCTTCGTTTTTCCCTTTTCACCTGAATGTTTTCTTGCTGACGACTGCCCATTCACACTGTAATCTCACGATTACAACAGCACATGTTTTTGCACACAGTCAATAGTGTGAAAAAAGTGATACTGACCATCTATCAATGGCTTATCCCATCAATCAAAAGCAACAGCTTTTTCATGGCTGGGACATGGGATAGCCATACAATGATGATGATGACATCATGGAATAGCTGTGGCTGTTCTCATCACTCAGACGTCATAATCCCATGAGTTTTGCCACGTTTGATAAAGTCCTAGGAATGGGAAAGCTCCAGTGAGCATTCCACTGCCCACATTTTGGAGAAGCTGTAGTTTCCAAACTATTTCACCACAGAGTGCATTGTAGAAATAACCAGGATATGTGTGACTGGAGCCAAGTCCTGCTAAAATGAAATGCAAGACTGAATTGTTCTATTATTCCTAACTAGACCCATTAAATCAACAGGGTTTACCTCTGTGCTGCCTCAGCATTTAACAAATGACTTAAAGAATCTACAGTAGGACCCCCATATCTGTTGGGGATTGGTTCTGGGGGGCCCTGTGGATAGCAAAAACTATGGATAATAGCACACTGGACTGACTATGTGATGAATGTTGCTGTCCTTGAGCAAGCAGGGATCACAAGCATTGAGCCCATGATATTGAGAACACAGCTGCGCTGGGCAGGGCACGTTTCTAGGATGGAGGACCATTGCCTCCCAAAAATAGTACTCTATGGTGAACTCGCCATGGGTCAGCATAAGAGGGGCACTCCAAAAAAAGCTATGCAAGGACTCCCTGAAACAACATCTCAGGCTCGGCCAAATTGATCACCAACAATGGTCCGCCCTGGCCTCACATTGGGAGTCATGGAGACACACTATCCACAATGCTGCAGCCTCATTTGAGAACTCACACTGAACAAGTCTTGAAGAGAAACAACAACGCAGAAAGAATCACAACCAAGGGAGACCTTCTGCTGTGCTTTTTGCAACCAGACATGTTTATCTTGCATTGGCCTTTTTAGTCAGCAGCGCACTTGCAGAAAGTGAGGGATGAGTCCTTCCTGAATCTTCGTTTGTGAAGAAAAGCCAGAGAGAGAAAGAGAAGGATAATAGTGAACACCATTGAAAATAATGTGACATCCAGTTTAAAATACCATAGAGTTGCCTTGAAGGACTTAGAAAATGGCTAGAGAGGACACCTTTTCTAGGAAGACTCTATGGGAGGTGTGCTGTTTTGTGTCCAGTGGGTATGGGGGTCCTACTGTATTCTTCTTGAGATTAACCGTAAGAGCTTGGTCATAATTTACTTTTAAAAAATAACATAAACAGACAACAAAGTAGTAGAGAACTGATGGGAATTATTTCCAAACCTAAGGAGAAAAAAATATTTTTATTTTAAGACACTAAATACTTTGACAAATTGGTGGAATTTCTATGTTATGTTTGTGTGTGTGTGTGTGTATCTACTGCCTGTCCATTATACTAATAAGCTGTTTCACCATCATCATTTGCTCATGGATATTTTGCCCTCCCCCTCTGTATGTTTGCATGTGCATAAATACATTTGTTTAAATAACTACATTATACTAAAAAAGTTCCAAGAAAAAGATCAACAGCTCATATATGTGGTTATGAGGGTGGGGTGGAGAATGTAGCCAAGTAAGAAATGGCAATTAACCTTGGTGTCAGTATGTCTGAAAATGGTGGTGGGGGAGTCACAGCTGTGAACCAAACTTCACTTTCTCCTTGAGTGTCCTCCAGTCTCTGTTACACTGGCTAGCCACATTGGTTGTCTGCAGTGAAAACATTGTATCTGCCAGTTGGTGGACAGGCCTAAACAACATACAACCAGTCAAAGGAGCCTTTTATCTAGTAGTTTAGCATGCAGATTGTCTCTTCTGATCATGATTGTGCTAGATGTTCAACATGGTGTTCCTTAAGTTCAGGGACAGTTGCTGTAGCAAGTATGAAACCTGTTGAGATCACCATGGAGCAGTGGGCTAGCATGTATTCCCTCTACCACCATCCACAAAGGTCAATGCCATGAATCATTGCTAATGTCCAGAAGCTAGACAATGGTGAAAGTTAAATGTTAATAGTAAAGGCTTCCTACTAATTGTACTGTAAAACTAAAGATCCTCTTCCCTGCCATGAACACTAAAGACAGAAGTATAATATAAACTATTCTGGTTCAGATACATTTCAAGTGTGTGTGTGTGTGTGTGTGTGTGCGCATTTTAAATCAGAGAGATCATTGAAATGTAGTCTGAAATAACAAATGAGTCATACTCTCTCATAATTGACACCACTGAGGTAGTAGTTTATAGAACATCTGTAGACAAATTGCATTAATCTGGTGACCACAGATACTCCAGTGGGCATATGGAACATGTGTTCTTTTCATTGGATGGAAAGACATGCTGGACTCCATGTCTTAAAAGTCACCGAGGGCTTTCATTTGTTCGAGATGCATAGTTTGTTCCAGGCGCAAACACGTAGGGAACTTCTGTGCATGTTCATTTCAGTGGAAAGCATGTGTTGATGGGAGTGGGGAGATCCATTTGTTAATGGCCTGATCTATGCAATTACATTAATTTGGTGATTTCTTGTGGTTTTAGGACTCCAGTGTAAAAGAGCTTTGTGCCATTTTCAGTGAGAGGATGGCTCTGTGTGTCAAAAGCCATGTCCATGTGATTACCTTAATCCAGTGATTTCCTGTGGATCCAGATGCTCCAACACACATATGGAGCTTTGGTGCATAGGGGGAAATTGTGTTGTTTTGAATGGAGGGGGAGCTCCACTGGATGCTTTGCAGCACACAGACACTAGACTTCAGCACAGATAATTTTTTTTTCTTATCCTGTAGAAAGAAATCCCCCATCAATAGCTAAACAAATCACAAACTTCTTATGGGTGCAAACCATTTATTCACATTAGGAGTAACTACCGTCCCCCACCCCAACCTTGATTCAAACAATTTATTAACATGAACACAGTTGGGTCTTTCTAGGGGATTGTGGTTTTTGGAAGCAACAGCAATATTGACCATGCTCTCTGAAGATTTTGAGACTATTGATCATGCCACTTTGCCTTTACTGACAAAGCTGCCGGTCAATGAAATGTTCAAGGAGAGAGTAATCTGAGATTCCCCCAAATTGGTAAACTCAAATCTTTTTGTCTTTCAATTCTTTTTCCTTTGTCTTTCAGTAGTTCTTTGTCAGTACTCTCTCAGAAGTAACTTTTTGCATTCAGTCCAGAACTCCTTATTAATGGATTATTCCTACATTGAACCAGTCTTTATGAAAGACTAGCAGAAACTGATCAAAGCAGCTGATATGTCAGAATTTAGGATGAATAGGATAAAACTGCATTGTCTTTTATGTTTTTCCTTTTTTGGTTGAGCACCTGATGTTTGCTTCTTTTTTTGTTTTCCCCTCCCATCCACTGGCTGTTCCTACCTATGCAGTTTTCTCCAGGGGTGGCTGGTGGCTTCAGTGCCAGAGCTTCCATGCCAAAGGAGTGGTAAATCCACTCCAGGTTTTAGTCTAAATTTTAAAGGAGTTATCCAAGATACTGAACACCACTTCAGCTCCTTAAATACATTCCAATGAGGCCTGGAGTAGATTCACCACCCCACTGATATGAGACCCTCAAACTGCCTTAATGTTTGGTATGCATTCATGGCAGCATTTCCATCTGCATCTCCCCACCTCCTAGCATTTCAGCTCAAAGCTAGGGAAAGTTACCTTTTAGGAATACAGCTCCCAGAATCACTTGGCCAGTATGGCCTGTGTTTGTGTCCATATTTTTAGAGCTGCCCCTTCCTTTCTCAGCTCTCCTGCTTTCACTCTAGATTAAGCATCCCCTCTCCCACTCACATGCTATTTCTTGGGTGTTACTATGTGTGTGTTTACAAAAGAGACACCTTTTTGTTTACAATCATCTCTTTTGGAATCCTTTCTCATCTCTCTGTCTCTCCCTGTGTCATAAACATCATGGTGCCTCTTCCTTCTAGATACATATCCCCAAGTATCTTCATGATACTTGGGGATATGTTCCATCACAATACTTATTATACTCCTGAATAATGTGGTACATCGTGACGAGGTGGGAAGTCTCTCCTTTTGAAAGCTTTCCTTGGGGGACCAGCCAGTCAGATGCATGCAATCATTTACACACACACACACTGTTGTGTCAATTACATCCATGAACAACAGAATATTAATTCAGTGGCTACCAGGGCAGGGAATCACTTTGGTTGTAATGCTACTCCTCTCACAGTTGCTCTGAGCTGAACAGGAGGCACCCAGGTGCTGGACCCTATTCCCAACAGAAGTTCCATACTAAAAGAGCTCCTATCTAAACTGAAGCAGCTGTCAGAAGAGTGGCTATAAAACTACTCATTTGGCCATTGTATTTAAACACTGTACTATGAAATATTGTGCTTCCTATATATTGCCACCATGCCAAAAAATTGGAATTGTGCAAAACAATATGGTGGCAAATAACTGGGGACTGCCCCACTTCCAGCACCGAGGCGTATGGCTCAGATTGCTTGTCCTACCAGCAAACATGGGGAGCTGTCCAGGAGCTGCTCTTTGGTTAGCGTGCTGAAGGTGAACAGCAGCTGCCCAGCTGTCCGTGTGGCTTGATTGTGACTGTACATAATACAGATTGCATGGGCAGAACCTAGAGATAAACAGTGTGTACTATTGTTTCTTATTATTTCATTGTCTTATTTATTTGTACCATAGCAATACAGAGTATATTGTGGACTGCAGGGACTGACAACATTCTTGCAGTTTACATATGCCAGAACTTGGAAGTGACTAATTAGACATAACTAGTTAATTGCAATTAATCCCTGCCCCAGTAACAAAGGTATAACTACATTAAATTGGAACTTAACATGGGATAGTTTCACCCCCTTTGCAGTGTAACTATGACTTTTAGCGACCTTTATAGTTATGTGGGTATGGCCTCACTGGTTAGTGAGGGAGGAAGTATCGGATGGCTCAAGTGCTGGATTGTGTTGTGTCTTGTGCTGCTGCTTTGTGCTCTACTGTGAGTGTTGAAGTGATGACAATATAGGCAGGAAGAGAGTGTGTTCTGTACCATAATCCATTGGCTTGTACTTTTCAGATGTCTATTTTTCCACTTTTGAAACAGAAGACAGTGCCGTTACTAAACAAAATAACAACCACCAAAACTCAGCCATAATGGCAACTAACTATTTTGCGGGCCTTGGAACTATAAGTAATTGCATTTTAAAAATAACTTTCCAAGATCTGAGTTTTCCCATAAGCAGTGTCTGTGTAGAAGACTAAGGGCTTGTTTACATGGGCAATTTACCCAATCTTGCCCCGGTCTTAAGAGTCTGACAGTCCTAACAATGCAGGGCTTTTGCCCTGTTTTGCCCCCAGGGAGTCCTCATGATACCCAGGGCTAAAATGGGAGGAAGATGGGGTAAAGCCCATTAAAACATTCTAACACCCACAAAAAATGCTTCATCCTTGTAGGCCTCCTGCTTGCTATCAGGGAGAGCAACACAGACAGCAGCAGCAGCTGCAGAGATGGACTGGTATGTCTGTGAGGATTCCATCCTGTTTCCTGCAGGTAATGGGGGAGCAATGGGCCTGATCTGCAGCCACAATACACTGGCAGGAAGCTGGCATATTACGGCCTGTGTAGATGAGGCCCAAGTCACTGCATAGGGGTCAGGGAGAAGGCTATCAAGATTAATACTTTCCTTCTTCTCTGTGTTCATTGTATACAGACTGAAATTATTTGCTGAGGGTTTTATTGCACATGGCTCCCTGATGAAGCCCAACATGCCAGGCAGTGCTCGGATATACTTACCCAAACGGAATCATTTAGGATCCTCAGCTCCATGCTGGATCTCTGTGGCACATGTCCAGGGATTGCTTTGCAGGGGAATCAAAGTTAAAGCATTGAAATCGAGCCAAGTATTGAATATGATAGATTTCAGAAAAGTAGCTCTGTTAGTCTCTTGCAGCATAAAAGGAGGGAGAGGGAGGAAAAAATCGGAATGTATCAGCACCTTTAAGACCACAAGTGTATACATGGGCTCTTTAACCTGAGGCTTTGATATCAATATGTACTGCATCTGAAGAAGTGGGCTTATATCAACAAAAGCTCATGCTAAAATAAAAAACCAGTTAGTCTTAAAGGTGCTGCTACATTTCCTTTCCCCCTCCTTCTCCCTTCCTGCTTTTTATGCATCAAAGCATTGAATATAGTAACTTTTCATTGTACAAAGTGGTCCTATTGGGAGCAAGCCTTGAATAGCAGCCATTATGACTGAAATGAAAAAAACAACAACATTACAATCTACGACAGGTAGGATGCAACATAAGTACATGATATACTACTGCTATGTAGAAACCTTACATCAGAGATGTGGAAAATGTGACACACGGGTGATATGCAGACTCTCATGGGGATTTTTTTTTTAGTTCCCAGCACCCTCAACTGGGGGATCCACGGGTAAAATAATGTGGTGAAATTGCTCCTCCCCACAACCTTAGAGAGTGTGTGGGGTGGTATTCTGGGCCATTTTTCTCCAAAAGTGAAATAAACATTGTGAGGTACATGATGGTGTAGGACCCATCAAGATCCCATGGAGAGGCCATTCAGTCCCCACCCAGAGACTTACTGAAAAGTCCCTAGAAGATCCCAACTAGACCCATTGTTGGAACATGCGTCAAGACTTACTGTATATGTCCCACTGAGTCAATGGGTCTATTCCATTTAGGACTAACACTAGAAATTTAGCCAATGTATTCTACAAGATTATGAGATGTGGACTGGCAAATCCAGAGCATGGGGAGTTGCTTTTTTGGATTGTAATTCCCAAAATAATCCAGGGACTATATCCACATTTGGGTAAATTATGATTGAAAATGAAATAAAAATGAAATCCGTACTAATTTCTGGAGATCATTCTAGTGTTCTGTGTATCTGCTACTGACTCCTTAAAGCCTTTGGCAGGCTGCTACACAACAATGGAGTTTCAAATCAATACAACAAAAAGAGGTGTTTCCAGACACAATTTCTTAATACATTCTTCTATACACAGTTTAGCAGAGTTCGATTATTTGACACAGAATACATGGCAGTATCTTCTATAAATTCCCTGTTGCACATTCTTGTTTGTCTCCTTGCCCCCAATGCCCTTTGGTAAAATGTATTATCAGACATAAACAACTGTTATAAGTATTTGCCAGAAAATTATTTTATGGTTTTACACAGTGCAGTACTTTAAGCCCTGAGTAGCAAATTGATTTGCATAAATCCCTTGAGCATTGTCAATGATTAGTTAAAATGAGTAAAAGCCATTTTAGTCTACACTCATTAGAGAGCAAATCCAGCCTAGATGGGATGAGTAGAAACAAGGCAAGTACTTTAACAAGCATTTTAACAAGTTCTAAGGCAATACCAGCTCATTTTTGTAGAATTCCTTGAAGACTGTTTCCAAACTATTGGCAGAAATTTCATTATGCTAACATATGAATTTTGGTAAATATGCAAACCTCTCTAATTAGTTCCATACAGTTAAAGTACTCGCATTTTCCATACAGTTAAAGTACAAGACCAAGAGATGGAGTTCCTTACTCTCATCTGAGCCCTGCAAGCAGATTATTTGCCATGGTTTTTATGGGAGAGATCAACCTACTGAGGGCTTAGAGAAGAGAAGGGGCAGTGGGATAGTTAGGGACAGTTAGGCAAACACACAGTTCATGACTATATTGATCAAAGGGGGAGGGAAGTAGAAAAACCCAGTCAGACAAATTATGATGGTGCCAAATGGAAAGAATAATACACAAATCCAGCATGGGAAATTCACTGCCCCCCCCCCACAATTCATCCCCTGAGGGGATGGTTGTGCTGTCCCACTGGAATGACTGAGTGGCCTGTTGTGCTTGTGTGAATGCATTTGAGAAGGACTTGCAGTCCTGTTCTAAAGGCTACCCCTTTTCTGATTGGCTGGTTATCTCACCCAGCGTGGGAAGGCTGGCATTCCCAGCCATATACCCCTGCCCCATTGTGACCACCCTACCTTCCAGCCTGAACAGAGAGCTGGGAAAGCTGTCTTCAACTTAATGCAAAGAAATAGGATTACTTTTTCTAATGGAAGTAACAGCCATTTTAGATGGGGGGGGGTTGACTATTCATTTATGGGACACTGCTGAGGTGAATGCTGGGCAACTCCAGAAACTGTTGAATATAACTGAGGGCTTGTCTATATGGTGAAAACAATCCTAATGGCAATCACATGGAAGGTGATCTGTACAAATGGACATTCGCATAAATACATCTCATTCCGAAGGGGGGCAACCAAATCCACCTTAAACTCCTTCAGGGAAGTGTTCGTAGCTTTTCTCAGAGTTTTTATAATTGCTAGGACACTCTCACATTCACGTTGCTGCAACTAGGCAGCATAATCTGATTGGCTGGATGAGCATGGGGTGTGGAGCTAGCAAACAGGGAAAGCGCTTACTGCCACTATGTTGGATTTTCAGCTAAGCGGGGATCTGGTAAGTCGAGAAAATAGGGATCTTCTACTCTCTCCCCCCCCTTTTTTTGTAAATATGAAATATCGCATGTGCACTCCATGGTAAACTGTTATTTAAAAAAAATGGTGGCAAAAGATTTAAAAGCATGAGTAAATCACTTGCGGCTGCCATCTTGTTAGTTAGGGGGCATGCAAAGTTTAGGGGAGCTCTTTTGACCCTTAAGACAGGTTGCAGCACTGTGAATGGCTGCTTTTTTGGATAAGTTTATATCCCCCCAGTATAGACAGGACCTGATTATCTGGATCCATTTCAATCTGTTTTTAGGCCTAAAGTTGGCATGGCAACTGCCTTGATGGATGACCATCCTTAGAAAGCAAGATGGAGGAGTGCATTCTTGGAGCTGACATTCATGTCAGTTTGGTTCTAGGCATGGCCTTTTTATTCTCCTAGGCATTTCAGAACTTTAAAAAGTATTACAAATCATTTTTATCTACCAGTGTTCTTACACTTGCTTGTTTGCTCTCATTTCTTCCTCCTGCACCAGGACGTGGCTGCCTTTCAGCCAACACAGGGACACCATTCCACCACCGTTGTCACATATGTTGTTGAAGCCAAAACCCAAACCAGCAGAATTACAAATCAAAATAATTCAAGAGTATCTCTAACCCCTGTTATGAGAATGAAACAGAATGGAATATCATAACATTTTTTTCTTCACATCCATTCATTTTCTCTTCTGCACACATTATCTTGAGTGTATTTTTCTTCAAAATTTGCTGACAAGAAATGCAAAGTTGTCTATATTAGAAATGTTAAAGGCATCAGTGTCCTTCAAAGTATTTTTAATGGAGTTAGGTTTTTTTTAGCTTGAGTTAAGACTATAAATGATTTGGTTTCATCAAAATGGTGGTGGTACTGTTACCCTGAGAAGTGGGGTGCATTAGAGCCACACTTGTGATACCAAAATCTCCTGTTATATCTGGGGGAATTATGAGCTCAAATGGATGCCTATGAGAGGAGGGTAATTTGAGGGAACTTTTCACCTGTGTATAACCAATACAAAGTGTAGAAAGCACTCTAGTCAAACTAAAACAAAGTAAATTTTTTTGAATAAAACAAAGTAAACTAACATACACAACACATGTTCTTAAGAACCTTACAAGAGTAAGGCAGAAAAGTTGGATAGAGGTAAAGAGGTCCGGGAAGATGGTGATAGTTACCAGTCTTGAACAGAAGAGTTCCATGCAGCAAGGGTATTCAGACAGGTGTCTGAGGGTGGCCCAGGAGGTTCTGATCTGGGGTGTGCTGAGAAAGAGAGTGGCTGGATCTGTCCATTGTGGGACACCTTACTATTGTTAGGGATCTAATATTTATACCCTATTCCATGACTTGGAGGGGAAAATTTGGTAATAACAAAGCTTGGATGACTCTCCCACGGAACAGACAAAGAAAACCAAAACTCAATTGATTGCTTTAATTGCAGAGAGATAGAACATTTATGGTTTTGTGACAGCCTCACAAGGTTGGACAGGAGCGGGTATGTGAAGAGATTCCTGTGGCGTATAGATTAAGGAATAGTCACTTAATTGTTTGATTGAATTATTGCTGGGAACACCCAAGGCTGAAAGAAAGGATTAGCACATACCCCTCTAATGACTGGGTTGTTAGCATAAACTCATTACAGGGGCTTCCTACTCAATCAAAATATGGGCTTTCATATTTGACACAATAACACATCTCAGGTCATTGTGACCTCCAACAAGCCTCTAGTCTCCCTAAGCCAACTTGACATCAAATAGTGTCCAATATTTCCAGTTATGAGATACTGTGCGGACGGGGTAGTAGGGCATACTAATAGTTTGGCCTGTGTGGGCTCCATGGCCCATGGGCCTTCTATGGCTGACCACCCCTACATTGAACTTTTAAGCCCAACAGAAATCAGGATGATGTTACCCCGGTGTCAAACGAGCCTCACTAGTGATTTCCTACAGGCCCCTAAGCTTAGCCAATGGTAATCATATGCAGAATGGATTGAGTTAGGAAAAGTACCTCAACAAACAAGGGTGTACATTTGCAATGGTTTTGCTGACTTAAGCAGTCACACAAGGTCTAATGCTTTAGTTCAACCTGATGAAAATTTCTATCTGTCCAAATTAGTTCTGGGAAATAATGTTGTTGGTTTATTACAAATAACATGAAATTGCCCAATGATACAAACCTAGTGCAAAATAATAATACTAATAATCTATTTCTTATAGTCATTGCTTCCCCCTCTAAAGGAGCCAATTGAACAGGCTATACAGATTTATAGTTCTGGAAGTCAAGAAGTGTGTGCCTGTGTGAAGCTATTAAGATTATGGTTATGTATATTGACTGACACTCCATATTAAAGACAGCAGCAGAATTTTAGTGTAGTGAGCTTGAGATACGGTAATTGCATATGGCCCAAATGCAAGCCTGGCAATAATAAATATATAAATATATAAATGAAATGGACTTCTGAAGTCATTGCTTGCTTTTAGAGAAGGTACAAACCATTCTAGTTCACACTTATTCAGCTCATCCGTGCTGACAGAGTATTTAGGAAGGGAAGCCAAAAGGGGGAAGCAGGGGAAAAGAAAACACATTAACAAATCATGTTGAGGGAAATAATGCTGTCCTTTTTATGAGCAGATGCCAAGAAAGACACAGGAATTAGATATAGGCTCTGCTCCCATTGTTGCAAAATAAGGTGTCAGCAAAAGAAATAATGTGTGACTTACCTTGTGGTACCTCATGGTTGTTGTGACAATGGTGTCTTAAGCACTGATTTGACAAGACTCTTCATTCTCTTGCAAAAATGGCAAGGAAGGAGAAATGCAGTCCCCTCAGAAGTGTAACAATTATTTTCTGCATTGTGTTGTCAGTAGAAACCATAAATACCAATTGTTATCCCAAATTCAGTGACCACTTGTATTTATAACATATGTAAATTACATAAAATATGCTATTTGTAATGCATTTCTTTATGTTTATAGCTTGCAGGCCAGTGGAAATGTCCGCATCATGCTGTAGAGACTGGAAGAATCTGGGGATTATGGGATATATGGTCCATTTTTTCCCCCTGTTTCTGTACACTGACACAGGAAAAGTGATCTTGGGGTCATAACAGAAGGCATACAGGCATCTTGAATATGGTGTTCAGAGGTTCACACATCTCAGATGAAGTCATGCCACTTTGGAATTTAAGCCCAGAATTTGGTCAAAAGGAAAGTTCATGAGACAAATCTATATAATATAAGTGCTGAAGCTTGTTTATAGCTTATTCATAGCTGTTAATACAAACCTGTCTCTATGATCAAGACTCTTAAGTCTAAAGTCTGACTCTGTTAAATGCTAAGTCTTAAAAAACCAAACCCCTTGAGAATATAGTATGTAATTTAAATCTAGTGCTGCTTTTCATTTAATCCATCTGACTGTTATGCCAGATAACTCCTTGGACTTTACATGAAAATGTTTTCCCTCTCATAGTGACCATACTTTCATTAACCTTATATAGCAACACATAAATTCCTGTGTTTCCACAGGTCTAACTCTTTTAGATGAAAGAACCAATCCCCTAAGTTTTCCCGCATATTGGAGACTATCAGACAGGAACACAAAAAGCTTTCCTGTCGCACAATCTCCAATTCCGCCCCTGTCCCAGCATAATAACTCCCCACCGCACTTACCTTCTCTCCCATCATTCAGGCAGCCCAGGCTTAAATGGAGCTCTGTTGACTTCCTGGAGTGAAAGCCCACCCATTCTCATGAGAAGACGCAAGCACGGGAAATTCAAAAATAAAAATAAACACAAAAAAGCGACACCAAGCACCTAAACACACTAAAAAGAGGGTAGCTTACCTTAATGTCCCAATCTCACCTAGAAGTGTTCTGGCAGGACTGCCCATTGACGCTGGAATCTCGCCAGCAAAATGGGGCACATTGCCACACAGGCAAATCCGGAATGAAAATGCCATGGGAGATCAATTGCTGGTTTCTCTCCAAAAATAAAAAAAGAATGCCCCTGTAATGGCAGCAGAATGCGTGGGAGACAATGTTGGACATTGTCTGATAAGGAAGCCCTTTTGCAATCTCATGGTGTGCTCATAACACCATTTCTGATGCATCTGATAATCTCCATACTGAAGAGGAGTTTCTTCATAATCCACATTACCTGGGTAAAATTAGTTCTTTAAGATACAATCTGCTCATCTTGAATCATGTTTATGCTGGAAAATGTAATACAAGAACAGAGCAAGTAGGGCCTACAAGATGTTACCAGATTGCAACTCCTAGCATTCTTGACCATTAGCTTTGCTAACTAGGGCTGCTTGGAATTACAGTCCACTGGCATTTGGAAGACCACACACAGACACCATTCTTGCTATAATTTCATCCCCTGTAAATTCAGATTCAAAAATATTAATCTAAAGAAAACTGTGAAGTCACACTAGTAGCATTTCCTTGGTATTATATTCTCGTACAAGGGCTTTTATCCCACACCCCAGCATTAAATATATTTCTCCCTTTTTAGATTGACAATGCTGTTGCTGCTAGCAGTGTTTGCATTTATGTAACCTTCAGAAAATGGGAGAAACTCATTTGCTCTTTCCTTTATACTGACACTTCCCACGGCTTATGAAGCATATTTTAAAAGTGCTGCCAAATCATGTGTTTCCCCTAGATGACATTCATGCCACTAATTACTATTGTCTCATCTTTTTTAAAACTCAGGACAGCTATTGCTTTGTGTTTCTAACCTGCCTGCAAAACTTAATCTGTTTTTTATAAAAAAATAATAATAGCACTTTGGATCTGCTGATGTGTACCTTCTCCTTGATCCTGAGTTGGTTTTTTTTTTTTTTAAGAATTGCATCTTAACCAATTACATCTTAACCAATTAACTCTCTCTCTCTCTCTTCCTCTTTCTCTCTTCCCCTCCCTCCCCTCCCATGTTTCTTCACCTTTCCTCTTATTTCCATCAACAAGATATTTAAAAATGGCTTGCTCACACCTTGCTGCCAATTTTGTTCCAGGTGACATTATTGCTTACTTTGTACTGCTGTTTCTTATACAGAAGTTCAAATCTAAATTATACATTTTCCCCAAGGTCTTCCAGGATGTCATTCCTCCTTCACTTTATTCTTAACTTCTCTGAAGTAGCTCAGTCAAGAGAGCTAAAAGACCATTGACTAAGAGTCTATACTGTGTATCTGTACATTAAACTACAACATTCCCTTAGATTTAACTTTTGAGGTGGTCATCTTTTGTGATGGAGCCCACAATCTGTACTGTATACAAGAATAAACATCTGAAGGTATATTCTATGTTACTTGTATGGTTTATTAATATATTGCAGAAAGGCAAAACCAATCCAAAATTAACACAATGGCTTCAAAGTGTAATTGGTATTTAACATTATAACCTATTGTTAATCCACCTACAGTAGACATTTTGAATCAATGAGATTTACTTATGTGTTGACTCACCATTCAACAATTAGTTTAATGGTCTACTGTAGCTGGAATAACCAATAGGATTTAAGTCCATAATTTTGTTCTGTAACAATTTAAAGCAACTGATACCTAAAGTTGCTTATTTTCCTATTTGCTTCCTATTCATCTTTTCTTTTGTATCATGTATATTACATTGCAAGATGTTAGGTAAGTCACTTCAAATGTTTTGGCAAAAGGGCAGTGTAAATATAACTATCAAATTGAGGAATTTGCTTTTTTTATTTTTAAAAAATATGACTTAATAAATAACTAGTGGTAATAGGTATCTAATCAACAGGACCTTCAAAATATTATCTTCATTTGCCCATTTTCTTCCTGTAAGATGGAGCACAAACACTTCCCAGGCTAATTTTTCCAATGTCTGATGTAAAAAGCATAATTGATCTTTTAATTCAGTTGGTTTTCTTGATGTAGAACAATGGTGTGAGACAGTATTAAGCCATTCCTTTTCACACACCTCTTCACATTTTACAGTGCAGTTCTCTGATCCATACAAGGGGGTGTTACACAAAACCCTCGTGTCTATGGAAAATCCACTCATGAAACTGATCTTACAGTGGGGAATTAATAACAACTCAAATGGCAAGTGAGAGGCTGCATAACATTTGGAATCTTTAAGCCCTATGTATATGGATGGAGCTAGGAAAAACATGGACTCAGAGGTCTAAAACAATTGACGAAACTTTATTGAACTAAATTAAAGCATTCACACGTCACATACATTCATCATCAAGATTAACAGAGTAAGGCAGGAAATAGTTAGAAGTGGGTTTAGTCTGAGGCTTCTAGGGTAATACTGCACCTGATCCTGGAGCTAGGTCAACTCACCAGTAGCTGAATTACTCTCGAGCAGCAGCAGCAAGCAGTTGCACCAAAGGTGGGGAGGGAGAAATTATGAAGGGAGGTTAGGGTTACTGGAGTGGAGAATGGAGCATCAGAGTTGGATGGAAGCCAACGAGGAATCAGGGAGGCCTTAGCAGGGATTCGGAAGAAAGGAGAGGGAGGGGGAAATCAAGGGATGGAATGAAATGGATTCAGGAGGAATTGGGATTTGAAACAAAGAATTGAGATTTTTGAAGGTTTTTTTAGTAGGAAAATACCCCTTTGAAGATACAATTGAAATAAAAGGAACGTTTGTCTTCAGGTAGTTTCCAATGATGTGAACCAAGGAATTCCAGACTAGTCAGGAACTGGAAATGGGGGTGATCTGGTATTGGGTGATTGATAGGCACCCTCATAGAATCATAGAATCACAGAGTTGGAAGAGACCTCAAAGGCCATCCAGTCCAACCCCCTGCCATTCAGGAATACACAATCAGATCATTCTCAACAGATGGCCATCCAGCCTCTGTTTAAAAACCTCCAAAGAAGGAGACTCCAGCACACTCCCAGGCAGTGCATTCGAGGCAGTGCATCAGGAAGTTCTTCCTAATGTTTAGGTGGAATCTCTATTCCTGTAGTTTGAACCCATTGCCCCATGTCCTAGTCTTTGGGGCAGCAGAAAACAAGCTTGCCCCATCCTCAGTATGACATCCCTTCAAATATTTAAAGATGGCTATCATGTCCCCTCTCAACCTTCTCTTCTCCAGACTAAACATGCCCAGCTCCCTAAACCGCTCCTCATAGGGCATGGCTTCCAGACCACCCACCATCTTGGTCGCCCACTTCTGGACACATTCCAGCTTGTCAATCCTATATCTGTGCATTTCATTTTTACTGCCCAAGTGTAGTATCCTACATTTCTCCCTGTTGAAATTCATTTTGTTAGTTTTGGCCCAGCTTCCTAATCTGTTCAGGTCATTTTGGATTCTGATCCTGTCCTCTGGGGTATTAGCTACCCCTCCTAATTTGGTGTCATCCGCAAACTTGATAAGCATACCCTCTATTCTCTCATCCTAGTCATTGATAAAGATGTTGAATAGCACTGGGCCCAGGACAGAATCCTGTGGCACCCCATGTCAGGGCCATCCACGAATTCTAAGGCATAGAGTGGAGTTCGTGGAGGTCCCTGACATTTTCATGGTTTGAGACTGGCTCTGCCTTGGGCCTCTGGAATGTTTGGGAGATGTTGGTTTCCATGGGAACGCTGTTCATCCCGGGAGCTCAAGGTCGGCCAGATGGCCTGGCAGATCTCTCTCCTCCGAAGTGTGCTTTGAAGTTCTACCCTCCCTTTTCTGCTTTCTCACGCTGGGGGTACCTTATCTATCCTGATTGCAAGCTTGGTCTTCAGTATGCAGCTTTGCCACTGTTCCTTACACATGCTTCTATTCCAATAAAGAACTTTATTGAAGATATCAGAGTTTGTGTTCTGTGTACATCACAGAAAGCTGCATACTCCATTTTAATTTTTTTTTTCTGTCCTGAAACTGTGGAGCCTTTACCTGCAATGTCTGAGGACGCAGAGACTGGCACACAGACGGACCAAGATCTGACTGTAGCCAGCGCCAAAGAAGCCGGTGCCTCGAAGCAGGAGACCGGGGCAGAGGGGGGTGCTGTAGCCGTCGCAGCTGGAGGCGCCAGCCGAGACCGAGACCGCCGGAGGGCTGCAAGATTTCCACCCTCCACTGAGCCCTGGGAGCTGGGGATCGAGCTGGCTCCAGGGAGGGGCAGCCTGCCAAGCTTCGGCACTCCGGTGCGAGAGGTTTTGGGCCCTGCCTGGCCATGGGCAGGGGCCGGTCGCCGAGAAGACCGCAGGTCCCGGTGGGACAGACCCCAGGGTGAGGGGCCTAGAGAGCCAGAAGCGAAGTTTTCCCTGGCAGAAGTTGGAACCGAGGTTCTTCAACTGAAACAGCAAATGGGTGAGATACGGGAGGTACTCCTAGAACTCCTGCACAGAACCCCTCCAGCTCCACCAGCCCCTGGAGGGGCCCAGCCTCCCCCAGCGCCACCTGTGGCTGCCCAGGCACCCGGGGATGGGGTCCCCGATCAGCCCCCTGATGTACCTGGCCTGCCGGCTCCTGGACCGGCTCCCCCAGTGGGGGCTGGCCCGGTTGAGCCGCAGGAGCGACCCCGGGGCTGGAAACACCGGCATCTGAAGGCGAAGTTCGATGGGGATCCAGCAAAACTACCCTACTTCATGACTCAAGTGGTGAGTTACATGACTCAGTGGGAAGGGGAGTTCCAATCTGAGGCTGAGAAGGTGCAGTATGTGTCCAACCAACTGGAGGGAGAGGCGGCCCAGTGGTTGGTGGGTCTTTATGATATGGGAGCCCCTGAACTGGGTAATTACCAAGAGTTCCTGATGGCTCTCAGGGCCCAGTTCGAAGATCCCTTAAGAGGGAAGTGGGCTCGAAGCAAGCTTAGGAGCCTGAAGCAAGGTACGATGCCAGTGGCAGAGTACGCGGCTGAGTTCCGCCGCCTAGCCAGCCAAGTGCCGGAGTGGCCAGAGGAGGTCAAGGTGCAGTTTTTCCAGGAGGGCCTGAACCCCGACATTCTAGAGTGGGCCAAGTTCCAGGGAGACCCCGAAACCCTCATGGGGTGGATACGGCTAGCTGGTGAAGTGGAGTCGGTGAAGGCCAGCATCAAGATGTTGCGCCGCCAGGCCGGGACGGAGGGGAAGTCCGCTGGGGCCCCAGGGAAGAAGACCAAGGCGGCACGCTCGGGGGGAGGCACCACCGGAGAGTCCGAACGTGAGCGAAGGATGAGAAAGGGGCTGTGCCTGCGTTGTGGGAAGAGCGGACACCGCATAGCGGAGTGCCCAGAGAGGAGCCCTCGGGAGCAACCCGCCGCCACCAAGCCAGCGCGGAGCGAGGGGAGAACCGGGCCCGCCAAGACTCCCTCCAAGCCCAAGACCAAGGCGACGGCCAGGGCCCTGGCAGCTGGCCATGCGGCAGGGGAGTCCTCAGATGATCCCGAGGATAGTGGGTCCTACTCTTCCGACGCTGAGCCGGCGGGAAACGGGCCCAGCCCGCCCTACTGAGCGCCCGAGGGCGGGCTAATCCAGAAGGGCGCCCGGATGCTGTGGTGAGTGGAGTGAAGGGCCCGTTCTTTATCAAAGCTCGAGTGGGGGTTGGAGGGGAGGGCCCCACCCACAAAGTAATGTTAATGATTGACTCTGGTTGTACCCAAGTACTCATCCACCCCTCCTTAGTCAGTGAACTGAACGTTGATACTGTTAAGCTGGACAAGCCCGTGTGGCTGTCTCAGATGGATGGGGGTATGATGAAGGGGGTCCCCGCCCGGCGCATAACTGGTCCCATGAACATGAGGATGGGAACCCACCAGGAGGAACTGCAGTTTGTGATTGCTCCAGGTTTAGTCCCCGTGGCAGTTGTGGGTCTGAACTGGCTAAAGTACCACAACCCCACCATAGACTGGATAAAAGAAACACTGACTTTTACAGACCCATTGTGTACCAAGGAGCACGGGGTGGGGGGAGGATTCCCAGGGGACGGGGTCCCCCTGGAGGGTGAGCCACAGAATTACACGACTGCCTTAGTAAAGGGGGAGCTGAAAGGGCTGCCAGTGGAGTACAAGGCTTGGCAATATGTGTTTGAGGAGAGGGAATGTGACATTTTGCCACCCCACCGGGCTTTTGACTGCACCATTGAGATACTCTCGGAGTCCAGCCTACCTAAACCTCGCATTTATTCTATGACACCAGCTGAAATGGAGGCGCTCCGAGAGTTCATAGACAAAAACTTAGCCCGAGGGTTCATTAGGCCCTCAACCTCGCCTGTGGGGGCTCCGGTGATGTTTAGGCGCAAGGCAGATGGCGGGCTTCGTTTGATTCAGGATTACAGAGGGCTAAACGCGATTAGTGTCTCCAACCAGTACCCCCTGCCCTTGATGAAGGACATATTAGCCCATCTCTCCAAAGGGAAGATTTTCACGAAGCTGGATCTGCGGGAGGCCTACTACAGAGTACGGATTCGGGAAGGGGATGAATGGAAGACTGCGTTTAATTGCCCCTTGGGGGCTTTTGAGTTCCTCGTCATGCCTTTCGGCCTAAAAGGGGCCCCTGGCATTTTTCAGAACTTAATTAATGATGTGTTACGTGAATTTCTGTACAAAGGGGTGTTGGTATACCTTGATGATGTGTTGATTTATTCTGAGGACTACACGTCCCATGTGAAACTGGTGAAAAAGGTGCTTACCAGGTTGGGGGAAAATCATCTGTATGCAAAAATGTCCAAGTGTGAGTTCCACCAAAGCCATCTGGATTATTTAGGGTACCACATCTCAAACAAAGGGATTGAAATGGACCCAGAAAAGGTTAAGGGGGTCTTGGCATGGGAAGCCCCTAGAACCAGGAAACAGTTGCAGAGCTTCCTGGGATTTGCTAATTTTTATCGGTCCTTCATCCCTGACTTTGCGTCGGTAGCCCTTCCCCTGACAGATTTGTTAAAAACCAAAGATGGGAAAGGCAAAGGTTCCAAGCACGGCAAAGGGGACAAACCTCCCCAAAAACTTGTGTGGTCACCACAGTGCCAACAAGCATTTGACAAATTGAAATCCCTTTTCACTTCTGAGCCTATTCTCAAACACCCTGACCCCTCCCAACCTTTCGTGGTCCAAGTGGACGCCTCTGATGTAGCGATGGGTGGTGTTCTGTTGCAAAAGGGGGGGGGAAGGGGATTTGAGGCCATGTGCCTATTTGTCCAGAAAGTTCAATGACACGGAACGAAATTGGCCGGTGTGGGAGAAGGAGGCAGGTGCTATCAAGTTGGCACTAGAGACGTGGCGCCACCTACTGGAGGGCTCACCCAAACCGTTTGAAGTTTGGACTGATCATAAAAATTTGGAAGTATTGGCTACCCCTAGGCGTTTGAGCCCCAAGCAGGTCAGGTGGGCCAGTTTCTTTTACCGATTTAATTTCACTCTGAAATTTATCCCGGGGAAAAGGAATTTTCTGGCTGACGCTTTGTCCAGGCTACCACAACATGAGAGTAAGCGCAAGGAGGTCATTGACACCGTTTTTTCTCCTTCCCATTTGGGGCTAGCAGTCCTCACACGGAGCAAAGCCAAAGAACAGAAATCCACTGCTAGCCCTGCTCAGGTGCCGGGTCCAACTGAAATTGATGGTGGCTCTCCCTTGGCGCCTGGACCTGTGCCCCAGCCCTTGAACCCCGACCCACCTCTCCCCGATCCGGGGACCCGGGCAGTGACCCCTACGGAAGATAGTTCTGCCACGCCCACAGATTCTCAAGGGGAGAAGGGAGGGTGGCATTCTCAATTGGCCTTGGAACTGCCCCTGGATCAGTGGTTCCTGGCTCACCCCAATGAAGTGACTGTAAGGGAAGGTGTGGCTTGGAAAGGGGATCGCCTGTATGTTCCTGAGGTCTTGAGAGCGAGTATTCTCAAGCAGTGCCATGATGTCAAGAGTGCTGGACATTTTGGGTATCTCAAAACTTTGCATTTGGCCCGGAGACAGTTTTGGTGGCCCCGAATGAGGAAGGAGGTGGAGGAATATGTGAAGGGGTGTACCACTTGTGCAGTGTCAAAAGGGGGGTCAGGGAAGCCCAAAGGTTTGCTCCACCCTCTACCCACCCCAAACAAGCCCTGGGAGGTCATTAGCATGGACTTTATTGTGGAATTACCAGAGAGTAGGAAAAAGACGGTTATTTGGGTGGTTACTGATTTGTTCTCAAAACAAGCGCATTTTGTGGCCTGTAAGAAACTCCCCATGGCCTCCCAATTAGCCAAATTGTTCATTCAGCATATTTATCGGATTCATGGCATTCCGACCAAGATTGTGTCGGATCGGGGGGCACAAATTACCTCGCAGTTTTGGAAGGCTTTCACGAACCTTCTAGGGGTGGAGCTCGGTCTTAGCAGCTCCCATCATCCCCAATCGGACGGGCAAATGGAACGAACGAATCAGACTCTTGAACAATACCTAAGATGCTATGTGAATTTCCAACAATCTGATTGGGTTGATCTTCTGCCTTTTGCTGAAGTGGCCTACAATAATGCCACTCACCAGAGCACTGGACTCTCACCGTTCAAGGTTGTGTCTGGGCATGATTTCGGTCCCCTCCCTTTGCTGGATGGGTCCCCCAACTCTGACCCCGTTTCGGTCTCCCAGTGGAGTCAAAAGGTCAGGGATGCGTGGCCTCATGTAATCTCGGCCTTGGACTTTGCCAAAGCACGCTACAAACATTATGCTGATCAGAAGCGGGACCCTTCCCCTAGATATGAGGTGGGAGATCTGGTTTATTTGTCCACCAAATTCCTTAAGTGTCCCCAACCCTCTAAAAAGTTGGGAGCCAAATACATTGGGCCTTTTCGTGTTGTTAGGATGGTAAATCCTGTGGCTTTTGAACTGTCCTTGCCTAAGTTGTACCGCCATGTGCATCCTGTGTTTCATTCCAGCCTGCTCAAGCCCGTGAACCCTCCGGACAAACACCATCCGGCTCCAGAACCTGCTCCTCAGCCGATCCTGGTGGATCAGGACCAACATTTTGAAATTTCTGAGATCCTGGACTCTAGACTTCACCGGGGAGGGTTACAGTATTTGGTGAAGTGGAAACACCTGCCTTTGGGCCATGCGGAGTGGGTTGCTTCTGAGCATGTCAATGCCAAACGCTTATTGCGAAAGTTTCATGCCCGCTTTCCCGATAAGCCTGGTTGAGGGGGGGGGTTGGTCTTCGGGGGGGCAGTATGTCAGGGCCATCCACGAATTCTAAGGCATAGAGTGGAGTTCGTGGAGGTCCCTGACATTTTCATGGTTTGAGACTGGCTCTGCCTTGGGCCTCTGGAATGTTTGGGAGATATTGGTTTCCATGGGAACGCTGTTCATCCCGGGAGCTCAAGGTCGGCCCGATGGCCTGGCAGATCTCTCTCCTCCGAAGTGTGCTTTGAAGTTCTACCCTCCCTTTTCAGCTTTCTCACACTGGGGGTACCGTATCTATCCTGATTGCAAGCTTGGTCTTCAGTATGCAACTTTGCCACTGTTCCTTACACATGCTTCTATTCCAATAAAGAACTTTATTGAAGATATCAGAGTTTGTGTTCTGTGTACATCACACCCCACTGGTCACACCTTTGACTTGCGGATGTGTGAGTGACAACTATGATTTGCAAAGCAATGAACTACCAATGATATCAACAGTGTCTGCTTTTGCAGACATGAAGCTTCTCCATTATAAAGAGATGTTGTTTTTTGTATTGAGGTGTGAAATTTTGGCCTCTTTATATTTTATATAATTTATATGGCCTCTTTCCTAGCATGGTAGGTGCTAACCCTAGCTTGATCTTATCTGTTTCTTGAAAAGGCCTTAGTTGGCTAAACTGATATCAAGACACTACTGCCAATTGAAGTGCACCAAGTTGGTGGGTGCTGGGTGTTTCAGCAGAGGAGAATGGGGGTATTACAGGGGGAATGGTGTACACCAACCTGCACATTAAGGAAAATAGCATATACCATGGAGGTCCTGAACTGAATCAAAGCTGATTCAGTCAAATCCTGAACTGAATCAAAGCTGATTAAAAAAATATCTGGATAAGGTCTGAATTAGATTGGATCAGTTCAGATGGGGTACAGAACATACACAATTATAGGATAATCTGGATGATAAAGGAAAGTTGAGAATACATCTCCAAATGATAGCAAAAGAATACCATATAAGGAAACTTCTTGGGTGAAGGAAGGGTGCTGGACTTTGTTCTTTGATAACTCAAACTTCAAATGTGGAGAAAAATCTCACTCTCTCTTCAGTGATTGTAAGGAGGGGCACATTCTTTTATTTAATTTTCCCCTAGCTCTCTTTCTGGAGCCAGCAAATCATAGTGGTCTGAGTGTGTGAGACCAGGGTTCAAATTCCCACTCAGCCATGGAAACTCAGTGGATGATCTTGGACAAGTTATATTCCCTCAGTCAGAGAGAAAGGCAATGACACCCCCCACAATGAAACCTTGCCAAGAAAACCCTTAGAGGGTTACCATAAGCTGCAGTCAACTTGAAGGCACATAAGAGCAACAAAACAGTAGTTCTCTTTTAGCAGGAGCCAAGTTTCTGAAAGTTTCACTTAAGCCTGGTTGCAGTCGTGTTTGCTGAAGCTGATAATTTCCTTCTTTTTACCAATAACCAACATTCAATCTCCTGTCCTAACTCTTTCCCAATAAAATCTCACAGTTCCTTATTCTTTGTATTAGTTGATTCTTTGAAAGTGTGTTGGTGTTGTTTCAGAAGTAACTTTACAGGCAGTAGCCCTTCCCTGGCTTCCTACTCCCACCCATTTTTGTCCCTCTTTTGTAGAGGCTGGGTTTGACCTTTATTTCAGTCTGTATTGGCAAACCTTGTGGACCAAGACCGTACCGCCTCTCCACCCCCCTGAATAACACACAGACACAAAATTCTTTCTAACTTTGTATTGGTTACATATTCGGAATACATGGTTAGGTACAGGTTAGTAAAGTAAGAAAATACATGTTGAGGTAGATATGTTTGTAATATATATGTGGCAATAAATTGGCCGCAACTTGCATGCTAAATGGTTGACGGCAATGTATGGGTCGTGATCTCCTCATTGCCCATCCATGTGGGCAAAGGTGGATTGGTCCATCCCAATCCCGTCTCCTGGAGGAGAGAGCCAATGGCCGGGCCGTCTGCCCAACTCTCTCTCCTCCCCTGAAAACAAGTACATGTTAGCAAACGTGGAAGGGGGCCTCCTTTGAACTTGGACTTGAACTTGGACTTGACCTTGAACTTGTACTTGATGGAGGCCCCTATTCTTCTTGCCTTATCACAACCCAATACATACGCCACAAAGGCGTTCCCCCCGGGAACCGCCTTCCGCCAACCATTGCTCCCATCAACAGGCAGGCCTACCGGTCATCAGGGACCCATTGCTGCTCAGGCAATGCCCTCCCTGGTCTTATGTAGTTGACATATGCCCTGGAGCACCATCGCCCCAATCTCATGATGGACTCCGTGGACATGCCTGCCTCCGCTGCCATGGTTGCAGTCCCTATCCGAAAGGAATGGCTACCAAAATCCTCGGCTGGCAGCCCCAACTGCTTCATTGCCATCTTCAGCACGCTCACGAATTGGAATCTGGTAAGCGGAACCCCATCTTTATGCCTGAATAGGGGACCCCAGTCGTTGCCCCGTACTTCCATGAAGACCTTCAGGCTTGCTATGGGGCATGGGGTGGAGCCCTCCAACCTCCTCAGATGCAGTGTGGCCCCGCGGCTATGCTGATTGGCCTTCGAGCTCCTGATGCGCAGAGCCAAGTCGTTGGCACCGATGGTAATATCACCCATCTGCAGCGCCCTGCCAGACTTGTCCGTTTTGGAGGAACACACCACCTCCCCAACCCACAGGGCCCCAAAGAATATAATTGTGTATGCCGCCCCAAAGACCAGCGCCTCATAGTTGGAGTGGCAGATGGATGGCAGAAGGGCCACTAGCTGAGCCAGCATCACATGCGACACTGGCCGCCTTGTGTCCGGTGCCCTTGGCGTCGCCCTCCTCCATCCCTCCATTGCTTTTCTTACCAAGAAGGAGTCACATGGGTCCCTGAGCCCTGCTGCTTTGCTGAAGAATGAAATGCCTGCTGCCTGGCCAGCAATGGTCCTAGACGCCAGCCCTCTGTCTTTCAGGGAGGCCAGATAATGCAGCACCTCTCACTCTGATGCTGGTCCCACTGTCCCGTAGCCATGCCTCCATCTGAAGGCCACAAACTGGGATGCTGCCCTCTCATAACAGGCCTGCGTGGAAGGTGCCAAGGAGTCCGCTACACCCTGTATCACAGTTCGCTCCCAAGGCTCCAAAGATCTGCTGGGAAAGGGACTGCTGCTTCGTCCGCATCCAGCATCAGCATACGGAACAGGTCCTTCTGAAACCGAGATAAGACATCTGTGATATCATTATCCACGCCCGGGATGTGCCGAGTATGGAAACTGATGTTGGCTTCCAGGCAGGTTAGCACAAACCTGCGCACCAGCTGCATGACCCTTTCCGACCTGGAGGAGTGCTGTTGATGATCCTAACCACTGCCTGATTGTCACACCAAAAAAAACCTTATTGTCCCTGAATTCCCCACCCTACAGTGTGATAGCCACCAGGATGGGAAAAAATTCCAGGAATGTGAGGTGTCTGGTCATGCCCGTGGACGCCCACTCTGGTGGCCAAGGCTGAGCGCACCAGTTTCCTGCATAAAAAACTCCAAAACCAAGGCTGCCCGCTGCATCGGAGTGGACCTGCAATCTGCCCCCAAGCTCCATGTGCCCCTGCCATGTGGTGACGCTGTTGTAATGCTTGAGGAAAGATAGCCACACCCGCATGTCCTCTTTCACCCTTTTTGTGAGGCGAATGTGGCAATGTGGTGCCCTGACCCCTCCCCCCCGGTGATTTTGGCAATGCATGCACAAAAGGCCCTCCCGGGGGAAACCACCCTGCATGCAAAGTTCAGATGTCCCCAAAATGACTGCACTTCTTTCAACGTGGTTTTTTCTTTCCCCAGGAGGCCGTCCAGCAACACCTGTAAACCATCGATCTTGTCGTCAGGCAACCTGGAGATTCCCTGTTCTGAATCGAGCTGTATACCGAGGTACACCAGGGATGTCGTTGGTCCCACGGGCTTGTCAGGTGCCAACGGTACCCCCAGCTTGGCTGCCAGAGCCTGGAAAGAAGAAAGCAGAAACCCACATTCCTCCCCCCAGCAGGGCCCATCATCAAGAAATCACCCAAGCAGTGCGTGACAAAGGGGGTACCCGCCCTGTGCTGCAGGGCCCACTCGAGGAATGTGCTGAACATCTCAAAAGCTGAGCAACTGATGGGGCAACCCATGGGCAATGCCATGTTGTAATACCACTTGTCCTGGAACTTGAAGCCCAACAGGCAATGGTCGTCAGGATGCACTGGCAGCAGCCGAAAAGCTGACTGAATGTCACATTTCGCCATGAGTGCACCCTGATTGCAGCTCTGCAGGAGGCATACTGCGTAGTCCAATGATGCGTATCTCACCGTGCAAATCTCCTGTGGGATTGCATCATTGACTGATGCCCCTTTGGGATAAGAGAGGTGGTGAATGAGGCGGTATTCCCCTGGGGCCTTCTTGGGCACAACCCCCAATGGTGAAATCCTTAAGTTGGGCATGGGGCGCTGATCGAAAGGGCCCCCTGTACACCCTGCCTCTATGTCCTTCGCAACCTTGCGTGCCAGCACCTCAGGCAACTGTGCTGCTGATTTCAAGTTGCCTGAGGTGGAGGCCTCCCTCGGGCCCTGAAAGGGGATGCGGAACCCGAATTCAAATCCTTCTGCAAAGTAAATTGCAGCCTGCTTCTTGGGGTAGGCTGCCAAAAGAGGACGCATGGCCTCCAGTTTGACCGGTGTGAATGCCATGCACCTCCACCCCCGCATATGCTTCATTTAGCTGTGCCACTGTTGATGGTGCTGCTGGATCCCGCATCCTTTCTGGCACCAGCAGCCGCTGGGCAATTGCTCTGAAAGGACTGACCACCACTGCCCTGATGGGAACAATTCACCTTTGGGTGCGCGTGCCCACAGCTGTCGCAGGAATGGTCAAACCTGCACTTGTACCTGGAGCATTTGCCTCCATTGTACTCCCAGCACACTGGCTTCTTCCCCTCCTTCTTGCGTGCTGTTTTTTGGGGGTCACCCTTCTCCCGCCTGCCAGGCCCCGTGGCCTGCAACCAGGTGGGGTAGTTGATGGTTTCCCATCTGTGCATGAGAGACCCGGATGCCTTTTTCCTACACTCAATGTCGTACAAGATGGCATTGGAGTCCCCCGCTTGCACCCGCATCAGCAGAACCTGGCGGAGGTGGTTGACCAAGTGTCAGGCCTGCTCGGGGAAGACCAGGGCCACCACCCCCATGAAGACCGTGTACCCGTTGAGCCAACTGGCAAAGGTGCACTCCACCGGTTCTATGCTATTCTTGTCACTCTCTTTCTTGTCGCTCTTGTGCACCCTGGCCTTGGCCCCAGGAGGCGGTGCCAGCATGAAAACATCAACATAATAACCTTGCAAAATCTTGGAGTGCACCTTGTGATCCAAATGACCCCTGGGAGGGTACTCCTTCGATTTGGCTTCCCGAAGCTCCTCCCCCTGTGGGTGCTTGCCACCCTTCTTCCTTCCCTCCCCAGCCTTTTTCCTGGCTCTTCTGAGCTTGAGGGCCCACCCCAGCAGGCCCAGCTTGAAGGCCCCCTTCTCCGAATACCTGTATTTGTCCTCATCTGATGACTCACCTGAGGAGGAACCCAAACAGGATCTCCTGCGCTTCCTGCTCAGACTCTGCCTGCCGCTGGATCTGCTTTGCCACCGCGATGAGTAGCCACGTGAGTCCGACTATCTCGATTCCAGGGAACCACTCCTCTTCTTGGATCTGGAACGCCTAGACCAGCTACTGCTACTGGGGGCACCTAAGCTGGAAGAGGTACTGGGTTCCCTGGCCTCTGATGCCTCAGCGACCGTTGCCGCATCCTGTGCATTTCCAGAGGAGGCTTCTTTGTCCATCTTCTGAAGGACCATGGACAAAACCCCCATGACATCGGCCAGGGTGGGAGCTGGCTGGCCAAATGCCTCCATCGGAGGCTGAGGGATCAGCGACTGGTTGGTGCCATTGCTGCTCCCTTGCCCTGCTTGCCCAGCCCCCTCACCACAATCTGCAGGCTCCACCCCCTGCGGGGACCGTGGTTCCAACACATGCTGTTGCTTCGAAGTCCTCTTGGGCAGGCTTTAAAGGTGGCTAGTACAAAACTCTTGGATCTTTCTGTTTGAAATGTGACATATATAAGCTTTGAGGGGGCTAGCATGTCTCAAAATTTCTGGTATCTATGTGGAAATAATAAGTCATACGTCTTTTTGTTTCCCAATGCACACCAGTAGGAGATGCGAACATTCAGATTTCAAATTTCAATTCCAATTCAGATCTCCAGTATGTTGAATCAGGCCCTGATCAGCTGTAACAGAATTGGTGCCAAAACAAAATAACTGAATCAAACCTCAAACTACATTGGGGTCCCTTGCAGAGCCCTCTCTCTCTCTCTCTCTCTCTCTCTCTCTGGCTTTTCTTCGCAAACGAAGATTCAGGAAGGAATCATCCCACATTTTCTGCAAGCGCGCTGATGACTTAAGAGGCCAATCCAAGATAGACAAGTCTAGTTGCAGAAAGCACAGCAGAAGGTTTCCTCGGGTGATGTTACCGGGTTGTGATTCTTTCTGCGTTGCCGCTTCTCTTCAAGACTTGTTCGGCGTGAGTTCTCAAATAAGGCTGCAGCATTGTGGATAGTGTGTCTCCATGCCTCCCAATGTGAGGCCAGGGAGGACCATTGTTGGTGATCAGTTTGGCCAAGCCTAAGATGTTGTTTCAGGGAGTCCTTGTATCGCTTTTTTGGACCGCCCCTCTTACGCTGACCTGTGGCGAGTTCACCTACAAAGGCAAATGCATGCAGAAATGAACACAGGTTTTGATACAGAAAAAAATGCACATGAAAAAGCATACATTATGGACATTATTCATGTATTTTTTTTAAAACGCAAACTAATGATAGAAAATGAACTTTTTGCTGGAAAAAAAATGAGAATATTTTTGAAAGCGAACCAGACAGATTTGTTTGTCGTTAATTTCTATACTTGATTACTTTTTCTTTCAGGGCTGTGGTGTGCTGCTTTTGAGAGTTTACATCCTAGATTCTAGTGAACATCTTCTGTGGATTTTATTTTGTTTTGGAAACCTACAAACAATATTTGACAAGTGGAAACTGATTCCAAAGTATGTGTTCATTCACCATAGGGAACAGGGTTTATTTCAAAGCAAAACATGAGGCACAGAGAAAAGCACTGAAATCCCACTGAGAGGTATGGATGGACACGTTTGGACAGTGATACAAACACCATAAACCCCTAATGAACTTCTGTGAAGAAACTCATTCATTTTAAATGCATGTGTTTCCCCTGTGATCTTTTTTTGAGTGTTGTTTACTCCTTGATGAATTGTTTCTCTCTTTGATTTTTTTAAAAATGTTCAATGTTTTATTTGTCTACTGTTGATGTTAGGATATTTGCAAAATTTAATAAAAACATTTTAATAAAAATCTCCCTTAAAGTAAATTGTCTGTCTCTAAACTATACTGGACTCCATTGTTTGCATTTCTCTTATTAATGTATCCCCCCCACCCCCCGCTGCATGTAGCTTGATTTCATTTAAAGCCATTATTCATTATTTAATTTTCTGGCAGGGCTGTGCAATGGCAGCAGATTTGTTTTGAAGCCTGGTTTGATTATTCAATTCCATCCCCAATTTTGTCAGTCTTGATGTGATTCAGACTACAGGTCTGAAATCCAAATCATGGTGGGTGGGTAGGTGAAGAGACTTGAGAGCCCCAAAAGCTAGGCTAGGGGACTGAGCCACCCTGAGATGTTCCGGCAGCAATGGACAGGACCACCAAGACTCCTGTGCACTGGAGTCCCATGAGGAGCTACCAATCAGAAGTGCCCTAGTTGAGAGCCATCTTGGCATTAACTTAGTAGGGTCTTACATACCGTATATTCCGGCGTATAAGACGACTTTTGAGCACTCAAAAGTGCCCTCCAAAATTGAAAGTCGTCCTATACGCCGGATACACTTTGCTTCGCCCACCTGCCTATCTCCTGCCTCTTCGCAAATGGAGCGAAGAGGCAGGAGATGGGGCAGGGGGGTGAAGCAAAGTGTTTTGAAGATCATTCGCCCCCCTCCTCTGCCTTATCCCCTTTTGGGGAGCAACGGAAGAAAGAGGAGGGGGGCGAACATTGCGGTTTGCCGCCGCCGCTGCTGGAGCGCTTCTGCAGCGGCCGAGGTAAACCCATGATTCGCCCCCTCTCCCCACCTTCCAGGAAGGTGGGGAGAAGGGGCGAACGTGCCCCGTTTGGCCGCACAGTCTGCGGATCCCCCTCCTGCGCTCCCTCCTGGAAGGGAGCGCAGGAGGGGCATGCGGAGGCTGTGCGGCCAAACCGCGATTCGTCCCTTCTCCCTGCCTCCCTGGAAGGCGAGGAGAAGGAGCGAACATCCCCGGTTCGGCCGTGCAGCCTCCGGATCGCCCTCCTGCACTCCCTCCTGGAAGGGAGCGCAGGAGGGGCATGCGGGGGCTATGCGTTGGAAGAGGGGGGTCGTCTTATAGGGTGAATATATAACAAACTCTGCATTTCTCCTTAAAAATTGGGGGGGTCGTCTTATACGCCGGGTCGTCTTATATGCCGGAATATACGGTAGTTCCTTTTCCCTTGATATATTATTTTTATGCTTTAAACAGTTTTATAATGCTTCATTTATTATTTTGCCATTGTCTTCATGGTAGTCAGGTTAACTGTTTTAGTTGGTATTATTAGTAGTAGTATTAGTAGTATGACAGAAAAAGGCAAACTTGTGTTTTGAGGGTCAGGATAGATTGTTTGGCTGTATTGTTTGGAAGGTTATTTTGTGTGTTTTAGTCCATGTGAACATGGCCTAATGGAGTGAGGCTTCTGTTTAGTCAGTGACTTTTTCCGAGGCCAAGTTACCAGTCTGTAGATCTATATAGCTGTACACTTCTCTGTGTACAGGATGGTCAACATGGATGACTGCAGAGATGTTGCTGTGACCTCTGTGCCATGTTCAAGAATCTGTGGGGCTGTTCCTGCAGAAAGTGCAAGCATCTTGCTGTTGAAAGAGAAGTTGCACAGCTTGGGTGGGTGAGGGGCTATGTAGTTAGACTTCAATTTATCAGTGAAGATGAAACTTTTTTTTTTGGAGGGTGGGGAGAGTGAAGTAGACTCTTCTGCAAGGGCAGGACATTGAGAACACTTCTAGAGAAGGGGCACAGAAGGGAGATACTTGAAAGACTGTGACACACATAAGCAAAACTAAGAACCACATTGCAAGTTTGGAGCTACACAATCAATTTCAAACTTTCCCCCTGACCAGCAGTTATGAGGCACAGCCTCACTGCTCAGAAGGCATGGAGGTGACCCTGCAGGGTTCTATGGATGGACAATTCCCATCCTATCAATTGAAGCCTGACAGTTCCCAGAGGAAGAAGGGATGTGTGATGGTGGTACCACAGAAGTAGTGGGATGCAGGCTTGATAATATTTTTCTCAGGGGCAAAGATCCATGATATAACAGAGAGGCTGACAAGACTCACCAAGTCCACCAATCATTACCCCTTCCTTCTGATCCATGTTGGAAAAAATGCTATTGCAAGCTATAGCTATTAATATCTTGCAAAGGACCATGAGGGCCTGGGATCATTGTTTCTTTGCTCCTTCTTGTAAAGAGGGAGAAGGGTATTACAGTGAACAATAGACTCTGCAGATGGTGTTATAGGGAAGGATATGGCTTCTTGGACCATGGTCTGCATTTTCATGAAAAAAGACTTCTTGCAAGAAATGGGTTGAGCCTCATAGAAGTGGATAAGAAAGTATGTGTTAGGAGTCTCAGAAACCTGATTAGTAGGGCTTTAGACTGGGGGGAGGAAGATAATATTCCAGAGGGCAGGGGGACACCAAGTGCTGGGGACTAGTACAATAGCCTCAAAGATATGGGGGAATTGGATCAACAGTACAAGAACACAACAGTGTGCAGGGAAAAAAACATTAACAAGGAATTACCTGTAATCCTAGATGTCTCCGCACTAACGCAGAGCATGGGAAATAAACAAGATAAACTTGAACTCTGAACACAAGGAGGCAAATATGATGTGATAGGCATCACTGAAACCTGATGGGGTGATTCTCATGATTGGAACATAGTAATGGAGCAGTATAGCCTATTCCAAAGGAAAAGACCAAACAGGAATAGTATTATATGTCAAGGGTGTATACACCTGTGTGGAGATCTGTGACTTAAAGAATGGAAAACAAGTTGAGAGTACTTGGATAAAAAAAATACAGAGGTGAAAAACAACAACAACTGCACCCTGGGATGAGGGTTCTTTTCTTTTTCTCTTTTTTTCCTCATTTGATTTTGTGCTTTTTTTGGTGATTGTATTGTTCTGGAGCTTAGTTTGCTGTTTTTTGTCCTAATTTTTAGAAACAGTCCATTTTTTACAATGGGTTACATTTCCCAATGTGGAGTCTTCCACAGCTCAGTGTTGTTGTTGTTGTTGTTGTTGATGATGATGATGATGATGTTGATGTTGTTTTTAATGTTCCTTTAGTGAAGTAGTTTAGGCTTCACTACTTAATTTTATTCTGCCCCACAATTTCTCCATGGACCAATTTTTCCCATAGAAATTTCCCCAGATCAGTTTTCCTTAATCTTTGCCCAAGCCTGTATGTCTTTCTCCCTGAACCTTTAAGCCAAAGGGTTAAGCACCTGGGAATATAATAAACTTTAGCTAAGATTAGAGGTTTTATAAAGTATTTTATAGAGGACTAACTGTGTCTAATTTTGCATATTGTAATCTGACTTTTTAATCCAAGTTGTTCTTATCATTGTATTGCATTTTCTCTGAAATTCATTGACTTGTAGTGGAAGAACTTGGGGGAGATTAATCACTGGGAACAGATAGCATACCAATAGAGCTGTTTCAAGCTACAGAGAAAGAATCCTCTCTAACTAAAATGTGCCAACAAATATGGACAACAAAGCAATGGTATACAGATTGGAAATCTTCATTATACAATCTATAGATATACAATTTAACCCCCAGGAAACAGGACACCAGGGATTGCAATTACCATTGGATTAATCTTCTATACAAGCAAAGTGATGCTCAGAACTTTGCAAGAATGATTTTAACCATATATGGAATGAGAAATGCCAGATATCCAAGCTGGGTTCAGGAAACAAAGAGACACTAGGGATCATATTAGAAACATAGGAGATTTTCAGACCTGCCAAAATGCCTGTTTGCCGCGCGAGCAGCCTCCCGAGACTGCTCCTGAGGTTGCCCGAGATTGAAATATGGCGCTGAGTCGTCCGAAGCTTCACGGAAGTGACACGGACGGTTTCGCGAGAGGCACAGCGTCGTCCGAAGTAGACCCTTGCCGTGCAGCAGTGTCGGGAGGCTGCTCGCGCGGCAAACAGGCATTTTGGCAGGTCTGAAAATCTCCATACATTGGCTAAGTCCCCCTCTTTCCTCCCCCCAAAATACATTACTGTAGTTTAAACATATCCATCCATTATATTTTCATTTTTGTACTGTAATATTTCTTCCATTTTGTTTATTTACTATTTTATAAATTAATATATTTTTAATGACATGATACAAAGTTCAACAGAAGAGAATTTTTGCTCTCTGCATTTCTTTTCTGGCCATTATTATTATTATTTGTTTCATTTTATGATTATTACAGGGAATAATTTTGCAGGGGGTGGTGTTAAAACAAATGACCCACACCATGTGTCAAATATGCTAGGTACACCACTGCATTTACATTTATTCTGTAAATTCCATCTCTTATCAGTAGTTCCTTCCCAGCTTCTGTACAAGACATCATCTTCTGGGAATCCAGTCTATAATGATTCCTCGGTCTTTTCAAGTAAAAATCCTCAGGCAATATCTTCCTTTCACATTCAGAATCCCAAAGAAGACATGCGGGTGTAGATTGTGCCAGACAGGATATTCTAAAGACTTAGTCATGAATGTCTACACCTAAGTTGGATTCACTTGAATCTACACAAAATGAAAACTGGACCTTTATAGCTTGTGGGCATAGAAGATATGTTGCTATCCACTAGAGGTTGTTGAATAATATTTGTTATACAGCTGGTAATTCCCAGGCAAAGACATCACCAGCTCTCTAGGCTACTCTGGAATTCATAAAATTACAGTATGAAATTATATGGTGTGAGGAACTAAAAATTAATGCTGAGGGTTATAATGGAATCCTGTTTAATAATAGTACAAAATAGAAACAGAAAACTGATTTTCTTGCATCCTGACCTGGATTGAGCCAGCTTGAAATAGCTCCAGATGAAATCAGATTGGCTTAATTCAGTTCCAGAGTGGAATGCCATAGGCCAAAGTGGTTTGAACTGATTCAGATGTTTTTTAAAAAGTGGGGGCAGATAATGTGCCATGACCACATTAGGAAATCTGATGAAGAGGAAAAATGATGTGATTATGAGGTTCACTATTTGCCCCATAGAGGGAGAGGTGACCTGAAACTATTCATGGATACAATAAATTTAAAGATGCATTTGAATCACAGCAAATAATCAGGTCTCTGAAGAGATTATCAGTCAGGAATGCAAAAAGTGTTCCTGTCCCACAATGTCCACTCCCGCCCCTGTGGCAAAATTAGCCACACTTAGCCCTTTATAAAACACTTTTTAAGGCACTAGGTCTCATCTGATCTTGGAAGCAGAATCAGACCCAGTTAGTACTTGGATGGGAGACCAGCAAGTTGGTGTAGGCTACATTTCAGAGAAAGACTATGGCAAACCATCTTGGAATAATCCTTGCCTAAGAAAACCTTATGAAATGTATGTAGTCACCATAAGTCAGTGATGGGTAACCTTTTGAGCATGGTGTGCCAAATGTCGCCAAAAAACTGAGCATAACTTGGGTGGCATGTCACTTTGAGGAAAAAAACATTATTTCGCTATATTTATTGTTTAATCAACAATATTATTAATTATTTATTAATAATTAATGAGTTGTCACAACTCATGTGACAACTGAGTAATCAAAATGTACAGTCATCCCTTCACATTCATGGGGATTAGGTTCCAAAGCCCCCCGCGAATGTGAAAAATCCGCAAATAATAACAGCCCCCCTGGCCTCCTAAAAGTGGCGACGGGGCCTTCGGAGGCCCGTCGCTACTTTTCCCTCCACCTCCCCCGGCCTCCTGAAAGTGATGACGGGGCCTCCGGAGGCCCCGTTGGTACTTTCTCCCTACCTCCTCCGGCCTCCCTCTGACCCATGGGTTTATTTGGGGGGGGGATACCTCACCCACGAGTGAAGCAGGGAAAGATATAAAAGAGGTGGACTTACCTGCTGGAGGTAAAAGAAGTCTGGGGGGCAGGGTAGCAAGTGTGGGAGCAAGGCGGAGTTGGAGATGAGGAGGCAGCTTGAGTTAGCCATGGAGCAGAGCATGTGTTGCCAGCTAGCCTAGGACCGATTACACGGGCAGCTCCTCGGCTCCCAGACCCCTCAGCTTCTTCCCTTCCCAGCACTTATTCCCCTCCCCACAACACCACATGCACACACACACACACATGCACACGCACATTCTCCCCCCTCTTTTGGCAGCTCCCCTGTGTGGAGCTATTTAGAAGGGCTCCATTGGAGAAGCTGCGTGAGACCCACCTGCTGCCGCCTTCCCCAGCCTTTCCAAGGTGGCTCTGAGGCTTCAAAGCCTCAGAGCCCCCTCGGTAAGCCTGGGGACAGGCCGGGCAGAGTCTCTCCCTCCCTCCCATCCGCCGCCTTCCCTGGCCTCCCCGAGGCGGCTCCACAGCATCAAAGCCACGGAGCTCCCTCTGGAAGACCAGGCGGCCACCCTCCTGCTCGCCTGACATCTTCCCTGGCTTTCTGAGGTGGCTCCGAGGCTTCGGAGCCACCTTGGGAAGGCCGGGGAGAGTCCAGGTGGCCACCCTCCCGCTCCCCCGCCACCTTCCCCAGCAGAGTCTCGCCTGCCGGCCACCTTACCCAGCTTTTCCGAGGCAGCTCTGGGGAAGCACGGTAGGCCTCAAGGGTGGTGGTGGCCAGGTGGGGGGAGGCTCCACCCCCTGGCTCCCTAAACTGGTGATCGGGGCTTCGTAGCCCCACCTGCCACTTTCCTCCCCCCTCCCTAAAGTGAGGCTTTGAAGCCCTGATTGCCACTTTAGGGAGGGTGGTGAGGTTGCAGGTGGGGGCAGGGGGAGGAAGGTCTACAGCTGCATGTCAGCACAAATGGCTATGCCTGTCAGTGCTGGCACGCGTGTCATAGGTTCGCCATCACTACCATAAATCGACAAGCAACTTGAAGGCACATAGATGTACATGAGATGTACATACATCCTCACAAATTTGTGCCCTGGACTCTTGGTCTCTTGTAATGGACTTTTGCACATAGCTATAGGTATGCAGGAGTTGTTTTGTTGCGAAATGATCTTAAGTGACTGAAGACCACCGCATGTGAAGGATGCAGGCACATGAGTGCCTTACTTTAACTCTAAAAAGATAGCCTGAAAACAAAACTGATGAACAAAACTTAACAGTAGTTAAGGAAAAGAAAGAGCAGCTCTAAAAGTAGCTGATCACATAAGAAAAGACTGAGGGCTCATCTACATGAGAGGAAATAATGCTTATTCCTGAACATTATTGTCAATGTGCAGCTGCATTCTTTTGTCTCCAGAATGTTTTGCAAAAATGGTACGATGAGAAGCTATCTGCGGTTTGAAGTTCAGATGCCTGTGAATCAACATGGTGGCCATAAATTAGAGTGATAAATGCTGCTACCACTGCACAGTATTTTTTTTTAAAAAATATTAAAACAGAGGTACACAGGTGTCATCTGCTAAAAAAAAATTAACCAATTTGCAAAGCAAAAAAACCACACAATCGCTAAGTAAAAAAATCCAACAGGGTGCTTTTGGGTGCTGCCTCGCCAGCAAGCCAGCCCACATGAACATCTAACCAATCAGATCTCTAGTTCTCTCTCTTCAAGAATATGTAGCACATTGAATACGTTGTCTTAATGGGCGCTAATGCACATATCCTTGTATTATTTTTAAAAATATGGAAAAAGCTACAGAGGCCTTTCCCACACAGTAAATGGAGTTTTTTGCCCCCTCCTTCTGAATAAGGTGAATTGCCATGAGATCTCATTGGGTCAAAACATGTTCCCAGTGAATTCTGTGAGGAGTATTTTCACCATCTAGACAACACCTGAGATTAGACCATGGAACTTCATGGTCCTCCCCATGCTTCAAACTTGGAAACTTTAACCACGGTTTCCTTCTAGCCAAGATTTGAAACCAGAACTTGAGGATGCTTCTGTAGTTAAGACAGAATGTCTTTGGTGCTAACTATGATTAGTCTTAGTGCTAAGGCAATACAAAAAGCTTTTTAAGACTGGCAGGATAAAGGTTTCTCTTCAGCTAGCTACCAGTATCAAGTGGCTTGTATTCCTTGAATTTTATCTCTGCATGTATATAACAAAGAGCGATAAAGAGTGATTCACATAATCATGCAGCTGACATTGTCCCCTGCATGGGTTCTCCATTTGCCACAGTGATGAATTACCAAGTCTCTGGATTTAGGATGTTATGTAAACTGTCATTGCTCTCATAACTGTAGATCACCAACAGCTATGCTCATGCCATGCCAGGAGGAATGCTTTCGATATGCCTCATAAATTTCATACTTTTGCCTACAAAAATGTGAGGAAACAACTCTTTCTTTTAATGCAGCAAGCACAACCCCCAAGTCTTGCATGGTACATAAGGAGAAAAGGTACTACGGTAGGTGGTAGGGAAATGAGTTATGGAAAGCTAGTGTCACAAACCACCTAAACGTCTTTTGCCACTTTGACCAAGCTGAACCACCTCTTACAAAATCTTGGGGATCCCCAAATAATTATAGAAGTACAAATTTACAGAAGTCCTCTCTTACAGTGAAGGTGGGGAATCCCCGAAAGCTGAAAGTGGGCTGAGCACATTCAGGGGGCACAGAATGGTAGCTAGTTCTTAAAGAAAACTGCAAAATCTTATGCAAATCTTTCCTTCTCCCCACCTTATCACTTCTAAACATTTTCCCCTCCTCTCTTTCTCTTCATCCCCCTTGGCCTTGTATTTCCTTGCTTAAAACTTCTGGCTAAATGTCTCCCCCTTCCCTCTTCCTCCTCCTTTTCTCCTTGTCCTGCTCCACACATCACCTAGGGACACTTCTCCTCACTCTCCTTCTCTGTCTCCCTCCCTCTCTCTCTCTTATCCTCTTCTTCTTCTCCCTCATCCCCAATTATCCCAGCTACATTTCTTTTCTCCTTGTTTCCCCCTCCCTCTTTATGTCTCTCATCCTCTCCCTCTCCCCTGCTTTCTTAGCTGTATTCATTCTCTTCCTTCTTCTTCCCTCATTCTCTGGGGGCATCCACACTAGAGAAATAATCCCGGTTGGAGCTGGATTATTTGCATGGCTCTGTCCTATGGAATCCTGGGGTTCGTAGTTTGGTGAGGCACCAGCACTCTTTGGCAGAGAAGGCTAAAGACCTTGTAAAACTACAAATCCCAGGATTCCATAGGAAGGAGCCATGGCAAATAATCCTGTTTCAACCTGGATTATTTGTGTAGTATGGACTCCCCCTACGTCTCTCCAAATCCTTCTCGTTCTCTTCCTCTCTTAATAAAACCTTAAAACCATGGTTGGGAACATTTTATACTCTCAGCATGTTGAAGGTGTTCCATTACACTCAATAAGGCTTGCTTCTGAGTAGACATATACAAATAGTATGGCCTGTTGGTTTCTTTTGCCCTCTTGGTCTGTCTATCATCATTATCATCATCATCATCATCATCGCCGTCCATTCTCCAAAATATTGCTGATTATTAATAGCATTATTACAATTATGATTATTATTACAGTAGGACTCCCTTTTCCACTGGGAATGGGTTCTGGTGGGCCGTAAATACCAAAATCTGTGCATAATAATGAACACCATTGAAAATAATGGGACTTCTTGTTTAAAATACCATAGAGTTGCCCTGGAGGACTTAGAAAATGGCTAGAGAGGATACATTTTCTAGGAAGACTATGGTGGGTGTGCTGTTTTATGTCCTGTGGATAATTGAATCAGTGGATAATGAATCAGTGGATATATGGGTCCTGCTGTATTCTGAGTGTGAGTGTGTCCAGTGAGGAACACAGGTTAATGAGAACACATTAAAGGCAGAGTAGGGAAAATATTTCTTAGTTGAAAACATTTTAGTTTTGGAAGGTGTGTATTAAATTCATATAGAAACATTTGCATAGGAACCCATTTTCTTCCATTTGTACTTTTAGAATGCAATTTTTTATTTACTGGAGATTACTCTTTCCCTCTTGTCTTGTTTTTTTAACCCACCCATGGTGATTCATATTTTTGTGTATTTAAATTATAGAATTTGTCCAGAGGGATAGCTCCTATTGCCACTAGTCAAAAGGCATCTTTTTCACCTTAATAGTGTTTTTTGTTTTTTGTTTTTTTGGTGGAATGAAGAAAAAAAAGACAGACAAAGAAATGGGAAAACATGAGAAGATTACAAGTTGAATAAGATGTTATCCAGATACATTGTATAATTCTGTGAATAAGGTTGCATGATAAAGGAGATTGCATGATAAAGGAGATTATCAGATGCAGCAAAAAGTCCAAGACCAACATGTGAGGTCAATGTTACTGTCCCATGAATGGGCCCCAGCTTCAAATGATGTCATCATCACCGCATGCTGCTTCTGGGCTGCAGCCATGAGTAAGGCATCACTTTTCATTGATGGGACCTCCCCGTCAATTGAAAGTGATGCCTTATTTGCAGCTGCAGCACAGAAGCAGCACATGGTGATGACAAAGATGTCTGAAATTGGGACCGGTTTGCAGGACAGTAACATCATCCTCACGTGCTGCACTTGTGGTTTTGGGACATGTCTGATAATCTCCATCGATTTCATCTGAATAACAGTAATAAAAAAAATGAGATTGCCAGAAGCCTCAATCAGGAATGGGAAAAGAGTGGCTTCTACATGTTATTGGACTGCAACTCCCAACATCCCTCACCACTGGCTCTGCAGTCTAGGGCTAATGGGAACTCAAATCCATCAACACCTGGACGGCCAAGTATACCCTATTCCAGATATATTATTTTGTTTATATATTATACAGTGTTTTAAATGCTTGCATTGCATATCACCTTAATGATTTTTAGTTTAAAAAGTAGGACATAAATATTAAAATAATGAAAAAGAAAGCCAAGACCATTTCCCATCATCTGATACTAGGCATTAGGTGGTGATGGTTTACAAGGCCTTCTCAGCTGTGGTAGGGGAACCCCCTGGGAGTTCATTTGACATCATCTTGATTTTCTTTAGGGAACTCTTTTTTTTTTTTTTTTTTTTTTGTCCAGGCCTCTGAGTTTCTCTTTTGATTTGATGCTGGATGCTTGAACCAGCTATACAATATGTGGGTATTTTATTACACGTATGATGCTTATCAAATGACCTAAACATCATAAAGGCATCAAATCCTGTCTGATCTTGGAAGCTAAGCAGGGTCAGCCCTGTTTAGTACTTGGATGGGAGCATGCCAACTTATACCAGGTGCTGTAGGCTACATTTCAAAGGAAGGAACTGGCAAAACCACCTCTGAGTATTCTTTACCTTGGTAAACCCTATAAAATTCATGGGGTTGCCATAAGTCGCAGGTGACTTGAAGGCATGTACACACGCATTTAAGTACATAGTGCTTATCATATTTTACACATTGTACACCACTCCAGGAACAAAAGCAAAATAGTTATAGCTAATACAGAGAAATAGATATGGGAGAGAGGAAGAATGAAGGTATTGCTCACCGAAGCAAGAATTCTCCTTGCCCCCATGAAATTTTCCTTTACTCCTCAAATATCTAGCATGGCAGTAAACCTAAAATTTCAGTTAAGCATTCAGAAATAGAATGCATGCTTCCAAAGAAAAGGGGTTGGCAAAGTTACTAAGGGAATGCAAACACAGCAAATACAAGAATTCTAAGTGTGGGTGATTTTCAGTGTCTCACTCTCTGCAATGCTAACCATTTAAGGACCGAAGGAACATTTCATTGGGGGCAGAATTCTTATTTTGAGGGACAATGCTCTCATTTTGCTCCCGCACCCTGTAATATTTTGATGAACAAACAAACAAACACTACATCCACATTAGGAGCTATCATTTATCACCAGGGTATTGTTGTTTAGCATGCAAGAGAATGTAACATGGGCTTCCTAGCTTAGGCATTGCACAATTACCCATAACTCACTTTGATTATCACTCCCCCTGTACTTCTGTCTGTTGGCGTTTGAGGATTTATTGTTCTTCTATCTTTGTTGCTTGGTGGGAAGAGAATAGTGTGAGTAGTCACAATTTCATTTTCAGACTCATTTTATCTAATATTGTCTATGCTTCCTCGCTGCTTGATTCTCTATTTTCATTTATGCTGTGTAGCGCAAATGGAAGGCAAAAGTTAGAATGCCCCACCAATCTTATTTAGTCTCTCTCTAGGGACTATGCCCTTAAACAATATGCTGTCTGACTTTGAGGTTTGTTGGAAGTACTACAATTCAGGTTATATAAAGGAATTTGAGGTGGCTTATTTATTTTATTGAGTTTCTGAGCTGATTCTGTTATTGGCTGGGAAATGTATTTACTATCATGGGCTGTGCCTGTTGGGAAGCAACAGAGGGAATGTAACTTGTGTAAGATTACCTTCAAACCTTGATGAGCTATGGGAAGCTTTTAGATGTTTCTCCAGTGTGGCACACAACTTCAATATTGAGGTACTATTTTAACCCACATGCCTGTCTGTGAGGGGTGGGGGGTAATTGGTTTATGGCTGTAATAAAGTAAAATATTTGAACATGATGTGAGTTCCATGGTTCTATCATTTTTCTCTCAGAGTCTATGAAATATATTATAAACCTTAAGTAAATGTAATACTATATTGTTGCATAATTCTCTTCCTCAAATCTGACATAATGTATTGGCTGGCACTGTGTTAGTGACTTACACATGCATCCGTGCCTTTTATATATGCAGAAGTCCCATTTGGGACTGGGCACAGTGGCCTATTCACATGCCCTTGCAATCAGTCCAAAAACCTCCAACCTGGCAGTTCTCAAGACCTGGGAGGGACCCCTTGTGCCACCCCTATCTGGAGAAGGGAAGAATTGAGACAGAGTTGGGGAAATTGCTTTCCCCCCCACCATTTTTTTTTCAGAGTTGTGAGTTGACATTCTACTGGATTTTGTCATTTGGTGAGGGACTAGATATTCCCAGCAGAGAATTTTAAATACCTCATAAAACTACAAACCCCAAGATTCCATAGGTTGTTACTCCTTAGCTGGCCATCCATGGAGGAGAAGGAGTTAGATTTCAGTTGCAATGTATTATTAATACATCTCGCATGAGGGAAGTTTTCCATCTTGTTTTTAAAAAGTGTGATATGACTGCTTCTAAAAAAAGAAAGAAAACCCTCCCTGGACCCTCTGGACTTGTTAAACTATAGACCGGTATTGACGCTTCCTTTTTTGGGCAAGATGATTGAGAGTGTACTTGCCTTCCAACTCCAGGCAGTCGTGGATGATATAAGTCTTCCAGACCCATTTCAAACTGGCTTTGGAGCAGAATACCGAGTTGAGAATGCTACGGTTGCCTTACTGGATGGTCTTTGCCTGAGCATCAACAGGGGGGAGTGTGTCCTTGCTGGTGCTTTTGGACCTCTCATCAGCATTCAGTACCATTGGCCATGGTATTCTTCTGCAACGCCTGAGGGGTTTAGAAATGGGAGGCACTGGGCTTCAGTAGTTCTAGTTCTATATTTTGGGTAGGTTCCAGATGGTGGTGCTTGGGGATAGCTGCTTCTCAAAAAAGGAGCTGTTATATAGCATACCACAAGGTGCCATTCTATCCCTAGTTCTGTTTAACATCTACATGAAATCACTGGGAGAGATCATCTGGAGGCAAGGGGCAGGGTACTATCAGTATGCCAATGGCATCCAGAATAGTAATGGCTAAGGATAGTGTGTCTCCTTTGAATGAATGCCTGGAAGAGATAATGGGCTGGATGAGGAAAAAACAAACTGAAACTGAATCCAGACAAAATGGAGGTGCTTACTTTTAAGTGTCCTAACCTGGGGATGGAGGTGTGTCAACTCCCCCCTGAAAGACTGTGTTTGCAGCTTGAGGGTGCTTCTGGATCTGTCATTCCAAATAACGTTGATAGATACAACAGCCAGAAGTGTTTGCTATCAGCTTTGGCTGATACACCAGCTGTGCCCCTTCCTAGAGCTGGAGAAACTAAAGATGGTAGTGCACATGCTGGTTACCTCAAGGCTGGACTTCTGCAATGTACTGTACAATGGGCCACCACTGTACCAAGTTCAGAAACTTGAGTGCAAAACATGGCAGCCAGATTGGTTACTGGTGCATCTAGGAGTGATATTACACCTATACTAAAACCACTCCACCGGCTGCCAGTTAGTTTCCAGCAAGATACAAAGTGTTGGCTTAAAGCTCTTCATGGATTTGGTCCAGGTTACCGACAGGATCACCTTCTCTCATTTAATCTATCCCATACACTCAGGTCTTCTGGGGGACATTTACTTCAGTCCACCAGGACTAGGCTGGTGACTGTTAACCAGAGGACTTTTTCTTCAGCTACCCCCAAATTGTGAGATGACCTGACAGAAGAGATTCAACAGCTGGATACACTGCCCAGCTGGATGGATGGAAGCTTTACTTGGGTTCCCACAATACTCAGGATGCTGACACACTGAAGAAATAATGCAGTTTGACACTGATTTAACTGCCATGGCTCAATGCTATGGAATTCTGGAATTTGCAGTTTTATGAGATATTTAGCCTTCTCTGTCAGAGACCTCTGGTGCCACAACAAACTACAAATCCCAGGATTCTATTGCTCTGCTGGCTTTGAAAGCTTGCATAATGTGTTTTGAAGTTTGGTTGGCCAATAAAGGTATCACTTTTCCTGGATTGTGGATTTTGCTTTGGTACTCAGGATGATCATATATTATCTCCATCATCAGAGGCAGCGGTTCTGTCTATCAGCTGCTGTGAAGTACAAGGTAGAGGCTGCAGTTGTACTCAAAATCTACAAATCTAGGTTTTTCAGAAGCAATTGATTGGCTGAAGTGGGAACAGAATGATAGAAGAGGCAGACCTTGCAGCACATCTCTCTTTATATTCTTATATCATCTCCTCTTGATTTCACAGTGTGGCTGTTTTAATTTGACTTGGATTTTATATGATTTTTATTGTACTTATGTATTTTATAGGTTTTTAAAAACCTTCATCTTGTGAAAGCTTGTACAATTGAGTGGTATAAAGTGCAACAATAAAATAAATAAATTGATAAATTTCTCTGGCCCTTCTTGAATTTGAAAAGTGTTGTGCACTCATTAAAAAGTTGCCCTTTTCTGTTATTCGAAATGCAATGATGTTTTGCGTAGACCTATGGGTTAATCCTAGAATAGGGTTGCTACAGGCTTTATTCCTTTAGTTCTTCATTGGGTTTTGGGCTTTCTTGCAATTTGTCTGTGTCACCATCATCTTTGTTTCCTGGAAAGTACCAATGCTAAACAAGATGTTCTTTACATTTTTTGCTCACTAATTGCAATGGATATTTTTAACGATTTAATACTGATTTTGTAGATGTATTTAAATGGCTAATGAATGGGTAGAGAAAATGCTTTTGTTGTCTTTTTTCTTAAGATTTCAATTTATGGTGTGCAGATGCTTCTAGCCTTTGCTGTGAATCTATGGGGGAAAAATTGAACATGTTTGCTTACTGTTATTTAAGCTGAATTGTAGAGAATCCCTGGAGACTCATTAAGTCTATAAATCTACCTCACTGCTTCCCATGTACCGATATTTTTGTATTAAGTAAGGTACCCATCCTACAAAGGCCAGGCAAATATTTTCTATTTGATTTTGGAGTTACGAGGCTCCTCTTAGATAAAACACAAATGTAGCTTTTCCCTGAGTATTATAGGATGGTATTTTCATGCCCTTGTTTATAGCTCTAAATGTTACCATTGGATGTATTGATTCACCTCCAGAGAGTATTCCCAAACAATATTACAAATGTGCCCAATTTCCCCCTCCCTGCAGAGACTAGAAATGACCTTTAAAACAAATAGGCATAATTGTCTCTTCATAAAGCAAAGTGGAGTTTTATCTGTCCTTAACGCAGATGAAATAACAGAAGAGAAAATCTTCAGAGATGCTTGGCATAAGAAAGCTGAGTTTCCCCACTCGAAGAAAGAAAATAAGAAAATTTCCAGAAGACAATTTGAGGCTATCTTTCTTTAATGCTCTTCAGATACACCTCTACACAGTGGATTTTTTATTCCTGTAAGCTTGATGTATTTTTTTTTTTTGCGATGTTTTATCCTGCCATTCTTTCACTAAGTGGGCTCTCTTTCATTCCTCTTTTCACTTCACAATAACTCTTGGAGGTGAGCCAGGGTGAGAGACAGAAAGATTGCCCCAAGGTCACCAGGTGAGTTCCATAGTTTACTAGGGATCTGAACCTGGAGCTTCTAAACTGAAGCCCAAACTGGATCTTCCAAATTGAAACCCAAAACTCTTACCACCACACCACACTAGCTCTGCATCCTGAGGGTGGGCTCTGTAACTCAGTTCTGACTGCTGCAAATAAGCCCCAACACCAATTCCTGTAGCCACATATTTCACTATCATTTTTGTCTCTGGCCTGTAGCTTGTCTAATGGGCTTGGGAGCAATATAGCTTGCCATAGTGGGAAGGCTATGACCTGTTGACCTGTGTGGCTGCTCAGTCATATATACAAGCATTCACTATAGTTTCTTTATCTTGAAACTCAACCAGAACAATAACACTTCCCTTTCAAAGGCTCTTGGTGGTAGACCTGTACTTGCCTACAGGTAGCTTCTCAATCTCAAACATTTACTTACCATACTTAGAGGAGGATGCACAGCACAGATAGGGAGATCACAGAATCATAGAATTGTAGAGTTGGAAGAGACCCCGAGGGCCATCCAGTCCAACCCCATCCTGCCACTCAGGAAAACATGCTCAAAGCATCCCTTACAAATGGCCATCCAGCCTCTGTTTAAAGACCTCCAAGGAAGGAGACCCCACCATGCTCCGAGGGAGCGTGTTTCACTGCTGAACAGCTCTTACTGTCACAAAATTCCTCCTAATGTTGAGGTAGAATCTCTGTTCCTGGAGCTTGCATCCATTGCTCTATGTTCTAGTCTCTGGAGTAGCAGAAAACAAGCTTGCTCCATCCTCAATGTGATGCCCCTTCAAATACTTAAACAGGGCTATCATATTGCCCCATAACCATCTTTTTTCCAGGCTAAAAATACCCAACTCCCTAAGTCTTTCCTCATAAGGCATGGTTTCCAGACCTTTCACCATTATCGTCGCCCTCCTCTGGACACACTCCAAATATCCTTTTTGAATTGTGGTGCCCAGAACTGGACACAGTATTATTCTAGGTGAGGTCTGACCAAGGCAGAATAGAGTGGCACTATTATTTCCCTTGATCTAGACACTATACTTCTATTGATTTAGCCCAAAATCGCATTGGCTTTTTAGCTGCCACACCACACTGTTGACTCATGTTCAACTTGTGGTCTACTAGGACTCCTAGATCCCTTTCATATGTAGTCTCGTTCAGCCAGGTCTCCCCCATCCTGTATCTATGCATTTCGTTTTTCTGCCCTAAGTGCAGTACCTTACATTTCTCCGTATTGAATTTCATTTTGTTAGCTATGGCCCAGCTTTTCAGTCTATCCAGGTCGTTTTGAATTTTGATCCTGTCCTCTAGGGTATTAGCTACTCCTCCTAATTTGGTGTCATCTGCAAATTTTATAAGTATGCTCCTAATTCCATCATCCAAGCCATTGATAAAGATATTGAATAGATCACTGGGAATATATCAGTACAAGACCTTGCCACAAGCCCAGATGCCAACTCTGTCCACACACCTACTCAGGAAATTTCATCGCAGGACATAATGACATTACCCAAAATATTAGAGATACTTTCATTTGTTCATCCTCAAATGGGATATATGGCATCCTCTGTCAACCATGCCCTTCAGTGCTTTATATTGGGCAAACAAGTCAGTCTCTGTGCTGGAGGATAAACAGACATAAATCAGACATTAGGAATGGGAATACACAAAAACCAGTTGCAGAACACTTCAGTCTTCCTGGACATTCCATCTCTGACCTCAGGACAGCTGTACTTGAAAAGCAACAACAAAACTACAAAGGAAGATTGGAAAAAGAAACAGCTGAATTGGAATATATCCACAAATTCCATGTCATCAACAGAGGGTTGAACAAAGAGAATGGTTTCCTGGCACACTACACATATTTTAACATTACTTAACACCCCAGTCTCATAAGGGCACTTTTGGCCAATTTATCACATCTCCTTTCTGGTTCCCAACTAGCACCACACTACATTCCACCATAAGTCATGCCCTATGAGGAGCAGCTTAGGGAGCTGGGTATGTTTAGCCTGGAGAAGAGGAGGTTATGAGCTGACATGATAGCCATGTTTAAATACTTGAAGGGATGTCATACTGAGGATGGAGCAAGCTTGTTTTCTGCTGCTTCAGAAACTACGACATGGAACAATGGATTCAGACTACAGGAAAAGGGATTCCACCTAAACATTAAGAAGAACTTCCTGACAGTAAGAGCTGTTCTGCATTGGGATGCACTGCCTCATAGTGAGGTGGAGTCTCCTTCTTTGGAGGTTTTTAAACAGAGGTTGGATGGCCATCTATCGGGAATGCTTTGATTGAGTATTCCTGCATGTCAGGGGTTGGACTAGATGACCCTTGTGGTCTCTTCTAACTCTATGATTCTATGATTCATATGGTCATACACCCAACCTAATCCTAGGCAACATGTTTCATCCTGCCTTTGTTCCTCAATGACCATTGTTATGTTGAATTTGTCACCCCATCACCATGTCCACAAGTTTTGCATTTCTATGGCTATTCAACAGCCTGCTTATAAAGTCTGTTCCTAGGCAGTAGTTCATTCCATGCATTTAAGGAAGTAGAAGACCAAGTCTACAAAAGCTTATAATACAACTTCTCCCCCTCAGTTAGGAGATTATCAGAGATGGGAAATATGGCTTGATAACAATGCCAAAAAGACTGCAAAAGGGCACCCATATCGCACGATGTCTTGGTATGGCATTATACAGTTGTTAATAAGGTGTTTGTTTCTATTAATGTCCAATGTCCAATTGATCTGTCATGGCATTTTTGTCATGGAATTACCAGTGTCTGAAACTGTACACCATTCTGCTCTTGTGAATACTGGTCCCCACCAGAATACTTCCAGGTGAGAACGCAAAAACTAAGTATGGGACACCCTTTTTATGAACCTCTGCATTTTGTGGGCAAATTTTGAAGTGTGTTTCAGTGCTTGTGTGTTCATTTTGTTTTTGGGTTTTTTTTTTTAATTTAGCTGTTTTTAGACTTTTAAGTGCGAACACATCTTGCGAGAACCACCAAGATCATGTGTCCTGGTGAATGAAGAAGTAAACAGCACTAGCCTTACTGCTCCGATAATGCTGGGGCTGATCTTTCTTGTTATTACAACAATGTGTTATAAAGAGTATTATTGTGCTGGGGCACTTGCGCTTTAAAAGATACAGGAATGTTTTTAAGGCTTGACTGATAATTTCCTTAGTTTCAAAGGTGCTACAAGATCCCCTTGCATACTGATATTCCAGATTAACACACCTCTGTTTTTGAATTCTACCCCCTTAGTATCATAGTCTGAATGAGTGAATTCAGTTGTATAAACAAAATGGGATTATCCCATTCAGTGGAACAATAGGAAAATTGTGAATATTTTAGCAAATAGTGGCCGACGGTGCCGAAATGTATTCATCTTTATGCTAGGGATTTTACTGGAAACATACCCAGTTTGTACCTCCTAAATTGAACAGATTCCAACACAGTTTGCAATCAGACATCCAAACATTTCAGAGATTGCATTGTGATATCAATCAAAAATTAACGTGGGACAGGTTCACTTTGGAAAAAAATGTGCACAAAAGTGCATCCATCTGAAAGATGCACACAAAAATGTTTCCATTTTAGAAATACATACAGAAATACACTTCCATATGTGGAGCAGGAGAAACTCACCATCTGGCCTGACTTGGTGGTGATGGTTTAAAAAAAAAAAAAGAAGAACCTTGAGGTTGACAGACCCACACACCCCATTAAAGTGTCATGGGGATTACTCTTGAGTAAGTGCCAAGTCAGAATGATTGTAGCATGTTGGAGAGAGTATTGAATTTAGGTTTGGGAGATCCGGTGTCAGATCATCTAGAAATCTGATTGTGGCTGCAGTCTTGTGGACACTTAATCTGTTATTCAGGTCCATTGAACCCACTGGGGTTTACTTTAAGTTAACATACATTGGAACCAACTTTGGATGACCTTGAAGTTGACCAGTCACTTTTTCTCTACCTAGAAGAACCTGTGAGAGTGAAATGTGAGAGTGAAATGGAATGAGAGGAAGACAGAGACAGCTAGGCAATCCAGAACTCCTTGGAAAAATGGCAGTGATGGTGTTGGTGGTGGGAATGAATAAGTGGTGAGATCTTCACATTTGTTCTAAAGCAATGCAGTACTTGCACATATTTTTTTTCCAAATGTCCAGGACAATGTAGTTAATTAGAATACATGTGGATTAACAGTGTTGGTAGAATTATGCTTAATATCATTCTCAGTTTTATTTGCCAGTTTATATTCTCTGCGTTATGTACTACATTTCTGAGCTTCATGGGAATCTTTCATAGGCTTTTTACTTTCAAGAGAAGAAGCAAGATGCAGGTCATAGCAACAGTGACCTGGAGCACAAAGATAAGAGACTAAATATAGTGACTGATTGTGTATGAGTTGGAGTCTACAGGACTATCTTGATTGATCAGACAGGAGAGCATGAGAACACACAGGTCTGACATTTCTTAAACAGATTCACTGCAGTATGCAAAGGTTAACTAGAATGGTAATTCTATGGCTTTCTGCTTAGCATGCATTTCGCCATCTGGTGGACTTTACTTGCATCTGCATAATCAAATGCAGCATAAACAGCAACCAGCATACACAGCAAAACAACAAACAACTACAGTATGTATTATTGCATTATTTAGAAGTTTTTGATCCTTTCTCTGCAGTTTCTGTGTAGTCAGATTGATACTGTAGTCCTTCATTCATACATAGCTATTTCAGTCTTTCTAGGCCTAAATCAGTGATATAAATCCAAGTAATGGTGACTGAGTAGCAAACTATGATCTCATGAGCAGACTGAGTGAAAGGAAGCAGTTTTGATTGGCACCATATTAAAAGGATTATGGCAGACTTTGCTTGATGATTATGAACAATCTCCCCATTTCTTTCTAATTTTAATCCCCAAATACCAATCATTGTTGTTATTGGTATTTGCCATCAACTCAACTTTGACTTCTGGCAACCCTATTAATGAAAGATCTTGAAGAGCCCCAGTTACCAGCTACCCTTGCCAGGTCTTGCAAACTCAAGGCTGTGACTTCCTTGATTGAGTCAATCCACCTATGATGTAGATTGAAGTAGATGAATAGTGGGGTGTATTTTTTTTAATTGAAATAAAATCCTGAAAAGGATGCTAACAACCAGTGTGGTACAGCACTTTGAGTGCTGGAATGGGATTTAGATAATTCAGACTGACATCACCCTTAACCATTAAACTCATGGGGTGACCTTGCCTCCCCCATCCTTCTCTCTCCCTCTCTCCTTCTTTCCCTCCCTCCCTCCCTTCCCCTCTGCCTTCCTGACCTATCTCACAGAATTACTAGGAGAATAAAGTTGAGAGGAGGTAATGTATTTCCCCTTTGGCCCATTGAAGGTAGGGCAGGATATAAGTTAAGAAATTAAAGTAACTACCTATACTTGGTGTAATATACACTGTTATCGACATACATAAAATGCTTTGGTATGTTTCCGTTCCCTCTCTGCTGATTGGCCACTTAGGAAACATGTCAAGAGTATGATCATTTGACGCATTAATAAATAACATTTCAAATCAACTATAATGGCTAGTTTCATGCCGAGAACCCCACCACCACCACAACCATACAACCATGCATACACACACACCATGCTACATACACACACATCATGCACACCAGGACACAAGTGCTCCTCCTCTGCTGCCACCATGCAACTGTGCATGCACACACACACCATGCTACACACACCATGAGTGCCAGGACACGAGAGCCCCTCCACTACTCCCATGCAATCACACAAACACACATACCCCATGCTACAAAACCCCCATGCTACAAAACTCCATACACACCCCATATACACCAGAACATGAGGGCCCCTCCACCGCCATGTTTAGAAAGGACTTGAAGCTTTCTGCATGTTTCCACACCAAGGTCCAAGAGCTAAGGAGCAGCTACAGACAGCACAGAAGGCCCAAGACCCAGCTACAGACAAAACATAAGAATATGTTGTGGTGGCCAAGACTGAGGGCCAAATCTTCCTGGACTTCTCTTTCTCTAGCCAACCTTTCTGTCTTACTCTACTATAGCTTTGTATGGTTTGTGAGAACGTATGTTGTGTATGTTAGTTTACTTCTTGTATTATTCCAATAAATACTTTGTTTTACTTTAACTGGAGCCTCCTCTACAGTTAGTGCTGATATACATAGGTGGAAACATCCTCGAAGTTACCCTCCTCTCGCAGGCCTTCTATGTGAGCTAACAATTGCTCCAAATATTAAAGGAGATTTTGGCATCATGTGTGGGACTCTAACATACCACCCACCTCTTGGGGTAATAGTCTATTCCTTTGCAATACTCCCTATTACTACATTCCAATCGTGATACTCATCCCACCAGGTTTCAATGATGCCTGTTTACCTTCCTCTGTTAAGTGGTTAAATGCCAGTACTGCAAGCCACCACGTTGTAAGTTTGATTCCAGCGGGCTCCAAGGTTCACTCAGCCTTCCATCCTTTCGTAGGTCGGTAAATTGAGTGCCCAGCTTGTGGGGGACAATTAGCTAACACACATTGGAAACTGTTTAATGCAGTGTAGATGTGTAAATAGCTATTGCTTAAAACAATTTGTAAGCCGCTCTGATAGCCTTGTGGCTGAAGAGCGGGGTATAAATAACTAAATAAAAATTTTTAAAAATTCTCTCCAGCTGTGTATTAATGTAGAAACATCTAAGGCCATGGATAATTCTCTCCAGCTGCTTCCTTATTCATCACCCTTGCTTTTGTGGGTTACTATACTATCACACCAGTTTCCTCTGCATCATTGAGTCTATAGGCCCCAGTACTTAATATTTCCCTGCTCCTTGGAATACTGTCTCCACCCCCTGCATAATTTAGGACTTTTTCGGATGAAGAAAAATAACGCAAGCAGCCTCTTCAGCTTGCGAGGCTGCTGCGCTGCAAAGCGCCCCTTTTCGTATGACGCTCACCCCTGCCGGTACTGTTGCGGTACCGCAGGGAGAGCTGAGCGTCATATTTCGTTGATTTTTACTCACCATCAACTTTCGCATGTAAAAAATCAACGAAATATGACACTCAGCTCTCCCTGCGGTACCGCAACAGTACCGCTAGAGGGCAGCATCATCCGAAACTGACACTTTGCAGTGCAGCAGCCTCGCAAGCTGGAGAGGCTGCTTGCGTTATTTTTCTTCATCCGAAAAAGTCCTTAGTTTACAGCCTTCCAGGTCAAGTCTGTGAGACTACTAGATTAACAACTGAAAATTGCTGAAGGCTAACACTACATTTTGTCCCCCCCCCCCGATTTCAGTGATTATTTTATTTCCAATAAGAATTCAAGCTAAAATAGAAATATGTTTCCTGTCTTTCAGAGAACGCACAGCAACTCATTTGTGCATCTGAGAGAGTCCTGAGTTCTGAGAACTACTAAGTCCCCAAATCCTTGAATGCACAACACCTGAGATGTGGTCTCAACTCAACATAATGTTCATATGGAATAAAAATCCCCACTAGCTCAGTTGCATTGGATTACACCTTTGCATAAATGGTTGTACAAAAAGTTATATACTGTAGCAGTTATAAAAGAACTTGCACCACTGCTAGCACAACTAGCTTGGATACAGTCCTTGTGCTAACTCTGCAAATGTGCAAAAATTAACACAGTGGCCCTTGAACTCATGCAATGATATATTGGATACAGACCTATATTATAGAACTATTCTATTGCAGTTGAACAAATTTTAGGGAGGAGCAATAATCAGTAAACATTTAATATTGTTTCAATGTTGTTTGGTATCTCTTTGTCCCTCTGCCTACTGTTTATTTTGGCAACTTCTTCCTTATCCTTGCTTGTCATCAGAGTCCCCAACTCCAGTTGCCTGCATTATCATTTAATTCCAATTGGCTGTGGCCGTGTTCCTTATGTCATCATTGTCAGACATATAGATGTGATGTCACTGAGAAAAACCATAAAAGTTGCTAAAAGGGAACAAGGTGAATTATCAACCTCAAAAGATGGGCCCAACATCTATGAGGGGAAATAAGAACAAATCAAATAGTTTTGAGAAGAAGAAGCAGTGAGGGGAACCAAAGGGCACTAAACAGCATCAAAACAATGTGAAAGTTCTTCAGGCAAAAAACAGTATTGAAATGACATAAATATGTTTATGAGTTCTGGAGAAAAGGAACAATATTTTTGACACTCAAAAATAAGCATTTGTTTCAGTTTCATACCCGTTCTAGTTCTCAGCTGCAAAGTCTGTTCTTCACTTCTTTTCTCCTTTCATCTCTCCCGACACATTTGCCCCCCTGCACATCAACACAGTAGTGGAACAGGAAATACCACCTAGGGGTGTGTGAGGAATTAACTTTGTCAATTTTAAAGATGGATTTATCCAGTTCCACATTCATTCCATATGAAACATTCCACATGAAACATGAAACCTGACTCCATTTATGGTTGGAAACCTTGTACAACCTTGGTTTGTAATTCATTTTGTGACAGGAAAAAATGAACGTGACAACAGATATACATTTGGAAAATGCACAAAACCCACTGTCTGCATTTCCAAAATGAACAAAAAATGTGATCACCATATGGTTTATTTGAAATGTAACCATTTTGAATGTCTAGCTCCATGCCTCCCCTGGAAGCAGTGGCTAGGCCCTTTGGGGCCCCTTTTATGGTCCTTACATGGGCATGGGTTGGGGAAGGAAAGACAGAGGGAGATAACTCAGCTGTGGGGACTGTCTGTCAACCCTTGTGTAGTTTGCTAGAGAGACAGGAAGGGGAATAACAACTTCATTCTTCTGTCTTTCTCCACAGCAAAGAGCAGTGGGGATGAGAAGCCATTCCTGATGTTTAGTTGCCTCCATTACTCTCCTTAGCAGTGGCCCCATGGGGCCTGGAAGCTGTGTGTGACTGTGGGAGTTGTTGGATAGGGCACATGGTGCTAGAGAATAGCCCCTTGCACCCATTCTGAACAGGACTTGAACACATGTAAAACACCCTGGATTCTAGCTTACTGATGACTTCAGTATGTCATCATATTTATTCACCTTAAATATAGCTTGGTAAACTCTTCCTTTTCTATATAGCAACTGGGTGAGTTTAGGAGTGGGCAAATTGGTCAAATCCATTTTCATGGAGGTTTTCCCTTTTCTTCTCCACCTCCACTTGGAATGGACTTGGAAGTGTAAAGTGTGGAAGTCCATGGGAATGGTTCTGACATATTTGCACATTCTTAAGCTCACCTATTTCGTCCTGTGGAAAAGGCAAATCAGTTATTTTTAAGACGAATGAACCTAATGACATGCTGAAGCCATCCAACACTGAGCAGTGGTAGGATGTTGCTCTGGTCCCAGCGCATCATCCTACCACTGCTCAATGACACATGTCCTTATATTCATTCTTAAAAATGTAAGAAGGTATTTGTTATGGCTTCCTGGGTAAGACTAGTCATGTTCAATTAGAGAATTCTGAAGACTTGCTAAACCCCTAATTAAGTGTTATAACTGGCCATCCTGAAATGTGAAGGGGATTATTCCACCCAGATTTTAGAAGTGTGAGGGAAAGTCATCTTTGAATGTATAAACTAGATAAGGACATTGAGGGCCTTTCCTTCTTCTTCTTCTCCTTCTGGTAAACTTTAATGTGTCAGTCTATCATGCTTTTATAAAGACCCATTTTCATGCAACATAACTAATATATCTAATATAAGCTCTTACGATAATTCTGCAAATAAATCATGACACCACAGGACCATTTGTCTTCATCACATCAGTAGAATGTGTCAGAGGCTATCAAAAAGCTAATTTTCTGGTGCCTACTTATGTGCCACCACAAAGCTGAAGGTGAAGCAAAGGAAATTTTCTAGGTCAAAGAGAGCTAACTTCTGTATCCTTGTGGGCTGCTCTGTTCTTCACACAGCCTGTTTGGGTGCTATTTTGCTGTAGGAATGCTTAAGGAATTCAATATTTGCAGATCCCAGTAAAACTGTTACAGCCCTTCGAGCACTACCTTCAGATGGCAGACCTCATGAGGTTCCAAGGAAGAGGGTGGGTTGAAGTATGGGAAATTCTCAGATCCATGATGATGATGGTGATTTTTACCTACATTCTATATTTTCTCCAGAACTCAAAGTCATGGTGGGTTAAAGAAATAAATAAAATTTTTAAAAGATACAGATGAAAATGCCTATAAGTAAAAACATCCAAAATAGTTACTGGTGAAGTACAATTAAACTATCTGTAGAATTCAAGACAATTTGAAACATATCCATTAACCCACTCCCTAGCATAGAACATGATTAAAAACCCTTTGCTTTCCTTATACAGTGGGCCCTTGGTATTCACTGGGGTTTGGTTCCAGGATGCCCAGGGATACCAAAATCAGTGGATGCTCAAGTCCCAATATATATAATAGTGTAGGAGATTATCAGATGTGGGGGAACATGCAAAAAAAAAAAAATCACATCCCAAACCACATCAGAAGATTGCTAGGAGAACAGAACAGGCCACCTTACCAGAAACCTGCGTCCTTCAGCCATTCCCGGGGTGTAGTGCTTCTGCGGATGAGGCTTCCCTTTTGTATTGGTGAGAACAAGCTGCCAATAAAAAGGGACACCTTACTCACTCTAGGACACTGGAGGATGACATCATCTGGTAGTGTTACCCCTTACTGTTCTCCTAATGATCTTCTGATGCATGATTTGCCATATCTGATAGTCTCCTTAGTAAAATGGGTCCCTTATATAAAATGGCAAAACCAAGGTTTGCTTCTTGGAATTTTTTTAAAAATATTTTCAAGCTGTGGATGGTGGAATCCATAGATGCCAAATCCGTGGATACAGAGGGCCAACTGTAAACCATTTCCCAAAGCCTGTCATCTTCATCTTTACCTGCCAAGGGAAGGACAACAACAAGGAAGTCAGCCTAGCCTCCTTAGAGAGGGAATTCCAGAGCCTAGGAGTAGCCACCAAGAAGATAATAATAATAATAAAATTTATTTATACCCCGCCCCTCTGTTAAAACAATCGGGGCGGCTTACAAAATTTAAAATACAATACAAATAAAATTCCTAAACACCCCCACTCCCACCCTCCCCCATAAAAAAAATTAAACAAATATAAATTAAAAACAACTAATCTAAAATCACATTTAAAACTATAAATACAATAAAATATAATAAATGGCCAGCAAGCTAGAAGAGGCCAGGATCCCCTGAGGCCGGGATCTAATTAGGAAAGGCCTGCTGAAAGAGATCCGTCTTTAGTGCTTTTTTAAAGCCACTCAGGCTTGTTATCTGACTGCCCTCACAATTCCTAGCCTTGAATGTCTACCACTCTCACCCTGCCTTAAGGTTACCCTTCATAATCCCTTCTTGGATTTGGGTTACTGGGCCTCCAGGTGATCTTGAAATGGGCAAATATCTTTTAAAGAGTGATTTCTTTAAAAGATATTTAAAGCCTGCAGGCCTTTGCTTCAGGGTGAATCAAGCCAGTTAGAGTCAGCATGAACAAACTAACAAACAGCTCAATGTTGTTTATTACAACCTGCTGAATAGCAGATGCTTTAATGAGTTCCAGTACTTAGTTCCAACCCTAAAACAATATTCAAACTAAGTTATGTCAGACCTTTTCCTTCAATCAATTCAGACACCCAGTACACATCCACTCCCCAGTGACTCTTTTAACTGTCTATCCTCAACTCACAACAACAAACTTTCTTTTTTTTTAAAAAAAAAAAGAAGCCTCCCCTTGCTCACAGAGGCCACTCCCTCCCATCCCAGAGTTCTCTGTGCTAGGACTGGCTGCCCTCTGTTATTCCAAGAATTGCTTCACACCTACTCATCAAAGCACAACTCAGCAACATCTTTGCAAGGAGTTTCCCTCTTTGCTTTTTCGGTTACAGTTTCACACCTGTGTTCCCACCAGACTTACTTGGGAGGGCAGTAGGACTGAAGCAAGGTCCTTCTGTAAAGATTGGAAAGTCCAAGCAGGCTCATATGGGAGACTACAGTATTTAAGATTGTAGTCAATAGCTGAATAATGGAGGCTGATCTCTAAGAAACATGTTACATTATGTTCAGCTTGCCCTCCTCCCCCCAGCTTATCTTGCCTGCCTACTTCTTAAAACCAGTTCAGCAGATAACATTGGTTATCATCCTCCTGACATTGTGGCATAAGGGGGGTGGGTAGGGAGAGATTTCAAAACCTTTTCACCATGAATTACAGTGTAAACAATTATCATTCCCTCCCATCTCTTGGCATATATAAGCTTTGAAAAAAACAAAACCCCAATACAATTAGTAATCACAAAATTAGCATTACATATATTTTGGCCCTAAGGTTCTGAAGAGGGAGTTAAAAGCAAACTGTGTAACTCCCTAAACTCAACGTGAAATTGAATTCCATCAACAGAATTAGGAATAAGGTCTGTTTATGCTCACTTGCTGCATTGTAAAACACACATTTGACCTTTGGGGGCAAGGTCTCTATTCCATTTATTTTGTATTCTGTATTTTGTCGCTAATCCCTGAGAAAAATCAATGCAGCTTTCCTTTGGCATATACTGTACTGTGAAATACCTGAGCACTCTTTTCGTGGTCAAATAATTTTCTCATCAGAGACACTGTCTGGCAATTTATTTCTGGATGACTAACTCATCTTTTCCTCTGAGATCATATTTTGCTTGCAGTGTATACCATCTTCTGCTTTTAAGTACCATACAATAAAGAAAGAAATTAGAAATATCTCCAGGTATATGCTACACACCATAACACTTACTTGTGAGCAGATCTTTTGAACTCAGTGAGGCTTACTTTGGTGGGCATGTACAGCATCCCTTTGCCTACTTGGAAGTCTAATGTAATGCATGCTACTTGCTGTTCTTCTAACCTTTTGTGTATTGATCAAATTTCCTCCATGGTCTTGGATCTCATTAGGTAGCCTGTCTTCCTCAGCTTTAAAAGATAATTAGAAAACAGATGTAAGGAGTTTACCTAAGTGGAAATCAAAAGGGGGAAAAGGTGGGGGATGGGTTTACCATTTTCTTAAATGTTTCCTTTTATTTCCCTTGATTTAACTATGTCTATCTTGGCATTTCAAAGTAAGCTTGAAACATTAGTAAATACTTCAGTTCTTTGAGCAGGACATGTTCCAAACAGATTACATCATATACAATAGCATTTTTCCATGCAGATTTAATTTGTACATTATGGGGATGATGCAACTGCCAATGAGCTCAGAGTCTTCCTGTTCCCTGAAATCTGGGGTAGGGATGCCTGAGGCCAACCATCCTGTCTTCAGCCTACATTCATGTGGCCCTGCATCAAAATTCATGTGGAATGGAAGTGCCATTCTCTTGATGCGTGAGTACTCACTGGAGGATGACTTGGAGCTCCCTGAGCTAACTTTCAGGGAGGAAAACCCATTTTGAGGCAATTCAAGACAGCCAGTGTGGCATAGTGTGGGACCTGGACTCTCTCGAATCCCCACTCAGCCAGATAAACCTATGGAGTGCTGCTGAGTGAGTGACTCCAAAAATTAGCGGAAGGCAATAGTAAGCATCCTCTGAGTAAATCTTGACAGGAAATCCTGTGAGAGCACTGCCTTAAGTCAGAGTTGACTTGAAGACACGTAAAAACAAAAATGTAGTGGCTCTAATGGCCACAGTAAAAAAATGGCCTGTTTGCACTGTAGGAGCAGCCAAGAGTTCAAGTGTCCCTCCCTAAACATCATAGTACTGATCTGGCTCTCTCTCCCTCTTCAGCCAGCTATGATTTAAAAACAAGTTGCGAAAGGGACAAAATGTGAACAATGCTGTAAATACTTGTCCCTCAAAGACGGCAGGAGAGAGACATTCAGTGAGACCACATTCAGCCTTTGTTGACTTGAGGGCACATAAAACAAGGCTGATTATGGAGATCCTGGAACCCCAGGGAAAAAGTCAGTTAGGATGGAGATAGCCCATCCTCTGAATCGGTGATGGATACTAAGCAACCAAAGAGCCCTGTAGAGACATCTAAAAGTGAAGATTTGGTTGGCCACCAGATGTAGTAGTACACTGGGGATGAACAGCAATTCCTCAAGAGTATGGGAGTATCGGAGGAGGGAACATCAACAATTTAAGATATGCAGGTGACTCCATACTACTAGCAGAAAATTACAAAGACTTAGAACGATTACTGAAGAAAGTCAAGGAATAAAGTGCAAAGACAGGTTTACAGTTGAACATTAAGAAAGCAAAAATAATGACCACAGATGATTTACATAACTTTAAAGTAGATGATGGAGACATTGGAAATATTTCAAGATTTTCCATACCTTGAGTCTGTCATTAATCAGAATGAAGACTGCAGTCAAGAAATGAGAAGAAGACTAGGACTAGAGCAGCTATGAAGGAACTAGATAAGATCCTGAAGTGTCAAGATATATCATTGAATACTAAAAATTAGGATTGCCCATGCTATTGTATTTGCCATTTCTATGTATGGTTGTGATAGCTGGACAGTGAAGAAAGCTGATAGGCAGAAAATCAACTCATTTCAAATGTGATGCTGGAGAAGAGCTCAATGGATACCTGGACTGCCAAAAAGACAAATGAATGGGTCCTGGAGCTGAATTCTCCCTAGAAGCCAAGATAACTAAATTGAGACTATTGTACTTTGGCCATATGAAAAGATATGACTCACTAGAAAAGACAATAATGCTTGATAAGATAGAGGGCAGTAGATACAGAGGAAGACCATATTCTAGATGGATGGACTCAATCAAGGAAGCCACATCCCCAAGTCTGTAAGAGCAGAGGAGGGCTGTTCATGATAGGGTGACTTGGAGGTCTCTCATTCATGGGGTCAGCATAAGTTGAAGTTGACAGCAGTTGACAACAACAACAAATGGGGGTCCTTGAGACCAGGACACTCTCTACAAGTATATCTGTTCTGCAAGAAATACTGTCTTTGTACTGGCTCCCAGACTTGTATAATCCCTGAGTACTTACCTCTTTATTGGATACCTATCGCTCTCCACATCTGGACTGCTTCCAGGCCTAGCTTCTTGAGCCAACCCTTGGCTCAGATGTCAGGGCTGCCTTCAGGCTGTCCAATATTGTCCTTAGCTAATTTGTAAGTGCTCTGTTCCTGCACAGAATGTAACAAGGTAGGAAACAGAGTTTCAGAGAGGGAAAGTTTTGGTAGACAGGTGTGTCACAGAAGGCAGGAATTCTGCAGCTCTGCTGTAAGCCCTATCTGCATTGGCTCTACCCACTAGAGGCTTTGACCTAGGGATGTAGCTACAAGAAGGCAAAATGAGGCCATTACCTCTACAGATAAGAATTTCCTCCCATGAAATTTTCCTTTTCTGTCCCCAAACTTCTAGCATTTCAGAGAATGAGACACTGAAAATGGTTTGCACATAGAACTCATACTTGTTGTTTTCACATTGCTATTTGCTGTGTTTGCATTCCCTTATTAATTTTGTTGCTCCTTTTCTTTGGGAAGCCTAAACTATCTCTAAATGCACAATAGAAGTGTTAAGTTCCTTACTGCAATGCTAGAAATTTGAGGACTGCAGGAAAACTTTGGGGGGGGGGAAGAATAGTTATGTGGAGTGATGCTCTCATTTTGCCTCCCCCTGAGCTACATTCCTGCTGTGGTCCCTGGCTGCCTTTTCCTGTGAATTCTTTCCAGCTTTATACATGGAAATGTCTCTCTAGCCCAGGACTGGGGTCCCAACCACCAAGGCCAAGGGTCAGGGAAGATAGGGGTGGTGGTCCAGCATCATCTGGAGGGAGACAGGCTCCTCAACCCTTGCCCTTGGCATACATATGTGGCTTCGTATTGAGAGAAGGCGGGGGAGCAAGTGCTAGTCTGTTGAGAGGTGTTGTCCCTGTTAAAAAGAAGTGAATATATTGTTTCTCAGCTCCTTACATTTTTTTCCATCTTGGTTTCTGGCATACTGATTTTGTTTTGCTTTGTTTTGTAGAATAAAATATCAATTGATCAAAGTCACCACTTGTTTACAGATTTGCAAATAGGCATTGAGGATGCTATCACAGATTTCTGACAGCTTCTAAAAGAAAGGATAAATGTGACGGACTGAGCAGTGATAGGCACAATAAATAACACAAGTCATACACATAAGAGGTGATGGAATAATTTCCTATATGCAACATTTTAAAAACGCAATTGGTGTGTGACAGATTCACTACTCAGTCTTATGTATACTTCAGACTTAAACAAGAATTTATAATGATGGTGGGTATCTTATAAAATATTCTGTAAATATGGACACCTCCCTTGGAAATGAAAAAAAGCACCATATTGTTGTTTCTTAAATCAATAGATCCATTTGCATAAATTCCAATGAAGTTCCAAGAGACAGAGTAAAATATTTCGTTGACAAAAATTTAATATATGCTCATAAGCAGCTGGGAAAAAAGTAAATTAGGAAGATTTGAGTTCACCATCTGAAATTATTAAATGCCCAGGATAAAGGCCAGGATTTGTGTTTGTTTACTCATTAAAAAAAACCCCACACACATAAGGAAATCATTTTCCAAATGCCTCATCCCAATGACACTGGAAACAGTTCTTATGATTTTGGGCTAGAAAGGGACAAAAGACTATCACTGCATATTACCAGAACCACAAGCTAGTCATTTGTGAGTTTTCATATGCTCTCTGGCAACCTACACCATGCGAGCAGAGCATAAGACTATGCCTGTACAGTTCCAGATACGGTACGTCCTACCCATAGAAGGCAGATTTTAAATACCCATAGTGCATTTCCCCAGCCATTTACTGGCAGTGATGGGAAGGAAACATGGGAGCATCTGGCTGCAGTTTTGTAGCTGGGATGAGTTTGTGAACAGTGTCCTCCTCTGGGAGGGTGTTGCCTTCCCTCTTCTCCTGGCTACAGAACTATAGCTGGGTGCTGGCTGGGCATGTCCCTCTTCCCCCCACAAGACAGTAGATGGCAACAGCATCACACTCTGATCACCTGGAGATTGAACAGTGATGCTGAATGTCATGCAAGGAGGTATTGAATCTCTCCTTCCACAATTTCCAAAAAAGACATGCATTCACGTAACCCACATAACTCACATCCCAAACCCACACTGTGTAACAAAGCTTATGGAAGTTAAAGAAAGTATTGTAAAGCACTATGTAAGCAGAAAACCATGAGGTGACAATTCCCTCCAGGGGCATTCAGTAGAAAACACTGGAGTTGAAAACACTCTCCAAATTACAGGATCAACAAGTGTTGAAAGACAACTCTAGTGCTTTCTAATGAATGCCCCTGAAGAAGGCTTTTTAAATACAGGCCAAAAAGCATAAGCCTTTTAAAAAACGAATAAACAGTTGACCACTCAATAACACACATGGGACTGTCTCCTCATTGTTTTCTTATGAAGCATATGGAACAGGGAGCTGCAATCAATCACAGCCTGTTTTCTTGTCTTAGGTAGCAATCATGTGCTGACTCACTTTAGAGTAAGCCCCACAAGGAACATATTAGGTGTGCAACCTGATGGCACCAAGGGCTATTGCTCCTTTCCACCTAATTCCATGGAAGCTGTTCCCATATTAAACTAGTGTCTGGTATCAGTAATGGAACGGAGGATGGAAAACATACTGAAGCTTAATCCAAACAAGATAGAGGTGCTCTTGGACAGTCAAAAGGAAGATGAGGGATATGGATTTAGTCTGTGCTGGATGGAGTTATACTCACTCTGCAGATGCAAGTTTACATTGTGGGAGTGGATTCAGTCATGATCCTGAAGGTTTAGGTTTCTGCAGTGGCAAGAAGTATATTTGCACAGCAGGTTAGTGCACCAGCTGTGGCCGTTCCTGAAAATGTCTGAACTGGCCATAGTGGCAAATACCTTAGTTGCATCCTGTATGGATTATTGTAACATGTGGTACATGGGGCTGCCTTTGAACAGTGCTCAGGAACGTCAGTTGGTTCAAAGAGGTGCAGACTGGCTACCTTGTTGCAACAGCTCTACTGGCTGCTGGTCAATGTCCACCCACAATTCAGAGTGCTGGTTATGACACATAAAACCCTATACAGCCAGGCTATCTGAAGGAACACATCTCCTTAGCCTCCTTAGCCTGCTTGGGCTCCACAATCTTCAGGGGGAAGCCCTTGTCTCAGGACTTTATCAGATGCATAAAATATGGCCTCATAATGATACCACATAACTTCAAAAGGACAGACATATCAGACGAAGTCACCCTTTCATGGTTCTGTCCCTGCCAAAACCCATAGATTTTATGGATGGCTGAAGCCATCAATAGATCCCCTGTGGTGCTTTTGTGCGGGCATTGATGGCGGGTGAAACCTCATGCCTTTGTACTTACGTCAATGCAGCGTCAATGGCCGGTCCAGTACAAACACTTCCAGGGAGATCGCGATAGGTAAGTGACACACTTTTTATGACCCTCCCCTTGGGACCTTTAAAGTGTGTGTATGTGCTTTAAAAAAGTTTTTCTATCTTTTTTAAAAAAATTCCCGCACAATGAAGTATTGCAATAATCCACGGGATTTCAAAGGAGGAAGTGAAGGGAGCCAGGATTAGAGGTAAATGCAGTGGTGGTGGTGGGGACGTTCTTTTGCTGGCATAAAAATGGATTTTTTTAATGCCAGCAAAAGAATGCATTTAAGGGGCTCTTCTGATAAAGTCTTCAGTTCCACCACTTTCCTAGGCGAGAGAGAATGGGAGAGGGCTTTCTTGGTAGCTGCTCCCAGTCTTTGACCTTCTATCATCAAGAGAAGACTTTTCTGTTCTAAAAGACTTTCAAAGGTATGCTGTTTTAATCTGTTGCTCTTTTGCTGATTTTTAGCTTTTGTCTTTTAATGGATTTGTTTTAAAAGGTTTTAATTCTATGGATTGTTGAACTGAATAACCTTGAATACATATCTACTTATATATATTTTTGTAAATGTTCTAAACTGTATGCATTCTAATTTAATCCCTGTATTGGGGAAAATGCAGGATATAAATGAAATAGCAGTAGAAGCAGCAGCAGCAACAACAACAACAAACATGGATAGAATTCTACATTTTTTTGAAAATGCAGGAGTTTGTGCATTTCCAAACATCATGTCTGGCACTAAGAGGATCAGTAAGGAATTGCTGATCTCAAAGCTGTGTTACACGTTGCAGCATCAGCAACCAACAGGTTCTCTGCCTTTCCCCCCAATACAAATCACCCCCTGTATCTGCAGAACCAATACCCACAGTTTCAGTTATCCACAAGTGAAAATATTGGGACATGTACCAAAGAGTTGCACTGGAAATTTCCTAGAAAGTTGTTCGCTTTAGGAATCACTAAGTCCTCCAGTGCAATGCTATGGTATGTTTGTACCTGAAGTCCTTATTTTAATAGGGTTTGCTATGATTTGCAGTTTCACTTATAAACGGTAAGTCCAAGAATATATACAGAGGAGTGACCTGTATTGACTTCTGTGTAGCAACCAGGACCATAATGCAGATTTCAAACAAGAGTTGGAATAGGATTAGAACAAGAGTGGGAATGGGTTTGACAGATTCTCTAAAACATCTAACCATTCAAACTTGGTCAGGAAACAATTTATTTGAGAGAAAAAAGAGGCAGGTGAGTTTGTGTGTGGGTGTGTGTCACTGAACGAGAGCTGCTAACCTAAAAAGAGAAGATGATGTATACTAGTTTCCTTTAACAAAATCCCATTACGTATATAGTTTTCCCTTCATATTCACTGGGGTTTGGTTCCAAGACCCCCCCCCTCCGTGAATACCAAAATCTGTGAATATCCAAGTCCCATTATATGCAATGGCATAGCAAAATTGTGTCCCTTATATAAGATGGCAAAATCAAGGTTTGCTTTTTGGATTATTTTTTTAGAATATTTTCAAGCCATGAATACTTAAATCCATGGATACGGAGGAACAACTGTATTTCCATCATATACTGGCTAAGAAAAAGAAACATGTGGGATGTAGTCTTGCAACAAACATGTGAATGAATGTTTATTGATCATTAAGACTATAGCATTATAATTACAACAATATTGCACATCTGCTAAACATATATACAGCATCTGCTGTCTCATAGACAAATATAGGGAACATTTCCAAACAGGTTTAAATATTCAAGGCTGATTACATTACATTGCATTACATTATATAGTGTATGTGTGTGTTTGGTGTTGATTTTATTTAGAGGCAAAGCCAGAAACAGCCATGAACACATTTAATACTTACTTAATCTTTATGCTCTTTAGATGTGTGATTCAGATGGCAAGTGTTATAGTAGTAACACTGCCAAATTCCTTTTTAAAAAAATCCAGGTTGTGATTAGGAAGTGTTTAATCTTTTTTCTTTTGTGAGGGGGAGGCATAAAGCCATTTTGTTTAGAATTACCCTAGGTTCTTAGTATCTCTGTTGACAACACAGGGAGTCTTCTGAAGTTAAGAGACCACCAGATTGTCGAGATTGCGTTGCCTTTGAGAGTGTGGTAGGGAGCAGTGATCACTGATAAGTACTACACTATCTTTTTTGTTTTTTTGCTCCACACCCTGATTTTACCACATGGAGGAAAACCTTCTTTTAGAGCAGCGTAGGCACTAGGGGTGTGTGGAGAGGCTGAACTACACCAGGTAACACCATCCTTATGAGATTTTCAGACAGGAATGAAAAAAGCGTTCCTGTCCCACAATCTCCACTCTCGCCACTATCCCATCCCTGTCATACCACAATCACCCTCCCCACAGCACTTACCTCCTCTCCCGTCATTCCGGCAGCCCAGGAGTGAACGGAGCTCCCTTCATTTCCTGGATCGAACTTCCATGGATTCTCACGAGAAGATATGAGCACGGGCAATTCAAAAATAAAAATAGAAAGAACATGAAAAAAATTACAGCAAGCACAAAAACACACTTTTACAGGTAGACGTAACCTGGGGAGGGTCATAAAAAGTGTGTCACTTACCTGGATATTTCAGTCTCACCCAGAAGTGTTCTGGCAGGGACCTCCCATTGATGTTGGCATCTCGCCAGCATAACGGGGCACCTTTTCACTTGCAGGAACATCCATGACAAGAACGGAATGGAGGACCTATTGACAGATTCTCCCATCAATAAAAAGCAATGCTGGCGGAATAGCAGCAGAATGGGTGCATAATCAGGGGGGAACGATGTCCTCTGAAAAGGGAGCCCTTTTGCGATCTCCTGCCATTCATGTAAAGCCACTTTTAATGCATCTGATAATCTCCTTAGTAACACCACAGCTTCAGAATTACTTATCGCCCACAGATTCTGCTGCCTCCTAGTGGCTGACATCTTGCCAAGGTCTCTTCAATCTTTATCTCATTTGTATCCAAATAAAGCCTTCCATCTAGTGATCCTCTTCTTTTCCTGCCTAGATAAAGTCATATACAAATTTATGGTAAAATCATACTGAACTAGTACAAAATCAGCCAAATACTGCTTTGACATTTTGATCATAGGGCTGGCTACCTGCTTGCAAGATTGCCCTTCACAATGTCATTTGTTATCATCCTTCCCTAAGTTATGAAAGGGACTTTCCTGATGGTTTGGTCACTATCCTTAGCAAGTGAAAACTAAAACAAAAAGATAGTAAAAAAGAAGAGGGCACAGTTCACTGAGGGCTCCCCCCCATACCAGAGATCTGCAGTCCAAACTACTACATTGCCTCTGGACAATACTGACAACATCTGATGCAAAGTGGGGGTAAAGCCCTTTAAAACATTTTAAAAAAAACAACAACAACAACACCCGGGGAAACCTGCGTCATGTGGGAAAACTCAAATGAGTCTGGCGTGGGAACACAGGGTCCACACTTGCACACTGGGCTGCATCACTGGACACTGCTGCCACTGCTATAACTCTGCGGCCAGGAAGGAAGCTTCCAGCACATGATCAAGGCTCCCTGAATGGGACCAGTCTTGATCATGTTCTGGGGGCCTCCTTCCTCTCTTCAGAGAGTGCGACCTGCAACGGTGTTGGAGGCACCTATTGATATGGGCTGGCATGTGTGTGCAGACTTCTGCCCATTTTGTCATGGTAATGGTCGGTGGGTGGGGGAGAGACCTGGGCCAGCTCTGGGGCCAGAATACTCCAGCCAGAAGGCAGGGTATTCTGGCTGGTGGAGACAAGGCCATAGCTATATTGTATGTGTCGGGCATAAAACAATATGAGGGTCATGGATTGGCTACTGAATCAACTATATGCCGATTTGGAAGATCTGCATGGATAGGCATTTCAGTTGAACCACAAGTCACCATGGAGGACACTCTCATATCATAAGCAGCATGCCTCTTTCAGTACCAGATACTGTGAAGCATAAAGGGAAGGAAAGTATAATGTTGAACTGAATAAATAAAACATTTAGGGTTGTATAGCTATGGGTGAGTCATCACACGCACCTTCTCCCATCCCTTTGCACTGCCCCCCAAGTTCAGTCCGTGAGCTACCACTGTGTTTGCAGACAAGATGGAGAGACATGATAGAAGTGTATAAAATGATGCAGAAGATGGAGAAAATGGAACAGGAAGAAGCTCTTCTCCCTCTTTCATAATATTAGAGCCCAGGGATCATCCACTGAAGGTAATTGGCAAGAAAATCAGGGCAGAAAAAAGAGATGTGTTTCTTTACATTGTTATCCAATTTACAGGGGGTTCATGGAAACCCCACACATGTCCAGATATTAATATGGGGAATTCTAATTAGCTCAATATGGCAGCAAGAGACCAGGTAACAACAGGATCTTTTGACCTGTGTAATACCAGTACTAACTGATGAGATTCACAGCCAGGAAATAACATTAAAAATTGTTTTTATTGAAAAAATAAGAACAGGGGCTAGCCAGGATAGGGTCTTTTACCATGTTTTAAGAAGATAACTGGCTTAATCCGGTATTGCTGGATTGGGCCCCATGTGTCCATGGGAGCCTGTCCCAGAATGCAACTCCTTCCTGCTGCCACCAGCTCCCTTGCTCTCATGGAAGCCAGGCAGGGGTTCTGCAGCATGTGGCCAAGGCTGGTTACATGCAGGGGGCCTGCATCCCCATGTTGTGGGACCCTTTCCTGGCTTCCACATTAGTGAGAAAGTGGCAATGGTGGTGGTTCAGTGACAGGGTGACATTGTATTTGAACTCCAGCCTATTTTCTGCGGGAGAGGGAACAGGCCAGCTCCGGAGGCAGGAAGCACCAGAAGGGATCTGGCTTATCCTGCCTGGTGAAGATGAGCCCAAAGACTGAATCTACACTACACAAACAATCCAGTTCAACACTGGACTATTTGCCATGGCTCCTTCCTATGGATTCCTGGGATTTGTAGTTTTACAGGGTCTTTCGCCTTCTCTGCCAGAGTGCTGGTACCTCACCAAACTACAAACCCAAGGATTCCATAAGAAGGAGCCATGGCAAATAATGCTGTTTCAAACTGAATTATTTGTGTAGTGTGGATCCAGCCTAAGTCTTCAGAGGAAGTTGTTATGGGAATTATAGTCCACTACGCCCTGAAAGCCCCACTTTGTGGGAGGGTATTTTATATCACCCTGTTAATGGGTGCATTAACACTGTAGAAATAATGTAGTTTGACACTACTTTAACTGCCATGGCTCCATCTTACAGAATCCTGGGACTTGTAGTTTGGTGAGGCACCAGCACTCTTTGGCAGAGAAGGCGAAAAACCCTGTAAAACTACAAATCCCAGGAACAATCCCAGCTACAGCACACAAAGTGATGTCAAACTTCTTTATTTCTACAGTATAGATGCACCCAATGCCATAAATTAGGTGCAGGAGTGGTGCAACAGGTAAGAGCACCTGTAGTCTGCCTGGCATGCATATCTGAAAATATCCTTCTGCCTTATAGCACTGTGATGATTCAAAAGTTCAACCATTTATTAAATACAATCATTGTGCCCACTTTGTTTCAAATGGGAAGATTTCCAATGTTTAATGTTCTTGAGTCTCCTGAGGGCTGAAGCCAAACCAGCTCAACAGTGGATGCCTGCTGCTCTCCTGATCTTTCATTTCCATGCCCAGATTAATATTTGTTTGCTTAGCGGTCATGGTTGCAATAAAGATTTCCATAGCAGCCGAATAGAGCGGTGAAAATGACTTGCACTGTAATCCTCTGGAAACGGCACCTTGTCACAGCAGCAGCGGCATGCATGTCATATTGTTTTATAAGTCCCCCAATTTTCATTGTTTCTGATCGCTTCTGTGCCTCTCACCATTTGGAGGGCCATTTTATTAAATGGTAGCAGAGTGAAATGCCACTGAAATTAATTCTGTTATTCCAAATGTCAATGTTCTACAGTATTCACAGGGAGGAAATCTGATGGGTAAATTAGGTGCCCACTGAGGTCTAGCTTATTGTTGGAATGCAAGTTCTGGTGAGGGAAAAAATATATATCCCAGGAAGGATCTTTGATAGATTGACAAACCATGGTTTGGTTTATGGTTTGGTTTATCATCAGTTATATTTTCTAAAACCCCAGGAGGGACACCATTGCAATTGGGGAAAGGGATAACATCAAGAACACTGACTGGTCCTTCTGTTATATTCAATGTAATATTTTAGAGAATCAGTGTGGTTCAAAATGCCCCTCCTTAAACTGCAAATTCCAGGATTCCACAGGAGACAGCCAGAAGTGGAATAGTAGCGCTATAACAGTATAGTGTGATATTGACCCAAGGCTGGTCACATGCAAGGGCCCCAGATCATGTGCTGGGTGCTTCCTTCCCAGCTTCAGAGTGACACCAGTGGCGATGGCAGAGGTGTCCAGTGATGGAGCCCAGTGTGCTGGTACGGACTCCTGCTTTCCCATGTCAACCCCATCTGGGTTTTCCTGCATAATGTGGGCTTTTTACCTCTTGCCTTCAGCTGCCAGGGAGAGGGACTGAGTTTATTTTTGGGTCATGCAGCTTACCGGGCCACACTTAATGGAGAGATACTTCAAGGAGATTCCTTGTCATGCCAACCTTGAGTGAAAAAATTCCTAGCACTTAACAGACAATGAACTTTTAGGTATGGACACGCTTTAAGGTTTTGGTGGAGGAAGGGAGGAAGGAAGAATAGACATTTGTGAGCTGCCCTATATGAATCAGTTAATGAATTAGTTAAAATGGGAAGTCAATTAATTAATTAAAATAAGGTTTAAAGGTCTGTTCTTGGAAGTATACACTATATTGTAACTGAAGCAGTATCTTTTAATCAGAGATGGTGTAAAACACCAAAGGGAGCCTTTATGATTACTAGCTTCACCCCTAATGTTTTAATTCGCGTTTAGCCCTAACCCCAGTGCCTGTATATTAAGTGGGATCACTGCCAAGGAGAACTTTCATGCCTACAACTGTATGTGGAGACATGCTCCATTTGGCCAGGAATAATGTTCATAAATGTGTGAAGTGCCTATGCTTGAATATCCATAGGTACTCTTTGGAGGTGTTATACAGAACAGGGTAGGGCTACTGAGACATGACAGAGGCAAAACAGGTTGACAATCCTGGGCTATATGAACCAATGGTCTGACCCAGCATACAGTGGCTTTCTCTGTATATGTTTCTGCTTTTTACAGAAGAGAGAGAAGGCCTTGAAAAGTGCACCCAGAAATGCTAAGCTACAGTATGAAATAAAGGTGTTACAACCACAATTGAACATGTTGACAGTGAAAGAAATTGAAAAGAAACTGTGATACTTAAAGTTTAGAACTTTTCAATCTGCAAATAAACCAGGGAAATGGTTGGCCTATAAACTGAGGAAGGCTAGAGAGAAAAAGATGATAACATCTTTAATAAAAAATAAATAAAAATAAAAAGTATACATTTCTGCTTTTGCAAAAGGGGGGCAGATGTTCTAGCTCACAAGGCAGCAAACATGGTACTCGATGCTGAATTAAGGTATGCATCATCATCATCATCATCAATTTATTGCAATTCATAGATCCATCAAAATTAAGACATACTGTTGCTCACTAGTTGTTTTCTTTAATCATGAAAATGATGACACTATTCTGAACCCACTGCTTCACATGACTCTACAGTTTGTTTCAGTGTAGTTCCCTCCCTTGAGCTTTATCTGAAAATAACAAATTGGAGTCTGCCCCCCTGCAATCAGAACAACATGTGTCCATGGAGACAACTGAGGATGAAAAGACTGCTGGTGTCGCAGTTTGCTCCTACCAATAAAAAAGGAGCAGCGCTTCTAGGTACAGAGGGGCTCCAGTAAATATGAAACCCCAGGGAGCATGGAGACAACACTTGCCTTTCCTCAAAGGTAACATCAGGACTGATGCTTTGAATTCAGAATATGTGTAGAACCTCCTGTTGGATTCTTCATCCATTTTCATGTGCTGTTACTAACCATCATAGCTTGTGAGCACCACTGGTGCTTTTTTCTTTTGAAAGATCTATTTACATGCAGTAGAAGAGAGGAAGAAGAGGTACAGAAGTTCCCCTTAGCTCCATTTGCCACTGAACAAATATCTGAACTGAATGGAGTGTGCCATTCAGAGGCGATATGGAAATGATCTAGATTTTCTGTTTACGAGATGTCTCCACCTGGCCTTTGAGATATATGAACAAAGAGATTTCTCATTGTGGTAGCCGAAATAAAGCTTCATTCTCCCTCTGGGGGAGAATAGCTCTAATCGTCCATTTCAGTTTTTTCTGCCTCTTCCCTTGAAATGATGGTTTCAGACAGGTTAGGAGTCTTTATCACTGTTTCTATAATCCTAAAATCATCCAGGGGAATATGAGAGCAGCTATTTATATGCATATAAAATGTTTAGGCACAAGGAGGAACAAGGATATGCATTGCCTTTTATTTATAACTTTGGGGGGAAAAAATCTATATCTCTGTATAACAACAGATATTTCATTATACCCATTTCATATCTGCTTTTGCACTTGGTAGGATTCATAATGTGCACCCAGCTCCCGTTTCTTCTATTTATGTGCCAGAGTTACATATTTTTTACATTAGGAAGCCAGAAAGCCCAAGTACCATTGTATTTCATCTTACATCTTCCTGCTATCTTATTAATGCATGTTAACAGAGGAAAGTTTCTGCATTGCAACTAGTAATATATCCAGGGTGAATTTTGCTGGTTGTGTTGCCATTATCTGAATGGAATGGAAATGTGTGTTTTTGTTTTAAAGCAACATAGGGAAAGGAAGATGGGAAATACCAGTACGACAGGCATCTTCTGGGCTAAATGCACCTTTAGGCTAGAATGATGAAGCAAGCTCAGAAATGTTAATTTTTTGGACTGCACCTCCCAGTAGACATGCTGGCTACAGGATTCTGGGAGCTGCAGTCCAAAAACTAAACGTCCAAGCTCTGATAGTGACCATTGGGTTATAATGTTAAGGTAGACAAAGCAGTAGCCAAAACAGTGGAAGCATCAGCATAATTGGAACAACCCAGTGTTTGCAGAAATAGAAAATATTTTTTAGAGGAGAAACCAAAGGGGGCATCTCCCCTCCTACTTCCTTTTGAAAAATGAGTCCAGCAAGATCTAAGCAGTGACATACCTAGCATAGTTGATGCCCAGTGTGGACCACTTTTTAATACGCTCCAACAATAGCAATAGCAACAGTACTTACATTTCTATACCACTTACCAGTGGAAAGCACTCCTTAAGTGGTTTACAATGTGTCAGCTAATTGCCCCCAACAAGCTGGGTACTCATTTTATTGACCTGTGGGAGGGTGGAAGGCTGAGTCAACCTTGGAGCCCTCTGGGATTGAAGTCACAACGTTGTGGCTGAAGTACTGGCATTTAAGCCCTGCACCACCAGGACTCCTAACAAAATTATATTCAGTAATAATCATGAAATGAAATGAACAAAATGGCCAGAAAAAAACCCAGACAGTGAAAATGTTGAACTTTGTATTGAAATTTGTATATATAAGCATGCCACTGAAAATGAATAAAGGAATAAATAAAATAAATAAAAATTAAAATAAATATTACAGTACAGAAATAATTAATATGTTTAAATAACATTTAATGTATTTTGTGGGAAAAGGGGAAAAAAGTATCCAATGCATGTCTGCAATATGATTCCTAGTGCCTCTTCCTTTTCTGAACCCAGCTTGGATATTTGGCATTTCTCACTCCATATATGGTGAAAGTTTTGTGTTGTAAAATTCTGAGCATCACTTTGTTGAAGGCCTTACTGAAATCAAGATATGCTACATCCACAGCATTCCCTTCATCTACCAAGCTTGCAACTCCATCAAAAAGAGAGAGAGAAAGAGAGAAAAGGTTAGTCTGGCATGACCTGTTTTTGATAAACCCATGTTGACTTTTAGTGATCGCATCATTCCTCTCAAAGTGCTTACAGACTGACTGTTTAATGATCTGCCCTAGGATCTTTCCTGCTACTAATATCAGGCTGACTGGGTGGTAATTGTTTAGGTCCTCCCTCCCCCCTTTAAAGATGGGGACAGCATTTGCCCTTCTCCAGTCTGCTGGGAAGTCTCCTGTTCTCCAGGAATGTTCACAAATTATTTCCAGTGGTTCTGAGATGACTTCTGCCAGTTCTTTTAATACCCTTAGATGTTCATCTGGCCCTGGAGACTTGAATTCAGTCTCAGGACATAGTTGAAGAACCTGATGCTAGGAAACATAATCTAAATGTCAATGAATTCCAGATAAAGGTGAAAATGAAGATTTAGGAGGCTTCCTATCAAGAACTCTGCAATTTCTCATTGCAGCTTTAGTGTCACTCACCTTCTGTAATGGGAATGTTGGGGCTGGGGGAAGAAGAAGTAGGCTGTTGTAGTTCCTACTCTTGAATTGAAAAGCGGGGGTGGGTGGGTGGATTTAAATTTATTCCAGACAGAGAAAGAGCTCAAGTCTTTTGCTAAGAGATCATTTTTTAATGGTTCTCTTTTCAGCAGTCTCTTGGTTGCTGCATTCTTTCGCTGAGCATGCACAGCAGCTGTAGCTAGAGCCAGCAGATCAAACATAGCACTGGAGCAGGGAGTCTTAAAATCTTTCAGGGTAGCTAAAACTTCTTCCTTGGCTGGCTGTTTATCTATCTTTCCTTATCTGTCCCAGGCCTAAATGAACATGAGTTTCTAGAGGCATCATGTCTACTCCCAAGGTACAAGAAACACATGCAGGCAACATTCAGGTGCACTTACCATAACCATATTTAACAGAGCTTTGGAAAGTACTTTTAGAAGGGAATTAGTTGATCACCAACAATGCTCCGCCCTGGCCTCAGGTCTGGAGGCATGGAGACGCACTATCCACAATGCTGCAGCCTTATTTGAGAACTCAGGCCGAACAAGTCTTGAAGAGAAACGACAACACAGAAAGAATCACAGCCCGGAAGCATCACCCAAGGAGACCTTCTGCTGTGCTTTCTGCAACTGGACTTGTTTATCTCGGATTGGCCTTTTTAGTCACAGCACGCTTGCAGAAAGCACGGGATGAGTCCTTCCTGAATCTTCGTTTGCAAAGAAAAGCCAGAGAGAGAGAGAGAGAGAGAGAGAGAGAGAGAGAGAGAGAGAGAGTGTTCCAGCTGTAATACCAGGACCCAACACATTGTTATTTACCACTGTAGTTACATTTTTAATAATTTTTAATCATATCATTTTACAGTATTATTCCTTAGCAGTGAATGGATCATATATTGGAGTTGCTTAGCATATGCTTTCACATATTGACTTTACACTGATTGTTCTGTAATTAATGCACACCCAAACAAGATACCAAATACACAATGGCATCACATGCATTTGCATCTGATTTTTTTTTTTTTTGGTAGTATTTTATACTTTTAATGTTATTCTTTGGTTACTTCCCTCTGTAGGCATATACACTCTACATCTATCGTTTATGAATGTAAATATAACGGGATAAATATACATACAGCTCACAATTTTTGTTTCTTAAGTTGCAGGTACTAGAATGTCAGGCACAGACAGCTCTTTATATCACTCTCACTTTTATAAACTCCCACTGCTGTTAAATGTAGATCAGAGTGTCAGGATTTCTAGAGAAGAGGCTAGAATAATTGCATTCAGCCAAGTAAAATGAAAACAAACTAAAGTCCCACCTCTCTGAACTATTCTGGAGATCCAGGTATAACAGTAGTGTTATTGTAAAACAGTTTTCATTTCCTTAGGGCAAGTCCTAACAATAAATTTGGAAGAGAGAGCTTTCATTGATAAATGTTTGCCTTCCAAATGCTCAAACACCAGTAGACATCATACTCTTGCAGTGAAATGTTGTATGTGTCAACTCAGAGGTAAGCCCCACTAAGTGCATTTGCATCTGATTTGCAACCTGGAACTGAATACAGATGTTTAACATTTGACAAAAGTCTTCAATTGTTGCTGGCCACTAAATAATTCCTTTTTAGTTAGTAATATCTAAGTGCCACAAGCCACTGGCCTGTGGCACAACCCTCCCCCCACACACTCGCTTTTCATCCACTTTGTTGGTGCCACAACACTCACAATATAGTAGGAATCAGCCATATGAACCAGGACAAGAACAATGCGATATTCCTCTTCCACCACCTGATGAAGCCATGCCACTACAACTAGAAAAGTAACGAAAACATTGCAGTTATATAAGAAAAGAACTCACTTTGCCCTTTGTTAAGTTACAGCCATAATATACATGTGGTCATTCCTTACTATTGGAAACAAGATTTAAGTACAAGTAGCTAATCATTAGTAGGGAACTGCTTGCACAATCTGGGATTAATCAAGTAGCATGGCAATCAGTGGAACCTACACATGGAAAATTGCTGGATCATCGAATTAGTTGGTAATGGTCAGACACTGCGTGTTTTCTGAAGGACAATTGGGCCAGGGATTGATGATTAGATGATACTCTTTCAGCCACAGAAATGTTCTGAGACATCACCAAGCAGTTGTGAGCCGCTTCCTTTCCAGCAAGGAAGCAACTAAGTTTGACTCGAATTTTAAGCCCGAAAGTTATCTAAGCCACAATGATGTTTGCTACCGCACTTTATCCTGTCATGTTTACTTCAGCCATTATTTTTATTGCCCATTTTCCAGTAACAATTCTGCTTTTGTCCTTCAAAAGGTGTGAAATATTGTTCCCACAACAGTCTGTATTTCAGATCTGTAGGATGCCTTCATTAAATGCTATATACGAATAGAAGGTTGAGCTATATTATTACTGTATTGATCCTCTTTTTTGACATTCATAACAGTAAACAAGGTTCAATGAATATAGCTCCAAGATCATACTAAGGAAGGAAGAAACTACTGTCAATAGTTTTCTTTAAAAGTACATCCGTTTGGGAGAAAAGATCTTTTATGAAGAAAATTCAAAAACTTTGTTTCACCCTTTTATAGTATTATTTGCTTTTAATGCATCCTAAAGAGCACTTCTTAGTGCAGGCTTTGGTTTGCCATCTTTTTAATGCTATTTTTTTTAAATATTTCTTTTTAAAAAACACCCTGTATTTTTCTAGTATAGGAGTCAAAAGTAAGCATGTGGTACCACAAACACCTGGAGGAGAATTTTGGATCTTGGACTTCGGATGTTATTAGTACTGTATAACACTTTGTTCACAACAGTACATTCCAGTGGTACTTGGGACCACAAGATTCAGAGGAGGACCTCAGAAGCCTGCTTTCCCTCCTAAAATATCTGAGGTCCTTTTGCTTCCAACCTTGGAACACCAGAAACAAGCAAATCTGAATATATTCTTTGAAAGTGAAAACAGCTGAAAGTCTTCCCCACATAGGCAAGCCAAATTCAGTAGGTCACAGCATTGAGAGGATCTGCCTAGCCTGTTTGCTGACAAATCACTGGGATGGGGTGGGAGAAGAATTGCCACTATGAAGGCTGAATACACAGGGCTTCAAATCCAGTCTTTGAAGAATTAATTCATTAGTCACTATTGCAAAGGTAGGAAATCTGTCAGCAATCCAACCTCCATATTACGTCCTCCACAATGTCCTAGTTCTGGAGCATTGTGGGCATGGTGGGAGAAGTGCAGGTGGCAACTACTATGGGAAAATGATGAGGAAAAATAAGGATGTGTGTACACATGTGAGTAAAAAAAAAAATCTCAGACATTTTCTGTGAAAAAATTTCCTTTGGGAGACATTTGGGATCTACCTGATCTCTGACTCCTAAAGATATGGCTGGATCAATTGAAGTCCCATACTGGAGTGCTTCTGCCACCTTTTGATAACTGAAAAAGAGTGTGTCCTATGACACAGACTTCCACTTCTGTGGTGGAGAGAAAAGATGCTGCACTGTTGGATCTGGCTCTTTAGTGGCTCAGAATCCTACACACCCTCTTATGTGGGAGTAATACCAACAGAATTAAATGGGATGTAATTCTGAGTAAACCTATCAGATTGCAGCATAAGAATGAAATCTAGCCCCCCTTCCCTCCTCTCAGCTGGAAAAGCCCTTAGTTTCTATATTTATAACACTTTGTTCTAGCAGAGATCACCCACTTATAGGGGGGGGGGAAATTGCTAGGCGGAAGAATCAGAATGTTGTTTCCATATTTGTATAATCTCTGTCATCACGATTGCTATGTAGGAGGAAAGTGTTAAAATAAATACATTAAAGTTATTAATCGGGAGCCATGAAAAGAGAAGCAATCCCCTTCTGTACCTTAACAGGGGAGGCTAGCAGCATGACAGTTAATTAAAACACAAGCAAATAAGAGCTTTTTATAGCTACCTCCTTCCATAAATCACCTGCTTTCTGTTCCTGGGAGCCTGCCAATTTCCAATCCAAGAATTTCTTGGCATGGTAGAAACCAGAAAAGACGTATTTTATAACTCCCAGAACTTTACCAGAGAGACCGTTTTAATTTCTGTGCCAATGCAGGTGAATGGGATGGTGAATGAGAGTGACAGATGCATAAACGTGCAATAATAAGAAAGAAGATGAAAGGAGCATTTCTGTACACTACTGTGTCTTAACTTTACTGAAGAGGAGTGTTTGTGTGGCTTCTTGTGTGGTATAACAAAAGAATACTGTGCATCTTAATCTGAAAACTTGACAGAACATGATGGATTGTTCTATGTGTTTCTTTTACAAGAATTTATATCCACCATCATCCCACCCCAGCACTTTTTTAAAAGTCACAGTAGAATTTATTTGCTGGTATTCTTCTGTACTGGATTGGTGTGATGTATTCAAGTCTTTTACTCCAAATCTCAAGTCAAGTCTCAAGTCTCTACCTTCAAGTCTCAAGTCTGGCAGCTAATGTTAACAGAAAAAAAGGAGGTGGCGGTGGCGGGTGGATGGATGGGTGGAATTTCAATAACTAGAAAATCAGGAAGATGTGAACAAGGTTAGGTTAAAAAAAAAAACAAATTATCAGCAAACACATTAGGCAAGGGGCTTGAGGTGTGGGTCAAGGCGCGCTTGGCAGCCTGTCCCTGCTGCACATTGGAGGATCCTTTTAAAGGTTTCTTGAAAAGTTTAGAAGGATCCTTCCACCTCAAGCCCATTGCCTAATGCATTTACTGTTATCACTTCTGTCATGTGACCAGTAGGCAAAAAGCAGTGAGATCATGGAAATATTGTTCAAAGAGGGGAAGTAATTTTTCGCTCCATAATGTTTCTGGATGAATGCATTACGTTACTGAATCAAGGCCAGCAAGTTGGTTGCTAAAAATATACAAGTCATGAGTCGAGTCAGTGCATCATTTATTGTCGAGTCCAAGTCAAGTCATTGAAGTGACTCTGAGTCAATCAACTCAAGTCTACATCACTGCTGGATTAGCTGACCAGATATTACTTGGTGAATGAAATAAAACAAAAAAGAGAGAAACTCTCAGCTAAAACTCTAATCTGGAACATGAAAGTCACTGGCCACAAACATTCCAATTGTTCTCGTTTGACCAGGATGATCCCAGTTAATCTGTTTTTTTTTCCTTTCTCCAGATCTGATTTTTGTTTGCTTTTGAGATCTGCATAAACTTTATATGCTAAGGCTTAGTTCTACTGGTTTTCTTCTCACCCTTTCCTTTTAATTTATTAAGCCTCTCTGTTTGCTTGGGGTGCACAGTTCCATAGGCAAGAAATTATAACTTGTGGAGGTTGACTCTAAGGAGATGTTTTCCTGTCTGCTTACTTTGAGAAATTCCCACCCCCACAGAGAAATGTTGATTTACATCAGTATTTCTCAACCAGGTTGCTAGGGGTTCCTCAAGAGATTGTGATTGTAGGGGGAAAGCAATAGCAGTATATAGAATAATGTTTATGCAGGGGTTCCCTGAGACCTGAAAATTGTTTCAAGGGTTCCTCCAGGATAAAAAGGTTGAGAAAGGCTGATTTACATTAACAATGCAATCATAAATATATTTGCTCAGAAATAAGTTCAATGGGACTTACGCCTAGGCAAATGTGTATGGGATTGTCACCTGAGGCATTCTAAAATACCATTTGTATGTATGTGTTTCTTTATGACAATCCTGTTTCCCCCCAACTGTATCTTTTAAAATGAAATAATTCCTTTTATCTCCTGGACCTAAAAGTATTGTAGATTATTTTATTCTAAGGGAAAAAAAACCAATGAAATAAGTTAAACTGAGAAGCTGTGATAGGCTCAAGTTGACAATATGAGTGTTATATTATGGGGAAGCTGGGATTTGACCTATTTATATAGGAGAAGAGGTGCGTGTAAACACAGAGTTCATACAGTGGATCTAAGAAGAAGCTATAATTTTGAGCAGGTCTGATAAAGACATTCTGATTGTAGAATAATATATAAAATAATAACTATTTTAAGCATGCTGTGTGCATGCATGCACACACAGAGAAACATTGTATTTATTGATATGGTTTTCTTCTTTTTCCCAGGTTTTCTTACACTCAGTATATAAATTCCAGGGTTCCTTTCTTTATTATAGTAGTTTTGTATGTTCTTCCTTAGTGATGATTCACCCTCTTGCTTCCTTGGCCACACCTTTTTTACTACACTCTGATGTTGCTCAGCCACATACTCACCAGTGAAATGTTGAAGGGCATGTGGCCAGATAGTGGATGCCTCTAGCTAAGCCCTAGCCCTTTGCTCAGCCCCATTCCTAGCCAGAAAAGGGAATCTTTGATCAGAGACTGTGTGGATTCTTTTCCTGGCTCTGTTCTTTCTCTCAACCTCTCTGTCTGGAGAAGAGAGAAGAGGAATGAAACTAGCCCCTGGACAATGGACAGGTAGTCAACTGGCTTGCACATGCCTACAGATAGGAGATCTGCCTCCTCCCATGCCAGTTGCCCACACCAAAGAGAAAAATGAGGTGTGAGGCAGGGAGAGAATGAGCAAAGTAGCCAGAAAACAGACATTCATGTAGCATCACTTTTATCTTCTTGAGTGTTTGCAGTTCAAAAAAGATTGGTTGGGTTCCTGAATAAATGAATGAATGAATGAATGAATGAATGCAGCACGAGGGCATTGAAGGCATTATGGCCTAAATTCCATTGCTTGTCCTAACTAGAGTAGATGCACTGAATCAATTGCTCCCAATGTTATCTGGCAGTTAGGGCAGAGTCTGGGGAAGTCCTCAGTGCTCTGTCTAGTTAGGCCTCTAGAGATCAGTTGCAGCTGCAGAAGCCTGATGATATGGACAGATGCCTAATTAGTGTTTGGCACCAGTGCTTGGCATTTATCCCTCCATTGCTCAATAATGGATTGGGGGGGCTGTCATCTGCAGCACCTGCAGCATCTGTCAACTGCTGGGGACCAGGATCCCCAGTCTCCATCTCTTTGGACTCAGAGAGAGCTCCACTATCAGGACCTGCAGCTTCCTGGCAATCTGCCTCCTCCTCCTCCTCCTCCTCCTCCTCCTCCTCATTGTCTGAGTCATCCAGAAGGTGAGTTATGACATATGCATGAGGAGTAATTATTTTTGGACAATGTGCAACAGTCCTATCCCAATGATGGTGGTGTAAGCCATGTGGGACCTATGGCATATCCAGTGACAAATTAAAGCACACACTGTAACATAGAGTGCACATTGTATGTATATGTGCCTTCAAGTCACCTGTCAACTTGTGACAACCCCATGAACCTCATAGGGTTTCTTAGGCAAGGAATGCTCAGAGGTGGTTTTGCCAGTTCCTTACTCTGAAACATAGCCTACAGCACCTGGTATTTGTTGGCAGTCTCCCATCCAAGCACTTACTTCATACAGTTTTAGAAGCCAATCCTCCTCTGATGGAATTTCCGAATTCTTCCAACTCTTAGCGTACACTAGCCTCTCAGCTGAAACCATGTAGAGTAATACTCTCCAATTGTTTTTCTCTGCTTTTTATCATATAACGTGCAACATAGTAAGCAAGTATACTTCAGGATTTATGGGGTAATCAATATCTAAAGTCTTTGTTATTAAGGTATGGTTTTTTCTTCCAAAATCTTTTCGCTTTCCCACACATCCACCACATGTGGAAGAAGGTGCATCTTATAGGCTATTTTGTCAGGCACTAAGTGCCATCTATAAAACATCTTATAGTAGTTTTCCCTGATGTTGTCAATGTTGTCAAACTGCACCTCCCAATGTTCTTTGTCATTGATAAATTACTAGCTAGGGCTGCTGGGAGTTAGAGTCCAATAACACTTGTAAATTTTCTTTATCAATTGTTTATTTGGGCTTTGTAATATTATTTCAAATTCTGTTTTCCCTAATTCTGTACCTTCCAATTTAACATCTTTCTTGCATATTTCCGAGAGTTGCCTATACATAAACCAGTGGCATTCTATTTCTTCTGCTAATTGTTCTTCTCTTGGTTTAAATCTAGATTGTTCTTTGTTGTATCTCTAGAAGATCCTTTTATTATCTTGGGGCGTGCCTTTTACAGGATTCCTGACCTAGAGTAGGAATTAAGCAGGGAGATAGCTACTGAGAAGGCCCTTGGGCACATAGCTACTGTGAGGTTCTCCACCATCTGAGGGTGTGGCAAGTTCACCCATGGTGGGCATCACCTGTAAGCCTCTCCCCTTGAAGTCCCTGAATGGGACACCCTGAAGTGATACATACAAGGCTACCAGGCCCAACTCTAGTGTCACCTGGATCTTATACCATGACACACTGCCCCAAAGTTGTGACAGAGGAATGACAAATTGAATTACACCCATGAGTATGCCTTAACAAGGAAATAAACACATTGAACATATATGAACCTTCAGCTAGCTAAGGAGGGAGGGTGGGAAGGCTACTGAAACCAGAGTGCCTGGACCAGAGGAGTGCTCCCTTTTATATACTGCTCAGGTGGACCTGAGCAACCCCTTCCCCCATGTGCTGATTGGCTGCTCCCTCCTGGGTATGTGAACACCACAAAGGAGCCTGGGAAGGGGAAGCCACACCATATAGAGAAGATGGCACTCCCCTACTGCCCTCACCATCACCACAGCTAGCAACCCCCCCCCCCCGGTAAGTCTGGTGAGAAGGGGCTGGATGCACCAAAAGGGCTACTAGCTTCTGGAGTCATGGCATAGATGTACCCCATGACAATTGTCACAGTTATGCTTGAACCTTCACTGAGCCCTCTGACAATGTCCTTGATTATACTCCCAGCTGTGAGTTGGCTTTAAATTGCTTTTTGTCTGTGTACTGCTTTGAGAATTTATGATATAGGGTACAATATACATACATACGTATGTATGTATGTCTGCAGAGCCAGTATGGTGTAATGATTTTGGTGTTGGACTATACCTCAGGACTCCAGAGTTCAAATTCCTGTCAGCCATGGAAACCCACTGGGTGACCTTGGTCAAGTCACACTCTCTCAGCCTCAGAGGAAGGCAAAACATTATGAATTAAGAGATTTTCACCCTTGTTGCACTCTCTGAACTTTGTAGCCAGCCATTTGCAATGGATCAGTATTCGGTAATTGAATGTCATTCTTTGGAGTGTCCAGTACAGTCCTTGGGCCTCCAACCTCTCCAATCTTTTATTCCAGTATTTTTTTTTTCAGCTGAAAAAACCTACCTGGTTCAGATTCAATTTCATAATGCTGTTTCAGAAGCAGAGGAAGCATTCTGAAGCAGGAGGGGAAAGGCCTCAACTGGGAGTGGTGGAATGTTGCTTCCAATTGTCAAAATGGACTTCCAAGCCCTGGACCATGCCCACTCCTGCTTTAATATCACTCTTTATTTATCTTTTACCAAACAAGGTATTTGAAGGGCAAGGGAATGATCTACATATTAATGAGGGTGGGTATGGCTAAAGAGAAGAAACAAAATCTGGATCACTGACAAAATGTCCGCATGCTTTGTTGTTGTTAACTGCCACCAGATCAGCTTCAGTTTATGGCAATCCCATGAACCAGACACCTCCAATTCACCCTATCATCAACAGCCCTGCGCAAGTCTTGCATATTCAGGGCCTTGGCTTCCTTGATCTAGAATGTGGTCTTTCTCTTTTCCTACTGCCTTCTACCTTAAAAAGCATTATTGTCTTTTCTAGTGAGTCATATCTTCTCATGATATGGCCAAAGTACGACAGTCTCAGTTTAGTCATCTTGGCTTCTAGGGAGAATGCAGGCTTGATTTGCTCTAGGACGCATTGATTTGTCTTTTTAGCAATCCACTGTGTCCCAAGAACTCTTCTGCAGCACCATGTTTCAAATGAGATGATTTTCTTCCAATCAGCCTTTCCCACTCTGTTTCTAGACCTGGTGAACTCACATTATCTCTAGACAACAATTGCACTATGGGCTTTGTAATCCACCTGGGGAAAAAATCCAGATTGGGGAAAGAAGTTTCAAAATAACAAAAAGAGCATGCTTAAAGTTGCCATTCTCAAATTGTGCCTGGAGATGGTGGTGCCAATGGTGACAACCTTCATGTCATTCTCTGTAAATCCATGGGCTATTTGAAAATGTACATTTTAAATATTAAAAGTCGTTCTATTGATTAAACCATTTCATTTAACAGCAATAAATTAATCTCCTAATTTCTACCTGTTAACATTATCAAATTAGTTGCAAACCTAACATTCTAATCTGTGGACTGTAGCACGAACCAATAATGTGTCTGCCAACTCAGTATAATCACAAGAGACATACATTTTCAAGTACCTAAGTGATTTTTTGATGGAGTCAGTTCACAGATCTGAGAAGGAGTTATCAAAAAGTAAACTATGATGCAGGTACATGTGCTACAGTTGTACTAATATTCAGTCAATTCTTTCCTGAACAGATCATGCAAGTGCTACCTACAACCAAATATAACTGTGTGAAATGCTCCTATTCATTATTCCAGCCAGTGGTTTTGCCGTTTTTCAGGACTGTCCATTCTTTGTCATCACATACAAACAAAAAATGATTTCAATCCCCATCCCAAGAGAGCTCAGCATTCAATGTCCATCAGATATGCCCAGTCATCACTGAATTATTTTGGGGTTCCCTTGTCCCTTAGAACTTTCATAGAATCATAGATGTGTAGAGTTGGAAGAGACCACAAGGGCCATCCAGTCCAACCCCCTGCCATGCAGGAAAACACGATCAAAGCATCCCTGACAGATGGCCATCCAGCCTCTGCTTAAAGACCTCCAAGGAAGGAGATCCCACCACACTCCGAGGGAGTTTGTTCCACTACCAAACAGCTCTTACTGTCAGAAAGTTCCTCCTAATGTTGAGGTGGAATCTCTGTTCCTGGAGCTTGTATCCATTGCTCTGTGTTCTGAGTCGCCCTTCTCTGAGTCGCCCTCAATATCCTTTTTGAATTGTGGTGCCCAGAACTGGACACAGTATTCTAGGTGAGGTCTGACCAAGGCAGAATAGAGCGACACTATTACTTCCATTGATCTAGACACTATACTTCTATTGATGCAGCCCAAAATTGCATTGGCCTTTTTAGCTGCTGCATCACACTGTTCACTCATGTTCAACTTGCGGTCTACTAGGACTCCTAGATTTTTGCATGTAGTCTCATTCAGCCAGTTCTCCCCCATCCTATATCTATGCATTTCATTTTTCCACCCTAAGGGCAGTACCTCACATTTCTCTATATTGAATTTCATTTTTGTTAGCTTTGGCCCAGCTCTCCAGTCTATCCAGGTCATTATGAATTTTGATCCTGTCCTCTAGGGTATTAGCTGCTCCTCCTAATTTGGTGTCATCTGCAAATTTGATAAGTATGCCCCTAATTCCGTCATCCAAGTCGTTGATAAAGATGTTGAATAGCACTGGGCCCAGGACAGAACCCTGTGGCACCCCTGCCAATTCTTTTCTTGGGCAGGGGTAGTTCATCAAATCTTCGGGGTTTTCTTGTGCCTTCTCATACTTTCTTTTTGTATGTAGGTAGTGTAAATTATATTAAATCTGAGGGTCTATTATTGTAAGTGGGTTTTCTATCTTACCTAATAATTCCATAACATTCCTAGTACTTTTCATATTTCGTAACTTTTCTCTGAACATTCCAGACATCTTCCTAAAGGGACAGACAACTGATTTAAAAGATAGAACAGGATAACCAGAGTGAAAAGGCTTGTCCAAATGAATATTTCTAATGCTGACACAGCTGGTCTACAGGAATTGAATTTTTTAATGATCAAAACAGCCAAGTGGTATCATTTTTTAGTAGTGTCCAGTGGTATTCCCTAATTATCAAACTGCCTGGAAATTGTTCCAAGGGCTTCATAATTGCACCTTCTTCTGATTAACAAGATGACACTTTTTCCCCTTGCTTCAGCAAAATTTGGTTTTTTTTTCTTCTTTTAGTTGAATGCCATGCTGTAGGAAGATTTCCCAGAAATCATCAATCCTTCAGCTAGCATCCTTTCAAGCTACTTTGCAGTTCAAGTTAAAGTGGGAATGAAGTTCAGGGAGTGCATTGATTTATGCTTTAGAAGGGCAAAAGGAGTAAAGTGTTCCCTTTTAGTGCTTCTTCACATGCTCACGGGTTTTCATGATGGCTACAACATCCAGTGATGCCTTTTCAAGTATGAAGATGGACATAAGGAACAACACTGAAATGGTTAGACAAATACTATTCATCCATATAAAACACACCAGTTCAATGGTCATCTTGAGTGATATCTCCTCCCAGATACAAACACCAGGAGTGGAAATCATACAACCTTCCAAATGTTGTCAAACTGCACCTCCCAATGTTCTTTGTCATTGATGAATTACTAGCTAGGGCTGCTGGGAGTTAGAGTCCAATAACATTTGGCTTACAACATTGTTTTATTTATTTATTTTGTATTTATTTATATATTTGCTTTGTTTTACATCCCACACTTCTCCGAGTAGGAAATGTATAGCAGCTTATTATATAAGATAACACAAAATAGTTAAAAGAATATGTGGCGAAAAGAAGGTTTTAAAAGCATTAATCAATCGATCCAATGAAAACAGTACTTTTAAACAAATACAAAACACATTAAGCACCATGACATCTTTAAAAAACCAAACAGTTCACAGTTCATATAGTGCCGTTCATAAAGGGAAAAGGGAATGAAAGAAGAGAATAAGGAATGATGATTGCATGCTATTACTCATAGTTTGTATGTGCCTTCAAGTTGCCTGTTGATTTCTGGTGACCTCATGAATTTCAAAGGGGTTTTCTTAGGCAAGGACTACTTAGAGGTGGTTTTGCAGGTTCCTTCCTCTGAAATATAGCCTACAGCACCTGCTGTTCAATGACAGTCTTCCATCCAGGCACTAACCTGAGCTGACCCTGCTTAGCTTCCAAGATCAGATGGGAGCTGGTGCCTTTAGGGTATTTAGGCTCTAAGCTAAATACAGTCAGCCCTAATTAGTACTTGGATGGGAGACCAACAATGAAAATCCAGTGCTGTAGGCTGTATTTTAGGGGAAGGAATTAGCAAACTATCACTGAGTATTCCTTGCCTAAGAAAACACTATGAAATTGATGGGGTCACCATAAGTTGACAGGTGACTTGAAGGTATGTGCACACACACATACACACACACTATTATTCATTGTTATGAATAGGAGTAGAAGAGGTGGAGCAGAAGAGGTGGAAGAGCATCTCTGAAAGCCAGAGATATGGCTTATGGTCCAGAGGGCTCAATGATAAGCAATGATGGAAGCATATTTTCCAACATTTCCCAGATTAAAAACTGGGAAACATCTGGCCAAGTAACATCAGACTGTGGTCAAGAAAGCTAAATATATAAATGAGGAAGGATGTGCTAGCTAGAGAGGCTGCAGCAGTTGCTTTTGCTTGCACCTAGGGGGAAGAACAAGATTCCACTCCTTCTCTCCCTCTTGCTAAGTTAACTGAATGCAAATTACTTTTACATTTTGAACTCAATTTGCAAGGATTGACGTAAACCTACATGCAAAAGGGGAAATTGGAAGGAGGGCAATGGAACTGGGAAATTTTTAAAGCAGCTGAAAAAGTGAAATGGCAGAGAATAAATTGAGATAAATCAGAAAGAGTTGTTCCCTGTGCTAAAAATGCTGCAATTAGTGAAGTTCCATGTAAAATATGCTTGTGGCCGATTTGCACTGAAAATAAAATTTTCTGCATAAGAAACAGCTTTTTTGTGCAGAAAATTATATTTCCATGTACAAATATTATTTTGTGCACAGAAAATGATGTTTTCTGTGCAAAACAGCCATGTGCAAATTTTGTCCAAAATAAGTCCCAAATCATGAATAGGGCTTGAAAACTGTGTGGTTTTCAAAGTCTTTCACACAATGGTAAGATAATTGCTAAAATTACTTGTTGCATCCTTTGAGAAGAAAATTAGACCCCTGCTCATTAGCATGGAATTCAGTATTGTCTTGGCGACATGGACTGAGATATGTTACAGCCCCTGTATTTTTTTTTTAAATCATAAATATGAGTGCATGCCCCCTCCCCAGGAAATATTTTATTTACATACTTACATATGTGCTAATACACAGATTCAAATATCTTGTCAAATTGTTCATTTTAATGTGCTTATTTGTATTTAAACTCTGTCTTATCATCACCTTATTTAGACATACCCTTGTGCTTTATCTCTGTTTTACAGAGTATAAGCCTATCCATGTCTATTCAGACATTAGTCCTACTGACTTCAGTGGGATTTTTTCCCAAGTAAAGACTCACTTTCCTGCCCTTCTTTCACATTGGTGAGAAAAGGGGCAAGGAGACTCCAGATTTTCTTCCAGTGGTTGAAATGTTGCAATCGGAGGCTTGGGGTCTGACTCAATGGAAATGACAACAACAGCAAAGGATCTTTCCTAAGCCCATCAGTTTTTGGTCACTCTGGTTTGCCCCCAAACAGCAGCCCTTTTATACCTGCCCTCCATTTGTCCTTGCTGGGGAACACCCACGTACCCCACTAGATTGAGGCAAATATTGTGCATGTCAGGATATTGGGACATACATTAGATTTATCCTGTACAGAACTGAGATGTAACAAACAGTCTGCAGTTTGCAGCAGAGTGAACTAGCAGCAGTTTGCAGAAGCTAGCTGGGTAAATGTATCAATATTGATTAACTCGCAGCTCTGGAGCACAGCTGACCAGAGCTGGGCTAGACGGAGAGCTAAGCAGTCCTGTTTTGGGTCTCACTGTGTGAAGATGTCCTGTTTAGGATCTCAAAGTGTGAAGATGTTTTTCTCTTGATGCTGTACATTACTGTAAATATTCTTTATTATGCCCAAGTAAAGAGAAGTTGTTTTTAGATACAAACCCTGTGGCTGTGCCTTTATTCTTATGCCTGAGGGAACAATACTCTGTTGTTGATTTTTGCTGCCTGAACCTGTTTTGGTACCCAGTGCGCACCATCACCTATTTGGTACCCTATTTACGCCATCACCTGTAAGTGTGTATGTATGAAAGGGCAGTTCCCACAAAAAATGACAAAACATCAACATGTCCCTTACTCTTTACTGAAGCAGGGTAAAGCTGAGACTAAACCAGAGCACAGACTACATGTAAAGGAAGACAGAAAAAACTTGGGTTACAAGGAAATAACAGAATAAAATGTGATCCTAAGGATTACTTCCTTAGGCTTTCTGAGCAAACCTTTAATCTTTGTATTTAGGGAGTCCCTGGTCTACTACCAAACAAGCTGAGTGCCAATGATACAGCCAATTTATGAAATATAGCCAATGGCTGAATTATTGAAAGAGTGGAGGGCATCAGGGCAGGTAGCAGAGAGGGCTAGAACAGAAAAGCCCTACCATCTGCATTTTTATGTAAACCTTCACTAATTTTCTTTCAAATCCTTATAATTCTCATAAAAAATTCCTTTGTTAGTTATTATTGTTTCCCTGTTGGTCTCTGAACCTACAGTACTTTGGACCCAATAGCAATACAGCTTCTATTTAAATAACAGGAGAATTAATTACTTAGCAGAACACTAATATCCTTTCACAGGCAGCTAACCACAAGAGTCTGAGATTATCACAGATGGAACTCAAATTATATATCTGTACAAGTAGCTACAGGAAACTCTTACAATTAAAGTTTTGGAAAATTAGGAGAAGATAAGTGCCCTTGTACAATCTGTACAAGATGTCCATTTCTGTTCACTTCTGTATTCTGTTTTAGGATCAAGCATCCTTATTGTTCCATAAATTAGTGACTGGATATTGACAATCTAAGTCTAACCCTGTGATAAGGAGGAAACCACATCTATGTTTTCAAAGTCAAAACTAGTTTTGAATTCATATTACACACAGACACACACACATACATGCATATACTAGTTACAGAAAGATTAATGAGTTATTGTTCAAGGAATTAGTGACTGGGCAAATTATGTCTAATACATCGAAAAGGAAGAAACTACATCTATGTTTTTGAAATCAAAACTAGTTTTGGATTTCTTTTATTCACACAAACACACAAGTTCTTCTTCTTCTTCTTCTTCTTCTTCTTCCTCTTCTTCTTCTTCTTCTTCTTCTTGTTGATGATAATATTACCCTGCCTTTCCCCCAGTTTCGGACTCAAGGTGGCTGACGTAAGTTAAAAACAACATAGTTAAAATACACAAAACACAAAAGCTAAAAAGTGATTAAACTATCCAAAAATTATAACAATTTAACAACATAAACCATAAAAAGGATAACAACACAACAAAATAAATTGAAAATCAGGGACATTTTACAATGTCCCACATAAACCGTCAGTCCTCAAAGGCCTGTTAAAATAGAAAACTCTTCAGGTGTTTATGGAAAAAGAGTAGGGAAGATGCCAGTCTAACATCTTCAAGAAGGGAGTTCCAGAGACTGAGGGCAGCTACGGAGAAGGCCATCTCCCATGCTCCCATCAAATGAACCCGTGAGAGTGTTAGGACAGAGAGAAAGGCCTCCCCAGAAGATTTCAAAACACAGGCAGACTCATAAGGGAGAAAGTTGTTGTTGTGTGATTTCAAGTGTTTTCTGATTTATGGAGACCCTATAGTGAACCTGTCATGGGCTTTTCTTGGCAAGATTTGTTCAGAGGAGGTTTGCCTTTGCCTTCCTCTGAGGCTGAGAGAATGGGACTTGCCCAAGGTCACTCAGTCAGTTTCCATGGCTGAACCTTGGTCTCCAGAGCCATAGCTCAGCACTCAAACCACTACACCATGCTGGCTCAAGGGAGAATATGGTCCTTCAAATAACCTGGACCTGAGCCATAATGAGCTTTATAGATCAAAATCGGTACTCTAAACAGAGTTATAGAAAGTTCAATGGGATATTAACCTTGGCAGTAAGTAGTACCAAATAAAAGTTAAATGAAATGTTTGCCTTTTTAGAATAACTAAGGCAAAATTAAGTTACATTGTGAGTGTAAGGTAACATGCAATAACTTCACTCCTTTTATGCTGTAAACATTTGCTTCTTAGTTACTTTTATAGTTACTGGGGGAGGGGGATGGTCTCTCTTGTCAGGAGTGTTTTGTAACATAGGTCAGCAGCCTATACCATTTTCATTTTTTCAAAAGTAAATAAAAGTAACTATTTGGTGGACTTCTGCATAATAATAAAGTCTGAGTTACTGTTAAAATACAGTAACAGCAACTAAGTACTTTTAAAGGCTTGGAATGGTAAAGGTACTTTTAAAAAATCTTTTTGAAAACAAAAATATAAAGATGACAGTTTGGGAACTTTATCTCACTGATGATTTAAAGAGCCTCTGGCGTCAACATATTGAAGTGATATCTCCATAGCAAAGGGATGAGAAGAAGAGAGAGTGTGTGTGAGTGTATATGAAAATGTGAATTCGGAATGGGGAAAGGAGAGGTATTGCCGAAGAGAAAGACAAGAAAAAAGAAAATCCCAGACACACTGTTGATTTTCTCACATCCAGGTTTATTGTGTTCAATACCATCTTTGCCAAGGGACCAACGTACCATCATCCCCACTGACTAACAGCCTTTGATATGTTGATGAAATTGACTATTAGAGATCCTTAAATGAACTCTCCTGCCACTGAGACTGAATCTTCCAAAACGAATCCAACCACTGCCTGTATACAATAGCTTCAGTGAAATGGAATTACCCCTTTTGCTTCTAGACCATTTAGGATATCATGTATATCTTCTGTACATATGGTTATATACTGTGGCTTCATTAAGGTTGATGTCACTCTTCCCCAACGATGTCAACTGGTGCAGTTTGGCCTCTCCGCATCCTCCTAGTGCTGCCACTGCTTATGTACTGTAATGGCAGCACCTGATCCATTTGTTATGATGTGCCATATTGTGGGCTTCAACTGAGAGCAACACTGTGAATGAGAGGCCATCCAAAGAACCTGTTACTGACAACCCTGCTAAGGTCTTGCAAACTGAGAGCCATGGCTTCCTTTATTGAATCAATCCATCAATAATGTGGTCATCGTATTGTGGACACAGAGGCTATGCCCACAGCATGGGTCCAGATCCAGTCACTAGTCAACCTGCCTGACAAGCTCCAGCAACTTATTATTCAGTTGACCCATCTGCTGCCTGATGACAACCCATTCACCCAGCCCACCTGCCACTTGTTGTATATCATGATATGGTTTTCCTGCACCTAGGAGTGAGTCAGAGCCATCTGCCTCTGAGCTCGGTGTGATCTGGTTGCCTACAGCTCCAAATTCAGTTAAGAGGACCTCCTAAACTGGGTATAATAGGCACACAGGACCCTTCTACCCCTAAACTGGATCTGGAGCCCATGTCAAAACCACCGCAGTTGTGACAATTAACACTGTGATATCAGTAATGAAACCATTGTCTATATACAAACCAAACACTATGGAAGCATGTAGAGAAAATGGTTGAATCTGACTGACTGCTGGCATGGTGGGAGAAACAGTTTACATGGACCTCAGTGAAATCTCCACTTGCTCCCAAGTCCTGCCTCTTGCCAGCCAACCAGGCGGCCTGATTGACTGGCCTTCCCACTCCATACCAGAGTCTGGGATAACTATATATGGGTTTCTGGGAATATGAAGCAGCTCTGGCATTGGGAACATGGCACCCATCCTTGTTTTGTCCATAGCTGTGATCCACAAATTGGCACTCCCAGTGAGTCAGGAAACATATGTTTTCCTGTTGCTTTCTAGAAGTATTGTCTTTTCCAATGAGTCATGTCTTCTCATTGGATATTCAAAGTATGATAAGGTACCACATTACCCAGCTGCAGAAGAGAACAGGAAATGCTACTTACAAGTCAGAATCAAACTAATCAGAGCCCAATATGATCATTGCATGCTAAACTACTTCTACCAACTTACTCTTTCCACAGCGCCTGCCAAGATTTTATAAATTACCATAATGTGCTTATGTTTCTTTATCCTCTGAAATTGCTAACAAATTTGCTCCACTTTGAAGAAGTCCCACTTCAATTTGGCCAGTTCCTACATCTGTTTGAGTCATCCCCATTCAGTTCAGGACTGGGGATTTGTCTGAATGCAAAACACACCCCTAACAGAATCATAGAATTGGAAGTGGCCTCATGGGCCATTGAGTCCAACCCCCTGCTCAGTACAGGCTCTCCAGTTAAAGCAGCCCAAGCAGGTAGCTGTCCAGCCTTTTTTTAAAAAAGATGTCCAAAGAAGCAGTCCCCACCACCTCCCTTGGCAATTGGTTCCATTGCTGAATATTCAGCCATTTGGCTGAACATGGATATAGTACTCCATGGGATCAAGACTTCTGACTGTGTGGGATTAGAATTTTGCTCCAGATGTTTCTTGTTAACACAGAGAGGATGGATGTGAAGGGGGTGGGTTGAGCATGTGACCCTCTTTTCCCTTTCATTCTTAGCTTTGCCAAATACACGAATAGGTCTAGACATACAGCCCAGACCAGTTCTGCTTTTGAATTCTCTCCTTGAGTGAAGTGCCTTCAGTGGGTGAAAGTGGTGATCAATTAACTCAAAATAAATGATTTCACCATCTGTTGGCTGCTTACACCTGCTCAGATCACTGTGCATAGCACTGTATATGAAAGCTAGAGAACCAGAGAAAGGGATCTCCAGTTGAAGGATGTAAAAAGGAAGTGTTATTTAAATTAATGATCTGGAGACTCACTTTTTTTCATGACACAGGTCCATTAGTTTTAAGATCGTTATTCATCAGACTGCTGGATTTTCACATCCAGCCAAAACAATTTGCACTGCTTGTTCCTACTGCCACCCACATAGCAGCTTATTAATGTGCAAAAGGTTGAATTGCAAATAAGTAAGAACTACCCAAAATGTATAGTCTTGTGCTGAACCAAATAGACAGCATTTCTGTGCCACAATGAAATCATTGGAAGGCTGATCTGTTTATACGGCGATGCAACAAAACTAGATTAATTACCAAAGCAAAATTATAAGTAATTATGCCTCATGATTTCCTCTGTCTGTTTGGTTCCCCCCCCCCTTTTAATTCAAAGAAATGGTTGCAGTCACATTAAATGCAGCAATAAATGGAGCTGAGCACCAGAAAGGAAAATATACACTTTGAAATACTGCATGCTAGAATCATAAAAGTGGAAATGTCTATTAAAATATGAAGTGTTAAAAATGTTTAGTTTTAAAATTTAATTACATCTTGATGAAATTAAACCCTGTTCTCTATAATTAATGCCATTTATCAGGAGAAATGAACTGTTTTCAGCAAAATTCTGGTCCGTAAAGGTGGTAGATATTTTCACTGCCATTTACCAAATGAGTCTTGAAATGTCTAAACAAGCTGATTTAAAAAAATCCACAAAAAAACCTATGGATGCTGGCCATGAAAGCCTTTGACTTCATACTGGGAATAACTTCCTGATAGTAAGAGCAGTTCGGCAGTGGAGTCCCCTGCTGCCTGGGAGTGTGGTGGATTCTTCTTCTTTGGAGTTTTTTAAAACAGAGGCTGGATGGCCATCTGTGGGGAATGCTTTGATTGTGTATTCCTGCATGGCAGAAGGGGGTTGGATTGGATGGCCCTTGTGGTCTCTTTCAACTCTATGATTCTATGACTCTATGATTCTAAGCAGCTCAGTTGCCCTGTAACACCTGTCCACTTGTAGACTTGCAACTTGACTCTATAAGGGTACAGTTACTCTAATTTACCCCTGCAGGACTTACCATACTTTTAGGTAAGTACATGTAGATTTGCAGCTGCAAATGACTTTAGTGGACACAGTCTCTCCTATGGAAATACCTCTAAGTCTATAGAAGTGGATTCAAGATCTGCAAACCCACTGGAAAAGTTAAGCCAATGGTAACAATACTTACTTTCTGTATTGCGATTGACAGATCAGATAAAATGGTAACAATGTAACATGACATATTTGTGAGGTAATTTGAGGTGGCCATGCTGCACATTGAGGACTGAGGGGATAGACATAGTTATCTCTGTGTGAGTGTGTCTGCCAAAATGGACTCCATGAGCTTTTTTCTGAGTCTCTCCTTGATGAGGACCATATGCAAAGGAGCTGAAACAATGGAGATTATCAGACGCTCTAAATATGGCATTATCACAATGCCTGGAGATCGTTAAAGGGCTTCCCTTTCACATGATGTCATTCCCCTTCTATAATGCTCCTGTTTGGTTCTTGTTACAGTGGTGCTTTTTATTGACAGGCTAAGCCATCAAACAGATCCCCCATTCTGTTTCTGTCATGGAATGTCCTGCAAGTGAAAAGGTGCCCATTTTGCCAGTGGGATCCCAGCGTCAATGGGAGCTCCGTGGCAGAACACTTCCAGGCGAGATTGGGCATCCAGGTGAGTGACACACTTTTTGTACCCTCCCCAGGTTATTTGTAAAGTTTTAAGTGTGTTTTTGTGCTTGCTGTCACTTTTTCTTTTTTACTAGGGTTTTTATTTTTGAATTTCCCGCACTCTCATCTTCTTGTAAGAACCGGTGGGTGAAACTTTTTGTTCTTGTGTTCGGACAGGGACAGGGGAGGGGCAGGAGAGGAGATTGTGGGATGGGAACACTTTTTTGTTCCCACCTGATAATCTCCTGAGCCTACAGGGAAGGAAAGTTTCCGTCTTCTTCACTCCCTTCCCCCCACTGAGTTAATTGAGTGCAAACTATTCTCAGTTTGCAGTTTGCAGAAACTGAAGTAATCTAAGAACAAGGGGGGGAATGGGCAGAGGAGAGGAAAACTGGGACATTTTAAAAGTAGCTTAAAAAGTGGGACAGCAGATGATTAACGGGGACTTTTCCTCCAAATTGGGACAGCTAGATATAATGGAACAGTTTACTTTTCTTCAGGTCTTCAGAAGGATGTACATGGGCAACAGTTATTGTGAGTTTTATTCCACATTTTCATGGCTGTGTTTACCATGAACATGAGAACAAAAATTGAGAGACTTGTTCAGGAGGTTCAGCCTTTCTGTTTGACAGGCTCCATTCTCCCTGTCAACCTGATGAAGGGCAGCTGAAAGAATGTCATCCTGACTTTGGGATTGTTGTTCTTTCTTTGGCTTGTGGGAATGGGAGAACAATTGTCAACAGCTGCTCAGTTCAGATGCCACAGTAAGCAAACCACAGATCCAAAGTCCATGGTTTGTTGAGCCATCACTGCTCCAGGCAAGAAAGAATTGGGCAGTGTGCACTACTAGTGTATTTGTGCTCAGGAAGCCAGGATTCCCATAGCTCCTGGGCTCATTCTGGCATCTAAAGGTAGTCTCTGTCTCTTTATGAAAGACCAAAAACAAAACTAAAAACAAAAACATATCGCTCTTCAAAATTGGTGATGACACCCCTGCGGAGGCTCATTAAAGATGGGAACATAGCCCATTGCTGGGTATTGACCCATTAATTTGTCTACATTTGAACATTTTCAACATACTACTTTAAGGTATAATTTCTCAAGGTAATTTATAAAGGCACCAGGATGGAGGGGGGGGGCAGAGGAGTCAAGACCAATGCACTTGAATCTGGCCTGTCCCCATCACTGTTTTCAATATCTGATGCCATTGTTCCTAGGAAAAAAGTGATTACAGCCAAGAAGACAAATGGACTCAGAATTAGGGCCTTTGTGGGTCACAACTTACGAGCCCATGGCAAAATGCTTTCATTTGCACAATGATTAGTATGGTGAGGTTGCAAAGGGATGCATACTTCTTTCTCCTGACAAGTATTTTTCCCCCCTAAAGAAATGAAGTCTCAGAAGCTGGCTGCAGAGAAGGCCTTAACCTTTGGGTCAGGCGATGTTGAAAGTTTCCTGTGGTCTTGAGGACTGTCACCCTTCTTTTCTGCTCGTATACAGAGAGTATATGTGACCTCTGAACAATCTGATGAATTTCACTGTTTTTGGTCTGTAGTCCCCTCATCCCCTAGAATCTATTTTAACTTTCACCTAGACTCAAAGAGATGAGGTATGGGAAAATAATGCCTTTAAGCCCTGCAACTCTCCTGCTATTACAGGAATTACTTTCAAAGTCCTGCTGCTGCATTGCACTAAGCTCTATCCTCCCCTCAGTCAGCACTGCCTGTCAGTCAACAAGAGGAAGTACGATGGGTGGCAGAGGGCCAGGTCTGCACAGTAATTCAACTAGAAAACTGGCATCAGCAAGAGTGGCTCAGTGAGGAATAGCCTGTTCTTTTCAACCAGCTCTATCTGGGGAATAGGGACAAAATTGATCTCTGAGAACTCTGAAATGGTGAGACCATGTTCTTACACAGGATTTTGCTACTGGTAAGAATACTGGGGGACGTACAGATCCTGGTCTTAGGTCTCATCCCCATTACTGATACAGTCTTCCTCAAAGCTGCCTCCACGTTTTTCTCACTTTCCTGGTTGGAAGGCTTGTTCTCTGCTCTTGCAAGTGCCAGTGTTTCCTTCCAGAAGGTGGAAGCCCGACTCACAATTTGGAGGTTACTGGGGTTAGGTTTATATGGGCAGATCAATGGTTTCATAAAAAAATGAGGTCAAAATATGAGACCCACATTCATTGTTCATTCTTTATGCTATGAGGAATATAAATGTGTCTGAGCAATCAAGGAAAAGAACCATAATAATCTGCCAAAAGGAGGAAGACCCTAGACACATATGTGTCATTGGACATCTTTTCTTATTCATGTGGGCAACACAGTACTGGCTAAGACTGCCAGGGCTTAGGGAACCAACTGAAGTCTCTTGGAATTGTGGTGTTTCTTCAGGTGGAAAGATAACTCTCAGTGTGATCATCTCTGGAGTGGGAGAATGCCTACATGTTACCAGGTGGCACCAGAGCTCCCTGGATCAGTGAAAAGCTGTTCCTATGTATGGTAGACTTGAACAACGTGAGTGCATCAAAAAGCCAGGAGTAAGGGGAGGGGACTGGGGAAAGGCATAGTGGTTGCGAGAAGTTGTTTCATTTGGGGCAAAGCAGGGAGTAGAACACCAACACTGTGACTCAGAAGTTGCTTGTTGTACAAGCCCTAGCAGACCTGGGGGGAAATGAGCTGTTAATGAGCTTTCTACTAGCTCTCGCAGCAGTGTATAGCTGAAAAAAGTCCCCACATGTAATGTGTGTTGTTGCTAAAGCCACATGGGATATGAGTCTTAGTGAGAATGAGAGTAACTCTGTAGTTCAAAGGGAAGCACAAAGCTGATTGGCCAGGTGGGAGTGGAGGTGGGGCTTGCTAGCAGGGCAACAGCCTGCTGCCGCCATATTGGATTTTCACCTTAGTGATCGCTCGCTAAGGCAATAAAATAGGATGGTTATTTTTTGTTTTACTTACCTATAAAATTGAAAAATCACTCTATCGCTCCAGCACACCTTGGACAACTTAAAAAACACACACACACAAAATGGTGGCAGTGAAGAACAAATGCAAGTAAATCACTCATGGCTGCCATCCAGAATGCAAGGCTTATGGGGGCTTCTGAGGCCAGAAAAACCATTAAGACATGTTGCTGCTGCCGCAAGATGCCACTACTACAAGTTACTCCATTTCCCCCCATCATGTAAATGGGGCCCTGGTTAGATGGTCCAATTTACCAAGGTTGCCTTCATGCCCATTTCTACAGCCAGCTGATCTAGAAGCAGTTCCACTCCATCTTCCAACCTAACTTTTCTGCCTCACTTCTGTCTCTCACTTTATGATGGACCTACTTCCTAATCTCAGGAAATGGGATGCTGCTAACCTAGCAACCTTGCTAGTCAAAGGTATGTTGATGCATGATTCAAACTTTCTGCTAGGAGAAAATGCTTTGAAAAGACTTACTGCGCCATTCAGATACCCATCCCTATCTTCAATCATCTTCATCTTCCTTGGATAGTACATGGGCTACATGTGCATTGTATACCTGCACCGTACATTATAAATAATCAAAAGTTCATATGGAATATAGGAAAACAAACAACATGCACATAGGATGCTGATTGCTTAAGGCTGTTGTAATAACATTCTTATGAGAGAGTAAGCTATGTTGAACATAATGAGAGTAAACCTCATTGAACATAATGGGAGAGCTGGCACAAATGAAGAAAGAGGGACCTGATTTTGGAACTGTTCCAGGGCTCCACCCACCTTAATCCAGCCTTGCTGGCTAGATATTCTCTCTGTTGCCAGTGATAAGTGTGTGGTTAGACAGAGCAGGGACATTTTAGTGTTGTCACCAAGACTATGGATCTCTCTCCTGGCAGAGACTCATCTAATTTCAACTCTGGTATCTTTAAAGTCTCAATTGACCTATGTTGTTCCAGAATTATTGGGGAAAGCTGATTTATACCATACTGGCTACTGATTCATTTTGTTTTATTGGTGGTTTTGTGTGGGTTTCCTGTTTTACTGTACAGGTTGTCCCCTCCTCTCTGTATCCACAGAACCAATAACTGCAGTTTCAGCTATCCACGGCTGAAAAAATAGAGAGACATACCATAGAGTCATGCTGTAAAATGCCTAGAGAGGTGTCCTCTCTAGGAATTGCTAGGTCTTCCAACACAACTCTATGTTATGTTTCTACTGAAAGTCCTTCATTATAAGAGCAATTGCTATTATCTTTGTTTTCATTTATAAATGGCAATTCCAGCAATGTTTCCTGCACAGATACAGGTGGCAAGCTGTACTTGTCATTTAATGGAGATGTCCTTATGGTTGTTTTTGTTGGGGCGTAGAAAGATGCGCTGTGTCCACCACAACCACCTGCAGAGTTGTTCCACGTCAACAGGACACCAAGGAGAAGGTTTCTGGAGAGACTTCTGCAAAAGACTTCAGGCTGAGAAGGAAAAATTCCTTCACCCCAGCACACTGCCTTGAGCTCTGGCTTGCCAAATAAAGACAGCAACAAGGCCAGCCTTCACTCAACTTGAGGGCTTTAATCTTTGTTTGCAGTATATTTACAATATATATATATATATACAGAGTATAGGACAGCCGTCTCTAATACTCATAAATCTCTCTCTTAAACCAACAAACTGCTTCGCCAACCACCATATACAACAAACCCACACTGGAGATAATTCCCATCTCCTTTTTATAGGTAGTTAAACAATGCCTGCTACATCAGGCATCTCACGTGTGCATACTCTCAAGTGCTGACTCACACACACACCTGCCACTGGCGCTTAACTACTTTCATCACTAAGCTTACAGCTCCATCTTGTGGTCACATCCATGTCATTTCCTGACAGTTTTTATACTAGTTTTTAAGCCACTTTGTTAGGTCAAATAGTGGGTTAAAATATCTTCCTAAAATAAAATAAAACAGTGAGGAGGAAGAGGAAACCATATGCTATGGGAGTCACAAACAGAAATTTTCTCAATCTCAACAAGGAAGAATGATTTAACACATCAAGACATCCTGTCAATGGTCACCTGTCATGAGATTTTTCAAATTTTGGAAACTTGTTGTATACAATGTGATTATACATAAAACAAATGTGGTGGGTTTCCCCCCATAAATATTGTATTTTGCACAATATTGTGTAGCATTTTTGTGCCAACTGATTTCTCACAAAAAAGTACCCAGATGTGAAAAATAATTGGAAAATGTGCAAAATCTCTTATAATCTGGCTCAGTGGGAATTAAGTGTTTGAAACCTTTTTGAGAATGAAATAGGCAAAGATTTACACCCTTACCTTTCCCTTACTACACTCTTTCAAACAAGAGGTTGAGCCCCACTGTGTAATTATAGCATTTTGTTTCCACTTTAACTACCATGGCTCCAGCCTAAGAAATCCTGGGATTGGTATTTTTACAAGGTGCTTAGAATTTCCTGCTAGATACAGAGCTCTAGCACTATAGTTCAGGGGAATGAACTAAATCTCTCCAGTAGAGAATTTTAACTACCTTGTCAAACAACAAATCCCAAGATTACACAGGTTGGAGGCACAGCAGTTGAAGTGGTGTCCAAATATTATAATTGTGCAGCTTGACTATGGCCCAAGTTAGGCTTGAAGGACAGAAGATAGACTTGGGTTTTCCAATAAGTGGAAATTAGGAAATTTCCAGAGAAAGTCTCACGTGCAATTTCCTCAGGTAAAGTGGCTTAAACTGCTGCTCTGAGAAGAAGTAGAAGATTGGATTTCCTTCCTTCTTAAAATGAATATGTTGAAGGAATACTGAGAAATCTGAGGTTCTTGCATGAAGATTTTCAACTAATAATTGGGGATAATTGGGGGGTAATGCACCTGTGTTTGGAGAGCTGCTCGGACATCCAGTTAATTTTTGAGCTCAGATCAAAGCACTAAACAGTCTGTCCTAAGGTAACATAAATGTACCTAATGGAGTGCTCCCATATGGAGAGCTTTGGGATACTTCTGTTCCCGCATTCTCTTTGTGGTAAAATGATTGATGACAAGTGAGCACAGCTTTCTCTGTAGCGGGTCGCTTTCTGGCTGCTGCCACATTGTAGAAATAATGCAGCTTGACACTGCTTTAACTATCATGGCTCCATCTGATGGAATTCTGGGATTTATAGTTTCTTGTAGCCTAGAAGTAGGATTTGAGTACAACTGCAGCCTCCACCTTGTGCTTCACAGCAACGGATAGACAGAACCATGCTGCCTCTGGTATGGAGATTATATATAATCATCCTGATTAGCAGCTATTGATGTTCCATGGATCTATTTAATTCACTTCAGAAACCACCTTTGTGGCAATGAATTCCACAATATAAATGGGTATTGGAAGAAGTACTTATTTTATCCATGTTATATCTCCCAGCATTCAGCTTCAGTTTCACTCTTTGAGCCTGAGGCTGCTGCCACGCTGCAGATATAATCCAGTTTGACACTGCTTTAACTATCATGGCTCCATCCAATGGACTCTTGGGATTTGTAGTTTATTGTGGCACCAGAGCTCTCTGACAAAGAAGGCTAAATATCTCACAAAACTACAACTCCCAGAACTCCATAACATTGAGCCATGGAAGTTAAAGCAGTGTCAAACTGCATTGTTTCAGCCATGGGGCAGCAACTTCCACTGAGTTCCCACTTCAGGGAGAATTGTCTGGGAAATCTGAAAGGATTTTTGAAAGGGAAATTGGTAAAGTATTTCTGATTTTGAGGGAGCTTTTCTTTTAACTGACTGGTAGACAAAGATATACTATAGAGGCTGTTCTGTGCTGTTTTTAACTTGTAGATTGGAGGTCTTAAAACATTTTATTTGTTGGCTACAAGGAGATTGATTTGTGACCAGCTCATAGCATATATATCTTAAATAAAATGACAAATGCGTTGGGAACATTCAGTGACAAATTATTGTTTCATGGCCCTTGATCAATTTTTCCCCCTTTGAGCATTATGTTAGTAATGAATAACTTAGTTCTCTGTGTTCTTTAGCTGAATCAATATAATTTGTAAGGCCTTTCAGTACTAACAGCAGCATAACATTTTAGACAAAGTAATAGTGGATGAGTACTAGACTATGAACAGGTCGATACTACTAATAATTTTGCTAAATTGTCTCATTGTGGTTATATAAATTAATGAAAAATGTCTGTCTCTTCTGTGTTTTCAATTAAATGGTTAGAACAATGTGAAGAAAAGGAATCGTTAAAGGAATAACAGATGAAAGCTTTTGTACTGTTGACTTAAAAAAATACTCAGAAGAATAAAAATGTATAAGTCATATATAGTATATTACTTAACCTTTTCCACTATTCTACAATCTAAGAATGGAAAATTAAGTATAGAAACAGCTACTTGTGTTACCTTCCCTGACATCCCCCATTTCAATAAATCTTCAATTGGCTAAATTTCATATATTGGCTTATTATTGGCACTGCGGGTGTCTGGCAGTAGACCAGGAACTCCCAAGTACAAGGAATCAAGGTTTACTCAGAAAACTAAGGATGTAGCCTGCTAAAATTCCAAAGGACATGCCTGGTTAAGGGTTAAGTGACCGCCCCCCCGAACTGATAATAATAATAATAATAATAATAATAATAAATAATGATAATTTTTTATTTTTAACCCGCCCCTCTGCTCGGCAACTGGGGCGGCGTACAGCAAGATTAAAACAACATCAAGTTAAAACAATCCTTCCCCATCCTAACCCTCCCACCCCTTAAAACTAAATTAAACTAATGGAGAATTAAAAGAAAGATAAAATACAATAAATAAATAAATAAATAAAGGCAATGACAGCAAGGGGGTGGGTAAACAATCAGCTCCATTTGGACTGGGAAATTATTCCGGGAAGGCCTGCCAGAAGAGATCCATCTTTAGCGCTTTCTTAAAGCTATCAAGAGTAGTGATAAGATGGATCTCATCCGGCAGGCCATTCCAAAGTCTGGGAGCCATAGAAGAGAAGGCCCTCTGGGAGGTCTGAAACAGCCTAGTTTTCATAGGCTGCAGCAGGTTCCTCCCAGAGGACCAAAGTGCGCGGGGGGGATTATATGGGATGAGGCAGTCCCTGAGATAAGATGGACCCAAGCCATGTAGGGCTTTAAAGGTTAAAACCTTCACCTTGTACTGTGCCTGGAAACTGATTGGCAGCCAGTGGAGAGATTTAAGCACAGGTGTTATATGCTCTCTCCTAGATGTACCCGTAATTAACCTGGCTGCCATATTTTGTACCAGTTGAAGTTTCCGGGTTAGGCACAAGGGTAGCCCCATGTAGAGTGTGTTACAGTAATCCAAACGTGAGGTTACCAAAGCATGTACCACAGTTTCCAGATCCTTTGTATCCAGGTAAGGGCGCGATTGGCGTATCAGCTAAAGCTGATAACAGGCACTCCTGGCCGTTGCACTCACCTGACTAGTCATGTGAAGCGACGAATCCAGGAGTACTCCCAGACTGCGAACACAGTCCTTAGAGGAGAGTGTGACTCCATCCAGGACTGGAAGTTGTATTTCTAGACCTGGTTTCGGGCCTGTGACTGTCAGCACCTCCGTTTTGTCTGGATTTAGTCTCAATCTGTTTTTTTCTCATCCAATCCATTACCGCTCTAAGACATTCATTGAGAGGAGAGACGCCATCTGAAGTTTGAGCCGACGATCTGGTCATGGAGAAATATATGTGAGTGTCATCAGCGTACTGATGACACCAAGCTCCACGCTTCTGGATGACATCTCCCAGCGGCGTCATATAAATGTTAAATAGCATAGGGGACAGGATGGCACCCTGAGGGATGCCACAATTAAGCTCAATTCTGGAAGAGCAGCTGTCCCCAAGCCTCACCCTCTGGGATCTGCCCGAGAGAAAGGAATGAAACCATAGCAGAGCAGTGCCTCCAATTCCTAACTCTCTCAGGCGGTCCAAGAGGATGAAATGATCTATAGTGTCAAAGGCTGCTGAGAGGTCCAAGAGCACCAGCAGGGTCACACTACCCCTGTCGATGCTCAGGTGGAGATCATCGGTTAGAGCAACCATGGCAGTCTCAACTCCATATCCTGTCCTGAAGCCAGTTTGAAATGGATCAAGATAATAGGTTTCATCCAAGATGGCTTGGAGTTGGGAAGCAACTGCCCTCTTGTCACCTTGCTTAAAAAAGGTAGCAAGGACACTGGTCTGTAATTGTTCCTGTCCAGGGGGCCCAGGGAAGGTTTTTTCAGGAGTGGCCTAACCGCCGCCTCCTTTAAACAAGATGGTACGATACCTTCCCTGAAGGACACATTTATTGTGTCCTGTAAGAATACTCTCAATGCGTCCACCCCCCGGATGACCAGCCAAGATGGACAGGGATCAAGAGGGCAGGTTGTCTTCCTCACTCTTCCAAGGAGCTTGTCCACGTCATCAGTACTCACCGATTGAAACTGATCCAGTAAAGTGCCATCAATGGAGTTGTTGGATGCCTCATCTATGGATTCTGTCAAAACATTGGCATCCAAGTCAGCTCTTTCCAAGAGATTTTATCTGCAAAGTGGATATTAAATGCATCACAGCAGGCTGTCAGGTTAAGTAGGGGATTTGGTGCAGGAGGAGCCCACGTCAGCTCCCCCACCACCTTAAACAACTCTGTTGGATGGGACTCTGCAGATGCAATATGTGCAGAGCAGAAGGATCTCTGTGCTGCATGTATTGCCTCCCGATAGGAATCAAGATGCTTCCTATGGCGAGTCCTGTCAGATAAGAGTCGAGTCTTCCGCCACTTGCACTCTAGTCATTGTCCAGTTTGCTTCATCCTCCTAAGCTCCTCTGTGTACCAGGGCTTACGATTAGAGGTGGGCTGGAAAAGATGCTTGGGAGCGATTGTGTCGATAGCCTTGGTAAGATCAGTGTTCCAGATGCTGACCAAAGCATCTACAGAATCACTGGTGTTACCAACCATTAAACCTCTAGGGCTTTCTGGAAACCAGTTGGTTCCATTAGCCTTTGAGGGCGGACCGTTCTAATAGGTCCACCACCCCTGGAGGGGCAGACAGTGGCTCTTAGTTCCATCTTGACCAGGAAGTAATCCATCCATGACAATGCAGAGGTTTTTGTAACCTCCACCCATGGATATTCCTGTTCCGTACTGAAGATTGCATCGAGGGTATAGCCTGCACAATGTGTGGGCCCATCAACCAATTGGGATAGGCCCATGTTTGTCATGGTTTCCATGAACTCCTGAGCCGCACCGGTTAGATTCGACACGCTAGTCTCGAGTGGAATGTTGAAGTCTCCCAAAACCAAAAGTCTGGGTGACTCCAACAACAACTCAGAGATCAGCTGGGTCAGCTCGGTTAGGGAGTCTGTTAAGCAACGGGGTGGCCGGTATACCAACAGAATCCCCAAACTATTGCTGGTTTTCAGGCTAAAGTACATGCACTCGATGCAAGCTGTTTTCCGGATAGGCTTCCTGGTCAAGGTTAAGTTGTTTCTATGAACCAAGGCCACACCGCACCCCCCCGCCCACTTTCCCTTATCTGCTCGCTGACCATATACCCGACCGTGAGAGCCCGCGCCCATGTTGCAATGCTGGCATCTCCCAGCCAGGTCTCGGTAAAGCATGCCAGATCAGCGGCCATATCAACTAAGAGGTCATGTATAATATGAGTCTTATTTTTAACCAACCTGCTTTGCAAAGGAGCAGAGTAAGGGGCTGTGGAAAGGATGGTACGCTCTCCAAATTATTCTGGGAAACAGAGTGAACTGAAGAAGAGATAGATATTAAGCATCGATCCCTTCTTCTTTTGTAACATTTCTTCACTCTGTTGTCGCCATACCTTCCCTTCCCCCACACGACCTCAATTCCTGTGCCCAGACCACTCCTGGCTCCATTATATGGTGGTAATGATAAATAATCATTGTAAGCAGTTCTTGTAGCTTCAGGGTGGAAGAAGAGGGCGTGGCTCCCAAGCAAAAGCTCACCCAGCCCAGCCAAGGTCTTGCCTCTTAGCAGGTAAGCAGCTCTTGTCACTTCAGGGTGGAAGAAGGGACGTGGCTCCCAAGCAGAAACTCACCCAGCCCAGCCAAGGTCTTGCCTCTTAGCAGGTAAGCAGCTCTTGTAGCTTCAGGGTGGAAGAAGGGGCGTGGCTCCCAAGCAGAAACTCACCCAGCCCAGCCAAATTGGGGCTGGAAGTGGCCTAATTCTCCTGGATGTTCACAGAAATGAGTCATTCAATAATCCCATCAAGATAGTTGGACACTCTTTGCTTGCAAAACTGGTTTTTCTTCACATCTTTTCCTAAAACAATAGAGGTTTGCCTGTGACCCATAAGTTTTAATGTTTCAGTCATTAGCAATCACTAACGCATCCGGAAAATCCATTGTTCAGTCTTGGGAAACTCCGGCAGACATTGTATGCCACTGAAACTCACCACTTCTGAGGGAATATTAAATATAAATATGACTCCAAAACACCCCCCAAACATGCACAGATCCCCTTCCTCCTGCCACTCCATCAGTCTGTGTCACTAGGGTAGCAGCTTCTACATGAATATCTGGATGTCAAATAGGTTTAGTATAGCCCATCATCCTGAACACTATTCCTCTATCCCAATACTTCCTACTTTCTTCGTTAGCCTTGTGTGACTGCTAGAAGTCTGAGTGTATGTGTGTTCCCTTGATTATTCTTTTCAATAAAAACATTTTTAATTTATTCCATGGCTTGGAGTCTCTTCAGCAAGTACTGTTGTACACAGGCCAAAAGATCCCCACAGTTACCTGACATCTCACTGCCATCTTGAACTAATTAAGAACTCCCCATATTAAAATTTAGACACTAGTTGTTTCCCTACAAACCCCATGCAATTCAGGTAACACCTGAAGAAAGAAAAAGATGGTCCTGTATAAGCTTACTCTGGGACCAAAATGGTAATCTTTTCTCTTCTTTAAAGATGTTCTGGAAGCCAGTGTGTTTATAGTGAGTTTGTGTGTTGGACCAGAACTCTGGCAGACCAGGGTTCAAAACTCTGCTTGGTCACAGAAACCCACTGGGTGACCTTGAGGAAGTCACGCTCTCTCTGAGTCTCAGAGGAAGACAAGGGAAACTCCCTCTGAAGAAATATTACCAAAGAAAACCCCATGACAGGTTTGCCTTAGGGTCACCATAAGTTAGAAATGACCTGAAGATGCATACTGACAATAAAGATGTACTTCAACAGGTGTCTTCAGCACATAGAAAAACCATAGCAAATTTCCTGCTAGTCCAAGATGAGAGGAAAATCAAACTTAAGTCAACAATAATTTTTCCTCACACTTGCAAATAGCTGCGCAACTTTCAGGGCCTGTTTAAGACATTCGCTGCCTGTGGTGTGACAGCCAATGATGTCCCCTCCCCTGTGCCTGCCAAGATATTTCTGCTACATGAGGCGTAAAACCCCACAAACCCTGACAATCAAAATGCCATATATATATATATTTTTAAATATATATATTCCACCTTTTTCTCAAAATGATGCTTCTCTTTTATGACACCCCTAATCTACTGCTTGAAACAATTGCTTGATTCTGCTCAATGGTAAAGCCAGTTCTGGCAACCTCATGTGCATGAGGAAGCATGAGACTGCCATTAACAGTAGCTGCCATGTAACCTCTTGTGGAACCTCTTTCATAGACAATGTTTGCCAACCAAGGGCATTCTGCAAGGGTTCTACCACTAAGGCTACATTCCCTCTTATTTACACTTACTACTGCCCATGCTTCTCTGAAGAATGCTATCAATGTGACAGCACCACCATTATAATTTTTGTGTGATGGCAAAGGGCCATGTACAGCCAATGTATAACGCCAGGGGAAGTGAACCGATTGAGCTGTACCAGCTAAGTCTCCTTGTAGCTGCCAGTAAAGCAGAGGAATCACCTTTCTTTCTTTTAGCTGCAGATTTATCTGATAAAGCAGGAAAACCACTCTGCTGTTTCAGTTTTTCTGAAGTGCACGTGGAGTGGGCAACCTCTATGGAGAAGCCTTTAATTGGTGAAGATCTAGGACTGGCTATGAATGGGCTTATAAGAGAATGCAACTCACACATGCCATGCTGTCTCCTGAAGGTCCTCTCACACAAGAGGCATACCATGGAGAGATGAAGCTCTGAGTCCCGGATGCTTTGTTTGTTTCTATTTATTTGTTTCTAATTTTATTACTTTATATGTTTTTTTAATTACTTTTAATTGGTTTAAACTCTGATTTTTATTGTTTTGTGAGCACCTTGGGTCTTGCATATAAGGCAACATATAAATTGCATAAATAATAAATAAATACATTTGTCCTCAGGCAGGTAACACAATTATGGTCAATGGCGACTGGTGACTCCTGTGCCATTGGGAATCCCCTCTGGGTTTTAGTCTTAACTGTAAGGGAACTTTTGAAGGTGCAGAAGCTATTTGGGGAAGAGAGATCAATGTCTTTGAAGTTCAGACCAAAATCTGGAGCAAATTCTTTGTCACACTGACTTTGAAGTGGCCAGCCACCAGCTGATTAGGTGATAGCTTTCCATTATTGAATAAAGACACCATCCTGCACCATCAGTCCCACCAGCTGTTCTTTCATCTATTTGGCCACAGCTGGCCCAAGTTGTTAAATTTCTGAGGTGAAGGACAAGATGAGCTATCTATAGAGGCAACTGGATGGACTGTTTAATCTTACTTCAACACTGGTGATGGGACAGTATTCACCACCTCCCCTGTGGACTGCAGGCTAGCTTCATCTGGTACAGGGCAAATTGCCAAGAACACACTGTTCTGACCACCAGCTAAATGGGACGGACTCTGCTGCCCCTTGCTATTGCCTCCTTTCACACCACCCAGCATCTGCTGCCTGAGGTAACTAACCTACTCTACCTCACTGTAGTGCTCCCCACACACTCAACAGGAGGGCCACTGATTTCAACCATGCCTAACTCTGTATAATTTTACACTGTTGCCCTCAACTCTCAGTACCAGGAACAGATTGTAATGACTGGCAGAACTAAGTTTTTTAAAGGACCTTTGGGTATCCCTCTAGAGCAGGAAATGTGATAGAGTGTGAGCTGGAGCACAATGAATGCTCTTCCATAGCAGTGGAAAAGCAATGCAAGGGACAACATTTGACTAGTTGAGTGTTGGTTTGTGTGTTTAAAAAAAAAAATATGAGCAGGTCCTGAAGGTTCTAATCCATATGTCAAAGGTTGACAGCATCATGTGTAGAAAGCCATTGATTTGGCCTTTATTTTGAACTTTGGTACTGGCATGTGACAAAAATAAGCATAATAATTTTATGGCTTATTTCTTTTTCTGTCTTAAATGTGGCTAAATTAATCTGAAAGGCTGCTGGATTTTTTGAGGTCAAAAGAGCTTAGCAACCAAGTGATGAGCTATTATTCATATCTACTGGTTTTCTTGATGTTACTATATTAACAATACACACACAGAAGATGCCATAAAATTCAGTTTGAAAATATTAAAGCATAGGAGGACATTTAATCAGGTTAAAATTCCCAGTGGTTGGGACTTCCAGCAGGGGCACAAAGATGATGGACTGGTCCAAATGGAGCTCTGTGGGGGCTGTTTCGTCAGGAACGGCAAGTGGGGGTCTGATACATAGACCACCAGAATTCCTTTGCCCGGGTGGGTAGAGGATAGTAGGGGTTTTGTTATATTACTGTTTCACAGGTGGGGGTTGACAGGGGAAGAATTCCCTATCCCTGGAAGTGAAACAGTTGACCAGGAGCAGCCATTGCCGATTGTGAAAGCCTTTCGGCTATGAGTCTTCATTCCCCACACTCTTAACAGAACTTGTTGACAAGCATACAACATAAAAGTACCTATTCCAAGAGGTCAAAGGAAATCTTCAAACATTTCCTTTTCATCGTGAAATAAGGGTCATTATTGGGAACTAAGAGTTCTAATTTCAGCAACTTTCCAAAGAGAGAAAAAGAGAGAGGGAGAGGGAGAGGGAACGAGAGGGAGAAAGTTCCAATAGAGTGTCCAAGAAGGAACCAGGGGGGATTGTATTATCGTGACTATATAAGCTTTGCTTTTTTAAAAAATTAACATTTATTAGACATATAACATGACATACAATTAACATACACCAACATCAATAACAATAACAATAACAATAACCATAACTAATCAACAAAACTAGGCAATACATGTAAATAAAAGAAACCTCCGACGTACTCTCTTCCTGCCCTTAATTTTCTTCTATTCCATCTCCTACAAATAGTTCATTTATACCTTTTTTTTGTTCCATTTTAACAGACCAATTAATTGCTAGTACCCCTTTCATTTTCAATTCAATCTATATCCATTATGTAACACTCTTATCCATCATACACTTCCATCACTCTTTTGATTAACTTTAGGTATCCTTCTCTATCTAATTACAACCAAGTATATGAAAGATTTAAAATGGATTTAAAATTAGAGGGCTTCCAGGGTGAATATAATGAAATTGATAAAATAATTTTTGGAAAAAGTGAACACCATGTTGCCAAATATTATAAATTGCTGTTGGATAGAGAATTAGAAGATGAAACAGTAAAAGAAACTATGATTCTATGGGCTAAAGATCTAGGACAGGTGATAGAAATTGAAAGATGGGGAAAATCTTGGAGATTACACAAAAATTTACATTGGCTGTTAAAATGAAAGAGAATTATTATAAAATGTTTTTCCAATGGTATTTAACACCTGTCAAATTGGATAAAATATATAAGACGGGCAAGACTTAATACTGGAAGTGTGGGAAATTGGAAGGTACTTTTTGTCATATATGGTGGAGATGCCAATTGGCAAGAGTATACTGGAAGAGAGTACATGTAAAATTAAGAGATATCTTGGGAATTAATTATGGTCTAAACCTGGAAATCTATTTGTTGAACATGGTTGATAGGATAGGAAGAGGTGTGGAGAGGGCAACGAAAAAGATTTTATTATATATGGTTACCATTGCAAGAATATTGTATGCAAAATATTGGAAAGAGGAAAAAATCCCAACCATAGAAGAATGGTTGGGAAATCTGTATGAAGCTCTAGAATGTGATAGACTTACAGAGAGATTAAAAAATAAGTCGATAGACAGGATAGAAGAAGAATAGGAAATAGTTTTGAGAAGGCTGAAAGGGAAAAGATAAACCTCCTATTGGATAAAATTTAAATTATTTTGTCATACCAAAATGTAAAATTGGATATACTGAGAGTAAGAGAATAAGTATAACCAAAAATAAATCTTTAGGTCTGGAAATTGGGACAAGGAATAGAGTCTAACTGATGGTAAAAAGAATGAAAAAATGAACTAGTTAGGAAGTAAGGTATTTAACAGAATGAAAGGAGAAATGTAAAGTGTGTGGGTTTTAGTTTAAAAATACAGTTACATGAGGTAATGTAACAAAAAAATTGTTATTTTTTCTGTACTTATATAGTTCTGTATTATATATAAAGAACATTTGTAGATATGTAGCTAAAAAAATAAAAATAAAAAAATAAAAATAAAATGATGACTCTTGAAACACAAATGGAAAATATTTCTTCAGAGTTGGAGAAGGAAAAAATATGCATCTTCTTCAGGAGATCAGATATAGGGAGAAATGTGTGAAACTGAGGGGAGGACCGGAGAAGATGTATGAAAATTTGTACAAAAGATTAATCCCAGCACTGGCAGAATACATAGAAGTTTCAGGAGATTGTATTGAACAAGAAAATGATAAACTTTTCAGGCTGAATTCTGTAATAGCCAAGAGATATTGTTGTATCCTTTACAAGAACTAGAACAAGAGATAAAATGATACAGAAAAGCTATATGGAGAAATTGATAATTGAATAAAAGGAGATTCAGATTTAGAAAGACATCCCAGTTAAGATTCTGAGGAAAAGGCAAGCTTATAAACCATTGACACAGAAACTAACAAGAACAGGAGTAAATTTTAGATGGGAACACGTAGAGGGGATGTCCTTTAATTATCGTCAAAAATGATACAAAATAAACACAATTGAGAAGGCAACAGAATTTTTGAGAAGACTAAATGATGATTAACAAAAGTATGAGGACAAGAGATGGAGAAAAGGGGAAAGGATACAGAAGGAAGTGGAGAACAGCTTGAAGACAATATATAGGAAGAATCGGATGTCAACAAACATGAAAATAATTGTCCAGATCAAGAAGAAGAGGAATCAACAGAAGTATCACTTGCTGGAGTGGAGAAAAAAAGGATAGAGGAAGGAGAGGATGAGACTAACAACCTAGAAATAGAATAATAATGGTAAATATTATATCATGGATTCTTAAAGGTTTAAACATTCCATCTAAAAGAAGACAAATATTCCACTGGTTAGAAAAAGACGTCCTGGATATTACTTGTTTACAAGAGATGAGGATTCGTCAAAGAGATACCAAATACTTGAAAAATGCAAAGCTGGGACAAGAATACTCCTCCTCATCATCAAAGAAGAAAAAAGGAGTGGTGATTTATGTTGACAAAAAGTACGTTACTAGAGAAATCTTCAAGGACAATGAAGGCCACTATATAGGAATCCAAGTTAAGCTGAACGATTGGAAAACATACATAATTGCATGTTTTAATTGCAGTATATACTCCATTGAATTTTTCTGGTGGAGCGCAGCGTGCACAGAACTGGCCTCGCCCTTTAAACCAGAGATTCATCTGCCGTGGCCTTGCAAGCATGGACGTGGCAGCGAGGTCCTCGGGCCGTAGGTTTGATTAGAGTTTCCTTCTCTTAGATGGTTGACCTTACAGGGTTGGACGAGCACCATCTGCCCGGGTTTGGGATTGGAGTTTTCCTTCTCCTAGGACAGTTGCCACAAGGCTAGAGAGCCCATCCTGCCCTTTGACGCTCTTTGTCAGACCCTTCGGTTTTGACCTGTCTGGCATGGGAGACCCTGCCAGTGGCTATTATGCCACTGCCAACATAGCTCAAAACATCATTAGGGTACGCAAGCCTCTCTCCCACGACAAGGGGGCGTCAATGGAGACGAATGTTGCTGTCCTTGAGCAAGCAGGGATCACCAGCATTGAGGCCATGATATTGAGAACACAGCTGCGCTGGGCAGGGCACGTTTCTAGGATGGAGGACCACCGCCTCCCCAAAATAGTACTCTACGGTGAACTCGCCTCGGGTCAGCGTAAGAGGGGCGCTCCAAAAAAGTGATACAAAGACTCCCTGAAACAACATCTCAGGCTCGGCCAAATTGATCACCAACAGTGGTCCGCCCTGGCCTCACATCGGGAGGCATGGAGACGCACTATCCACAATGCTGCAGCCTTATTTGAGAACTCACGATGAACAAGTCTTGAAGAGAAACGACAACGCAGAAAGAATCACAACCCAAAAACATCACTCAAGGAGACCTTCTGCTGTGCTTTTTGCAACCGGACTTGTTTATCTCGGATTGGCCTTTTTAGTCATCAGCGCGCTTGCAGAAAGCGCGGGATGAGTCCTTCCTGAATCTTCCTTTGCGAAGAAAAGCCAGAGAGAGATATACTCCATTGGAAAGAAAAGAACAATTCTTTATGAAACTACAGAAAGAGTTGGAAAATTTAGAAAAAAGAACAATAATCATTGCAGGAGATTTCAACGGAGTTTTAGAAGACGGGACAGATCTGGGAATTACAAAGAAAATCACGGCAGATTGCCTAAAACCTGCTTTGATATGATAGAAGAATTTAACCTAGCTGATGTATGGACAGCAAAGTATAATAATGAGAAGGGATTTACCTTTTATTCTGAGGTCCATAAAACAATGTCAAGAAGTGATATGTTCTGGTCAACAAAGAATATATTATTCAAAATATAATAGATGGAAATAATCCCGAAAATTATCTCAGATCATAACACCATAAGACTGAATATGTGGATGTTCAAGAAATAATATGTTTGGAGACAAAATATAATATATTAGGGAATGAGAAGTTTGTACAGAAAATCAGAGATGACATAAATTTTTTCTTTAAAAACAACATGTCGGAAGAAATCAAGATGAGAACAATTTGGGGTGCATTCAAAGTGACAATACGATGATTGTTTCTACAAAAAGGAGTGTAAATTATCAGGTTAAAGAAAGAAAAGAATCAGAACCTAATACAAGACTTGAAATCTAAGGAAAAGAAATGAAGGGATAAACCTGAGAATAAAAATTTACAAAATGAAATAAAGTTGTTAACAAGAAGGATAAACTCAAATATGATGGAAGAAATTGGAGATAAGCTTACGAAAATAAACCAAAGATTCTTTGAGCAAGCTAATAAGACAGGTCACTGGCTATCATATAAATTAAAGAAAGAAGCCAAAAAGAAACTAATTATAGAAATTAAGAACAAAGGTAAAACATTTAAGAATCAAGAAGATATAAAAACACATTTTTAAAGTTTTATATTTCATTATATAAAGAAAAAGACCAAAATGAAGACTTTATGGAGGAAATGATGAAGTATATTAATGAAAACAAATTTATAATGTTATCTGAAGAACAAATGTTAAGTATATCACACCCTTTCAGCAAGGAAGAAATATCGGCAGCAATCAAAAACCTTATAAAAGGGAAGGCCCCCGGCCAAGATGGATTTAGAGCAACATTTTATAAGATATATGCAAGCAAGTTGACACCACACTTCCAAGAAACAATAAATCTAATTCACCTGGAAGGCTTACTGGAGTCCTGGAGAGAGGCAAATTTTGTGGTAATACCAAAAGAGGGGAAGAATCAAATGGAGGTTAAAAAGTACCGTCTGATATCACTTCTAGACGTGGATTACAAAATCTACGCCACCATATTAGCAGAAAGACTTAAAAGGATTCTAAAGGACATAATTCATACCGATAAAAACGGTTTTTTGCCTGGAAGATCCTTGTCAGCTAACATAAGAACGATTATTAATGTATGGGAATATTATGAAAAAAACAATGACAAAAAGGCAGCAGATGCAGAGAAAGCATTTGACAATGTCAATTGGACCTTTCTAATCAAGGCAATGACAGAAATGGACTTTGGAAATTTTATAACAAAAAATATAGCAAAAGTATGAGGAGCAGCAAGCATACATTATAATTAATGGGGAGAGAACATCAGCAATACAAATCCAAAAGGGAATGAGGCAAGGATGCCCTCTCTCTCCACTACTCTTCATACTAATTTTGCAAATATTTATGGATAAAATCAGAAAGAGCAAAACAATAAAAGGACTGCAAGTTAAAATCAAGAGTATAAGGTCAAAGCTTACGTGGATGATTTAGCTATCATTTTAGAAGATCCGGTGGAAAATATAACTGCATTAACGGAAACCATAGCTGAATTTGGGAAATATTCAGGCTTTAAGATTAATAAAGAAAAACCTATAATATTAACAAATAACATCCCAAAAAAAGAGATAGAAGAACTGAATAAAAGGTCTGAATGTAAAATCGAAAGGAAAGTAAAATACTTGGGAATTTGGATCACAAACAGAAATTTAGACCTTTATGATAATAATTATAAAAGAATGTGGAACTTAATTGGAGAAGATTTTAAAAAATTGGAAAAAACTAAACTTATCTATACTGGGAAGGATTGCAGCAATAAAAATGTCAGTCCTTCCAAAGATACTATTCTTATTTCAAAACCTACCAATCCTGATGAATGAAAAATCATTTAAGATGTGGAAGAAAGATTTAACACATTTTATATGGAACTGCCGACGAGCTAGTATAAAATGGCAAACATTAATGGAACGATCAGAAAGAGGAGGAGTGCATCTCCTGGATTTCAAATCATACTATAAGGCTTGCAGTTTTCTGTGGTTAGGCGAATGGATCAAACTAAAAGATATAAGACTCTTAACATTAAAAGGAGCGGATCTAAGATTGGGTTGGCATGCATATATCGGATACAATAAAGATAAAGTACATAAAGACTTCAATAACCATATCATCAGGAACACATTATTGAAAAATTGGCAAAAAATCAAAAATCAGTTTTATACAAAATTACCAAGATGGATCCCCACCCAAGAAGCTTTCTTTGGATGATGGGAAAAAAATGGAAAGATGGATCTTGTATGAAGATTTATATATAAGGGATGAAACAGGCATATACGATATCAAATCAAGATTTATATATAAAGATTTATATATAAGGGATGAAACAGGCATATATGATATCAAATCAAAAGAAACACTGATGATGGAAGGATGGGGTATCAAAAATATCAACAACTTTATAATAGATTCAAATAAGACCAGAAAGAAGTAGGCTTTTCAGAAGAAGAGACAGACTGGATAAAATAATTTGGAATGATGATAGAAAGAAAATAGCAAAACTCTACAATACTTTTATAGTTAGAGATCTGGAAATGGAAGTGGTTAAAGATGCGATGCACAAGTGGACCAAATATTTTGGAGAAACTATAGAAATGGAGGAGTGGGAAAATGCATGGTTAAAAACAAAACGATTTTCTGCATGCCAAAGCTTAAAGGAAAACTACCTGAAGATTAGTAATAGAGAGTACTTAACCCCTCCAAAATTGAATAAAATTTACGGAACAAAAAGGAAAGAGTGCTGGAAATATGATAAAGAGATGGGACCCATGATGCACATGTGATGCCATTGTCCAACAATTAAGTATAGGGAAAAAATATATAATCTGATTCCAAAAATGTTCAACATCAGGTATCCTTTTAATCCCAAATTATATTTACTTAATATTACATCAATATTAGAGAGAGAGGGGAAAAAAAAACCACTGGAGGATAGTGTTATACTTGTGCACGGTGGCACACATGAATTTAGCAGCAAAGTGGAAAAGTAAAGAACAACCCCAAATAGAAGACTGGTTATTTAAAGTCTTAGAGATGAAAGATCTCTCTGGCTTTTCTTCGCAAATGAAGATTCATGAAGGACTCATCCCGTGCTTTCTGCAAGTGTGCTGATTACTATAAAGGCCAATCCGAGATAAACAAGTCTGGTTGAAGAAAGCACAGCAGAAGGTCTCCTTGGGTGATGTTTCTGGGTTGTGATTCTTTCTGTGTTGTCATTTCTCTTCAAGACTTGTTCGGCGTGAGTTCTCAAATAAAGCTGTAGCATTGTAGATAGTGCGTCTCCATGCCTCCCAATGTGAGGCCAGGGTGGACCATTGTTGGTGATAAATTTGGCCAAGCCTGAAATGTTGTTTCAGGGAGTCCTTGTATCACTTTTTTGGAGCACCCCTCCTACGCTGACCCATGGCAAGTTCATCGTAGAGTACTATTTTGGGGGGCGATGGTCCTCCATCCTAGAAACATGCCCTGCCCAGATACTGTGTTCTCAGTATCATGGCCTCAATGCTGGTGATCCCTGCTTGCTCAAGGACAGCAACATTTGTCACATAGTCAGTCCAGTGTATATTTAGGATTGTGCATATACAGCGCTGATGAAAGTGTTTGAGGAGTCGTAGGTGGTGGCGATAGGTGACCCATGTTTCAGATCCATAAAGGAGAATAGATAGTACAATGACTCTATTCACACTGATTTTTGTACTTTGCCTCAGGTGTTTATTGCTCCAGATTCTTTTGTAAAGTTTTCCAAATGTGCTATATGTCTTTGCTAATCTGTGATCGATCTCTGTCAGTCTTGGCATCTGAGGAGATGATGCTTCCCAGGTAGGTGAACTGCTGAACGGACTTAAGCACAGATTGCTGACAGCAATGTGGGGATGGTGGTGTTCATCCTGTGGTGCAGGCTGGTAAAGAACTTCCATTTTCTTCAGGTTGACTTCCAGCCCAAACAGCATTAACTCATATATTGAACAAGAAAAATCCTGAAAAAGTAGAAAAAGAATGGTCTCCAATAGTTGTATATTGCAAAAAAATGACGGAACACTAATATCCCCATTTAAACATAAAACGAAGTAAAAAACAGGGAAGGTTGACAGTTAAGGGGAAGAGTCACTGAATGCGATGAAATATGATAATTGGAATGAATAGCATTAGGGAATTGGAAAATCTTAATAATAACAAAAATGACACATGAATAAATAAACAGGAAGATGAAATAAACAATATGGGGAAAATTAAAAATCTGATAGCCCTGTTTAAGTATTTGAAGGGGTGTCACATTGAGGATGGAGCAACCGTGTTTTCTGCTGCTCCAGAGACTAGAACACAGAGCAATGGATGCAAGTTCCAGGAACAGAGATTCCACCTCAACATTAGGAGGAACTTTTTGACAGTAAGAGCTGTTTGGCAGTGGAATGTACTCCCTCGGAGCGTGGTGGAGTCTCCTTCCTTGGAGGTCTTTAAACAGAGGCTGGATTGCCACCTGTCAGGGATGCTTTGATCAAGATTTCCTGCGTGGCAGGGAGTTGGACTGGATGGCCCTTGTGGTCTCTTCCAACTCTACAATTCTATGATTCTATGATTCTTTGAGTAGGTTTACAGCAGAAGTAAATTCTTTTAATAAAAAAGTAGTTTTATAGTTTCTTTGTAGCTCGTATGTTATGCTTCTGTATGTAAACAAACATTGAAATATGAAGATGATGAAATTAAGATGTAATGTGAAAACAATACTAATAAAGAGTATATAAAAATTATCATTGGTGTTGTTCAGTCAATGATTAACAAATTATGTAGAATATAAAGAGAGATGGCTATCACTGTATTTTAAATTTCAAACAAACCTCTTCTTTATTGTGGTTTCTGATGAATAGTTGAATAGAAACACAGGGTCACTGTTAGAAACACCACTGATATACCAGTTAGAGCCTGACTGATCTCATCTTATTTCAAAAGCTTAGCTGGGTCAGACCTGGAGCATACTTGGATGAGACATGCCCAGTAGGGTTGTCATAGTCCACTTTCTCAAGTCTGGGTATCTAAATTGCATAACATGCAAATTATTAAAATTATGCAAATGACTCTAATTTGCATTATAATTATGGCATTTTTTTATTCCACTATATTTTTTCTTCCACTATATTTCAAACTTCTACTATATTTTTCTTCCAATATATTTCAACTTTCCACTACATTTCAAACTTCAGACCAGTTTTTTCAGTTGCAACTGACCTGGTAGAACCAGTACATACTAATGTTTAAAGAGCTGGACTTGTAACAGAGAGACCCAAGTTCAAATCTCTACCTAGTCATGAAATTTACCATGTGTCCACTACCTCTTTGCAAACATTCCTTATAGGTCCCTCCTTTGCTTCTTGTATTCCTCCACTAGCACCACTCTTGCTCCTCTCCCTCCTACTCCATTCCTTGCATCACCTTCCACCCTTGCAGTGCACCCTTCCTTTGCTTCTCATATTTTACTTCTCCTACCCCTGACCGTCCCTTCTCTTCTCTTCCTTCCCTCATCTCACCTCACAGTGAGCCCCCTCCTTTGCTTCTCGCACTCTGCCTCTTGCACCACTCTTACTTTCTCCTTTCTTGCCTCACCTCACACCCTCTCAGTGTATCTCTCTAACCCTTGAAATGCTCCTTCTCCCTTCACTCATGCCTGAAAGGTAGGGGCAGACTTATTTCTTGGAGAACAATTTCATAGAAGATCTCTCTGCATTTTATCCTACAACATGGCCCCTAAAAGCTAAAAACATTTTTTTTAAAAACCAAAAGCTTGGAACCCAGGCCAGATGATGGTCCAAAGAGGCACTGGATTGCATGCTGGAATCTCAGTAAAGCCTGGATGAGAGAAATCCTTCATCCATATGAGTGGGGTATAATGCTCTCAAACTGTTGAGAGCAGTTTCCTAGTGCAGATCCCACCTCCATGGCCATTTAGGGTGTCTGAGCAACATGCAGCTACATGTCTGAAGCCAGAAGGAAACAGGATCTGTTGCCTTCCCACACCATTAACAAGTACACTAGAGATCCAGGTGGGCAATTGCTGCTTGCTTCCTTTCAGTGCACCCAAAAGTTGCCTGGGCATTCTACACCCTCCCTGCCTAGAGATCTGGAGACCCAGAAAAAATCAGAAAAAATCTGCCCCCCCCATTTTTTCCTGAAGCCTTTTGTTTGTTTGTTTTTCCAACAAAATTGGGGAAAAAATGAAAAAACTGGAAGAAACTGGAAGAAAATCAATTATGGATTATGTTTTATTTTAGTATGATGAATAAACTCTTTCTGAGAATAAAATCTTTCACATACCAATGTGATAATTTTATGCCAAATCAAATTGCACATAATCATATTTTATGTTCTTAAAGTAACAAAGTGACTTTCAATCTGTAAAAAGTACTGATGTTGCATTTTTTTTCCAATTTTTCTGAAAACTTCCTTTTTTTCTGAAATCCCTTGGAAAAAAAGTTATTTTCCCAATGGCTTCAAAATTTTGTGAAATTTTACATCTCTATCCCTGCCCACTAAATGCCTGCCTCCATCTTCCCTTGGCCACTAAATAGCTGATGGGGTGCTCCCCTACTCCCTTGCTCAATATCCTTTGAAAGACATATGGGTGTCTAACACTAGGCTATGCATTCATATGTGAAGAACAGGATTCCATCCATTGTGGATCTAGCTTGACATTCCTATGAAATGAATATGATAATCACAGATGGATAACTGAGAGAGGAAAAAAAACCCATGGAAAATGGCAGTAAAACCATTTCAGGAATAAATGTCCTTTTTTGTATGCACTATTCACTCCCCGAATGTGACCAATGTTGCTGTCCTTGAGCAAGCAGGGATCACCAGCATTGAGGCCATGATATTGAGAACACAACTGCGCTGGGCAGGACACGTTTCTAGGATGGAGGACCATCACCTCCCCAAAATAGTACTCTATGGTGAACTCGCTACGGGTTTGCAAAGAAAAACCAGAGAGAGAGAGATACACTCTCCTCACCCTGCCACACTAGCTGAATGAAAAAAGAGCTGTTTTTATTCATAGAAAAGTATGCTTTTTAAAAAAAGATTATGAAAGACAGATGCAATATTTTAAAGAATAACAAGCTCTCCTTTTAGCAAACATCCCCCCTCAAATTTGTTCTTTTCAAAAGAAAATGGACAGAATGTAAAATATGTACTTAAGCCAGACTTAACTTCAGTGGCAGCTCAGGATGACTCAGTATCTAGGAAACTGTCTAGATGAGAAGATATAATGTGCATTGGTGTGCAGTAATACAAATTCACAACAGCATTCGTTTGTTGGTTTTTTGACAAAATTGCTGGAATGCAAAGCTATCTCTGTTTGATGTTCACATGGAGCCATGCCTGCAAATCAAGATGGTGGCCATGAGTGAATTTCTTGTGTTTTTATTCTCCACAAGTTGTTCCCACTGAACAGTACTTTTTTTTATCTATAAGCCTAAGGTGCACAAGTGTGACCTTGCATTTAACAAGCTGTTTGGTTAACTCAGTGCAGCAAAAAGCACACGATTGCTACCACGAATCTCCAAAATGGTGGTTCCAGCCACTTTGTTTCCAGCAAGCCCACCCCATGTGCATATCCGATCAATCAGCTTTCCACTTCTGCTTTTATCTGGGAATGCACTACGCTGCAATTCGGTTCTCCTAACGAGCGGGAATGTACATTTCCCCTGAATTAAAAAAAAAAAAAAAACTTAGAAGAAGTCACAAAATCTTTCTTCATGTAATTTTTGCAGGTTCCCCCCCTCCTTCCAAACACTGTGAATCACCATGGGATCTTGTTTGGATAAAAGGTATTCTCCTTGAATTCCATGAGGAGTTTTTCATTGTCTAGACAACCCCCTACTTTTACAAACAGAAGAGTCCTATATTTACCCAGGGCAGGCCTTTGTTTGAAAGCATCCCCTGTGTGAAGGGCTTTCCCATCAAAATCTGGCTTCATGGAAGACTTATAAAAAAGGAGAGCAAGGAGGGTAAAGGAGTCTGAGAAGGCATGTGGGTCATGTGCTCACAGCATAGTAGTACCCCTTCATCAGCTGATTCGCCATCAGCTGATTCAATTATCTGCAGATGTCAATGGGAGGAGGGGGGAGGGAGGAAGGAGGTGAGCTCACCTCCTTTCTCCCTTCTCCGTGGGGGGTGGGGGGGTTCCAGTGGTGTCAGTTAGGGTATTCACTATTATGTGCGGATTTTACTATCATGTTGGGGCTTGGAACCCATCCCCCATAGATGCGGGGGTGCTACTGTTTCCCCCTCTGCTAAGATGTATTAAATAATGCTAAACATTCCAGAATTTGTACTGACACATATGAGTCAGCAAAGGCATATTGTATGCATTTCTATGCCCTTTTAAAGTCATGTATAAGATGCTAACGTAGAGCAGCTAGTAGTCAGGATGGAAGAAACCACAGCACTGTCCAATATCTTTTACATAGTAAATAACACATAGGTGCCAAAGTTTTCCTGCCCTTGCCATAGTCTAATGCAGTGGTTCCCAAACTCCAGACTTAATCTAATTCACCACCACCACACATTGACTTTAACTCTTTCTGTGTAACCCAATGGGAATTTACAGGGTTCAATTTGTGCTTCCCACTCTGACCCTGCAGAGTTTAACTTCTCCCCACCCCTGTGGAAGGAAAACCCAAGCAAGACGTGTGAAGAAAACTGTGCAGAAGGGAGAGATTTAAAGGAAGTTTATTCTAAGCAGAAGTTACATAGCAAGAAGAAGAGGCATCTCTTCCATGAAAGGCTGCTTCCTTCCAGGTGTACTTGGAAGTTACAAATTACAGATAAGTCTAGTCATTTCAGCCAAGTTTATAAAATAAACATAAGCCTTAACATGGCTAAACTAGACAGTTCCCTGATCTACCTACAAGGGTGCAGTCCAGATGTGCTGGATGTTCATGGGGATTGGAAGTCTGGGCCTTTCAGCTCAGCCTCTACCAAGTGTCCCCCACAGCTGGCAGAGAGTGCCTCTGGCTCAGGCCTCTCTTTGATCTTCTCCTTGGTTCTTCTGTCTGCCTTGTGGCCCTGAGGTTTATTATATCTTCTCAGAAGCATCTCAAAGATTGCTTCTGCTGGACATCTTCATTGGTCAGTTATCCCTCATGACCTATGACTCCTTCATGATGCTGATCCCCAATAAATTGTAGCTTTACTCTCAACACCTACTTAACCCATTGTTTACCTGGTTGGCTGTGCTGGTCAGATAATGGAGAGGAACCCATTATCACAGAGGTCAAGACAGATTTGGGGGCTTAAGGGCCCATACCTGAATTCTAGCCATGCAATCTTGTGCCTATTTATCCCATTGGCTGGTCTTGATCTGTAATATGCAATTTAAAAGAAAGTAAAGAGAATAAATGAACTACACATTCATAGTACACTATATAGTTTCATGCAACTTTAATTGTGATGGCTCCCACATAGGATATGTAGTCTGGTGATGTATTTAGAAGATCCCAAGGCAACATTGGTGTGTATGTGTGTGTGGAGGTATCATGGAAAACATAATTCTGGAGAGTGGACTGGAGCGTTTCAGCAGAGATTCTACTGACACTGATAGTGTAGACGTGATTTTCTCTGAATCCTAGATATGCTATTTGTGTATATATATGAAGTTTTGCCGTTGGAAGCCCATCCACCAAACAACATTTTGTCAAGTATGGAAGAAAAATGATTTCAAAAAATAAAAATAAAACTTTGACTATATTCTACACTAAATTATCACAGCCCTTTGCTTGAGTTCGCATATCACTAAAATTATAACTACTGGTACTATTATGGCAGGTTACTTGTGTGCTGTATTATAAACTACTTGGTGTTCACTTATGCTCTTTTATCACACAATAACCATTCTTTTAAAAAAGATTCACCTGCTATTACAAGCCAATAGGTGATTGTTAATACAGTAATATATGCTGCTATTATATTTTAACTGTATAGCTTCATGATGACCGCTTCAAGTGTTCACTTGCTGGCAATCTATAATAACCTAATTACAAAATGGAATATTATTAGTAATTTTCTATAGTAATAAATGATCAGTTATGGGGAAGAAATATAGTAAACTAGTAAGTGACATATGGTAGATAAAATGCATTATCTAACTACTGCATACATCAAAACTACTGCATACATTAAAAGCAGTTATTAAAAAAAACTCTACAACTTTATAAAATCCATTCTTCATTTTAAGTCCCTGCTACCTTGTCCACCCTATTTATTTTAATTTCACCATATCTATCTATCTATCTATCTATCTATCTATCTACCTATGCCTTTGTATAGGTGATGTGGAATAGCACAGTCTGAATTCAGACTGATCCAGAGGTCTGGATAATAAACATAAGTGTGTAAAACCAGAAACTGTGCCTCTAACATGACCATATAAGGAAAATACCAAGATGGTGTGATGTAAAGGGGAAGGAGAGGAGCTGAGCTGCCTTTGCTCATTGACCGCTCTTCCTTGCCAGCTGTGATCACCAAATGATTTGAAGGGGCTCAAGTGGATATGACAAGCTGGGCATCGGTAAAGCATCCTCACATCAGCAGTTGCTTCCATAAGGCAGTGTCATTTACTCTCATCAGTTGGACCACTTGTATGGTAAAGCAAAAGTACCCTCTTCCTCAGGTATAATATGTCATAACAATATCTGATAATTAGTTAAAAAGTAATGGGTTAGCTGACTGATGTCCTGTGCTTGCCAATCTTACTTAAGAAGTGAGAAGTTTGTTTGTTTGTTTGTTGTATTCTTCAAATGTAGAGGTTGAGGATCCTCAGGGTGTTGTAGGACAGTGTTCTGACACTCAGGGGAAAGTGCCAGGATAAAAGCAGCATAAATTCCCAAGAGTGAGTGAACGTTCAACATCTTTCTTTCTTTCTTTTTGTCTTTCTTTTCTTTTTTGAAAAAAGATGAACATTTACGGGTGTATGGCAGACTCCAATCCCCTTCTCTAAGCTATATGTCTCAAATTTCTCTGGGTCAATCAACTCTTTTGGCTGTCCCATTCATTTTTTTTCACTTCTCAGGTCAACGACCACAGAAAACCTATGAGTGATTCTGCTCTGTTCTTACATCCTTCTGAGCCAAATTTCTTGGCTAAGAATTTTTAGGTTATCCCCTCATTCTGACTGCCAGCTGATATAAGCATTGAAAGCTCTGCTGCATGTTCCATATTATGTTAAGGTGGTGATAACATGGGGCATGTCTTATAATCTAGTATGAGAGACCCTATGTGTCAGGAGGGTTGCCAAATGTCCTGTACTGTATGAGATGTCCCTTATGTTTATTATGATTATTATATTTATATTTATTTCTATCCTGCCTTTTTACCAGTTTGGGACTCAAAGCAGCTTACAACAATTTTTTTTTTAAAAAAAAACCATATTGTTAAAAATCCATATGTGAGGGCTAAGAACCTTGTTCCTTATGATCATTAATTGGGACACTAAAAATCCTGTATTTTGGGATATTAGCTGAACAGACAGCCCCCAAATTATATACTAAATGCTGGGATTTGGTTTGTTGTCAGAGTGTGTTACATGCCCTTACACCCCCTCCCTTCTAATATCTCATAGATTGACATTCACAAATTGGCAATGATTGACAGTTCATGTAGGTCCATGGTAGACCAGGCCATCCCCAGAAGAGTTCAGCTAAAGGTCATCAGAGACCTAATGAAATTGTCTTAGAAATTCTCCAAAAACACAAACACCCAGGACGAAATTAAGTGAAGCCCCCTCAGACAGTACTTAGGGTGAAATGTGCTAATTTCCCCAGGATGCACCTGGCAATGAGTCATACTGTAAAACAAACAAGTAACTGAAACTCCCATTATCCTGCAAAGGTCTTCCTTCAGAACTCTGCCTATCCAACAATACAAGGTTGTCTCAATGCCATCAGTCTAAATGTTCAAGCCATTAACAGAAATTAACAAAGCCGAGCTTCCGTTGTTTAACTCTGGGAAACTCACTCAAGCATTGTTCTTCACTCAACTTAAGGGTAGGATATTGAGTATAAATATTACCCCAGAGCATGAGCAAAGCATCCACAGTTTTCTACATGCTGTCACTCTGCCGGTTTTCTGTGTGACCTCAGCATCAAGCCTGAATATTCTTTGCTGCATGAATTTCTGCTCTCTGGACAGGTGAAGTATAGCCCATCATCACCAAAATCTATTCCTCTATCCCAATACTTCCTCCTAATTCTTTGACAGTCTTGTGTGATTGCTTGAAGCGTGAGTGCATGTTTGAATGCTTCCATGATTATTTTTCAATAAAAACCATTTTTATTTTATTCTGGCTTAGAGTACTGGTATACACAGGTGTAAAGATACCACAGTTGCCCAGCCTCTCGCACCCATATTTTGAGTTAACTAAAATTCTACAACTTAATATATTTTGAGTAACACGAGTGGGTCCCATGGACCCATACAATTTGGGTAACAAGTGGCTGGCACACACTATTTCTTTTTTTGACTGAGTGGTGTGCTTGGTATGGGGACAGTAAAATTCATCCCCTCATGATGGCTGCTGGTCCACCGTTGAGAGATTTGCGGGATGTGGGAGGTTACTGCAGGATTTGAGATCTCTCAGGAGCCTGGAACTCTCAGAGAAGCCCTCGTCTTGTGAGAGTTGAGGCAGCTTTATAGAGGCCTACCTTACATGTCCTGCCCAATGTCAGCTGGCCCTTAGGGCTATTCTGAAAACCTGGCATCCCTATGTGTGCCTGGAAATTAGTATATAAACATAGTCATAATGAAATACAGAACTACAGATGCAAAAATTTGAAATCGGTTATGCAACTTTCTTTTACCCCTCCTGTTTGGCACAAATGATGCCATTCAGCTGCATTCTATAGTTTAATAGCTCTGCTTGATTAGCATGAGGCTACTTTGTTTAAAGCTTATGCCATACAAATACTCCCTAATCTAAGTATGTTTCTGTCATTACTAATTAGGACTGGCTTAGAAAGCTGTAATAGAAAACACAAATAGTGGTTTGCTGGTTTTGGAATCTCCACCCCTGCTTTGTTGACATATTCTAAGAAGCTTATTTGACCATTAATTCGAAAGGGTCTTTTGGAGGGTAATACATAATTAAAACACATATAGGTCCATGTGAAGGACTCTCTTAGTTTTCTTTCCCTCTCCATATGTGTGTACATTAAACATGCTCAGTAGGTCATCAGGCGGGAAAAAAAGATCTCCCTGCAATAAAATCCTGCAGCATAGAGCTCTCCTTTTCAGCATTCCACTCCATCCCTTTCTGCTGCCTCTGGTTTTGCATCCCCTCCCCACCTCACCCTACTGCTGCAAGAATCAATGAGTGTTTCATCTACACACAATGTATTCAGTTCTTATTGTCATCAGTGGGTCTGGCTTCTATGTCAGTGGGTGGTGAATCCACTCTGGGTTTTAGTCCAAATTACAAAGGAGCTATCCAAAATACTGACACCTGTCCTTGACATAAATGTCAGGAGTTAGAGACTGAATTCCATTATACTATAAAATGGCTGAAAAAACTGCAGAGTCATGCTGAGTCATAATGGTGGACTCCATGACCTACCTAGTCTTCCTTAGCTACAGAAGGAGGGTTCTTATTGGTGTGTAAGATCATGTGATTGAGTAAGTTAATGCCCTGTGACTGTGTACATAAGAGAGCTCAGAACAGAGCTTGCCCTCTTTCTTCCTGCGAATTCTGAGGCCTGGTGAAGCAGTTTCTCCATGAATTGTAAATATTTGTATATATTGCAACTGTTTGAGTTTGAAGATAAAAGTGCCTCCTGCTTATTTGGATGTCAAACACACTGTGTGTGAGTATTCTTGGGAGCGGGTTGCTACCGAGTGTACTGAAATAGTTTTTGGCTTCTGCTGGGGATTGCATGTCCTATCATCCCCTGACAATAGATTGGTAGATACCTTGGATAACTATTTGAAAGTCTGGACTAAAACATGGAGTGGAGACAACACTCCCCCCCCCCTACATGGGAACCATCATGTACTGCTGTTCATTATACTGTTCTGGGTTCACACACACCCCTGGGATTTTCCTTTATAAAGCTTTCTCATAGTTCTACATTTCCTGAAGCCTGCTGAAACAGAAGAATTCACAGTTGGAGACTGAATTCTCACTTCATATGTAGGAGAAAAAGAAGGTTTATACCGCCTTCCCATGCCCCCAGTTTATTTATTTCTCCCCAGTTCATTGAAACTGAAAGCTGTTCTCTTTCCATATGCCTGAAATGAGGCTGCCATTCTCAGGAGGCATGGATTTATCACCCTTGTGTCTTAGTCCATATGTGTACATTCTTCAGGAATCCTTCTATCTCTGCTTATTATGAAATAACCCCAACATATGCTATTAACATTGCAGTTAGTCATGCACAAGCCTTTCTCTCAAAGCCCTGGAAACCATTTGGGCTTTATGAGCAAATACCAAATGCTCAATACACTTCATAGGTTTCTTGTTGTGTGCATATTTTAGGGCTTGTAAAAATTAGTTTTTGGATTACAGGTCCCAGAATCCCCAGCCAATATTGTCAGTGGCAATGATGGTTGACATATTCTGGAAGCTGTATTTTTTTTTCCATGATGATTACTGTTTCTATGAGCTGTCAACACTGGGTAGGCTGGTCGTACCTGCTGAGAACATTTCAACGTGTGTATGTGTTCTGTGCCATTATTATTATTATTATTATTATTATTTTATTTATACCCCACTCTTCAACCACAAAACTATCAGAGCGGCTTACAAATGGTCAATTTAACAGTTTAATTTAAGTTGTTTCTGACATATGGCAACCCTAAGGTGAACCTAACATGGTGTCCCCTGCTGCCTGGGAGTGTGGTGGAGTCTTCTTCTTTGGAGTTTTTTAAAACAGAGGCTGGATGGCCATCTGTTGGGAATGATTTGATTGTGTCTTCCTGCAAGGGAGGGGGTTGGACTGGATGGCCCTCGTGGCCTCTTCCAACTCTATGATTCTGATTCTATAATTGGTGAAATGAGACAACTTTCCCTTGACACCTTCCTTCATAGCTCTTGATCCTACATCCTTGGTAAATAATATAACTTTTATCTGTTTTGTACTTAACCTAAAGCTTAAACTAAATAATTTTCTTTTTACACTTAAATTGTTAATATGAAAGCTAAGGCATAAGGGGAGAAAAGGTTGCTTTGTGTTGTGTTTCCAAGCCTGAAATTCTTCAAAGCAATAATGCACATTCATTAGATGCTCGAGTGTAGGTTTCATTCTTCTGTGCTTCCTTCCATGCCCAAAGCCACAGTCTAGCTGTTCTAGCCTTTCCAGACCTCCTAGCAGAAAACCTGGGGTGGACTCTCTAAACTTAAATGAAGACATTCTAGCAAACCTGGCCTGAATCAAAGAATGCATCTGTCACAAACATTGTGTGTGTATGTGCCTTCAAGTCATCTGTAGACTTATGGTGACCCCGTTAATTTCATAGGGTTCTTTTAGACAAGGAATGCTCAGAAGTTGTTTTCCCAGTTCTTTCCACTGAAATACAGCCTACAGCACCCGGTGTTAGTTGGCAGTCTCCCATCCAAGTACTAACCAGAGCTGACTCTGCTTAGCTTCCAAGATCAGATGGGATCTGATGCCTTTAGAATATTTAGGCTCCCAAAAATTCAATAATTATCTCAACCTGGATATTTGGACTTAAAACAAATCCCAAACTCACCAGCACTTAAACGATAACCAGGATTAGGAGTAACCCAAATACATTTAAATTACAGAAAACTATGCTTCTGAGAATGAACACTTTCAAAAAGATTTTCGCCATTGGGAAAAACACTGGGTGTTTTTATGCATTTTTATGCACTTTTGATTTTTTTTTTTTTGCACTTGAGAGAGAAGAAAAACACTTTGCACTTTGCACAAAATATACTTTTTCTTCACATACACAAAAGCAACAGAAATGGGATAAAACCAAAAAGGTCTCACAGCAGTTGACTTTGGAATAGGGTGGGAATGGGATGTGTCAACAAGTTGAGAAGTCCTTTGTCATTGATGATGAAAAAAATAATGTCAATATTCTTTATATAGCTGCTTAAAACCTAACATAACTTAAAGGGTTAATTGCACTCAATTGCACTTAACTATACTGAGGTTGTGTAGAAGGAAGACTGGTTAAAATTATTATACAGTCAGTGAAACTCTACTCTTAAAACTTGAAATTTAAACCTTACTGCACTTTAAAGGATTAAGTAAAGTAATTCTAAATTACTCTAAGGAGATTATCAGACATGGGGGAATGTGCCAAAAAATCACATTCCCAACCACATCATAAGATCACTACAAGAACAGAAAGGATGACCTTATCAGATGCCTGCATCCTTCTGCCATTCCAGGGGCATAGCACTGCCATGAATGAGGCTCCCCTCCTTTTTTTAATGGGCACAACCTGCTAAATAAAAAGGGATGCCTTACTCATGGCTGTGCTACACCCCCGGGACACTGGAGGACGTCGTCTGATAATCTTGCCCCTTCCTGTTCTTGTTGCAATCTTTTGAGGCAGTTTTTGCCACATCTGATAATCTCCTAAATCCTAAAAGTCGGAGAGGGAGCTGGAAGTATTGTAACCAGAATATAAAGGATTAGCTACATTAGAAAGGTTGTTCTATCTCCTACACCATTAGAATGTTTCTCAACTCTTCCCTTCAGTTGTAACAATGACAGCTCAGTGGTTCAGTGAGGAAGAGGAAATAAAGAAGTAAATTTCAGGTGAAGAGAGGGGAAGAGACTGGTCTAGATAGAGAGGCTAGGCCTGGTTGACTCTAAATATGGGAGCAAACATTATTGGGAGGGAGAAGCTCTCCCTTCAGGATTTGGCATCAGCTCTGACTTAGCCCTGTTGAACTGGCTAGATGTATCTTTTGATACATATAGTATAAGGCATCATTATCCACCACCTTTAATTATTGCATATAATTAGAGATGGACTGGGGCCATGGTCTATTGAAGAAACCACCTATGCTGGAGGAATCAGGGAACACTACTGGTCAAATGAAAGTACTGATGAAATCCCTCTGCCTTTCTATTTTTCTGAATTAATGGTCACCAAATTCCACTCGTAGCCTGAAAGACTGCAATAAAAATCCTAGTTTTCTCTAAAGTCACATAGACTTTACAATTTGATAACGTACATTGAGTCCTATATGATTTTTTTGTTCTTCCAACTACAGACAGTGCCAAGTATTTGAAAACACATAGTACTCTGGATTCTTGGATCATCCATTGCAATCTGGTACATCAAGCCACAGTATTATCCAAATAACATCTGCTACTCAGCAAGCTCTTGCAAAATTTTAATTTCTCAGTACAGCTGATAGCAACAGAGGCTGCCGAACAAGAACTAATTTTGTCAAATCAACAAAATGGTCATTCTAGCTCCTACACTATTAAGACTTTACTTGACCGTTCCCTTTTATTCTCCATCACATAATGTAGCAATTCAACTGTTAGCTGCTACTCTTCCTTCCCTTTGAAAAGGTATAGTTTAAAACTTTCCTGGAGTGACACTGCCAGATTACTTCCCTTAGAGCAACCTTCCTAAACCTGGTGTCCTCAGATGTGTTGTAGAGATGTACAGATTAGAGGTATAGTTGGACACATTTGGAAGCCATCAGATTGGTGAGGACTGGCATAGATTTATGGGTGGGCATTCAGTATAATAGTGACATTGCATGTCTCAACAATAAAACCTCCCTGGGTGACTTCAGGAGGATGATTCTAAACCTAGAGTCTTTTCACACTACACAGTTGTAGCACTATGGTTGCACTTTAATGGCCACAGTTGCAGCCTATGGAATCCTGGGCTTTGCAGTTTCCTCAAATGCACTAGAGAAGCTCCTCCCTAAGGAGCAAATCCCAGGATTCCATAGGCTGTTGACATGGTTATTAAAATGGATAGTATGAAAGGACTTCTTGTCAGCCTCTGTCTCCTTATTTGAACTAAGAGAATTTATATAACATAAATCCCTTATAGAAGCAGAATACTTTTTCATGTCCATATAGAAGATGACAGATTTTTTTAGTGTCATTTATTGAAGAAACTTACAGGAAGGAAAGGCTACATAAAACCAGTATTTAAATAGTTTTAAAATGCTGATTGTTGGAACAGATATTTTAATCAATATTTACCTATGGAAACATTAATTTTAGAATACATTACAGGTTGAGTATCTCTTATCCAGAATTCTGAGAACAGAAATACACCAGAATCCAAAAGTGTCCACATGAGCAGCTGAGATAGTGACACTTTTGCTTTCTGATGGTTCAGCTCACAAACTTGATTTCATACACAACATTATTAAAAATATTGTGTATAAAATCACCTTCAGGCTATGTGTATTATGTGTACAGGTCAACCCCCATATCCACAGTTCCACTTATCCATGTCTGGAAAAAAAAACATGTTCTCTCTAGGCATTTCTAGGTCCTGCAATGGTATTGATATGTGGGGTGGCACCAAAAGTTTTTCAATAAGTAGTCAAGTTAGTATGTGGCTCATCCTAGCATAGGTCCACATATGAATACGTATTTACATTACAATGAGAAGATTATGGGTTGCAGCCATAATATATCCAATATCTATCTATCTATCTATCTATCTATCTATCTATGTGTTCCTGTGGCAAAACAAGACAGGATGTTAAATGCATTAAATACTCCAATGCAGTATTTCATCCCAGCTCAATAGCACCTTCTGGAATGTGACTTTTATCAGGACCACAGCAGGGTTGGAAAGGGTTAAATTCCACCTTCCACAACTTCTGCAGCCCTGATGCCTATTGAATCTCCCCACCATCTGCTATTTGCATTTTAAAAAAATGTTTTACATTTAATGGAAAGATTAATGTGCCCCAGTTTGACCATCCAGTTTAAGACCAATAACAGGGATTAGTATCAATGGGTTGACAAACAGGGCTTTGTGATCCTGCTGTTTCTCTTCTGACAATTGGCACCTAATGCCATTTCATACTACCAAGTTATGGCACTACAATTCCACTTTAACTGTCAAGTTTCCTTCTTATGGGATCCTGAAACTGGCAGTTTAGGCAAAAACATTTTGAATTTTCAGCCAGAGAGCTCTAGAGTCTCATAAAACTACAAACCATGGTATTCCACTGGATGTAGCCATGGCAGCTAAAGTGGAATCATAATGTTATAACTGTGTAGTGTGAAGGGCCTTTGCCCCGGGCAGTCCTCACCACCCCTGGGGCAGGGCTCAGGCAGGGGCACGCTGGGGTAGGGCCCGATAAACCATTAAAAAAAACCCAGTTTACTGTGGCCCCGTCTATATGAGGGGGAGAAATATGATCTGCTCTGAAGAAATAACAATTCGCAGTGCTGGGACCTGTCTTAGAGCCCCATAAACTTCTCATGCCCCCTTGCCAAGATGGCAGCCCCGAGTGAATCACTTGCTCTTTTAAATCTGCCACCACCATTTTTTTTTTAAAAAATTATTAATGGTGTGCACAAGCGATACTTCATAATTACAAAAGAAAAAAAAAGGAATAAAATAGAGGAAAAGATTGCCATTTTATCACCTTACCCATCTCTCGCTTAGCCAAAAATCCAACATGGCAGCAGCAGGCGCCTTCCCTGTTGGCAAGCCTCGCCCCCATGCTCATCCAGCCAATCAGCTTGTGCTGCTTCAGCATAGCAATGTGAATGCAACTGCCAACAATTGGACATTCACATCCCCTATGGAGCTTTTTAAAAACTCTGGGAAAAGCTCCAAAGACTTCCCTTCAGAGCTTTACGGTGGATCCCCCCCACCCCGCTTCTGAATAAGACATGTTAATGCAAATGTCCATTTAGACAGATTGCCTTCCATGTGATTTCTATGAGGATTATTTTCACCACTTAAACAGGACCTCTGTTTCCACCAGGAGGAAACAGATTGGGCCCAGCATAACAGCAAGCGCCTGTCCCTGCAGGCTGTCCCATCGCTCCAGCTGCTGGTTGACCTTGCTCTTTCAGGTCCAGACAGCAGGCCCATAGCACGAGACCAAGGCTGATCACATTCAGAGGGCCTTGTCACATGGGGCAGGTCAGCTTCCTAGACCTGGCAGAGGAAAGTTTTTTTGTTTTTTTTTTAAAGGCAACTGCAGCAGCTGCAGGGATGGGCCACTGTGCCTGATTGGATGCTGGGCCATTCCATACAGGTGATGGGGGAAGAACGGGCCAGCACAGCAGCCAGGATACACCAGCAGGAAGCTGGAGTATCCTGGCTTGTGTAGATGAGCCCCAAAAGATGATTCTTCTGAGGAGATTTTGGCAAGTTCCCCCAGCAAAAACAGATGAGCTCCCAAACTGTCTGAGAGTCAAACAAGACAATATTTTAAATAAATAGCTATTGGTTATGCCTTTTATTATTAAAAAAGATCAGAACTGTAGGATGATGACAGATCCCGATGACAGGTCCCCCCTCCACAGTCTTGGTCCAACTGAGCAAGCCATGCCTGCTGTTTTTTTTAATAGCCAAAAAGTCATCTGTTGAAACAAATTGATGAATTTTATCCAAAAAAAAATCTGATACTCTTCTACCCAATCTTGAGCAAAACCGTAGCAGAAGGGAAATGTTAAGGTGTCACCATATCCCAGGGTAAAATAGAAATATGGGTTGGGTCCTCTTTGTTTACTCCAAAGGGGAAAAAAAAAAAGATATAACTGCTAGATAAATATGGTCTGACCCTTCATTGGCTTGGCCCTTAGCTATGCACTCATATTCCCACTAGAATCTTTGGTCTTCTGAAGGCTGCCTGGCAACCTGAATATAATTTATAGCTCTAGTTCTGTGTGCCAGCATAACTAGACTTTACCCTGTAGTACATCACTCTGCCAAGAAATGACAGGAAGTTGTAGAAGACAGTAAGGAATATATTAGACTGAGCATACACTCAATTCACACATAGTACAATGGTTGGCTGCCCACATATGACTGCATACCATGCATGCCTCTGTAGCTGCACATCAGAAGCTGGATAACAGCAGTATTATCCGAATTGGGGGGGGGGTGTCCATGGGGAGCCCACTTGTGATGCCAAATCTCAAGTATTAACTGAGGGAATTATTATAGCTCAAATGAATGGTTGCGAGAGGCTGGGTAACTTCCAGGACCTTTGCACCTGTCTCTCTGGCTTTTCTTCGCAAACGAAGATTAAGGAAGGACTCATCCCACGCTTTCTGCAAGCGTACTGATGACTAAAAAGGCCAATCCGAGATAAACAAGTCCAGTTGCAGAAAGCATAGCAGAAGGTCTCCCTTGGCTGATGTTTCCAGGTTGTGATTCTTTCTGCGTTGTCGTTTCTCCTCAAGACCTGTTCTGCGTGAGTTCTCAAATAAGACTGCAGCATTGTGGATAGTGCATCTCCATGCCTCCCAATGTGAGGCCAGGGCAGACCATTGTTGGTGATCAGTTTGGCCGAGCCTGAGATGTTATTTCAGGGAGTCCTTGTATTGCTTTTTTTGGAGCGCCCCTCTTATGCTGATCCGTGGCGAGTTCACCGTAGAGTAGTATTTTTGGGAGGCGATGGTCCTCCATCCTAGAAATGTGCCCTGCCCAGCACAGCTGTGTTCTCAATATCATGGCCTCAATGCTGGTGATCCCTGCTAGCTCAAGGACAGCAACATTCGTCACATAGTTAGTCCAGTGTATATTTAGGATTGTGTGTATACAGCGCTGATGAAAGCGTTCGAGGAGTCGTAGGTGGTGATGATAGGTGACCCATGTTTCAGACCGGTAAAGGAGAATAGATAGTACAATGGCTCTATACACACTGGTGTGTGCTTCGCCTCAGGTGTTTATTACTCCAGACTCTTTTGTAAAGTCTTCCAAATGCACTATATGCCTTTGCTAATCTGTGATCGATCTCTTTGTCAATCTTGGCATCTAGTGGTATTAATTGCAGACACTCTGAGTTAAAGTGAAATAAAATGGTTTGTACTGGAAAATACAGAGTATTCACACAAGCACACACAAACTCACAAGTACCATACAAGGCTAACAAAGAGTTTTGAGGCAGAAAGGATGATAGAGAAATAGATTCTGGAAATATGATAATAATTACCGGTCCTGAAGAGTAGAGTTCCATGCAGTGAAGATAATCAGATATGGAAATGAGGGTGGCACAGCAATCCAACAGATCCAACTGCGGCACACATAGCTATTGTTTGGGGACTAATATTTATACTGTATTTCATGTCCTGAAGGGGTGTTTTTGACTTAGAACAAAGTGTAGGTGGGTTTCCCACCATTAAACAAAGGAAACTGCAACTTTGCTAATTGCTGTTAATGGCTGAGTTATTGGAATTGATGGGTTTATGACAACCTCCATATTGTGGGATAGGAAGGGTGTGAAGGAACATTTTCTGAGGATAATGGTTGTTTCGGTCACTTGTTTATTTGTGATATGACTCATTGCAAAGGTTGCTCAAGAGAGGATTAGCACATTCCACCTTGATTGCTCTGTTTACTAGGGGCTTTGCTTAATCCTATCTTGGGTGCGTTGCCTGGTAGTTTTCCAAGGAGATTATCAGATGAGCTTCTAAAAATGTTTTTGTCCCATTATATTTTAAAGCATAAGTATACTGGCATAATAACACTTTTTATCACATGCTGCTGTAATCATGAGAAAGAGGCACCCCAGAATTATTGCAACATGACCACTAGCACTGTTTTTCATGGGTGAGACTTCGGTAGTTCCTGCAAGAAGATGCGAACATGCTTCAAAGTCTAAAAATATCTAAATTAACAAACAAAATGAACACAGAAGCACTGAAACACACTTAAAAACTTGCCAGCAAAACAGGGAGGTTCATAAAGAGAGCATTCCATGCCTAGTTTTTGTGTTCTCACCAGGGCTGGTTTAAGGAATTTTGGGCCCCCCTGCAAAACTTTATTTTGGGGGCCTCATATAAACATAGGCTTCAGGTCAATGTAACCTAACCATAATAATAATAATAATAATAATGATAATAATAATACATTTATACCCACCCCTCTACAAAACACAATCGGGACAGCTTACAATATATAAAATATACATTCAAAACCCTCCATCCTCCCCCTTAAAATACAATTAGATAATTAAGAAATTAAAATGTACTTAAAAATACTAAAAAATAAACAATAGACTGTGGCTGTAGTGAGATTGGGACACATTAGATTATCTTTTCTGATGGCCAGGTATCTATTCAGGAAAGGCCTGCTGGAAGAGATCCATCTTAAGAGCTTTTTAAAAGCTGTTTAGGGTGGTCATATGACGGATATCATCTGTCAGGCCGTTCCATAATCTGGGAGCAATAGCCAAAAATGTCCTCTGGGAGGTTGTAGAAAGCCTAGTTTTTAAAGGTTGTAGCAAATTCCTCCCAGAGGACCTGAGTGCACGGGGAGGATTATATGGAAGGAGGTGGTCCCGAAGATAAGTTGGACCCAAGCCATTTAGGGCTTTAAAGATGATAACCAACACCTTGTACTGGGCCCAGAAACTGATGGGCAGCCAGTGAAGTGATCTTAAGATCAGTGTTATATGGCTCTTCTAGATGTACCCAAGACCAATCTTGCTGCCATATTCTGTACTAATTGAAGTTTCCAGACCAAGCACAAGGGTAGCCCCATGTAGATTGCATTACAGATATCAAGACAGGAGGTTACCAGGGCATGTACCATGGTCTCAAGGTCCCCAGCTTCCAGGAATGGGCACAGCTGGTGGATCAGCCAAAGCTGATAACAGGCACTCCTGACTGTTGCATTTACCTGATGCATCATCTGGAGCAACAGGTGTAGGAGTACCGTCAGACTATGAACATAGTCCTTGGAGGAGAATGGGACCCCATCCAGGACTGGCGGTTGTATCCTGATGCCTGGGTTCGGGGCTGCTACTATGATTACCTCCATTTTGTCTGGATTCAGCTTCAGTTTGTTTTCCCTCATCCAGTCCATTGCTGCCTTAAGACAATCATTAAGAGAAGAGACACCATCTGAAGTCAGAGCTGAAGACAGAGACATGGAGAAATATATCTGGGTGTCATCAGCGAACTGATAACACCCCGCCCCATGAGTCTGGATGATCTCTCCCAGCGGCTTCATATATATGTTGAATAGCATTGGGGACAGGATTGCGCCTTGTGGGACACCACAATTAAGCTCTTTCCTTGCAGAGCAACTGTCCCCGAGCATCAGCCTCTGGAATCTACCCAAGAGGAAGGAGCAGAACCACTGCAGCACAGTGCCTGCGATTCCTAACCTTCTCAGGTTATCTAAGAGTATGTCATGATCTATTGTGTCAAAAGCCACTGAGAGATCCAGTAGCACCAACAAGGTCACACTACCCCTGTCGATGCTCAGGCGAAGGTCATCAGCTAAGGCAACCATGGCCGTCTCAACTCCAAATCCCATCCTAAAGCCAGTTTGAAACGGATCTAAATAATCGGTTTCTTCCAAGACAGTTTGGAGTTGGAGAGCAACCGCCCTCTTGATAACTTTGCTCAAAAAAGGTAACAAGGAGACTGGCCTATAGTTCTTCATATCCAGAGGGTCAAGGGAAGGTCTTTTTAGGAGCGGTCTAACTGCTGCTGCCTTCAAGCAAGATGGAACATGACCTTCTCTAAGGGATGCATTGATGATGTCCCATCCTGAAGGCGTCACCCCCCTGGACGGCCAGCCATGAAGGGCAAGGGTCAAGAGGGCAGGTAGTCTTCCTCACTCTACCAAGGAGCTTGTCCAGGTCATAAGTACTTACAGATTGAAACTGATCCAGTATAACCTCATCAACGGAGTTACTGGATACCTCATCAATTGAATCTGCTACAACCCTGGCGTATAAGTCAACTCTTATCTGAGAGATTTTGTCTGCAAAGAAGTTGTTAAATGCGTCACAGCAGGCCATTGTTGGGTTTAGTAATGGGTTCTGCACAGGTGGAACCTGTGTCAGTTCCCTCACCACCCTAAACAGCTCTGCTGGACAAGACCTGCAGATGCAATACTTGCAGAAGAGAAAGATTTCCTTGCTGCACGTATTGCCTCTCTGTGAAGACACACCCAACTAAAGGTGGTGGCAGGTTTGGGTGTGCAACGCCAGTACCCTGGTGAGATCAAACTCCTTTACCCAAAAAGGTTCTGATGCTGAATATCCAGTTCAAAAAAGGGGGAAGTTTATTTTAAAGAACAAAAGAAAAGGGCTTTCTCCTCCACAGCTCTAAAAGGCTTGAAATGAAAGGTACTTTACAGTTGGAGTTTCAGCGGTCTTCAGGGTGACATCTCTCTGGGTTTGATCTCCTCACTCAATGAAGCTGGTGCAGGGACTTTCAGCTTCTGATTCCTCTGACTTTTGTAACTAATTTGGCTAATGATTGTTGGTAACTAATTTGGCTGATGGTGTTGGTAACTAATTTGGCTGATGGTTGTTGGTAACTAATTTGGCTGATGGTTGTTGGTAACTAATTTGGCTGATGGTGGTAACTAATTTGGCTGATGGTTGGTAACTAATTTGGCTGATGGTGGTAACTAATTTGGCTGATGGTGTAAGAAATGCCCTTCCTGGCTCTCTGGGCCTGTTTGCCACCAGAACTGCTCTATGCAAACTTACAGCAAAGACTGCCCAAAGGAAGAAAAGCTTCTAGGTAAAACAGAGCTTGCTGGGAAGGAACAAACCAAAACCTATAAAAATGCAGGGGAATTCTTAGCTCCTCCCACAAGTCTAATACAATGGAGTATTCCCATACTCAGACATGCTAAGGCCTTGAAAAGAAAACAAAGGAAAATGCAGGGGAGATTTAAACAGTCCTGGCTGGACATCACACTCCCCGCTCAAAATTTCAACGAAATTTTGCCATCCTATAACCTAACTTATCCATTTATACAGTAAACTCAAAATGATTTATCTAACTCTGAACAGGGTGACTAAGTCTGTCAAAGGTCTTTGTTAACCAATTTTATGCAGTTTATAATCCACAAGCCAGCATTTCTGACACTTGCTTCAGTCAGGGTACGCCCTTGATGATGCACTCTTTCATGGTCGTGTCTGACTACTAGAAGGGCTACATGGCTACTTGCAGGCAGAATGATAAGATTTTTCAAGCTGTTCTTGATTTTAGCTCTTTGAAGTCTACCTCCAACATGTAGAAGCCCTCTGCTGTCCATAACCAGATATAGATCTTCAAGGACACTGTTCCTAGGTAAATAGTGTTGCTTTTCTATGCATCTGGATTCTTCCTTGAATTCAGATCTCTGTACAGACCTGTAGATCAGTGTTTCTGCTTTAACCATGTCCATAGTTGTTAGTGCTGCTTTGTCTCTGAAAGTTATAAAATGGATGAGTCTAGCAAGAGCATGTTGGAGACTCAGCCACTGAGAGAACTTTGAGGATTTCCTGGCATCTAAATGAGGGAACCTTATGCTGGGCGCATTTACCAAGTCTATTTTGCAGCTGCTAATCTCTGGCAGGCACTCAGGTAACTCAGAACATGTTTCAGTTCTACTTCTGTTGTGATCCAGAACATCTAACTCCATCAGGAATTTTGGACCGGTCAGCCAAGTGGATGACTGCACCTTTTGGGCTAAAGCTCCTCTTGTAGCAATATCAGCTGGATTTAACTCCGAAGGAACATATTTCCATTGACTTTGCTGAGTGCAAGAAAGAATTTTGTTCACTCTGTTGGTTATGTACATTTTAAATCTCTTCGTAGTGTTTGTGAGGTATCCTAATACGACCATACTATCAGTATACAATAATGTTCTATGGAATTTTGTTTCCACCTCCGTACAAATGGTTTGAAGAAGTTGGGTAGCTAGCAAAGCAGCACACAGCTCCAATCTGGGTATTGTCTGTTTGGGTGCTACCTTTGCTTTGGCCATAATGAATCCTATATGCCTCTCGGTGCTACTCCTTGCTCTCAAATACACTACTGCGGCAATTGCCTTTTCAGAGGCATCACAAAAATGGGTAACTCATAAATGGTATTTGGTCCATGCTCTACAGGAACATACTGTCTTGGCACAGTAAGATGTTCAATGTCCTTGATCTGAGATGCCCAGGCCTTCCATGCTAATTCCAGGGCTGGGGGCAGATTTTCATCCCAGTCTTTGACTTGGTTTATTACTTCTCTAAAGATGTTTTTGGCCAATATAAGCACTGGTGCTGCAATACCCATGGGGTCATAAATACTATTAATTGAAGAGAGTACTTTCCTCCTTGTAGTCTGAAGTTCAAGTTTTGGGATTCTGATCGAAAGTCTATCAGTGAAGACATTCCACAAAATACCAAGGCTACTCTGTGTACACGTGTCTTCAAAGATTGATGTGACATCCTTTTCAACAAGCTCTTCTTTAGGAAAAGTCTCCAAAACTTCTCTGCTGTTAGAGACTACTTTATGAAGTTTTATGTTAGCCAAGTTTAGCACAGACTGTACCTCTTTAACGACTCGGCTAGCCTCCTGTACTGAGTCAAAAAAAATCAGTAAGTCATCCACGTAAAAGTTTGAGTTGATTGCTCGATAAGCCTCTGTACTACACTGATTTTTATAAGTTTCTGCCGTCCTTTTAAGACAGTAGTTAGCTACTGCTGGGCTAGGGGTATTTCCGAAAACATGTACTCTCATGCGGAACTTGGTGATATTTTCCAAGGTTTCCGTGTTTTGGAACCACAGGAACTTTAGGAAGTGGCGATGTTCTGGCTTAACCAGGAAGGCATAGAACATTTTGTGTATGTCTGCTGTCACTGCTGTTCTTCTTTCTCTAAACTTCAGAAGTGCTCCTAGTAAGCTGTTAAGCAAGTCTGGACCTTTAAGAAGAACATCATTAAGTGAGATGTTTTGCACCTTTGCACTTGAGTCGAAAACTATTTTCACCTTTTCTGGCTTTTGTGGGTGCGTTACCTTATGGTATGGCAGGAACCATTGTTCTTGGGGGTCACTGCACAAAGGAACTCTTTCAGCATAGTTGCTTATAAACAGATCTTCAATGAACTGCACAATTTGTTCCTTTAAAGTGGCGTCTTTAAGCATTCTATTTCTCAAAGCAAACAGTCTTTTCTCAGCAAGTTGACGGTTGTTAGGCAAAATTGGTCGATCTTCTCTAAACGGAAGGGGTGCCATCCAGCTCCCTTCACTTTTCTGGACTGTCTCTAGATTCATTATGTCTAGGAACATTCTTTCCTCACGGGAAAATGCTATGTCTTCATCTCTTGATGAAGTTTCAAAAATGGCACTGTTGTCTGGGATAATACCAAGGCAACAGACTTTAATGTGGCTTAGACAACTTTGTAGTTGTGTGGGTTGTGAATTCGGGAATTGGCTGTTGCCTGTAAGATTGAACACTGTTGGTGGGCTTTTGCTATGGATGCACACAGGTCCAATTACTATCCATCCTAGTGGCAATTTCTGTGCTATTGGCGCACCTGGAGGTCCATTTGCTTGCTTCAAGACCTGAAACAGCTCTGGGCAATCTGAGCCTATCAGGAGGGAAATTTCGGCATCTTCGTCCAATGCAGGAATTTCTTTTGCTATAGCCTTCAGGTGTGCGTGACTTTCAGCTACAGCCTTGGTTGCTATTTGGTTCTTGTTTCTTGGGATAGAGGGGCACTCTATTAATGGAGGAAGTTTAATGCACCTTTTGCCACCGCATGGCGAAATCATGAACTCAGTTGCCACTGTACCCTGCATTCGTTGTCATCCAGCGCAGGTAGCTATGGTGTATTCAAGCCTCTTGGCTTTGACTGCAAAAGTATTGAAGAACTCTGGTGTGGCCAGGGATGCATCGCTCTGTCAATCTAGGGCAATATAAAGTCTTTTTCTAAAGTGAGGTTTGTTCCCTGAGAAAACTTCAGCTAGACGAATTGGATGGCATATCCTAATCTGTGTTGAGTCCTGGCATAGCTTTGTGCATGCCACAACTGACTCAGCTTCTGAAGTAGGTGTAACTGCCTTTTCTGCAGCCTCACTTTTAGGACTCTCTGTTTTCTTCTTGAGTTTAGGTGACACTGAAGGTGATTTAAAACGGTGCATTGCTGAACAGTGCCGTGGGCTACTGCATTCTGCACATTTCACCTTTACTTTGCAGTTTTTGGCATAGTGACTTCTTGAACCGCAGCATCGGAAGCAAACCTTTGCTTTAGTTGCTATTTCCAGCCTTTCGTCATAAGGCCTTTTGAGAACTCTTTACAATCTGCAAGGCTATGTGGTTTGTTATGGATTGGGACATGGAATTTCTTTAGTCTCTGTCTTCTTATCTGACTTGAACTGAGTGACCTCAGTAGATTTAACTACAACCGTGTTCTTCCCCATCTCTTTGATAGGTTTTTTGTCCTCCTTTACAGTCTTCCCTGGATGCATATTCTGGTACAGGGTTGGGAACCCAGTCTGTGGGTCATTTCTTTCCTTTGCAGCTCTTGTCACAAAGGTCACAAGGTAACTAAAGGGTGGGTAGTGTTGCATGTTGAGATCCTTATAAGAAAACACCTCTCTTCCCCACATCTCCTGGAGCTGAAAGGGTAGTTTTTGGAGCACCTGCGTCTGCGTGATGTACTGATCTAAACAAGCCAGACCAGGTAACTCTGGATTACATTTTGCAGACTGAAGTTCAACTAAAAGATCACTTAAGTCCCAAAGCTGACGGTAGTCCTTTGACTTGATGATTGGGAACTTATAAAGCCTATTCAATAAGGATGCTTCTATTTCTGTTGATGCACCGTATCGCTCCTCTAATCTGTTCCACGCTCTCTGCAACGCCTTATCTGGGTCTGACACGTAGGCCGCGTAGATTCTCTGGACCTGAAGTGACGAGTTGGGGCCCAGCCATGCCATGAGTAAGGTGAGCTCCTCATCTGCTTGCAGCTTCAAGTCTCTAATGGCTCTCTGAAAAGTTACCTTCCATAAGATAAAGTTTTCAGGAAGGTCTGAGAATTTCTGGACTCCCTTGTCTCGAAGGTCCTTCCTGGGAGTTTTAAACATAAACGGTGAACAAGACTCCATGAAGGTGGGAATCGTCTCTGCAGGCTGGAAGAAGCATGGACTCCTTTTAGTCTGCAAATCAGCTTGACTAGCAGGCAGGTCCATAGATTCTCTAGGCCTGTAAGTCTTGGGAGCTTCAGCAGCGGGGGCTTGCTGGATAGCCACACTAGCATGGCTGGGAATTTGGCTCCCTGCCATGGGTTTCTGGTCTCTAAAGGATTCATTGACTGACATATTTATAGGTAGACAGTCACGATGAATGACCTTCTCTTTGCAGACAAGTTCCTCTGTAGGCTGAAACCATGGAACGGTAGGCAATTGTGTCTTGCTGGCATCTAAATTAGGAGATGACTTGACCACTGGGTCTTGTGGGAAGCTCTCACCCACAAAGAACAAGGTAGACATCCTGTCTCTAGGCTCTTGTGTAGGGAGCTTCCTCAAGTTTTCTTCACTCAGATCATCTTGGAAGGTCCTGGCTAAAATCCTGGCCTTTATGGACAGTTTTGAAGCCTCCTTAGCCTTGAGTAGAAGTTTCTTCTCATTCTGAATAGCAAGTTCTTGCTTTTCTTGCTCTGTTTTGCGGGCAGCTTGCTCTGCTTTAAGGGCAGCTTCTTGCTTTTCTAATTCTGCTTTAAGGGCAGCTTCTTGCTTTTCTAAATCAACCTCTTGATGGGAAAAGGTTAGTTCTTCACTGGCCATTGCTGCTTCTGCTTCGGCATGCAATATTTCAGACTTCAATTTCATTCTTTCCACTTCTTTGAACTGCTGGGCTGCCATAGACAAACTCCAGCTAGCATGGGAAGAAGAACTGCTACTACAACCTTTACTGGAGTGGGAACCACTTCTGTGCAAAGAGGACTTGCTGGTGTGACAGGTTTTTGAGCTCTTTGCACTTTGAGGTTTCCCTGGGTATACTCCTCTGCTGGATTTGGCACTGCCGGCAGGGGATTTTTCACTCTCTTTATTAAATTCCAAACTCTGCAGCCGGAATTCGACTATATCCAAAACTGCACTGTACTCCTTCTCTTTATCCTCAACTTCTTCCAGAAACTGTTTTAGTCTGGATTCTGCATCGGGATTGTTAATGGTCTGAAGTGTTTGGATCCTTTTATTCACCACTTCTTTCCACTGTAGAAAACTTGATTGCTGGGTAAGCTCTCTTCTTTGCATGTCTTCTGAGCCACAGACTGCTGACAGCAAAGACATAGCATGCTGCAAACTCTTCCAGGCTTGCAGCTCTTTCACACTTAAGTGCCTTTCTTCCTCCAACAACAGTTCTAGGGCCTTCTCAGTTGGGTGCCTGTCTCTGAGGGAGTGAGTGTCATGTGTGTGTTCATGTGCTGTTTCTTCAGAAAGCCTATCCATTCTGGCTGGTCCTAGTTGCCAAAGCAACAACTCAGCAAGGATGAAGAGGACTAAATGGTGTAGTGCTGATTTTTACTTACAGCCTGCTACTGCCGCTCTCCTGCTATCAACACTCCTATGCTACTTCAGCACAGCCAGACCTGGAGTTGGTTGAAGAGTCTTCTAGCTCCTTTCTTCAGATTTGCAACGTGAACAAACATAAAACACACGTTATTCTCTTTATAATGCTCTATCCATATACTTAAGTGGAAAAAGCTTTTCCAAAATGGCCCCCGACTATGTGCTCAGAACTCTGCAGGAAAAAGTACTCAGAATGGCTGCTGACCATGTGCTCAGAACTCTGCAGGAGAAAGCAGATCCAAAATGGCCGCCAACCATGTGCTCAGAACTCTGCAGGAAGAAGTACTCAAAATGGCTGCTGACCATGTGCTCAGAACTCTGCAGGAAAAAGCAGATCCAAAATGGCCACCAACCATGTGCTCAGAACTCTTCAGGAAGAAGTACTCAAAATGGCTGCTGTAGCAAGACAGGCTATCTAAACACAGCAACTTTTGCTTCTCCCCTTTCACAGCCACAGAAAGATCTCTTCTCCCTTTATGCGAGTCTTGGGGAACTTGCTTCAATGCTGGGCCATGCCGTGGGACTCTCTCTTGACAGACCGGAGCGGCAAAGGCAGCCAGGTATTCTTAAACTGTGAAGACACACCCAACTAAAGGTGGTGGCAGGTTTGGGTGTGCAACGCCAGTACCCTGGTGAGATCAAACTCCTTTACCCAAAAAGGCTCTGATGCTGAATATCCAGTTCAAAAAAGGGGGAAGTTTATTTTAAAGAACAAAAGAAAAGGGCTTTCTCCTCCACAGCTCTAAAAGGCTTGAAATGAAAGGTACTTTACAGTTGGAGTTTCAGCGGTCTTCAGGGTGACATCTCTCTGGGTTTGATCTCCTCACTCAATGAAGCTGGTGCAGGGTCTTTCAGCTTCTGATTCCCCTGCCAGCACCCTTCCCAAGGTCTGATTGTCTGTTTTTTTTTCCAGCATTCTCTAGCCCAATGGTTCTTAACCTGGGGTCTGTGATGTCCTCACAGGGGGTCCACAAAGGCTGGAAGGCTGCTTGGCCCACCTCCTTTCTGCAGCGGAGTGGTCACTTGACAGGGACAAAGGCAAAGGCTGGCTGGCTTGGCCTGTGCATTGCCATTCAATCCACTCCAGCCACAAGCTTGCAGGAAGAAGCAAGAATGCCTCTGAGGGAAAGTTTAATGGATGATGTGATTGTATTATTATTATCAGCTATTGTTATTATTGTTACGATTTTAAATCTTGAGTAAAGTCTTGAGTTAAGTCAATAAAAGATATATAAAGGGGGTTCCTGGTAAAGAAAAGGTTAAGAACCACTGCTCTAGCCCAATGGCTCTCACATAACACTAACGGGATAATGGTGTTTTAGTGACAACAATAAAATCATTGTTCCCAGTAATATTTCTCCTTTTTTAATATGCTTTATGTTTTTCCATTAAAAGAGCCAGGGTGGTATAGTAGTTTCAGCATTGCGCTATCACTGTGGAGACCAGAGTTTGCATCCTTATTCAGCCATGAAAACCCACTGGGTGATCTTGGGCAAGTCACATTCCCTCAGCCTCAAATGAAGGCACACTCCCTTTGAACAAATCTTGGCTAAAGGTCACCTTAGTCAGAAATAACTTGAATAACAATAACAATAAGAGAAGTGCATGCAAATGTATAAACATTCTTCACATAAAAAATAGATTTTTGTTTCCATCATGGTACAATCCAGGTTGTTAGAATGATTGGTGGGTCTTATGATGTGAAAGATTGAGAACCACTTCTCTAGGCTAACTTGCATTGATTAAACATAAAGGAAAGCATAAAAAAATTGGGCAACCCTACCAGCTTCTCAGTCAACCCCTATAGCTGCACTTTTAATCATAGTATGATGTGGGAGCCTGCCAATGAATACCAGGTGCTGTAGGCTGTATTTCAGAGGAAGGAACTGGCCAAAGCACCTCTGTGTCTTCCTTGCCTAAGAAAATCCTATGGAATCCATGGTTCACCATCAGTCAACAGGCAACCTGAAGGCACATAGGCAAACACACAAATTCCTTTTGCAGGTTGAACTCAGTTGGCAGCAAAGGGAGTAAGGTGAGGACAAAGGGGGAGAACTGGGACATGTTAAGAGCAGCTGGAAAGATGGGCTGGAGGGGATTGATGGGCGGGAGTGGGGCTGCCGAATGGGGACCACTGGAGGGCAGAAGAGAGGGGCAGCTTTCTTCCCAGTGGAGACAAGGGGAGAAGAGATCACAGATAGGAAGGAAGGAAAAGAGAAAGAAAGGAAGAGAGAGAGAGAGGAGAGAGGAGCACCCTTTCGCCGAGAGAGGACGGGAGGAAGAGAAGGAAAGAGCTGAAAGAGAAAGAGGGAGAGTGAGCCCCACCCAAAAGAGAATGAGGGAAGGGGGAGAGAGAGAGGACCCTCTTTTGAGAGGGGGAGGAGGAAGAGAGGGGGTGCCCTTCCAAAGAGAAAGAGGGGAAGGAGGGAGAGCCCTTCCTTCCCTTCGCCTTTGCTGTGAGGAAGGCGTCTCCCTCCCTCCCTCTCTCCTCCTCCACCCCCTCCCCAGACACCCCCTTCCTCTCCCCTTTTCCTATGCTTTCAGGAGGGACTGTCCTGCTGCAGTGCTGCTTTCACCTCCCCTTCCCTCCTGGGCTGACCAGGAGGGGCTTCAGTGGCTGCAGAGGGAGGGAGGGAAGAAGGGTGACTGGACAGGACTGGAGGCCCTTAAACATAGCCCTGCCCTCTGTTCATGGGGATAAAAGCAACATGCTGGTCTGTAGCAGAAGAGAGCAGGCAGAGAGTTGGGAGTTTTCAGTAGGAACTGGCAAGGAACCCTGGAAACCTTTCTGTCTCCCTCCATTTTTAAGGAGGGAGAAAATTGTCTCACTACACCCCTGACAGTTATCCACCCCTGCCTTAATGTCTACTTTGACCTCAAATATAAATATACAGTATTTCTGTAAAACCTGTAGTTGAAGAGCTTGTATGTATGTACTCAGCCTAACAGCCTGGGTTTCCCAAACAGAGGAAGCATGCCCCTGATTGGCCAGAAAAGCACAGGGGGCAGGGCTTGCTATCAGCCACCCTTTTTTGGATAGGACTCTCCTCTCCTCCGCTTCCTTCCCAGGTTCCCTCCCCCCTGCCCCCGTCCTGCTGCTGCCTCCCACCTGGTTTCTCCTCCACCTATTCACCTACCCGCCCATGGGTGAAAGAGCCCTCTCCCTCCTGGCTTAGCCATCATCTGCCTGTTGGCTCCCAAGGAGCTCTCCATGGTGGGGGTGTGACCCCCTCCAAGATGCCCCTGCTCAGCACATGCCTCTCTGGGTCTGCGAGGAGGGGGTCACCCACCTACTCACCCAGGGCATCAGGGCCCCCAACACACCCTCAACCGAAGCCCCCACACACACACTCCGGTGTGAGGAGGAGGAAACCCAGGCGATCCACATGAGGAGGGAGTCCTGCAGGATGCCCCCCCCCATGGATGCAGGTGTTATGGGTGCCTTAAACCAACCCTGGTTCTCACCTGGAAGTGTAATGGCGGGGACCACCCATTGATGCTGAAATCATGCCAGCAGAACAGGACACGGTTTCACACACAAGCAATCCCATGAAAAAAAAATGCCATGGGATATCACTCAGCAGATTGGCCTGCTAATAACAAAGAATACCTTTTTCACAGCAGCAGAACACGGGGAGGAGGACATTGTGTGATAGGGGAGCCTTTTCATGGTATTCTGTTATCATAATAATATTTGTCGCATCTGATAATCTCCCACAATACCTTCTTTAAGTCCTGGTGACCTCTATCTGACTTTATGAGAGGTCCACTCTGGCTTACTAGATCTTGTGAAGGGTCTCAATATGGCCAAATATGAAATGTTATAGGGAGGGGATGTAAGGCATGGTGACATTGGACAAAGTATGTTACAGGGATGACTGTCCAACCTCTTCTCACTAATGCAGGTGTGGGAAGCTTCCATGGGGCTGGGAACCAGTTTTCCAATTGGTTGATTGCTCATGGATGGCACACCCAAATGGGGCATGACCTATGGGAAAGGGGGTGGGGCTTAGCAGAATTTTTAATGGGTAGAATTGGACAAAATGAATATAAATGAGATAAAAATATGAAAATGGATAATAGCTTATTAGAGAATGAGAGAGTGAATGTGAGAGAAAGGGACCTAAAATGTCAGCAAATCCACAAAGAATAAGTTGTTACTTTTAAAAAATAATTTATTTTAATGCACCAGATATTATTGTATTAATGTAGGGTTAAAATCCATTCAATATGAAAAGATTGAATTCATTATATAATATTTCATTCTAGAATAACCTTTAATTTTAAATCTCCTTCAGGAACAATGAACATGGTAGAATAGCACAGACAATAGTACTGTTAGCAGAAGCAGCAAATTAAAGGCCTCATATTTTAATTGACTGGAGAAATGGTTTGAAATGCTTGCAAAGGCAAGATTTTTATTTGAATGGTAATTGATGTGATAATCGAGTAGGTTGGTCAATTGCACTGTATGATTTTTATTTCAATTGGGAATTGATGAGGTAATTGACAAGGTATCCACAATGCACAATTATGGCACTTTTATGTCACTTTAACTTCCCTAGCTCCATCCTGTGGAATCCTGGAATTGGTAATTTCATGAGGTACTTAGATATACTTTGCTAGGGAGCTCTAAGACCCTCCCCTGAACTATAGCATTAGAGCTTTCTAAGAAAGAATCTCAAGTGCTAACCAATATACAGATCCCAGGATTTCTGAAGGAGGGAGCCATGGAAGTTATAGTGATATAATGGTGCGGATAGACTCCATAAGTTTGTTAATTGCAATGTGTCTTTAGTGGTTTGCTGCTGGATTTGGGCAGCATATTGTATTTTTTTAAGTTGATTATTTTCTTAAGGGGTTTGGGTGGGGCTTCAGAAGGGAGTTGGCAGCACATTGTCCCTTGGACTGCACAGCTGGCCTCAAGGCCATTTTTTGTGATTTCTACGCACTCTCCTCAAAATCATGCCACCAATGTCAGCAGCAAACTGCTGTTCATTTTTTCCTGCTTATTATAATAATGCAATTTTCAGTCACAACTGGGTGGTATAGCAGTGTGTGTGGAGGAATGCCTCCCAATTCCCCGATGTTGCCTCCTCCCACCCATAGATTTAGAACAGTGGTTCTCAACCTGTGGGTCCCCAGATGTTGTTGGACTACAACACCCGGAAACTCCAGACAGCAAAGCCAATAGTGAGGAATTCTGAGAACTGTAGTCCAACAACATCTGGAGACCCACAGGTTGAGAACCACTAATCTAGAACATCTAGCATGCACAGTTATAGGAGATGCAGAAACCCAACTGATTTACCTAGGCAGGCTGATGTGTAATAGTTCAAGCATCCTCTTTCTGAAAACTGCCATGATTTCAGAAATGTTCTTGCTATTTTATGACATTTTGTTGGCTCATGGCTGTAATGCAGCAATCACATAAATGCTATTAATCTGCAAGTTGTTACAACCTAATGTCTGCCACAACACTTTCTGAAAAGCTCCCACTCAGATTTTGATGCTTTTTGCTTAATCGTCTTTTGCAGTAGTGTCAATAGCCTTCCACAAATTGTATCATGCTTCAGTCATTTATTTATTTATCTGATTTTATTTGATTTGATTTCTACCCCATCCTTCTTCATAAGAGCTTAGGGCAACTGACAATCTTATTAGGAAAATAATGCCTTTTTCTATAGGCCACTATACTCTGACCAATATTGTTGGGTTGAATTGCATTCAGAAGATTATTTGTGTCAGCTATGAAAGATGTTTTCATGTCTTAATCCCAAAACTCACATGGCAGGGTCAGAACAAGGTTTATTATAAGCCAAGGCTTGGCCCTGTGATAATTGTTTCAATGTCAACCCACCTACAATCTCTGTGTGAAATCATCTGTTTGGTCAGACACTTTAGGAAGTTATCAGATGAGGCAAAAACTTCTGCAAAAGATTGCTAGAAGAACACGAAGGGGAGACTTTACCAGATGACTTCATCCTCCAGCATTCCAGGGGCATAGCGCAGCCGTGAGTAAAGCACCCCTTTTTATTAGTGCCTTGTCCCCATCGGCAGAAAAATGAAACCTCATCCACAGCAGTGCTATGCCTCCAGAACGGTTGAAGAATGCAGGCATCTGGTAAGGTCTCCCTTTCTGTTTTTGTAGCAATCTTCTGGTGCAATTGGGAACATGATTTTTTGGTATGTTCCCCAATGTCTGATAATCTCCTAAGTAAAAATGCTTTGCCCATTGAACAAATAAGGCAAGAAGGAAACAATCCCCAGCCTGTGCCTACTTTCTGTTGTTATTCTCTGGTTGGAGTGGGAACCATGTGGCCTGTGAGCTTCATGCGTCCCCCTCTTAAACCATTTTCACAGCTCCCAGAATTTCCCATTTTCATTTTTACAGGAGTTGTATTTGGGGGTGGGGGTGGGCTGTTGATTTTCCTCTGAAGCAGTATGTGACCTCCCTAATACCATGATAGCAGCAGAAATCAAGTTGTTGATGTTCTTCTCCCCAAACCTAGAAGACTGGAAGTGACCTTCCCTTTGGGTTCCATTTGAACTGGCCTTTGGAGGGACCTGAGTTTGGGGGAAATGGGTGCCAGAGCCCTAGCGCTTGCCAGTTACAGGTACTGGCAACTAGTGTAAAGTGTGACTTGAACAGTTTAGATCAGCTGGTCATGGCAGCAGAGCAAAGCAGGTGACAAGGAAACAGTCAAAGGCACCAAGACAGTTTTAAAAAAAAAGGCACCAAGACAGTAAAAAAAAAAGAAAAAAATATTGCCTAGGCTTTCCAAATGCACCTTTAGGATTGGGGAAGGGAAAGAATTTATTTGGGTGACACACAGAATTTGGAGGCTTCAGCAACTGTAGTAATGAAGGACAGCTTCCCTCAGCCTTAGAAAGATGTGGCCAGATGGAGGTGTAGCAGGTAGGATGCAAGTTCTAGTTCATAGAAAGATCAGCATTGCCCTCAGTTAGAAAACTAGGAGGATGCTAAATCATTCCTAATTTATCCACTTCTTATGCAAGAAACAGCACTCTCTCATCCTTCCATTATGTTTTAGATCCCCATAATTGCTTGCTGTTGGTCGTCCTGGCTAGGCCTGCTAGGACTTGGAAATCAAAACATCTGGAGGCCACCTTGGCTAAAAGTGTTTGCTGTAGATCCTTGTTTTGAGTGTATCCTTTCAGGAAGGCTGTTGACAAAACAGAACATGTCCAGCAGATAAAAACACAGAACTGTTTAGGGAGGGGCATTTTGCTTTCTCAGCCAGAGAGCTCTCAGGCCTCACTAAACTACAAACCCCAGAATTCACAGGAGGAAGCCAGAGCAGTTGAAGTGGAATAATGATGCTATAACAATGTAGTGCAATAAGTCTCTAAGCCTTGAAAATCTTCCCCCCTCAGTCATCGTGCTCATCATCAATTATCCTAATTGATAAACTTTTTTTGCAGTGTCCTCTACTTATACTTTCTTTTGTTTCTTTTGTTTCTTGCTTTTTAAATCCAACTCTGTTTTTAGCTCACCTTTAATAACAGTGAGAAACAATTTCCTTCAGTGGGATTTCAGGGAATGTGGTAGCAGCTTGCTGATTTCTTGATAGGCTTGGTATAATCATGTGTTTCTTGTTCTGTCCTTTCCTGCTGAGTATTACAAGGTCAGTAGATATCACTATATGAGCCACCACTTAAAGACATTTTGGTGTACTTAAAATGGGGGGAGCCTTCTAGTTCCCTGAAAAAATAAATTAAGAGCTCATAATGTTTATGTACCAAGAGCCAAGCTCCAGAGGATTGAACAAAGAGTGACAGGCTGTCATTATCTTGAAAGCAAAAAATAATAGCTGATAAATTGGCAAGAAACTCTGGTGGGAGTTATACATAAAGGTGAGACAGATTTTATTTTTTTAAAAATCCCACCATGCTGTTTTTAGGTTCTCTCTCTCTGGCTTTTCTTCGCAAACGAAGATTTAAGAAGAACTCATCCTGCGCTTTCTGCAAGTGAGCTGATGACTAAAAAGGCCAATCCGAGATAAACAAGTCTGGTTGCAGAAGGCACAGCAGAAGGTCTCCTTTGGTTAAGTTTCTGGGTTGTGATTCTTTCTGCGTTGTTGTTTCTCTTCAAGACTTGTTCGGCATGAGTTCTCAAATAAGGCTGCAGCATTGTGGATAGTGTGTCTCCATGCCTCCCGATGTGAGGCCAGGGCAGACCATTGTTGGTGATCAATTTGGCCGAGCCTGAGATGTTGTTTCAGGAAGTCCTTGTATCGTTTTTTTGGAGCACCCCTCTTATGCTGACCCGCGGCGAGTTCACTGTAGAGTACTATTTTTGGGAGGTGATGGTCCTCCATCCTAGAAATGTGCCCTGCCCAGTGCAGCTGTGTTCTCATTATCATGGCCTCAATGCTGGTGATCCCTGCTTGCTCAAGGACAGCAACGTTTGTCACATAGTCAGTCCAGTGTATATCTAGGATTGTGTGTATACAGCACTGATGAAAGCGTTCAAGGAGTCGTAGGTGGTGGCAATAGGTGACCCATGTTTCAGATCCATAAAGGAGAATAGACAGTACAATGGCTCTATACAGACTGATTTTTGTACTTCACCTCAGGTGTTTATTACTCCAGACTCTTTTGTAAAGTCTTCCAAATGCACTATATGCCTTGGTGAATCTGTGATCGATCTCTTTGTCAATCTTGGCATCTGAGGAGATGATGCTTCCCAGGTAGGTGAACTGCTGAACGGACTTGAGCACAGATTTGCCGACGGCAATGTGGGGATGGTGGTGTTCGTCCTGTGGTGCCAGCTGGTAAAGAACTTCTGTTTTCTTCAGGTTGACTTCCAGCCCAAACAGCTCTGCAGCTGTTGCGAAACAGGATGTTAGGCGCTGCAGAGCTGCTTCTGTGTGGGCAACAAGGGCAGCAGCAGCAGCGAAGAGCAGCTCATGAACTAGATAGTTTAGAGTCTTAGTGTGAGCCCTCAGATGGCTTAAGTTAAACAAGCTACCATCAGTACGGTAACGTACATAGATGCCGTCGTCTTCTTCAAGCTCTGCTGTAGCCCTTTGGAGCATCATGCTGAAGAAGATTGTAAATAAAGTTGGAGCAAGAACACAACCTTGCTTCACTCCATTAATTAGTAGAAAGGACTCTGAAAGAGCATTGCCATATCTCACTTGACCACACTGGCCCTCGTGTAGCAAGATACTCATTTTAAGGAATTTGGGGGGACATCCTAGCCTTTCCAGGATCTGCCACAGACCTTTTCTACTCACAGTGTCAAAGGCTTTGGTGAGGTCGACAATTTTTACATAGAGACCCTTGTTCTGCTCCCTACATTTTTCTTGCAGTTGTCTGAGGGCAAATACCATATCTGTACTACTCCTATGGGCTCTGAGGCCACATTGGCTTTCAGGAAGAAGTTCTTCTGCAATAGAAGGAACTAATCTGTTCAGGAGTATACTTGCAAGGAGTTTTACAGCAATAGAAAGCAGTGTTATCCCTTGATTGTTTGAGCAATCGGATTTTGCTCCTTTTTTCTTGTACAGGGTGATGATGACTGCTCGAAGATCTGATGGCAGTTCCCCCTTTCCCAGCAAATCACAAGGAGTTCGTGGAATTTATCATGGAGTGCATGACGTCCACGTCATGCTTCAGGTGGGATTCCATCAATCCCTGCTGCCTTGCCGTCTTTCATCTGCTGTATGGCCTTAAGGGTCTCTTCCAAAGTGGGAAGTATGTCCAATTCATTTTTCATCAGTTTTTGTATCCTATGTTGGATAGCTGAGCCTTGGACTACTCGGTTGGCACTAAAGAGACTTTGAAAATGTTCAGCCCATCGATTCACGAAGGAGGCTTCATCAGTAATTAATTTTTGACCATCTGTACAGATCCTGTTGGACTGCAGCTCCCAGCCTTCCTCATTGTGGCTATGCTGGTTAAGATTGATAGGGACTGTAATCCAACAACATCTGGAAGGCTATTATCTAACTATCCCTGCTTTTAAGGCTATTCTCTTTAGAGGAGATTTGGTCATTTATGATATACTTGTAATAACCTATGTTGTTTACAAAAGGCTATTCTCTTTAGAGGAGATTTGGTCATTTATGATATACTTATAATAACCTATGTTGTTTACAAAATGTTTAGATGGAACTGGTTTCATCAACTGTTAGCCTCACAGAAATAGAAGTTTCTTCCTATCCATTTCAACTCTGAACAGGTTCCGAGGTTCTATCCATCCCTCCTCTTCCTACATGTCTTTAGCATTTCTATCATTAGATCAGAAAAATATTTGCAGCCTCTCTTTTCCTTCCTGATTGAAAAACTAGGCCTCTTCTAGGTTTACCTAAAACAGCCTGGGGGGAATGAAAAACATGACAAAGCTGCCCTCATTTCCTCAAGGGGAGCTTTCTAGTGGGGTTTATTGAAGAGTTGAGTTGCTTGGGGTCTCCCAGGCTTCAAAATGATACTGGGGGTACATGCACCCCAGAGACCCTATTTTGCCCACTCCTTCTCTACACCTTGTGTGATGTGTATAAATGTGGGAGGCTCTTTGGCTCTTGATAGACAAGTATGATTGTCTGCCATTGGATGACAGTATTTAGTCTAGCTGAAGTTCCAGGAATAAGTTCTCGATGGAGTACTTCACACTTATTCAATAGTTGGCTTCCAAGTCCTTCAAAGGCTGTGTGTACTTCTGGTGTTACTGATGCAAGAGTCAATGATTCTGTGAATGGAAAGTGGCATGAAAGGACAGTGTGAAAATTAGGGATTCAGGACATAGACTTTTGGGGAATAGTGGTCCAAAAGTAGATCTCTTCTCAGGTAAGATCAGACTGTCCCCTTTTCTGTTTATTTTCTTTTTTAGGTGGCTAGTTAAGACTAGGGATATAAAGAATAATCACTATTTTTTTTCCTCCTCAATGAGAAAGGGGGTGTTGATAGGCTGAGACACCCCACTGAAAAAAATGTCACCCACCTTGACATTCCCCCCCCCCACTGAGGAAGAACAAAAAGGCTAGTGCCTATTTTTAAAAATATTCTTTTACAAGCATTGGTGTTTGCAAAAATACATTTTTGTGCAAAATGTTGCTTTTGGAACAAAAGCCCCCTATGTTTTTGTGCAAACAGAATTTTCACAAACATCTCAAAATAAAAAAAAAATGAAAATGTGCAAATATTTTGTAGTCTTGCCTCGTGAGTGATAACAAAATGAGAAAAATATTTACATCCCTCGTTAAGCCAGCTTGGTTTTATAAGGCTTTCTTTTCTTTTAACCTTGCTAGCTATAGCCCTCTTCTGTCTACTTGAATTCAGGGTTTGAGTGCCTTCTTTTTTTAAAAATTGAGATTTTAACTGAGAGCCTTACCGCACTCCGAAGAAAAGTGGCAAGGGAGCAGGAACGTTCCATCATCCATGCTGCCTTACCACATGGCTTTGTCACTTTTTTTTGTTCCAGTCCCATGAAGGACTGAGGTAAAACCATGTCTTTTTGATAACCAGAAAAATCGGTTAGCAAAAAGATGTGGTTTTACCTTGATCTCTCAAGAATCAATAAAAAAACACCAGAAGGATGCCAATGTCATGAGGTAAGGCAGCATGGAAAAAGAAACGTTCCTGCTCCTTTGCCGCTTTTCTTTGGAGTGCGGTAAGGCTCTGAGATTGTTGCCAACTGCTGAGGGCTCTTATCATTGCTAACAGTCAGTATAGAGGGTGTTTAAATAGTAAGGAGGAGGAGGAGAAGGAAGAGGACAAGAAAGAAGAGGGAGGAAGAAAAGAAGCATCCACCATTAAATAAACAGCTAGTTCCTGTGCTGGTTGTCATTGTTCCCATTCAGCAGAATTATTTATTTAAAAGCTTTGCAGTACAATAACATCTAGAGACCTCCATCTTCCCACATTTTGTATTAGAAGACACTCAGATAGGGCTGAATGGTGTCCTTAGCTACAGTGGCTAAGGGGTGGTAAATATACTCTGGCTCTCAGTCCAAACTTAGAAAAAGATATCCAGGGTGCTATAACTGTTTTGAAACTGTTAAAGTCTGGACTTAAACCTGGAGCAAATTCACCACTTCACTGACATGGAAGCTACTAGGTGCCATGGCTTGGTTGCTCTACCACCTGTTTCTCGGAATAAAGATCCTTCCTGTTTATACTATTGCTGACATTTTCTGAAATGTTAAATAACTCTTGTTAAGATGTTCTTTACCTGAAATTATGGTAATAGTTACATTATTTGGCACCCTGGTTGGCACACCACTTCCCATTTCAGCTCCAAATTTATTTCACTTTCCAGTTTTATTTTTGAGAGAAGAAGACTAAGGAGACTTGAATATTTGCTTTATATTTCTTCATTGTATGACTTAAGTAAAAGGTATCAGCTTACCTATTCTTTGTGGGATTTCAAGTATGTCCCACTGCTCTTTTTCCCTTCACATTCCCCTGCAATATTTCTGCTGCTTAACCATCTTTTCCCTTTTATAATGCTCCATGTTAGATTACATCTTTTTTTATATATTTAGGGAGCTATTAATTCAGTGTCATGGTTCATTATTCCTATTAATCACTGAGGCATCATTAAATCAGTGTACATTCATTATATGATGCAAACAGAAATAATTCCAGATTTTGGTGGAGTGAAAGAGACCAGCCACAATATTTTCATCCAGACTTAATTGCCTGTGTCTCGTCCATATACAATATAGAATATGAAATCAGCAAAGACAAGTCAGCTTACTTCCAAAATATGTTGTGAAACTGTAATTGATGCTGCTGCTTTTACAGGAGAAGCTGTTGAAGTGAATCATTTGAAATAGTAAAATACACACTTTTCAGTTCCTTTCAAGCTGAGATACATAACATAATGTTACAGGCTGATTTAGTGAATTCAGCTCATATCATACATTTTCATCCCTGGACTCTCCTTACGTCACAGAAGTGCTCCAATCAATACAGTGTAAGAAGGAAAAGAAGAAGAAGAAAATTTAAAAGGCAAAAGGTGTGTGGTTACAGCAGCAGTGGAGAGCACACTTTGGGGTTGTCCTTGGAACTCAGCTGGTTCTGAGTGCCAGCTGACTGTGGCCCATCTATACGCAGGGGGGACGACAGAGTACCTCACAGTAATGGCATTTTGCAGCAGCAGCAACTTGTCTTAATGGTGTTTTTGGCCCCAGAAGCCCCCAGAAGCTTTGTATGCTAGATGGCGGCCATGAGTGATTTACTCGCATTTGCACTTTGCTGCCACCAAACTTTTTTTAAAAACAAAAATGATGCCCAAGGTGTGATAGAGTGATACAGTGATTTTTCAATTGAACAGGACAGCAAAAAACAAAAAACAAAAAAACAAAAACAATTTTATCGCCTTAGCTATTGCTCGCTTAGGCAAAAATCCAACATGGCAGCAGTGGGACTTGCCCTGTTAGCAAGCCCCCCCCACTTCGTACATCTGGCCAATCAGCTTTGCACTTCTTCTCCTATGGGAAAGTGATTGCTTGTCCCAACGAGCATGAATGCACACCCCTCTCATTTTTTTTTAAAAAAAAACTATTGCCATTTTAGGCCCCTCTCCTTCCAAATACTGTGGATTGATGTGGGATCCCATTTAGACAGGTCATATTCCCAGCAAATTCCATGAGGGTTACTTTCACCATTTAGACACCCCCTATGTCTTTTTCTGCCCTTACATTCAGAGGGGTTTCAGGGAGGATCAGGATAACTGGGAAAGCTCTGTGAGCTGGAATGGAGACCAGTGGGTTTGAGCAGCCCTTCTTTGTCATACAGGTTTCTTTATACATTACAGTTCTGACATGGACTCCACTCATCTCATCACTTCCCTTTGGTGATATTCCATAATGCATGTATTGTTGCATCATTGAGGAAGAGCTGCACAACAAAGTTGGTAAGTGACAAGCAAGAATACAAAGAAACCATCTTCAGCTGCAGTTTGCAGCTAGCTCTTTGTAAGAACCGTATCCGTTTGAATTAGCCATCTTTATTTATGTATGTAATGTCTCTCTTTTGTGTGCCTTTCCCTACCACATTCTGTGGGTATTAGGAACCTTTCTTCTTCCAGCCCTTACAATTGTGGTTGAATACTGCAAATCTATAAAAACAGCCCGGTGCGTTTGCATTAGTGAGAAAAACACCACGTCCTTCTCAATGCTGAAGATTATGGTATGTTATCTTGCGAGATTAAGGGCTTGTCTACATGGGCAATTTACCGTGTCTTCCCCCATTGTGAACCCCTTCAGTCCTGACTATGCAGGGCTTTTGCCCTGTTTTCCCCCAGGCAGTTCTTACACCCCTGGGCCTAAGACAGGGGGAAGACAGGGCAAGTCCTTTTAAAACAGTTTCTAAAATATGTATTTTAATCCATTCCCACTAGGAAGAAAAGGATCAGGCCCTGTGTGACTGCAGGAACCCATTCTGGCATGCCAGACCATCACTGCAGCTGCCCTCTGATGTCGCTCTTCCACAGCAGGACACAGTCCTGCAGCATGTGTCCATTGCTGGTTATGTGCAGGGGGTCTTGGTCACATGTTGAGGGCCAGCTTCCTGCCTGCAGAGAGAGCAAGGGAAATGCAAGCAGTGGTGTCTGCAGTGATAGGCTGGTGAACCTTTCTCCAGCCCATTCCGCCCAGGTAATGCAGGAGGAATTGGCCTGATCCATGGCCAGGATATGCCGATTGGGAGCCAGCATATCCTGGCTCATGTAGATGAACCCTAAGGCTACTGACACACTGCTGAAATAATCCTGTTTGACACCACTTTAACTGCCATGGCTCAATGCTACGGAATTCTGGGGTTTGTAGTTTTATGAGATATTTAACCTTCTCTGTCAGAGAGCTCTGGTGCCACAAATACAAATCCCAGGATTCCATAGGATGGAGCCATGATAGTTAAAGCAGTGTCAAACTGCATTATTTCTACAGTGCGTCAGCAGCCTATTATGTTCCAATTGTGTATGCTATTTGGGAAACAATATAGTATGCAGTAGCTACCTAACATTTCTTTTGACAATGAATAAGGGTTTGTTATAACGTACTCTAAAATGAATACAAATATTGGTTGCCTCTGTTAACCAAATCCCCCCTATACTAAATGCACTTGGAAGGCACAGATGGTTTAAACAAAGGATCAAGTTCCATTCCTTCAAATGTCAACAAAATATTTGGTGAGAAAGTGATTAACTCCTATATCATGATTTCTGTCAAAGGCAACTAGCAATTAGAGGATAGGGCAAAATTAAAGAATAAAACTATTCAAAAAGGCAGTCTGAGTATCATGGTCTGTCACTTTCTTTATGTGAGCATGGTGAAAATATATTTAAATTTCTACATGAGCAGACATATCCTATTACTCCTTCGGTAATAAAAAAGAAATAATCATTGATCTGCTTAGGTTTACAACACATCAGTGATAATCAACCAGGAGTCCAAGGACCAGACACGATGGCCTTATCAATTTTGATAGGGTGGATAATACACACACATAGGAGACATCCACACTAGAGAAATAATTCAGGTTGAAACTGGATTATTTGCATGGCTCCTTCCAATGGAATCCTGGGATTTATAGTTTGGTGAGGCACCAGCACTCTTTGGCAGAGAAGGCTAAAGACCTTGTAAAACTACAAATTCCAGGATTCTATAGGAAGGAGCCATGCAAATAATCCCGTTTCAAACTGGATTATTTGTGTTGTGTGGATTCCCCCCATCGACAAGGGTGGGGGGGGAGGGAAATGGTTTCAAAAGCTGGTCATGAGAATGAACATATCTTATTGGCTTTTGTTTGTCATCCATCAACTATACCTGAGTAGCTATTGCAGCACAACATCATTGAAAGAGTTTATCACACTACTCAGAGGGTATGATGCTATTATTCCACTTTAACTGCTGTGGCTGCCTCCTGTGGAATTCTGGGATTTGCAGTTTAGTGAGGCCTAAGAGCTCTCTGGCTGAAAGTTCTAAACACTCCTCCCTAAACTGCAAATCCCAGCATTTCACAGGAGGCAGCCAGAGCAGTTAAACTGGAATAATAGTGCTATAATAGTGTAGTGTGATAATCTTAGCCAGGTGATGGAGGCAAAAATGAGCTCATAGAAGGGCACTAGAAATACACTGGCAACCAGATGTCTTGAGAGCAGTTGTTGTCCAAACCAACCCTCCCATACTTCCTTGGCTCCATGCCCATTTGACCCCCATCTTTGCCTTGCTGGAAGGTAGGCCCGAGGTACAATGGAGAACACTGTCCTGTCAAGTGTTGAATAAGGATGAACCATGCAGTCTGGTTAGTTTCTGTACATGAAGAAGGGAGAGGACACCATCTTGTCCTTTGATTAAGGCAGCAAAATCTCTTCAGACCTGTGGGTGGTCAGCTGTCCCACAGCAACATCACATTAGGTGTCATAAGGAGCTAAAAACTGGATAATTAATATAGAAAAATAGAAAGGTGAAATCTATCCTAGCTCAGAGCAGAGTTTCAATTCAGTCTGGAGACTCAATCTTTATTCCATCTGGGAGGCATTAAGATGGCATCTCCTCTAGTGCCAAGTAAGAAGTAGGTCTCTCAGGAAAGAATATTTCTCTGATGAATGTCATGTCTGACTTAGTATCACATCCAAAAAGTAAAAATAAAAATCACCTGAGACCCTTCCCTCATTCCCTGCACCTGTGCCCAACACTACTAAAGGGTACACAAGAAGAGCTGTGCAGGATCAAATGAAAGACCTTTCCAGTCCAGCATCCTGCATCCATGGTGACCATCAAAATGCCTATAGAAGCCCACAAGCAGGCCCTGGGCACAGTAGCATGTCTGATCCTATCTTCCAAGAACTGGTATTCAGAAGCATCTTGCTTCTGACAGTGGGGAATAACATAGTAATTATGACTACCAGCTACTGACAAACTCATTCTCCATGAATTTATCTTATAATTGGTAGGGATGTAATGGTTAGATAGATAATTTTCTTCTCAAAGGAAGCAGTAAATAATTTTAGAAGTTTTTTTCTACCAGTGAGAAAGCCTGAAAATTGTAATTTTTTTTTTATTTTGGCATACATATATACGTAACAGATTTGACAAGTCGTAAATACATATTTCCCCCAAATCATGTTATATTATACAAAAAGAAGAATTTACAACCTAATATATCACTGTTTGCCTAGTTTCTAATAAAATTAAATATACAATTCCATTCACATTAATCAGTTTATAATAAATATTCATCTTAATGACTTCCTTACTGGTAACCTCCAGAAGTTTTTTCTTTTACCTATTCTCAAACATCCATTCCTTCCCCCAACACAAGGGGGTTCTTTCCCAATATACCTTGGCTTCTATATTTATGTACAATCATTATTAAGGTACATTCTACCCTTAATCTCTAATGCAGTCTATGTTGTGACAATTTATTATTATTATTATTATTATTATTATTATTATTACTATTCATTATATATATTTTCCCCCTTTCCTCTGTTGCCTCTTATTTTCCATTGCCCTATAGGGTAACTGCTGTTCTACCCCATCTATCAGCTAAATATACAATAATCTTTGTCCAGTCCTTTTGATGTTTCCCCTCTAACTCTCCTTTTAGTTTCATGGTTAATCTATCCATGAAAAGGGATTCAAATAATTTTTCAAGCCATTGATCAATTGTAGGCGGGTCTTTGTTCTTCCACATTCTTGCGTAGAGTATCCTAGCCGTAACTAGCATATAGAAGATTATTTTTCCATTTTGTATCTCCTGTGATCTCTCTATCATTCCAAGCAAAAACACTTTGGGTTTCCATTGAAGACGGACATTCAATATTTGGCCAATTATTTGTTGAACCTGAGTCCAATTTTTTTTGCTTTTTTGCGTTGCCACCATAGGTGATAAAAGGTGACGAAAATTGTAATTTTTGAAGACTATTCATAGTTCAGGATATTCATTTTCTGTGAAGAAAATAATATTATGCTGTTTCCTATACAAAAGACATTGTAGTTGGGAACTTATTTTGTGATAAATTCACATTTATTGTGCAGAGTAAGTCCCAAACAATGAAGATTCCCATCATTTTAGTCATTTCCCCATCACTTGAGAAACATGTATTTCAATCATTTTAAAAAATTATTTTGGGTTTCTTCATCCCTACAATTGTTGTCTATTGCTATGCCTTATGGAAGTGGATTTTATAGTCTGTGAAGACGCTTCATTGTGCACTGAAAACCAAGGATCTCCTTCTGCCCCTCTGCATATCAGTCTCTGAACTACAGATGAATTTCAACAAACTACGTAATTTGCTTTTAAACAGGCACCAAACAAGAAAGGGGGAAATGTTCGCCCATCTAGCCTGCTTAAGTCTTTGAAGGAATGGGTGTTGTGCTTCCTCCTCCCTTCTGACCTTTAAAGAACCACAAATTTATGCTATTAAATGGTGCACATTGTGGAGCACTGCTTAAGGCATCTGTTGCTCACTCAAAGCACAGCAGTTGCAGTCTAAACGTTGTATAGTTTCTTCAATTTCATGCTCAGAGAATAAAGGTTAAATGTACCTTTTATATGAAACATACATCACACTGTGACAAATAGGAAAGTTTATTAAATGCAGATGGACTGGGGAAGCTGCATGTGAGGTTTAGAATATTTAATCAGATGGAGTGGGAGAGGGTGGGTGTATGGGAAGATTTCACAGTGCAAAAGTCAGAATGGCTTATGCCTCCAAGGTTCACATCATTGTAGCTTCCATTGTGTCAAAAATAGCACACATTCAAAAATAATGAATGAGCCTGTGAAATCTTTTTTTTTTAAAAAAAAACAATAATAAAGCAATTTCAATTAAGCTTGATTTAGATTTATTTTTCTCTTGACACTTCTCTGTTTCAAGCACGTTGCCATCTGTTCTTAGCAGTTTTTCTGCACAACAGAGGGTATGATCCAACCAAAGTCAGGAACTTTTCCAGGCCCATGGATTTAAATGGGAGAAACTTAAACACATACTTAACTCTCCCAGTATGAAATCGATAGACTTAAAATGTGCCAATCTTTGGCTGAATTACAAACAAAAGTTTGTCATGATCAACAGCTTGTTAGAATCCATACCTTTAAGGATTTCCCCCCACCCCTGAAATATAGAACATACCAACCCAATCTGAAAATAATTTCCCATTGATTTCTATGGGAGGGTGCCAAGTAATTGCAGTCAATCTGACTTAAAAAGTGCTTAACTTAACCATACCTAGGATTCTGCAGAAGTAAGCAAGTAATGTTTTTTGCTGATATGTCTGAAAAGTTAGTTATACTGTCTTATTTGGTGAGAGTTTAGTACCTTTGTGAACTGAGTGTTAAAATTTTCTGTTGCTACTAGATAAATGCTTAGCACAAGGGCTTACCCTGCTAAAAGCTGTAACATCATGTGGGTGGTGGCAGGAACATTACTCTATTGCCATTAGATATACCAGAGTGACTGCTGGGAATTGGTACATTAATCTTCAAACTGGAAAACTATTCCATTAACTTGTAGAAATCCTCAGGTGGGAAATTACCCCAACTCTTTCTCAGTTTCTCAATGGAAGAGAGGTAGAAAGGGGAAAATAGGAGTTCATTTTGGGTAGAACAGTACATGAGTAAAGGCGTGGGGGTGAAATGGGGCCCAAGCACCTCTTTTTGAGGCGGGAATACAAACTAGTAACACAAGACCTCAGCCACACAGATAACTATGTCTCCATCCCACGTATGCAGTCTTGGTAGTCATGAAAGAGAAGTTTCTATTTGAATTCTAAATTATGCCTATATTTCTGAAATTATACTGTAATTCATACTGGGACTTTTCTACCACCTCCTCTCATTTTGTAATCTTTCATTTTAACACCCAACCTGGGGGGGGAGCACATGGACTGTTTTGTAATTTTTTTATTGTAGAGATTTCTAGACTCATCCCTGAGCCTGGAGACCCAGGTTTTGGGGGGTGGCCAGGAGTGTGTTTGCCTTGTTGAAGCTACTGTGCCAGTTGTACCAGAAGTCAGTGACACATACCTTGATTATATTGCATTTGGATAACACGCTCCACATGAGGTTGCCTTTGGAAACTAGAAACTACAGCAGATCCGAAATGCTAGAGTGCTAACTAGGGAGATTTTAACACGGGCTATATATCCCATGGCAGAAACAGAACAGGGTCGGGAAAGGTTTTCCCTTTCAGACGACGTCCACCCTGTTCCATTCCTACATTGTGCCTGTGCTGTTTTCTCCCCGTGATATAGTATTCATGGGGAGAAGTCGTTAATAAGCACCCAGTTCCATTTCTGTTACGGAATCACGGGTGTGCGAATCGGATCCCGTCCCTGTTCTGGAATGACAGGGATTGGGGAGGAGCTCCGTGGCAGGCACTTCCTGCCACGATTTGGACAGCCAGGTAAGTGCCACCATTCCCACACCCCTTCCCGGGTTACTTGTATTTAAAACATTTTTTTCAATTTTTATTCTTTCTTTTGACAGCTGGGTTTTTTTTTAAATTTGAATTTCCCCCCTGTTCGTTCTCTTGAGAGAATGAGTGGGAGTTCCCCCGGCCGGTCGTAAAAGCAGCGTTACGACAGCTGCATTTACAGCCGGCCAGGCAAGGAGGGAGGAAGAGCGTTCCTGTTCCGGAATGGAGGTAAGTGTGCGAATATTTACCTCTATTCCGTTGCAGGAATGGGAGAGGAGTTGGTGGGACAGAATCGGGGCTTTTAGCCCCCATGTGAACATCTCCTTGGTCTTGTTACAGGGGAATACTCGTATGTAACTCACTTGCTGAAACAGCATCACTGGCTACTGGTTCATTTCCAGGCACAATTCAAAGTGTTGTTTGTGATGTCTCAAGCCCTATACAGTTGAAACCCAGACTATCTGAAAGCCCATACTTCCCCACAGGTGTTTGCCTGAGACTTACAATCTTTGCAGGGAGGGGGGGACTTTCTGTAGGTCACATGATGCTCACAGGCTAGTTTGGTACAGACATGGGAGAGAACCTTTTCACTGTCTGCTCCTAGGCTATGGGACTCCCTCCCAAGGGAGGCTCAGTTAACCCCCTCGCTGCTCTCTTTTCGCTGGCAGGCAAATAACTTGCTATTTAAACAGACCTTCAGTTTTTAACTGGTTGGGACAGAAGAATGTTAAATGGGTGTGCTGTATTTTTTTTTTTAACTGTGTGTTGAATGTGCTTTTAATGGTTTCAAATTAGTTGGATTGGTTGTTGGATGGTTAAATTTTGTACAATATGTTGGGTTAACTATTTTGTTTTAAGCCCCCGTGGGTTCAATACTGGGAGGAAGGCAGGATATTAATTGGCTGATAACTGATAGATTGAATAATTTTGAAGTCCTAATAAAGGTATCATCCTGTCAATGTTCTGATTCTTTAAAATAATTTTAGTCTGATAGACCAATGTGGCTATAAATACACTGGACTAAAATCTCATTTTGAGTAGACCCATTGAAAAGAATGGAACTGGTAGGCAACAACTAGCTTTAATCCCAATGCAGCAAGCTGCACATTAGAAGAAATCTGGGTGTCAATCTACTTTCTTGGATTAGATTCCTCATTACCAGCAACTTGGATTCATCTGGCTAGTGAGTACATCTTCCGAGCCTCAGAGCCTCGTACATACCAAGACCCCAAATTTGATGGAACAGCTTTCCTATCATCTGATCGCCCATACTCTGAGGTTATCATCTGAACCCTTTCTCTATGTACCTTTTCTGAGAGAGACCTGGAAGATGGTGGACAGGGTGAGGGTTTTCAGTTGTGGCCACCTATTTATGGAATGCTGTTTCTAGGGAAGTCCATCTGGCCCCAACATTATCATATTTTCTTCACTGGGTTGGGACATTTTTCTACTCCCCAGCATTTGGTGGGATATGATTGATCAATTTCAAAAAGCCTACACTCTTCCTTTAAGAAAAAGGCATCCAATACATCAAACAAACACATGAAACAAGAAACTGTAATTGTGAATATTCATCTTCATATTTTGTCATTTGTTCTTCTTTTCAGATCTGTTACCAAAGTCAGCAATCTGCATACATAAATGTTTTCACAACTGGGCCATCTAGTTATTGTCTTGGCAAATGAGCATTAAAGATAAAACAAAAGAGTTGTAGAAATTTGTGACATTGTACTGCTGTCAAAAATTAGATGTGGAGAAGTTGTGAACCACCAGCTACATACGACAGTTCGCATATCTCCTGACCAGCATAGAGCTACACAGTTGATGATCATGATGGCGTTTGTCAGACATTTGACAGCTTGGTTGGTTCCAAGTGCTAACATAGAATCATAGGAGATTATCAGCAGGGACCAAAAAAGTGTCCCCATCTTGCTATACTATATTCCACCCTGCTCCTGTCCCTGTGCCAGCATAATAACCCTCAGGCATGTCTGACTATGCTTGGCTTCCACTTTCCTCTGTATAACGAATTCCAGAAGAACATGGTCACTACCCCCTAAGGATTCCACCACTTCCACCCCATTAACCAGTCCATTCCCATTGGTTAGAATCAGATTTAAAATAGCTGATCTCCTTGTTGCCTCTTCCACCTTCAGTACAATGAAATTGTCAGCAAGGCAAGTGAGGAATTCGTTGAACGTTAAATTTTAACAAATATCAGGATAGTTAAAATCCTCCATTATTACTACATCTCTCCTGTCTAAATGTGTGGTCATCTCTTCTGGGAAGGCAACATCCAAGTCCTCTGTTTGGCTTGGAGGTCTGTAGTAGACCTCCCCCCCCCCATGACATCCTTGCTGTTTCTCTCCCCCTTGATTTTTACCCAGATGCTCTCAATCTAGCTCCCAGGATTTAAGTCATGGATCTGTTCACAGGTGTACATATCCTTAACATATAATGCTACTCCACATCCCTTCCTGTTTGGTCTGTTTCTCTGAAATATGTTATACCCCTCTAGTACTACATTCCAATTATGAGATTCATCCCACTAGATTTCAGTGATGCCTATTATATCATATTTGCTTTGCTGTGCTAAGAATCCAAGTTCATCCTGTTTATTTCTCATGCTCTGTGCATTAGTATAGAGACATCTAAGACCATGGGCCATTCCCCTATCTGCCTTTTAAAGGTTTTATTCTTCCCATTGTTGGGTTGTTCTGCTATTTGCCTTGTTCTCTGTATAACATTTGGACTATTATCTCTAGCACTCAGTGAACTCCTGCCTTCAAGGGTACTGTCTCCCTCCCCCACACAACTCAGTTTAAAGCTCTCCTGATGAGATTTTTCAGACTCTTTGCAAAAACATTCCTGCCAACTGCTATGAGGTGAAACCTATGGTCCAGTGGAACCAACTGCAGGGCCAGTTGTTCACCTCCACCATTTTTCTCTCCCTTCCTGGGCCATGCCCTTCCGCTAGAAGGACAGACGAAATGACTATCTGTGCATCCAAGTCCTTCAGCTTCATACCCAGAGCCTCATAATCCCTTTTGATATTCTGAAGGCTGTGCCTTGCAATATCATTGGTTCCCGTGTGGACCAAAAGGAAGGGGTAATGATCAGTAGGCTTCATGAGTCTTGTCATCCTCTCCATTACATCATGGATTTTTGCACCTGGGAGACAGCACACCTCTTGAGACATCTTATCAGGCCCACAAACTACATAACCAGGGTTGGAGAAATCTTTTAGTTTTGCTTTCTAATGAATTTGAATTTTTTAAACCTCACATTTTTTCCATCCTGAAAATGATAGAATCTGAAAATTTTAGTAAATAGTTCCAAAACCAAGTGAAACAAAACTCTCCGCCTTTTGCACAGACCATTTTCAATAGGTATAGTTATTCCTAACACTGAAATTCAATAGGTATAGTTATTCCTAACACTATCTGCTAGCCATGTAGATGTTAAATATATAGAGCTTGTCAGGAAAGAAGTGGTTTCAACTTGAATTCAGCACTAGCCTCATTCAATACTCAAGGATTCAGACCCATGTTTTAAAGACTTAAGCACTCCAACACTCTGAGCATAGATGAGTCAATCCATCAATGTCTTGCTTTCATATCTCATACCTCATCCCAATCATGAAGGAATTTGTAAATGTTGGTACTATATATGTTTGAAACATAAACCAATACAAAGTATTTTATTATTTCCTTCAACTGCCTCCATTTAGTATGGATGGACCCAATTCTTGCCTTATTAAAAACAAAATTAAGGTGTGAAATGCTTGTGTATTGTCATTTTTCAAGGTCTAGAACTATATTCAGGGTTTCTAGAAATTAAGTAACAAAATGGCAAACAAATGGCAGTCACATTTGAGACACACCCATCCATGTACATGTATGTTATTAACTGCCTTGAGTCTAATTATTGGGAGAAAAGTGGGATATAAATTAATAAAATAAACAAGTTATCCACTTTGTTGCTTGATTTCTAGAAACCTTGGGGGATTGGTTCCGGGGGCCCCCGCGGATACCAAAAACTGTGGAAAACATCTAGAGAGGAGTCATCTTTAGGCATTCTCTAGGAAGACTCTATGGTAAGTGTGCTGTTTTGTGTCCAGTGGATAACTGAAACTGCAGATGTTGGTTCTGCTGATACAGGGTCCTACTGTAGTTCTAGATTTTGAAGAATGTCATCAAAGCACCATGCAGTGCAGAATCTTCCAGTTCACAAATTCCTTTTAAACTATGCCACAGCTGAGGTATATGCAGAACTGCATGTTGTGGCTTGTTATGGGACTTGCACAATTGTGATTTTCTGGGATGTCTCTAACTGAAAGAAGGAAAAATGCTTAGATTTTATATCCCGCCATGATGAGCAGTTTCAGAGCAGACAAAAAGCAAACTGCAGCCTTGGCAAGTATTAAGGCTCACTGATTGATTTTTGGTATATAGCATGTCCCTATTTTTGGATTTGAGATGTTAGAGGATACTGCACAGCATAGTTATGTGACTTGCACCTGCAGCCATTGCAATCCTGAAGAATTGTTTGGTTATTTCCAGCCCAGTCTTATATAACTGTACTCAAAGTGGATGTGTTTCAGCATTGTAGCTATACATCTGTTTTGTTCAAACCCATTTTGTCAATGGCAAGCTTAGGAGAACTTCACTGGTGAATCTTGTACAATTAGGAAAGACCAGATTTGGGTCATTAGAATTTGCTCAACTTGTGTTATATGTCTCTGTGTATAATTAAATATAACATCAGATAACGTACAATGCATCATAGAAAGTACATAAAAAGAAAGATCCTGGTACGACATCTGCATGTTGATGAAAAAGAACACTCTTTCTTCCAGTATTACTTGTCCCATCCATTTAAGCCGAAGACTGTGATGCTGGTTGTTAACGGCTTTCTTATGGCCTATTTAATTGTTTAATTTTTGGAAACCATTATTAGGTCTGAAGCACTAACAAGCAGTTGCTATGCTTTCCCCCCCTCATGAGTAAACTTTGCAGTGTGAACTCATTGTGTTTAATGATACAAATGTAGTTCATTTACAGTTTAATTTCTAGTCATTGCTGGGGGAATTTTCAGTTCAATGTTTTTTCCTCCCATTTAATGCAAGCTTTCAAACATGTTGTTCAAAATGGTCATTTCCCTTCCCACTAATACTGAACCATTCCAGCATTGTTCTACTACTATCAGAGCTCTCCAAGGTCACACAGGCTGACTAATCTGTGCAATCCACATTGCAGCATGTTCATGGAGCTTGACAGAAAGCCATGAACTCAGCATCTGTGGTGATGCTGGTCACCATATTATACAACCGTTTTATTTCATTTGGATCTAATGTGCTTTAAAAATTTTTTTAAAAGGACTGTGAGGATCATAGGTTCAGTATAAAAGCCAAATTCTTGATCATCCCCATTCCATTCTTAATGATCCTGATCCAGATCTGTGCTATGCCAGTGCTTAGTATAGGTTATAATGGCTGTTCTGGTGTGAACATTAGAGGGTATTGTGCTCATAGAGAATCTTTTTTAAAGCAGCTACATGAGTGCCAATAGATATGATACATTGGGTGGCAGCAACAGCTGGTAGCCATAGCCCCAAACATCCCGTGTTTTGTGTGCATGGTTTTATGTAGTATCTGAGTGGAACCCTGACCCGCCCTGAACATTTCAGGGGTGTTCAGACAACCAGATTAATAAGCTATTACATATGTACAATGGGACGTTGGTATCCACTGGAGATTGGTTTCAGGAAATCCCCCCACCCCAACACACATAAATCCATGGATGCTCAAGTCCCAACATACAGTATATAGTGGCATAGTAAAATGGTGTATGCCATTATATAAAGTAGCAAAATCAAGTTTGCTTTTTGGAACTGTTTTTTTGGGGGGGGGGGGAGGGAATATTTTCAAGCAGTGGATGGTTGAATTTGTAGCTGCAGAATCCATGGATATGGAAGGCCGACTGTACCATGATAAATTAGTGTCTGCCTAATTGTCTACTGGAATACTTGCCTTTTGGTAGCTCTATTTGAGTCATTTACAGCACGCTTCTCACTTCAATAAGTCGCTAATGGTCTGCATCCAAACAGTAGTCCAAAGCAGAGTAGATCCATTAAATCAATGGTATTTACATTATTAAGCAATTGATTCAATGGGTTCAACCTAGTTGGGTTCCTGGACAATGCCTACAAAGACCCAGGCCTTCAACACTGATGTTATCCTTCTAAAAATCACCATGATGACAAACATTTCAGTTAACACATTGGATTACTCTAGAAATACTACTCCTTCATATTTTTTAAAAAATAATTGACTTTTGTTGAACTACAATTGATTTTGATCTCTTGTAGTTTTGAATTTGTATAAAGTTTAGATGAGAAACCACTAGAGTCAATAGTGTGTGTTTTTTTTAAATGGTTTACGATCATTGTTCAGATAAAATTTAAGGATGGAGGTGACAAAACACGTCAAGGGTTGAGATTAATTTAAGTAGGCTCAGTTCTGATTTATTACTTTATCTTGAATTAAGACCTAATCTTGTCCCACATCATTGGACAAAGGTCTAACATTTGTTTTAGGCGTGCAGTGATTAATTTCTCTTATGCTTTTTATAGCTTTGCAGTTCAGCAACACTCCAGGAGCAAAACAGAATGCTGCTAACTTTAGAGGCCAACATGAACATATCTATCTAAGATGAGCAATCAATATATAATTCATTGGTTTTGAATTGCCTTCCTCCCCCATCCCCTTCAGATAAATGAAGGCTGTGTAATAGAGCCACTGTTGCTTCCAGTATGACTACATCTCTTGTCTCACTGTTATCTGTGGACAAATAGGTTTTGCAGGCATTTGGTCTAACTGCAAAAGCCAATGAAACTTGCTGAGCTAGGAAAAAAAAGTGGAAAAATGTCGGTGCATTCCATGAGCAGTAATGGCTATCTTTTGAACGCTTTGACTAGGGTTTATATTCTAAGCATGGCAGATTTTGAATCCAATCTATTACATGTTTAGGTGTATGCCAAATCTAAACTATAACAAGTAAATATAACAGTTTTTTGAAAATATAGGTATATTTCTGAGATTTGGGGGTTCTGTGGAAGTTCTTGGCTGCTGAATAAGGGTAGGGGGAAGATGGAGGAAATGTTCCTGTTGGTTACTCTATCTCTTGCTATATTTCTCATTTGTTTTTTGTTTTTTTTTAAAAAACTAACCACATGGTGTTAAAGAACTTCAGACAGTACAAATGGCTAAGAGGCTGGGTTTTTTTTTTTTTAAAAAAATTCCAGGATACATAACAGCACCCTGCACCCCCAAAAAGAAACCTTTGAATAGGATGTATACTTGGATAGTTCCAGATGATAATCAGCAAGGCTTTGTATTGTTGCTTTTTTGCACTAGTCTGGTTTCTGGTTTGTTAGTTTCACTTTCTCTTGCGCTTGTATAGGTCACCCACTGTATCTGTGGGGGATGCATTCCCAGATTTACTGCAAATACTTGAAACCATGGTTAATAGTGAACCCCATGGAATTGCTCTGGAGGACCTAGGAAATGCTTAGAGAGGACACCTCTCTAGGCAGCTGCAGTGAGACTATGGTAACTTCTGCTAGAAGTTACCATAGAGTTCCACTGGAAGACCTAGGAAATGCTTAGAGAGACCAGTGCTATTCTGCTTTTCTAAAGAAAAGTAACATTTCTTAAGTCCTGTTCACTCTCTTATCCCATCTGTCATCTGGAGTATGTAGGTCCATGCATAGCTCAGTGTGATGAAGGAGCTGTGTAGAGCCATGCTGAAGCCAATCTACGATATTCAGCAAGCCTGCACTGTAGATATGGTGATGCACTGTAGATATGGTGACATTTTCATGGGGCTCTTCCCTTTTCTGCTGTCTCTGGTGTAGACAAATGATGAAAAGTTCCCTGTTCAATAGTATTGTTCATTTTATTCCACTCGGTTGATCATGGACAAAGCATCTTAATTGTCCCAACATCAGTTTTTCTTTTGGAGAGGGAGAAGGAACCTTTAATTACTTATTTTCTGTCATTGTCCATTTTTTCCGTGCATTTCATTTTCATTCACATAGTGAAACAGTGATATTCTGCTATTAAAATGTGAACATTAACTGTTTTTTAAAAGATATACTAGTAATTAAAGCCCTGCCTACTTTGCTGGAGTAGAAACTGAAACTGGAGTAATTAAGACAAACAGTTCAAGAGACATTTCACAGGCGATTTAGCATTCATCTCCCAGGCACAATGAGCAATAAGAAAGAAAATGGGCAACCTGTAAACAGAAATGTTTTCTTTAATACTGGAAAAGGCCTTTGCTGAAAAAGACTTGTGAGTCAATGTGAGACATGAATCTTGGTCATGGGACATTGTTGGATAATAGACCACACTATTAAGTTGCATGTGGAACCTTCTACTTCCTGCTAATTACAGAAAAGCAATGCCTTTAGAGAACTAAAGGGCTCTGGTGTGGAAGCAAACAATGAATGATGCCTTAATAAATGCATATAGCAATGTAATAGAATGTAATATTGTTAATGAGACAACTAGATCACTTCTTTTCTCTACAAATTAATATTAGCAATGGTAGAGGAACCTGCTCCAGACAGCAATATGTATGTTTCTTTCATTAGAGTGAAACCCACAATAAAATGGAAGTCTGCAGGATTTAATTGTCTTAAAAACAGCGAAACCATGCCGGTTCGCTCTTTTAATTGGCACTTGCTAGTTTAGAAGCTGACATTATTCAACAGTATTATGTGAGAATATTCAGTGCAGCTGCATGCATTTTGCTGTGGGCCCAGGAACAGAGCTTCAGCCACTGTGGAAGGAACAATTAGCCTTGAGAAACCCTGGAGTGAAGCAGCTTTGTGACAGTGGTGAGGTCTGGCTTCATGGAATCAGGTGACAGAAGGACCCAAAGTGAACTTCTTGACCAGAGGCAACTGCAGGTACTCTGCATTACTTCTTCCTTCAAAATGCAAGTACCAGTTGCATGGAGGCATGTTAAGGTTGGGGAGTACAGAGGAGACAAAGGACTTTATCAGAATACCCCCCCCTTAAACCTGTCCTTTTGCTGGCATAACTTTTTATATGATTTTAAACAACATTTGCACCTCCGGGGCATAGAGCAACACCAGTGGGTTTGTTGGTGGGGAAATGGTACAGATACTGTGGTCCCAGTCTAGACTGGGAGGCCCACAGCTTGTTTTGATGAATGACAGTGAGCAACAGTCATAAATACACACCTTTAAGCTTGTGCATAATGTAATCTACATTTTGCCTTCTTGTGTCTTGAGTTATGTAAGCAAAGGGACTTTGTCCTCTTTCCTAGTGAAGTTGTCCCAGTGTAGGATAATCCCCTAGTCTGCAATAAAGAGAAGAGGATAAATATGAAGAATGATAACCTGCATTAGGAGATGTACATCTGGCGTGTAGCTACTTCTCTAAGTTATGTCTCCTGGTGCTCCCCGTAAACTCACCTTTTAAATGGCACAGCCATACAACACAACAATTGCATGTCATTGTAGAGTGTAGGGGGGCAGATAGGAAACATGTTCAGCTCTTTTCGTGTAGCTAGATGCACAACAGGCAGCCACAGGGTTTTCTGGAGGCCCTCAGGAAATCTCTGCACATGACAACCTCGCAGCACATCCAGCTACAGGAAAGACCTGGACACATCTCTGGTGATTCACCCCACTTTCCAACAGCATAGTAATGGTTGTGTTGCAAGTGTAGCATCATTTCAAAAGCTGGGTTTTGTGTGGGATTTTGATCATTGTGTGCTTGGTAGAGAATTCTAACCTCCACAACAACCAAAGAAGTGTGTGACAATACAATGAGTTAGACCTAATGCTATCAAGACCCAATAACAGAATGCTAGCCAAGTTCCCATAAAATAGTGAAAAATTATACACAAGGGCTAACCATATTGTGGAACAGGTTTGTAATGAAAAATGAAACAGTCTTATAATTTTGATTTGTAAGTGATTTCCTTCTTTTCCTTCTTTCTCCCTTCCCCCTCTCCTCCTCCTTCCTTCTTTCCTTTGCATAAATTCTGTATTGATGATTGGCAATTCCCCTCATATCTCTACACTTTTTAATCATATTTTTCTATTAACTTTTTGTTTTCTTTTATAAAACAGCTTCTCTTTTTCCTCAACATTTTGTCATGGTTGGATATCTTGTAGCTACACATGCACACCAAAAACCCATTAGCAGCACTTTAATTAATAAAAAAAACCCACTGTGTTAGGATGAAGCATGGCTAATGTAACATGTTGCTCAAATAAATTCTCCCATAAGTTTTATTACCCCAAGATTCTATTTTCTGCCAATTTATATACTAGTATTTAATCCTGCCAAACCACAAGCCCATGAATAACATACACTTATCACATTCTTGCCATACCAATTCATCACATTGTGTCAGTTAAGAAAGCACAGTATCAATTGATGGCAGGTTGTCCCAGCTGAGAAACAAGTGTGCATCATTAAAATTAAATTTTGTTTCCCTACCATTTTTTTCCTTTCAAAGACTTCTCCATTTCAGAGCTTTTCAGTCCAGACTTTTATTATTGTGACACAGCCTGGCTACAACTTACAGCCTTACCACACTCCGAAGAAAAGTGGCAAAGCAGCAGGAAGATTCTGTCTTTCCTGCTGCCCCATCTCATGACAGTGGCATTCTTTCGTTCTGGTCCCATGGGGGACTGAGGTAAAATCCCATCTTCTTGCTAACCAGAAAAATCTGTTTGAAAAAAAGTTGTGGTTTTACCTTGGTCCCCCATGGGACCAGAACAAAAGAACACCAGAAGAACAGTGGTAAGGCAGCACAGAAGACAGAATGTTGCTGCTGCTTTGCTGCTTTTCTTCAGAGTGTGGTAAGGCTATCAGTGACTTTCCAGTAGGCTTGGGTTTTGTTTGTTTTTTTTGCTTTGCTTTTGCAAAATGTTAGCATGAAAAACAAGATTTTGAAAGGAAGTGTCAACTTCATTTCCCTGACTTTTAAGCTGCTCATTCTATTCCAAATAGAAGATTCATATTATATGAAATGTTCAGACTGACTGGTCCAATCATAGAATCATAAAATCATAAGAGTTGGAAGAGGGGGCTGTAAAGGCCTTGTAATCCAACCCCCTACGATGCAGGAATACACAACTAAAGTACTCCCAAAACATGGCCATCCAATATCTGTTTAATGACCTCCAAAGAAAGAGGGTCCAGAACCCCCCAAGGCATTGTTGAAGGCATTCTATTGTTGGAAAGCTTTTACAGTAAAGAACTTCTTCCTAAAATTTAAGTGTAATCTCTGCTCTTATGATTTGAATCCATTAATTCATGTTTTTAGCAGCAGAAAACAAGCTCCGTCCACCTTTTATATGTCACCTCTCAGTTTTGTCTTCTCCAGACTAAATATGTCCAGCTCCGTACATTATTCCTCATTGGTTTCCAGACCATTGATCATCTTGGTTGCTCTCCTCAGGGTACATTTCAGCTTGTCAATATCCTTCTTGAACTGTACTGCCCAGAACTGGTAAAATCTGATCAAAGCAGAACAGAGTGATGCTCTTCTTAATACTCTTACTTCCCTCAATCTCGCTACTATACTCCAGTTGATCAGCCTAGAATTTCATTGGCTTTTTATTTTTATTTTTTTTGCTGTTGCTGCATCACATTGTTGACTAATATTCAAAGTGAGTGTTCTTTGTCCTCATATGGAATTGTGAATTTTACCAGGAATTGCAATGATCTGATCCTATGTATTGCTTTTTATAAACAGCTCCCTGTTACACAGATTTTAGAAATAATTGGTGGAGGGGAGTAAATATGGGAACACCTTGTCTTAAATATTTTATTCAATATTCTAAAAAAAAAGTATTCCATAATCCAATTCCCCAACTTTTCCGGAGAAAAAGAGTTTGAAAAAAATGGGGGGTGGAAATCCTCAATTGACTTTCATAGCTAAAATACACATAATAGAAAAAACATGCTTCAGTCAAAAGGGAAAATGTGTGCAAATTAAATAAACTGTGCAAATAAATGCAAAAATGGGGGGGGCGAGTGTTCAAAACTGCACAGATTTCAGTTCAGAAAGCAAGCAAGCACAAAGTCTTGCCAACCAGTATGAAGCAAGGATGGGAAGAAAATGTAGGTGGAGTTTTGGTAGAGACATTCATTTACATTGAGGCTAAGAGATTTTCACTTTCACTTGTATTTTGCTGATTTTAACAATGTCTTTTTATTGCATGCCTCTCCCCCCCCCCAATTGGGGGGAAAGCAGGATAAAGATAACAACAACAAACATATGCATGGTTTACTCTTGGAAAGGAGAAAAGATAAGCCTAACATCCTGAGATAGAGCTTGGGCAAGATGAGAAGTCTGATGAGATTCTGAAAGGCTCAATGAAATGAAATTGACAGATTTTCACCTCCACAGCATAGCTATGTATTTTGGTGGAGCAACAGGTGCCTTTGAGAAAAGAATACTGATGAGACAGAGACCAAGTCCAACAGATGAATGGGTGAGTTTCATAGAAATGGTAGTGAAATTTCAGAATGGATGGGATCATAGCTTGGTCATTGAACATATACTTTGCATGAAGTACATGTTTTTGGGATTTTTAAAAAAGATTTAGACAATATACAAGACAACATTATGTGGAGTTTTGCAGCACTAGGGGAAAGCAGTACTAAATTAATAGTTCTAAAACTGGACTTCACCTAGGTTTGTAGAAATAATGCATCTGATTTACAGCAAAGTCAGACCTCACCCCTGATAACATAGAGAAAGAACAAGGAAGAAAGAAAATTAGATAGCCTTCCTCATTTGCACTAATGGTACCTGGGAGGCTGTCATCACACTACTTGGCCACTTATGATATCTTGGAGTATACCTCCCTTCTTGGATAACCTAAAAATATGATAAAGATACCCAACTTACTAGTATCTTAAACTATATTTTCATTTCATTTTATCTGATACTGCATGGAATATGCAGGCCCTTGCTGTGATTCAATCCTGGATACTTTCAATTAAAAGGATCAGGTAGGAGGTCACTAAATCTCCTGAGATCTCAGAGATTCAGTTCCAGTCAGAGTTGAAACAGTACTAGGTGAAGTAGACAAAAAGCTCATTGTCTTTGTGTGTGTGTGTGTGTGAAAATACATTTAAACAACACATAGAACAACAACACATAGAGCTTCTCTTGTGCCTCTGACCAAATTGCAAACTCTAATGTTCCAATGGGCTTTACAGCAAGGGCCTACCTATTCATAGAGTAACAGAGTTGGAAGAGAACCACAGGGGCCATCCAGTCCAACCCTCTGCCATGCAGGAATACACAATCAAGACATCCCCAACAGATGGCCACCCAGCCTCTGTTTAAAAACCTCCAAAGAAGGAGAGTCCACCACACTCTGAGGCACCCATTTCACTGTTGAACAGCTCTTGCTATCATGAAATTCTTCCTAATATTAAGGGGAATCACTTTTCCTGTAGTTTGAATCCACTACTCCGTGTCCTACTCTCTGGAGCAACGGAGGGGGGGGAAGTTGCTCCATTTTCAATATGACATGCTTTCAAGATTATTGTCAGTGGTTCTGAGATTACTTCTGCCAGTTCTTTTAATACTCTCAGAGGTAGTTCATCTGACCCTGGAGATTTCAATTCATTTTGAGTAGCCAGGTATTCCTGTACTACCTCTTTGCCTATTCTGTGCTTTATTTCCTATACTTCCTCATCTGTTCCACTTTCCCCAGGTTGAGAACTGCTTTCCTTGGGTCATTAGCATTTCTCTATATTCTCCATGCAGTAGCCCTACCATTTCCTTGCTCTTTATTCCATGCAATATCAAATAAAATGAAATAAAAATACAGTTTAAGAAACATGTAAGTTAGCTATCTTCATTATATATTTTTTTATTCTCTGTATTAAAGAGTTTTTTACACAGATATTCCAATTACCCACCAAGCAAACAGTTACCACAAATACATACATACAAAACCAGATATACAACCCACATTGTTTACATCGTACATACAGATAATAATAGTAATAATATACATGAATTACACTATAAAAACATTAAGTCACTTCCTACCATGCTGGATCGAGGACTTGCCCTTTCCTCTCTTTTAACCTTTCTTTATCACGTGGACATAAATTCCTTCGTGTCTCTGTTTCAATACAGCATATACATAATTACAGGGCTTATTTTCATTTAAGCTTCTATCTGTCTACCCAAGAATCCTGTATTTAATTATCCAAGGATTAGACGCACCCCCTGCCATATGAAAATAAATCTAACAATATGTATCTATCTATCAATGTAAACCTTTGTATCTAACTTCCACACTCCTTTTGTTTTATATAGCTATTATATATCATTTTTATACTAGTCTGTGAGCCATGTTACTGCAGCTTCATTCCATTCCAACTTCAAAAATTCAATCCATGTCTCCCACTCTTTTCTAAATTTATTTTTTGTTTTATATTTAATCCACAAGGTGAGTTCTTCCATTCTCGCGATTTCCTCCATTTTTAATAACCATTCCTCTGTTTTTGGTACTTCCTTTAGCTTCCAATATCTAGCCAGAACTATCCTAGCTGTTGTGGTCATAAAGAATAACAAAGGTCTTAACTCTTTTGGAATTTCATTATTCACTTAATTTAATAAATAGATCTCTGGTATAGACCTAAATTCAATTTTTAATATTTTCTTAATCCAATTATAGATATTTAACTAAAACTTTTTCACGATTCTACATGACCACCACATATGATAATAGGATAAATAATAATAATAATAATAATAATAATAATAAAATTTATTTATATCCCGCCCCTCTGCGAGCAATCGGGGCGGCTTACAGCAATAAAATAGTTCACAGTATAAAACAACTCAAAATCCCTTTCCCCCCTTAAAACATTATTAAATTAATACAAATTAAAATCAATATATAATATAATTTATTAAAAACCCTTTCGAGCAAGCAGCATCAGTTTGGAGGTCCAGAAGCGACCTCCAGAGGGGGTTCCTGAGGCTGGGGTTAGCTATTCTGGAAAAGCCTGCCTGAAGAGAACCGTCTTGACAGCCTTTTTAAAGCTGTCTGATGATGTCAATAGGCGGATCTCATCCGGCAGGCCATTCCACAATTTGGGGGCAACAGCCGAGAAAGCCCTCTGGGAGGTGGTCGCCAGCCTAGGTCTTTGTGGCTGCAACAAATTCCTCCCAGAGGACCGGAGAGCATGGGGAGGATTATAAGGGAGAAGGTGGTCCCTGAGATAGCTTGGGCCCAAGCAATTTAGGGCTTTAAAGGTGATAACCAACACCTTGTACTGGGCCCGGAAGCTGATAGGCAGCCAGTGGAGGGACCTCAGAACCAGAGTAATGTGGTCCCTCCTAGATGTCCCAGAAACTAGCCTGGCTGCCATATTTTGTACCAGCTGTAATTTCTGAACTAAGCACAAGGGTAGCCCCATGTAGAGTGCATTACAGAAATCAAGACGTTACAGTGCATTACAGAAATGGATCCTTCTTGTCCATTACATTTCCAGCATTTTGAATCTTTTTCTTTATAAATTTTAGCTAACTTTTGTGGCATCATGTACCAGTGGAACATCGTTTTGTAACAGTTTTCTCTTAATTCCATGCTTAATGTAAATTTAATATTTCTTTTCCACAGTTCTGTCCAGTCCTTTAATAGAATATTATGTCCAACATTCTGCGCCCATTTCACCATGTATTCTTTGATAGTTTCTGATTCTAGTTCCAAATTCAACAAAAATTTGTATATTTTTGAGATGTTTATTTCTTTGTGTTCTAATAAAGTCTTATCTAGTTCCATCTGCTCATAATCAAATCCAATTAGGTTATTATCCATCTTATATCTCTTGGCTAACTGTCTGTGTTGGAACCAGTTACAATCTATATTTCTAGATTATAGAAGAAGGGAGGTATACCCCAAGATAGCATAAAAGTGATCAGGTTGTATTATGGAATCAACCCAGGTTCCATACTGGAAATGAGGATGCCTATCCATTTTTTTCTTCCCTCTTCTTTTTCTCTGTTGCCAGGAGTGAGGTTTGGCTTTGCTGTGAATCAGAGGAATTACATCTTCAAGTACAGCTGAAGTCCTATTTTAGAACCAGGAATTTATCATTGCATTGCCCCAGGGATGCAGAACTCCACACAATGTAGTCTTGTATATTGCCTCAACCAACCTTCCTTCCTTCCTTCCTTCCTTCCTTCCTTCCTTCCTTCCTTTTTATTTATTTATCTAAAACATGATATGGAATGTTCTTCATGCAAAGTATGCTATGATCCCTCCTTGTTTTGAAATTTCATCACCATTGCTGTCACCTACATCTGAAAATCCTCTGCAATTCTAAGAAATTTAAGATATGGGCTTGAATCCTGTATTACAGTTACAGATTTGTAATAAGGACTTTATCGTACCACCCTCCCAAAATGTTCTTTTGCCAGCATAATTTGTGCTGTTTTTATGCTGGCAAAAGAATTCCCCATACCACACTTACCTGTAATCCCAGCAAAAGGCAGCCCCGGCAATGAAACAGGAGTGAACAAAGCTCTGTTCACTTCCTCGTCTGAAATCTCATGGATTCTTGTGAGAATACCTAGTGTGGGAAATTCAAACTGCCCTTCCCCAAATAACACTCAAAAGATTACAAAAAGCACACAAACACACTTAAAAACTTGCAAGTAAACCAGGGAGGGTCATAAAAAGTGTCACTATCTAGATGTCGCAATCTCACCCAGAAGTGTTATGGCCAGACTGGCCAGTCACATTGTAATAACATGGGGAAAAAGACGTGAAGTTTCAAACGCCAGCAATGCCAGCAAAAAATCACCACCACCGATCTACTGACAGCTTGGGCCATCAATAAAATAGAACGGCTTATGGACAGTATATAAACACAAAAGGGCAGCGTCATTTGATATGCATGGCCTTTAGTGTTTATGTGGCATCGTTATGATGCCGTATTTCAAGGGTTTGATAAAGTCCTTAGAGTTTTAGATCTGCAACTACTCTGTATTCAGTTTTATAATGCATTTGTGACTGTGGCACTATTGTCACAATTATAAATGCCCCCAGAATCCCACCTTGAACTCCAAGGAGCTGCTATGAGTGATGGAGATCTGTTTTGCTGGAAATCAGAGTGCAGCATGCTGACATTTCCAGCCCTCTTCCTCCAGCAAGTGAGGTTGCAACAATGAGAAGCAGGACCCCTGACACAGTTCCTTGTCACACTACAAATAGCTGGTGGGAGGTGGCTGGAAATGTTGTACTGCTGAGCCCCAGTCATCAGCAGAACAGAGCCCTCCACCACTTGGTTCAATTGCTGGCTCTTAAGGTAGGTTTTTTTTGGGGGGGGTCAGGCCAGGAAATTATACTTTGTTACTGATTTATAACTAAGTCAGAGATGTAGAACTTCAACCATTATTGCAAGTTCCAATCTGTTTTAAAATCAAACTTTAAAGGCAAGTAGCATCAGAAACAAAACAAAAATATTGATAAACAAACAAATCCAGATTGCCTGTATTGGATTATAATGATGACACTGAACTGAACTGGGACATTCTTAAAGTTCTGAACCTGTGTCTGATCTATATCTTCTGCTCAGTGCACTCCATTAATTTTCAGGTGTAGTTTCTGCGTCTGAAGGAACTAAGGCTTAAATACAAGTGTTGGTCCCAACTAGGTTAAATCCAGTGAATAAGTACTAAATTAGCAAGTACTCACTGATTTGATGGGCCTACTCTAGTTAGGACAGACAATTGAACTGAGGCCCTAGGCCAGTGATGGGCAACCTTTTGAGCTTGGTGTGTCAAACATCGCCAAAAAACTGAGCATAACTCGGGTGGTGTGTCACTTTGAGGAAAAAACATTATTTCACGATATTTATTGTTTAAGCAACAATATTATTAATTGTTTATTAATAATTAATGAGTTGTCACAACTCATGTGACAACCGAGTAATCAAAATGTACACTCGTCCCTTCACATTTGTGGGGGTTAGGTTCCGAAGACCCCTGCGAATGTGAAAAATCTGCAAATAATAACAGCCCTTCGGAGGCCCCATCGCTACTTCCCCCCCACCTCCCCCGGCCTCCCGAAAATGGCAATGGGGTCTTCGGAGGCCCCATCCCTACTCCCTCCCACCCCCACCCTGGTCTACCAAAAGTGGTGACAGGGACTTCAGAGGCCCTGTTGCTACTTTTCCCCCACCTCCCCCAGCCTCCCTCTGACCCATGGGTTTATTTTTTTGGGGGGGATACCTCACCCACGAGTGGAGCACGGAAAGATATAAAAGAGGTGGACTTACCTGCTGGAGGTAGAGGAAGGCTGGGGGGCACGGTAGTGGGTGTGGGAGCAAGGCAGATTTGGAGATAAGGAGGCAGCCTGAGTTAGCCATGGAGCAGAGCATGTGTTGCTGGCTAGCCTAGGAGGGATTACACGGGCAGCTCCTTGGCTCCCAGACCCTTGGCTTCTTCCCTTCACAGCACTTACTCCCCCTCCCCACAATGCCACTCGCACACACACACACATGCAAACGTGCATTATCCCCCTCCCTCTTTTGGCAGCTCCTCTGTGCGGATCTATTTAGGAGGGCTCCATTGGAGAAGCTGCGTGTGGTGCCCTGGGCTCAAACAAGAGGCCCACTGCCTGCCACCTTCCCTGGCCTTTCCGAGGCAGCTCCGAGGTTTTGAAGCCTCGAAGCCCCCCCAGGAAGGCCAGGCAAAGGCCGAGCAGAGTCCCTCCCTCCCATCCGCCACCTTCCCTGACTTCTCCAAGGCAGCTCTGTGGCTTCAAAGCCACAGAGCCCCCTCTGGAAGGCTGGGCGGCCACCCTCCTGCTTGCCCGCCACCTTCCTGGCCTCCCTGAGGCAGCTCCGTGGCTTCAAAGTCATGGAGCCCCCTTGGGAAAGCTGGGGAGAGGCCAGGCGGCCACCCTCCCACTCGCCCACCATCTACCCTGGCCATTCTGAGGTGGCTCCGAGGCTTCAAAGCCTCAGAGCCACCTCAGGAAGACTGGGGAGAGACCGGGCGCCCACTCTCCCGCTTGCCCCCCATCTTCCCCGGCCTTTCCGACATGGCTCTGAGGCTTCAGAGCCACCTCGGGGAGGCTGGGCAGCCACGCTCCCACTCGCCATCCTCCTCGGCCTTTCTGAGGCAGCTCTGAGGTTTTGAAGCCTTGCAGCCACCTCAGGAAGCCCAGGTAAAAGCCAGGCGGTCACCCTCCCGCTTGCCCACCATCTTCCCTGGCCTTTCTGAGGCAGCTCCGAGGCTTCGGATTCCCCTCAAGAAGGCCAGGGCAAAGCCGGGCGGCCACCCTTCCCCTCGCCTGCCACCTTCCCTGACAGAATCCCGCCTGCCAGCCACCTTACCCGGCCTTTCCAAGGCAGCTGCGGAGAAGCATGACAGGCCTCAGGGGTAGTGGTGGCCAGGTCGGGGGGAGGCTCCACCCCGCTGCCTCCCTAAAGTAGCGATCTGGGCTTTGTAGCCCTGCTCACCACTTTCCTCCACCCTCCCACACTCCATAAAGTGGCGATCAGGGCTTCGTAGTTCTGCCTGCCACTTTCCTCCTCCCCCTCCCTAAAGTGAGGCTTTGAAGCCCAATCGCCACTTTAGTGAGGGTGGTGAGGTTGGGGCGGGGGCAGGGGGAGGAGGCCTACGGCGGCTTGTCAGCACAAATGGCTACTCATGTCAGTGCTGTCACGTGTGTCATAGGTTTGCCATCACCGCCCTAGGCTAACAAGTTTCAGATGAAGGGATCTTTGTGGAGGGTCCAAAACAGAGATATCCATTCTATTATATATTTAGCATAATGTTCAATCCAACCTGAATATGGACTATAAATTATAATGGAAGTGATCTCTATTTTTCTCTTAGTCAGAAAATAGCTTGTGTGGGCAGGGCTTTTGGCCATGAGAATGGTCTATAAGGGGCAAAGGGGGTGGTATAATATGCACACACACCCTTTATTAGGTAGGTAAGGGCCTCTCCATTGATGTCCCCCTGTCATGAGAGAGAGGTTTGCATACCCTAATGATGCTTTGAGCTATGCTGGCAGTGGCATAATAGCCACCGGTAGGGTCTCCCATGTCAGACAGGTCAAAACTGAAATGTCTGACAAAGAGCATCAAAGGGCAGGATGGGCTCTCTAGCCTTATGGCAACCATCCTAGGACAAGGAAAACTCTAATCCCAAACCTGGGCAGATGGTGCTCGTCCAACCCTGTAAGGTCAACCATCTAAGAGAAGGAAACTCTAATCAAACCTACGACCGAAGGACCTCGCTGCTACAGTCCATGCTTGCAAGGCCACAGCAGATAAACCTTTGGTTTAAAGGGTGAGGCCAGTTCTGTGAACACTGCGCTGCACCAGAAAAATCCATTGCACAGGCTCGAAGGACAAATCCAATTCCGAAAAAGCCCTGTAGCAATAGGCGAGGGGCGAAACGGCAGGTGTAAAGATGCACTGGAAGCCGCAGACCCAACCCTGCATGCAGGCGATTCAGGACTTTGGTTGCTTGAGGCTGACCCAGGAGATGACAGTCTTGTTCGGCAGCATCCTGAATGACCAAGCAGCCTTATTTAAGGAGAGCACTGCTTGCTCCATATGGAGAGGGGCCTAGAAAAGGTGGCCTAACGAAAGCTCATCCCCATGTACCTGGTTAGCTAGCCGCGGCCAACAGGCATCTTCTGATGCAGTCAAACCAAGGCAAAGAAACAAAGGCACACTCCGGCCTCCAAAGGTGTAAATAAACTGATGCTTGCATGCTGGAACAGAAGAACCATGCGAGACTTTGCAGATAGTGGATGGCCTGAGTGTCATTCTGCTCTAATAGCCCATGAACTATCATGACTTAATATTGACATCGCTGCTCTTAGTGAAGTTCGTCTCCATGAGCTAGAGTTCTGTGCAGAACAACAGCTGACTATTAACACTACCTTTCAGCAGAAAGATAGCTTGAAGACAACCTGGCTGCATCCCCGATCCAAACATTGGCACCTCATTGACTATGTTCTAGTCGAGCAGAGAAACATTCACAATGTCCGTTATACTTGAGTGATGCCCAGTGCAGAATGCCAAACAGATCATCACCTCGTCAGATGTAAACTAAAGCTTCATCTTAAGTTCAAACCTAAGAGGGGTGTCATCCTAAAGAAGAGACTCCAAGTCAACAATCTTCAACAAGCTACCATGAGAGACAACTTCCAGGCAAATCTGCAAACAAAACTTGAAGACCATCCTACAGATCCTTCTCCTACAGTGCTTTGACAACATAGCAAAAACAGTATGCTCCAGTCTGCGGAAGAATCCCTCAGGTTCTCCCACAAGAAAAATCAAGACTGGTTTGATGAAAACAACCAAGAGATCCAGCAGCTGTTGGCAAAGAAGAGAACTGCTCACCAGGCATACCTCACGCAGCCAACTTGGCATGTAAGAAAAGCAGCTTTCCATCTCACATATAGTAAACTTCAACAAAAACCCCAAGACATGCAGAACAAGTGGTGGACCAATATAGCAGAAAAGACACAACGCTGTGCAGATCTGGGCAATCTTAGAGGATTTTATGAAGCTCTTAAAGCAGTGTTTGGACCTACTTATTGGGTCCAAAGCCTCTTATACAGTACAGATGGTCAAACATTAATTACTGATAAAGCCTCCTTCGTGAATCGATGGGCTGAACATTTTCAAAGTCTCTTTAGTGCCAACCGAGTAGTCAAGGCTCAGCTATCCAACATATGATACAAAAACCCATGAAAAATGAATTGGACATAGCTCCCACTTTGGAAGAGACTCTTAAGGTCATGCAGCAACTGAAAAATGGCAAGGCAGCTGGGATTGATGGAATCCCACCTGAAGTTTGGAAACACGGAGGTCATGTACTCCACAAAAAATTCCACGAACTCCTTGAGAATTGCTGGGGAAAAGGGAAACTGCTATCAGATCTCCAAGATGCAGTCATCATCACCCTGTACAAGAAAACAGGAGCAAAATCCGATTCCTCAAACTATCGAGGCATAACACTGCACTCTATTGCTGGAAAAAGCCTTACAAGGATACTCCTGAACAGATTCGTTCCTGCTATTGCAGAAGAACTTCTTCCTGAAAGCCAATGTGGCTTCAGAGCCAATAGGAGTACTTCAGATATGGTATTTGCTCTTAGACAACTGCAAGAGAAATGTAGAGAGCTGAACAAGGGTGTCTATGTAACATTTGTCGACCTCACCAAAGCCTTTGACACTGTGAGTAGAAAAGGTCTGTGGCAGATCCTGGAAAAACTAGGATGTCCCCCCAAATTCGTTAACATGATTATCTTGCTACACGAAGGCCAGCGCGGTCAAGTCAGATATGGTGACACTCTTTCAGAGCCCTTTCTAATAACTAATGGAGTGAAGCAAGGTTGTGTTCTTGCTCCAACTTTATTTACTATTTTCTTCAGCATGATGCTCTAAAGGGCCACGGCAGAGCTCGAAGAAGAAGACAGCATCTATATACGTTACCGTACGAATGGCAGCTTGTTTAACTTAAGCTGTCTAAGGGCTCGCACTAAGACTCTAAACTATCTAGTTCGTGAGCTCCTCTTTGCTGATGCTGCTGCCCTTGTTGCCCACACAGTAGCAGCTCTGCAGCGCCTAACATCCTGCTTCGCAACAGCTGCAGAGCTGTTTGGGCTGGAAGTCAACCTGAAGAAAATGGAAGTTCTTTACCAGCCTGCACCACAGGACAAACACCACCATCCCCACATTGTCGTCGGCAAATCTGTGCTTAAGTCCGTTCAGCAGTTCACCTACCTGGGAAGCATCATCTCCTCAGATGCCAAGATTGACAAAGAGATTGATCACAGATTAGCAAAGGCATATAGTGCATTTGGAAGACTTTACAAAAGAGTCTGGAGTAATAAACACCTGAGACGAAGCACAAAAATCAGTGTGTATAGAGCCATTGTACTGTCTATTCTCCTTTATGGGTCTGAAACATGGGTCACCTATCGCCACCACTTACGACTCCTCGAACGCTTTCATCAGCGCTGTCTATACACAATCCTAAATATACACTGGACTGACTGTGTGATGAATGTTGCTGTCCTTGAACAAGCAGGGATCACCAGCATTGAGGCCATGGTACTGAGAACATAGCTGCGCTGGGCAGGGCATGTTTTTAGGATGGAGGACCATCACCTCCCACAAATAGTGCTCTACGGTAAACTCGCCACTGGTCAGTGTAAGAGGGGTGCTCCAAAAAAGTGATACAAGGACTCCCTGAAACAACATCTCAAGCTCAGCCAAAGTGATCACCAACCATGGTCCACCCTGGCCTCACATCGGGAGGCATGGAGACGCACTATCCACAATGCTGCAGCGTTTTTTGAGAACTCACGCCGAACAAGTCTTGAAGAAAAACAGCAACGCAGAAAGAATCACAACCTGGAAACATCACCCAAGGAGACTTTCTGCTGTGCTTTCTGCAACTGGACCTGTCGTTCTTGGATTGGCCTTTTTAGTCATCAGCGTGTTTGCAGAAAGTGCAGGATGAGTCTTTCCTGAATCTTCGTTTGCGAAGAAAAGCTAGAGAGAGAGAGAAGGGCCATCAATTGGACAAAATAAAATGGTTTACAAAATACAATGACATAAACAAGTTACAGCCACAAAATACCACACACAAGTAGCAATTCTAGTCAAACAATGTATAAAAATAATGTTAACCAACATCAGGTCAATTTATGTACCTGTAAGAGACATATGGACCCATATTTTATTATCCCCTCTCTTTCTTCCCCACGTTCACTATGCTGAGTCATTTGGGCAGTCTGTCATATGGAGCTCGGCCATTCCTTTTTGATTAACTGAACTGCTGTTAGAAAAATGGCCAATTAAATATGACTGTACAGTTGTTCCTCCACATTCACAGATTTGGCATTCATAGATTTAAGTATTCACAGCTTGAAAATATTCTTTAAAAAAATAATATTCCAAAAAGCAAACCTTGATTTTGCCATCTTATATAAGGCCACCATTTTACTATGCCATTGCATATAATGGGACTTGAGAATTCACGGATTTGGGTATTCACGGAGGGTCCTGGAACCAAAGCCCAGCAAATGTGAAGGGACAACTGCATAGGTCTGGTTTTTCAATAAGGACACCAGAATATCATGTGGACTCCAGTCTGTTTGTCCACCAGCCACTGTACTATAACTTGCTGTCTTGAGCTGTTGTATAAGCAGCATTGAAGCACTATATGTTCCAAGGTTTCCACAGCTGACTTCCCACTTTGGCATCAGTGTTCCTACACCCTAGTGTAATATAAATAATTTCAATGGCATTGTGGCCAAGTATGCAGCATCCCATCCAAGCAACTGCTTGTCAATTAGAAAAAAAGACCAGCGGTAGCTGTGGTATCTTGAGTGGATTCTGTTCTGTTCTGGCATTTTGTTCTGAACTTGAAAGGCACTGTCCAAGGTGCCCCCAAATGTGTTCAGCATCTTGGGAAACTCCCTTCAAGTTTGGATATAACCTTAGAACAGAGCCACAGCCCCCCTGACATGGAGGCAACCAGCTGCCATGGAGAAATTGCTACTGGGAAAGTTATCTTGTCTAGCCTTCAAGGTTACCCAGAGACATTTTGAAAAATATTATAGCACCATGAGTAAAATTCAATAATAAGAAATTCTTCTTGTGTTGTTAGGTACTTTTAAGTCATGTCTGTCTTATGGTGATCCAAATGCAAACCCACCACAGGGGGTTCTTGCTGAGATTTGTTTAGAGAGGATTTGGCATTGCCTTTCTCACAGGCTGAGAAAGTGGGGCTTGCTCAAGGTCATCCAGTGGGTTTTCATGGTTGAGTGGGGATTTGAACCATAATCTCTCAGAATCCTAGTCCAGCATTCAAACTGCTACACCACCCTGGCCTTCCCATTGGCTGTGAAATTCTAGGAAAGTTAAAATGCAGGAATCATCCAGTACAGTGTGAAAAATAGCAATATTCCCTCGATTAGTTCTGCCATTAAATTTCAACCCAAATGTGTGTGTGTGATTTACAAAAAACAAAAAGAAAAAACCAGACTTCCTTCTGTACTTTAACACTGAATGTTTATCAGAAGTCATAGCTGATATTTTCTGACACATCTAGTATAAGCTAAGATGTTAACTTAAAATGTGTGCCGCTTTTTACTAATGTTGTTATTCAAAATGTGTTGCATAAGCCAGATACAGTATGTGACTTGTAGAGTGGAATAAACCACAAAGAAATGAGAAATGGATCCCTGTGATGTTCAACTTGCTGTGGAAGTAATCTACAAAGCAGTGCTGATTCTGCCACATTTATTTCAATGGAGCGTGCACTCAAGCAGTGTTGTAAGAATTGTACAGTCTACTGTTTCATGTAGGTATGTGCTTCATTATCTTGCCAGAATGTAATTTTGGAAGTACACCTTCCAATAATGAAGGAAAATTTACAAGTTGATATGTGAGGGGATAGATTTCAGTAAATATGCAGAATGCTGCAAGAAGTGAAGGACATTTCTTTAAGAGGTTTACACCTCATCCTTTGTACTTTTGCTCTTTGGTAGTTCATGAAAACATAGTTTGTATCATAAGCTTCATTGATTCAGAGCTTCTCTCAACTCTTTTACAGCATTCAGAGGATCAGGGGATAAAGAGAGAAGCTAGATATTTTAGGTCAGGAAGTCAGATGGTTAAGCATCTTTGCACCATCTTGTCCTGTGTCTGAATTGTGAAGAACCTAAAAACTTCCACAGTTTTCACATTATGTGTTGGACAACCATAATTCCAGATAATTTTCTAAACAGCTGCTAATAAGAGAAAACATTCCACAGGAAGGGACAAAGAGATTTCATTTTCAAAGCAAGAGCAGAGCAGTGGAAGTGACAGATCAGAAGGTTCTATATAAGTTGCATTTCTGTGTGACTGTTTTAATTGCCATAAAATAGGGAGCCCCATTTCAAGGGGAAGGTGAAAGGGTCATAGTTAACTTGTGATGTCTGAAATTCTGCTCAGGGGGGAGCTGTAACCTGTTTCTGTAAACTTGCTACATAATTCCCCTCCATCACTCTTCATAAGGGTAATGCTTAATTTCACTGGCAGTTATGTAAGGACAAGAGCCAAGACGGACAGTTTTTTCATTTCAGCAGAACACACCCTGGAACACTCAGATTGCTCTTAAACAGAAATGTTTATTCTGCTTTATGAAAATGCCATGGGACAAAAGGATGAGCAGATAGCCTCTCTCGCATTCTGTCCTTTTGGTTTGGATTCCTTTAACTCCACATCCACACCACCTGCCTTCAGGTTTAACTTAATGGTATAGCTAAAATATATGGAAAGGCCATGTAGTTCAGCAGTAAAGCCCTTGCTTTGTATGAAGAAGGTCCCAGGTTCAGTTTCTATGGATGGCTGGGATGGTGGGGGTGAACCTGCCTGAAACATTGGAGAACTGTTACCAATCAGTGTAAACAATAATGGGCTTCAAGGTATGGTAGAATTCTATACCTGGCAGATTCCTATGTTTTTTAACACATTTTCTTTTGCCCCAACCTAGCATGCTTGCCCTGTTTGCATATTGATTATATGACAAATGGATCAGGATTTGATTGCATTAAACCAGTGGCTCTTAAACTTTTCTTTAGCAGGGACCCCCTTTAAATATTTTTTTGTTTCTGCAGACCCCTAAAACTTAACACTGGAAGTAGAGGGAAGACGTTTCTCCTGCTTCTTACTGTAAGTTTGTGGCTGGAGCAAATTGAATGGGAATAATATGTGCAGGCCAAACCAGGCTTGGCTCTTGACGTGGACTGAGCAGCCTTAAAGCCTTTGCCGACCCCATCTGAGGACTCTGTGGCCCCCTTGGGGTCCGCAGACCACAGGTTAAGAACCATTGCATTTGCCCGCCCCCCAAAAAAAGCCATATCATTCACAATGTGACATAAAGATAGGTAGGCTTAAGTTCATTTATTTCAGCTTTCTAAAAGCTTTCTAAACCTACGATTGCTGCCAAACTTTTTTCCAACTTTCTGGCATGTTGCATTTGCCATTGGTCATAACAATAGTCAGTTAATATGATCAACTTTATATAAAACAGAGGCAGCAGGATCTGGGGATGTAATGGTTGTGAATTAGAGACAATGGCTGAATTCTCTATGGCAGTTACAAATGTGTAACCTAGGGCTCTTGTAGACAGGCCAGAATACGCTGCCTTCTGACCAGTGTATTCTGGTCCTGGAGCTGGCCCATTCCCTCCCACCTCACCATTACCATGCCAAAACAGGCAGAAGTCTGCACTCACAAACTAGCTGGCATTGGCAGGCACCTCCCCCGCTTGTTTCGTGTTGCTCCCTCTCAAGCCAGGAAGGAGGTCCTCAGCCTCAAGGCTCGTCACATACAGGGGGCCTTGATCACATGCTGGGGGCCTTCTTCCTGGCTGCAGAATGACTCCAGTGGCAGCAATGGCAGCCAGCTACACAAGTCCGCGTGCAGGTATGGACCCTGCATTCCTATGTGGAACCCATCTGGGTTCTCCTGCATAACACAAGTTTTCTCAGGTGTTTTATTAAAACATTTTACAAGGCTTTACCCTGGCTTCTCCCTGGCTTTGCCTTGGATGTGGTCAGGACTTCCCAGAGGTGGAACAGGACGCCTCTTTTGGACTCTAAGATAGGGGGAAGCCATGGTAAACTGCCCATCTAGACAAGCCCTTAGAATTATGAAATTGTGACTGTTACATATTCACAATCCTTACACAGCCCTTAGTTTACATTAATACATAGCCACAGTCCCTACATGATGGGCAAATTATTTTTAGTCTTATGTCATGTAGATCTGTCTCCCATCACCCAGCTCCTTAAGGAAAGGGTGAGGAAAACAACTTACCCTCTCGACCCTTGCCCATCATGGCTGGCCGTCCACAGGGGTGGGAAGCATTGAGGAGATTCCTCATGGATATCATCAATGCTTCCTTCAGGGAAGGACATGTTCCATCTTGTCTGAAGGAAGTGGCTGTTAGGCTGCTTCTGAAAAAGCCTTCCCTGGACCCCCTGGTTATGAGTAACTACAGGCCTGTTTCTTTATTGCCATTTCTGAGCAAGGTGATCGAGAGGGTGGTTATTCTTCAACTCTAAGCTGTCTTGAATGAAACCGATTATCTAGACCCATTTCAAACTGGCTTCAGGACAGGCTTTGGGGTTGAGACTGCCATGGTTGCCTTGACCGACAATCTGCGTCTGAACATCGACAGGGGTAATGTGACCCTGTTGGTGCTCTTAGACCTCTCAGTAGCTTTTGATACAATAGATCATGGCATCCTCTTGGACTGCCTGAAGGGGTTGGGTATCAGAGGCACTGCATTGCAGTGGTTCTGGTCCTTCCTCTCAGGCAGGTCCCAGAGAGTGCTGCTCAGGGACAGTTGTTCAAGCAAAAGAGAGCTCACCTGCGGAGTTCCACAGGGAGCTATCCTGTCCCCGATGTTATTTAACATCTATATGAAGCCGCTGGGTGAGATTATTCGGAGTTGTGGAGCTGGGTGTTATCAGTATGCTGATGACACTCAGATTTATTTTTCCGTATCTTGTTCGTCAGTCTCGAATTCCAATGACATCTCTTCTCTCAATGAATGTCTTCGGGCGGTAATGGGTTGGATGAGGAAAAACAACTTGAAACTGAATCCAGGCAAGACAGAAGTGCTCACGGTAGTGGCCCCGAAACCAAGAATTGGGTTGCAATCTCCAGTCCTGGATGGGGCCACACTCTCCTCCAGTGACTGTGTTCGCAGTCTGGGTGTGCTCCTTGACTCGTCACTCCTGATGATAAATCAGGTAAATGCAACAGTCAGGAGCGCCTGCTATCATCTTCAGCTGATACGCCAGCTGTGCCCTTTTCTAGAGGCAAGGGACCTCGAGACCGTCATTCACGCACTGGTAATCTCGCGCCTAGACTTCTGTAATGTGCTTTACATGGGGCTACCCTTGTGCTTGGTTCAGAAACTACAGTTAGTAAAAAATATGGCAGCCAGGCTTGTTTCAGGAACATCTAGGAGGGACCACATCACTCCAGTTTTGAGGTCCCTCCACTGGCTGCCTATTGGTTTCCGGGCCCAGTATAAGGTGTTGGTTATCACCTTTAAAGCCCTAAATGGTTTGGGTCCAAGCTATCTCAGGGATCGTCTCCTCCCTTATAATCCCCCCTCTGCACTCCGGTCCTCTGCGAGGAATTTGCTGGAGCCTCAAAAGTCGAGGCTTTTGGCTACCTCCTGGAGGGCTTTTTCTGTTGTCGCCCCCAAACTATGGAATGGCCTGCCGGATGAGATCCGTCAATTGACATCTTTGGACAGCTTCAAAAAGGCTGTCAAGATGGATCTCTTCCGGCAGGCCTTTCCAGAATAGATTATCCTGGTCTCGGGAACTCCCCCCTCTCCTTCAGGAGAGTCCCCACAGCCTTCTTTGTTAACAGAACTGAATATCGCTGGGGACCTACTGTTATTGCCAAATGTAGATATGTGTTTTTATCAAATGTTTTAATTGTTGTTTTAATTTGTAATTGATTTAATAACTTTTTAAGGGGGGAAGGGAGTATATTGTTTTATTGTATGGTGTTTTTTAATGTTGTGAACCGCCCTGATTGGATTACCAAAGGGCAGTATATAAATAAGTTTATTATTATTATTATTATTATTATTATTCAAAATAGCAGCAAAGTCAACTGTGTTTCTTTCCTGTCAGTGCCATCTCCTATTTAATTGGCACATTTATTTATTTATTATCCCATCATTCTCCCAAAATGGGATTCAAGGTGTCTTTCAAATAGCACTTCCTAGGCCAACAGGCTACAAGTGGCTCTTCATCTCCATTCCTCTCCACAAATGTAACATTTCTGACTGATAGAGCAGGTTCCTGCTGATCCTCAGCAAATCAGATTTAGAAGGGACTTTTCTCTCTCTCTCTTTGTCTTTAGTTACCTTTCCATCTCTCTGACCATCCAAGGGTGCTGTGAACATTGTATCTTCCTTGGACTGCTTAATATAGATGAGCAAATCTTGTACTGTTTGTTATATTCCAAATTACCTGTCTATTTCCCCCTCCTTCTCTAATTATACTTTCTAATTACGGATGAGAATTTTGTTTGGTTCCATTTTTGATCAGAACTCCCAGGAGCCACATATTTCTACATACATTTGATGGAAACAACTTGGAATTGCTCCCTCCCCCCCACCAATATATCTGTCTCTAATATTAACTAATAAAAATGATCTTTTGGTTGGGTTTGACATTTTGGAGTGACTTTCTGCTGGGCCACAGTTCAGCACTTTGGATAGTGCCCTGCTTCAGGCCAGATCAATCACTACAGTGGGCCCGTGGTATCCATGGGGGTTTGGTTCCAGGAACCCATATGGATAACAAAAAATCCAATGCTGTAGTACCTTATTTATAACATGGTGTAGGGCAGCTGTGGAGGTGATGGCAAGCCCAGGATGCCAGGTCTGCATTCTTTGGGCCTGCCAGCAGTCCGCTTCCACCTTCAAGCAGCTTCTGCGGGGAAATGGCAATTGGTGGAGGTGGAAGTGCTCCTGTTTGTTCATGAATGAATGAGCAGGAGTGCTGCCAACCACAGGGTGGTGAGCAGTTTCTGCAGGGACATGCTGATTTGTGGTAGCAGTGGTGCTTCTGTTTGCCACAAATCACCATGTCTCTCTATTTTTTTTCAAATATTTTGAATTTGCAGTTGGTTAAATCCATGGCTCCAGAGCCTGCGGATACTGTGGGCTAAATGTAGACTGCTTTAGTCTGAGTCTCAAACCCAAGCTGAGATTCAGAAACCCAGGGGTTCATGCTTCCTATTGACAAGTGTGGAAAATCAAGGAATACCTATAACATTTCCTTTGTCTGCCTGGATTTGATGAGATTAACAGGTATAGGAGCTCCTTGGGAGTGGAGAACTGTTACATTCCATGTTGTTCCACATACCTTTAACATTATTTTTTTAAAAAAATGGAACTGCCAATAAGTGTTTTATTTCCTTGGCAGAACTGGAAGACATTTGTATACTGTAGTCTGAGTCCTACATGAGTCTCCAACTAGAGTAGACCCATTAAATCAAAAGGATTTGCAGGACAATTGATTCACCACTGAGAAGTTGATTCAGTAAGTCTAGTCTATTCTAGTTGGGACTATCAATAGGATTCAGGCCATTGTTGCCTATAAATCAAAACTACCAAGTGTCATTTTGACAAGTGCAAGGATATTTGTGGAAAAGAAGCCTTTACATGTGGAGGATATCAAAACAATAACAAAAAACTTGCTTTTCACTCCAGGTTCCTTGTAGACAAACTATTCTGAATGACAATATAGAGGTGGCCTTAGGTAAGAACCCTGCAATGTTTCAGAAGGATATGTACAGATGTTTACACAGGAGGAGAGTTTTCAAATTTGGATGGTAGGAGAGATTCATTTCTGTTTCTCTCTCCCCTTGCTTATTTGAACAATATGTATGAAAATGGCACACCCATAGATGTATCCTCAGGCAAAAAACAGTTCAGGACAGGTGCAGTGATTAGGGAGTTGTGATGCTTGAAACCAGTATAAAGTCTCTAAATAGTGAAGCATAGTGGTATCATAAGAATGAATAGCTCATCGTTCCAACCTTGCCCACATTGTCTTATCTGTACTTGCCATCCAGCCTAAGTTGGCATGTCGTGTTTCTAGTTCTAGTGTTTCTAGTTCTACACAACATCACTACTGGAAGGGGAGAAAAAAAGAGCAACTTAAAGAGAAACTGGCTCGTTTCTACCTCTCTACAACCTTTCTCTTTTCAAAAAATAAGGCTGGAACCATTCATTTGATTGGAGTTTCTATCCCTTCCAAAATATAGTATCAGGAGGGGATCCCCTGGTAAAACATGTGCTAGCATTGGAAGGTGGATCTGTTAGTTACTCAGTTGTGGTTCCTGCCAACATCTCCACTGTTCTCTACCTGAAGTACTTTTCTAATGCTTCAACCATGTTTCCTAATCCTGTATCACATACAAAGCTTCAACCAGGCTCCAGCTTTGGTTCTGCTAGCTTCATAGGGAAGACCATCTCAGAAAGCACAAGAACCAGTCCAAAGTTACCTAGTTCAGCTTAGGATTTGTCCAAATCCAAAACACATCCATAGTCTCAGGAAAACTGCAAGGCAGAGTCTCTACCCTCTCAATCTATTTTAGAGAACTTGAGTCACATGACTGGATTTTACATAACAGGAAGATGAAAAGGGAGACAACAGACTGAGGCTTGTTGACCAGTTGGAGATAGAAAGACTGGGATAGCAACCCCCTTATTTCAGCTATAGATGCCTTACATTTAAAGCAGTCTTACCTTTACTACCAACTTAAGGCAACAAGGAATATGTGACGGCAACTTTTTAAGTTGGAGGATACACTGCTAATCATCTGCCTTAAAATCTTGGTACTGGAACAGGTGTTGCTCCACTGTCATACCTTTTTGTAACACTTTTCTTCATCCCTGTTTGCATCTTATTTATCAATTGGTATGTTACAAGACCATATAGCAAAAACCATGAGCCAGTGTGGTGTAATAATTAATGTGTTCTTTTCAGTCTGAACAGGATTCGTATCTAGGTCTCCCCAGACCTAGTCCAAATCCCTGCTTAGACTGAGAAGTCCACTGGGTGATTTGGGCCAGCCATTTTTTACTTCAGACTCACCTACCCCATAGGATGAAGGGAAGAAGACCTATATGTCTATATGAACCTAGGCTCCCTGGAGAAAGGGTGTAATATAAACATTATTTAAGTTCTTGTTGGTTTAAACCTCTAACTACAATAAAATGGCCCTGAATTACCAAACCTTAGTTACATCCAATTTAGTCTAATCTCAACACTAAACCCTGCTTTTGGAAGGGTCCAGAAACTTCAGCTGGCCTACAAGACTGTTGGCCAGGGCTGGCTATAGAGGAAATATGACTCTCTTGTTGCAACAGCTTCATTGGTTGCTAGCTTTTCTATAACAGGATTGGGCATGGTTGAGCTACATAGACTATAACATGCTCATATACTGCCATTTTGGGGGTCCAGAGTTGCTGAATCATATCTGAGATTTTTCTAGATGGTATGATTAACCATCTGGCATCACTTTTACTCCTGTAGAACTTCCAGTTTTGCCACTTCCAGTTATTTAAAAGTCCTACGAAAGCATAAATGTGGTCCAAGCACAATTTACGATGGCCTGAAGTGGCCCGTTGGCAAGCTGTGACTTCTGGAGGCTTCTGGTGGCACAATTGGCCATTTTTAGGCCAAACTCGGGAGGAGTGCATGTTGAAGTAAAATGGCAGGTATGGGTAGCTGCAGCCCAAGCGGGCTAGTCTGAGCCTCTGGAAGCAGCTAGCCTTGGTTTACGGACACAAAGTCCTGATTATAGTCTATTTGCAGCGCAGGACTCATTTTGTGAAAAAAAAATGCTCCTGACCTTTTGGTTCAGAAAACCATGTTTTCTGGATATAAAATCATTTTCTTCTGTGCAGAACAATGCCATTTTCTTTGTAAAAAAAAAACCCTATGTGTGCTTTTTGTACAGAGTAAGTCCCAGATCACAATTTTTTTCACCCATCCAGGATTCTTCTCATCAGGGTTTCCAGGTTTCTCCTTATCAGGGTTTTCTGATGCTTGAGAAATTCCTTTTTCATCTATGATTTCAATATTTTCTAATATTCTTTTCATCCCTAGATGTAAGACACTTCTTGGTGGCTGCTCTTAGGCTCTAGTCATCTGTGCCAAGGATGCTAAATTACATCTTTATCTTTTGTCCTTCTGTGGGCTGGCAAAGACCTTTTTATTCAGGTAGATTTTTGATGGGTAGGCTGGGGTGCTGTTGAAGACCTTTTAACTCGTTCAGTACTTAATCTTTTATGGTTTTTAAATAATATACATACAAATAAAATATTGTATTCCCATGTAATATTTTGCTTTTAATTGTATTGTATTACTATTAACTATATTGAGTGCCTTTTTGGTGGAAACATCAGGTACCATTACTGCAATTATTGGTATTCTGCCACTGGGTAATCCTTGCTGTGGATGCGTATGAATGGCAAATTTTCAAAATCGGGCAAATGTTGACTTTTGTATGTGAATGCTGATAATTCTAGAAATGTTAGTGGATAATCACAGGCTTATAGATGTATCAATGAATGTTTACTTGCAATCCCATGGTACTGCATGAGAAAATCTGTATCTACAGGCAGACAGTCATGAAATTCATTTGAAATTGTCAGCATTCCCATGAGAAGGATAGCAGCCACTGAGCTCCAGATAGGCTCTGTAGTATATTCTTATGTCAACATTATAGTCACTCAAAATGCCAGAAGAAGTATAGACCAACCGTCTTTTAGAAATTTTTTCCATCCAAAGACTTTGAAGTACCTTTCCAAAAAAAACAGCCCTCAAACTGAAAACTCACTAGTTTCTTTTAATGTACTTTATCATACCAAAGAAGATCCATTTGCTTGTGATAATGAGTTTCAGAGATAAACTGATTGTTGTGATAGTAATTAAGTATGTATTTGCTACTACGTTTTTGTCATTTCAGTGCTCAAAATCTCAGCAAAACTATATTTTAAAGGCTGAGTAGTAAGTTATATTATGATTATATATCAGGAAAATGAGTGTTTGATGGGCTGCACTAATGGGAGCTAAAAATAAAACCCCATCTGTTCACCTTTCAAACTGCATCAAGGCAGTGCATATTGGTTGCAGCATAACTTAATGAAATGCGAACCAAAATATGCTCATTTTCATCCTACTGCAGCTACTGAAACATGGAACTTGTTAATAATGATGTTTCAACAAGGGAAGAACTGTGAGCTTATGGTGGTTCCAGAAAAGAGAAATATCATACTCACTGAAGCAAGAACTGAATATAAACTGAAGCACAGCTACCCACTGAGGTAGAATAGTAGATATACACATTAGCATTGTATATGCAAAGATTTAAACTACTAGTGGGGTGGGGTGAGAATCATGGTGTGCATTATTACCTGATTTTTTGGGGTCCATGGGACCCACTTGTGACCTTTGAGTTATGATTTTATATTGGGGAATTTTAATTAGCTCAGTCTGGCTGAGAGAGGCCAGGTAACTTATGGGATCTTTGCACCAGTATATACCAGTACTAACTGAGGAGACTCTAAACCAAAGTGAAATAAAAATGTTTTTTTTTATTTGAAAATACTCATGGAAGCATTCGCACATACACTCACATTCACAAGTGATCACAAAGGCTAACAAAAAATTAGGAAGAAGCATTTGGATGGAAGAATAGATTGAGGGAATGGGCTATAATTACCTCTCTGGAGAGCAGACTTGAAACTCTGGGTAATATGACAGTCAGACAGAGTGATGGTGTCCAACTGTAGCAGCAAACTTTGGCTATGATTGGTGGCAGTATTTATACCCAATGCAGACCTCTAAGGGGTGCTTTGAGTGAGAAACAATGCTTGGGTGAGTTTCCCAGGGTTAAACAATGGAATCTCCAGTTTGCTTGATTGCCGCTAATGGTCAGAACATTAAGGTTGATGGGTTTATGGCCTCCCCTGTACTGTGATGGGAAAGGTATGAAGAAAAGACATTTGCTGGGATGAATGGGAATAATAGGTGTTCCAGTCATTGTTTGTTTTAGGGTGTGACTCACTGCCAGTGACGTTCAGGAAGGTTGGTACATTCCTCCCTAAGGATTTTCTAAGGTGGGGCTTCACTTAATCTTGTCCTGAACATCTTTGCTTGGGGATTTTGAGATAACTTTGTTAGGTCTGTGGATGACCTTCACTTGAACCTACATTTTGGCTGGCCTGGTCTACCTTAAACCTTGTGAACTGTCTAATAAGCCAAATTATGAATTATTGGAGGGGGTGGTTTAAGGTCTGAAATGTGTTCAGAAGAATGAGGTGGAAATAAGGTTCTGTGCATCGATTGTATTGTATCAGTATTTGTAAGATTATCTGATCATACATTTTTCTATGGGGATGTATGTTTTTATGTACTTGGGATCTTAGTTTTTTGTGGCAGCTACATAAGCATTGGTTAGGGTATAGGTTCATGCTTGTTGTTCTGAAATGTGTTCAGAAGAATTCAGTGTATGTTATCCATTGTAAACCCTTCCCCTGATTAACTTAAAACTCTCGTTAGTTGCTCAATATAATTTATATTGGCTGCCCAATAATATAGTTATCTGAGTGGTTGGCAAAGATCAAATATAGCATTTAAAGAATAAAAGCAAAAACAGCTGCAAAAACAAACAGAAACTTGGAACCTTGAAAGATACTTACCTCATAGCATGAACAAGGTCTATTAGCTCTCCAGCTAAGTTCTCTAGCTAAAGATTTAGCAGCTTATAAAAAATAAGGCACTTAAAAATTTTGTCCTAACTATAATTCATATGGTATCACCAGTCACTATCTCCTAACACAAAAACATACCATGGCTTAAATCCAATTGCTAGTCACAACTAGAATAGGCCTGGTATATCAACTGATGAATGTCAACAGTTGTGTAAATCCCATTGATTTAATGGCTCTGCTTTAGCTGGACAAGCAATTAGATTTAGATTAGACTGTTACACTAAAGTTATACGTGCAATACAACCAACCATATTTCAGTAGCATTCTTTTTTTAAAAAAAGATAAAGCATCAGGAGTAGCATGAAGCTGTCTTTCGAATACTCAAATTTATATTCTATGAAGGCCAAATTTCCATTTAAAGGACAATTGTTAACCCACTGAGGTGGAAATAAGGTTCTGTGCATCGATTGTATTGTATCAGTATTTGTAAGATTATCTGATCATACATTTTTCTATGGGGATGTATGTTTTTATGTACTTGGGATCTTAGTTTTTTGTGGCAGCTACATAAGCATTGGTTAGGGTATAGGTTCATGCTTGTTGGTTTTCACCAATTACAATTTCAGATATTGTAGTTTAAAAGCAGTAGGATTCTATCATGTGATTGGCTGCTTCAGAAGACCTGTCTAGCATCACAGGGTCCTAGAATCATATAGTTGGAAGGGGCCTCATGGGCCATCAAATCCAACCTTCAAGACAGCACCAGACATTTTTGCTATCCAAGACCAAGTAGTAATGGGGGTCCCCATCCCTCCAATTACCAGCCAAGTTATTTTGACATAAGAAGCACAAACTCCCACAAGTATGCTTCCAATCCCTGAGAACAAAAATACAATAACAATTTGCTAACTCTTTGACCACTGCATGCACACATGCACTCTCTGTCACTTTTCACACATATTGCCACAGCCAAAATGATTAAATGACAATACAGTAGGAACCCTGTATCAACTGATTCATTATCCTCTGATTCAGTTATCCACAGTTTCAGTTTCAGCACAGCTACTATAGAGTCTTCCTAGAAAAGTGTCCTCTCTAGCCATTTTCTAGGTCCTCCAAAGCAACTCTATGGTATTATAAACCAGAAGTCCCATTATTTTCAATGGTGTTTGCTATTATCCACAGATTTTGTTATCCACGGTGGGGCCTGGAACCTATCCCCCACAGATAACGGCGGTCCTACTGTATGGACAAAAGAAAGCAGAAGAATTGCAATGGGGGAAAGATGCAAGTTCCTGCCACCTCCTCCAAACAACAACAGGATAAAAATGAAATGAATGTCTGAGAATAAGGCATTTTTCTTTTTTTGTATTTTTTTTTATTTTGAGAGAAATGAAAAATGACAGCTGAGGAAGAGGAGGAGGGAACATATAGAGCAGTCCAAATTTGCTAAAGAAGCTGCTCACCAGTAATAAGTCTTAGGCTGCTGCCACACTGCAGATATAATGCAGCTTGACACTGCTTTAACTATGATGGGTCCATCATTCATTACACATTCATAATTTGTCTTATTGTTACATGTACATTCACCTATTGCCATACCATACTTCTCATTCTTTCTTCATCTAACATAATGCTCAAACATTCCACATTTCACTTCCTTCTGACTTTCTCATGGTATATTTCCCTTCTTTAGATTCTTATTGTCTATTAGTTTCACTTTTCCAATGTATATTTCTCTACTTCCTATCTGTTTTGTTTTCTATTGTATATAATATAATTATGTCCAAATGTAACTCTCCATCTATTTTTTTCTTTTCATTCAATATATTGAGGATTTTTAATTTACTTGTTATCATTTCATTTATATTCAATTTGTTTTTTATTTTTAATATAATTATGTTGTTGCCATAAACAAATGATTACATAGGGATTGCTGCGAAGTTTCCCCACCTTTGTTCCAAAAATTCAGACAGTTTACTCCAAGTTTCGTGATGCTTATCTATATACGGTACTTACTCTTTAAAAGCATAGTCAGTTGGTCCATTCCTACCATTTCATAAGTTTTAAGTAACCATTGGTCTATTGTAGGTGTATTTGAATTCTTCCACATTGATGCATATGTCATTCTTGCTGCTGCTAACATATAGAATAAGAGTCTTCCCTTTTCTTGATCCAAGTTTTCTTCACGCATGCATAGTAAAAAGATTTCTGGATTGAATGGGATATTACAATTTAGTATTTTGTTAATTTTTTTTTTAATTTGTATCCAAAATTCCTTGGCAGTTTCACAACTCTACCACCCATGGTAGAATATTCCTGGAATTTGCTCACACTTCCAACAGTTGCTTCTCATATTTTTATACATTTTCAATAATTTATGTGGGGAAAGATGCCATCTGAAGTATATTTTGTAACAGTTTTCTCGGCTGTTTTGACTTAAAGTAATTTTCATTTTCGTTGTCCACAATTTTTCCCACTTTTCTAATTCAATTGTATGTCCAATGTTTTGTGCCCACTTTTTCATATTGACTTTGTAATATCAATACCTTCCAATTTTATATCCATTTTGCTTCTTTCTTTAATTTGTCTGTATAAATACCAGTGACAGGTTACACCTTCCTTCTCCATTTCTTCTTGTGTTTTGATTGTGCATTGTACATCTTTTATCTTCAAAAGGTCCTTATACGTTATCCGTTTCTGAGATGGTATCTTTTCTCTACTGAACAGTGCTTCATGTGGTGATACCCACATTGGTATTTTCAGGCATAACCTATTTTTATATTTTTTCCAAACTTTTATGAGAGCCTTTCTAATAAAGTGATTATTAAAGTCTTCATTCACTGCCTCTTTATTATAGAATAAATATGCATGCCATACAAATAGATTATTTGTCCTTCAGGGAGGGGTCTGTTCCACCCTGTTTGAAGGAAGCAGCGGTTAAGCCGCTCCTGAAAAAGCCTTCCCTGGACTCCTTGGATAGGAACAACTATAGGCCAGTCTCCTTGCTGCCTTTTTTAAGCAAGGTGATTGAAAGGGCGGTCGCTTCCCAACTCCAAGCTGTCTTGGATGAAACCGATTATCTAGATCCATTTCAAACTGGATTTAGGACAGGATATGGAGTGGAGACTGCCATGGTTGCTCTGGCTGATGACCTCCAGTTGAGTATCGACAGGGGTAGTGTGGCCCTGTTGGTGCTCTTGGACCTCTCAGCGGCCTTTGATACAATAGATCATTCCATCCTCCTGGATCGCCTGAGGGGGTTAGGAATTGGAGGCACTGCTTTGCAGTGGTTCCGTTTCTTCCTCTCAGGCAGATCCCAGAGGGTGAGGCTCGGGGACAGTTGCTCTACTAGAATAGAGCTTAACTGTGGCGTTCCTCAGGGCGCCATCCTGTCCCCGATGCTATTTAACATCTATATGAAGCCGCTGGGAGAGATAATTCGGAGGCATGGAGTGCAGTGTCATCAGTACGCTGATGACACCCAGATATACTTCTCCATGTCTCGGTCATCAGCTTTGACTTCAGATGGCGTCTCTCCCCTCAATGATTGTCTTAAAGCAGTAATGGACTGGATGAGGAAAAACAAATTGAGACTGAATCCAGATAAAACGGAGGTACTAACAGTTACAGGCCCAAAACCAGGTCTGGGAATACAACTTCCAGTCCTGGATGGAACTACACTCTCCTCCAAGGACTGTGTTCACAGTCTGGGGGTGCTTCTGGACCCGACGCTCCAGATGCCTAATCAGGTAAATGCGATGGTCAGGAGTGCCTGTTATCAACTTCAGCTGATACGCCAGCTGAGCCCTTGCCTGGAAACTAGGGACCTTGAAACTGTGGTACATGCACTGGTAACCTCCCGTCTGGATTTCTGTAATGCGCTCTACATGGGGCTACCCTTGTGCTTGACTCGGAAACTTCAACCAGTTCAGAACATGGCAGCCAGGTTGATTTCTGGCGCTTCCAGAAGAGAGCATGTAACACCTGTGCTGAAAGCTCTCCACTGGCTGCCTATTAGTTTCCGGGCACAATACAAGGTGTTGGTTATAACCTTTAAAGCCTTACATGGCTTGGGTCCAACTTATCTCCAGGACCGCCTCCTTCCGTACGACCCTCCCCGCGCACTTCGGTCCTCTGGGAGGAATCTGTTACAGCCTATGAAAACAAGGCTGTTGGTGACCTCCCAGAGGGCCTTTTATGCTGCCGCTCCCAGATTATGGAATGGCCTGCCTGACGGGATCCATCTTATTACCACCTTAGACACCTTTAAAAAAGCTGTCAAGATGGATCTTTTCCTGCAGGCTTTTCCTGAATAACTATCCCGGCCCAAGACTCGGCTGTCCTTTCTAAGCGGCAACTAGATTTTTTAACCATTGTATGTTTTATTTTTTTGTCTTTCTAATTTATATATATTTAATTATTGTATGTTTTTAATCTTCTATAATTTAATATTATTTTAAGGGGTGGGTGGGTTAGGGTACTGGGACTATGGAGTTTTTATATTGTAAGCCGCCCCGATTGCATTCCAGAAGGGCGGGATAGAAATAAAATTTTATTATTATTATTATTATTATTATTATTATTTATTCCTTCAATTTTAAACAATTTTCTATCCTCCAATGTTGTGCATTCTTTAATCCATGTTAGGCAACAAGCTTCATAATATAACCTCAGATTGGGTACATCCAATCCTCCTCTTTTCTTTGTATCTTGCAGGACCTTCATTTTCACTCTAGGTTTTTTTTTGTTTGTTTTTTTTACCATCCATATAAAACTAGAGATATCTCTCTGCCATTCTTTAAATACTGTATTGTTATGAATGATGGGTATCATTTGGAATAAAAATATCATTTTCGATAGACAATTAATTTTGACTGCCGCTATTCTCCCAAGGAAGGATAATTTTAGATTTTGCCAGTTCTTCAAGTCTTTTTAAATTTCTGTCCACATTTTCTTATAGTTATTTTGGGAACAACTCTGAATTTTTATTTGTTATGTTAATTCCTAAATACCACACATTTTTTACTGTTTTGTATTCAGATTTTTGTGATAATACCTTTTGTTCGTCTAGTGTCATGTTTTTTTGTTATCATCACTGTCTTATCCTTATTTATTTTCAGTCCTGTTAGTGATTCAATGTTTTTTAAGTACTGTTATTAATGTTGTTATTTCTTTTGCTGGATCACCCAGCGATATTAGTAAATCACCTATGTAGAGTTTTATTTTATACTTATATTTGCCCAGTTTGACTCCTGTTTTGATCTCTTCTCTTATTCTTTGACTTAAGATTTCCATGATCAGTAGAAATAAAAGTGGGGAGAGAGGACATCCCTACCTTGTACCTTTTTGGAACTGTATATCTTTTGTCTTTTCCCCATTTGTTATTAGTTTTGCCGTCTGATTGTTGTAGATAGTATCTATCCATTTTATAAATTATTTTCCAGTGTTTATTCTGTTCAAGATTTCAATCAATACTTCCCAATTCACACTATCGAAGGCTTTTTTGATATCTAAAAAGATTAAAGCAAGTTTTTTATTGCTATGCCAGTCATAGTATTCAATCAAATTTAGAACGTGTTGAATGTTGTCATTTATATATCTTCTGGGAACAAATCCTCTCTGATCTTCATGTATCCAATCTGTAAGTATCGTTTTCAATCTATAGGCCAAAATGGATGCGTACATTTTATACTCCACATTTAATAATGATATTGGATGGTAATTTTCCAGGTCTTGTGGGTCTTGATTTTCTTTGTCAATTAATATAATATGTGCCACTTTCCATGAATTTGGGAAGGATCCTTTTTTTTTTTCCCCAAAGTTTTTTTAATGGTTGAATTAGTTGCTCCTCCATTATTCGATAATATTTCGATGTGAAGCATTGTGGCACCAGAGCTCTCTGACAGGCAAAATATCTCACAAATCTGCCCCAGAATTCCACAGCATTGAGCCATGGAAGATAGACCAGTGTCAAACTGCATTCTTTTTGTAGTAGCAGCCTTAGTATATTATAAATGTGCTTGTGGGAAAACAGCTTAATTAGAAGTTCACTATCTAACAAGGATTGGATGCATGTTGTAGGTCAAGTCCTTTCTTCTAAGCATCCAGGGTTTGGAAAAGTTACTTTTTTGGATTACAACTCCCAGAAGCCCCCAGCCAGAATGGCCATTAAAAAAAAACTCATAGGATGCAGCATGTTTCCTTTGAAAATGACCAGCTGATAGTGATGACAAAACCAAGTATTTGTGTCAGCATTTGGCCATAAAGATGAATGAGGAGGCAAGTCTCAGAGGGAAAAGTAAGGTAATAAAATCCTCTTTCCTTTTATTTCTGTCTTGTGTTTCCTAGCACAAATGATCATTTAAAAAGTCACCCATACTAGATTGCTATAGGGGAAAAAATGCAAAGGTTTAATATATTTTTGAAAGAGAGTGTGCCAAGTTTTAATTACATGTATAAGTAACTCTACTCCTGCCAGAGACATTGTGTCTAATGAAACTGTGGATGACTGAGACATGGATTGCTGTGTGCAAGGTTAAGTGCTCATGACCCCTTCTCTTGACACGTCCCACTTGCTCTGTGCCAATAGTATTTTTAATAGGTGATGAAATGCTCCTTGCCACAAAAGGCTAGATACAAAGTTGATGTAGAGTTTATTGATAGATGATCATTCTGCTCTTTACTTTGCTCAGGGCAACAATTTTTCCATTATTACAGATCTTTTTTTTTTAAAAACCAACAACACTTAAATGCAGATGCATCTATCTAGTGACCCACTGTGAGAATTGTCATGGTACTCTTGTGAACAGACTAATCACTCTTTCCACTCCCACCCACACATAACACCATGTTGTTTGTTTGCTTGTTTATTGTTAACTGCCTTCAAATTGACTCTGACTAATCGCAACCATATAACAGGAACTTAGGGAATGAAATGCATGGGGTTGCCATAGGTCTACAGGGGATTTAAAGACAGACAGACAGACAGACAGACAGACACACACACACACACACACACTTAGAATTTTCAGCCAGAGAGCTCAAGTGCCTTGCTAAACTTCATACCCCAGGATTCCATAGGCTATGACACTTAGAATAGAACCATAATGCTATAACTTTGTAGTATGAAAGGGTCCTTGAGTCCTAGCCCAACTCAAACCACTGTACCGCTCTGACTTACCTCAATACACCATAAAGAGGGCAGTTGCGCTTCAACTCCAAGTGGTCTTGGATGAAACCGATTATCTAGACCCATTTCAAACTGGCTTTAGGACGGGATTTGGAGTTGAGACTGCCATGGTTGCCTTGACTGATGACCTGCATCTAAGCATTGACAGGGGTAGTGTGACCCTGTTGGTGCTTTTAGACATCTCAGCGGCTTTTGATACGATAGATCATAGCATCCTCTTGGATCGCTTGAGGGGGTTAGGAATCGGAGGCACTGCACTCCAGTGGTTCCGGTCCTTCCTCTCGGGCAGGTCCCAGAGGGTGTTGCTCGGGGACAGCTGCTCCAGCAGAAAGGAGCTTACTTGTGGTGTTCCACAGGGCGCCATCCTGTCCCCAATGCTGTTTAACATCTATATGAAGCCGCTGGGTGAGATTATTCGGAGTTATGGGGCTGGGTGTTATCAGTATGCTGATGACACCCAGATCTATTTCTCCTTGCCCCGATCATCGGCCTCGAATTCCGATGGCGTCTCTCCTCTTAATGATTGTCTTAAAGCAGTAATGGGCTGGATGAGGAAAAACAGATTGAGATTAAATCCAGATAAAACGGAGGTGCTCACGGTAGCGGCCCCGAAACCAGGAGTCGGGTTGCAACCTCCAGTCCAGGACGGGGTCACGCTCTCCGTTAAGGACTGTGTTCGCAGTCTGGGGGTGCTCCTTGATTCATCGCTTCAGATGACGAGTCAGGTGAATGCGACAGTCAGGAGCGCCTGTTATCAGCTTCGGCTGATACGCCAGCTGCGCCATTTCCTGGAAGTAAGGGACCTCGAGACTGTGGTGCACGCGCTGGTAACCTCCCATCTAGATTTCTGCAATGCGCTCTACATGGGGCTGCCCTCATGCTTGCTCCGGAAACTTCAGTTGGTACAAAATATGGCAACCAGAGTGGTCTCGGGAACATCTCGGAGAGACCATATAACTCCAGTATTAAAATCACTCCACTGGCTGGCAATCAGTTTCCGGGCCCAGTATAAGGTGTTGGTTATTACCTTTAAAGCCTTAAATGGCTTGGGTCCAACTTATCTCCGGAACCGCCTCTTCCCATACAATCCTCCCCGCGCACTCCGGTCCTCTGGGAGGAATTTGCTTCAGCCACAAAAATCTAGGCTGTCTGCAACCTCCCAGAGGGCCTTTTCGGTAATCGCCCCCAAATTGTGGAATGACCTGCCGAATGAGATCCGTCAGATAACAAGCCTGAGTGGCTTTAAAAAAGCACTAAAGACGGATCTCTTTTGGAAGGCCTTTCCTAATTAGATCCCGGCCTCAGGGGATCCTGGCCTCTTCTAGCCTGCTGGCCATTTATTATATTTTATTGTATTTATAGTTTTAAATGTGATTTTAGATTAGTTGTTTTTTAATTTATATTTGTTTAATGTTTTTTTATGGGGGAGGGTGGGAGTGGGGGTGTTTAGGGATTTTATTTGTATTGTATTTTAAATTTTGTAAGCTACCCCGATTGTTTTAACAGAGGGGCGGGGTATAAATAAATTTTATTATTATTTATTATTATTAAACCATTTCTGTTATTGCTATCTAAGGGATTTATTGGACTCAGAATCAGGCCTTGCAACAAAACAATTCTGCCTCTGCGATGGCTGAAAAGTTTTTGGCCAAACCCCCTTTCCAAAATCTGAGTGTAATTTTGTCACTGTAGCTTGAAAGAGTATAATTTTGTATTGTAAATTATCAATTTGCAAGATTGTAGCTCTAATTTCTGAGTTTTCTCAGATCATTGATAGAATCATGTCAACAAAAAGAGCATCAAGTTCCTGTTCCTGCAGAAGAAAACTCTTAAGGAAGTCTGTAAGTGTATGATGCAAACATTGAGTGACTAGTGCTCGTCATACGCAACTGTGAAGAAGGGGTGTGCCAGCTTTCAGCGTGGAGATTTTGAGACCAAAAATGCAGGAAAGTCTGGGAGGCCTTCAACAGTGTCAACTCATGAAATTGTTGAGTGTGTTCATGACCTGATTTTGATAGATTGGTAAATCTCAGCTAAAACAATTGCTGAGATGCTAGATATATCTTGGGAATGCATTGGGTTTATAATTCATGAGCAGTTAGCTATGCAGCCAGGTTGGTGCTGACCAGAATGTTTGAATGCTGACCAGAAACAAAATTGAGTGGACACCTCCAAGTTGATTTTTCAGCATTTTGAGTGATCTAGTTGTTGGAAAATATAGTTTGCAGTCCAATAAGTGGAAATGGTTTTGCCATTGAAGGGTTAACTGAGAAGGCATATGAGATGAGCTGATGTAACTTCCCAAAGTTTTACTATTGGGCAATCTGGGATAAAGGGGGAGTGTCTGAGGGTTCTTCTTTGTTCCAGACGCCATGTTATCTAACAATCCTCATGGACCTTTGAACTGAGAGGACCCCGAAAGGGGCGTCCTGAATATAGTCTTCTAACCATGTAGTTTTTAAGTATTTTTTAACCAGTTTTAGTCTGTTTTGATGGTGTTTTTTGTTACCTGCCAAGAATGAGCTCTCTAAACTGTGAGTAAAGAAACTTTTGTACTTTTTAAACTAACTTTGAGTCTTGAGTGGTTACTTTGGTAGTTAAAAAACTTGGGAAAAGACAAAGGGTATTTGGTTATAAGCTAAGCAGTGTTTTTACATGCATGCTAACATTCTGACGCTAGATGCTGCGTGTGCATTAAGCTTGCTATACTCTGCTAAAGTTGGCTGCATTGTCCACTAACGTGTGAAGTGCAGTGTGGATGTTTAAACAGGGACAAAATACCCTGATATTTTAAACAGTGTATTTTTACACAATTTCCAACACTAGTGAAATATATATATATATATATATATATATACACACAAACACACACATATACATATAAAACATGGCTACATCATTATGAACCGTAGAACAAAAAAACAGTCCTTGCAGTATTTTCATGACTATTTTCGGATGGGCCAAATAGTAAGTGCAGAATACTACTGTAACTTGCTATGCTTCTTAAAGGAGGCATTGAAGGAAAAATGGCAAGGGAAGCTGCAGAAAGGTGTTCTCATTTTGCAGACAATGCACCTGTTTGCAGGGCTGGCAAGACAATGGATAGATTTTGCTGGGTTTTTTCCGGGCTGTGAGGCTGTGTTCTGGAATAGTTTCTTTCTGACATTTCGCCTGCATATGTGGCTGGCATCTTCAGAGAATGGTTGGGTAGGAGTCTGTCTGGGGTTAAACTTCACAAGACAATGGATGTTTTAAAGAATTTGGGGTTTACATTCATAGACCATTCACCCTACTCACCAGATTTTGCTGCATCTGAAAATTTTCTGTTTCCAGACCTTAAAAAGAGTTTGAAAAGAAGGAAAAAAATCAAATAATTCAGAGGTGATAGCAGCAGAGAGCAGTACAGCTGTCCCTTCATATTTGTGGTGGTTGGGGCAGAAGACACCAACATATATGAAAAAAACATGAATAAACTCTCCCCCTTCCCCCCTGAGTCCGCGGCCACCACCACCCTGCTGCCTCCTCCTCAGGGCCAAGAAGACACTTTAGAAGCCAAGGAGGGTTTCCTCAGCTTCCAAACCGCCCGCTTGGCCGTCCCCTCACTGCCTCCTCCTTGGGGCCGAGAAGACACTTTGGAAGCCAAGGAGCACTTCTTCAGTTTCCAAAGTGCCCCGCTCAGCAGCCCCCTCGCTGTCTCCTCCGTGGGGCAGAGAAAGCACTTTGGAAGCTGAGGAAGGCTTCCTCAGCTTCCAAAGCACCTGCTTGGCTGCCCACTCGCTACCTCTCCTTCAGGGCCGAGAAGGCTCTTCGGAAGCCAAGGAGGGCTTCCTCGGCTTCCAAAGTGCCACGCTCAGCTGCACCCTCGCTACCTTTCCCTCCGGGCCGAGAAGGCACTTTGGAAGCCATGGAGGGCTTCCTTGGCTTCAAAAGCCCCGCTCAGCCCCCCCTCGCTGCTTCCTCCTTGGGGCAAGAAGGCACTTTGAAAGCCAAGGAGGGCTTCCTTGGCTTCTAAAGCACCCACTTGGCTGCCCCCCCTGCTGCCTCAGGAGGGCTTCCAGGAGCCAATTCAAAGCAAGTGGGGTGAGAAAGCCAAGCCCCAAGATCGGCTGGATTCAGAGGTTTCTGCCCTGAATCCAGCTGTTCTTGGGGCTTGTCTTCATCACCTCACTCACTCTGAACCTCCATGAGCCAGTTCCAAGTGAGTGGTGTGAGAAAGCCAAGCCCCAAGATTGGCTGGATTCAGAGGTTTTTGCCCTGAATCCAGCTGATCTTGGGGCTTGCCTTCATCACCTCACTCGCTCTGAACCTCCAGGAACTGGTTCAAAGTGAGTGGGTTGACAAAGTTAAGCCCCAAGATCAGCTGGATCCAGAGCAAAAACGGCTGAATCCAGGCAATCTTGGGGCTTGGTTTAATCACCCCACTGGCTTTGAACCACCACGGCCAACATAAGCTGGGAAAAAGTGGCGGAGGCTATGGGTTTTGCATCAAACCACGGTGGCTTTTTCCAGGTTTTGTTGGCTGTTGGGGGAGAGGCTACTGTGGGGAAAAGCTTCCCCTTCGGTGACAGTGATGGCTTTCATGGGAATACGGAGGGACGACTGTATTTCAGGGACCAGACATCAGATTTTTCTTTTTGGATGGGTTAAAGAAACTTGAGAAACAATGTTCCAAGTGCCCCGAACTTGGGGGTGAATATGTGGAATGGCATACAAGTTTCATGTCTCTAGGTTAGGCCGAGAACTTTTCAGCACCCCCTTGTACCCTTTAGGCTTGCTTTTTCTAATAGATTCTGATGCCACTAATACAGTATGTTATTTTGTCATGATCCACTGACACAGATACTTTGAGAAGAGGTGCTAAGCATGTCTGAAAACCAGTACCTTTTTTGTCTGTGGGAGAATGTATGGAAGATATATAAATGGAAACCACAGCATGATGTACAGTTGGCTCTCCACATTTGCGGGTTTAACTTTTGCAGATTTGATTATTCACAGATTGTTTGCTGCCACCTCCACTGCTGCCCTATGCCATTTTAAATAGGGACTGCAAGCCTTCTGAGACAGGAGAGACTGAAAATGTGAGCAAAGGATCGCATGTCCCTAATAAAAATGGTGTAGGGCAGCAGTGGAGGTGGTGGCAAGCCCCACCAGCCACCTGCTTCTGCCTTGTGAAGGAGCCTCACCACCTCAAAGGCATCCGATGTGGGATGGATCCATAGATTGTACTTTTTGTGTGTGTTAAATATGGGGGGGGGCGGAGATATTTGTGCTTTCTCCACTTTTGCCCTTAGGTCCTGTGCCCTGAACCCCAGTAAATGTGGAGCCAACTGTACAATATTTTGGGTCAACAGCAAACTTTCAATGAATGCAAAGCCATAGCTGTTATCTTTATATAAGTAGCTATGTCTTGATGATGGTATAGTCAACCTTTCTTTCCCCAATGATGCTCATAAACATTGGTTCCCATGAAGATTTACCACATAGTTTCACCCTAACAAACTAAGAAGGGAATTCCTATTTTTCTGCAGCTGAAATATTTCTTGAAATGTTAAGGGGAGTGAAAAGAAAGTTCATGCAACCAGCTAAGATTCCTCAGAATATTTTTAATTATCTAAAAAAAAACCAAGAGCTTTGCTGGATCAAACCCAGGGTGTATCATCATGTGTCCCACAGACCCCATCCATCTGGGAACCCCATAAGCAGAGCAAGAAGATATTACCTTCTCCTTGTTGGTGGTCATCAGCAACTGGTATTCAGTAAGATATGGTTGTGAGATTGGGAGGTGCATACATGACAAAGGACTTTATCAGACGCACTAAATATGACGTCATAACGATGCCACATAAACACGAAAGGGCATGCATATCAGACAGTGTTGCCCTTTTGTCTTTATGTCCTGGCCAAAACCCATACCTTTTTATTGACAGCTGAAGCTGTCAGTTGATCCCCTGTGGCACGTGCTGGTGTGTGAAAACCTCAGGCCATCTAACTCACATGAATGCAGTGTGAATGGCCAGTCCAGCACAAACACTTCTGGGTGAGATTTTGACATCCAGGTAAGTGATGCACTTTTTATGATCCCCCCCAGGTTACCTGGAAGTTTCTAAGTATGTGTATGTGTTTTAAAAACTTTTTGTGTGTGTGTTTTGTTTTATTTTTGAATTTCCCAGGTGATGAAGTCTCGCAAGAATCTGTGGGATTTTGAATGAGAAAGTGAATGGATTTCCTTTCACTTCCTCTTCATTGCAGGGGAAGCCTTTGCTGGGAGACAAAGGTAAGTGTGGTGGGAGGCGTTCTTTTGCTGGCTTAAAATTGGTTTTAATTTTGCCAGCAAAAGAACATTTTTAGAGGCTCATCTGATAAAGTCCTAAGAGAAATAGATAGACT